>JAZHRO010000055.1:136523420-137991840 GCA_037157565.1 Thalassia testudinum | reverse complement strand
GTGGCTGAGCTGACTAATTTCGACAGTGCCATTTCCAAAGATTCTTCGAACAAGGTATGGTCCAATCCATTTTGATCTGAGTTTTCCTAGGAACAATTTGAGTTTTGCGTCAAAGAGTAGGACTTTCTGACCAGGGAAAAAGATCTTTCTGGATATGTGTTTGTCGTGAAAGGCCTTAACTCTCTCTTTGTAAATTCGCGAGTTCTCATATGCGTCATGGTGTAATTCATCAATCTCGCTCATTTGAAGCTTTCTGTGGGTTCCTGCCATTGAAAGATCAAGATTGCAGTTCTGTACTACCCAATAGGCTTTGTGCTCCAATTCGACGAAGAGGTGACATGCCTTCCCGTACACTAATTTGAAGGGAGACATGACTAATTGGGTTTTGTGGGCAGTCTTATAAGCCCATAAAGCTTTCAGAAGTCGGGATGACCCATCTTTCCTGTCAGGTCGAATAGTGACCTGGAGGATTTTCTTGATCTCCCAATTCGATAGCTCAGCTAAACCGTTGGTTTGAGGGTGATAAGGAGTAGATATTCGGTGCGATACTTCGTATTTGGTCATCAGTGATCTAAACTGAGCATTTGTGAAATGGGTCCCTCCATCAAAGATTATGGCATGTGGAATCCCAAACTGAGAAAAGATGTTCTGATGAATGAATCTGATAACCACCTTATGATCGTTGGTTCGGGTCGGAATGACTTTGATCCATTTGGACATGTGGTCAACAGTGAGAAGAATGTATTCGAAGCCATCCAAAATAGAGAACGGTCCCATAAAATCAATTCCCTAGATATCAAAGATTTCTCATACGTGAATCGGCTGTAAGGCCATCATCTCACATTGGCTTATGTTGCCTAAGGTCTGGCAATGAGTGCATGCCTTCCAGTGTTTGTATGCGACTTTGAAAATTGTGGGCCAATAGAAGCCGCACTGGAGGACTTTTGTTGCGATTTTATGACCAGAGAAGTGTCCATCGCATGCTTGGTCATGGCAGAAGGACAAAATGTCCTGAATTTCTGCTTCCGGAACACATCGTCGGATGATCTAATCAGCACAAATGTAGAAAAGATACGGGTCTTCCCAAAAGTAGTACTTGGCATCGGAAAGTAATTTGTCCTTCTTAGCTTTTGGCCAATCAGGCGGTATCTGATGTGATGCTAAGTAGTTTACTATATTAGCAAACCATGGAAGTCCTGTACTGATAGTCAGGAGGTGCTCATTGGGAAAATGTTCAGTAATGGGTCTAGAAGGGTTGATAATATCAGAAGGAAGGTGGGATAAGTGATCGGCTATCACATTCTGTTTCCTTGCCTTGTCATGAATCTCGTGATCAAATTCTTGCAACAACAAGATCCAATGGATTAGTCGAGGTTTTGCATCCTTCTTTGCAAGGAGATGCCTTACAGCAGTGTGATCTAAGTAAATGATAATATGGGAACCCAAAAGATACGATCTGAACTTTTTCAAGGCAAATACTATGGCTAACAGCTCTTTCCCAGTAACTATACAGTTACGCTGAGCCTCGTCAAGTGTCTTGTTAGCGTAGTAAATGGCCACGGGTTTCCCATCTATTTTTTGCCTAAGTACCACACCTACAGCGTAATCAGATCCATCGTACATGATCTCAAAGGATTGAGACCAATCAGGGGGCTGCAGAATAGGTGCTTGGGTAACTCGATCATGTAGGACTTCAAATGCCTGAGTGCACTCCTTGGTGATTTCAAAAGGGACATTCTTAGATAGAAGATTAGTCAGGGGGTGTGCGATTTTCAAAAATCGGGAATGAATCGATGGTAAAAATTGACGTGCCCTAGGAAGGATCGGATGTCTTTGACTGAGCTAGGCATAGGGAGTTTGGAAATCAAATTCACCTTGGCTTGATCAACCTGGATGCCCTTTTCAGAGATAAGATGTCCCAGGACAATTCCCTCAGGTACCATGAAGTGGCTCTTTTCCCAGGAAAGAACCAATTTCACGTCGATGCACCACCTGAGGATCTGGACCAAGTGTAGGAAGCAATCGTCAAATGATTCACCAAATACCAAGAAGTCATCCATGAAGACTTCAAGGTACTCACCTACCATATTTAAGAATATGGCAAGCACGCACCGCTGAAAAGTGCTGGGTGCATTGCAGAGACCGAACGACATCCTTTGGAATGCGTAAGTTCTAAAGGGACAGGTGAAGGTGGTCTTTTCTTGGTCCTTGGGATGGATTGCGTCTTGGTTGTAACTGGAGTATCCATCCAGAAAGCAGAAGAATCGATTTCTCGCTAGTTTCTCGAGAATCTGATCAATGAATGGTAGTGGGAAATGATCCTTCTTTGTGGAGGAATTTAGTCTTCTGTAATCAATGCAGACTCTCCACGAGTTTGCTATATGGGTCGATTTGGCTTCTCCGATTTCAGTCATGATGATGGTGAGTCCTGCCTTTTTAGGCACAACTTGGATTGGACTCACCCACCGACTGTCGGAGATTGGGTAGATGATCCCTGCAT
This sequence comes from Thalassia testudinum, assembly GCA_037157565.1. Taxonomy (NCBI): domain Eukaryota; kingdom Viridiplantae; phylum Streptophyta; class Magnoliopsida; order Alismatales; family Hydrocharitaceae; genus Thalassia; species Thalassia testudinum. The sequence continues at coordinate 137,989,340 of JAZHRO010000055.1, read as the reverse complement.
CTAACCACTTGATAATCTCCTTTTTCATGACATCCTGTAGATTGGGATTTAGACGTCTCTGCATTTCACGGGATGGCCGTGAGCCCTCTTCAGTGTAGATGTGGTGTGTGCAGTATGAAAGGCTGATACTAGTGAGATTGTTGATGAGAACCTCATCATGAACCCTAACTAGCACATTTTGACATGAGAAATTGTACAAAAAGCTCCTACATAACCTAAGGGAAGGCCTAAATCAGGGAATTGTTGAGCAGAAAATAAAACATTATACAAGGGGTAAAACTACAATTTTACCATTGCAGTACATGAACGGGATTTCTAAGGGTCTAGACACAAGTCAAGTGGACTTAATAAGAGAAAAAGTGGGATGGTTTGATCAGAAAAGGATTATGACAAAATTTGGGAATTAAATGACATTCTGTAACCCTAAAACAAACTCACTTTAATTTACGAAGTTCTAAGAAAGATAAAAATCAACTAAGCCCTCTAAAATTCATGATAAAATATCCCTTAGGGTTTAGAACCTTCAATTTGGCCGTTGGAACCTATCTTGACCTAGATTGAGAACCATACCCAAATTTTGACCTAATTTGGGTTTTTGTGCAAAATGTCTGGTCAAACATGGTCAAACCTAAAATCCAACTTCACCATTGGATTCTTTAGGTCAAAATTAGGTTTATACCAAAATTTGGACCTAAGGGAAGGTTGCCTTGTCCCACTTTACAAAATGGTCCTCAATAATTACTTTTTGACCCTTAGCTTTTAAAAACCTTGCAAAGACCCCCTATCTTTCTCATCATCTTCTTCAATCTGGTCCCTCTTCCACCCGCATGCGTAGGCCATACCTCCGGCGGCTTTGCACGGAGGATGGCGTCGCGCATGCATGGGGAGCCGGCCCCAGATTTGAAAGGGGTGCTCCCTACGAAGCCTCCTACCGCATGGGCTAGCTCCCATGCCCTGTCGGCCGCCATACCTCTCGTGCGAACGCGTGAGAGGTATGGGTCTCCGTCTGCCCATGTCTCCAGTGGGGTTTTTCTCGCCGCTTTTGCGTGCTTCGCGGCCGGTCGATGCCTATTTAAGGAGAGGCACCCTCTGCCGCATCCTTCAAGCCTGTTTTGGCTAGAGATAACCCCTCAAATTCGTCTCCTCCTCCGGCCATCAGCCCGCAGGCTCCGGTGACTCTTCTCCTCCTCTCTCATCGCCCTGCCACCATACCAGTGGCAGGGTTACCTCCGCCGTCTTCCGCCGCGCCTCGCCATACCAGTAGGTGCCCTCCAGCCCCTCTTCCTCGTCGTCGTCTCTTCCCCTGGGCTTCTTCATCTTCGGCGATGGCAATACCAACCGCTCACCACCTCCGCCTCCTCCATTCACTCTTGACCTACCAGCTAAGTCCCTCTTACCCTTCTCTTTATTTCCCCTCTATCAATTTGCTATTTCGACCCCTCTACACCACTGTCCACCCTCACCATCTCTACCTCCGACCACCAACTCTGGCGAGGCCATTTCACCACCACAGATAGCTCCACCCCTCTCCAACCAGTCCCTGAGCATCACGTCCACCTACTGATCACCCTGCAAGCTCCCACTGACAGCGCCACCCACTGTTGCCTCCCCCCGAACAGACCCACTCACACAGACTCAGATCGACCTGGGGATGCACGCCCAGGCTGTTCTAAGCCACACTGACACCCACCGTAACTTCACAGTGCTCTGGCGAAGCCTGCCGAGCATCCTGATGTGGCCGAGAGGCCATTTTGCTAATTTCAGGTCTTCGACCTCCGTCACCATTAGTGCCGAGCTTGGAGTAAGCTCGCAAGCAGTTCTAGGCCCCTCTAGCTCCAGGAGGCAAGCCCAAGTTGCGCGGAAAGCTTCCGCACACAACTCCAGGTCTTCAATTGGCAGCGAAGACCTCGCTGGGGTGGCTTTTGCTCGCACTCCCTGCTGCGGGTGCGCGATAGAGGTGGGGTGCAGATAGTCCCACCTCGGGCGTTTTCAAGCACCCCACGATGCATAAATTGCAAAAGTGATTAAGGCTTATCGCCTCAGTCACACGGGGTGAGGTCCCTCTCACCCACTCACCTGGCCTCGTCTGCGACCACCCCCTGCGGACCTGGCCCGACCCGATTACCCAACCTGTGCACACCTCACCCACCGCCACACGCCGTTGGTCCTGGTCCCGGGCATGTTACCCGACCTGCATACTCGAATTGGCTCTGGGAGAGCGAACCTTGGAGTGAAACATAGAGAGAGAGACGCGGGGAGGGTTGGGGTTAGGTTTTGCCTAACCATATTCCTGTGTAGGAAACTGAAGGAGAAGAAGGATGGACGGAGCAGCTAAAGAGTTAGCCGCAAAAGCAGCTACGGGCAGAGAGAAGAGAAGAAGAAGGCTCAAGAGCAGAACTAGAAGAAAAGGAAGAGAAAGAAACAGATAGAAGTTGAAGCAGAAGAAGAGGAAGGGGAGAAGCCACCTAAGGAAGGAAAGAAGAGAAGGAAGCTACCACAGAGAGGAAGGCCAAGCTGCTGAAAGAAGAGAAAAAGAAGAAGCCAAGAAGAAGAAGAAGAAGCAGCAGCAGCAGCAGCTGAAAGAAAGAAGGAGAGCACAAGCACTATAGCAAGTGGCTACTTAAGGCGTCTGATCCATGGAGTCAGACGTCTGAAGACAGAGAGAAAGGAGGACAAAAGAAGAAAGAGAGAAGAAAAGAGAAGAGACAAATTTTTACTTCCTCTCTTTAATCTTTTTGTAAAATAGTATATTGTAAATTGTGATTTTCTATGCTTCTAGAATCAAGCTTGCTCCCTGAGTTCGACCTTGGAGAATTTTTGTATTCGAGTAATAAAATAAAATCAAACTGGTCAGTTTTACACCGCTACCAGTTTTTGGCGCCATTGCCGGGGAGCAATGGGCATTTTAGAAGCTTCAAAATCACAATTTCTAATTTTATACCAATTTAATCCCTCTTTTGTTGTGTAGGAAAGGAAGGCAAGGAAGAGCAAAGCAGCCGCACAACAAACACACCAGAGGATAGGTAACCCTCAAGCCTCTCTCTCTTAAACCCCCACATTCTAAAGAGGAAAAAGAAAAGAAAAATCAATCTAGGGCTACCTGTCTTCCATACATAGTAATTCACAGAGTTGCCTGTTTTTAAATTTCAACACATTTTATCTGCATATCCACTTAAAGTAACTAGGGCTAAAACCTTCTTACTTGAGCCATAGTTACCCATTTCTAAGACAACTAATTGGACCAACTAGAGCCAACCTAGGATTCCAAGCTAGGGTTTTAGAGACACAACTTCTAAGTAAAGAACTAAAAATTCCAAAAGGAGGTGTGCCTAAACCATTGCTTGAAAAGATCTATTAAGAGAAACACTAAGAAATCTGGCTCTTAATTCACTTGAACACTAAAAGAAAGGACATAATAAGCTCTCACAGGAACACAAAGGTGAAGTTGATCCCTTGGATCAACCAACCTTCAAATTAGGTCACTTTTGCACAAGAAAAGGCTTAAAGTTCAAGTAAAACCCTAAGTACCTTGATCTTAATTAAATGTGGTAGACTTAAGAGGTCAAGGTCCCCATTCTGGTCTACCTGGAATCTCAGTGACAAGAGAGGTCGGGTGGGGGAAACCCTGTAACCCGTGGGGGCACTCTACCATGTAGGGGTCTTCGCGGGACTCACCCTCTCTGGCTGCCCAGGTAATTCTTAGGTGGATGACCTTCTGATCAAGGGGTATCATCCGCCTTGAACCTCTATAGTCACCCAACATATTTTGGGTGTCTTGATTAGGTCCAACACATTCTAACCTCATCCAATCCATCAGTGCATGTTCGGTAGGAGGTCCTTGAAACCTCCTCTAGAAATCCACTCTCCCCGAGGCCAAGCCTTGGCACCCTTGTTTGTGCAACAACCCCTCCACATAGACCTCTCTTCTGATTCTGAACCTAGTTCCCCTTCTTCTTCCATCATGACTCATCCTGTTGAAGAAGAGAATAATCTTGAGCACCAGCTCCAATGTCTTAAAGATCTCTTCCAGAACTTCATGAACTCACCACAGCGCCCCATGATGCGAGATCACTATAATCCCGCTGCGGTGGCAATTGAGCCTCAAGTCAGAATCCCGATTGGAGGACCTGATTTCGAATTGAAGCCCGATATGATTCATGCCATACCTAAATTCTATTGGCTTCACTGCAAAGCTCTCTTCCAGTATATCAAACAACTTAAGCATCTGGCCCAGACCTTTGGGTCAGATGCGTAGAATCGGGATATCTTACTCATGAAGATGTTCACTTTCTCCCTTATGGACAAGGTGGCTCATTGGTATTAGACACAGACCCGCCTGATCAACACCTGGGATGAACTTCAGTCCGAGTTTTTGAAGAAGTTATTTCTCATTGGTCAGACAAACACCTTGCGCCATCAGATTACTCACTTCACCCAGCAGACGGGAGAACCTCTTCATGAGGCATGGGATCGATTCCAGGATCTCATGAGAAAGTGCCCCCATCACGGAGTTCCTAAATGGGAACAAGTCCAGTCTTTTTACCAGGGACTCTGTGAAGATATTAGATTGTTCGTCAAGGCAACTTGCAGAGGAAATATCATGGGTCAACATGAAGACACCGTGTGGGAGATTCTCGAGAATATGTGCGAGAACTCCATCAACAATGACTCCATGGGATTATTCGACCAGACGAATACTCGCGCGGCAACGAACCTTAGGGGAGCACATGAGACGTAGGGCCTATCCGCATCATTCGACCTGGAACTAATGGCCAGTCGGTTGGACAAGGTCTCAATTATTGAGAAGAAGGTGGACGAGCTGACTCAGCACTTGTAGTGAGCCACCTCTGCGCAGAACTCCTTCTCACAGCCACCTCTCGCAAGGGAAACTGTGCAGAACATTTTCCACCGACCTTCTCCTGGGATGGACCCGTATCCACCCCTATCTGACTACATGACCAAAGGGACCTCCGATCCTTTCTATTCTTGCCGAGGGAACTCTACTCCCCCATTCTCCGACTTTCTTGAGGCTCCTTAAACCTGCGAGGACCTCAACGCCATCCAGAATGACCCATTTTCCAACACTTACAACCTTGGATGGCGAAACCATCCCAATTTCCAGTGGGCGGGAAATTCTCAGAACCCAAGACCACCCTTTCAGCCCCGTCAACAAGCCCCTCAGCCTCGGCCCAACCCCACTTATCCATCTGGGCCCAACCAAGACCAAATGTCCCTCATCCTCCAAACTCTGGCTGACATGCAAAGAACGAATGCGGCTATCCAGAAACAACATAAGGACGAAATCACAGAGGTCTGCAACCAACTCGCCCAGTTAGCGAATTCTCGCCAACCGGGCACACTTCCTTCTCAACCTCTCCCTAACCAAAATAACATGCCGACCTAGCAGCACATTATGAACCCGAACCCAAGCCAAGCACACTTGATCTATCAGGCCCCTTCTATTCCATCACTTGACTGGATGGAAGCATCAACCTCTTATGCAGGTTACCAACAGCAGCATCCCATCTTACCAACCCCCAACCGGAACCAGGCAGGACTAAATTCTGTGACAACTCATAGTGGAAAAGCAACCAAAGACCCACCTTATCCAGACCACTCCAAGCCTGGTAGTGACCCAAACCCTAGGATAGTTATCCAGGATGTCCCTATCCCTGTCCCAGATCAAAAACCTGGACCATCCTAGAGGAACCAACCACGGTTCCATTTCCTAAGGCCTTGACCAAGGGAAAGAGGACAGCTAAACCCATGGCTCCTGAGGAGGACCTGATCAAGCTCTTTGAACTGGTCCAAATAAACATCCCCTTGATGGATGCAATCCGCCACGTATCAGCTTACGCACGATTCTTGAAAAATATGTGTACACCCCAGTGTAAGCTGCAAACCAAGAGTGGGAGTCTGATTGTACTATCAGAGCAAGCCAGCTCTATCATCTTGAGTAAACTCCCACCTAAGGCAAAAGACCCAGGCACTCCCCTGATTTCATGTAAGATTGGTGAAACCCAGTTTGATAAAGCATTGTGAGACCTAGGTGCCTCCATAAACCTGATACCCACATCCCTACTTAACCACCTAGAAGAGTCTGAACTGAAACCGACTGAGGTGACATTGCAGTTAGCCGATCGATCCATCAAGTCACCTAAGGGAATTCTTGAGGATGTTATTGTTAGGGTGCAGGATTTCTACTTCCCTATAGATTTCATAGTTCTAGACATGGACGCACCTGAGAATCCAAGGGATACACCGATTATACTAGGGAGACCTTTTCTGGCCACTGCAAGGGCCAACATAAGTTGTGAAGAGGGTCAAATAGAGCTGAAATTTGGGAATCAGACTCTCAAGATTGATATCTTTAAGGCACAACAAGGGATTAATTGCGGTGTGATAGAGCAAATTTGTGACATCAGAGCCATGGTTGGTGAACCACAAATTGAGGACAACTTGATTATCCCTCATCAACCACAAGAAGATCTAAAATCGCAATTAGAGGAGTCAGAACTTAATCTGGACACACCCCTAACTCCTACCCTTGTTCCTCACACCCATTCCAAACCACCCGCTGCTGCTGATAACCCCATTCTAGAACTCAAGCCCCTTCCCAATCATTTGAAATATGTCTTTTTGGGTTCCAATAAGACACTTCCTATGATTATAAACTCCAAACTCACCCCTGTTCAGGAATCCCATCTGATTGCTTTCTCCAGCAATATCGCAGAGCCATTGGTTGGACTCTCGATGATTTGACTGGAATAAGTCCCTCTTATTGCACACACCACATCTATTCTGAAGAGGGCGCACGACCTTCACGTGAAATGCAGGGATGTCTAAACCTCAATCTGCAGGAGATCATTAAGTGGTTAGATGCAGGGATCATCTACCTGATCTCCGACAGTCACTGGGTGAGCCCAATCCAGGTTGTGCCTAAGAAGGCAGGGCTCACCACCATCACGACTGAGACCAGAGAGGTCATACCTACCCGTATATCCAACTCATGGAGAGTCTGCATAGATTACCGAAGACTCAATTCCTCCATGAAGAAGGATCATTTCCTACTACCGTTTATTGATCAGATTCTCAAAAAACTAGCGGGAAATAGATTCTTCTGCTTTCTTGATGGGTACTCCGGTTACAACCAAGTGGCGATTCATCCAGAGGACCAAGAGAAGACCATGTTCACCTACCCCATTGGGACATACGTGTTCCGAAGGATGCCTTTTGGTCTTTGCAATGCACTCGAGACTTTTCAGCGGTGCATGCTTGCCATATTCTCTGATATAGAAGGTGATTATCTGGAAGTCTTCATGGATGACTTCTCAGTTTTTGGGGCATCATTTGACAATTGCCTCTAGCACTTGGTTCATATACTCAGGCATTGCATTGACGTAAATTTGGTTCTTTCCTGGGAAAAGAGCCACTTTATGGTGCCTGAGGGGATCGTCTTGGGACATTTGATTTATGAGAGAGGCATCCAAGTGGATTGAGCCAAGGTTAACCAGATTTCTAAACTTCCTATGCCTAGCTCAATCAGGGACATCCGATCTTTTCTGGGGTACGTCAGTTTTTACCGTCGTTTCATCCCTGATTTCTCAAAAATCGTGCGCCCCCTGACCACTCTTCTCTCCAAGGATGTACCCTTTGATATTTCCAAGGAATGCACTCAAGCTCTTGAGATCCTTCATGACCGAGTCACCCAAGCCCTGATCCTATAGTCCCCTGATTGGTCTCAACCCTTTGAGATCATGTGTGATGCATCTGACTTCGCTGTAGGAGCGATTCTGGGGCAAAAGATTGACAGGAAACCCATGGTCATCTACTACGCTAGTAAGACACTTGACGAGGCTCAACGTAACTATACGGTTATGGAGAAAGAGCTGCTAGCTATAGTATTTGCCCTTGAAAAATTCAGATCTTATCTCCTGGGTTCCCTTGTTATAATCTACTCGGATCACATAGCTGTGAGGCATCTCCTTGAGAAGAAGGACACGAAACCTCGATTAATCCGATGGATCTTGCTATTGTAAGAATTTAACCTCGAGATTCGTGATAAGGCGGGAAGTCAGAATGTGGTAGCTGACCACTTGTCCCACCTTCTTTCTGAGATCATCGACCCTTCTGGACCTATCACGGAGCATTTTCCTAATGTGCACCTCTTAACTATTGGTACCGGGCTTCCATGGTTTGCTGATATAATAAACTACTTGGCATCACACTAGATCCCATCTGATTGGCTGAAGGCCAAAAAAGATAAGTTGTGCTTCGATGCCAAGTACTACATTTGGGAAGACCCATACTTATTCTGCATAGGTGCTGACCAAATTATCCGGCGATGTGTCCCGGAGGTCGAAATCAATGACATACTCTCTTTCTGCCATGACCAGGCATGCGGTGGCCATTTTTCTAGGGATAAAACCACATCGAAAACCCTCCAGTGTGGCTTTTACTGGCTCACTATCTCCAAGGACTCATACAGTCACTGTAAGGCATGCAATCGTTGCCAAACTTTGGGCAACATGAGCCATCGCGACATGATGCCTTTACAGCCGATTCTCGTATGCGAGATTTTTGATATTTGGGGGATTGATTTTATGGGCCCCTTCCCTATCTCGTAAGGCTTCAAGTACATTTTACTTGCTATTGACTACGTGTCCAAATGGATCGAAGCCATTCCAACCCGAACCTGTGATCACAAGATCGTTATCAAATTCATTCATCAGAATATCTTCTCATGGTTCGGGATTCCTCGAGCAGGTCACTGATGACTAAATACGGGGTATCACATTGAATCTCTATTCCTTATCACCCCCAGACTAATGGTCTAGCTGAGCTATCAAATCGGGAGATCAAGAAAATCCTGCAGGTTACTGTTTGACCTGACAGGAAGGACTGGTCATCCCGACTTCCGAAAGCTTTATGGGCTTATAGGACCACCCACAAGATCCAATTAGGTATGTCTCCTTTTAGACTGGTGTATGGAAAGGCATGTCACCTTCCTGTTGAGTTGGAGCATAAAGCCTATTGGGCAGTACGGAACTGCAACCTAGATCTTTCTAAGGTTGGGACCCACAAAAAGCTTCATATAAGCGAGATTGATGAATTATGCCTTGATGCATATGAAAACTCGTGAATTTACAAAGAGCGGGTTAAAGCCTTTCATGACATGCACATATCTAGAAAGATCTTTCACCCTGGTTAGAAGGTCCTATTCTTCGATGCCCGACTTAAATTGTTCCCTGGGAAGCTACGATCCAAGTGGGTCGGACCATATCTTGTCCGACAGATTTTTGGAAATGGAGTCGTCGAGATCAGTCCGCTCAACTGTCCAGGTAGACTGGAATGGGAACTTGACCTCTTTAGTCTACCGATTTTAATTAAGAGCAAGGGTGCTTAGAATTTCACTTGAACTTTAAGTTGTGTTGAGTGCAAAAGTGATCTAATTTGAAGATTGGTTGACCCAAACAAGGTGGCTGAACTTCACCTGTATTGTCCTTGAAAATTTAGGTCCCTCTTTTAGTGTTCAAATGACTTTAAGAGTCTGATTTTAGGGTTTTGCTGTGCAAAAATGATCTAATTTGAAGATTGGTTGACCCAAACAAGGTGGGTCAACTTCACCTGTATTGTCCTTGAAAATTTAGGTCCCTCTTTTAGTGTTCAAATGACTTTAAGAGCCTGATTTTAGGGTTTTGCTGTGCAAAAGTGATCTAATTTGAAGATTGGTTGACCCAAACAAGGTGGGTCAACTTCACCTGTATTGTCCTTGAAAATTTAGGTCCCTCTTTTAGTGTTCAAATGACTTTAAGAGCCTGATTTTAGGGTTTTTCTTGAATAAATTAGTTCAATCAAGGTCTAGGCACACATTGTTTGGGAAGATGATTTCTTGTTTAAGCAAGTGTGTCTCTAAAAACCCTAAACTAGAATCCTTAATTGGCTCTAATTTGGTCCACTTTAATTTGTCCAAATGTGGTACCTAGGGCTCAAACAAGAATGTGATAGCCCTAGATACCTTAAGCTTTAAGTGGGTGCACAAATCAGGATTTGTTGTTCAAACAAAATGTATCAACTTAGGCAACTTGATGAATTATCTATGGATAGAATGCAAGTAGCCCTAATTGATTTTTCCTTTTATCGTTTTCAAAATGAGGGGCTTAAGAGAGAGAGTAGTTAGAACTTACCTGCCCCTGGCATGTTTACTATGTGGCTAATCTTCCTTCAATGTATCTTCCCCTGAAATAACCACAACAAAAGAGATATAGCAAATTAGAATTTGAATCAGGAATTGCAATTAAGAGTTCTAAATTGCTCGTTGCTCTCCAGCAATGGCGCCAAAATGTTTTCCGCGCTAAATCAGTGTTTAAGAATTTCGTGTTGTAGTATAGCCAAAATAGTGCTTAAAAAATAAATTTTATTACTCGAAAAAGTTTCGAGGTCGAACATAGGGAGCAATATGGAATTTAGATCTCAAGAATTGCAATTTAATCACAATATAAGCAATTTATAATAGAGCTCCAAACAATAATGATATATAAATGAAAACAAATGTCAATAGTGCAAAAAGAATGGGGTAAAATGGTGATTTGAATCACCAATTACCCCTTACAATAACAGCCAATTTCTCAACAGTATCAATCAAATAAAGCATAGCAATCAAGTATCAGACGGCTGAATGTTTAATCAGACAGCTTAACCATCTCGAGCTACAATGTATAGCCTTTTCTTTCTCCTCAGCTGCTTCTTCTTCTTCTTTGTTTCTTCTACTGCGGCTCCTCTTCTATTCTTTTCTTCTTCCTCTTTTACTGTGGGTCCTCTCCTTCTTCTGTTTAGCCTCTTCTCACAGTGAGGGGAACTTCTTGAATTGGCTAAGTGTCAGCCAATTTCCTCTACAGCAAAACCCTCCCCCTTCCCCACACAAGCTCTCTCCTCTCTTTCTCTACTTAGGTCACGCTCTCCCAGAGCCTCCAACAGTAGCAGGTATACGGGCAATCGGACCTAGAGCGTACCCAGGACCAGGGCTATGGGCGTGGATCGCAGCTTAGGTGTAGGTTTTAGGTGGGTCGGGTGTACCAGGTCCATAGAGGAGAAGACACGGACGAGGCATGAGAGGGGTGTGAGGGGCCTCACCCCTTGTGTCTGAGGCAAATAGCCCATGGCAGAAATTCAACTTATTCGTTTACGGGTGCTCCTCAACTTCCAAGGTGGGACTAATCCCACCGCCTTTCTTCTCTATGCAGCTGCATATGCTTCCTCGTTCAATTCGCGCAAGATGGCAGTTAATGGCTTCAATTGCTGGTCCACTCAAACTCCTGGAGTGATTCTGCGCAAGCTGGAGTTGACACCTAGAACCTGCAGGCCTGATGAGAGCTTCAAGCTTCGATCGAAGCTTCATCAATGGCGGTCGAAGGACCTGCTACCTGAAACATAAAATATGGGCTAAAAGCCCTGGTTAAAAGGTTTAATAATGTCGCTATGAGGCGAGGAATTGAACGACAGTGTTCGTGAGGTGTAAGAGTGCGTGAGGGGCCCAGACGGTGACAGAAGTTGAAGTGCAAAAGTGCGGTGTTCGACGGAGGTTGTGGAGGAGAAATCGACCTAAATAAGTTAGGGCTTTTGCTCCTGGGGTCGAGGCGGAGGTATAGGGATGAATGGCGGCCGATTTGGTGGAGCGTAGTGGCTGCGCGAGCTAGTCGGAGGTACACCAGTGAGATGGAAGACAGAGTTGTAGAGGGCGCGTCAGCGGTTGAAACCGAGAGGCGAGTGTCTGAAAATGAAGAGTGGAAGATGAGGAGTTGTTTAGGATGTGAGGCAGATGAAGGGGAGCGGAGTTGGCGCCGGTTGAGGTGTGGCCAGCACTGGGGACGAAGCTGCTCTGATGAGAGGTGGACGGTGAGGATGAAGGGGGTAGGAGCGCCGGCGGGTGCTACGTGACATGGAAGAAGGCAAGGAGGAAGAGTCTACCACTAGTATTGTCGTTAGATGACAAGGGAAGGCAGGGAGGGTCATCAGAGCTTGAAGAGCAAATTGGCCAGAGGAGGAGAGAGGAATTTGACGATTTCTTTGTTCGAATTTAAGCGTGGAGGATTGAGTAGGCCTGGAGAGTCTTTATATTGGTGTCAGGGTGTCGATTAGAGCTTGGAAGCCAAGCTTTCAAGCTTGGAAGGTCGCCGGAGTTGGAAACTCAAATTTCTCATGCGTTTACATGAGAAATTGGGAAAGAATTGAAGCATAAGAATCGGTCCGATTGAAAGAGGATTTCAAGGGGAATCTCCGGTTCAATTTTGAAGAGGTTTCATCAATCAATCAAGGAGAAATCTTCGATTGATTGTCGCTAGAGTTGTAGGAGTGGGAGTTCTGTGTAGAGGGGACCTTTTAGTGAGAATGATGACAAAGTTGGGGACCTATTTGAAAGAGTTTTGAAAGTTAAGGGTAGAAATGTAATTAGACAGGACTAATTTGCAAACTAGGTCAAGACAAAATCAACTTGGCCCCAAATTTTGGTACAAACCTAATTTCGACCTAAGAATCCAATGGTGAAGTTGGATTTTGGTTTTGACCATGTTTGACTGGGTAATTTATTGAAAAACCCAAATTAGGGTAAATGTATGTCTGTGATTCTGTTTTGGGTTAAAACAGGTTCTGATGGTCAAATTGAAGGTTATAAACCCTAGAGAATATTTTTCTATGAATTTTAGAGGGTTTAGGTGAATTTTATCATGATCAAAACCTTATTTAATTAAGCGAGTTTATTTTTAGGGTTTCAAAAGTCATTTAATTCTCAAAATAAGTGCAAACCCTTTTTTAATTGCCCTAATACACTTGTTATCTTTTTAAGACTAATTGACCTTCATTTAACCCCTGGGAAAACCCATGGTTGTACTGCATTCATGATAAGTTGGTAAAATTATAGTTTTAACCCTAGTTTCTTATTTTTCCTTCAGAATGATTATGCAATGACTTGTGATTCTCTGACGGTTATGTAGGGGAATTTACTGACTAAATTGGGTCAAAATGAAATAGTTATTGCTCATGATGGTGTTCCCATTAGAGACCTTATCCAAGCGACTGGCCACCAATTCCAGATCGACGGATATGGATAGGCCTTGATCCTCGTGAGCCCCTCGCATGTTTATCAATGCATGGGTGGTTGTCCGGTTGAACACACCTATATATTCATTTTTTATGGAGTTCTCACACATGTTTTCGAGAATCTCCCAAAAAGTATCTTCATGTTGACCCATGATGTTGCCACCACAGGTTGCATTGACAAAGAGCCTGATATCCTCACAAAGTCCCTAGTAAAAAGACTGGGTTTGTTCCCATTTAGAAACTCCATGATGGGGGATTTTCGCATGAGATCTAAAAAGTGATCCTATGCCTCACAAAGTGGTTCTCTCACATTCTACGTGAAATGTATGATTTGGTTCCTTAAAGCATTTGTCTGACCAACTGGGAAGAATTTCTTCAGGAATTCATATTGGAGTTCCTCCCATGTGTTGATTGGATGAGTTAAAGTCTGATGCCAGTGGGCAGCTTTATCCATGAGGGAGAAGGAGAACATCTTCATGAACAGGATGTCCTTTTTCTGAATAGGTGGCCCGAAGGTCTGGGCCAGATGTTTTAACTACTTGATGTGCTGGAAGGGATCTTCGGAGTTCAATGACAAGGAGATTTTCGCTTAACAATATGATAATAAAAATGTGTCATTGTTGTATTCTATGTGGTAGAAATCTCGTATAAAAAATTCATTAAATCTAACAACAATGATTAGGATGTCGTATCCATAGGGAGGAACAACAGCAATAAATTCACAAATACTTTCTCTTTATATTCGCCCAATTATGTGCGAAATCCATGCTTAAATTCGAGGTGAAATGAGGAGAAAAGAAGAAAACACACAATAACTCCAGAATGCAAGGTTATGTGCACAATTTTTCCTTAATAAAATGTTCAGTAAAGATGTGATCAGTAGTGGCATCTTATGTAATTTCCAACAGTACTCGTACTAGAGACGAATTGTGCAAATTTGAGTCACAATTTGATGCAATTAAAAGTGATAAACATGCATTGAATAATTATGAGAGAGAGTGTAAGTGTGTTGATGTATGTTCACCTCATTATATTAATCAATCAAAATAAAGTAATAGTGAACTTGGCAATGGCAGATCTCATAATTACTAATTAGGGATGAGATAGGGGAAATCTTCCCCTTGTGCGTGAGCGAAGAAGAGTCAACTGCTGGTCGTGGGAAGTTTGAAGGAGGTTGGCATTGTCGAGGGCTTCGTGTCAAGGGTCGCGCTGAGGAGAATCGTGGCTGGTGCTCTCGCCGGCGATGAGAAGGATTGTCAGCAATAGGGGCTACCTATGTGTGCACATGGACTACTGTCGGCCAGTCGGAGGGTGAGGTGGTGCTTGTGGGGTTAAGGCAGGTGCTTTGGCGTCGATGGAATGAAGAATTTCAACCTGAGGTGGCAGCTGTATTTTCGTGGCTTTGGGTTCTTTCGGTTGGTAGAAAGGAAGAAGAAGAAGAAGAGGAGGAGGAAGCCGGCTTGCTGCAGGGATGGCGCGTGGCACTCGCGAGCCTGTGACGGGCGGGAGTGGGTGACTTTGTGCACATGAGGGCATGGTGTGGCAAGGTTGTGGCTGTGGTGCTGCAGGCAGGTATGGTGATGGCAGTGGTGCGTGTGGATGATGGTATTGATGGTGGTGATGGTGTGCACACTGTCATTGCACACATCATGGCAGGGGAAGGTTGACGGTGGAGAGCTCAAGCTATGGTGCGTGCTAGGTCCATGGTGCATGCATTGCTACACGGTGCAGGCGATTGGAGGACCACGTGGTTGGGCGTGGCTTTTTAAAACTTCTCCATCTATTTTTCTTCGGCCGCAAACTTCTCTAACCACTCGACGATGATCGCGAGTGGTTGGAATGGAAAGATAAGCTCTGGCCATTCTTCATCAGACGTTCGATCAACACTCTAGACGTCTTGAAAAGTGTCGATAGAAGTGAGTCCATGATGGAGATTCTCAGATGTCCAAGCTAGGCTCAGGACATCTTATAGAATGACTTTGGTTGTCCGAATAATGCCTTCATGTTTCTTGCACCTATCCTGCATCCACCAAATGATTTTCTTATCATATCATATATTATTAAATGTAAAATTGGTGTATAAGATTATATACAGACTAAGGTGAATTTCCATTTAACTCCTAATCAATTAACAACTAAGAACAACTAATTAAAGAGTAGTTGGCCAAATAATGGTCCATGAAAGTGGACTTATCAAATAACTCCTTGCCTAAGTTTTGCTAGTCCCTAGAAAAAGTGCAAAATGATGGAAGTGACAAAAAAAATTCTTCTTTCCTTATTCCAAAAATTTAGAAATCCAGACAAATGTGAACTGATAGTAGCTTATGTAACGGATCCAAGTAAAAAACCAACTTGCATCTAAGTCTTGTACTTTACCCTTGATAAAATTCTATTGGGATAGGCAACTACTTCCCTTGGGGATAAAGTAGGAAATGATCTATAATTTGACCCTGACTTTTTGGCTTAGGTAGACACTGAGTCGAAAGGATTTATATTTGGTGGCTCACACTCATCTGGTGCTATATGTAGTCTAGTACTGTAGATTCTAAATTTTTAGACTATCAAATGAGTCAACCCAGAGAAAGGGTAAAAATTATGCTCTCTTAACACTCCTTTGCACTCTCTATTTTTCCTTCTTTTCTTTTTCTTTTTCTTCTTTCTTTTCTGTGATCACATATCTTACCAGATTTTGTAAATGTACTCAATGTTGGTGGCCTCACATGACATTCATACTTCAATTAAAGTCCTAATAACCCTACAACTAAGTTACAAGTCCTCATCCAGTATTCGGGCAATTAGAAATATTGAAAAGTAGGTATGGGTCATATTTGGTGGATCGCAATGGGAGTTTTTGTTGCCTCAAAAACATCGACACAAGATGAAAAATGACACCAAGATAAAACTATAAACTTGAACTCTTTTTTTCTCTCTCTCCCTCTCTTTTAATTTTTTTTATTTTCTAAATATATATATATTTCTTTTTTTTCTCTTTTTCTTCTTTTCTCTTTTTTTTCCTAACTACTAACACAAAATGATACAAACTTTTATTCATGAGGCATTATTTGGAAAAATGATGTTTAAGAGGATATTGTGTGGCTTATTTGGTGGAAGTGCCTACTCTTGGCATTGGGAAGGAATGGATAAGATAAGCATATTTCTGACATCTGGCACTAATACCCTCCTTCAACCGAGGATTCTATGAAGGATGGTCATAACCATCCACCATAGTCATAGTTTTATTAGGACTCAATCTCTATGTATCTACTTTATTTGGTGACTCTCAGGAATTCACACAATATTTGCACACAGGAATAGAGAGTGAAACTATGCCTAACTCTAAGGTGTCATCATCTAATTATCTAGAACTTAAGAGTCCTTGCACTAGACTTAGCGCACCAGTAGTCTCTTTACTTTCTCCTAACAAATATTAGGTGGATCTAATAGAAGATAGTTTGCCTGACTCCCTTCAAACTGTCTAAGGATTCAGCAGACTAAAAATGCTTATTGGTTTTCTACAAAGATTCATTACCCGGTCTACGTGAAAGTGAAGTAATTGTACTGGATTCTAAACTCAAAAATAATTTAAGAAGAAAATTTTTAATGACACCTCCTTGATAAAAATCTTATGTTAGGGACTAACCAATTTAGCTCAAGAAAATAAAAGAGAATTTTCTTTTTTAATTAATGCTATCCTAAATGCATGCAAATATTTATAAATGCTATAAACATCCTTAGGTTATTCCCTCCCATGCCTATGATTGACAATGTCCTCATTAGAAAAATAAAGACATAGAAGAATATCACTTGAGGAGGAGAGTGGGAGGAGTTAAGGCTCCTCAAGTCGAAGTGCACCCAAAACCTGACCATTTGAAAGAATAACATATGGTTTATGTCGATGGCCATTTACCTTAAAGCTCTCACCAAAAGTAGGGTTTCGAATTTCTACTGCTCCATGAGGGAAGGCATTGATAACAACATACGGCCCATCCCAGCGAGACTTGAGCTTTCCAGGAAATACATTAAGTCTGGAACTGAAAAGCCAGACCCACTAGTTGGGCTCAAAGGTCTTTCTAGCGATGTGCTTATCATGGACGACCTTTGTACATTGTTTGTAAGCTTGAGAGGTTTCGTAGGCTTCATTGTAAAGCTCCTTAAGCTCACTTAACTCCAGCATGCATGCATTACCCGCTTTATCTAGATTTAAGTTAACATTTTTAATAGCCCAATAAGCTTTGTGTTGTATTTCGACAGTAAGGTGACACGCTTTTTTGTATACAAGACGGAAAGAAGACATGCCCAAGGAAGTTTTATATGCTGTTCTGTAGGCCCACAGAGCATCATTCAATTTTTTGATCAATCCTTACAGTCGGGCCTGACAGTTTTCTCTAAAATCTGTTTAATCTCCATATTAGACACTTCAACTTGTCCACTTGTTTGGGGATGGTAAGGTGTGGCTATCATGTGGTTGACTCCCAAATTTTGGAGTAGTCTTGTGAAGTGCACATTCTTAAAGTGAGGTCCTCCATCACTTATGATAGTCCTTGGGCACCTATATCGAGAAATGATATTAGCCCTAACAAAATCCAAGACCACAGAATGGTCATTGGTCCACGTGGGTATGGCTTCTATCCATTTCGATACATAGTCTACGGCCACAAGGATGTACTTATATCCGAAGGACATAGGAAAGGGGTGCCCCAAATATCAAAGATCTCAACAAAGAGAATGGATTGCTAGAGCATCTCATCCCTTTTTCCAATGGTTCCCGTTTGCTAGAAATGTAGAAATGCACCCACATATTATGTGCATCTCTGAATAATGTGGGCCACCAAAAGCTAGACTGAAGAATCTTATGGGCAGTCTTTTTCCCACTAAAATGCCCTCCACAATTGAGGTCATGGCAGAAACTCAGAACACTTCTTTGTTCTTTGTCAGGGATGCAACGGTAGAATAACTGGTCAGGGCCTATTCTAAAAAGCTCAGGTTCCTCCCAGTGATAAAATTTAACATCGACAAGAAACCTGTCTCGCTTCTACTTGTCCCAAGTGCTAGGGGTAATGCCTGTGACTAGATAGTTCACTATGCCAGCGAAACAAGGAGTTTTGGCCTCCATAGTCATTAGAGACTCATCAGGAAAAGTCTCTTGGATATCGCCAGAAGGGGTTGATGCCTCAATAGGGATCCTGGATAGATGATCTGCTACTACATTCTCAACTCCCTTCTTATCTTTTATTTCCAGGTCAAACTCTTGGAGTGGCAGAATCCAACGAATCAAACGAGGTTTAGTGTCTTTCCTCGCAAGAAGGTGCTTTAAAGTAGAATGATCAGTGAACACCACAACCTTGGATCCCAATAAATAAGACCAAAACTTTTCCAAACAAATACTACAACAAGAAGTTCCTTTTTAGTGACTGTGTAGTTTTGCTGAGGATTCGTAAGGGTCTTACTAGCATAATGCAAAACATGAGGTTTGCCATCAACCCTTTGACCTAAGACCACTCCCACTACGAAATCAGAAGCATCGCACATCAGCTCAAATGGGAGGGCCCAATCTAGTGCTTGGAGAATCGACGCGGTAATAAGGGCTTTCTTCAAGAGTTGGAAAGCCTCGCCACATTTGTCATCAAAATCGATGGAAACATCCCTCGCTAACATATCGCAAAGTGGCTTAGAGATTTTACAGAAATCTTTAATGAAGTGCCTATGGAATCCAGCATGGCCAAGGAAAGATCTAACTTGACGAACATTAGTGGGCGATGGAAGTTTAGAGATGGAATCAATTTTGGCTGTATCCACCTCTAATCCTCTCTCGGAGACTACATGCCCCAAAACAATGCCTTACTAGACCATAAAGTGGCTCTTCTCCCAACTATGCACCAACTTTGCCTCTTCCCAACGGGTTAAGACTTTATCAAGGTGTGAGAGGCATAGATCAATCGATGAGCTGTAAATAGAGAAATCATCCATGAAGATTTGTACAAACTCATCGATCATGTCAGAAAAGATAGCCATTGATGTACGTGTTTCGCAAATTAAAATCGAGGTTTGGAGGACCCATCGTCGTAGCTCGCAAAACACGTCTATCAGATAAAATTTATAACCGAAACTAGAAAATTGAGTTCTGGGTCCAACACGGGGAGGCAAACATTTAGTTTTGAAAAATCTGTGTTTCACTTTTTTTTTGTCATTTTCGTCTTATCTAATTTTTTTGGTATTTTTTTATCATGCAAGAGATTAGCTCAATGAAAACTTTATCTATTTGCAAAAAAAATATAACAGAGAGAGAGAATCACATATATTTCTGAATCTAATGTTTTCTACAACTAAGAAAGTGGGAAAAACTACACTAGAAGGTAGTAAAGATAAATGGAGATGAGAAAATCCCCCTCGACGATTGCTCGAAGGACGACTCACTCTAATGTCGTTTGGAGGAAGGTGGTGAGAAGTAGGGCGAATGGGGACTAAGCAGAAGGATGGAGGATGGGGCAGGACGGGGTTGTGGCAAGGATCTTCTTCATGAAGAGAGGTGAGAGGATGGCCACGGGATGCTCCACGAATGGGGATGAGAGATGGGAAAACTATTTTCTTTTCTACTCTAGAGGAGCATCCTGGGCTTGGGACAAGCTCTCGCTAGAGCCTTAGAGGTGGTGAGAGGAAGAAAGGAAGAGATGGTTTGAAATGGTGGTGGGTAGGTCCTTTTATAGTGGAGGAAGAACAAATTCGCATCTGGGTCATTACTAACATCTGTAAATGTCACTACAAATTCACCCTTTCTGTCACTGAAGATCCACACCTTCAATTCCTTTGCTGTCACACATGGGCCATTAGTGACAGTTGCAAGTGTCACTAAAGGCTTGCACAACTGTCGTAGCAGATCTGTACATACCCCCACTGGCGTTTGCTGGAGGAGGTGTGGCCATCTGATGCCTGATCAATGGCTTAGGCGCACCCACTGATCACGCCTTTTGAAGGCTCGCTCGCTAGGCTGGATTGAAAGCTTCGGTGGGACTCAACCTTATGGCAGCTGGTGTGCGGTGAGTGCTTCACCAATGCACTATAGGAGTCAGATGGTCGCAGCTACATTTTGAGTCTCAACTACTTTAACCATTGGATGCAAATCCAACGATGGAGATCACTCTCCCGAAGGAAGAGGAAGCTCTGCGGATGCCCAAGGGCGGTTCAGATGGTGCCATGTGGCACCATCTGGGCCATCCATCTTCATTCTGTTGCATAGGGTGCCATGATGCTCAGATAGAGATGATTCCCATGTTGTTGGACTGTGATCGTTGCTTCAGATCCATCCATACGGTTGGATTTTTCATTCGAAGCTCGTATGGATGTAGCATTGCCACTTGGCCGTTGATCTTCCTCGGACTTCATATGATGCTATGGGACTTCAAACTAGACAATTTCGGAGGCATTAGATTTCGTTTGTTATTCTGATCCAATCTGTACAGTCCGATCATCCATCTAAGAACCTAAAATAAATTTTCTACTTTTCTAATTTTTTTGTACTTTTGGAGTTTGAGAGTTCCGGGATAACTTTTTACGGCTACCCGACCCGCCCAAGACTCGAAAAGGACTCTAGGTGCTAAGCATCTAGTGAAAAGAGTGAAAGACTCACTAGGCAGTCATTAAAATGGACTTCAGGTTTCTACGACCCTAGGTGACCTTGCCTAAAGGTTTATCTTTTCAGACGGTACCTTTCTCCCTACTTCTTTTATTTATGGGGTCAACACAATGGTGAACCCAGTGTATATCTCCTCGGTTTATTCTACTTCCCCGCTTCTTCCCTAAGTGTTTTGAGAATTATTGTGTATTTTTGTGAGCTGGGCTCTGGACAACTGGCCAATGGGTTGTTACCCATGGCAACTTGCCAGCCATACTCATGCGGTAAAGTGTGGTTTTATTTGTTTATTTTTTTTCTCCTTTTTCTATTATTTTTCTTTTTCTTTTTCTTTATTTTTTTTTTATGTAAGTGGCTTCCCTGATCTAAGATTTACCTAAAGGTAGTACAACGAAAATGGTCTTGTGGCTGGGCTCTAGACAACCGACCGATGAGCTGTTAGCACCGACAACTTGCCAGCCATACCACCTTAGATGGTTCATTAGCTACCCAATTTCTGAAGAAACCACCAAAAAGTGAGTCAGTGCAAAAAGTGTGTAGATGCTTAGGCTTAAAGTCCCCTCAAATTAGAGGATGGGTTGATAAATCGTATACTTCTCACCCCAATTTATTAACCAGTTTAAAACGGAATTACTTGGTGAGGACTCGAGACTAAGTCCACATTTGAGTGGACACCTGGGCTAATTATGCCCGAAAGCCTGAAGAGTCTACGTATTTAGGTCCTATCGTATCATTTCCTAAAGTTAATAACTTTCAAATGCCTAAGTTCTTTTCTCCTAATTCTCTTTTTTTTTTTAAATCTTTTTGAATTTTCATTTTTTTTAGAGAAACTAAAAGAATTCTATGGGTTAACAAAATGATTTCAAGAATTAAGTTTCCATCCCCCCATGCCTAAATGATGCAATGTCCTCATTGTACAAACAAAGACATGAAAAGGGCGAAGTAAACAGAATATCACCTTAATAACTTGAAAATCTGGTCAGCTCCATAGAGAGAAGAGAGTATACACATGCGCTAAGTTTAATGCCTTTAGCAGGTATAAAATACATACAAGGAAGAAATGAGAATTCACAAATGCAGGTTAGAATCAAAATAAAAATATTGATCCTTAGACCCGCCAACAAAATATGTCCACAGATGTGGACCAAGTTATGGTGCAGACCCATGCCCAAGGGTCGAGTGGCTCTAAGGTTCTAGATGAAAATCACCTAGAACCTAAGATTATTGTGTTTGCAGGGCCGGGCCTGCGGTTTTGTGGTGTGCAACCCAAGACCCAACTGTCGGACAATGGGTTGATCTGATTCATTAAAATCGGGTGTCCACTTATAGTTCAGCTCAGGAAGATGTCAATTATTCCAGGCTTGGGTTGCACATGAAAGATATCGAAGGGTCCTGGTAAAGAGTTGGTGGCTGTAGGTCAATAGGAACCTTTAGATCCAAACTCGTTTTTCCCTTAGAATTAACCTCCCAAATTTTTATTTCACCATTTCTATCCTCCAACATCAAGTGCTCAGGCTCTAGGACCTCTAGCATACCTTCACCGATAAGATTTACCCAAGTTTAGAAATCATGGTTGACTCATAATTGACTTGGGTACAATGATTTCCAAATTAAAATCAATTTCTTTGGGGTATGGTTGAGGAATGGGGCTATTGATTGAATCTTCTACTAAATGAGGATTCGAATCCTCCAAGTTAGCCCCAACCGAAGCCAAATCTTCAATAATTGGGCTATCAAATGGTTTGTCAAATTCCTCAAGCCCATTTGTCTTACTAAAATCATCTTCCTTATGCTCAAGTGAGACTTCACTAAGAGATTCTTCACCCTCAAAATCAAAGAATCCATGATCCTCATTTATATATGTCTCAAAATCATATGTCATTTCATTGTCCGTGGAGACATATTTTTCGTCATTCCCTGGCTCTGGGATCTTAGATGAGAAACTTGATTCATCCTCAAAGGGTTACTCTAGACCAACCTGGTCATCTCCAATCTCAGAATATGTATCCCCCCAGACAAGCACCTAAGCGGGTTCAGACATTGGCTCTCTTGAAGGGGGTTTATCTTGAGAATCATCCCAAGATTTGACTAGGGCAACCACAAATTTCATCCTCAACCTCAACAATTTCCCAAGGAAGAAACTCACCCAAGTCCCTATCCCTAACACTTTGGAGCAAATCCAATAGATAACTATTAAGTTGATCAATCATTTTGATCTTAGGCTCCAATGCTTCAATGTATGGTGTTGGCTGAGCTTCTAAAGATTGTATAGTGTTCCTTAAATTAGCCAGCACACTATCCTAGATCTGCTTCACCTGAACCGACTAGTTCAATTTAGGTTTGGGTGACTTTGGGTTAAATATAGGGGAGTGAAGATGTCGAGGTTCTCGAGTCCTTCCCTGATAGTAGGTCATTTCAGGTTGTTTAAAGGATGGTGGTGACCTATATTCAACATAAGTCTGGGGAGGGTAAGTGTTATAATCAGCATTTCCTTCATGGTTGTAGATTTGATTAGGTTGATCATCAAAGGGTGGAGATCTATAATCTTTGTAGCTCTGAGAAGGATAGTAATCATAGTCTTGTTGTCCAGGGTTAGACCTTGGACACTGAGGTCTGGATTCATATCCCCAATCAAAGTTATCCCAGCTAGTGGATGGGTAATTACAAGTCAAGTCGAGATAGTAATTATCTTGGGGATAAGTGGAGGTAGGAGGGTAGGATGGGAAATGCATGTAAGATGTGGAAGGATACATGGTAGAATAAGAGGGAAATCAGAAGAGAGAAAGGAGCCCTACAGTACAAGCAGTCAACCCTATCCTTAGGTGGGTTAGCCTAAAGACCTACAAACTCCCAGGACCCGTCTTGAGATTATAAATGATTTGGTCTACTTTATCCAGTCAATTCAACCAGTTAGAAGGAGGGGCTAGGGAGAAGGTTCTTCCTTTGGCTTGCGCCTCCGGTTCCTAGTGTATCCCCCAGCCACGATCGTTTGACGCTACTCCGCTAGTTAGACATTAGATGGACCAGCAGAAGTAGATTAATTGAAAAAAATCTCAGTCTGAGCCCCAAAGAGCGAATCAATCCTTAAGGCCAACATCTACTCAGTTTTAATTAGGCTCGGGATGTTTGTGCTCTTGGAATGTGATGGGCCCTTTAGATGGGTTGTGCCCTTAATGATCAATTAAAATGTGTATGCTTGCACAACCAGGGTTTTCAAATAAGGTTATTTGATGTTGTGTCTTTTAGGGTTTAATCTTTAGGTTTGTTCAATCAAGGTTTAGTTGAACACACCAAGTTTTGAAATCACTGGTGATGATATATTCCTTTAAAAATAAAAAAAATGTGGAGTGCTTGGTTCAACCCTAAAAATCAACCTTAAGTGGCAAGCTACTGATGAATTGCTTTTAATTTGAGTGGTGTGGCCCAAACAAATCAATCAATTGGCCTATTCGCACCACATATTAAGGAACATAATGTCTTAGCCTAATCAGATTTCTACTCACTTGTGTTTTGAGTTGAAGTGTACTGGGTCCACAGGTTAGATCCCAGTTAAGTGGTAGAATCAAAGTGGAGTGGTGCACCTTAAGTCGAGAGTTGTAGGTGTTAAGGTGTGTCTCTTTCAGAAAATCCCACAATCTAATAACTTTTTTTTATTTTTTTATTTATGTGGATGGCGAGGTGAGTGGATGTGGCAAACAAACAACCAAATCTATCCTAGGATTTATAAAAAGCACCTAAGTTGATTTGGGTTTGAGTTATTATGTTATGGAATGAAAACTAAGGTGGGGGCGGTGGGGATAAGCTTACAAAACTCTTTAACCGCACATTACTCCGATCATCCACTTTGGCTCACCATGGAAGGGTACCTATAATCAAAGAAAGAAAGGAGCAAAATGAGCTAAAAAGTTAAGTAAGGCAGAAAAATGCAAGAAAAACCAAAGAGCGTTGCCTCCCTAGCAACGGCGCCAAAATGATGTACGTGTTTTGTGAATTAAAATTGGGGTTCGGAGGACCCATCATCGTAGCCAGCAAAATGCGTCTATCAAATAAAATTTATAACCGAAACTCGAAAATTTAGTCCTGGGTCGAACACAGGGAGGCGAATGTTTGGTTTTGAAAAATTCGTGTTTCACTTTTATTTCTTTTTGTCATTTTTGTCTTTTCTAATTTTTTTGGTAATTTTTTATCACGCAAGAGATTAGGTCGATGAAAACTTTATCTACTTGCAAAAAAAATATAACAAAGAGAGAGAGAGAATCACATATATTTCTGAATCCAATGTTTTCTACAACTAAGAAGGTGGGACAAACTATAGTAGAAAGCAGTAATGATAGATGGAGATGAGAAAATCCCCCTCAATGGTTGCTCAGAGGACGACTTGCTCTGACGTTGCCTGGAGGAAGGTGGTGAGGAGCGAGATGAATGGGGATAGAGCCAGAGGACATAGGATGGGGCAGGAGGGCGTCGTGGCGAGGATCTCCTTGCTAAATGATGATGAGAGGATGACCACGGGATGCTCCACGAATGGGGATGAGAGGTGGGAAAACTATTTTCTTTTCTACTCTAGAGGAGCATCTCGGGCTTGGGACAAGCTCTCTCTAGAGACTCGGAGGTGGTGAGAGGAAGAAAGGAAGAGATGGTTTGAAGTGGTGGTGGGTAGGTCCTTTTATAGTGGAGGAGGAAGAACAAATTTGCATTTGGGTCATTAATGACATCCGTAAACGTCACTACAGATCCACCCTTTCTGTCACTAAAGATCCGCACCTTCAATTCCTTTGCTGGCGTGCATGGGCCATTAGTGACAGTGGCAAGTGTCACTAAAGGCCCGTGCAACTGTCGCAGCAGATCAGTGCATACCCCCATTGGTGTTTGCTGGAGGAGGTGTGGCCATCCGATGCTTGATCAATGGCTTAGGCACACTGGCTGATCGCATCTTTTGAAGGTGCGCCTGCTGGGCTCGATTGGAAGCTTCAGTGGGACTCTACCCTGCGGCAGCTGGTGTGCGGTGAGTGCTTCACCAATGCACTACAGGAGTCAGATGGTCGCGGCTATGTTTTGAGGCTCAACTACTTTAACCGTTGGATGCAAATCCAACGGTGGAGATTGCTCTCTCGGAGGAAGAGGAAGTTCTACGGACGCCCAGGGCTGGTTCAGATGGTACCACGTGGTGCCATCTATGCTGTCCATCTTCATTCTATTGCAGAGGGTGCCACGGTGCTCAGATTGAGATGATTTCCGTGTTGCTAGACTGCAATCATTGCTCTGGATCCATCCGTATGGTCGGATTTTTCATCCGAAGTCCATATGGATGTCGCATTGCCCCTGGCCATTGATCTTCCTTAGACTTCGTATGATGCTATGGGACTTCGATCTAGACGATTTCAGAGGCATTAGACTCTGATCGTCGTCCTGATCAGATCCATATGGTCCGATCATCCATCCGAGGCCCTGAAATAAATCTTCTTCTCTCCTGACCTTAAAAAAGACCTAATTAACCTAATATATATACAACTACTCTAAATGTAGAATGATGCATGCTATGCAATATTTATAACATGAAATGCAAATCTAAGCCTAGGAACATGCATGAATAGGCATTTTAACCTAAATAAATGTGTCTACATCAGCCATCATACATCGTTGGAATGTGACAAGAGTATTTCATAACCCGAATGGCATTCAGCAGAATGCAAATGTGCCATATGGACTCGTGAAGGTGGTACGCTCCTGATCTTCAGGGAAGATGGCTATCTGATTATACCTAGAGTACCCATCAAGGAAACAGAAGTACTTATTCCCTGCTGGTTTTTCCAAAATTTGATCAATATATGGTAAGGGGAAATGGTTTTTCTAGGTAGCCGTATTCAAACGACGGTAATCAATGCAGACCCTCCAGCCAGTTGAGGGTCTAGTGGTCACCAACTCTCCTTGGTCATTTTCTTCCACAGTGATTCTTGCATTTTTGGGTACCACATGTATTGGGCTGACCATTTACTGTCTGAAATGGGATAGATAATTCCTACATCCAGCCATTTCAGAATCTTTTTTTTGACAACCTCCAGCATATTGGGATTGAGCCTTCTCTGCATGTCTCGAAAGGGCTTCACGGACTTGTTCGTGTATATATGATGCATGAAAAGGGAGGGGTCAACACCCTTAATGCCAGCTATCGACCAAGCAATAGCTTCCTTATGCCTTTGTAAACACTCGAGTAAAGCTCCCTCCTGCCATTAAGTTAATGCTGATGAGATAATGATGGGGAGCGTGTCGTTAGGGCCAAGGAAAGCATACTTCAATGTGCTCGGGAGGGGTTTAAGCTCCAACTTAGGAGCCTTTTGGATTGAGGGTATAAGTTGAGATGCCCCCACCTCAGGTAGTAGATCTACCTTCAGGGTCGAGGGTAGGGATAGAGACTTTGTGTGTACTCCCAGCAACTCTTCCAATTCAGGCATATCCCCTTCATTCTCTTCAATAGTCGGAGGATGGTCCTTAGATATGACCTTTTGAAGAGGATCTCTACATAAGAGTACTGGAGTAGTCTCTTTAATGTTTTTATCAACTACCTCAATCTGGGAACAATCTGGATTGCTTGTAGGTATCAAAAACATTCAACCTGATCTTCTTTTTCCCAAAGCCCATTTTAAGTGCCCCTAATCTACAATTGATAGAGGCATTGGCTATGTCCTAGAAGGGGAGTCCCAGGATAATGGACGACTTGGTGGGCTTATTAGATAGGTCAGTGTCAAGTACGAGAAAATCAATTGGGAAGAAGAAGTCCTCCACTCTCACCAAGACATCTTCCAGCAATCCCGGTGGTGTATTGAGTGATCTGTCTGTGACTTAGAGGATGACTGGACTAGGCTCTAAATTGCCTCCTCCCAAGAGGTCGTAGACAGAGCTCGGTAAAATGTTCACCCCCACACCCAAATTGAGTAGAGCCTTTTCAATGTGTTGGTTACCTATAACCACTGAAATATATGGGGCCCCTGGGTCTTTCATTTTGGAGGGTGTTCCATGTTGGAGTACCGAGCTAACATAGTCAGGCAGGATGACCTTAGCTTGGACCTGTCTCCTAGATCGGTTCTTCTAGGTGCATAGGTCCTTCAGAAACTTGGCAGAGGACAAGATCAGTTTGATAGCTTCCAACAAAGGCAAGTTGATATGGACTTGCCTAAAAGTGTCCATAATCTCATCCGTCATATCCTTGGCTCCAGATGAGCCAATAGAAGATTCCCTAGGAGTGGATAGGCGCTCAGGATAGGGCACCCTTGGCTTCTGGGTAGAGGGGTTGCCATGTTGGGAAAGGGGTGGCGGAATGAAGACATCCTCTGGGTGGGTGATTTCAAGTGAGGGAGAGCAGTGTGGCTCTTCCTCGATAAGGGTGGAAGTGGGGTTCGATAAAGTAGGAGAATCCTGAGAGGTGACTGTAGGAGTGCTATCAGGTTTGTTGATTTTGTTTTCACTCCTCAGCACGGTCACAACTTGAGCGTACTCCCTGAACATGACCCCCTTACCCTTTAGGTTCTCCTCAGAAGAGCTAGGCAACTTCCCTGGATCCCACTGCCTAACTGCCTCAGTAAGATGAGCAATTTCGGATTGCATATTAGTGATCATCTTACCCTGAGATTAGATGACCATATTATGATGCTCTTGCATCACCTTCATCATAGCTTTTAGTTCATCCATCTTAGAAGGCTTATTCTGAGGAGGGTTTACAAAAGAAGGCTGATATATGGGTTGGGAGGTTGGGGTCTTGCATCCCCTGAGTTGGAAGCATCACCTTGCTTCCATGAGAAGTTCAGATGGTTCTGCCACCCCAGATTATAGGTATTGGAATAGGGGTTATTAAGAGGGGGTGGTTGGAAACCTTGGGCTATTTTCAGGTTAGCTTGAATCAACTCAAGGAATTGATTTGCCTGGTGGCACTCTGCAGTGGCGTGCGTCATGCTTTGGAAAGTAGAGCATTCACTTGAAGCCAGAAAGATAGAAGCTGCTTGTGGGTTCATGCGGGGTTTGCTAAAGGCCTATCAAAATTTTTGTTCAACAATTGAATCTGATAAGCCAAATCCTGAGTAGCCCTGGCTTCATGGGCCTCTATCTTCCTCTGCAAGATTGATGGTTTTCTTTCTTGATAAGCAAAGGACATATGTATGGAATTATCACTTAGTGTTTCAAATAATGCCTAGGCTTCATCCTTAGTTTTGGTCATGAAGGTTCTTGCACAGGTTGCATCGATGGTTTGCCTATGCCTTTCAGATAATCCATTGTAGAACCTTTCGACCAATTGTCATCTTGGCACCTGATGGTGGGGACATAACCTAAGAAGGTCATTAAAACGCTCCCAAGTTTCGTGAAATTGCTTCCCTTCCTGTTGAGTAAAACCCATAATCTCTCTTCTGTAATGGTTGGTCTTACTCATAGGAAAGTACCTTTTCAAGAATTCTCCCTTAAGGGTGGCCCAATCATTTCCCCTTGCATCTAGGGTATGATACTAGTGCTTGGCCTTATCCTTTAGGGAGAAAGGAAATAGAGTTCTCATCAGAGCTTCATCAGTAAAGCTCTGAAGCTTCACCATGGAACTGATCTCAGTGAATTCCTCAAGATGCCTATAGGGATCTTCCCTAGCAATACCATAGAAAGCAGGAAGAAAAGATATGGTGCTGCTCTTGATCTCATAATGATTATCCACTCTAGGTCTCCGAATAGGTAGGGCTTAGTGAGTAGTAGGAAGGAAATAGTCTCTCAAGGTTCTTTGGTTTTCACCAACCCTAATCTCTTCTTCAGGTCTTTCTTCTACCATTTTTCTTCTTTCTTGCTTGGCTTTTCTAATAATTCTCTCAGGTTTCGAGTTTAAAAGAAGACTGTTTCTAAGAAAGTGCCTACCAAGCATACACCAAGAAAACACAAGGCAACAGGTCTTTTGTTGATTTAAAGTACTTTAAGTCCTCTTCTAACTCTCCAGCTTGGCCAAAGAGAGTCAAGGCAGTGTTTCTTCATTCCCACGTAAGTGGTATAAAAGAAATGAGACACTTGAGATTCCTGGTCAATGTCTGTTAAGGAGATTGATGTTACTTTTAGTCTTTTTTGGGTGACCAATCAAAGCAATTACGCACCCTAAATTGACCTTCGAGTAACCTAGAGATGTACACTTTGTTGCAATGACATTCTTAAATGCTCAAGAAAGAAGGTACTCCAAGGATGGAACCAAGGGGTGCAAGTAGGGCAAACCCTTCCTTTGAGGCCATGCATTAGCAGTGCCTCTTAACTACCCTTGAATTCCTTTAAGGGGTGTCCCCCTCCTTAGAGTATCAAATCACTAGTGAAAAGGTTAATACCGCTGTCACAAAGCGAGATAGGAGGGTTTGCACCGATAAAGAGATCGATGCCTATAGCCTTAAGGGTCCAAGTCCTAGTGCAGTGCCTATAGTGCATGCTCGGTACAGGAAGTGTGCATCACAATGCAAAAAGTAATTTTTCTTTTTAAAATTGCAATCAAGGTATTCAAACACTTCCTCTATATTTTACTTTCTTTTCAAGAAGTAATGTGACCACTTGATTAATCTTTTCAAAGTAGCTTAAGTGGTGCTGCTTAAATTATGTCCAAATGCAATGCATGTGTGATGGTAACCGCTTCTGCTGTTTTATGTTTATTGTAGTACAGTCGTTATAGTATAAGGCAACACAGCTACGGTTATCATTACAAAAGATTTTTTACTCGGAAGTTGTATTCCCGAAGTCAAACTCAGGGAGCTACTGGAATTCTAGAAGTACAATGTTTCTTTCAATACAAAAATAAGAGAGAGAGAGGGAGAAATGGATTTCTGTCTTTTGGCTTTTTCTTCTTCTCTTCTTTCTCTTTGCTTGTCTTCTTTTTCTCTTCTTTCTCTCTACGGATCTTCTTCCTATCTTCTTCTTCTCTTCTTTCTTCTCTTTTCTTCCTGGCTGCTCGTCTTCTTCTTCTGCTCTTCAGCTGCAGAGTCTTCTCTTCTTCCTTGGCTCTCATTGCCTTCAGTTCCTCTTCTTCTGCTTCTTCTATTTCTTTTCTTCTTCAGAGCTTCTTCTTCCGCTCCTCTTCTTCTTCTTCTTGTCTTTATCTTCTTTCTTCCTTCTTCTCTTTTCTTTCTCTTCAACTGCGGAGCCTTTTCTTTTCTTTTTCTTCTTTTCTGCTTTATCTCCTCTGGCCGCTGCTCATCCGTCGTCTGATACACAGTAGTCAGACGACTTAACTGCAGTCTGCTACAGTACTTCTCTTTTCCTTCCTTCTCGTTTCTTCTGCACGGCCTCTCTTCTTCTGCTTCTCTTCTCCTTCCTGCGGCTAGGTGCTGAGCCCTTCTCCTTCAGTGCTCCTATCCTGCACACAAGGGGGAAGCAAAACCAATCCCCTCCCTCTACCCGCACGTATCTCTCTTTCTCTGCAAACCACTCACAGGAAGCTCTCCCTGAGCTGGGTTAACGGGTCGGGTTGCGTACCGGGACCAGGTGCACCAGCGTGACTTGGTGCGCGAGGTGTGCGTGGGTAGTGTCGGGGCGGATCCGCCGGGTCCGCGTGGTGAAACCACTGACGGGGCGTCTGATGGGGCGCGGGACCTCACCCCAGGTGTATCGGAGGCAACCAGCCGTATACGCAAAAATAGTTTAAATCAGTGCGTTGCGTTGTGAACTTACGATGTGGGACTAAACGGTTGCCTCTCCTCGCGCGCGCCCGCAGGAAGACCGCAACCTTGCTTCAGCAGCTGCAGCCTCGATTCCCCTTGCTCGGTAGCTGCCTGCCTTCACACGACTCGCCCGCCTTCGCAGCAACTGATAGCCTGGAGCTCTGAAGCCTGGAGCACGCTTGGAAGCTCCTCGCCTTGTCGCCAATGGCGGCCGGGGCTGAAGATTTGCCGAACACAACCAGGGCCTCTCGGCCTAATCATACCACAGGGGGACCTTCGCCGTGGTTTGGCGAAGGTAGTGCGGGGTGCAGCAGGTCGCGAGGCGGTGTATGGCGGCAGCCCTAGGTCGGACTGCAACGGGAAAGGTGGGTTTGATCGGGGGGTGTGTTGTGGAGGTGTGGAGTGGCAGTGGAGGGGCGGAAGGTGTTTGGTATGTTGAGGCAGAGCTTTTGGGATAGTTGGCGAGTCGTATGGGGTTGTGGGATGACGGGGGCGACTCACCGGAGAGTGGCCGGAGGCGGAGAAGGTGAGGGTGATTAGGCGTGGTCGTGGGGCAATCAAATAAAATAGAGTGGGGAAAAGAAAGAGGGGAAGAAGGGGAGTAAATGTAACCTACCTACAGGGACGAAGGGGGGAGGGCGGAGCCGCTGGCTCGTACCTGCCGGAGTTGGAGAAGAAGAACCCAGGGGGAGAGAGCAGTGACGAGGAAGTGGGCAGGGAGGCGCCGACGGGTACAGCACGATGCAGGAAGACGAGACAGAGCAAACTCTGTTGTTGGTATTGCAGCAGAGCGATGAGAAGGGGGAGGAGTGGTCGCTGGAGCTGGTGGGTTTCCTATCGGAGTGGAGAGAGAGGAAGGGTTGGGGTTTTCTCCGTCAAGACCAAGCTGCCAGAACTGGCTGGCGACACTGGTCTTTATAAAGGCGGTGGCGGAGGGGTGGACGCAAGGAGGCGACATGCCTCCCTCACTGGAGAATGGCCGGAGGTGCGACCCATACCTTCCGCGCGTTCGCACGGAAGGTGTGGGCATCGTCAGGTGGCATGGCGGTGTCCCTGCGACAGCAAACGTCGCAGGGAACACCAGGTTCAATTTGCAGGACACCTCCCTTACCCTGCGTGGTGCCATGCTCCGCGCAAAGTCGCCGGAGCATGGCGCTGCGCAGAGACTTGCAGGAAGGACCTAAATGCAAAGAACGACGAAGAAACTAGGGGCCAAAATGCAAGGGTTTCGAAAGTTGAGGGTCAAAAAGTAATAGATTAGGACCAAATTGCAAAGTCGGTCAAGAAGGTCTCTTCTTAGGCTCATGTTTTTATGCATGACTAATTGGACCTAAGGATTTTAATGGTGAATTTTATTTCTAGGTCAGACGTTGTTTGACCGGCCAATTTACGTAAAAACCCAAATTAAATCATTAATTGGGCATGGTTCTCAATGTAGGTCAAAATGGGTTTCTAAGGCCAAATTGAAGGTTCTAAACCCTAGAGATTATTTTTCTATGAATTTTAGAGGGTTTAGTCAATTTTTACTCTGCCTCAAACCA
Organism: Thalassia testudinum; assembly: GCA_037157565.1. Lineage (NCBI taxonomy): Eukaryota > Viridiplantae > Streptophyta > Magnoliopsida > Alismatales > Hydrocharitaceae > Thalassia > Thalassia testudinum. The sequence continues at coordinate 137,956,422 of JAZHRO010000055.1, read as the reverse complement.
CGTGAATTGAAGTGGGTTTGTTTTAGGTTTACAGAATGTCATTTAATTCCCTGGAGTTGCTGTAACCCTTGTTGGATCAGATCATCCCACTTTCCTTCTTATTAGGTTAGTTTGACCTGTGTTTGGACCCTTATTTACCCTGTTTGTAGATTGTGTTGGTGAAATTGCATTTTTACCCCTTATGACTTATTTTCTTAAACTCAGAATTCTCTGAGTTAAGCCTTTCTTTGAGTTATGTAGGAGCTTTTTCTTGCATACCTAGGTTAGATTGTGCTAGTTAGGGTTCATAATGAGGTTCTCATCATACCCCCATGCCTAGCTTTTGCTAGTCCCTTAGCAAAAACTTAAGGTTTCAACCTTTGTTCTAGACCATGATGTTTTTAATAACTTTAGATAAGTGCTTTTCATTTGAACCTAGATTAGGTCAGAATGCTGACCATAGGCCTAAAAGGTACTCTAGTACCAACCAAGATCAAGATCTGTCTAGCCTCAGCGTCAGTCCTTAGCAAAGGTTTTTAAGGCCCACAAGAACTAACCTAAGGTTTATTGGACTTTGTGGTTAAAGCACCCGTGCTGGAAATGATTTTAGCCCTGGCTCAGTTCGCAGTGCGTTTTGTAAGAAAGAGAGATAGAAGATTTTTCTGTTTGGAGAGTTTTCTCTCTTTTTCTTTTTAATTCTAGCTTAGGATTGGCTTTTCAACACGGTCTGTATCAGATTCCTTGTTCCCATCATCAATCCTCAAGGGTTCCTGGCAATCGATGCTTCAAGATATCACCGCCCATGGCAACCCCCGGAACCCTGGCTATTGAGATTTCGAGATAATCCCATCCATGGTGTTCCGTGGCCGAATCTAGACCCTAGCAATTAACACTTCACGATAATGCCATCCATGGAATCTGAACCAGCAGAGTGCTTACATGCCCCCAGTAGGATATGTAAATATCCTAAGAGACAAGCACCGAGGAGATGATATTTTGTTCCGCATCTTCGAGGGGAATTTCCCACCTCTCCACGCTGGGAACTCATCCAAATCAACTTGTGTTGATCGGCCGCTCCTACTCTAGGTGTTCTTTTCATAATTTTGCGACGCTTCTGCGTGATTTTGATTTTTACGCTTACTAAACCAGGCTGTGTGTGAAGTTAGGGTGCTTAGGTTACTGAGTCCCGTAAACTAGAAGTTAGTTAACAAGGCCAAATACTCCCTAAGCCTTGGACCTAATACTTAAGCTTTTCATTTTCCTCAACCTCTTGAGGAGTGTTCAGATCTTAATGGTACTAAGAGTCTATCCAATAATGCCTAAAGTTTGCATTCTTACTAATCTCACCATGCACTTTTCATTTCTTTTCTTGAATAAGGTCTAGAACTTAGGTTAATTCTTTAGTTTCTTACTAATGACTATCACTCTTTTCTAACATTTTTGTGCTCCTTTTTCATTTTATTTCATTTCCTTCTCTCACAAAATTTCCTTTCTCCTCTTATTCTCTTATTCTTTTTCGAAAATTTTTTTTAATTTTTATGGTGTTTTTGGCATATGTGAATTTTTTGTTTAAAACCTTTTCTTACAAGTTTTGCATTTTCATACCCCCCTATGCCTAAGATTTGCAATGTCCTCATTGTGACTTAGGGGGTTTTTATTCAACTTAGTTCATTCCTTAGGACAGATGTTTTGATGAGTGAATGGGCCAGGATGGCTGTTGCGGACGATTTCTAATCTCAGATGCAAGCACCTGAGGTGGAGTCGGCTATCCTAAAGTGTGAACTTTAAGTGCACAAAGGTTTTAGAAAAGGTTTCAGGTTTTCAAAGAGAATGACGGGCTGCCTCCCGTTGAGCACTAAATTTGATGCCTTCAGCCAAGCGGGAAATGCAATGGAGAGGGGATGGTCAAATCAGCAGAGTTTTGTATGACAAGCACCTTGATTAGCAGCCTGGTTGGTCCAACCAGGTGCTTGTTCAGACCAACAGGCTGATGATGCAGCCCAAACCCAATCAATCTGGTGGGTTGATAGATGTAGATCAAAAGGTGTGGAACCCACCATATACTATGAAGCTCAGATGGATGTGGAAGTGTGAATGCAGGGTTTGGCTGAGTCGAATCAGCCTGGTTAGAATAGGGATCCGTAGAATAATGAGTGATTGACGCGGGAACCCTACAGGGGTGATCAGAGAATGATGGAGCATGGTATGTAGTCTGATCAGTGTTCCAAACCCGATGTGGAAATGCAATCGGCTCGGTGAGAGGTGAATCTGAATAGAAATTGAGTCCGGTTGCGGGTCGAGGTTGGGAAGAGGTTTTGATCAGTTCTGTGTGTGCGGACGAGGTGGCAACTGTGTATGAGGGCTCTTCTAGAAACGAATGACAGGTGGTTTCCTGTAGAGAGTCCTCTGGGTAACTATCAAATGCCTGAAGAGTGTCTGTAGGATGAAGGAAATCTGATTCGAGAAAAAATTTGAATTCTGGGTTGTAATCACTCTTGGCATTTTCTATTTTTGGTTCCTGAGGATCGAAAAGGAATGATTCTGTGTTATCAGTGATCTCGGGAACCAGGACCTCAGAATCGGAGTCAGAGAATGAGTCATGTGAACTGAGGTCGTAGATGGGCTTGATGTGTTCAGGAAGGAGAATCTCTCCGAAATTATAGTCAGATCCGAAGTTGTCGGAGAGTTTGCGAAAATTGAGTTTTAAATGAGATTCTTGATCATGAATTCCACCGTAGCATAAATCATCGATGTGGAATCAACAGCTTGACTGGGGTCTAGCCTATATGTCAATTCTGGACTTAAAAAGGTGTTCTATTTAGGCTCAAGCTCCAAGATGGTAGGATAGACCCAATTGAAACCCCACTCATCCAACTCCTCAGTTTCTGTATCATAAATTGGCATGTCTTCTGAAAAATTGATCAGATTTCCTGAGGATGTTGGAGAGGGATATTCATCAAATAGAGGCCCGGAATCATATTCTTTAAAAATTTGATCTTTCTCATATGGGGCCTCATAATCTTCCCAATAAGTTTCGGATCTAGATTCTAGGTTTAGGATGTGGGTAGGATTACTAGAATCAAAGTCCGAATAACCTTCGAAGGTCACCTTATCAAAATAAAGGGCGGAATTTATACCCTCAAAAGGTTCAGTTCTGATCTCATTATTGCAGGAGTTTTGGAATTCTAAGCTTGGCAATTCATGGTCTAAGTTCGGCTCATCATTGTATTTTCCTGCAATATCCCAACCTAATTCAATGTTAGGCATGTTGTTTTCTATCTGGGTTGGGGATCCACAACCACTTTGCGCCTCAGTCCCGAGATTTGGGAAACTGGATTGATCCTTAATGCTGTTCCAAGATGGTTCATCCTCTGTTTCTAGTATATACGGGTATTTCTAGTTGATAATTTGTTCTAGTAATCTCATCATTTCTACCCATTTTACAAGGGCATCTTGGTGTTGTTCCCAAAGTACAGGATTTGTCAAGCATTGAAGGTATTCAAATTGGTGTAATTTTTCTATCTCAATGTATCCTGTCATGAGCATATCTCGGGTTGATCCTTTTGTAATTTCTGTCAACAGAATTTGGGCACAGTTTATGATGAAAGCTGTGGTTGTTGGGACATCAACCTGAATGTTTTCTATTGGTGTTGAGGGTTTACATTTGATTTCATAGAATTCAAGGGCATCCTCAATCATCTTATCTTTCATGGATCTCTGATATTCAGTTTTCTTGAATGATAGTCTTGCTAGGTAATTAGGCTGCATAATTGGATCAGGCGGTGAAATCAAGATGTAGAATCAGAAGTTCAATGTATACTCAAGTTGTGCCAAGATGAAAGAAGGGGGACTTGGTTCAGAATCAGAGAAGAGGGGTATGTGGAGTGTTGGTTGCACAAACAAGGGCAGCGAGGCTCGGCCTCGGGGAGAGTGAATTTCTAAAGGAGGTTTCAAGGACCTCCTACCAAACACTGAAGGACTGGATGAGATAAGCAGGTGCTGGACCCAATCAAGACACCCAAAATGTTGGGTGACTATAGAGGTGCGAGGTAGATGGACCCCTTGATCAAAAGATCGACCACCTGAGAATTACTTGGGCAGCCAGAGAGGGTGAGTCCTGCAAAGACCCCTACACGGTAGAGTGCCCCCACGGGTTACAGGGTTTCCCCCACCCGACCTCTCTTGTCACTGAGATTCCAGGTAGACCAGAATGAGGATCTTGACCTCTTAAGTCTACCACTTTTACTTTAAGATCAAGGTGCTTAAGGTTCCACTTGAATTTTAGTCTTTTAAGTGCAAAGAGTGACCTAATTTTAAGGTTGGTTGACCCAAGCGGTCAACTTCACCTCTTGTTTCCTTTGAGAACTTATTAGGTCTTGTCTTTTGGGGTTCAAGTGTTTAGAGAGCCAATTGTTTAGGGTTTCTCTTGTATAGCTCTTTTTCAAACAAGGTTTAGGCACACCTCTTTTTGAGAAGATCTTTCTTTGTTAATAGGTGTGTCCCTAAAAATCATAGCTTTTCAATCCTTGAGTTGGCTCTAGTTGGTCCATTTTAGTTGCCTTAAAATTTAGTATCTAGGGCTTAATCAAGAAGGTTTTAGCCCTAGTTACCTTAGTTGGATGAACAATTACAATGTGTTGAAATGAAAAATTTAGGCAACTTTGATGAATTACTAGGTATAATACAGGTAGCCCTAAGTTGATTCTTCTTTTTGTTTCTTTTCAGATTTTTAGGGAGTTAAGAGAGGGCTAATGCTGTTTGTTGGAGTGTTTGCTGTGCGGCTGTTCTTCCACTTCTTTTCCTTTACCTACACACAAGAGAGAAAAAGATCAGCAATTGTTTAAAAAAAAATTCAAAGCTTCTAGAATAGCCGTTGCTCCCCGGCAACGTCGCCAAAATGATGGTAACTGCTTCTGCCATTTTATGTTTATTGTAGTACAGTCGTTATAGTATAAGGCAACACAGCTACGATTATCATTACAAAAGATTTTTTACTCGGAAGTTGTATTCCCGAGGTCGAACTCAGGGAGCTACTGGAATTCCAGAAGTACAATGTTTCTTTTATTACAAAAATAAGAGAGAGAGAGAGGGAGAAGTGGATTTCTGTCTTTTGGCTTTTTCTTCTTCTCTTCTTTCTCTTTGCTTGTCTTCTTTTTCTCTTCTTTCTCTCTACGGGTCTTCTTCCTGTCTTCTTCTTCTCTTCTTTCTTCTCTTTTCTTCCTGGCTACTCGTCTTCTTCTTTTGCTCTTCCACTGCAGAGTCTTCTCTTCTTCCTTGGCTCTGATTGCCTTCAGTTCCTCTTCTTCTGCTTCTTCTATTTCTTTTCTTCTTCAGAGCTTCTTCTTCCGCTCCACTTCTTCTTCTTGTCTTTATCTTCTTTCTTCCTTCTTCTCTTTTCTTTCTCTTCAACTGCGGAGCCTTTTCTTTTCTTTTTCTTCTTTTCTACTTTATCTCCTCTGGCCACTGCTCATCCGTCATCTGATACACAGTAGTCAGACAACTTAACTGCAGTCTGCTACAGTACTTCTCCTCTTTTCCTTCCTTCTCTTTTCTTCTGCACGGCCTCTCTTCTTCTGCTTCTCTTCTCCTTCCTGTGGCTAGGTGCTGAGCCCTTCTCCTTCAACGCTCCTATCCTACACACAAGGGGGAAGCAAAATCTATCCCCTCCCTCTACCCGCACGTATCTCTCTTTCTCTGCAAATCGCTCACAGGAAGCTCTCCCTGAGCTGGGTTAACGGGTCGGGTTGTGTACAGGGACCAGGGTCACAGGCGTGATTTGGTGCGCGAGGTGTGCGTGGGTAGTGTCGGGGCGGATCCGCTGGGTCCGTGTGGTGAAACTGCAGACGGGGCGTCTGATGGGGAGCGGGACCTCACCCCAGGTGTATCGGAGGCAACCAGCCGTATACGCAAAAACAATTTAAATCAGTGCGTTGCGTTGTGAACTTACAATGTGGGACTAAACTGTTGCCTCTCATCGCGCGCGCCCACAGGAAGACCGCAGCCTTGCTTCAGCAGCTGCAGCCTTGATTCCCCTTGCTCACCAGCTACCTGCCTTCACACGACTCACCCGCCTTCATAGTAACTGATAGCCTGGAGCTCTGAAGCCTAGAGCATGCTTGGAAGCTCCTCGCCTTGTAGCCAATGGCGGCCGGGGCTGAAGATCTGCCGAACACAAACAGGGCCTCTCGGCCTAATCAGACCACAGGGGGACCTTCACCGTGGTTTGGCGAAGGTAGTGCGGGGTGCAGCAGGTCGCGGGGCGGTGTATGGCGGCAGCCCTAGGTCGGAATGCAACCGGAAAGGTGGGTTTGATCGGGGGGTGTGTTGTGGAGGTGTGGAGTGGCAGTGGAGTGGTATGATGAGGCGGAGCTTTTGGGATAGTTGGCGAGTCGTATGGGGTTGTGGGATGATGGGGGTGACTCGCCAGAGAGTGGCCGGAGGCGGAGAAGGTGAGGGTGATCAAGCGTGGTCGTGGGGCAATCAAATAAAATAGAGTGGGGAAAAGAAAGAGGGGAAGAAGGGGAGTAAATGTAACCTACCTACAGGGACAAAGGGGGGAGGGCGGAGCCGTCGGCTCGTACCTGCCAGAGCTGGAGAAGAAGAACCCAGGGGGAGAGAGCGGTGACGAGGATGTGGGCAGGGAGGTGCCGGCGGGTACAGCACGACGCAGGAAGACGAGACAGAGCAAACTCTGCTGCTGGTATTGCAGCAGAGCAACGAGAAGGGGGAGGAGTGGTCGTCGGAGCTGGTGGGTTTCCTGTCGGAGTGGAGAGAGAGGAAGGGTTGGGGTTTTCTCCGTCAAGACCAAGCTGCCAGAACTGGCTGGCGACACTGGTCTTTATAAAGGCGGTGTCGGAGGGGTGGACGCAGGGAGGCAACGTGCCTCCCTCGCCGGAGAATGGCCAGAGGTGCGACCCATACCTTCCGCACGTTCGCACGGAAGGTGTGGGCGTCGTCAGGTGGCATGGCGGTGTCCCTGTGACAGCAAACGTCGCAGGGAACACCAGGTTCAATTTGCAGGACACCTCCCTTACCCTGTGTGGCGCCATGCTCCGCGCAAAGTCGCCGGAGCATGGCGCTGCGCAGAGACTTGCAGGAAGGACCTAAATGCAAAGAACGACGAAGAAAATAAGGGCCAAAATGCAAGGGTTTCGAAAGTTGAGGGTCAAAAAGTAATAGATTAGGACCAAATTACAAAGTCGGTCAAGAAGGTCTCTTCTTAGGCTCATGTTTTTATGCATGACTAAATTGGACCTAAGGATTTTAATGGTGAATTTTATTTCTAGGTCAAACCTTGTTTGACTGACCAATTTACGTAAAAACCCAAATTAAATCATTAATTGGTCATGGTTCTCAATGTAGGTCAAAATGGGTTTCTAAGGCCAAATTGAAGGTTCTAAACGCTAGAGATTATTTTTCTATGAATTTTAGAGGGTTTAGTCAATTTTTACTCTACCTCGAACCACGTGAATTGAAGTGGATTTTTTTTGGGGTTACAGAATGTCATTTAATTCCCTGGAGTTGCTGTAGCCCTTGTTGGATCAGATCATCCCACTTTCCTTCTTATTAGGATAGTTTGACCTGTGTTTGGATCCTTAGTTACCCTGTTTGCAGATTTTGTTGGTGAAATTACATTTTTACCCCTTATGACTTATTTTCTTCTTAAACTCAGAATTCTCTGAGTTAAGCCTTTCTTTGAGTTATGTAGGAGCTTTTTCTTGCATACCTAGGTTAGATTGTGCTAGTTAGGGTTCATGATGAGGTTCTCATCAGTGTGCAAATAACTGATGCAGAAAGATAAGAGGTGCGTACCTTGCTCCAGCACTCTATGATGCAGAAATGCACGTAATGCAATTAATATAAACTAGATGCTCTCATTCAATCCTAGATGGTCGTCTTTTAGATATGCAACTTCTAGCAGGAAGTTCAGATTTATATATATATATATATAAATGCATAATCAAAAGAGCTAACTAACTAAGAATAAACCTAGAATTTAAAGAATCGAAAACACTCCACCAAAATCTGGACACAAATTACAAGGGCGAGAAAACGTATAATTAAACTAAATCCTAAGAGTTTACTATAAAATGCTAAATCAAAAATCTAAGAGGCAGAATCCTCCTAGGCATTTCTCTCTGCGTCTTCAAGTGCATGGGATCAAGGCCCACAAACTCTTATTATCATCCTCCAGGTAGCGTCAAGGTCCACCAACCGTATTGTCTCCGCTGCATGCTCCTCATTCTCACGAATGTACCTCGCATAGAAGAATAGAGAATGGTCAAATAAATGCACACCTCAAAATAATAAAAAATAAACCAGGTGAACCTATTGCATCTATTGCCTCCCCGACAACGAAGCCATTTGACGATGAGATTTTTGCTTAACGATATGATAATAAAAATGTGTCATTGTTGTATTTTATGAGGTGGATATCTCGTATCAAAAATTCATTAAATCTAACCACAATGATTAGGATGTCATATCCATGGGGAGGAACGACACCAATAAATTCACGAATACTTTCTCTTTATATTCGCTCAATTATGTTTGAAATTCGTGCTTAAATCTGAGGTGAAATGAGGAGAAAAGAAGAAAACACACAATAACTCGAGAATGCAAGGTTATGTGTGCAATTTTTCCTCAATAAAATGTTCAGTGAAGATGTGATCAGTAGTGGCATCTCATGTAATTTCCAACGGTACTTGTACTAGAGAAGAATTATGCAAATATGAGTCACAATTTGATGCATTCGAAAGTGATAAACATGCACTGAATAATTACGAGAGAGCATAAGTGTGCTAATGTAATTTCACCTCAATATATTAATCAATCAAAATAAAGTAATAGTGAACTTGGCAATGGCAGATCTCGTAATTACTAATTAGAGATGAAATAGGGGAAATCCTCCCCTTGTGCGTGCGCAAAGAAGAGCTGATGGCTGGCCGTGGGAAGTTCGGAGGAGTTTGGTGATAAACGCCAGTTTATCATCATTCTTTTGCATTAAACCAATCCTAGCTCTTAGGGTTTTGCTTCGCAAATAGGTTTTTGGGGTTGCATTTAGTTATAAATTAGGATAGGCATGCATTGCATTTTTCTTATCTTTTTAATGTGTTTTTGTGAGTGTTAGGGATGAACAGATATATAGATCCCTAAAACCCTAGCACTCAGGAAGGCAAATGGTGAAGAAGAAGCTCAGACTAGCTAGAACTCAGCTTGATCTAGCTCACCACAGCTGGAATCCACCTCACTTGGACTAGGGTTAACTCATCCTAACTCCATTCAGCTCATCTCAGTTGAATGGTAGCTCAAGAGAGCTCATCTTAGCTCACCCTAGCTCAGGTCAGCTCAGATCCAGCTCAACTTAGCTAAGTTTAGCTCATCTCAGCTCCCACTAGTCCACAGGGAGCTCTAGCTAGCTCAACTGAGTTGACTGGAGTTCACCCTAGCTTAGGTCCAGCTACATCTAGCTACACTCAACTCTAGCTAGCTGAAGATGAATTCATCCCAGTTCAGGAAGCTCAAGTCCAGCTCCTAGGGACTTAGCTTAGCTCAACTTAGTTGAGCTAAGATACCTTAGCTATCTCAACCAGCTCAATCCTCCCTGGGAGCACCAGACCCAGCTCACCTCAGCTCCATTCAATAGAAGCCAGCTCACTTTAGCTTGGCTTAGCAGCTAGCAAAGAACTAGCAAGCTAAGCCAGCTAGAGTAGCCCCATGTTCATCTCTTTAGTAGCTGCCAGCTCCAATTCAGCTCCAGACTCTTCATATCCAGCTCCTCTCCTCAAACCCTAAGCTCCACATTCATACTCCTCTACTCCATAACTAGCTAAGCTAGCTTAGCTTAGCTTAGCCTAGCTAGCATCCACCTCCCTGGCACCAAAAACCTAACCCTAACTCCACCTACATAACCTTCCACTCCAAGTCCACCTAAGCCTACTTAAGCTAGCTCCACCCTACTCATTTTGGGGCCACCACTTCACCACCTTTCACCCCTCAACTAACCACCAAAAGAAACCAAAAGTTGGTGCCAAAAGTAACCCTAACCACCTCCCTTTTGGCGCCAACTTCAACCCCCATATCCATCCTACACATAACCCCTCCATGCCACTTCCACCATCCACCTCAACCCCCTTCTAGAAGCCTAGAAGTTGGTGCCAACCCATGGCACCTCTCCATGGTTGGCGCCACTTTTAGGTGTCCCTTGGCCACCCATAACTACCCCCCTTACATCCCTTAGGTGGAGCCAACTCTCCTTAGCCCTAGGATCACCTAACCACCCCTATCTTCCCATCTTAGCCATCCATCTCAAGAGTCACCTTAACCCTCTCATCCTACCCTATAAAAAGACCAAGACCCACCACCTTACAACCCATCATTGGCTAGCAAAATACCTCTCATATTCTACCTATAGTTCACGCCCAAGAGAGAAGAAGAAGAGAAGAAGATTAAGGGGACACTCTGCCCCCTTGGTGCCTTCCCCTCTTCCCTTATCTCTTGTGCCCATGCCAGCCAAATGAGAAGCCAGGCAAGGAAGACCTTTGGAGGAGGTCTTGAAGGCGGTCCATGCCACCATGGAGGAGAGCTTAGAGGTGATCCATGCCACCTTGGAGGAAAGCCTTGGCACACCCCCATACTTCAGGGTTTGCCAAGGAAGCTACACCTTGAAGAATTTTGCAAGGAGAAGGAGGAGCTCTTTTTGATTGCGGGAGCAACCGTAATTGGAGCAAGAGCCTCACCATCTTCACCATCATTTCAAAGGATTTTTGTGTTTTCATTATATGCATTTTCAATTCTAGTAGTTTAAGCATTCTTCTACTAGATTCTTGTTAAACAATTCCTCAATTTTATACAAGTTGCCTTCATTAGATTTGTTTGTCTTGATTGCAATTTGAATTTCCCTTTTTTGTGCACTCACTTCCCTCCCTCTCTAATTACCCTAGGCCTTCATGTGCCTAGGGTGAGCTTAGAAGGAAGGTAGCTCTTGTCACTTAGGGTTAATATTAGGAGTAGTTATCATTAATTTGTAAACCTTATTATTTCAATTACAAAACAAAAAAAATGATATATTGAAAAAACCAAAAGGAAAGTTGAGATTTATTTTCTAAGCAAGAGAGTTTATTTGCAAGCACATTTCCTCCTTGGATGACCCTAGATACCTCACTATCTAGGTCGTATAAATTTAAAAGCGTATGTGATTTCGTGTGTTACAACGACTTTAAAAACCTTATTTACAAATCACGCCAAATTTCGCATCAATTGGCATTGTCGAGGGCTTCGTGTCGGGGGTCGCGTCGAGAAGAACTGTGGCTAGAGCCCACGCCGGCAATGAGGAGGTTGGCTGGTGGCAGGGACAGCCCACGTGTGTGCGTCGACTGTTGTCGGCCTGTTGGAGGGTGAGGTGGTGCTTGTGGGGTTGAGGCGAGCGCATTGGCATCGATGGCTTGAAGAATTTCGGCCTGAGGTGGCGGCTGTGTTTTCGTGGCTTTGGGTTCTTTCAGCTGGCAGAGAAGAAGAGGAGGAGGAGGAGGAGTAGGAAGCCAACTTGTTGTGGGGATGGCGCGCGATGTGTGCGAGGCTATGGCGCATGGGCGACTCTGTGTGCGCGAGGGCGTGGTGTGGCAAGGCTCTGGCTGTGGCATTGCGAGTGGGTGCGGTGATGGTGGTGGTGCGTGTGATGATTGTTGGGTGCACTAGAGGAAGAAGAAGGTGAGGCGGGTGGTCAGTGGATGATGGTGTTGTTGGCGGTGATGGTGTGTGCGCTGTCACCGAACACACCACGGCAGGGGAAGGTTGACGGTGGAGAGCTCAGGCCATGGCGCACACTGGGTCCATGGTGCAGGAGTTGCTTCATGGTGCAAGTGATCAGAGGACCATAGTGGTTGGGCGTGGCTTTTTAAAACTTCCCCGTCTATTTTTCTTCAGTCGCAAACTTCTCCAACCACTTGGCGAAGATCGTGAGTGGTTGGAGCAGAAAGATAAGCTCTGGCCATTCTTCATCAGACATCTAATCAACACTCCAGACGTCTTAAAAAGTGTGGATAGTAGTAAGTCCACGATGGAGGTTCTCAGATGTCCAAACTAGGCTCAGGACATCTTATAGAATGACTTTGGACATCTGAATAATTCCTTCATGTTTCTTGCAGCTAGCTTGCATCCACCAAATGATTATCTTATCAAAGCATATGTTATTAAATGTAAAATTGGTGTATAAGATTATACATAGACTAAGGTGAATTCCATTTAACTCTTGATCAATTAACAACTAAAAACAACTAATTAAAGAGTACTTAGATCAAATAATGGTCCACGAAAGTGGACTTATCATTCAAGCCACGGAGTAGAGAGAGAGAGTAGATGAAGGACGACGTCGCCTGTGGGATGCTTGTGAGAAGTGCGGCAGCACTTCAGATCCAGGGCATCGGGAAGAAGACCGGAGAGAAGTTACAGAGAGAGAGGCTGGAGATTTGTCTGGTGGGAGTTGCCTCTCAATTGGGGGGCCCTGGGACTCTTTTTATAGCTTTAATGAGGGTAAAGTATGCATTTTAGCCCCCAAAATCGTGCAACAACCTTTGTTTGATCAAATCCGTCGATTAGGCGATCAACGGCTTTGATCGTACCTCAAAATAACCTCAAAAGTGCCTTCAATGCTCGGGCTTCACTAGATGCTAACTCGTGGCACATGCTCAACCTTAGGATCAGGATCATGAGCTCCTCATGCATCCCTTGCATGCACCTTCGATTTCAAACCGCGAATTCAATCTTAGTTGTCCGATCTCTTGATTGGATCACTTAAATTCACCATGCCCACCACCTTTGAATTCCTACCGCACACGAGTTTGGTTGTGCGTGATCATGTGCATGGCCATCTGACATGCATCAGTGCACCGTGCGTTCGCATCCCCACCGCTGATTGATGATTAAACAACTGGATTTTTCAAGCATTCGCTGTCGCCTTGATTTTTTGCTTTGTGGCACTTCGAACGGACGTCGTGCTCTTCGATTTGAGTGCGCTAGCCAGCGCACTACAAGTACAGATTATCACACCTTCCACTTCGTGCATGGCCGCTCTCAGTCGTTGGATGGAGATCCAATGGCTATGCTTGATCTTCCTTTGATGAGGCGTGGGTGAGGAGTGGCATGGTCGCACCATGGCCGTTGTATGATGGTCCAACGACCCACAATGCGCGGGAGTGTTTCCTTCAGAGATTGGGGTGGCAGCCTTGGGCTACAAGGATGGTGCCACATGGCACTATCCTGGCTATTGATATTCCCGCCTTTGTAGTTGGTGCTACAGAGCTCCCATCAGGTTGATCTTTGCATAGTTGGACTATGATCATTGATCCGGATCCATCCATGTGGTCAGATTTGACATCTGAGGTTTGGATCTCTACTTATCTTACTCCTTGGTCTCTGTTCTTCTATGTCCTGTATGTGATGCTACGGATGTTCAATCAAGACGATTTCAGAAGTGCGGGGCTTCCATTGTCGTCCTGATCAGATCTATATCGTCTGATCTATCATTTGTGGCCTTGAATCATCTGCAATCAATATCATCTCTCTTTTACAGCATAAAATAGAAATATTATCTAAAAAGCTACCAAACTAATTACTGTGCAAATTATGATGCTTATGCATGCATTGTTCCTAAGTTATGTTGGAATCTAACTTAATTTAGGTAAATTAGGTCGTATGATTGTTGTGCAATCACACCTCCATGCCCTCATAGTACAAACAATCAAGCTAATCCTTAGAGTGTAAGCCCTAATTAGACCTAATCTTGGCTTCCCATAATATGACTAGCTTAGATCAACCCTTGAATTACATGGCTGGCTAGAAGGGTGGGACCCCCTAGGACACCCCGCATGGCAGGACACCACTAAGGGTTAATGCGGTTACCGTACCGACCTCTCTTGTCACTAGTGGGTCCAAGTAGACAAGCCCTTGACCTTAGCCCAATCTAATTTCAAGTCACCAAGAAAATTAGTCCTACTTAGGGCACGTCTACTCAATTTTAGGGAGGTGCTTTTGGAATATGATGGGCATTAGGGGGTTGTTGCCCTTTAAAATTGATTTCAAAACTGTGAAGTGCACAGGCAAGGGGTTCACAAGCAATTTTTTTATGATGAAGTGAATTTTAAGGTTCAATTGCTCATATAGTTGTGTTTTAGGGTTCACTTGGAGTAAATAACTTCAAGCAATGGTTCTAATGAGGCATACAGGAGGTTTTGCAAGTCCCAATTATCTGATAGATTTCCTTTAAGTATGGAAATGCAAGTGTGCTCTACCTTAATGTGAAACCCTAATAGCAGATAGTTCTAGATGATCCTCTTAAGTCCAAAATTAGGGGAGTGGTACGACCCAAACAATGTAATCAATTGGTCTTATTGCACCACTAACTAGGTACTTAGAAAATATTTTTTTCAAGAATTTTAATGCATTTCTTTTTTTTTTCAGAATTAAAGTGTACTAGGGGTTCTATAGTTTGTTTTGACCTTTAGTTAGTGCTTGAATGTTTTGTGTAATTAAACATGCACTAAATATTTTTTCCAAATTTTATGAGATTCTTTATTATCATAGGAATCCATCGCAACAAAATTCATGTAAATTGAAGTTGTATAAAAATTCTTATGATTTTTTGAAGTTCGAAAAATCAAGAGCAATAATAGATTTGATATCAGTTCAGTTCATGAATTTTTAAAATTTTTATATAATTCAGAATGAGTCAAAATTTGAATATATTGTTTCTGACTGTGAAACCCATGTTTAGTAAAAATTTTAGAATTTTTGGACATGTGAATTTTAGGGAATTTAAATTTTTAGGATGAGAGTTTGTTTCAGCCTGAAAATTTAGGCGGTGGTTTTGTTGATTCCCACCAACAAGAGAGAATTTTTTTTTTTTCAAAAAGGCAAGTAAATGCTAACCTAAGGATCAAGCAAGCACATAATTTTTTTTTATTTTGAAAGGAAATCTAACCTAATCTAAGATACGAGTACCTACCTGGGATTCAAACCCATTTTTTTTTCTGTTGCTGTGCGTGTCTTCTCGTAATTCTGTGATTCCTACTCACATGTAGCCAAATAGTAAGTCAAAATATCAAATAAGGACTTTACAAGAAAAGCTTTTAAAAATTTCTGTTGCCTCCCCAGCACTGGCACCAACTTGTTGGTCATGATATGCGTTAAAAGATTTTGTATCGTTGTAGTGCGAATCACGATGAACAAAGAACATTTATAGATTTTCGGTGAGTATCGAGTTGTTCACAGGGAGGAAAAAATATGATTTTTATGCGAAATCTTTTCAAAAAGTTATTCTAAGCAAATATTTATATATTTATATAAGTATATATTGACAAGCATTCATGAGATCGGATAAACATTTTATTGATCAAGAGGATGTCTCATAAATGATAAATCTAATGTAACTATGCTAAAGACTAGAGAGAGAGAGAGAGAGAGAGAGAGAGAGAGAGAGAGTGCAGATGAAGGATGACATCGCTTGTGGGATGCTTGTGAGAAGTGCGGTAGGAGTTCAGATCCAGGGCGTCGGGAAGAAGGTTGGAGAGAAGTTGCAGAGAGAGAGGTTGGAGATTTGTCTGGTGGTAGTTGCTTCTCAACTAAGGGGCTATGGAGCTCTTTTTATAGCTTTAATGAGGAGCAAAGTAGGCATTTTGACCCCCAAAACCATGCAACAACCTTGGTTTGATTAGATCCATCGATTGGGAGATTAACGACTCTGATCGTGCCTCAAAATAACCATAAACATGCCTTCAACGCTCAGGCTTCACCATATGCTGACACGTGGCGTACGCTCGACCTTCGAATTAGGATCGTGCAATCCTCACACGTCCCTCGCGTGCCTCGCACTTTTCTTGCATGCACCTTCAATTTCAAACTATGCAATCAATCTCAACCATCCGATCTCTTGATCGAACGACTTAAATTCACCGCATCCACCACCTTTGAATTCCTACTGCATGCACTCACACATTCGAATGCACATGATCATGTGCGTGGCCATCTAACGCACATCAGCACGCCACGTGTTCGCATCCCCACCGTCGATTGATGATCCAAAGACTGGATTTTTATTATGTTCGCTGTTGCCTTGATTTTCTGCTTCGTGGCGCTTCAGATGCGCATCCTGTCATTCAGTTTGAGCCGCTAGACAACGTGCTACAAGTGTGGATTGTCATGCCATCCACTTTGCGCATAGTCACTCTCAGCCCTCGGATGGAGATCCAACGATTGAGCTTGATCTTCCTTTGATGAGGTGCAAGTGAGGAGCGGCGTGGTCGCATCATGGCCATTGGATGATGATCCAATGGCCCACAATGCACAGGGGCATTTCCTTCAGAGATTGGGGCAGCAGCCTTGGGCTGCTGGGATGGTGCCATGTGGCATGATCCTGCCGTTCGTCTTCCCACCTTTGTAGTTGGTGCTACAGAGCTCCGATCAGGTTGATCTTTACGTCGTTGGACTGCGATCATTGATCTGGACCCATCCGTGTGGTTGGATTTGACATATGATGTTTGGATCTATGCATATCTTGCTCCTTGGCCTCTATTCTTCTATAGGCTATATGTGATGCTACGGATGTTCGATCAAAGTGATTTCAGAAGCCCTGGGCTCCCATCGTCGTCCTGATTAGATCTGTTTGGTCTGATCTGTCATCTGTGGCCTTAGATCATCTACAATCAATATCGTCTCTTTTAGAGCATAAAATAGCAATATTACCTAAAAAGCTACCAAACTAACTATAGTGCAAATTATGATGCTTATGCATGCATTGTTCCTAAGTTATGCTAGAATCTAACTTAATGTAGGTAAACTAGGTCGTATGATTGCTGTGCAATCAAGGGCACAAATCTCGAGGTAGAAAAACCTTCCTCTCTCCTCATCAGATTTCTCTCAGAACTCAGATGTACCCGATTATCTGGGTAAACGGATCTAGTGCCCAGACCCGCGAGGCGTGAGTGCAGGTGATGATGCATGGACAAGCATGTGTGTTGCGGTGTGTGAGGGACCTTACCCCTGTACGTTTGAGGCGATAAGCCTTAGGCATGAAAGCAATTTATGTGCCACGCTTTTGTCCCACACAATGTGGGACTATCTGCTGCTCTTCTTATTCTCATGTAATCACATGACTGCTGTAGGTGAAAGGCTTCAATTGATTGGGCTTCTGCTGTGGGTCTTGCCCAATTAAAGATCTAGGTGGTCTTTGAGGTTCGTTCCATGTCGAGTGCAGGTTGAAGTAGGTCAAGTGGAAGTCGGAGAGAGGCGAACTGAGTCAGAGAAGATGGTGGCGATGGCAGTTGTCTAGTGATGTACCTAAAATGTAAAACATGAGCTAGACACCCTAATCAGTTTGCTTAGGAGGTTCACCGTGTTCTAAGGAACACGACGGTGGTGTGCTTGGGGTGTATGGCAACATGAGGTGCTTGGACCACGACGGGGATGGCGGATGGAGGAGGAGAAGTTTGAGGAAGTCATGGAGGTAGTGAAAGTGAAAATGGGTAGAAGGATTTTGTGCGGGGAGGTGGTGGCGTGGTGTTTGGAGTGGTGTAGTGCCGGTGCGAGCTCGTCGGAGCTCGTGCCGATTGTGAGGAAGATCGAGTCGAGGGCGGTGCAGTGCATGAACCTAAAGTCTAAGGGGTTGGAGAGGATTAGGAGGGTGCGAGGAAGAGAAAAAGGAGATTTAGAAAGAGGGGAAATGGATGAGGGCATCCGACTATGATGGGTTGGTGTTGGAGAAGGTGAAGGCGACGGCAAGGGAGCGACGCAGTAGGAGTGGTTGGAAACGACCATTCTTTTGCTAGACACGGCTGTGATGACGAGGTGAAGATGATGAGCTGGTCAATTTGGCCATTATCAGCTCAATGAGAGCGACGGAAAGGCTCATCGAAGCTCAAAGAAGCATTGACCAGAGGAGAGAAGAGATTCTTCACCTTTTTTGAGCTAAGGAGAACAACCTGGGAGAGGAGGTCCTTTATAGGGCTTCAAGAGGAGCTCCAGATGAGGAAAATAGTCATTCTTAGATGTAAAATCAAGGAGAAAGATCCTTGATTTCTCCATGTTCGATGAAGCTCCACGATGCGAACTAAGGTCCAAGATCCGGTCCAAGTCTGTCTCACTACTAGAGCCCCGGGGAGCCTGTAGTGAGCGGTCTCGATCCTATACCTTAGACCTTTGAGCTTTAAGGATACGCACTTGCATAAACACGAATTTAGGATGCGTATTTTGATACTGATATTATACTTGTTTGCATCCAAGTTATTTTGCGTATTCTAAGACTCTCTTCTTTCCTTTGAAAGAAGAGAAAAACCCACTTTTTTGTGCTGCTTTACTGGTCTTGTTTGTCGCTATATTAGTGGCATGAGTGTGCCTTTGCACATTTTTTTTGGTTTATGCACGCAAGGCGATCCATGAAACCGCTTCTTGTATCTCCGTTGACAGGTATACCTAGATTGGTTGCACCTAAGCAACCAATTAATTTCCCGTCTGATTCATCTGCTTTTTCTGCATTTGATCATATGGACCAATTGTAGAACCAAAATCCTGAGATCCCTTCTTTTGGTCTGGGGGAGATGCCACCTTTTGATGTTCATGAGGTGCTCCTGAACCAAAATCTCCAAATGCTCAAGCAGAAGCACCAAATTAATCTATCGACGGCTGCTCTCCATAATCTACAAAATTTACAAGCCCGTCCTCTACCTCGACCTGAGGCGAGTTTTGATATCCCTGACTTACCGATCCCCCGTACTAGGCCTCTACTCCGAGATTATTATAATCCATCTAATGCACAAGTAGAGCCTAATGTTAGGATTCCCATCGAGGAAAATGACCTAGAATTAAAGCCAAACATTATAGGTCTAATCCCACATTTCCATGGATTTGCATCCGAGGATCCATTTCAACATATTGAAGATCTTAAAAATCTATCTCAAACTCTTGGATCTTGAAATCAAAATAGGGAAATCCTACTAATGAAAATGTTCTCCTTTAGCCTTAAGGATAAAGCTACATATTGGTATAGAACTATTACAAGACCAATCTCAACTTAAGCTGAACTTGAATATGCATTTTTAAAGAAATTCTTCCCTATTGGTTGCACTAATGCTTTAAGGAGAGCTATCACGACTTTTACTCAAAACCAAGGAGAACCAATTCATGAAGCGTGGGAACGCTTTCATGAATTACAAAAGAAATGCCCACATCACGACATCCCTCATTGGCAACTAATGTGCATCTTTTATTATGGATTGCAAGAGGGCATTCGCAATCTAGTCGATGCCCCTTGTGGAGGGAATTTTCTAAATCGCGACGCTAAATCCACTTCAGAACTATTTGAAGGGATGGCGGAAAACTCGATCAATAATGCACTATGTCGCAATTCAAGCGGGGCACTAATACAACACATCAAAATCCGCATAAGGGCATTCACGAGATCGGAAATCCATCCAGTTCAAAGGATTTAGAGATTATTGTAGAAAAACTGGACAAAGTCGACATCGTAACGAAGCATCTCAACGAGGTCCGAAACACAATGAAATCTCTTACACCTCTACTCGCTACGCAAAATCCCGCGCATCTACCTATTTTGCAAATTCCCATGAGGAGAGAGTTTGTGAATAATTTGGATTATAGAGATCCATCTTCCTTGGGTTTTCTATCTAATCCTGCACCAACCCAAGGAGGGACCTTTGTCCCATAATCTTTCCCACCTCTTTCCCCACTTCCGATTTTTGTGAAAAACATGCCTTATCCTTCATATTTGAACGCCATTCAAGGATATGCACCAAGATCAAACCCATATTCTAATTCCTATAATCTTGGGTGGCGTAAGCACCCCAATTTCTGTTGGTCTGACCATTCACAAGGACCATCATATTCGACTCAGACCAGGCAAAACCTGCCTACATTGCCGTTTCAGCAACCTAACGTGAGGCCATTTTATGCAGGTTCGCAGAACCTCGTAGGGCCAAATAGAGATTCGTAGCTCAACCAGATTTTGCGAGTTGTGACTGAGAGCCAGTGATATAATGCTGAGGCTCTTGCCGAAGTCCAATGGCAATGTTCGGCAGAATTGGTTGATCTTAGGGGCCAAATCACGCAGTTAGCTGAATCTCGTCAGCTAGGGGCCTTTTCATCCCAGTCAGTTCCAAACACTAGGAATATCCAGCAGAGACCACACCTGGGAGTTCAAAATCTGAATCAGGGACATGTCCATTTCCTTAATCAATTACCCCTGAATCAAAATCTAAATCAAAATCAGAATCAGAATCCACCCTCTGCTAATCATGAGTACGAGTATCCTAATCAACAGCAATCATTTCTAAATCAAGGAAATCAACCTTTACTTTCTAATCCATCTTTCCAGCATCAATAAGCATCTTCTTCATCAGCTTCCTCTTCGCATGCGGGTATTAACTTTGTTACAGCCCGCCGTGGAACTTCCACTAGGGATCCAGTTTATCCAAGGAACCTATCCCAAGACCCTAGTACATCTAGAATGACCCCTGTTTCTACACCTGTAAGAGGTGCAAAACCCGATCCAGCAATTCTTGCTAATTTGTGAGATCCGGGAAATACCTCAGTAGAATAGGAAATCCAAGTCCCATTTCCTGAAGCATTGAAGAAGACTTGGAAACAAAAACAACCTGTTACATTAGATGAGGATTTAATTAAATTTTTTGAACAGGTACACATTAATATCCCACTCCTAGATGCTATTAAACACATTCCAACTCCCGCGAGATTTCTTAAGGAGTTGTGTACTCCTAAGTGTAAGCCAAAGAAAGGAAGCACTATGGTACTTTCAGAGCATGTGAGCTATATCATCTCGAGTACGCTTCCTTTCAAAAAAAATGATCTAGGATCTCCATTTATTCCTGTATAATTGGGGACCAGTGTTTTAATAGAGTCCTCCTAGATTTAGGAGCATCTATTAACCTCATTCCTTCATCTTTGGTAAAATATTTCCAAATAAAAAACCTTAAGTCTACCAATGTGACTTTACAATTAGCCAATAGATCTATTAAGTCACCTAAAGGAATGCTGGAGGATATAATTGTAAGAGTTTGAGACTTTTATTTTCCGATGGATTTTATTGTACTTGATATGGAAGTACCCTAACATATTAGAGATACCCCAATTATTTTAAGGAGACCCTTTTTGGCCACTGCAAAGGCCAACACAGATTGTGAATCTGGAAAGATTGAGTTGAAATTTGGGGAGAAGACAATTAAACTAGATATATTTAGAGCTTCTAGAGGATTGAATTGCAATTGGATTGAGGAAATTAGATCTATTTCAGTTTTTGAGGATGACCTTAGTTCCTTAGAATTAGAGAACACATCTTTTGATATCTTTTACCCTCAAAACGAAAACCTGCTATCACAATCTATACTCGATCCTGAATCTGAATCTCATGATTCATTTAATTCACTCTTTGTAGTCGAAAATCCTACCCCAAATCCTGCTGTTGATTCTACTCATGCATTAGAATTGAAACCATTGCTTGATAATCTTAAATATGTTTATCTAGAACCTGATCAAACATATCCTGTAATCATTAACTCTCATCTTTCTGAATCACAAGAATCAAAATTGATCAAGGTTTTATGAAATCACAAGAAGGCAATTGGGTGGACTTTACACGATCTCACCAGGATTAGCCCCAATTTTTGTACTCATCGCATCTATATTGAAGATGGGGCATGACCTTCAAGAGAAGCTTAAAGAATTTAAAGGAGGTTGTAAAGAAAGAAATAATCAAGTGGCTAGATGCTGGCATTATTTACCCTTTATCTGATAGCCCTTGGGAGAGTCCAATTCAAGTGGTACCTAAAAAGGCAGGACTCACCATAATCAAGACTGAATCTAGAGAAACCATTCCCACACGAATTACGAATTCGCGGCAGGTTTGTACCGACTATCACAAGCTCAACACGGTTACAAAGAAGGACCACTTTCCTTTGCCATTCATTGATCAGATTCTTGAGAGATTAGCTGGTAATATGTTCTTCTGCTTTTTGGATGGTTACTCTAGATATAATCAGGTAGCAATCTATCTCGAAGATCAAGAGAAAATGACTTTCACCTGCCCCTTCGGAACCTTTGCTTTCCGAAGAATGCCATTTGGGCTTTGCAATGCACCTGCGACTTTTCAGCGTTGCATGTTAGCCATTTTTACCAAAATGGTGGGTGAATATATGGAAGTTTTTATGGATGATTTTTCAGTCTTTGGGGAAACATTTGATATCTATCTGGATAATTTGTCGAAGATTCTCAAGAGATGTATAGAAGTAAATCTTGTCCTCAGCTGGGAGAAGAGCCATTTTATGATTCCAAAGGGCATTGTACTTGGCCACCTTGTGTCTGAGCGAGGTATGCAAGTAGATTGAGCTAAGATCAATCAAATTGCAAATCTTCCAATTCCTGACTTGATCAAAGGCATTAGATCTTTTCTCGGGCATGTGGGATTTTATAGAAGATTTATACTCGACTTTTCAAAGATTGCCTGACCACTCATAAACCTCCTCACAAAGGATACGACTTTTGAGATGAGTGGGGAGTGTATATCTGCATTTGAAAATTGAGAGACAGAGTTACACAGGCTCTGATCTTGCAACCACCTAATTGGGATTTACTGTTTAAAATCATGTGTGATGCATCAGATTATGCAATTGGAGCTGTTTTGGGATAGAAAATTGAAAAGAATCCGATAGTGATTTACTATGCTAGTAAAACTTTGAATGAGGCACAAAGGAATTACATAGTTATGGAAAAGGAATTACTAGCGATAGTATTTGGATTAGACAAGTTTAGATCTTATATACTCAGATCTCGAATCATTGTGTACTCTGATCACTCAGCCATTCGACACCTTCTATCTAAAAAGGACACGAAACCTAGGTTGATCAGATGGATCTTGCTTTTATAAGAGTTTAACCTAGAAATTTATGATAAGACGGGACAACAGAATGTTGTTGCCGACCATCTTTCCTGCCTTCCTTCTGATGCCATTGAATCAACTCCTCCAATCACTAAACACTTTCCTGATGAACATCTTTTGACTATATCCTCAGATCTTCTTTGGTATGCAGATATTGTTAATTATTTGGTTACACATCACTTCCCACCAGACTGGACGGGAATCTCAAATCACAACTCAAATCAGAAGCCAAATACTATTTCTGGGAAGATCCATATCTTTTCTGACTCTGTAATGATCAAATCATCAGGCGTTGTGTTACTTCTTCTGAGATTGATTCTATACTTTCTTTTTGTCATGACCAGGCTTTTGGTGGTCATTTTTCTGGTCGAAAGATTGTTGCAAAAGTTCTGCAATGCGGGTTTTATTGGCTGACTTTATTTGCAGATTCACAGACATATTGTAAGGCATGTAGTCATTGCCAAACTCTTGGTAGCATGTCCAAAAAAGACATGATGCCTCTGAACCCGATTGTTGTCTGGGAAATCTTTGATATTTGGGGCATAGACTTTATGTGTCTGTTTCCATCTTCTTTTGGCTTCGAGTATATTTTACCTACCGTTGATTATGTTTCTCATTGGATTAAAGCCATACCCACACGCATAAATGATCATCGAGTTGTCATTCCTTTTATTCAAAGTCATATTATCGCTCGTTTTGGGGTACCTCGCACTATCATTTCTGATGGCGATTCCCATTTTAAAAATGCCCACTTTAGGAATTTACTTAGAAAATATGGGGTTACACATCGTATTTCTACACCTTATCATATCCACACCAATGGGCAAACCGAGGTCTCTAATCAGGAGATCAAAAAGATCCTTCAAATGATAATTCGACCCAATAGGAAGGATTGGTCTTCCCGTTTAGATGAGGCTTTGTGGGCTTATAGGACTGCCCACAAAACACCAATAGGCATGTCACCATACAGACTTATTTATGGGAAACCCTGTCATCTTCCCGTAGAAATTGAACACAAGGCCTATTGAGAAATTAAAGCCTGTAATTTAGACCTCGCGAAGGCTGGTGATTATCGTAGGTTGCAGCTTAGTGAACTTGATAAATTACGTCATGATTCCTATGAGAGTTCAAAGCTGTATAAGGAAAAACTTAAAGCCTTCTATGATAGACACATTTCCCGCAAATCTTTTACACTTGGTCAGAAGGTGTTGCTTTTTGATTCTCGTTTGAAGCTCTTCCCTTGGAAACTTAGGTCTAAATGGCAAGGATCATTTATTGTTGTTAGAGTATTCGACAATGGAGCTGTCGAAATCATCGGACCCAACAAGTATCAACCCTTCAAAGTTAATGGTCAACGTTTAAAACCTTTCTTGGAATCACATGCTTTGGGTCTTGTTGGAGGCTGTTACATGCTCCATTAGGGTTTGTCATCTTTCCATCCACATCTTGTATATAGTTGTTTCCTATTTTCTACACTTCTCTCTTCCTATACACTTGAATCTATGTCTGATTTTTCACTTCATTCTACACTGATTACCTTCACTTAGTCTGACTGACCATTCTGACCTTTGGTCAGAATAGAAATTATCCACACATAGATCTTTGATCTCCTCTATTCGACTCCTTCCGTCACCCTACACTAAGTTAAGTGTAATATCTTTTTTACCCTTCTTACAACAAGGAAATTGTAAAATCTTGGCTTGAGGGGGTGTGAAGTGAAAATTTCACTTCAAGTGTATTTATAGAGAAAATATATAAAAAAATACATAAAAATTAAATATCCACGAAATTTAAAAAAATAGAAATATCAAAAAATAAAAAAATAAAAAAATAAAAAATACCATAAAAATTTGAAAGATTTTGAAAAATTCATAAAAATTGGAAAATTTTATAAAACATAAAAATAAAATTATACAAATATAAAAATTTGAAAATTATAAAATTATAAAAATAATAAAGGGGTTTTACATCTATAATAAAGAAAAGAAGAAAAAGAAGAAGATATAAAAAAATATTTATACTTATATTAGTAATTGAGAGCTTAACTTTTCTTTTAGGCCATAAACCAAAAAAATAAAATAAAATAAAAATAAAAATATATATTGTAAAAAGTATTTTATAAGAGCATTAAATCCTTATTTAAATTTCTACTTATAACATTTTTCATAGCACACTTTTGTTTGAGAAATTTTGAACGGGATTTTATTTAAGTTAGAATCTTAAACCATAAGGATTTGTTTTTCTATTCTTTACCCTGGAATTAAGTAACTAAGCTGTATTAAGTTCAAAACTTAAGTTTTGGAATTAAATTGTAACTTTTTAATCAATTAGACTAAGTAATCCTTTTGCTTTTTGAACATTTGTTTTTATCAACAAGTTAAGTAAAAAGGCTAGATATTCAGAATTAATTAAGTAAAGAGTTAGTAGAATCTTAGTCTTAAAGTCTATTAAGCTATAGTTAGCTTAATCAACTAAGGACATTCGGCTAGACTTGGTGAGTTATGTCTTGACAGATCCTTTAGGAGGAAATTAAAAGTTTAAAAGACCTGAGAGTGAATGGCTTTGTTGTCCAAGCTCTGGTTTGAGAGCTAAGTAACCTAAGCGTCCAAAATTCACACACATAGAGTTGTCTTGTTGGCATCTGAGATCGCAAAAACACAGAGGTCAAGAGATTGATTCTAAATCCTCCTTAGTCCAAGGATTTCCGCAGGGTGGCTCTTGAAAGGGTGAAGGATGTGCCACTCACCTAGAAAAAGGATTTGGAGTATAATGTCAGTAAGAAAAATGAGAAGGGAAGAAAAAGAAATAAAAATAAAATAAAACACCCTATAGTTAAGTACCTCATTACAAATGGGTACTTATGCAGTTTTTCCACCAAATAAAGCATCTCAGTACAAATGGATGCTACCCTTCCTTCCATCAAATAAACGAACACCTCGCTATATATGGGTGTTCTATCCTATAGAAAAAGTTGAAAAAAATATGCAGATAAAAATTAGGAATAGAAAACCTAATGGTCCACCGGGGAGATCTACACAAAAAGTGTTGACCTCGGGATAAAAAATTGGTGAGGTGAAAGCAACCAAACCTGAGTAAGGCCAAGCCAAAGGCTTGAATTGGAATAACCTGGATTGGAAATTGATGTCTTAAGATCTGGATTTTTGCAAATTTGGATGCCTTTAGGACAATTCTCTTCACAAGCACGGATGCTTTAAAATCATAGCCATTGAACCTTGGTATTGGGCAGTGAAGCCTAAGAAATCGAGTTTTGAGGACTTGCAGTTGAGACCTAAAGGAGAAAGATTGACAAAACCCTAAGTCTAGAAGTCTGTCATTGGTGCTGTAGGCTGACAGATTATGGTTTTACTACTCTAAGTTTGGTTAATAATGAGTATCTGGCTAATTTGCTAAAACTTAGATTGATAAAAATCAGATTTTATAACTTAAGGATTAACTTAAGTCTATTGAGTTTTTTAGTTAAAATTTAATTTCCAACTCTTAAGCTTTGTTTTCTTAAATCACTTTGAATTCTGAGTCTCTATGGTTTAGAATGATTACAAAGAATAAGTGATTTTTAGGATTCTAATTTTTGATAAAATTCTCGTTAAAAACTCTATTTTTAATAGAGTGTGTTTTGAGAGGGTGTTTGAGTCATAAGTCTAAGTAAGGAGATTCTCACAAAATGCTCTGTATATTTATGGATACTTATTTATATATACATAAAATCTAAAAAAATGAATATTCAAAATTTTGACCTAAGCATTCCTCCACTTAGTTTCTATTTATATTAATTTAAACTCAAGTGTCTAAATCATCATATTTCTAGTTAATTTTGCTAGGGACTAGCAAAACATTGGTTGGGGGTATGATGAGAGGCTCATCATGGCTTCTAATCACCCCTTAATTAACTAGTTTCCCTAGTTAATTAGCTAGGAATATGTAAATATATGGGTTAATTATAGAATAAGGGATAAAATATTAAAGGACCTTAAAATAAGTTAAAAATGCTATATTATTAAGCCAATTAATATTATTAATGATTTAATTAATAAATAGACTCGAAATATCATCAATAATTTACCTAATTAATGTGTTAATTAACTTAAGTATAACTTATAACTAACTATGTAACAACTTAAGTAATTTTACTTAATTAAATAAATTAAGCTAAAAAGGTCAAAAACGTAAATCCAAGGTTTAAATATATTATTTGTCTTATTTATAATCATATATAAGAAGTTGAGAAAAATTTAAATTAAAATAAACCTTGAAAACCTTAGTTTATGTTTTAGTCCTTAAGTTTTATTTCAATCTAGTCCTTCTTTTTCACTTAGGTCCTTAGCTTTCATTGCAGATAGGTCCTTGTAAACATCTTCTTCCTCTTCATTTCTTCTTCAGCCTCTTCGACGGCTAACGATAGGAGGTATCCACACCCGCTGATCACCGTCTATCCAACGTTGGCCCTTCCCTACCAAGCTCCTGGAGCTTGCGCTCACCATCCTCTTTTCATCCATCGATCTGGATGATGCTTAAATCCTATTTAGGGTTTGTAGTTAACCTCACCGGCATCGGAGAAGACGCCGGTGGTTACTTCACTCCTAGACCTCTTTCCATCCAGATTCACCCTCCTCCTCAGTCGCCACAACATATAAATACCCCTCCACCTCTCCGATTTCAAAAGGTTAGCTCCCTTCCCTCTTCCCCCCACTGAGCTAGTAGATAGGCTATTCGCTCCAATTCCTGTGACCTTCCTCCGCTTCCTTCATCTTCCTCCATTCATCTTCGCTTGCTCCTGATCTCCGCCGTCGTCCACTAAGTCCTTTGACGCAGTGCTGACGTCAGGCTTCACTTCTACGCTTCGCCTGCACCCGTCGGACTTCTTCCTCTGCCCTCTGATTTCTTCCTCCGTTAAGATCCATCGATGGAGATCCTCTGCCCCCTTCATCCAGGTAACAGCAGGTTAGGTAAGTAGTCTAACTAGAGTAGTTAATTAAGTAGGTTAGTTAGATTTAATGCTAGATTTCCCATCGTCTTCCTCAGCTCCAATGAGCTCTTTGAGCTTGACTGGAGCACTCTTTTGCCTTTTAACTTCATCGATCATCTTCCTTAATCCTCCATAATCATTTCTAACATTTTAATTCCCTGATTTGAACACCTAATCGCCTAATCCATCTTCACCTTCACCGACTGCTTTCGCTGTCCATGGCGGAAGTATCTGAGGACAATTCACCTCCACTGGGCCCTTTATCACTTAATCATCATTTAAGGGCCCTATCCTCACTCTAATTGGATTAATAATCACCTATAACTAAAATGCCTAAAATACATTCAACCTCTTGAGCTCGCTGTCAATGACGGCTTAGGAGTGTATCCACCTAATTAATCACCTATTCACCTTCGCCACACTCTACTGACATGATCTCTCCACTCAATTGAGTGAGAGAACATGTCCTGAGTTCTATCGAACTTAGATTACACTCACTATGAATTCAATGCTTATCTTTCTGTATGATCAATAATTAAAGAAATTAATGTGTTCCTGAGGTTCCTTATGACCTCAAGAAAATTTTCAGATCCTCCATGGCTTGTTTTGATGATGTTTACTATCTTTTAGCCATTGACTGGACTCACTGGAGCTCCAGCGAGCTCCGGCAAGTCAACTTGTACTCTTCAGCCTATGGAACTCCCTCAGAAGCTCCAGATCACTTATTTGAGCCGGAGCTCCGGCAAGTCAACTTGTACTCTTCAGCCTATGGAACTCCCTCAGAAGCTCCAGATCACTTATTTGAGGCTCAATGATTAATCTGCAGTATTTAGTTTGAATTTTTAAAGACTGGAGCAAGATTTAGACCTTTGTCTTCTTTAACTCTGGCAGAGTTGGAGAAGTCTGTCCAATAGGGATAAGCTTAATTTCAGAGGTTTAGAAGCATCAGATGGATGCCCTGAGGTTAGATTTGAAGACTTTTCATTCAGATAGGCCTTAGTTTGTTCTGTCGAACAAACTAATTCTAGAGCCCAGGCGACAGACCTGAAACCCCAGGTTTCTAGGTCAAAACTACTTTTTGAGACCCTGAACATGTTCCTGATGATGAATAGAGATGATTTAAAGTGTTAATTTCATCTGAGAATGCTTTATGATGAAAGTCAAAAATTGAGGTTCAGTGGTCAAAATTAGGTCTAATCTGATGATTTAGGTTTCAATTCAAGAAATTGATGAGTTCAAATTACTTCTGGGATGGTTTTAGATAGATTTGATTCAATTTGAATGAGTTTTAATCAAGGTTTTAGAAGAATTCAACTGCTATTTAGTTTGGGTTCATTTGAACCAAATAATGACTTCAGTGACTTTTCGATGAATTTCAATTACTTGTGCTGCCCAGATAGACTCCTAACAACCTTCAGAGGTCGTTGAATTAGATGTAGCTGACCTTTAGCTATTCGTGAAGCTTTTCAGAGCTTAATTTGAAGCTCTGAAGCTTCTGCTTGAAGCTTTTGAGTTTCACCATCTTTCTGAAGCTTCTTGAACCTCCTTCCCTTCACCTTTAGAAGCGGAATTAGCTTCTGAACCTATTCAGAACCTCATATGAGGTCAAATAGCATTCCTGCAGGTCCTTAGACTTGTGTTGCTCATCTGTAGGCAAGAATGGCTGTGGAAATTGTTGATCTTCGCCCTTCAAATTGTAGGGTAGAATTTGTCCTCAGCATCAAATTGATGCTGCAATCATGTAGTACTACTCTAGAGCTTTCCAACAAGCTATAGCTTGCTCAATTTGGAGCTCTTAGCCTACCTGTGCCTCTAGCCAAAGTTCGGTTTGGAAGGGGCAAGATTAGTCCCACATCAGTAAGAACAGAGTGCGCGTCATGGGATAAAAGTGAAACATGACATAAGTCATTCAGTCGTCAGCGCAGGGTGCATAAAGAACATTTGTGTGTGTGTGGGTGCATGCGGTGCATGTGCCTGGGTGTGTGTGTGTGCCTATGGGCATGCAAACGTGGGCCCGTGAGCGGGCATGTGCATGTGGGCCTGGGAGGCCAGAGAATGTGCATATGTGATGATTAAATCAGAAATAAACCAAATGTAATAAATCAGGCTTGGACCCAGTCGGGTCTGGTCCCACCCTGAGAGGGGTGCTGCATATCCCTAACTGGTCCGAGCTGCCAACCATAAAACCAATTTTTGGTTCAAAATGTGGTTCAAATGCACATTGCACAGTTAAGATGAAAAAAGGAAAAGAAAGAGAAGGGAAGAAGTTAAGCAACTTAAGGAATTCAAAGAAGAAGAAGAGAAGAGCTTGAGAGAGCTTAAGGGAAAAACAAAGGAAAAAGGTAAAGACAGAAAGAAAGAAAGAGTTGGCAGAAGAAGAAAAGAGAAAGAATGAAAGCTGAAGAGAGAGAAGAAGACAAATAAAAGGAAAATCAAATTTTTAGATGTCTGATAGTTTAAAGCTTGTGTTTAAGACGTCCAATTTTTGTATTTTACTTTAATACAATTTCTTTAGAGTTTAATTGATAAATAAGTCATTTGTACTTAATTGCATTTCTCTTTCTTATCTTAAATCTTTTGTAAATGAAAAGAAATTAATAAAAATAAACATGTTTACTTGTTTTTAATAATTGATCTCATGTGTAAGTATATTTGTCTTATGGAATATTGCATGTTTTTAATTATCCTTTGTGCAAGATTCATGATCTTAAAGTATTGTAATTATAATTCTAATTGATTAAGTAAGTAGTAATTAATGCTTAGGATTAAATGGTGAATTAAATTAAGTTATGCCTCCCAGTGAACGACCTAGACTCAACCAGTTAAAAAAGAATTAAAAATCTAAAATGTTAGGTTAGCTTGATCCTATACTACTCAATCGACACTAATTCAAGTTAACCAAAGTTACTTTCTCTTACACTTAATTAAGCCTAATTAACTTAATTAACTATGTTGAGAATTTAAACAAACAATGCACGCTTGCACCTCCATCCTCTCGCACACGCAATGCTACCCCTGCGCACGCAAGCAGCAAGCCGACCCCCTCTTCTCCATCTTCTTCTTCTTTGTCTTCTTTAATAGAGAAGAACCCAACAAACCATTGGCTTCTCCACTCACAGCCGTCACTTCCGACCACGAAACTTCATTCCGTCAATGCCATTGACCTTGCCTCACCCTCACAAGGCCGCCCACGCTACGACAGCCCTTCCTGCAGTCCTCATGCATGCGTGCACAAGCCACCACCAACCATCATCTCCTCGTCGTCGGCGACAACTCCGGCAATCTCCCTCAATGCCACCACCACCATCGTAACCCTCTCATCATCGGCGACCTCCTCGGAGCTTTGTGCCTCCAGCCATGCCCTCTCCTCCGCGTGCGCACAAGGGGCAAGTTCCCCTGTTTCTCTATAGTAGAGGCTCTATTTCTTTTTACATGTGATGCCATTGCCAATATGGATTTATGGATTTGAATATTTTATTCATCTGAAATTGTATCCATGCCCTCACAAGTTCCTCTATTCTTCTCATGCACTCACACCGTTATACATTGACTTAGGTTTTCACATAAATGCATGAAATATTATCAAGCACTTACATGGCTTAAGGAGAAAACTTAATGTTTGAAGTCTAGTTAAGCCATTATGAATTATTTGTATGGAGGTAAAATTGTGCACACAACCTTGCATTCTTGAGTTATTATGTGTCTTCTTCTTTGGTCCTTGTTTCGCATCAAATTTAGGTATGGATCTCGCACTTGATTAGGCAAATATATTGGGAAAGTCTTCGTGAATTTATTGTATATGTTCCTCCCTGTGGATACGACAACCTAACTCTTCATGGTTAGTCTTACTGATATACATTTTTGTTCAGGATTTTCCACCACAATTTACACGCTATGACGACATATGTTTCTGATACATTATTCTGAAAAGCAAATACACCCGTTCAGCGCAATGTGAGATTACGCGCGATTGGACGCACCATCTCACGTTGCATCTGACGCCAGCGAGAGGCGCAATAGGCGCAATCTCCTCGCATCCTCAGCCACGAGATTACGATCCAATGGCTGATCGTCGACCATGCCTTAGCAAGCGAGCACCATCAATGGTGTGCGTGAGCTTCAACGACATCCAAGGCGGGTCTTCTGCGATGTTTTAGATTTCACTGTTGACCTACGCAAGCAAATACACCCCTCTCACAACTATATAAAGCCCTACAACTCTCCCATTTCTCTTCATCTCTTCCTATGCTCTCCTCACCTACTCTAGAGCTCAAAACACACCTTGAGCTTGTGTCCCAAGCCTTTAGGGTGCTTCACTAGAGAAAAGAAAAATTATTTTCCACCCTCTCATCACAATTCATGGAGTTATCATCGGCCATCTTCTCAACCCCATTTTGGTAAGTGAATCTTTCCACAACGCCACCTGTCCTCCCCTCATCTTTCGATGTCATTCGCTTTGTCCAACCCCTTAACATCTTCGTCCAAGCTACGTCAATGCAGCTTTGTCCTCGAGCAATCAACAAAGCAGATTTCTCTCACCCCTTTCCCTTTGATTACTTTCATAGTGTAGAAGCAATTGTAATAAACATTTGTCAACCTTTTATCTAGAAGTAATTTTTTATTCTCTCCCTCTTCCTTCATACTAAGTAGAATAGTTCTTTCCTGCTTTCTAAAATAGCTTAGTATAGATAATATTCTTCCTTGTTTCCATACTATCTTAAAATGCCAAAAAAATAGCAAATACAAAATACCAAAAAGAAATAAAACGAAACCTGGATTTGAAAGAAACAAACATCACCTCTCCATGTTCAACCTGGGACTCCCTTTTGAGTTTTGATAAATTTTATTTGGTTAGTGGATTTTAACGCACTATGACGATGGGTTTCCAACCCAAATCTTTCACATATGAAAACACGCTCATCAAAAGGCTTCATGAATATCTCTTAATGGGGTTGAAGCCTCAACTGGGATCCTAGATAAATGATCAGCGACTACATTTTCAACCCCTTTCTTGTCATGGATATCAAGGTCGAACTCCTGTACTAACAGAATCCATCTAATTAGCCTAGGTTTGGTGTCCTTCTTAACGATAAAATGCTTCAAGGCTGAATGATCAGTATGCACCACAACCTTAGCTCCCAAAAGATAAGACCTAAACTTCTCCAAAGCAAATACTTCCGCAAGAAGTTCTTTTTTTGTCATAGTGTAGTTTTGTTGTGGATCAGTAAGGGTCTTGCTAGCATAGTACAACACATGAGGCTTTTTATCAGCCCTTTGACCATGGACTGCTCCCACAGCAAAATCTGTGGCATTGCACATCAACTCAAATGGGAGGGTCCAATCTAGTGCTTGCAAGATAGGTGCGGTTATGAGGGCCTCCTTCAAGACTTGTAAGGCCTCAGCACACTTTGTATCAAAAATGAAGGCAATATCCTTCTCTAGTAAGTTGCAAAGTGGCCTAAAAATCTTGCTAAAGTCTTTAATGAAGCGCCCATAAAGGCCAGTATGGCCTAGGAATGATCGGATCTGCTTGACAATGGTAGGTGGTTGAATCTTTGAAATGGACTCAACCTAGGCTTTATCCACTTCTAAGCCTTGCTCGAACATGACATGCCCAAGAATAATGTCCTGCTGAACCATAAAATGACTTTTTCTCCCAGCTGAGCACCAATTCTATCTCTTTGCAGAGGGTGAGAACTTTTCCTAGATATGAATGACAGTGGTCAAATCATGAGTCATATATGGAAAAGTCATCCATGAAAACCTCTACGAACTCGTCAATCATGTCCAAAAAGATGGACATCATACACCGCTGAAATGTTCTTGGAGCATTACATAGTGCAAATGGCATCGAGAGGAAGGCAAATTGCCATAAGGACTCGTGAAAGTAGTGTACACTTGGTCGTCTGGAAATTAAGATGACAATCTGATTGTACCCAGAATATCAATTGAGAAAACAGAAGTATTCATTCCTCGCCAATCTCTCCAGTATCTGATCAATAAATGGTAGAGGGAAGCGATCTTTCTGGGTAATAGTGTTAAGGCAGTAGTCTATGCATACCCTCCATCCTGTTGTTGGTCGGGTGGTGACTTTCTCCCCTTTTTCATTGGTTTCCACCGTGAATCCTGCCTTTTTGGGCATCACGTGAATAGGACTGACCCATTTACTATCAGAATTGGGGTAGATTATCCCAGCATCCAACCATTTTAGGATTTCCTTCTTCACCACTTCTCGCATGTTGGGGTTTAACTGCCTCTGCATATCTCGAAAGGGTTTCACAGAGTCATCCGTGTAAATGTGATGCATGTAGAGAGTTGAGTCAACCCCTTTGATGTCTGCTATAGTCTAAGCAATAGCCTCATTGTGTTGTTTTAGGCATTCAATTAATTCACCCTCTTGTATCTCAGAAAGAGCAGTCGAGATGATGACAGGAAACGTATCATTGGGCCCATGGAAAACATATTTAAGGGCCTTAAGAAGTGGTTTAAGCTCTAAGTTGGGATCTATTTGAATCAAGAGAATTATGTTCAATGTCCCTACTTCTGGTAGCGGATCTACTTTGATTATCAATGGCAGGGAGAGGGACTCAGCTTTAACACCCAATAACTCTTCTAACTCTGGCATATCTCCTTCTCCTTCGTCAATATTCAAGATATGGTCCGTAGAAATGACCATTTGGATGGGATCATCACACAAAAGAGCTGGTGTCATCTCCTCTATAATTTCATCGATCACCTCAATTTGGGAACAATCTCCAATCTGGGTTGCTTATAGGCATCAAACACATTTAGTCAGATTTTTCGATTCCAGAAGCCCATCTTGAGTGCCCCTGATTTGCAATTGATTGACGCATTGGCCATAGCCAAAAAGGGACACCCTAAGATAATCGAAGGTTTGGTGGGCATGCTGGATGGGTC
Source organism: Thalassia testudinum (assembly GCA_037157565.1). Taxonomy (NCBI): domain Eukaryota; kingdom Viridiplantae; phylum Streptophyta; class Magnoliopsida; order Alismatales; family Hydrocharitaceae; genus Thalassia; species Thalassia testudinum. The sequence continues at coordinate 137,921,584 of JAZHRO010000055.1, read as the reverse complement.
AGTATCCAATATAAAAAAGTTGATGGGAAAGAAGAAGTCCTCCACTCTCACCAAGACATCTTCTAAAAGCTCGTGTGGTGTCTTCAATGATCTATCAGCTACTTGGAGGATAATAGGACTAGGCTTTATTCACCTCCTCCTAATAGCTCATAGACTAAGCTCAACAATATATTAACCCTCGCGCCCAAATCGAGGAGAGCCTCATCGATGTGTTGGTTTCCAATGACCACGAAAATATATGGGGCTCTTGGGTCCATTTTGGGGGGTGTACCTTGTTGTAGGACTGAGTTGACTAAGTTGAGCAGGATGACCTTAGCTTGGACTTGTTTCCTTGATTTTCTCTTCTGCGTGCACAAGTCCTTTAGAAATTTAGCATAGATGGGATTTGCTTGATAGCATCCAATAGAGGCAAGTTAATGTGAACTTGCTTGAATGTCTCCATTATTTCTTCATCCTATCTTTGGCTCTAAATGAGCCAGCAAAAGGTGCCTCAAGGGCGGATAAGTGCTCAGGAAAGGGCACTCTCGACCTCTGGGTGGAGGGGTTATTATGACAAGACAAGGGTGGAATGGGGACAACATCCTCCAGATGGGTGATTTCAAGTGAGGAGAGGCTGGGTGGCTATTCCTCGGTGGATGAGTAAGTGATTCTTGGGTTGGTAGAAGGGGTGGCCATAGGAGTGAGTTGAGGTTTGGAGAGTTTTTTGCCACTCCTTAGAACGGTCACAACCTTAGTGTGCTCCCTCATGTAGGGCCCTTTACCCCTAGGATTCTTCTTAGATGAGTTGGGCAATTTCCCAGGATCACATTGTCTATCAGCCTCAACAAGATGGCCAATTTGAGATTGTATTTCTTGGATTGCTGTGGAGAGAGGGATGCAATGGTTGAGAAGGTATGAGGTGATGCATGGTGCTATGGTGGAGCGGTGGCTCGTAGTGGTGGCTGTTCGATGGCGCTTTCTCTCCCTGTGTGGGAGGAAGAAAATGAAGGGCAGGGGTGGGGTGGTCTTCATCTAGGATTGAAGGTGGAGAGCGCGCCTCTAGGAAGATGATGGGAACATGGTCTTTTATGTATGTGCATGTGTTGGAGAGGAAAAAAATATGGAAGGTGATGGTGGCGATGACAAATGGGTCAGGGTTGTGGTATGTGAATAGCTAGGTTTTGGATTTTGATGGATTTTGGTGGGATTTAATGGGAACAAATATGGAGGGGGAATATTTAATTGATATGATCACATATGGGTAGCCTTAGGATTTTTCTTTCCTTGGATGGCAACATGGAATGTTGGTGATGTGGCTCTCCTGTAAAAATGGAAATTTCTCATTAATGATCCTTACATAAAATGATGGATAATTAATTAACCCAAGATGTATTTGTTGGAACCTTATTCCACATATTGTTTTGGTGTTAACAAAATTATTGTAGATTAATATTTGCAATTGAGTAATACTTCATATTTTGATGAAGATGAAGGAAAATAGAGAATAATGACAAGGAGGAGCTGATGATAAAAGAACATTTGGAGTTTATTTTGTTTATTAGATTAGGTTTTTATTTTATTCTTAGAATGTATGTCTCCTAACAAAAAAATAGGAATTAGATCATAAAAATCATATAGCGATAATTAGGATAAAACATTACGATCATTCTATTTATTTCGAAGTACATATTGTTTAAAAGATAGTTTTTTTAATGTTTAAAGTATTTACAAAAATGGGATAGTAATCAAGTTGTATTCATGTTTAAAAGGGTACTTGTTAACCCACAAGTACCCATACTAAAGTTTAGTACCGGTACATGTAAGTTACAAGTTTGAGTTTTTTCAAAGAAACAAACCTGTACCCTGTGAGTACCGATACTAATGATCAGTACCAGTAGTGGAGGCAACGAGTACCGGTATTCATGAGCAGTATCGGTACAAGTGGGTTACAGATTTATGTTAAGTATTTAAAGCCTAAATCTAGAAGCATTGAGTATTGGTACTAATGATTAGGACCGATACCCAATAGGTGTTGTCTGTGACAAGTTAACTTAAAACACAAAATAGTATGTCACTAGTACTGATACCCATACTTTAGTACCGGTACCAGTTAGCTATTGGTTTAAATCTGAACGACTGTAAAATTGATTTTGTAGACTTGAACGTTGGATTTTGTTTGAGCATAAAATCGTCGTCGTTTAGGAAATGCATCGTAGTATAGTCAATGAAATCGCATAAAACATTTAAATTTATAAACTCAAAATCTACTTGGAGTCCGAGGTCGTTCACAGGGAGCAAATGGAATTCACGACACTAATTTGAATTCAGGAATGATGAGCATAATTAATTAAGCACAATAAAGATATTTCAATGAATGATCTCTTCAGAATGATTCAAATATAATCCATTGTATCTCAAGAAATATAGGGACAAAAAGAATAGAAGAAACCTAAAAAGTGATGATTTAAATCACCATTTAGATCCCTCTTATTAAGCATAATCCCACATTTAATTCAACTAAACAATCCAATAATAACTCAACCATTAATCCATGTCAACTGTCAGATGAATAATGCCACAATATCTTTGAACCAAGATCAAACGTTGGATATGAAAGCCAAATGACTTAACCATCAAAGCATAGTACCATAGTAAGGCTCGCAAGGGTGCCTCTCAAGCACAAGACAAGGCTTACACAAGCACTTCAGAGACTAAGTGTTAGCCTTTTTCCAGCATGCGCCCCTAGGTAGATCAAGCCACAGCAAAACCCTCCCCCTCCTCTTCACAAATCCTCCACTCTTTCTCTTTTCTCAAAACAGGGCAATCAGAGCATTATGTGGGTAATCGGGTCATGAATAGTACCAGGTCTAGGCTAACCGGGTGTGCAGGTGAGCGAGGAGTGAGGGCTAAGTGAGCGGGGGACCCGACCCCCAGTGTCTTGGCCGAAAAGCAGACAACATGAAATCAACTTATGTGTAGTTGGAGATGCGTCTGCTCACGAGGTGGGACTATCCCACCATCTTCTTGTGCCCAACAGCCAAAGGGTGAGCTCTTAATTGCGTGCTGCTAGCATTGTTGGGAAGCCCAATTGGAGGTGCTAGAGTCACCAAGAGATCAGGCCGTAGCATCCAGAGGTGATGTTGGGAAGAAGCATGGTCGAAGCATTGCGAGCAAAGGCGAAGATGGATGGCGTATTCAGAGGCTTTGGTGAGGGTACTTGCAAGCACTAATACGGGCTAAAAGCCTCGGTTAAAAGATGAAAAGCTTCATTGAAGCACAGCGAAGGTGGTGGCAGTGTCGATTTGGGGTTTCGTGGTCGAGCGAGGTCAGACGGAGTCGAAGAGGGTGAACAGTGGATGGGTTATTCGGTGGGGCAAACGAGTGGATGGAACCCTCAATTTCTTAAGGGGTTTTGGTTGTGGGAGCACGACAAAGGTTTTGGGAGAGGTGGTGTGTTGTTTGGTGGTTTGTGGAGGGAGAAGGGCCACGCCATAGCAAAGCTGGAGCGGAAGAAGACAATGGGAGAGCGAGGTGGTTGGAGGTTGAATTGGGGAATTAAGGAGTTGATGAGGATCTAGAGAAGGAGAGGGAGAGTTTGAGAACCTAGCTAACGGTCGAAAGGGAGGGAAAGGCACCTCTATGATTGGTCGACGCTGGAGATGAAGAATCCTCCAATGATGGAGTGGCGAGGAAGAAGACGATCTGGGGAGCTCTCACGGGTACTGCGAGGAGAGGAAGAAGGAGATGAACATGATCCCATTGCCTATGGTATGTGGCAGCGGGCGAGGAAGCTGGAGAAGGAGGTGTCACCAGAGCTGCAGCAAAGGTGGCCGGAGGGAGAAATACTTGAAGAATTGAGGCCAAACCAAGCAAGTTTTGGCCGGCTTGAGGATCTAGAGCTTATATAGAGCTCATAACTAAACTCTAAACAAGGGAAGAGATCTAATTGAATTGGGAAATAGGGCACGAGGTACCCACGGATTTCGTGGATTCGCTAGGGCAAATTCGCACGATTTAGGAGCCAAGATCTGTCTCAAATGATTCTTTGTAGTATGAACACCAATCTCACCAATTTTGGTGAGATTTGGTGGTCATTTGATCAGGTTTTGTTGTGGTCAAAGTCTGTTGAAGGCTAGTTTGACCTCCAATGGTGCCAAGGATCATTCTTTGAAGAAGACAAGGATGTTAGGGACCTTTCTACAAATATTTTGAAAGTTAGGGGCTTGGTTGAGAGGAATAGAGTTTAAATGGACTGAAATGCAAACTATGTCAAGATGAACTTTGATTGGGCCCAAATTTTGGTACAAACCTAATTTTGACCCAAGAAATTTAGTGATGAAGTCAAATTTGAGTTTTTACCAAGTTTGAATGGAAAATTTGTGTAGAAACCCAAATTAGGGAAGAATTCTGTCTATGACTTTGTTAAAGGTCAAAATTGGTTCAGATGGTCACACCAAGGGTACCAAACCTCAAGGAATATTTTTATATGAATTTTATAAGGTTTAGTTTAATTTTATCCTAACCAAAACCTCTTCAATTCAAGTGGGATTGAAATTAGGGTTTTGGATGCTGTTGTGGTTCTCGAAACGCGTGAAACCTTGTCTCTGTCTGTGTGGACCTTACTCGTTAGACTTTAATGCTCATTTTACCTTCAATTCACCCTTGGGAAACCCCATGGTTACTCTGTGTTCATGATGTGATGTTAAAACTACAGAATTAACCCTAATTTAATATTCTTCTCTTAAAATGGATCTAAGTGGATTTATGACTCTTTGATGACTATGTAGGAGCATTTGTCAATTAATCTGACTAAATAAAGCTAGTTACAACTCATGATGGTGTTACCATTAGATTTAAACCCCAACGTCTAGCTGACAATATACTAAGGTCCTAACACTATGCAATGACCTTATGACTTAGTTTGGATACAAGAAAGAGAAGGAAAAATTCTAGAGCTAACTTTTCATATTTTCGCCATATTTTGAAGAGAAGAAATTATGTTTGCTGCTTTCAATCTCTCTATGAATTTGCAAACTCAACGACGTGTTTCTTTCATGCATTTACAAAGTGATTCACGTCTTTTCTAGGCTCTCTAATCGGTAATCTCATTTTAATTATTGTTGAGTGGCTTAGGAATCTTTGTTGTAAGATTTATGTTGTCTTACACCAGTTCTTATTTGTATTGAGCTTTTGCTCATCCTTTGGATTGTAACAAACCCGTTTCTTGTACTTTGGTTGAGGTAACTCGTTAATTACCTTGGTTAGTAAAGTGATTCCCTCTGGGTTGAGGGAATCGGGTTAAAAATCCTAAGCTAGGAGGCTTAGGTAGTGGAGTACCCAAGTGAGTGGGGAACCACTATATATTTTGTGTCCTTTGTGGTTTGAATCATTGTGCAAATATTTCTTGTTATTACTAATATCCTCTTGAGTGTTTATGTGTGCATAGCCTATATTATAGTAGATTCCAGATCCAACAGGTAGTATTAGAGTGGGCTGCGAGAAGACATAGTAACTCTTACTCACCATGGCATCAACCACAAGGTGCACTGAAGGACAATCGTCGACTTGCCCTCCCTATTTTGATGGGATAGACTATGGATATTGGAAGAAAAGGATGCAAGTGTTTCTCAAAGAAATGGATGGAGAATCATGGAGCCTTATCCAACAAAAGTATTCCGATCCAAAGGAGGAAGGAGTAGTGCTGACTACGAATCAAAAGAAGATTGTCAGTAACGCAAAGGCCATGAATGCACTTTATTGTGCATTATTGAAGGAAGAATTCAATCGAATTTTTGAATGCGAGACCTCATACGAAATTTGGAACACTCTCGAGGTCACGTACAAAGGAACAAGAAAGGTAAAAGAAACTCGTATTTCAATTCTAATTGAAAATTATGAGTGTTTTAGGATGACAAAGGGAGAAATAATTAAAGACTTGTACACAAGGTTTGGGGAAATAGTCAACCCCATGAAGAATCTCGGAGTAAAGTTCATGGAAGAGCAGCTTGTAAGGAAGATCCTAAGATCTCTTACAAGTGATTAGTCTCCAAAGACCACAACCATCCAAAAGGCCGAGGACCTCTACACTCTCCCCTTGGATGATCTAGTTGGTAGCCTTATGGCCTATGAAGTCCAACTAGAAAACATGAAGAAGAATGAGGAGGAGACGACGTCAAGAAAGAAGAATATTGCATTTAGAGCACTTGAGGACTCAGATTCAAATACCTTAGAATCCGAAGACGTTGAAGGGATGGAGATGTTAACAAGAAAATTCCATAAATTTCTTCGAAAGCAAGGTAAGCAACGTAAGCAAGTTAATAAAGTTTCATTTAATATTATTTGCTATGAATGCAAGACAAAGGGACACTTGAGAAAGAATTGCCCCATGAACAAGAAGAAGGAAGACACAAAAGAAGTCAAGAAGAAGAAGAAGAAAGCTTTGAAAGCAACATGGGATGATAGAGACTCTGACATGGACACAGATTCTAATGAATCGGATGACAACAAGGTTGCACATCTTTGCTTGGTTGCAACTTTTGAGGAAATGGAAAATGAGGTAAATCATGATTTCTCTCTTAAAGAATTGTTAGAAGCATATGAAGAATTATATTGTAAGGCTAAGATGTTTAAAAAGAAAAATAAGTTTTTGAAGAGTAATTATCAAACATTAGAAATAGACAAATCATGTTTAGAAATGGAATTAGATATGTCTAAAGAAACTAATAATCACTTGCATACAAAAATAATAAAGTTAGAAGATATCTATGAGCATTTGAAGGGACTTTAAATAATCTCAAAACAACTACTAGGTTAAGCACTGAATTTTGTGATGCTTCAAAAATCAAATTTCAAAGTAAAAAGAACACACAAAATAAATCACATGCACCTAGGTATGCATGGATGTATCAAAAGGCTAAAATCTCAAGAATTATAGATCTAACACTAAAGAGGTCTGTAAATCTCAGGATTTGAAAGGTACTTACCTGAAAGGACCCACAAGAAAATGGGTATCTAGAAAAGATATTTTACATTATTTTGCAGAAATAGATCAATGGGATCAAAGTGATCAGTGGGTGTTCAAGGCATACAAAGGAACACTCAAACCTTTCTATAGATTGCATGAAGACCAAGAAAGATGGACTAGTAGAGCTTGGTATCCACAAGCACCATTTTAATTTTGGTAATTTGTTCAATATAGTATGCCATTATTTTTACCCCTTCATTTTTTGATGATTGACAAAATGGGGGAGAAAAATAAGAAGGAAATAGTCATATTTTTAGGGGGAGCATATATTGAGGGGGAGAATTGATAGTTTGAATTTCTTTTATGAAAAATGGCTAAAAATATTTTTTTCTTAGAATTATCTATTTGAAAGATAGTTTTGTCACACCAAAAAAGGAGGAGATTGTTGGAACCTTGTCCACATCTTGTTTAGCTGTTCATAAAATTATTATAGATTAATGTTTACAATTGATTAATATTTCAAATTTAGATGAAGGTCAAGGAAAATAGAGAATAATGAAAGAAGGAGGCAAGACGACAAGGAGTTGATGATACAAGAGCATCTGGAGTTTATTTTGTTTATTAGATTAGGTTTTTATTTTATTCTTAGATGTATGCCTCTTAACAGAGAAACAAGAATTAGATCATAAAAATCATATACAGATAAATTAGGATAAAACATTACAATCATTTGATTTATTTCAAAGTATGTATTGTTTAAAAGGTAGCTTTTTGAATGTTTAAAGTATTTGCAAAATTGGACTGGTAATCAAGTTGTATTCATGTTTAAAAGGGTACTTGCTAACCCACAAGTACCGGTACTAAAGTTTAGTACTGGTACATGTGAGTTACTGGTGGGAACACCATCATGAGCCCTAACTAGCTCATTTTGACCTAGAAAAGAGAATAAAAGCTCCTACATAACCAACTGGAGGTCCTAACTCAAGGAAAAACCCTTATGAAAGAAAAGCAAGAAACAAGGGGTAAAAGTGCAATTTTACCATTGCAGTACAATAGTGGGATTTCTCATGGGCTAAACACAGGTCAAATTATCTTAACAAGATAAAAAGTGGGTTGGTTCAAACAGAAAAAGGTTCATATGAAATCTGGGAATTAAATGACTTCTTGTAACCCTAAAACAGACCCACTTAATTTAACAAGGTTCTGGTCAAGATAAAATTCACCTAAACCCTCTAAAAATCATGGAAAAATATCCTCTAGGGTTTAAACCCTTCAATTTGGCCTTTAGAACCTATTTTGAACTAAATAGGGGTCTTAGTCAAATGTTTGCCCTAAATTAGGTTTCTTGTGTAAATTACCCAGTCAAATGTGGTCAAACCCAAAATCCAACTTCACCATTGGATTCCTTAGGTCCAAATTAGATTTGTACCAAAATTTGGACCTAAGGGAAGTTCACCTTGACCTACCCTGCAAATCAGTCCAGCCCAATTTCATTTATACCTTTAACTTTTGAAAACTCTTGCAGCTCGTCGTTCTTTGCAATTAGGTCACGTGGTCTTTGCCTCCATCTGCATCGCGCCACACCTGCGCACGTGCCTGCCTTCCTCTCATCGTCGTTGTCCCCTCCTACTGGGACCTTCGTCTCCGGTGATAGCAGACACGAGCCGTCCGCCATCCCTTCCCCCTTCGTCCTTAAACTAGGTCAGGTACTTCCCCCCTCTCTCCTCTTCTTGTTTCCCCCTCTTTATTTCCTAAAATATCCCTCAATGCTCACACACCACCGTCACCTTCTCCACCTCCGGCAGACCACCAGTGAGGTGCATCCGCCATTCCATGCACCCACCCACCTCGCCAGCCACCTCAAAAGCTTTGCCACATCCCACTGATCATCTTCCCTCTTTCCATTGACCGCCACACACTCCACACACTTCCCCTGAACACACCCATCTCCACAGCCACAGAACGACCTAGGCATGCACACCCAAGCCGCCCCGCTCCATGCCAACCACCGAGACACCTTCACCGTGCCACGGTGAAGCCTCCTACATGTTTTGATGAGGCCACAGGGCCGTGTTGCATGAGTGCAGGTTTAGACCTCCGTCGCCATTCGAGCAAGCTCAAAGAAGCTCGCAAGCTTCACTCCAGGCTCCAGGCTTTAGGCATCAAGTTCCCAGACGCGCGGACTTCCTTCGTGCACGCTTCTCGCCAAGCAATTGGAGTCCCAGACCCCCAAAGCCACTACAATTGAGCGAGAACACCTGCTGTGGGCGCGTGCAAGAGGAAGGTGGGACATGTAGTCCCACCTCGGAAGTTTTAGAGCGGGCGGTGTGATATAACTGGAAAAAGTGCTAGGAGCTTAGCGCCTCCTGACACGGGGTGAGGTCCCACTCATCCCATACACCTCATCCTCAACCCACACCTCTACGAACCTGGTTCTTGACCCGACTACCCGCACACTCCTTGCCCACCACGCATGCAGGTGGGCCAAATCCCAGGTGCGCTGACCCAACCTGTTAACCCAAGAAGGCTCTGGGAGAGCGAGCCTAAGAGAGAAAGGAGAGTTCACAGGGGAGGGTAGGGGTAGGTTTTGCTCTTACAGGGAAAGGAAAAGAAGAAGAAACCAAGGGCGAAGCCAGGGAAGAAAGAAGGAGGAAGCCGAAGGTGAAGCTAAGGAAGAAAGGGTGGCAGCACAGCAGCTAAGGAAGGAGAAGGCACTGCAAGGCTGAAAGAGGAAGTTGAAGGGCTGAAGGTAGAAGAGAGCTGAAGAGTTGTAGAGAAGCTAAGGAAAGACAAAGAAGAAGAAGAAAGTAGTTGAGGCTCTCAAGGCAAAGAACGGAGAAGAAAGAAAAAAAAGACAGAAGAAGAAGGAAGAAGAGAAAGAAGTCAACAACAAAGGAAAGGAACAGAAGAAAGAAGAAGAAACAGAAGGTAGAAGAAGAAGGAAAAAAAAAGAGGAAAACACTATAGCACTACACTTATAAGACATCTGATTATAAAATCAGACGTTCAATTTTTCATCGGATCTTCATTAGTTGTAGCTACAATTCTTTTTATGCTCTATATACCCATGCTTTACATTCTAAATTAGATTTTGAGTAGTTTTATGTGTTCAATTTACATTTATTATTGAGATTAGTGTGTGAATTCCATTTGCTCCCTGTGTTCGACCTTGGACTTAAACTTCGAGTAATAAAATTTATTTATTTTCAAAGTGATTTCAACTATACTATGATGCATTATTTTAAAACCTGATTTCTCCTTGCAAACATTTTGTCACCTTTGCTGGGGAGCAACGTGCAATTCATCACTAGTCTCTGCATTATTTTGATTATATTTGAGCACTAACTTGCCCTCTTTGTCTTAGTCTAATTTTGCAAGGTATTTCACGAGGAGATCTCTCGCGCAAATCAACCACTCCAGGGCAAGTAACCTCTCTCTTCTTCCCTAATCCATCTCCTAATCCTGGGAAGACAAAAAGGAAGTAATCATTTAGGAATCAACTGCCTTATTCTATTTAGTAATTATCATTTTTAAGGAAAAATTTGCGAAAGTTTTTTTTTAATCCTATTGAAGTTGAAGCGATTTCTTGAGATCCTACCTAAAATTCCTGTGCCTATTAGGGATCACGCTTAATTTCTAAATCTCCGCGAACTACACACTTCTTATTTGAGGTCCAAAGAGAACTTCTGTGAAAATCAAAGAGGATTGGAAATAGAACCAAATTAGGGTTTCTACAGTAGGGTTTTGAAGTGCTAGTTCACACGTGCTTGCATAAAAGGAAACAAACCCACCCGCATCTGTGTGCTACCCAAGCCCTTGATTGAAAGGATCTAATCAAGACAAACCCTAAAATCAAGCTCTAAAATCACTTGAACCTTAAAAACCTTGCACCTAATAACCTGGGAGTCAAATCAGGGTGATTTCTAGGACTTGACCTAGAGTCATTCTGCCATCTTTAGGGCAGGTCAGGTGAAGTTGGACTACATTGTAGGCCAACCAACCTCCAAATTAGGTCACAAGTCCAAATAACTACTAATTCAAGTGAAATCAAAGTCACAAACTAGGACATCAAACTGATCGACTTAAGAGGTCAAGGTCCCCATTATGGTCTACCTGGAATCTCAATGACAAGAGAGGTTGGGTGGGGGAAACCCTATAACCCGTGGGGACGCTCTACCATGTAGGGGTCTTTGCGGGACTCTCCCTTTCTAGCTGCCCAGGTAATTCTCAGGTGGACGACTTTTCGATCCAGGGGTATCATCTGCCTCGAACCTCCATAGTCATCCAAACATCTTTGGGTGCCTTGATTGGGTCAAAAACACATCCAGTCCCTCATCACTTCTCTTTAGAGCACACACATAGATTTTCAGTGGGGTTCTCTATTCAGAACTAATCACTTCAGTCTAAGATCTGAATTCTGATTCTACATCTTGATTCCACCATCTGATCCAAATATGCAGCTTGGTTACTTAGGATTACCATCAAGAAACCTGAATCACAGAGATCCATGAGAGATAGGATGATTGAGGATGCCCTTGAATTCTATGAAATTGAATACAAAACCTCAAAACTAGCAGAAGATATTTAGGTTAGAGCACCAACAACAACAACCTTTATCATAAACTGTGCCTAAGTGTTATTGATAGAAGCCACAAAAGGATCAACCCGAGACATTCTCATAACAAGATACATTGAGATAGAAAAATTGCATAACTTTGAATACCTTCAATGCATGACAAATCCTGTACTATGGGAACAACACCAAGATGATCTTGAAAAATGGGAAGAGATGATGAGATTATTGAAACAAGTTATCGATGAGAAATGCCCGTACATGCCCCAATCAAATAATGAACCATCTTGGAATAGTATTAAGGATCAATTCGATTTCCCAAACCCAGATAACTTGTTGTGGATTCCCAACCCAGATAGAATACAACATGCCTGATCTTGAATTAGGTTGGGAAGTTCCCATTACAGGAGAAAACGATGTGGAGTCAGCCTTAGATCCTGGGTCACGAAACATAGAATTTCATGACTCCTGCAATAATGAGATTAGAACTGAACCTCTCAAGGGTGTAAATTCCCTCCTTATTCTGATAAGGTGACCCTCGAAGGTAACTCTGACCTAGATTCTAGTGATTTAACCCACATCCTCAGCTTAGAATCTGAATCTGAAACTTATTGAGAAGATTACGAGGCCTCGTATGACGAAGATCAAAGTTTCAATGAAGAGTATGATTCTACACCTCTACTTGATGAATATCACTCTCCAACATCCTCAGAGATTCAGATCGATCTTTCAGAAGTCACACCAATCTATGATACAGAAATCGAGGAGTTGGAAGAGTGGGATTTTTTATTGGGTCTTTCCTACAAACCTAGAACTTGAGACTAGACCAAATAAGGACACCTCTTTGAGCTCAGAATCAAAGAATAGGCTTGACCCAAGTCAGGTTGCTAAGACTACATCATGTGATTTATTCTGTGGTGGAACCCCTGATCTTGAATCTCATTCAGAACTTGATTTTCGCAATATCTCCAATGATTTCAAATCTTACCATGATTTCGAAGAGCCTCTATTTTCTAAATACGACGAGCCAATCTATGACCTCAGCTCACATGATTCATTCTCCGATTCTGACTCTGAGGTCCCTGATCCCGAGATCACTGACTTGAATTCAGATTCCAATGAAATGGAATCATTTTGTTTTCAATCCTCAGGAATCAAAACCAGAAAATGACGAGAGTGGCTGCAACCCAGAGATCGAATCTTTTCTTGACTCAGATTTCCCTCATCCTATAGACACTCTTCAGGCATTCATTTTTGAATTTGAGAGCTACTACGAGGACTCTTTAAATGAAACCACCTGTAACTCCTTTCTAGAAGAGCCCTCATACACAATTCTTATTGAAGCCACCTCCTCCGCAGGTACAGAACCTATCCAAACCCATTTTCAACCCTGACCCGTAATCGGACTCAATTTTTATTCTGATTCCCCTTTTGCTGAGCCAATTGCAGATGATTCACCTCCACATCTATATCGGGTTTCGGACATTGATCAAACTGCATACCATGCTCCATCACCCTCTGATCACCCCTGTAGGGTTTCCGCATCATTCACTGATTATTTTACGGATCCCTACTCTAACCAAGCTGATTCGACTCAGCCAAACCCTGAATTTACACTTCCACATCATTCCGAGCTCCATAGCATATGCTGGGTTCCACATCTCTTGATTTACATTTATGAACCCACCATATTGATTGGGTTTGGGCTGCATCATCAGCCTATGGATCTGAACAAGCACCTGGTTGGACCAACCAAGCTCTTGATTAAGGTGCTTGTTCTACAAAACTCTGCTGATTTGACCACCCCCTCTCCATACCATTTCCTGCTCGGTTGAAGGCGTCGAATTTAGTGCTTAACGAGAGGCAACCCATCATTCCAAAAATCTGAGATCTGTCTGATTATCCATCTATACTTCATGTCTATTGCATCTTGAGTTCAATTTTCTTAGAATAGTCAATCCCACCTCTGGTACATGTGACAGAGCTTAAAATCGTCCTCATCAGTCATTCTCGACCCATTCGCTCACCTGATAGATCCTATTCTAAGTCCCTGAACCCAACACTATTTCACACCCTCCATTTACAATGACGACATTGCAAAACTTGGGCATGGGGGGGTGGTAAAGTGCAAACATACAGAAATCACGAAAAGTCAGAAGGGTTCTTAGAGAAAAATCACATATGCTAAAAATACCAAAAAAAATAGAGGTGGGAAGAAAACTTTGAAGCCATATAAACATGAGGAAAAGAGAAAAATGTCAAAAAAGGAGCACAAAATGAAAAAGAAAAAATAGATAGTCATTAGTAAGAAATTAAGGGATTAACCGAAGTTCTAGACCATATCAAGAAAAAGAAAAATGAAGAAAAGTGCTAATGAGACACGAAAGAGATTAGTGGGAATGCTAATCTTAGGCCTTTTGGGCTAGACTCTTAGGCTTAAACATTCAAGTATCCACTAAGATTTGGATAATCCTCAAGAGGTTGGGGAAAATGTGAAGCTTAAGTATTAGGAATAAGGCTTAGGGAGTATTTGGCCTCGTTAACTGACCTTTGGTTTGTGAGATTCGGTAACCTAAGCACCCCAATCCACACACAGTCTGGTTCAGTGCGCATAACTATCAAAATCACGCAAAAGTGTTTAAATGTTCTGAAAAAAGTTTCCTAGATTAGGAGCGGCTGATCAACACAAGTTGATTTGGACGAGTTCCCAGTGCAGAGAGGCGGGAAATTCCCCTCGAATATGCGTAACAACATATCATCTCCTCAGTGCTTGTCTCCTAGGATATTTACATATCCTACTGGGGGCACGTAAGCACCCTGTTGGTTCAGATGCCATAGGCGGCATTATCACGAAATGTCGATTACCAGGGTCTGGATTTAGCTAAAGAACACCATGGGTGGGATTATCTCAAAATCTTGAAAGCTAGTGTTCTGGGGGTTGCCATGGGTGGTGCTATCACGAAGCATCAATTGCCAGGGACCTCTTGAGGATTGATGATGGGGATGAGGAATCTGATACAGACCATGTTGAGAAGCCAATCAAAAGCTAGAAATAAAAAGAAAAGAGAGAGAAAAATCTCCAAACAAATAAATCCTCTGTCTCTCTCTTACAAAAAATGCACTGCAAACTAAACCGAGGCTAAAATATGTGTCAAGCATGGGTGCTTTAACCGCAGAGTCCAACGAACCTTAGGATAGTTCCTGCGAGCCTTAAAAACCTTCGCAGAGGACCAAGGCTAGAGCTGGTCAGGTCCAGATCTTGGTTGGTACTTGAGTACCTCTAGGCCTACTATCGGCATTCTAACCTAATTAAAAGGAAAAAGAAAAGAGCACTCATCATAATTTGTAGACATCAGAGGAATTAATGGTCTGGAACAGAAGTTAAAACCTTAAAATTTTGCTAAGGGACTAGCAAAAGCTAGGCATGGGGGTATGATGGGAACACCATCATGAGCGATAACTAGCTCATTTTGACCTAGAAAAGAGAACAAAAGCTCCTACATAACCAACTGGACATCCTAACTCAAGGAAAAACCCTTCTGAAAGAAAAGCACGAAATAAGGGGTAAACTGCAATTTTACCATTACAGTGCAACAACAGGATTTCTCAGGTGTTAAACATAGGTCAAATGATCTTAACAAAATAAAAAGTGAGTTGGTTTAAACAGAAAAGGGTTCATGTGAAATCTGGGAAATAAATGACTTCTTGTAACCCTAAAACAGACACACTTAATTTAACAAGGTTTTGGTCAAGACAAAATTCACCTAAACCCTCTAAAAATCATGGAAAAATATCCTCTAGGACTTAGACCCTTCAATTTGGCCTTTAGAACCTATTTTGAACTAAATAGGGGTCTTAGTCAAATGTTTGCCCAAAATTAGGTTTTTTGTGTAAATTTCCCAATCAAACATGGTCAAACCCAAAATTCAACTTCACCATTAGATTCCTTAGGTCCAAATTAAGTTTGTACCAAAATTTGGACCTAAGGGGATTCACCTTGACCTACTTTGCAAATCAGTCCAACCCAATTTCATTTATACCTTTAACTTTTGAAAATTCTTGCAGATACCCCCCTAACTTCCTCATCATTCTTTGCTATTAGGTCCCTCCACCATTACAACAAAGGAATCCTACTCCGACAAGGATTCGAGGGAAATATCTCCTTGATTCCTCAGAGAATCCCTCTCAAATTTGAAAGGGAGATTCTCTGAGGAATTCCCATTCATGTGAACCCAATCTTGAGCTCCAAATCCTACCCAATCTCTCATGCGAACGCATGAGAGATTTGGGTCTTTTCGACCTTCCAACACTGGTGACTTGCCGGTGCTTGGAAGCTTACCTTCCAAGCACAAGGCCCTCCGTCAGGGGTTATAAAAGGGTGCCCTAATATGTCCGTAGATCTCCAGCTTGATTTGGCTGGAGATAACCCTAAATTTCCTCTCTTCTCCTCTGGCCAAACTCCCAGCGAGCTCCGGCGACCTTTATCTCCTTCTCTCGTTGCTCTACCACAATACCAGTGGCAGAGTTGTCTTTGCCTCCTTCATCCACGTCGCACCACACCTGCGCACGTGCCTGCCTTCCTTTCATCGTCGCCGTCCCCCTCCTACTGGGACCTTCGTCTCCGGCGATGGTAGACACGAGCCGTCTGCCATCCCTTCCCCCTTTGTCCTTAAGCTAGGTCAGGTACTTCCCCCCTCTCTCCTCTTCCTGTTTCCCCTTCTTTATTTCCTAAAATATCCCTCGACGCTCACACACCACCGTCACCTTCTCCACCTCCAGCAGACCACCGGCGAGGTGCATCCGCCATTCCACGCACCCACCCACCTCGCCATCCACCTCAAAAGCTTCGCCACATCCCACTGATCATCTTCCCTCTTTCCATTGACCGCCACACACTCCACACACTTCCCCTGAACACACCCATCTCCACAGCCACAGAACGACCTAGGCATGCACGCCCAGGCCGCCCCGTGCCACGCCAACCACCGAGACACCTTCGCCGTGCCACGGTGAAGACTCCTACGTGTTTTGATGAGGCCGCAAGGTCGTGTTGCATGAGTGCATGTTGAAGCTTTGGGTTACTACACTATCGTATTTGGTTTTGAAAAACTTGTCGTCGTAATTTGAAAGTGAAGAACTCGTGTTCAACAAATAAAATTTGTATCGAAATAGAAATCCTGGGTCGAACTCAGGGAGGCTACGTCGATCTATATTCTCAATTATAATTTTTTTAGGGCTTTTGTTGAAAAGTGAAGTGACGTAGTTACAATGAAGCAATATAGACAATCAGAATAAACGAGAGAGAGAGAGCGAGAGAAAACATGCACTTAATATTTCAAAATGTTTATACAATAAAATCAGAGAAAAATTACACTAGAAAGCGGGAAATCTATTACACTAGAAAGCAATAAAATTCTACTCTAAAAAGTTGAAAAGAGGAATAGGAGAGAGAAATTATCCTCCTCGATGATCGCTTGGAGGACGAGCCGGACGAGACGATGCCTGGAAGATGGAGGATGGAGCGGGAAGAAGGTGGTCAAGGCAGGAGGAACGAGAACAAGGCAGCACGTCGTTGTCATCGTAGGATCTGCTTTGAAATGAGGGCGAAAATTTGACTTTATCTTTCGAGGAGCATCCCGGGTGTGGGACAAGCTTCTCTTGAGCTTTGGAGAGGGAGAGAAGAGAAGGGATGAGAATTTTGTATGGAGGGGGCCTCCTTTTATAGTTGCAAGGAGTGAGGGCAATTTGGTCTTTACAATTTCAAAATATTAAATAAGGGGCCTTTAGTGATGGAATTAAGCGTCACTAAAGCCCAGGTTGTGGGTGACGTGCGCCGTGCCTACCGCCTGCACACCACCCACGCCGCACACATTCTTTAAATCTCGGCTGAGGATTGATAACCGCAGTGCCTCAACTCGCACCTGGTGCGTGCGATCTCGCATTACGCACGGGCGTGCGATGGCGTGTGATCTGGATTGAGCACACGTGGCTGTCTGATCCTCGTCGAGCGATCAAGCGCGCCCGCTCACCCGTGCCTCAACTCCTTCTCCTCACTGCTCGAATCTACATCTATCCGCGAGCAAACGCTCTATCCATTGCGCTACGTGCATGGATGGGCGGGTGGAGCTTCTCTTGATCGCGCGATCTGGACCATTGGATTGAGATCGAATGGTCAAGGCTGCGTCTTCAAGCGGTCCTTCAGGTCTTCAAGTGCCGGTTGGCATCCAATCTTAGTCGTTGGATCTTGATCCAACGACGGAGAGGCGAGGGTGCTAGACGCTTCAGAGGTTGAGGCCGGTCGATTAAATGGCTGAGATGGCACCACGTGGCACCATCTTGGCTGTCCATCTTCTGGATGATGTAGATGGTGCCACGGGTGTCGGATTGAGTCGATTTTCACACCATTAAGCTACGATCATCGATCCGAATCCATCTGTGTGGTTGGATTTGTCATCTAAAGTGTGAATTCACACCATCTTGGCCCTTGATTTTCTAGGGTTCCTTGGTCTCTATCTGATGCTACAGATGTCTGATTAGGGCGATCTTGGAGTCATTGAACTCCAATCGTCGCCTTGATCAGATCTGTATGGTTGGATCTTTGATCCGATGCCCCAATAAAAAGTTACCCTGTCCCTGATCATAAAAGGAGACAATTAACCTTTATTTTATTCAAATTAATCTAAATGCAAGATGATGCATGCTATGTAATATTTATAGTTTGTAATGCAATTTTATACTTAAGAACATGCATAAATAGACATTTTATGTAATATAAACATGTTTACATCACACCCCCATGCCTATCTTTTGCTAGTCCCTAGAAAAAACTATATGCTATTTATAAAGGAATTAGGTTGGATTATTTGGGCATAAATTATTTTCAATCATTAAGAAAATGTTTACCTAGGATCTAAACTTTCAAAGACACAACAGTGATCGGGTATCTGCCAAAATACAAACCGCCTGAAGCCATTGCCTTATTCAAAGAAAAATTTCTTTTTCTCTTTTTCTTTTCTATTTTTTTTAAATTTTTTTGAGTTTAGGGTTTAAGAGTGGTTTTTTACGGCCATTCAACTCACCCAAGATTTGATGAGAACCCTAAGTTCTAAGCATCATATTGTGAATGTGATAGACTCATTGATCGGCAATTAGAATGGACTTCAGGTTTCTACGCCTCTAGATGACCTTAAAAAGAGAGTTCTGCCTAAAGGTGTATCTTTATAACTGGTAGCTTTCTCCCTACTTTTATTTTTATGGGATCAACACAAGGGTGAATCTAGTGTATATCTCCCCAGTTTATTCTACTTCTCCTCTTCTTCCTAAGTGTTTTGGGAATTTTAAGTGCATTTCTTGAACTGGGTTCTGGACAACCGGTCGATGAGCTATTACCACCGACAACTTACCAGCCATACTCGTGCGGCGAAGTGTGGCTTATTTCTTTTATTTTTTTTCTTTTCTCCCTTTTT
Organism: Thalassia testudinum; assembly: GCA_037157565.1. NCBI lineage: Eukaryota > Viridiplantae > Streptophyta > Magnoliopsida > Alismatales > Hydrocharitaceae > Thalassia > Thalassia testudinum. Next base: position 137,902,602 of record JAZHRO010000055.1, on the reverse strand, counting down.
TTTCTTTTCTTTTTGACTTTCTTTTTCTCTTTTTTTTTTTTTAAGTAGGTGGCTTCCGTGGTCTAAGATTTACCTAAAGGTAGCAAGAAGAGAATGGTCCAGTGACTGGGCTCTGAACAACCTACCTATGGGTTGTTACCCATAATAACTTGCCAGCCATATCACCCTAGAAGGTTCATTAGCTACCCGATTTTCATTAAAATCGCCGATCAACAAGTCAGTGAAAAGAAATTGTGTAGATGCTTAAGACTCAAAGTTCCCTCAAATCAGAGGGTGGGTTGATAAGTCGTGTACTTATCACCCAAACTTATTTAAGTAAATTACAATAGAATTAAGATGGCGAGGACTCGAAAAATAAATCCACATTTTAGTGGATACACGGGTCAATTAAGTCCAAAGACTTGAAGGGTCTTTGTGTTCAGATCCTAATGTAATATTTCCTAAGATTGAAAAGTCCTAATGTCCAAATATTCCTTCCTAATTCAAAATTTTTTTTATGTATAAATAAGAAGAGAAATCAATTTACAAGAATTTCACAAAGATGACAAAATGATTCAAAAATGAATCCACCCCCACATGCATAGCTGATGCAATGTCCACATTGAGAAAGAGACATGAAAGAAAGGGTAGAGTATGAAAGATATCACCTGAATATGAAGCTTGGGTCAGCTTTGTGTCATATGTACAACTGCTGAGTTTAATGCCGTCAGCTAGGCGAAGTCCAGCCAAAGAAGTCACAATATGGCTAGAGCAACAGTGTTTGAGACGAGTTCTGGAAGAGTATTGTCAATAACAGGCTTCAGACGTTAACTGTTGACTTTAAATGTGTTACCCGTCTTTGGGTCAGAGATCTAAACGACTCCATTTGGAAAAATCTGGTCAATAATGAATGGGCCATTCCATTTAGATCTAAGTTTGCCAGGAAAGAGCTTAGGTCGAGAATTGAATAACCAGACCTTATGGTTTTGCTCAAAGCTCTTGTGGGAAATCAATTGATCATGTAGAGCTTTGGCCTGAGCCTTGTAGATCTTGGCATTCTCATATGCATCATTTCTAAGCTCTTCCAACTCAGATAGTTGGAGTTTCCTGGTCTTCCCAGCTAAATTCAGATCTAAATTACATTGCTTGATTGCCCAGAATGCCCTATGTTCAATCTCTACGGGTAGATGACATGCCTTTCCATACACCAAACGAAATGGAGACATGCCGATGGGCATTTTATACACCGTACGATAGGCCCAAAGAGCATCCTCAAGCTTTTGAGTCCAGTCCTTCCGATCAGGCCTAACCATTTTCTACAGAATGTTCTTGATCTCCCGATTGGAGATCTCGACTTGTCCATTCGTCTGGGGATGGTAAGGTGTGGAAATTCGGTGATTAACCCCATATTTGGTCAACAAATTCCGGAATTAGGCATTAGTAAAATGAGTGCCACCGTCATTGATGATGGCCCTCGGAAGCCCGAACCTTCTGAAGATATTTTTCTTGACAAAATCGATGACCACCTTATGGTCATTGGTTTGGGTGGGAATTGAGTCAATCCATTTGGACACATAATCAACAGCAACAAGAATGTATTGATGTCCAAATGAAGGGAGAAAGGGTCCCATGAAATCAATGCCCCAAACATCGAAGATTTTGACAGGAAGAATTGGGTTTAGGGGCATCATATCTCTCTTAGTTATGCTCCCAAGTGCCTGACATCGAGAACATGACCTTGAGAAATCCTGGGGATCCTTAAATAAAGACGGACAATAGAAGCCAGATTGCAAAATTTTTGCAGCCGTCTTTTTCCCGGAGAAATGTCCACCACATGTAGATGCATGACAGAACTCGAGTATACTGTTGAATTCATTCTTCGGAACACATCGGCGAATAATTTGATCAGAGCTGATGAGGTACAGTTCAGGGTCCTCCCAGAAGTAGTATTTGACCTCAGATTTAAGTCTATTCCATTATTGCTTGGTCCAATCCTGGGGGATTTGACCAACGGCCAAATAGTTAACAATGTCAGCAAACCACGGGGTTTGGACACCTTGAACTGCAAGGATAGCTTCGTCCAGAAAAGTGTCAACAATCGGATGTCCAAACGAGAAGAATTACTTAGGAGTCTCGACAAATGATCTGCCACCACATTTTGTACCCCGATTTTATCCTTGATTTCAAGATCAAATTCTTGAAGCAGAAGAATCCAACGAATAAGCTAGGGTTTGGCATCCTTTTTGGCTAAGAGATGTCTCAAGGCCGAGTGGTCAGTATAGATGATAACATGAGACCCTAAAAGATAAGCCATAAATTTTTCCAAAGCAAATACTACAGTTAGTAATTCCTTTTCAGTAACAGTGTAATTCCTCTGGGCTTCATCTAGAGTTTTACTAGAGTAGTAGATGATAGAGGGCTTCCTATTTATTTTTTGACCCAAGACAGCCATGACCGCGTAATCAGAAGCATTGGTCATGATCTCAAAAGGGGCTATCCAAATCAGTGGTTGCAACACTGGAACACAAGCGACTGCCGTTTTCAAAAAATCAAATGCCTTACGGCATGATTCGTCGAAAACAAACGGCGTTTCTTTGGCGAGAAGATTGCTTAGGGGATGAGCAACCTTCGAGAAATACTTGATGAATCTTCTGTAGAATCCCACATGACCAAGAAATGATCAGATTTGTTTAACAGATGTGGGAGGAGGAAGTTTAGCGATAGCATCAACCTTAGCTTTATCCACTTCAATTCCCCATTCAGAGTTACATGACCCAAGACAATGCCTTCTTGTGTCATGAAATGACTCTTTTCCCAGCTAAGGACCAATCGTGTTTTGATACATCACTTAAGAATCATTTCCAAATTAGCCAAATAAGAGTCAAATGATTCTCCAAAAATAGAGAAATTGTCCATGAAGACTTCCATAAATTCTCCCACCATGTCAGAGAATATGGCTAACATACACCTTTGAAAAGTTGCAGGTACATTGCATAAATCGAAAGGCATCCTACGGAAAGCAAAGGTTCCATAGGGACAGGTGAAAGTAGTTTTTTCCTAATCCTCGGGATGGATAGGAACTTGGTTTTATCCTGAGTAGCCATCAAGAAAATAGAAATACTTCTGCCCGGCTAGCCTTTCCAAGATTTGATCAATGAAAGGTAAGGGAAAATGATCCTTTTTCACGGTCGTGTTCAGCTTCCTGTAATCAATACAAACCCTCCAAGAGGAAGCTGAACGAGTTGTGACAGATTCTCCTCTCTCGTTAGTCACAATGGTAATCCCAGCTTTCTTAGGAATAATCTGTATGGGACTTACCCAGGGACTATCAGAGATTGGATAAATAATTCCTGCATCGATCCACTTAATGATTTCCTTTTTACCACTTCTCGCATATTTGGATTTAATCTCCTCTGCATCTGGCGAGAAGGGCGGGATCCATCTTCCAAGAATATTCTATGATTGCAGTAAGATGGCTCGATCCCCCTAAGGTCATGAATGGTCCAACCAATTGCCTCCTTGTGTTCCTTCAGGACCTTGATCAATTTAATCTCTTACTCCTTTATTAATTTAGCACTGATAATCACAGGGAGTATCTTCTGAGGTCCTAAAAATTGATATTTCAAATTCTTAGGCAATGGTTTTAGTTCAAGCTGGGGCAGGTTGATGATTGACGGTAAGGAAGATGCTGAAGACTCAACAAGAGGAAGAGGTTGTGAGTGAACAAAATCAATAACCTCTTCAGAAGATGGCAGGTCTGCCATAGAGGGTTGCGGGTCCAATTCGTCATCAAAGGAGGAACTTTCAATTGAAGAAACCATCAAACAAGTTTCAATGTTTACATTATCCTCCTCAAGTTCCTCAATAAATTTGCAATCCTCAAATTTATTAATCGCCTTAAAAATATCCAATTTCATTCGTTGATCCCCAAAGGCAATTTCTATGCTACCGCTTTCACAGTTAATGTTGGCCTTAGCGGTAGCCAGGAATGAACACCCCAGAATGATGGGCATGTTCCTCAGATTTTCAGGTACATCCATGTCAAGGACAAGGAAATCTACAGGAAAATAGAAATCCTTGACCTTAACTACAACATCTTCAATAACACCTTGTGGATTTGTGACCGAACGGTCCACTAACTATAGCATTATTGAAGTCGGCCAAAGTTCACCTAATCTAAACTTCTCGTAAAAGAAGTCAGAATTAGGTTGATGGATGCACCTAGATCTAGAAGTGCTCTATCAAATGTGTAATCTCTGATGACACAAGAAATCAAAGGAGCACCTGGATCTCTCTTTTTCTGAGGGAGGTGGTGCAAGATAACAGAACTAGCCTACTCAGAGAGTACCACCTTCCTCGGAACAGATTATCTCAACTTACGCTTTTATGTACATAAATCCTTTAAAAATCTTGCGTAAGCCAGTATATGCTTGATAGCATCGAGGAGCAGGATATTGATCTCAACATTCTTAAAGATATTCAGAAGTTCCTCATTTCTATCAACAGACTTCTTCATTGATTTGATCAAGGCTTCAGGAAAAGGAACATGAGTCAGGTCTTTGGAATCAAGTTCCTGTGCCTTGATTTCTTCTCTAGAATTCTCCTTTCTCTCCTCAGGTTCTTCAAGATTCGGTAGATTAGAACAGTGTGGTTGTGAATCCTAAGTCTGCTTACCAATCCTCAAGGTGACAGAATTTGCAGATGCATAAGAGCTTGGGTCTTGGGGAGGGTTAAGAAAGATTGGAGGGGCTTGATTAGCCAGGAATTGTTGATGTGCAGAAGAAGAAGAAGAGGAGGAGGGACCCTGCTCAACCACCTAAGCATGTGCGTGTGGGTCCCTCTGATTTCCGTACCCATGGGCTTGATTGCCCGGATTCAGAATATTTTGCGGGTTGGGTATGGGTTGGGATGGTAGAAATCTGGGTTGACGAGAGTTAGCAATGAGCCTAGTCTGCAAGTTGTCCAGCAAGGTTTTCATTTGCTGCATGAGCTGGAGCATGGATCCTTGCATCTCTACCATTTGCTGATTCAAATCAGCCTGCCTTACGGGTTGACGGGCATTCCAAGCTTGTTGATTGACCAGATTTGGGGGCAACTGAGTATACATATGACCCTGATCCATTGGTCGTTGCGAAGCATAGTTGTCGGGTCAGAATTGGGTCTGTTGCCCTAGGTTTTTCCAGGAGAAGTTAAGGTGGTTTCTCCAACCCAGATTATAAGCATTAGAGTAGAGGTTGGATCTAACATTCTCCTGTACAGCACAGACATCCTCGTAGGGTGAGGATGGAGAGAAAGAAAGGGAAGGATCAGAAAAATTGGGATCAAAAGTCCCAATTTGGAACTCGTGGGGTTTCAAATAATGCTGACTCACAAGTTGAGCCACATCAAGTTGATTCACGAACTCCCATCTAGAAGGAGCTCGCAAAGAATGGAATCCTGAATTTTGGGATTGAGTGGATCGAGAGTTGTTCATAGAATTTCCAGCCATCCACTCTTCCATTCTCTTAGCAACCAAGTCCACCTTGTCAAGTTTGTTACAAATCAATTCCATATCAAATGAATGAGAGTCATGGACTTCATTGACATTTGATCTGGGCTGCTGGGACCAGTTAAAAGTATCCATGGAGGCATGATTGATTGAATTTTCACTCATTTCCTTAAACAAATCATGTGCACTATCTGCATCTTTGTTGAGGAAATTGCCTCCGTAAGAAGCATCCACATGATTTCTGAGTTGCTCAGTCAACCCATGATAGAAGATCTGCACGAGTTGCCATTTCAGGACCTTGTGGTGTGGACACCTCTGCAATAGGTCCTGGAATCGCTCCCAGGCCACATGAAACTGCTCCCCTAGCCGCTGGGTAAAGGTAGTGATTGCCCGTCTCAATGCATTGGTACATCCGACTGGGAAGAATTTCTTCAGAAAGGCCAATTTCAACTCATTCCAAGTTGCAATTGGTCTTCCTATTGTCCTGTACCAATGAGTGGCCTTATCCCTAAGAGAGTGGGGGAAGAGCCTCATGATCATTTACTCCTTGTTCACGTTTCGTGCCTTGGTGGTCTAGACCAAAGTGGTCAAGTCCTCCAAGTGCTGAAATGGGTCTTTGGAGCCAAGCCCATAATAATGTTTGATCAGGTTTAACACCTGGGGCTTGATTTCTATGTCTTCGGTCGGAATCTAGACGCCGGGGCGTTCCCCGTAATTTGAAGGATCATAAAAATCCTTCAAGGGCTGAGTGCCTTGCATTCTCTAGAACCATTCCTGCATTCTCTACATTTGTTCCAGCTGCCTTCAGAATTCCTCCTGTGGATCCTGAGGTAGAGGAGGCTGTTGGTCGGCCATGGGATCAATTTGACTAAAATCTAATTTGCACCTCCTAGAATACTCTAGTGGTCCTTCCAATCGGGGATTCAATGACCGTCTTCCCAGCATAAACTAGGAGAAGGTCGGAAGGACTGGGGATAGGGACCCTGCAGCACAACAAAACAAGGCTGACCTTAAGTGGGGTAGCCTAAGGATCTACAGGCCCCCAAAACCCGCCTTAAGGTTGTAAATGATTTACTCTACTTGTGTCTGCTCAATCCAACCAGTTAGAAGGAGGGACTGGGGAGAAGGTTCTTCCTTTAGCTTTCACCTCCGGTTCCTAGTGTACCCACCAGCCACGGTCATTTGATGCTACTCCCCTAGCTAGACATCAGATTAATCAATACAAGTAGGTTAATCAAAGACAATCTTAGACTAGGCCTCGAAGAGCGAATCAGTCCTTAAGGTGGGATTATGGTGGTTATGGAATGTGATGGGCCCTTAAAATGTGTTGTACCCTTAATGATTGATTGAGAATTGTGTAAGTGTGTGCACAACCAGGGTTTTCAAGCAAGATTATTTGTGATGTGTGGATTTTAATGTTCAAATCTTGCTAAGTAGCTTTTAGGGTTTAAAATTAGGTTGATTTCAATCAAAGTTTGAGGAAAACCAAGTTTTCAAACATGGGTGAAGATTGCTTTCCTTTAAAACTAGAAATAAAGTGTAGTGCCTAGAATAGACCTAGATTGAAAACCCTAAGGAGGAGCTACTTGATGAGTTGATTTTAGGTAGAGTGGTGCGGCCCAAACAACTCAAACAACTGGCCACAACTGCACCATTAGGTTAGACACACAGAGACGGTTAACCTAGAATGATTTCTACTATTTTATGTGTTGCTTTGTGTGTACCGGTTCCACAGATCAGAACCCGATTGAGTAGAAACAAATCAATTTGGTTAAGTTCCTTGAATGTGGGTGTATGTTGTGTATCTATTGAAAATTACCCCACAAGATTATCTTTTTATTTTTTTATAAACGAGGGTGGAATGGGTGTGAGTGAGAATCCAAACAACCAAACTAATCCTAGGATTTATGCAAACACCTAGATTAATTGGAATTTGGATTTAATGTGACAAATGAAATCTATGGAGGGGGGAAGAATGGGGAGCACTTATAGTTGTCTTCAACTGCACTTTACTCCGGTCTACCGCTTGACGATTCCCTGATGGAGGTTTATGCAAAACAATAGACACAAGAGGAAGCAAGTTAGAAGACAATAAAGTATGTGAAATGCGAAAAGAAGATCGAAAATCATTGCCACCCCGGCAACGGTGCCAAAATGTTGAAGCTTCGGGTTACTACGCTATCGTATTTGGTTTTGAAAAACCTGTCGTCGTAGTTTGAAAGCAAAGAACTCGTGTTAAACAAATAAAATTTGTACCGGAATAGAAATCCCGGGTCGAACTCAGGGAGGCTATGTCGATCTATATTCTCAATTATAATTTTTTTAGGGTTTTTATTGAAAAGCGAAGCGACGTAATTACAATGAAGCAATATAGACAATCAAAATTGACAAGAGAGAGAGAGAGCGAGAGAAAACATGCACTTAATATTTCAGAATGTTTATACAATAAAACCAGAGAAAAATTACACTAGAAAGCGGGAAATCTATTACACTAAAAAGTAGGAAAATTCTACTCTAGAAAGCTAAAAAGAGGAATAGGAGAGAGAAGTTATCCTCCTCGACGATCGCTTGGAGGATGAGTCAGAGGAGACGACACCTGGAAGATGGAGGACAGAGCGGAAAGGAGGTCAAGGCAAGAGGAATGAGAATGGGGCAGCACCTCATCGTCGTCGCGAGATTCGTTTCCGAAATAAGGGAGAAAATTTGAGTTTATCTCTCGAGGAGCATCCTGGGTGTGGGACAAGCTTCTCTTGAGCTTTGGAGAGGGAGAGAAGAGAAGGAAGGGATGAGAATTTCGTATGGAGGGGGTCTCCTTTTATAGTTGCAAGGAGTGAGGGCAATTTGGTCTTTACAATTTCAAAATATTAAATAAGGGGAATTTAATGACGGAATTAAGCGTCACTAAAGCCCAGGTCGTGGGTGGTTGAAGATGATGGGACAACCGGGTTTTATTGTTATTACGTTGTAGTATAGCCAGTTATTACCAACATTTCAACTATATAAAATTTTTTTACTCGGAGAATAAAAGAGTTCCCGAGGTCGAACTCAGGGAGCAAGTTGTATTCTAGAGATATACATGTTTCTTTTACAAAAAGAAAGAGAGAGGGAAAGAATTTGTTGTCTTCTTTTTCTTTGTTTTCTTCTTTCAGTTCTTCTTCTTCTTTGTCTGCAGAGGTGATGTCTTTCTTCTGCAATGGTGATGCTCTTCTTCTTCTTCCTGCTGTTCCTGCTCCTCCTTTTTCTTCTGTCTTTCTTCAGATCTTCTTCTTTCTTCTTTGTTTTCCTTCTTTCAGTTCTTCCCTTGTTCTTTTGTGTTCTCCTCTGCAATGGTGATGCTCTTCTTCTTCTTCCTGCTGTTCCTGCTCCTCCTTTTTCTTCTGTCTTTCTTCAGATCTTCTTCTTTCTTCTTTGTTTTCCTTCTTTCAGTTCTTCCCTTGTTCTTTTGTGTTCTCCTCTGCCTCGCCTTCTTCTGTTGTTCTTCAGATCTTCCTCTGTCTTTCTTCTTATCCCTTCAGGACGTCGTCTGATTTCCAAATCAGATGACTTAAACTGCCTGTTGCTACAGTCAGCTTCCTTCTTCTTCCGCGGTTCTTCTTCTTCACCTGTGCCTGCACACTTCAGAGTTTTTCGTCAGAGGCAAAACCTACTCTACCCTCCCCCCCCGCGTCTCTCTCTCTCTCTGAAACCACTCTTGGGAAAGCTCTCCCAGAGCTGCCGGGTAACCGGGTTCGGGTCAGGCCCGGGTCCAGGCCCACCGGCGTGCGTGGTGGGCGAGGAGTGCAGGTCAGTCTTGAGTCGGGTCGGGTCGGGTCAGGTCCGCGGGGCGTGAGCGCAGACGAGACCGGGTAACCGGGCGGGTGAAGGGGACCTCACCCCGTGTGCTGAGGCAGTAAGCCTCCAGCACTTTTGCATCTTATATCGCTGTGCCTCTTCAGGCTTTTCCGAGGTGGGACTAAATGTCCCACCTCAATTGCGCGCCCGCAGCGGGGAAAGCAGCGGGAGATCGCGGCGTCACGCGAAGCCTTCTGCCTTAGCTGCGAGCTTGGTGTTTTGTCGAAACGCCTCGCTAGGCCTGGGAGTTGAATCTGGGTGTGGCGCTGAGCGTGGCGCACCTGTAGCTGCGGGCGGAAGCAGCTCCTTCTGCACGGCAATGGCGGCGGAGGTCGGGTGGCCTGTTCACAAGAAAACGGCCTCTCGGCCTAATCAGAAAGTGCCAGGAGCTTCGCCAGGGTGCGGCGAAGCTCGTGTGGGTGGTGGCGAGGCGAGGGGCGGCGTGCAAGGGCTGCCCTAGGTCGGACTGTGGGTCGGAGGATGGGTTTGTTCGATGGGGTTGCAGAGGGTGATGTGGGGGAAGTGGCAGGGCGGGGGTTGATCAGGGTGAGGAGGCGGAGGTCCTGCGGTGGTCGGTGAGCCGTGTGGGTTGCTGAGGTGATGGGAGCGGCTCGCCGGAGGATGGCCGGAGGCGGAGAAGGTGAGGGTGAACAGGAGCGGTCGAGGGTTTAATCAAATAAAGGACAGTGAGGAAAAGAAAGAGGGGGAGATGGGGAGGAGTTCTGACCTAGCTACGGAGACGAAAGGGGCCGGGGCAGGGCGACAGTCGTATCGACTGTCGCCGGAGAAGAAGATGCCCAGGGGAAGGGGCGGCGGCGAGCAGAGGGCTGGAGAGGCGCCAGCTGGGTACGGCGTGGCGCAGGAAGAGCAGGGGAGGAGGTCTCTGCTGCTGGTATTGCGGCAGAGCGAAGAGGAGGAGGAGGAGGAACCGCCGGAGCTGGTGGGCGTCTGCCGGAGGGAGAGGAGAAGAAAGTTGGGGGTTTCTCCGTCAGACCCGAGCTGCCCCGGTCGGTGGAGCAACGGGGGGTATTTATAGGGATCAAACAGGGAGGAAGGCGGAGGGAGACGACGTGTCTCCCTCGCCGGAGGATGGCCGGAAACAAGAACCCATACCGTCCGTGCGTTCGCACGGCCGGTATGGTGGGTTACAACGACCAGGGGGGTGTCCCTGCGACGGCTGACGACGCAGGGCACCCCCGGTTTACTTGCCAGGTCCCCCACCTCACCCTGCGCGGCGCCATGCTCCGCGCAAGGTCGCCGGAGCATGGTGCTGGCAGGTTTTGCAGGGGGGACCTGATCGCAAAGAACGAAGGAGAGTTAGGGGCCAAAATGCGAGGGTTCAAAAGTTGAGGGCCAAAGAGTAAATATATGAGGACCAAAGTGTAAAGTCGGTCAAGGAGGTTTCTTCTTAGGCTCAAGTTTTTATACATGACTAATTAGGACCTAAGGAATCTGATGGTGAATTTCATTTCTATATTAAACCTTGTTTGACCGGTCAATTTACGCAAAAACCCAAATTAAGTTATTAATTGGGCATGGTTCTCAATGTAGGTCAAAATGGGTTCTGAAGGCCAAATTGAAGGTTCTAAACCCTAGAGATTATTTTTCTATGAATTTTAGAGGGTTTATTCTATTTTTACTTTGCCTCGAACCTTGTGAATTGAAGTGGGTTGTTTTAGGGTTACAGATTATCATTTAGTTTCTTGGAATTGCTGTAGCCCTTGCTAGATCATTTCATCCCACTCTTATTCTTATTAAGCTGCTTTGACCTATGTTTGGGCCCTGAATTACCCTGTATGCAGATTATACTGGTAAAATTGCATTTTTACCCCTTATGACTTGTTTTCTTCTCAAACTCAGGATTCTCTGAGTTAAGCCTTTCCTTGAGATATGTAGGAGCTTTTATCCTTTGTATTAGGTCAAAATGAGCTAGTTATGGCTCATGATGAGGTTCTCATCATACCCCCATGCCTAGCTTTTGCTAGTCCCTTAGCAAAAACTTAAGGTTTCAACCCTTGTTCTAGACCATGAAGTTTTAAATAGTTTTAGATAAGTGCCTTTTTTATTTGAGCATAGATTAGGTTAGAATGCTGACCATAGGCCTAAAAGGTACTCTAGTACCAATCAAGATCCAAATCTGTCTAGCCTTAGCCTCAGTCTTTTAGCAAAGGTTTTTAAGGTCCACAAGAACTAACCTAAGGTTTATTGGACTTCGTGGTTAAAGCACCCGTGCTTGAAATGATTTTAGCCCTGGCTCAGTTCGCAGTGCGTTTTGTAAGAGAGAGATAGAAAGTTTTTCTGTTTGGAGAGTTTTCTCTCTCTTTTTCTTTTTAGTTCTAGCCTAGGATTGGCTTTTCAACACGGTCTATATCAGATTCCTTGCTCCCATCATCAATCCTCAAGGGTTCCTGGCGATCGATGCTTCGAGATAGCACCGCCCATGGCAACCCCCGGAACCCTGGCTATTGAGATTTCGAGATAATCCCATCCATGGTATTCCGTGGCCGAATCCAGACCCTGGCAATTGACACTTCGAGATAATGCCATCCATGGAATCTGAACCAGTAGAGTGCTTACATGCCCCCAGTAGGATATGTAAATATCCTAAGAGACAAGCACCGAGGAGATGATATTTTGTTACGCATCTTCGAGGGGATTTCCCGCCTCTCCGCGCTGGGAGCTCGTCCAAATCAACTTGTGTTGATCGGCCGCTCCTATTCTAGGTGTTCTTTTTAGATTTTTGCGACGCTTCTGCGTGATTCTGATTTTTACGCTTACTGAACCAGGCTGTGTGTGAGATTAGGGTGCTTAGGTTACTGAGTCCCGTAAACCAAAAATTAGTTAACGAGGCCGAATACTCCCTAAGCCTTAGACCTAATACTTCAGCTTTTCATTTTCCTCAACCTCTTGAGGAGTGTCCAGATCTTAATGGGTACTAAGAGTCTATTCAAGAATGCCTAAGGTTTGCATTCTTACTAATCTCATTGTGCACTTTTCAGTTATTTTCTTGAATGAGGTCTAGAACTTAGGTTAATTCCTTAGTTCCTTACTAATGACTATCACATTTTCTTATAATTTTGTGCTCCTTTTTCATTTTGTTTTTCTTCTCCTTCACAAAATTTCCTTCTCCTCTTTTCCTCTTATTCTTTTTCGAAAATTTTTTAATTTTTATGGTGTTTTTGGCATATGTGAATTTTTTTGTTTGAAACCTTTTCTTACAAGTTTTTGTACTTTCCTACCCCCCCATGCCTAAGATTTGCAATGTCCTCATTGCAACCTAGGGGTTTTTATTCAACTAAGTTCATACATTAGGATAGCTGTTTTGATGAATCTCAGATGCAAGCACCTGAGGTGGAGTTGGCTGCCCTAAAGTGTGAACTTCAAGTGCAAAAAGCTGTCAGAACAAGTTTCAGGTTTTCAAAGAGAATGACGGGCTGCCTCCCGTTGAGCGCTAAATTTGATGCCTTCAGCCAAGCGGGAAATGCGATGGAGAGGGGATGGTCAAATCAGCAGAGTTTTGTAAGACAAGCACCTTGATTAAGAGCCTGGTTGGTCCAACCAGGTGCTTGTTCAGATCAACAGGCTGATGATGCAGCCCAAACCCAATCAATCTGGTGGGTTGATAGATGTGGATAAAAAGGTGTGGAACCCACCATAAACTATGAAGCTCAGATAGATGTGGAAGTGTAAACGCAGGGTTTGGCTGAGTCGAATCAGTCTGGTCAGAGTAGGGACCTGTAGAATAGTCAATGAATGACGCGGAAACCCTACAGGGGTGATAGAGAATGATAGAGCATGGTATGTAGTCTGATCAATGTTCGAAACCCGATGTGGAAATGCAATCGGCTTGGTGAGAGGTGAATCTGAATAGAAATTGAGTCCGGTTGCAGGTTGAGGTTGGGAAGAGGTTTTGATCCGTTCTGTGTGTGCAGATGAGGTGGCCATTGTGTACGAGGGCTCTTCTAGAGACGGATGATAGGTGGTTTCCTGTAGAGAGTCCTCTGGGTAACTATCAAATGCCGGAAGAGTGTCTGTAGGATGAAAGAAATCGGATTCGAGAAAAAATTTGGATTCTGGGTTACAATCACTCTTGGCATTTTCTGTTTTTGGTTCCTGAGGATCGAAAAGGAATGATTCTGTGTTATCAGTGATCTCGGGAATCAGGACCTCAGAGTCGGAGTCAGAGTCATGTGAACTGAGGTCGTAGATAGGCTTGGCGTGTTCAGGAAGGGGAATCTCTCCGCAATTATAGTCAGATCTGAAATTGTCGGAGAGTTGGCGAAAATGAGATTCATGATCATGAATTCCACCACAGCAAAGATCATTAGATGTGGAATCAGCAGCCTGACTGGGTTCTAGCCTATATGTCAATTCTGGGCTCAAAAAGATGTTCTGTTCAAGCTCTAAGCTGGTAGGATAGACCCCATTAAAACCTTGCTCATCCAACTCCTCAGTTTCTGTATCGTAAATTGGTATATCTTTTGAAAAATCAATCATATTTCCTAAGGATGTTGGAAAAGGACATTCATCAAATAGAGGCCCAGAATCATGTTCTTCTTTAGAAATTTTACCTTTCTCATATGGGGCCTCATAATCTTCCCAATAAGTTTCAGATCTAGATTCTAGGTTTAGGATGTGGGTAGGATTACTAGAATCGAAGTCCGAATGACCTTCGAGGGTTACCTTATCAAAACAAGGGGCGGAATTTATACCCTCCAGAGGTTCAATTCTAATCTTGTTATTGCAGGAGTCTTGAAATTCTAGGCTTGGCAATTCATGGTCTAAGTTTGGCTCATCATTGTGTTCTCCTGCAATATCCCAACCTAATTCAACATTGTCTTCTATTTGGGTTGGGATTTCACAACCACTTTGTGCCCCAGTCCCGAGATCTGGGAAACTGGATTGTTCCTTAATATTGTTCCAAGATGGTTCATCCTCTATTTCTGGTATATATGGGTATTTCTGGTTGATAATTTGTTCTACTGATTTCATCATTTCTACCCGTTTTATAAGGGCATCTTGGTGTTGTTCCCAAAGTATAGGATTTGTCAAGCATTGGAGGTATTCAGATTGGTGTAATTTTTCCATCTCAATGTATCCTGTCATGAGCATATCTCGGGTTGATCCTTTTGTAACTTCTGTCAATAGAATCTGGGCACAGTTTATGATGAAAGCTGTGGTTGTTGGGACATCAACCTGAATGTTTTCTATTGGTGTTGAGGGTTTATATTTGATTTCATAGAATTCAAGGGCATCCTCAATTATCTTATCTTTCATGGACCTCAGATATTCAGGTTTTTTATATGGTAGTCTTGCTAGGTAATTAGGCTGCATCATTGGATCAGGTGGTGGAATCAAGATATAGAATCAAAGTTTGAATCAAGATGGAAGAAGGGGATTTTGTTCAGAATCAAAGGAAAGAAGGGCTATGTGAATGATTTCTGCAAAAACAAAGGAGCCGAGGCTTAGCCTCGGGGAGAGTGAATTTCTATAGGAGGTTTCAAGGACCTCCTGAACAATACTGAAGGACTGGATGAGATAAGCAGGTGCTGGACCCAATCAAGACACCCAAAAAATGTGTTGGGTGACTATAGAGGTGCGAGGCAGATGGACCCCTTGATCAGAAAGATCGTCCACCTGAGAATTACCTGGGCAGCCAGAGAGGGAGACTCCCGCGAAGACCCCTACACGGTAGAGCGTCCCCACGGGTTACAGGGTTTCCCCCACCCGACCTCTCTTGTCACTGCGGTTCCAGGTAGACCAGAATGGGGATCTTGACCTCTTAAGTCTACCAATTTTAAGATCAGGGTGCTTAAGGTTTCACTTGAACTTTAGTCTTTTTAAGTGCAAAGAGTGATCTAATTTAAGGTTGGTTGACCCAAAGGGGTCAACTTTACCTCTTGTTTTCTTTGAGAGCTTTCAGGTCTTGTCTTTTAGGGTTCAAGTGTTTAGAGAGAGCCAATTGTTTAGGATTTTTCTTGTTAATTATTTTCAATCAATGGCTTGGGCACACCTCTTTTGGATTTCCTCAATTCTTGATTAAGGGGTGTGTCTTTACTGAAATCCTAATGTTTGACCTTATGTTGGCTCTACTTGGTCCATTTAACTCTTTGTTGGGCAATTAGGGCTCAAGCAAGAATGTGTTAGCCCTTAAATACCCTTAATAGTGTGCAGGAGTGATGAGTTGAAAACATGCAACTCTTTATGGTTACTAAGTATGGAAGACAGGATAGCTCTATATTGCTTGTTCTTTTCTTTTCTTCCTCTTTAGAGTTTAGGGGTTAATAGTGAGAGGAAAAATTTACCTGTCTTCGGAGTGGTTGTCGTGTGGTTGCTTGTCTTCTTGAGTTCCTGTAGCTGTACAAAAGAGAGGAGATTATCAGAAATTAAAAGAAACAGGAATGTTTACCTCTAGAATAGCCGTTGCTCCCCGGCAACGGCGCCAAAATGAAGGCGTTGGGTCAACCGGGTTTTATTGTTATTACGTTGTAGTATAGCCAGTTATTACCAACATTTCAACTATATAAAATTTTTTTACTCGGAGAATAAAAGAGTTCCCGAGGTCGAACTCAGGGAGCAAGTTGTATTCTAGAGATATACATGTTTCTTTTACAAAAAGAAAGAGAGAGGGAAAGAATTTGTTGTCTTCTTTTTCTTTGTTTTCTTCTTTCAGTTCTTCTTCTTCTTTGTCTGCAGAGGTGATGTCTTTCTTTTGCAATGGTGATGCTCTTCTTCTTCTTCCTGCTGTTCCTGCTCCTCCTTTTTCTTCTGTCTTTCTTCAGATCTTCTTCTTTCTTCTTTGTTTTCCTTCTTTCAGTTCTTCCCTTGTTCTTTTGTGTTCTCCTCTGCCTCGCCTTCTTCTGTTGTTCTTCAGATCTTCCTCTGTCTTTCTTCTTATCCCTTCAGGACGTCGTCTGATTTCCAAATCAGACGACTTAAACTGCCTGTTGCTACAGTCAGCTTCCTTCTTCTTCCGCGGTTCTTCTTCTTCACCTGTGCCTGCACACTTCAGAGTTTTTCGTCAGAGGCAAAACCTACTCTACCCTCCCCCCCCGCGTCTCTCTCTCTCTCTGAAACCACTCTTGGGAAAGCTCTCCCAGAGCTGCCGGGTAACCGGGTTCGGGTCAGGCCCGGGTCCAGGCCCACCGGCGTGCGTGGTGGGCGAGGAGTGCAGGTCAGTCTTGAGTCGGGTCGGGTCAGGTCAGGTCCGCGGGGCGTGAGCGCGGACGAGACCGGGTAACCGGGCGGGTGAAGGGGACCTCACCCCGTGTGCTGAGGCAGTAAGCCTCCAGCACTTTTGCATCTTATATCGCTGCGCCTCTTCAGGCTTTTCCGAGGTGGGACTAAATGTCCCACCTCAATTGCGCGCCCGCAGCGGGGAAAGCAGCGGGAGATCGCGGCGTCACGCGAAGCCTTCTGCCTTAGCTGTGAGCCTGGTGTTTTGTCGAAACGCCTCGCTAGGCCTGGGAGTTGAATCTGGGCGTGGCGCTGAGCGTGGCGCACCTGTAGCTGCGGGCGGAAGCAGCTCCTTCTGCACGGCAATGGCGGCGGAGGTCGGGTGGCCTGTTCACAAGAAAACGGCCTCTCGGCCTAATCAGAAAGTGCCAGGAGCTTCGCCAGGGTGCGGCGAAGCTCGTGTGGGTGGTGGCGAGGCGAGGGGCGGCATGCAAGGGCTGCCCTAGGTCGGACTGTGGGTCGGAGGATGGGTTTGTTCGGTGGGGTTGCAGAGGGTGATGTGGGGGAAGTGGCAGGGCGGGGGTTGATCAGGGTGAGGAGGTGGAGGTCCTGCGGTGGTCGGCGAGCCGTGTGGGTTGCTGAGGTGATGGGAGCGGCTCGCCGGAGGATGGCCGGAGGCGGAGAAGGTGAGGGTGAATAGGAGCGGTCGAGGGTTTAATCAAATAAAAGACAGTGAGGAAAAGAAAGAGGGGGAGATGGGGAGGAGTTCTGACCTAGCTACGGAGACGAAAGGGGCCGGGGCAGGGCGACAGTCGTATCGACTGTCGCCGGAGAAGAAGATGCCCAAGGGAAGGGGCGGCGGCGAGCAGAGGGCTGGAGAGGCGCCAGCTGGGTACGGCGTGGCGCAGGAAGAGCAGGGGAGGAGGTCTCTGCTGCTGGTATTGCAGCAGAGCGAAGAGGAGGAGGAGGAGGAACCGCCGGAGCTGGTGGGCGTCTGCCGGAGGGAGAGGAGAAGAAAGTTGGGGGTTTTCTCCGTCAGACCCGAGCTGCCCCGGTCGGTGGAGCAACGGGGGGTATTTATAGGGATCAAACAGGGAGGAAGGCGGAGGGAGACGACGTGTCTCCCTCGCCGGAGGATGGCCGGAAACAAGAACCCATACCGTCCGTGCGTTCGCACGGCCGGTATGGTGGGTTACAACGACCAGGGGGGTGTCCCTGCGACGGCTGACGACGCAGGGCACCCCCGGTTTACTTGCCAGGTCCCCCACCTCACCCTGCGCGGCGCCATGCTCCGCGCAAGGTCGCCGGAGCATGGTGCTGGCAGGTTTTGCAGGGGGGACCTGATCGCAAAGAACGAAGGAGAGTTAGGGGCCAAAATGCGAGGGTTCAAAAGTTGAGGGCCAAAGAGTAAATATATGAGGACCAAAGTGTAAAGTCGGTCAAGGAGGTTTCTTCTTAGGCTCAAGTTTTTATACATGACTAATTAGGACCTAAGGAATCTGATGGTGAATTTCATTTCTATATTAAACCTTGTTTGACCGGTCAATTTACGTAAAAACCCAAATTAAGTTATTAATTGGGCATGGTTCTCAATGTAGGTCAAAATGGGTTCTGAAGGCCAAATTGAAGGTTCTAAACCCTAGAGATTATTTTTCTATGAATTTTAGAGGGTTTATTCTATTTTTACTTTGCCTCGAACCTTGTGAATTGAAGTGGGTTGTTTTAGGGTTACAGATTATCATTTAGTTTCTTGGAATTGCTGTAGCCCTTGCTAGATCATTTCATCCCACTCTTATTCTTATTAAGCTGCTTTGACCTATGTTTGGGCCCTGAATTACCCTGTATGCAGATTATACTGGTAAAATTGCATTTTTACCCCTTATGACTTGTTTTCTTCTCAAACTCAGGATTCTCTGAGTTAAGCCTTTCCTTGAGATATGTAGGAGCTTTTATCCTTTGTATTAGGTCAAAATGAGCTAGTTATGGCTCATGATGAGGTTCTCATCAGTGGGCAACGTGCGCTGCGCCTACCGCCCACTCACCTCCCACGTCACCCACGTTCATCAAATCTCGGCCTTCGATCGTGAGATCGAACGGCTGAGGATTGATAACCGCAGCGCCTCAACGCGCACCTAGCGCGTGCGATCCCACGTTATGTGCAGGCATGCGATGGCGCGTGATCTGGATTAAGCGCACTTGGCCATCTGATCCTCATTGGTCGGTCAAGCACGCCCGCTATCCTGCGCCTCAGCTCTTACTCCTCGCGGCTCGAACCCACGTCCATCCGCGAGCGAATGCTCTATCCACTATGCTACGTGCGTGGATGGGCAGTTAGAGCTTCTCTTGATCACGTGATCTGGACTGTTGGATTGAGATCTAACGGTCAAGGCTGCGTCTTCAAGTGATCCTTCAGTCTCTTCAAGCACTGGTTGGGATCCACTCTCAGCTGTTGGATCTTGATCCAACGGCGGAGAGGCGAGGGCGCTAGATGCTTCAGAGGTTGAGGGCGGCCAGTTGGGCGGTCGAGATGGCACCATGTGGTGCCATCTTGGCCGTTCATCTTTTGGATGATGTAGATGGTGCCATGGGTGTCGGATTGAGTCGATTTTCATGTCGTTAGGCTGTGATCGTCGATCCGAATCCAACCATGCGGTTGGATTTGTCATCTGAAGTATGGATTCACACCATATTGGCCCTTGATTTTCTAGGGTTTCTCGGTCTCTATTTGATGCTACAGATGTCTGATTAGGGCGATCTTGGAGTCGTTGAACTCCAATCGTCGCCCTGATCAGACATGTATGGTTTGATCTTTGATCCGAGGCCCCGATAAAAAGTTGCCCTGTCCCTGATCATAAAAGGAGATAATTTACCTCCATTTTATTCAAAATAATCTAAATGCAAGATGATGCATGCTATGCAATATTTATAGTATGTAATGCAATTCTATCCTTAAGAACATGCATAAATAGACATTTTATGTAATATAAAGATGTTTACATCAGTGCAGGTTTAGACCTCCGTCACCATTGGAGCAAGCTCGAAGAAGCTCGCAAGCTTCACTCCAGGCTCCAGACTCAGGCGTCAGGTTCCCAGACGTGTGGACTTCCTTCACGCACGCTTCTCGCCCAGCAATTGGAGTCCCAGGCCCTTGCAGCCGCTGCAATTGAGCGAGAACACCTACTGCGGCCATGTGCAAGAGGAAGGTGGGACATTTAGTCCCACCTCGGATGTTTTAGAGCGGGCGGTGTGATATAAGTGGAAAAAGTGCTAGGGGCTTAGTGCCTCCTGATGCAGGGTGAGATCCCACTCATCCCATACGCCTCGTTTGCGACCCACACCTCCGCGGACCTAGTTCTCGACCTGACTACCCACGCACTCCTCACCCACCACGTATGTCGATGGGCCTGGTCCTGGGCACGCTGACCCGACCTGTTAACCTGAGAAGGCTCTGGGAGAGCGAGCCTAAGAGAGAAAGGAGAAGAGAGTTCGAAGGGGAGGGTAGGGGTAGGTTTTGCTCTTGTAGGAAAAGGAAAAGAAGAAGAAACCAAGGGCAAAGCCAGGGAAGAAAGAAGAAGGAATCCAAAGGTTAAGCTAAGGAAGAAAGGGTGGCTGCCACAGCAACTAAGGAAGGAGAAGGCACTGCAAGGCTGAAAGAGGAAGTTGAAGGGCTAAAGGTAGAAGAGAGTTGAAGAGTTGCATGGAAGCTAAGGAAAGACAAAGAAGAAGAAGAAAGCAGTTGAGGCTCGCAAGGCAAAGAATAGAGAAGAAAGAAAAATAAGAAAGAAGAAGGAACAAGAAGAAGAAGACAAAGAAGAAAGAAACCAATGACAAAGGAAAGGAACGGAAGAAAGAAGAAGAAACAGAAGGTAGAAGAAGAAGGAAAACAAATAAGATGAAGACACCGTAGCACCACACTTATAAGACGTCTGATTTTATAATCAGACATTCAATTTTTAATCAGATCTTCATTAGTTGTAGCTACAATTTTTTTTATGCTCCATATACCCATGCTTTACATTCTGAATTAGATTTTAAGTAGTTTTATGTGTTCAATTTACATTTATTATTGAGATTAGTGCGTGAATTTCATTTGCTCCCTGTGTTCGACCTCGGACTTAAACTTTGAGTAATAAAATTTATTTATTTTCAAAGCGATTTCAACTATACTACGATGCATTATTTAAAAACCTGATTTCACCTTGCAAACAGTTACAAGTTTGAGTTTTTTCAAGGAAATGAACTTGTACCCCGCGAGTACCGATACTCATGATTAGTACCAGTACAAGTGGGTTACAGATTTGTGTTAAGTATTTGAAACCCAAATTTGGAAGCAACGAGTACTAGTACTCATGATTAGTACTAATACCTAATAAGTACTGTCTGTGATAAGTTAACTTAAACAAAAAATAGTATGTCACTAGTACTGGTACCATACTTTAGTACCAGTACCAGTTAATGGTTGGTTCAAATCTGAATGGTTGTAAAATTGATTTTGTGGACTTGAACATTGGGATTTAAACCCCAACGTCTAGCTAACGGTCTACTAAGGTCCTAACACTATGCAAAGACCCTAGGACTCTTAGTTTGGATACAAGAAAGAGAAGGAAAAATTCTAGAGCTAACTTTTCATATTTTCACCATATTTTGAAGAGAAGAAATTGTGTTTGCTGCTCTCAATCTCTCTATGAATTTTCAAACTCAACGACGTGTTTCTTTCACGCATTTACAAAGCAATTCATGTCTTTTCTAGGCTCTCTAGTTGGTAATCTCATTTTAAATATTGTTGAGCGGGTTAGGAATCTTTGTTGTAAGATTTATGTTGTCTTACACCAGTTCTTATTTGTATTGAGATTTTGCTCATCCTTTGGATTGTAACAAACCCATTTCTTGTAATTGGGTTGAGGTAACTTGTTAATTACCTTGGTTAGTAAAGTGATTCCCTCGGGGTTGAGGGAATCGGGTTAAAAATCCTAAACTAGGAGGCTTAGGTATTGGAGTATCCAAGTGAGTGGGAAACCACTATATATTTTGTGTCCTTTGTGGTTTGAATCTTTGTGCAAATATTTCTTGTTATTACTAATATCCACTTGAGTATTTGTGTGCACATAGCCTATATTATAATAGCTTCAAGATCCAATAGTATTCATGAACACCTATGCCTAATATGCAATGCTTATTTATAGTGCAAGTATGCGATCGAAAATATCATATACTCGGCACCCTCCCATGATCATTGACTCTTGATACCCAGTATCATCATCCATATCAATACAATCATGCTTCACATTTTTTTTATTCCAACCATGATGTACTTAGACTTTATTTTAGTCCACTGAAGTGGACCTATCAGCAAGCAACACCAAATCTGTGCATCTAGAAACTTGATTTGAATCCATAAGGACATCCCTTCGCATTCTTGTTGTTGCGTATTTCTGTCGAGTAAACACATCTTAAGGACTAATTTGTACATTCAGGAGTTTTGTCATGCTATGGCAAAGGTGGTAGTGGCTGTGCTTGGGTGAAAATGTGCGTGAGGTGGCTGGAGTATGAAGGTGAGTGGAGCTCTGGCAATCGGTGTCAGAGGTGATGATGGCGTGGATGAAGCATTAAATTAAGTTGGGTGAATTGTTTGAGTAGGTGAGGGGATTGTTTCACCGAAATCAATTTGGTTGGAGGTGGATGAAGTTGAGACAAAGAGAGTGGCGGCGGTGGTAAGCGTCGAGGTTGGAGGAGGTAGAATGGATGAATGAAGCTAAGAAGCTCCAGAAAAGTGATTTAGGAAGAGAGAGAGAGAGAACCCCTAAAAAAATTTGAAGAAAGAGAGAGGGAGAAAGGTTGCTGGAGGTACACTAGTGGCAAAGAAGATGATGAAGCAGTCGGAGCGGAGGAAGGTGATTCAGAGAGTGAAGCTTTGTGGAGAGCTTCATGGAAGTTCGAAGAGTGAAAGCCCTCTACCTATTGTACTTGATAGATTGTGAGGAAGGAGGATGGAGCAGCTTCAGCGTTGCTGCAATTTGCGCTAGCAAGAGGGAGGGAACAGGAAGATCCGGGAAAATTGGGCACTGATTGTGCCTTAAGACAATATCCTCTTTATATAGAGGTGTTATTCTTCTGGATCCGACCATCTTAGGCAAGTTTTAAGTGGGCTTTGTAGTCTGATGGTAACACCATCATTCGTCATAATTAACTTGAATTTGTTGAAATCTAGTGATAAATGCTCCTAAATGATCATCTGAGGATCACATTCCATACTGAACTAATCTAAGAAGATAGAAAAATGAGATTAATTATGCTATTTTAACATCCAATCACAAATGTAGATTAACTAAGGAGTTGATTTGGGGTTAATTCAAGGTCAAATGAACTTAAAAGACCAAGAAGTGGGCTTATACTGACTGAATCATGATTTTACGCATTTCAAGGATGAAAATAGTACTTAAAACCCTAATTATTAGCTACACTTAAATTGAAAGGGTTCTGGTAGAGATAAATTCAATCTAAACCTTTTAAAATTCATTGAAAAATATTTTAAGAGGTTTGGTTCCTTCACTTTGACCATTTGAACACATTTTGATAAAAAAAGGATTCAAATGAGAATTTACTTTGATTTGGGCTTCTATGCAATTTGTCCAGTGAAACATGGTCCAAACTCAAATCCAAGTTAACCATTAGATTCCTTGGTTTAAAATTAAGTTAACACCAAAGTTTGGGCCCAATCAGAGTCCATCTTGATCTAGTTTACACTTCTGCCCTTAAAATCTCTATTTTTCATATCTAGACCCCTAGGTTTCAAGTTTCCTTGCATAAATGCCCTTATCTTTCTCGTCTTCTTCACAAAGAGCTCCTTGCCGCCTTCAAACTTAGGGTTTCCTAAACAACCCAACCCATTGACTTCATTTTGAGAAATCTCCTCCTAATCAGGACCAAATCCCTCCAAATTTGGAGGGATTGGTCAGGAAGAGATCCTCTTCCATTTGAACACAATCCCAGATTCTAAGGAGGACCTAGGAGCTCCTGCAAGCTCGTGAAAATCAAATGTTAAAGCTTCCAAATCCATGAATCCTACTTGACAAATCTTCCAATTTGAGCTCGAATTTGAGCTCTACATAATCTCTACAAAGTTCCCATGACTTCCTTAGTCAAGTTTTGGCTGAAAACCCTCTTCTTTCCTTCCTCCAGCCACCTCCGACTTTCACTTCAGCGAGTTTCTTCCACTTCCTTCCTCCAGCCACTCGACAGAAAAATCAAGAGGCCCAACATCTTCCTCAAGTTCTTCCACTTCTTGTGTACCAAGGCAGGAGCTCTATTTCCCTCTCTTCCTTGCCGTACCCCCTCACTAGAGGATTCGTCTCCTTCATGTTCGATGAGGCAAGTGATAAATGCTAGTTTATCATCATTCTTATGCATTAAAGCAAACCTAGCTCCTAGGAATTTAACTCTACAAATGGGTTTTGGGTTGCATTTAGGCATAAATTAGGTTAGGCATGCATTTTACTTTTTATTATGTTTTTGTGAGTTTTAGGGATAAATAGATTGTCAGATCCCTAGAACCCTAGCACTCAAGAAGGCAATTAGTGAAGGAGAAGCTCAAACCAGCTAGAACTCAGCTTGATCCAACTCACTTGAACTAGGGTTAGCTCATCCTAGCTCCATTCATCTCATCTCAGCTGAATGGCAACTCAAGAGAGCTCATCTTAGCTTACCTTAGCTAAAGTTAGCTTAGATCCAGCTCAACTTAGTTGAGTCTAGCTCATCTCAGCTCCCATTAGTTCACTGGGAGCTCTAGCTAGCTCAGTTGAGTTGACTAGAGTTGACTAGAGCTCACCTCTGCTCAGGACCAACTGCATCCAGCTCAACTCAACTCCAGCTAGCTGAAGATAATTTCATCTTAGCTCAGGAAGCTCAAGTCCATCTCCCGGGGACTTAGCTTAGCTCAATTTAGTTGAGCTAGGCTATCTTAGCTACTCCAACTAGCTAGGTATCCCTGGGAGCATCAGACCCAGCCCACCTCAACTCTTTTTAGTAGAAGCCAGCTTGCTTTAGCTTGGCTTAGCAGCTAGCAAAGAAGTAGCAAGCTAAGCCAGCTAAAGTAGCTCCATGCCACCCTCTTCAGCAGCTGCTAGCTCCAGTTCAACTCCAGACTTCTCCTGTCCAACTCCTCTCCTCAAACCCTAGCTCCAATTGCCTCCTCCTCTGCTCCCTACTAGCTAAGCTAGCTTCGATATCTTAGCTTAGCTAAGCTCCAGCTCCCTTGGCAATCAATACCCTAAAACCCTACCTAACTAGCTCCACCAACTAAACCCTACCTATGCCCACCTAAGCTAGCTCCACCTTACTCGAAGTTGGCACCACCACCTAGCCACCCTTTCACCCCTTAACCACCACTAAGAGACACCTATTTTGGCGCCAACTAACCCTTCTAGAACCCCCTCCTTTTGGCACCAAAATGACCTCCCATCTACACCCTACACCTACCCCCTCCAAGCCACATCCACCATCCACATACCCCACTTCTAGAACCCTACCTTGGCGCCACCTAATCACCCTACTAGAAGCCCTTTTTTACACCAACTTCAAGGGACACCACCACCATAACTACCCCCCATGTGACCCCTCAATTGGTGCCAATTATTCCCAGCCCTAGTATCTACTAACTACCCTTAAATCCCATCCTAGCCATCCATTCCAAGAGCCACCTATACCCCCCATCCTACTCTATAGAAAGACCCTTAACCACCACCATTTTCCCCATCCTCCATTTAGTTTAATTCCACCCTACATCCACCCTAACCTATGGCCAAGGAAGGAGAAGAGAAGAAGATTAAGGGGGCATCCTACCCGCCCACTTGGTGCCTTCTTCCCCTTCTTTCTTCTTCCTTGTGCCACTCCAAGGAGGCGACTCTCTTCACATTGGAGGATGGGCAAGCATTGGAGGAGAATCAAAGGTGGAATCATCCACCTTGGAGAGCATTGGGCATGCCTCCTTTGAGGGCTTGTCTTGGAGGTCGTCACCTTGAAGGAGCTTTACAAGGAAGGAGTTGGAGGACTTCTTTTCAAGCCCAGAAGCTACTAGGCTTGGAGCAAGAAGCCTCTATCTCTTCTTCACCATCATAATCATTAGGAGGACTAGTGTTTTTACTTTCTGTATTTTTGATTTCTAGTAGTAGAAGCATTCCTCTA
This sequence comes from Thalassia testudinum, assembly GCA_037157565.1. NCBI lineage: Eukaryota > Viridiplantae > Streptophyta > Magnoliopsida > Alismatales > Hydrocharitaceae > Thalassia > Thalassia testudinum. The sequence goes on along the minus strand of JAZHRO010000055.1, from coordinate 137,876,948 downwards.
CTAGGATTTTGTAAAACATTTTGCCCCTCTAGTAAAGTTGCCTTTTCTTAATTGTTTTTCTCGCAGTTTTACTTTTACCTTAGTGTAATCACCCCCTCTCTCTAATTACTCTAGGTTCCCACCTACCTAATGTGAGCTTAGAGAGAGGAATTACTTGTCACTTAGGTTTTAGTTTAGTAATTTTAGGTGTTAGTCATCTTCCCGCCATCAAATCCGCATTGCTTTAATTATTTCAAACTATAAAAATCATATATTCAAAAACAACAAAAAGAAAGTTGATTTCCATTTTGAAGCAAGAGATTTGATTTCGCAAAAAGTTGCCTCCTTGGACGACCCTAGATACTTCCCTATCTAGGTTTTATAAATTTAAGAGTTGATCGATTTTATGTGTTACAATGACGTATTTTGCAAACTGCGTAAATTTCGTATCAGCAAGCCAGCACAAATTCCTACCCTGTCATTCAGTAGCTTAGATTAGAATCATACTCCTCTCCCTCTCTAGATTAGGATTAGGCCTTTAGTTTGTAGATTTGACCACTGAATCATCTACTCCCCCTTATCTTCTCTATCTTTGGCACGAGCTTCGGTGAGCTTGCACCACGTCCACAGTCCATCAAACATGACACCATCACCACCAGTACCTTCCTCTCACTCCACAGTGCAAAAGCCCTAACCTAATCAGGAGCTTCACCTACTCAATCACTCCCTCGACCAACCCACCAAAGCTTTTGCAATTCCACCTCTGACCGACCTCCACAGTGCACCAATCACCATGTAAACACCATCATCGTGTTCCTCATGCCACAATGAAGGTCTTGAACCTTTTAATTGGGTTGCAAGGTTGTTTCCATGTATTTCAGGTCTTCATCGACGATCTCTTTTCTTCCACCTCTGTTCACCATTTGGCCATCAAGAACCATCACACCACCTCCAGTAGATGCGGACTCAGCTGGAGAAGCTTCATAGGACCTTGATTAAGTAGCACAATAGTAGTAGGAGCATCAATTTAGCTGGGATGCCATTTGCAGCAACACACAAAGGAAGGACCTGATATAGTCCCACATCATGGGCAGCTAAGGTAAATTTTGATATTTATTGATTAACACTGGTGGCTTTATCGCCTTCGAATTATGGGGTCAGATCCCACTGGTATGGACTGGTCTAAACTGATCTAATTTGGGTCTAAACAGTGAATCAGATTTGGATCTGAGAGAGAGGAGACTTTGTGAGAGAGTGGGGGGGTTTGCACTGTTAGGACTTAAAGGAGCACTTAAGCTGTTTGATGAATAGCCCCGACGTCTGATTTGAGTTGATCTAAGATTTGGCTAAGTGTTCGAGGCATTTGAGAAGTTGGTCTGATATTGAGAATTGAGCCTAAGTGTTAAAGGATTAATTGGTGGTTCCAACTACCAATTTTTAAGCTCTTTATTATATTTTTGTTATTTGACTTTTGAGATACAATTTGAGTATTTATTGAATATACTTGTGATTGATTATTCATTGCATATCATTATTCTTTTGATTAATTGCTGTGCTCATTTCTATTATTTTGATTAGTGGTTGAATTCCAATTTTGCTCCCTGCGAACAACGTCAGACCTTACGATTTTTCGAGCTTTATAATTATAAGTGTTGTTACGTTTTTATCGCCTATATTACGAGGCATCTATTTTCTGAAACATGGTAGATGCGCACCAACACAGTCCCAAAAACTTGGGTTTGCTGACGATGAAACCAGCCTTGATTGGTTTCAAAACAAGGCCTGATAGATTAGGAAGGATCTGAGGAAGGCCTCTGCCAATTTTGGTGATTTATGATTGAAGTTCTTCCATTCCAAGATCCCAATTAAATGTGTTAGGTTTTAGGTTTTCCTAAACCCACTAAAGCTACTTAAGGAAGGTGGAGAAGTATGGCGGCCAGGTCATTTTTGTGAAGACGATGAGAAGTTAGGGGCATAATGTAAAGAAATGTAGAATCAAGGGGTTCAGATGTGATAAATAGAGATTGTAAGGGAAAAAATGTAAACTAGGTCAATATGGACTCTAATTGGGTCCAAATTTTGGTGTTAACCTAATTTGGATCTAAGGAATCTAATGGTGAACTCAAATTTTAGTTTTGACTATGTTTGATTGGGTAAATTTCATATAAGCCCAAATCAAGGTAAATTCCCATCTGAATCTTTGTTTTTGGTCACAATGGGTTTAAATGGTCAAAGTGAAGGTCCCAACCCTAGAATATTTTTGAATGGTTTTTAGGAGGTTTGAATTGAATTTATTTCTACTGAAACCCTTTCAATTTGGGTTAGGCTGATAATTAAGGTTTTTAGTAATATTTAATATTCAAAATGCATGAAACCTTTATTTAATTAGTATGAGCCCACTTCTTGGTCTTTTAAGTTCATTTGAACTTGATAACTCCTTCTTAATCCCTTATTTAATCTGTGTTAGTGATTGGATGCTAAAACAAAAGAATTAATCCTTTTTCTTATCTTCTTCTCAGATTCACTTCAGCTAGAATTATGATCCTCAAACAATTATTTAGGAGCATTTATTACAGTGGTTAGGTTAATTCAAGCTAATTAACACCAATGATAGTGCTACCATCAATTCTCCAATGTGAATTCTCATTAGATTCATGGATTTATTTTTCATCATCAATTGAACTTCTCTAAGTTTAGTCTCATCTCAAGATGACAAGATTAAGCTGAGGTGTGCTAAGAGGATCGATATAGAAATGACTTCTTACCTCTTTAAATACTCCTTTTACATTCACCTAAATGAGATTCACTATCTAAGTCAGATTGAATATTTTATGTTGTGTTCATCTGACATGGTTCTTAGAATTCACTAATTCCATAAACAACACGTGGAAGTCATTGAATGTTCCAAAAAATCTTTGACTCTTTACACATTCAACAGACATCGTCATAATTGAAATGACCATTAATGAATGTCACCATCCACTAAATATCCTTTCCACTATACACATATCATTATGTGCTATTTCAAGACATCTATAAGTCCTTTTCATAAAAGGGTCGGTCGTAAACTATCTTGGAGTTTTTAATTCTCAGGTTAGAAGAGATTGTTCCTCCAATTGACTAAGAGGTTTGTTTTAATTGTCATCTTAATCTCACTTATAGGCATTCATGTCTTGGCATGACACATCTCATAGAGGTGGACTATCCTTTTTACACTTATTTAGAATTCTCATTAATGATCATATCATTGCAAAAATCAAAGTATCTAAAAAATACATTTTGAAGCATTCAAACAACCATTGGCTAAAACTTATAATAAGTCATTCATTATATGAATAAGCTAGTTCCAAACAATTTAGAAATAGAAATAATTTCTATGTACAGATGCAAGATTACACAGACAATCTTTATAATCTAGAACTTTAATTCTAAATACTAAGCTTGGTACATCTTGATGGCTCCTGTTGCAATACTTCGCCTTGGATTCCATCAATAAAACCTCTTCATGCTAAGCTGCATTCTAATCGCCTAAATAATAAGAAATAATTGCAAATATGTCAAGCACATCAAAATCTTTTTTTCATTTTATGAATAAATAGTTGATGTCGATGAGTAGTACCTTGAGAAACTTTTCCTCTAACCTTCTAGAGGGTCGGTAGATCCTTATGGATAGATTCACATACTATGTGAGGTTCTTTTGTCTATGTGTCAATTGTCCTTCCATGAGCCCTTAAGGTTGTGGAATGCTTCCTTTTCTTAGAGATTCCATGCACTCCATCAAGATAGTCCAATTTACTCGGTAGACATTCTACTAGCTAATGGGCCATCCCTTTATAGTTTTCTTTGTTGAGGGTGCAAGGGTAAAAGTTGGGGAGAGATAGTGTGATTGTATCAAGCTTCTCATCTTCATATAAATTCATACATTTTATATTCTAGAAATGACCTTTGTATCTGGAGTATGCATTCTTCTAAAGAACACTCCAAACTCATTTTGGAATCTTGAAGCATAAAGAAAATAGTATTTTGAGTACCCAATGCTTTAAGTTTAAATATAATGTTGCTTGCATATTTGCATTAGCTTTTATGCTCTGCCAATCCTATTGGTAGATGCTTGATGATGTAGTGTTTCTTAAACACTTTATCATCATGCCAGACTTCATTATATTTCTCCATGGTTTGATTTTTTGGGTTCTCGAATGGTTTGGAGCACAACACTTAGCTCAAGTTATTTGCTTTAGTTTATTTGCAACCATTCGTCATGAATGGATTTCGTCCACTTATTCAGGTTGAAGGTAGCTTTGAAAAATGTCATATGGAAACAACACAAATGTGGTTAGGTTTTGGAAAAAATGCTTTGTTTCAAGAATTTCAAAAACAAAGGTCGCCCACTATGTCTAATTTGAGTGTTGTCCTCTCTCCAACTGAAATTAAGAGACATGTTGAACCTAATGCCTCAAGTAGGAATGAAATCTTTTATCCATTGAGACAGTTTAGCTACGGGGATTTACATGCACAATCTCAACAAGAGAAGCAGAAACTCTTTCCACCTCACAAGTCTAACTTGTGTGTTCACATTATTTGCCTATTTGGAGTACATAACACTACGTGTGTCAAACTACTGCTAAGTGTATGCATGACTACGTACATGAACTCCTAGATGCACCAAATCAAGGAGCTAAAAACTACATCGGAGAAGAGTTACATATGGTTTATCACTTTCGGGAAACGAGGATGCCCACTCCATGTGCATCTATGCCAATGCCCTCTCAAAGGGGAGCACACTCACTGGTATAATCCTGTGATTACATCTACCTAGTCTTGGCGAAGGTTGGTAGTTCATCATCATGATGATGATTTGCTTGACACTTTAGGGATCTAGTCCTATCAATAGAACTAGGTCCATTTGAGAAGAGTCAATTTATATTTGAATCACATTCTAATATTTTCCTATGTATTGTGTTTGAGATCACAAACCATGTATCTAATTAGATACATACATGGGGATTCCACAAAAATTATGTCACATGTAAAAGGGCTCCCAAATTATGGATTACAAGAAAAATCCTCAACCTACTTACAATTTCTCCACTTTGTATGCCAACATGGTTTTATCATTTCATTCCATAATCAAACCATTGAAATTGCAAAAAAAACACAGCACATAGGTACCCATCAAAACATCACATGCCGAGAGATGAAATTCTCAATTCTCCTATGGTTACTAATTAATCAAGTGAGTGAGTGAGGTTGGTTATTATCTAATATGCTGTCATAATTTGAGATCTAGTGGAATGTTTGTGAGCATCCTATTATTTTGAAAAGTTTAACTCTGAAAATAATCTTATTAAATATGAAATTAATCTATCAAAATAATTTTCTATTTTATTTGATTTTGAAGACAAACTACATGTCCATCTTTACAAGTATCATACCCAATCACAGAAGATCATGCAAAACAATCACAAACCAAAATAGACTCAAGCCTTCAAAAAATAAATGGATATTCCTTAATACCTCTATTGGATTTTTCTTTGAAGGTTGGATAAAATCCAATTTGATTTTGTGTCAAATTGCCCATGAAACATGGTCATTCCTTACAGTCAAGAACATGTTGGACATCCAATCACCGTTATTTGGGTGTACAAGAACACCACAAGTCCAATGCAAGAAAGAAAACAATTTTCCTTGACTTGTTGGTCATCCAACAGTGTTATTGGTTGATCAAAAATAGACATTAAGTCTTCCAATCAACCTGTTAGTCATCCAACAAGTACATGGACTTCCAATAGGGTTTAGGGTTTAATCTATCAAGACAATTTTCCATTTTATTTGATTTTGAAGACAAACTACATGTCCATCTTTACAAGTATCGTACCCAATCACAGAAGATCAAGCAAAACAATCACAAACCAAAATAGACTCAAGCCTTCAAAAACTAAATGGATATTCCTTAATACCTCTATTCGATTTTTCTTTGAAGGTTGGATAAAATCCAATTTGATTTTGGGTCAAATTGCCCATGAAACAAGGTCATTCCTGACAGTTAGGAACATGTTGGACATCCAATCACCGTTATTTGGGTGTACAACACCATAGGTCCAATGGAAGAAAGAAAACAATTTTCCTTGACTTGTTGGTCATCCAACAGTGCTATTAGTCGATCAAAAATAGACTTTAAGTCTTCCAATCAACCTGTTAGTCATCCAACAAGTACTTACACTTCCAATGGAGCACGGGAACCTTTGTTGCTCTTTTGTTTGCTATCCAACATGCTTGTTGATCATCTAATTGAATATCCAATGAAGCCATTAGACATCCAATCAGCAATAAATATGATTTATTTTCGTAAATAGAATTTGGAATCTCCGATTTTGTGATTAAAACCCTAATTCTAAGTTTCTACATTAAAAATTGGAACAACCTAGGCTTTAATACCAGTGATGGTCGAACAATTTGCTTGTGGCATCGCGAAAGCATGAAAAATCGTGGTTTAAAGCTTCGATTGAAAAAAGTTTTGATGCCCAAAATCAAATAATAAAAGAATTAAATAAGCTAAACTAGAACCACATGATAAGGACTAGCTTCTTTCCATTTCGAGGCCTCATGAGATAGAAGTGATACCTTTGTGGTGACATACTACAATATCACACTATAATAAGTCTCAGCATTATCATAAGACCTTATTGTTGGTAGGCTAATGAGGCCCTTGATGGTAACACCATCATGAGTCCTAACTAGCCGAAATTAGTTAGATTCAAATGATAAATGCTCTTAAATGATTGATTGAGGGTCACAATTCCAAATTGAATTGTTGTGAGGAGAAGAAAGAAAAATGAGGTTAATTATGTTGTTTTACCATTCCATCATTAATGTAAATTAATCAAGTGGTGAATTTAAGGTCAAATGAACTCAAAAGACTAAAAAGTGGGCTTACATCAACTGAATTAGGGTTTCATGCATTTCAAGATTAAAATATCATTGAAAACCCTAATTATCACCCCACTTAAGTTGAAAGAGTTTTGGTCGAGGAAAATTTAATCTAAATCTCCTAAAAATCATTGAAAAATATTCTAAGAGGTTTGGTACCTTTGGTTTGACCATATGAACTCATTTTGACCAAGAATAGAATTTAGATGGGAATTTATCCTAATTTGGTTTCCTATGCAATTTACCCAATCAAACGTGGTCAAAACTCAAATCGAAGTTCACCAGTATATTCCTTGGTTCAAATTAGGTTAACAACAAAATTTGGGCTCGATTAGAGTCCATCTTGACTTAGTTTACATTTTAGCCCCTAAAAACATTTTCTCACATCCATGCCCCTAGGTTTCAATTTTCCTTACATTTGTGCCCCTAAATTCTCGTCACTTTTGTAGATAGGTCCATACCATCATTATTGTATTAGATAGGTCCCTACTATCCTTACTGTATGAACAACATCTTCAACCCAAACTGCCAACCTTTGATTGGAGATTTCTCCTCCAATCTAAGGTGGAATCTCTCCAAACTTGGAGAGATTACTCCCAAGAAGTTCCTCTACTGATTGAGCCATCCCATGAGATCTATGATAGACCCAAGACCACTGATAAATCCACAATTTTAGTAGGTTTTAATTTAAGAAATCACGAGGAAATCTCATGATTTTATCGTGATTAAGGTCCAATTCAACACCTATATAAGTCCTAGGATCCTTCAACGTGCTCCTTAGGCAAGACTTGATCAGAAATCTCCTTCCTCCACCTCCTCTGGCCATCACTTTCTTCTGGTCCGGCAAGTCCCACTACCTCCCTTTTTTGGCCAACCATTCGCCAACTTGGAAGGCTTAGCTTCTTCCCTTCTTCCTTATGCACCTTGATAGCTAAAGCAAAGGTAATGCCGACCCCTTCTTCCTCATCGTTTCCCTCGCCATCGACCTTGTCTTCTTCACGTCTGGCCGGTCAACTCCGGATGCTCCCAGCCTCCACTTGTCCAGATCCGTGCCCTAATCTCTCCCTCTCCCACTCTAGACTCTTGCTACATCTTTAGATTTAGGTTTCAAACCCTCGCTTACAACTCTCCGTCCTCGTCTTCTCCACGGTCAGTGAAGCTCCAGCGAGATCACCCGGCCAGCACAGTCCGCCAAACGAACACCACCGCTACCAAAACTTATGCCTCACTCCATAGAACAAAAGCCCTCAACAAATTGAGGGCTTTGGTTTGTAATTCCTCCGACCGAACATCGCACCCTATCTTCGCCGTCACAGACCTCGGCCAGCCACTACACTCACGCATTCATCATATACATAGCACCACTGCACTCCACAAGCCCTAGTGAAGGTCTTGAGTGTTTTAATTTGGGCTGAGAGGCTGTTTTCTTATTTCAGGGGCTTCACTAGAGCTCCATCACCACCATCATCTTCTCCGATGTTGTCCTCCTTCGACCGGTCAGCTCTGACTTCGATTCCACCTCCAGGCATTGCAGCTTCATTTGAAGAACCCACTTGTAGCTTTGATTGAAGAGCAAAGCCAAGCAATAGCTATAATCAAGGAACGAACACACTTGAAGCACACATGAATAGCAACAGCACACAGTCCCACATCGTGGACTTTTGAAAAAAAAATGATACTTATTGAGTTTTATGCATTTTCTTATTGCCTCATAACACTGGGTGAGGTCCCCTCATTCACGCTCTCTCACTTCTCGCCCGCCACCCACACCTGGGTGGGCTTGGACCTTGGATCTGTTTACCTGACTACCCCCTAACCTGGTTCTGAAGAGAGAGTTGTGCATCATTGGGATTCGTGCCCACCCTTAGCAAAATTTTAGAGGTGCTTTGGGGTTTAACACTTAAGGAGTCTGAGGCCTTGACCCGATGTCTGATTTGTGAAGGAATTGATTCTGATTTGGCTACTATTGGTTGAAAATTGAGTTGGGAATCATGCTTACTATTGGGGATAATCGGTGGTTCCAACCATCATTTTTATTCTCTTTTATTTTTACTCTAGGATACATTTCTGAGCTTTAGTTGATTATTCTCATATTTGTGATTGAATAGTAATTGCATCATTATTTTTTATTGTTATGATTGGTGGATTGAATTACAATACTTGCTCCTTGTGAACAACCTCAAAACTCACGATTTTTCAAGTACTTATAAATTTTAAATGTCGATTTGATTTTCATCTCTATACTACAACGTGTTTTTCTAAACTAGGACGATATTCGAGCCAACATTTTAGCATCGTTGCTGGGGAGCAATGTGCATTTCAGTCACTAATCACACTTTCTGATATCATACAGACTTGCTATATCTGATTTGTTGTGTTGTTGCACGTGAATCTGAAGCTCGACCTCACAAGCAACACACCAGGGATAGGTAATCACATTTTCGTCTTCTTTAAGCCCCTCCTCTCTTGGAAAGCTTGAAAGAGAAATCAATTAGGATCAACTTGCTTTATTTACATGGTAATCATTATTCAAGTTTCCTGATTTGATCTTATTTGACTAGAGATCCCCATCTTTATACTTGCACCTATTAGGGACATAAGGTTCCTTGGGCTATTCACCTTCTTAATTGATCCCAAGGTACCAACTTTGGAAGAATTGGACTTGGAAATAGAGCCACTTTAGGGTTTCCACATTAGGGTTCCAGGAGTACACACTTGCTTGCTTTAAAAGGAAATATATTTCTCGCATTGTGTGTTACGCAAGCCCTTGGTTGAATTGATGTAATCAAGTGGACCCTAAAATCAAGGTTCTATAATCACTTGGATCATTAAAATTTGGGACCTAATAACTTGTTTGCAAACCAAGACAGGGTGATTTGGGTTCTTGACCCAAACCTCATCCTCAACTTTAGGATAGGTTATGTGAAGTTGGTTCACTTTGTGAATCATCCAACCTCCAAATTAGGTCATAAATCAAATCAAGTTCAAGTTCAAGTGAGATTCAAGGCACAAGCAAGATTAAAGCTGGTAGACTTAGGAGTCAAGCTCACACATTTTGGTCTACTCGGAATCTCGATGACAGGGAAGGCTGGGTAGAAGAAACCTTGTAATCCGTGGGGATGCTCTACTGTGTAGGGGTCTTTGCAAGACTCTCCCTTTCTGGTTGCCCAAGTAATTCTCAAGTGGGTGAGTTTCTGATCCAGAGGGACCATCTACCTTGAACCACCATAGTCACCCAGCCTTGTTGGGTGCCTCGATTGGGTCTAATACATATTATGTCTGTCATTTGATTCCATAGTTCATGTACAGGAGGAGGTCCTTAAGACCAGTCTTGAGGCCTCCATTAGCAGTTTACTCTCATTCGGGTCAAGCCCCGACCCAATTGTTTGTGTTCCCATCTAATCAGATATCTCTTTTGATCCTTCCACATTCGAGCTCGGCTCTCCATCATTTGCATACATGGAGAATCAAGAAGAAGTGCCCAATTTTTAGAATCAATTACAACACCTCACTGATCTATTCATACTTTCATGAATCCCCTGTAGCATTTGCAGATGCGAGATCACTACAATCCCACAGCGGTGGTGATTGAACCTACGGTGCAAATCCCGACTGGAGACCTGACTTTGAATTAAAGTCGAAGCTGATCAACACAATCCCCAAATTTCATGGCTTGAACTCCGAAAATCTTTTACAACACATGAAATAGTTGAAACATCTGGCCTAGACCTTTGGACCACCTGTTCAGAACTAGGACATCCTCCTCATGAAGATGTTCTCCTTCTCGCTTATGGATAAGGCTGCCCATTGGTATCAAATCCTAACTTGATTGATCAACACATGGGAGGAACTCCAATCTGAATTCTTGAAGGAATTCTTCCCAGTTTGTCTCACTAATGCCTTGAGGCACCAAATCATGCATTTCACGTAGAATGAGAGAGAACCACTCCATAAGACATGGGACCTCTTTTTGTATCCCATGGGGAAATTCCCTCATCATGGAGTTCCTAAATGGGAACAAGTCCAGTCTTTTTACCAGGGACTTCGTGAGGACATCAGATTATTTGTCAATGCAACCTATGGTGGCAACATCATAGGTTAACGTAAAGACACCACTTAGGAGATTATTGAGAACATGTACGAGAACTCCATAAATAATGAGTCTATGGGTGTGTTCGACCGAACGACCACCCACGCATTGACAAACACGCGAGGGGCACACAAGACACCCAACCTATCCACATCTATCGACCTGGAGTTGGTGGCTAGTCACCTAGATAAGGCCTCCATCATTGAGAAGAAGGTGGATGAATTAACTTGACATTTGCAGGGGGCCACCTCTTCACAGCAAAACATGTATGCACATCCACCCTCAGGTAGGGAGGTTGTGCATAACATTCACCACCATGCATATCAGGGGTTGGACACGTATCCAAATCCATCTGACCTTGGTTTCAGAGGAAACTCAGGACCATCCTACCCTAGTTGGGGGACTCTGAATCATAGTACTCTAATTACTCTGTAGTTTCTCAGACCTACGAGGATCTCCATGCCATCCAGAATGATCCATTCTCCAACTCATATAACCTTGGATGGCGCAATCATCTGAATTTTGCATGGTCGGGAAATAATCAGAACTTGAGACCTCAATTCCAACCCCGATCACAAGCTCCTCGACCATATCAGCCTGCTTAGCCTAGGCCCAACCCGAATTTCCAATCCGATCCTACCAAAGAAGATCAAATGAGCTTGATTCTACAGGCCCTAGCTGACATCCATAAGACTAATGCGGCTATGTAGAAACATCACAAGAAAGAGATCACAGAGGTTTGAAATCAACTCGCATAGATGGTTGGGAATCGCTAGCCAATTGCACTCCATTCCCAACCTCTACCAAATCTGAATAACGTGTCGAACCAGAGGTGCGTTATGAACACAAATCAGGGCCAAGCTCACTATGTCTATCAGGCCCCTTCTGGACCATCACCCAACAGGATGGAGGCTTCCACATCATATGCGGGATATCAACAGCAACCACCATTCTTGCCAACTCCGAACCCAAATTAGGTAGGCCTAAATGTTGTTACTACATGTAGTGGCAAAATGACTCAGGATCCACCTTATTCTAGTCACTCTAGCCCTGGTAGTTCAGAGCCTACCCCTAGGATAGTCATCCAAGACACACCTATCCCAGATCCAAAGCTTGAACCAATCCTAGAGGAACCAACAGAGGTTCCATTTCCTGAGGCCTTGACTAAAGGAAATAGGAAACCCAAACCTGTGGCACTCAAGGAAGACTTGGTCAAGCTTTTTGAACGAGTCCAAATAAACATCCCCTTGATGGATGCAATTAGCCATGTACTAGCTTACGTGCGATTTCTGAAGGATTTATGCACACCAGAGGGTAAGCCGCGAAACCAAGATGGGAGTCTGATTGCGTTGTCTGAGCAAACCAACTCTATCATCTTGAGCAAACTCCACAAAAAGTGAAAGATCCTAGCACTCCTTTGATCTCCTATAAGATAGGCAACCTAGAGTTCGATCGAGCTTTATTGGATTTAGGAGCCTCCATAAATTTGATCCCCACATGCCTACTAGATCATTTTGAGGAAACCGAGCTCAAATCGACTGAGGTGATTCTACAGTTGGCTGACAGATCAATGAAGTCACCAAGAAGAGTTCTCGAGGATGTTCTAGTTAGGATACAAGATTTCTACTTCCTGATGCACTTCATTGTATTAGACATAGATACTTCTGAAAATCTGAGAGACACACTGATCATCTTAGGGAGACCCTTAATAGCCACAACTAGGGCGAATATCAATTACGAAGAGGGCCAGATTGAGTTGAAATTCGGGAATAAAACAATGAGGATTGATATCCTTAAGGCTTAGAAAGGAATAAACTGTGGGGCAATTGAAGAAGTTTGTGACATTAGTTTCTTGTTTGAGGACCCGATTACAAAAGAAAACTTGATTCTCCCAGAACCTCAACCACAACAAGATCTTGACCCACAAATCAAGAAGCTCGAAGCTGATTTAGATCTATTCTTAGCTTCCACCTTGTCTTCTGAGGCCAATCCCGAACCCTGACCCACTGCTGATAACCCGATGCTTGAATTAAAACCCCTCCTAGATTATCTGAAATATGTCTTTTTGGGTTTGAATCAAACATTTCCTGTGATTATCAACTCCTGATTCACTCCTGATCAGGAAACAAAGATGATTTCTATCCTCTAGCAGCATCAAAGAGTCATTAGATGGACTCTAGATGACTTGACTGGAATAAGTCCCTCGTATTGCACCTACTATATCTATACTGATGAGTTTTCACAACCATCAAGAGAAATGCAGAGAAGACTAAACTAGAACTTATAGGAGGTCATGAAAAAGGAGATTATCAAGTGGCTCGACGCAAGAATCATCTACACGATCTTTGATAGCTGCTGGGTGAGCCCCATCCAAGTTATGCCTAAAAAGGCAAGGCTCACCGTAATTACAACCAACTCTGGAGAAACCATCCCGACTTGAATTGCAAACTCGTGGAGTGTTTGCATAGACTATCAAAAATTGAATTCCTCCACAAAGGAAGACCATTTCCTGCTCTCTTTCATTGATCAGATTCTCGAGAAACTGGCGGAAAATCAGCTTTTCTATTTCCTAGATGGGTTCTCCAGATACAACCAAGTGGCAATCCATCCTGAAGATCAAGAAAAGACCACCTTTACCTTCCCCTACGATATGTATGTGTTCCGCAAGATGCCATTCGGGCTTTGCAATGTACCTGACACCTTTCAGCAGTGCATACTAGCCATATTCTCTGATTTGGTAGGTAAATACCTTGAAGTCTTCATGGATGACTTCTTGGTTTTTGGTGAATCTTTCGATGATTGCCTCCTGCACTTGGTCCAGATCCTCCAAAGATTCATCGAAGTGAACCTGGTTCTCTCTTGGGAAAAGAGCCACTTCATGGTTCCTGAGGGTATTGTGCTTAGACACCTTGTATCTGAGAGAGGTATCCAAGTTGACCAAGCTAAGGTGAATTTGATTTCCAAATTACCTATGCCTTCCTTGGTCAAAGACATCAGATCGATTTTGGGGAGTGTCAGTTTCTATCGATGATTCATATCCAACTTTTCCAAAATCGCACGCCCCTTAACGAATCTTCTCTCAAAGGACATGCATTTCGAGATGACAAGGTAGTGCATTCACGCATTCGAAATCCTGCGTGATCGAGTTACCCAAGCTCCAATCCTACAATCTCTTGACTGGTCTCAACCTTTCGAGATCATGTGTGATCCATCTGACTATGCAGTAGCAGTGGTGTTGGGGTCGAAAATCGACAGGAAACTGGTGGTAATATATTATGCCAACAAGACATTGGATGAAGCTCACCGTAATTACACGATTACAGAGGAGTTGCTAGATGTACTATTTGGTTTGGAGAAATTCAAATCATATCTCCTGGGATCCCATGTCATCATTTACTTGGATGGCATTGCGGTGAGACACTTGCTTACGAAGAAGGATGTGAAATCTAGATTAATATGATGGATCTTGCTATTAAAAGAATTTGATCTCGAGATTCACAACAAGGAAGAAAAGTAGAATGTGATAGCTAACTGATGGTAACACCATCATGAGCCATAACTAACTCAATTTGGGCTTATAAAGTCAACAAAAGCTCCTACAAATCAGTCAGAAGGTCTCTTGAGCAGGATGAATTGTTTTGAGAAGAAAAGATCAAAATAGGATTATTTTTGCAAATTTACCATCTTATCACAAATACAGAATAACCACGGGGTATGCTACGGTTTATTAAAGGTCATTTAGTCACTAATGCCTAATAAGCGAGCCTACGCAGACAGAAATGGGTTTTCACGCATTTCAAGAATTAATGGACATCTATAACCCTTAAACTAGACTCGCTTAATTAACTAAGGTTATAGTCAAGATAAAATTCACATAAACCCTATAAAAATCATATAAAAATATTTTCTAAGGTTTGGCATCCTTAATTTGACCATATGAACACATTTTGACCTGAAATAGTCTCAGACAGACTATTGCCCTAATTTGAGTTTTTACATAAATTACCCAATCAAACTAGGTCAAAACCAAAATCCAACTTCATCATTGGATTCCTTGAGTTCAAATTAGGTTTGTATCAAAATTTGAGCCTAATCTGAGATTATTTCAACCTAGTTTGCATTTTAGTCCAAGTTTGACTCTTATTCTCTCAAATAACCCCTCAGCTTTTGAATTTATTACAAAAACCCCCCTAACTTCTTCATCTTCTTCATAGAAATGCCCCTACAGCCATTACTGTGTGAACCCAAGAACCTTCGACCTTCAATCAAGAGATTCTCCCTAATTTCATGACGAAATCCTTCCAAATTTGGAAGGAAGATTCTTGAGGAGTTGCTCTTCAATCTGAGATAGGTCTTGCCTTCCAAATCTCATCCAAGAGTTCATGCAAACTCTTGGAAATCCTAAACCTATTCCATGAATTTTGAGCTTTCAAAGTTTGGTTTCCAACCAAGCTTTGAAGCTCACCCTTTGGCCTATAAAAGACCTCCTTGGCATTCCCCTCTTCTTTAGAAAGTTTTTAAGCTAGAAATCCTCTTCCTTCCTCTACCTCCAACTTGCTCCGAGCTTGCTCCGGCAAACTCCTCTCCCCAGCTCCTTCGCCAGCCACCACATACCATAGGTGGTCGATTCTTCTTCCCCGTCGTCTTCCGCGTCTCAACATACCCGTGTGACGCTTCCTAACCCCATCTTCATCACCATCTCCCTCATCAGAGTTTCCATCTCTTCCGGCATCGGCCATACCACAACCGACACCATCTCCGTTCCTCTTCATCCGTTAGTTAGCTTCATCAACTCCCTAGCATCTATGCATCATCATTGTGCCACTACGCTCCAACTCAACCACCGCTTCACCCTCTGCGACTCCATCTTCCTCCACTTTGGCCACTCCTCCAGCGAAGCTCTCCACTCACTCCACTGCTCCAAATGCTTCGCTAACAAGCCTATGACCTTCGCCTTATCCACATGAACAAAACCCCTCAAGAAATTGAGGGGATTGATCACTCCTACTCTCTACCGAACTCCATGCTTACTTCACTATCGTATCAAGGTCGTCCAACCTCCTCACTCACTCACGCGCATCACCAAGACCACCATCATGTTCTACATCCTCAGGCGCTCCTTCTAAGCATATTTAACGTGGCCGCGAGGCCATTTTCTGCTTTTCAGGTGACCGTCGGACCTCCGCTGCCGCCCCCGAGTTCTCCGATGTTACCTGCAGTCCTTTGGCCATAACCCCTCTAGATTCCACCTCTAGGTGTTGCGGCTGACTCTCAGGAAGCACTCCAGGTGATCCATTGGACTCCATAACTGCATCCTTGACCACAATCTGACGAGTCTTCAGCTACTGTTGCATCATGACGAAGTTGTGTGGGATAGTCCCACCTCGTAGAGTAAAGAAGCCTAGACCGCACTTAAATTGATTTTCTGATACCGGTTGTTTGCCTCATCATGCACAGGGGGTGAGGTCCCCACGCACGCACGCGCATACGCATGCCCTCTCCCACAATTCACGCCGCGCAAGTCTGGGCCTCAGTCTGTTTACCCGGTTACCTAGATCTGGTCTGGTTTGCTTGATTTGAGAGAGAAGAGAAGAAAGAAAGAGAAATAGAGGAGGAGGTGAGGGAGTTTGCTTCAGTAAACCCCTTTCAGCACTTAGTCTCTACGAGGCAACCGTGCCTTTGTGCTGGGCCTTCCCTTGAGCCTGAGGAGAGTATGGAAAGGAAGAAGAAGAGTGCCCTCTTAGCACTGCAGCATCTGGACGGTTAAGCTATCTGATTGAAAGCTCCATCGTCTGATCTGTCTGACACAGTGCACTGTGCACTTGGCTTGCGTGGATTAAATTTGATTGATGCTGTTGAGATATTTAATATTATTGTAATTAGGGTAATTGGTGATTCAAATCACCATTTTACCTTAATCTTTGCACTATTGACCCTTGCTATTATATATACATTATTATTGCTTGAATTTCTCATTAAATATTGTTATCTTGTGCTTAAATTGTGATCTTGAGATTAATTGCAACACTTGTTCCCTGTGTTCGACCTCAGACTTATATTCGAGTAATAAATTGTATTTGTTCACGCACTATTTTCGATTATATTGCAATGAAGTGATTTTAAAACCTCGATTTAGCACACAAACATTTTGGCGTTGTTGTCAGGGAGCAATGCGCAATTTGATCTCTAGATTAGAATTCCTGACTTGATACTAACTTGATTTATCTCTTTTGATTGCGATTGTGCAAGGGGATTTAACTAAGGAGCAAGATCAACTGTACAACAGCCACTCCAGGGGTAGGTAATCTCATTTTCCATCCTCATTAAGTCCCAGATTCTGAAAAGCTAAAAAAAGAAAAAAAAATCAATTAGGATCAACTTGCATTCTATTCTTAGAATCAATCCTCACAAGTTGCCTAATTTGATTCTTTTGTAGGCAAGCCCTAACCCTAATTTCTGCACCTACTTAGGGTTTAATGTATCTAGGACTATCACCTTCTTGCTTGAGCCCCAGGTACAAAATTTGGACAGACCTAATTGGATCAATTAGAGCCAAAATAGGATTTCTATGCTAGGGTTGAGGACTCCACTTGCTTAATCAAGAATATATTCTGCCAAATTATGTGTGTCCCAAGCCTTGTTTGAATTGACCTAATAAAGCAAATCCTAAAATCAGGCTCTAAATATCCACTTGAATCTTAAAAAGTTGGGATTTAATAATCTCAAAGGACAAACAGGTGAAATTGACCCACCATGTGGGGTCAACTAATCTTCAAATTAGGTCACCTTGCACAAAAATATCTTAGAGTTCAAGTGGAATCATAAGCACCTTGCTCCAAATTTAAAATTGGTAGACTTAAGAGGCCAAGTCACCATTCTGGTCTACCTGGACCCTCAGTGACAAGGAAGGTCAGGTGGGGGAAACCCTGTAACCCATGTGGGCACTCTACCATATAGGGGTCTTTGTGGGACTCTCCCTTCCTGGCTGCCCAAGTAATTCTCAGGTGGATGACTTTCTGATCTAGGGGTATCTTCCACCTCGAACCTCTATAGTCATCGAAAAATCTTTGGGCTCCTCGATTGGGTCCGTCTGACATTCTATCTCTCATCTTCTCCATTGGTACATGTTTGAGAGGAGGTCCTTAAGACCAACCTTGAGGCCTCCATTAGTTATTCACTCTCATCGAGGCCAAGCCTCGACCTCCATGTTTGTGCAACAACCTGATCATATTGACATTTCCTCTGATTCTAAGCCTGAACCTCCAATCACAACCATGGATCAGCCAGAACGACCTAACTTTGAACCACAACAATTCTTTGATTTCAGAGATCAGATCAATGCCTTTATCAACCCACTGTCACATCCTCAAATGTGAGATCACTACAATCCTGCAGCAGTGGAGATCGAGCCACGAATCAATATCCCTACGGGAGGACCCGAGGTGGAGCTCAAGCCTAGTATGCTTCACATAACTCCCAAATTCCATGGCTTGAACTTCGAGGATCCTTTCTAACACATCAAGAATTTGAAGCATCTGGCCCACACCATTGGGGTAGACATGCAGAATCAAGACGACTTGCTCTTAAAGATCTTCTCCTTCTCTCTGGATGACAAAGTCACTTACTGGTTTCAAACTTATCCACATGCGATTAACACATGGGAAGAACTTCAAACCACCTTCCCGAAAAAATTCTATCCCATTGGTCATACAAATGCTATGCGGCATTGTTAAGACCCATGACATCAAATGTCTTTTAAGACATCTGGGAGTTGGTCTAGATGTCAGGTCAGACGTCTAGAAGCCTTCCCAGATGTCTGGAAATTAATTTTTGCGGCATACGATTGCGAGTCTGCGCGCATGCGTGCGCAGACTGAACTGGCCACCCTCTTTTCTTCTCTCTCTTCCCTCCCCATCCTGCAGGCGCCATCTTTTTCTTCCTCTCTCTCTCCCCACGCACCTTCAAATATCTCCCCCTCTCCTCTCCCTCACCACCACTCCACCATCTCCTCCTTCTTCTTCCAGTGACAGCGTGAGAGTGAGAGGGCGAGGGCAGCAGCTGTTGCTCGGTGTGCACGAGGAGGAGGAGGTGCAGCGAGAGGGAGAAGAGGCGGAGCGCGTAAGGAAGAGAGGGCGAGCTCATCGGAGCAGCCAGGGCCGGCCGGCGGGCGCGCAGCCGGAGCGCGGTGCTAGGGAAGTTGCCCCGGTGCTGCTGCAGCTCAGGCAGCAGGCGAGCACGGCGCGGCACGGCCGTGCGCAGCAGGCAGAGGGCGAGGAGGTCCTAATTCTGGGAAATTTTCCCAGAATCAGACGTCTAGACCTACGTCCAAATGGCGCGGGGGACGTCTGGAGTGAGACCCAGACATCTGAAAGGTGCAATATTTCTTTTCTTCTTCCTTTTGCATGTACAACCATGTAGGCTATTCCTCCGAAGGATTCTACCTCTTTGCCATGTTGAGGTCGGTTGCGTATGCATGCAGGTTTCATTTGGGAAGGCGCAAGGGCACGCCCTCCCACATAGATTGGACATCTGGGCACAACACCAGATGGCGGAGAGAGTCTCCAAACGTCCGGAGTGACAGTCGGACGTCTGGAACTAGGTCCAGACAGTTCAGCGGGATCCTGGATGTCTGAAGAACAGCGCAGAAGTGAGGTATGATCTGAACCATCATTTAAGACATCTGGAAGATGTTCCAGACGTCTGATTTAGGGCAGTATTATCATTTTTGACCTGTTTAGGGTCTGTTCGAAGTCCGATTTCCTCGTTTGAAATTCCGTTCTTCTCAGAAATTGTTCCTCTACTTGTTTAAAGTACTTGTATCCTATTCTGAGTGGTTCCTTGTGTTTGATCCTTGTGTTAGGACCTCATCCCGTTGCGGCTCTGCAGGTTGCGGAGGCGCACGGACCTACCGATCACGTCCCCAGTACTCCCGATTTTGCAGGTAGAGTGGCTCCCCTTGATTAATTATCAACATTAATGCACTTTTAAGATAAATAATAGATCCTAGGTTATGGCATGAATCCTAAGGTTGGAAAACTAGATTGAATGATAGATCCTAGGGTATGGCATGAATCCTAGGACTAGAAAACTAGATTGAATGATAGATCCTAGGGTATGGCATGAATCCTAGGACTGGAAAATTAGATTGAATGATAGATCCTAGGGTATGGCATGAATCCTAGGAATAGAAACACTGAAACGAATGTCACGAATACATGAATTTGCAGTCTTGGAAAAGTAGAAAGAATAATGATAATTACATGTAATTGGATAACAGCTGCTTGTATATGAATGTATATTAAATGTTGGAAACACGGGCTATATGAGAATAAAACTGAATTGATGAAACTTAAAATGGCTTGGCCTGAGGAAACATGAGCACTAACCCTACGGGGAATTAGGAGTAGAACTCCTGAAAATAAATGGAACTGGAAAAGTAAAATGGGAAAGTGTGTTGTCTCTTGGTACGTGGTACCAAAGAGAGCACATATTACCTCTTAGTGTAGAGGGGAGCTTGCCACCCTCAGGTCGAGACCGGGGTGAGTTTGGCCACTTTGCATCGACTTTCTGGCCCTCGCGTACACCGTACCAGGGAGAGCTGCTAGTGTAGGGAGAGAGCTAGCCACCCCACAGGGCCCAGGGTTCAGCTAGCCATCCTACACTGACTTGTTAGGCCTACTAGGCAAACCAGGGTAGTCAGGCGAGGGTGAGTGGACTGTGGAGGGGAAAGACCCCTATTTGGTTACTGTGGAGGGGTTGGACCCCTGTTACTGAGAGGACTCTGCCCTATACTGGTTCCATGCTGTGCTTTGGGGCGCACCCATTAACGGAAACAACTGACAGCGTGCCAGTGCGGGGTAGCTACCCATACGTTTATCGTGCGTGCCGTAGTCACCGTTACGTCTGTCAGTGACCTTGGGGTGGTTGACTGAGGGTAGGACCACCACAGGGGACTCTCCCAACCAGGAGAGCACCACGTGCTACTTCTACTTTTCGGAAAAGACTGCAATCAAGATCATTCTCACGAGGAACATTTGAGATCAAGAGAAAGATCTGAGGAATAATTCAAGAATGAGTAATTAGAAAAATAAAGAAAGAGATTAAAAATAACAGCTACTTGTCCACCTTACTGTTTTTCTTAGCTAGTTAGTTGCCACTCTACTCAGCGTTTCGTTGACGTGTCATCTTTGTCACCTTTTCAGGACCAGGTGTTGAGCAGCCAGAGCCTACGGCTGCAGAGGGTGCTGGGCCTAGTAGAGCTCAGTAGTTTTACTTGTGTTGTACCTACTGTACCTTTTCTTCTGTTGTAGTGAGTATTTTCTGTTACAACTGTACTCTTTATTGTAAGCATCATGTTTATGTACCTGTTTAATTCTCTACTATTGTGGTGGTGTGTACTATAGTAGTTCTTTTCTTTACTACTGTACTTTTGTTACTGCTAGTTATATGCATGGTGAATGTGGTTTATTTTACTGCTCTTTTGGTTACTTTCTCGTTGGACGACTGGGTCTTGGGATCAGTCGAGTTGGTCCGATTCTCGTGTCTTGTAGGGATTCGGGAATCGGGTCGTAACAGGAACCAAATCACGCACTTCTCCCAAGGAGCGGGAGAATCTCTACATGAGGCATGGGATCGTTTTCTGGATCTCATGTGAAAAATCCCCCATCACGTAGTCCCGAACTGGGAATAAGTCCAATCCTTTTACCATGGGCTTCATGTTGATATCAAGCTATTTGTCAATGCAACCTGTGGTGGCAGCATCATGGGTCAGCATGAAGACGAGATTTGGAGAATTCTCGAGAACATGTGCAAGAACTCCTTGAACAATGAGTCATTGGGTGTGTATGACCGGACATCCACCCGCGCATTGATAAACAATCGGGGGGTATCTCGAGGCCTTTCCACATCCGTTGACTTGGATTTGGTAGCCAGTCAATTGGATAAGGTCTCCATCATTGAGAAAAAGGCAGACGACATCACTCGACATCTACACAAGACCACCTCTGCACCACCACCCTCAGGTAGGGAAACTACACACAATATCTACCACTCTCCAAGGATGGATGTGTATCCACCCCCGTCTGATTATGGCTTCGGGCGAAACTCTAAGCTAGCCTACCACAGTTGGAGAAACTTTGAACCCTCGTACCCTGATTATTCTGAGGATCCTCAGACCTGCAAGGATCTCCACTCCATCCAGAACAATCCTTTCTCCAATACCTACAACCCTGGATGGTGTAATCATCCAAACTTTGCATGGTCGGGAAATAACCCACATCCAAGACCTCAATTCCAACCTCGACCACAAAACCAGTGTCCCTATCAACCCATTCAACCAAGGCCCAATCAAAACTTCCAATCTGGACCATCTAAAGAAGATTAGACATCTTTGATTCTCCAGACCTTTGTTGACATGAAAAAATAACATAAAGAAGAGATCTTTAAGCTACGAAATCAATTGGCCCAGCTAGCAAGTGCTCGTCAGCCGGGCGCACTCCCTTCTCAGGTTCTTCTGAATCTAAATAACATGCCAAACCAAAGGCACGTTTGAATCCAAATCAAGGCCAAGCCTACTTTGTCTATTAGGCCCCTTCTGCTCCATCCCTTAAGGGGGTGGGTGCTTCAACCTCTTATTTTGGATTTCAGTAGTAGAAACCTATCCTCCCTAACCCAAGCCAGAATTAGGTAGGATTAAATTTTGTCACCACCCGTAGTGGCAAAGCAACACAGGACCCACCTTTTCCTAGCCACAACTCGCCTGAGATTGTAGACCTTAACCCTAGATTGGTCATCCAGGACACCCTAATCCCTTATAAAGAACCTGAGCCAATTCTAGAGGAACCAACTAAGGTGCCATTTCCTGAGGCCTTAACCAAGGGAAAGAAGAAACCCAAACCTGTGGCTCTCGAGGAGGACCTGGTCAAGCTCTTTGAGCACGTCCAAATAAACATCCTATTGATGGATGCAATTTGCCACGTACTGACTTACGCAAAATTCCTACAAGATATATGTACACCAAAACATAAGCCACGAACAAAAGGTGGGAACCCAATCGTATTATCGGAGCAAGCCAGCTCCATCATTTTGAGCAAACTCCTGCCTAAGGCAAAAGACCCAGGCACCCCGCTGATCTCCTGTGCTATTGGTGATATACAGTTTGACAAAGCCTTATTGGATCTAGGAGCTTCCATAAACCTAATACCTACATCCCTTCTTGACCACCTTGAAGAATCTGAGCTTAAACCAACAGAGGTGGCTTCGCAGTTGGCTGATCGATCTATTAAGTCACCAAAAGGAATTCTCAAGGACGTCATAGTTAGGGTATGTGATTTCTACTTCCCTGTGAACTTTATAGTTTTAGGCATGGATGCTCCTGAGAACTTGAAAAACACACCGATCATTTCAGGAAAACCTTTTCTGGCTATAGCTAGGGCCAATATCAATTGTGAGGAGGGCCAAATTGAGTTAAAATTTGGGAATAAGACACTGAAGATTGACATCTTTAAGGCCCAAAAAGGAATTAATTGTAGGGTTATCAAACAAATTTGTGACATTGAGTACATGGTGGATGACCCAAGTGTTGAGGAAAACCTGCTTATCTCTAATGATCAACCATAAGAGGATCAAACCCCACACTTAGAGGAGCCTGAACCAAACCTAGAGATACTTTTAGCTCCTACCATTGCTCCTGAACCTCACCTTGAACCACCTGCTACTGTTGAAAATCCAGTGATGGAGTTGAAACCCCTCCCTGACCATCTCAAATATGTCATTTTGGGTTCTAATAAGACATTTCCTATGATTATCAATTCTTGCCTTACCTCTGATCAGGAAACTCGCTTGATTTCTGTCCTCCAGTAGCATCGGAGAGCCATTGGTTGGACTCTCGATGACTGACTGACATCGGCCCCTCATATTGCACACATCACATCTACACCGAAGATGGCTCACGACCATCCCATAAAATGTAGAGACGCCTGAATTTGAATATACAGGATGTCGTGAAAAAGGAGATCATCAAGTGGCTAGATGCAAGTATCATCTACCCGATCTTCGACAGTCGTTGAGTGAGTCCAATCCAGGTTGTGCCCAAAAAGGCAGGATTCACAGTCATTACGACTGAAACCAGAGAAACTTTACCATCCCATATTGCAAACTAATGAGTTTTTATTGATTTTCGAAGACTAAATGCCTCTATGAAAAGAGATCATTTCCCACTGCCATTTATTGATTAGATACTCGAGAAATTGGTAGGGAATCGATTTTTTTCTTCTTGGATGGGTACTCCGGTTATAACCAAGTGGTAATGCATCCTAAGGACCAAGAGAAGACTACCTTCAGCTGCCCCTTCGGGACATACGCATTCGGTAGGATGTTGTTCGGTCTTTGTAATGCACCCGCCACTTTTCAGCAGAGCATGATTGCCATATTCTTAGATATGGTAGGTGAATACCTTGAAGTCTTCATGGATGACTTCTTGGTATTTAGGGAATCTTTTGATGATTTCCTCTTGCACTTGGTCCAAATCCTTAGGCGTTGTATCGACGTGAATCTGGTTGTTTCCTAGGAAAAGAGTCATTTCATGGTTCCTGAGGGAATTGTCTTGGATCACCTCGTCTCTAAAAAAGGCATCCAAGTTGATCGAGCTAAGGTTAATTTGATTTCCAGGCTACCCATGCCTGGCTGGATCAAGGACATCTGCTCTTTTCTAAGGCACATTGATTTTTACCATAGATTCATTCTTGATTTCTCTAAAATCACGTGCCCCTTGACTAATCTGTTGTCAAAGGATGTCCCCTTCGAAATCATCGAGGAGTGCACTCATGCATTTGAGAGCCTACATGACCGAGTCACCCAAGCACCAATCCTGTAATCCCTTGACTGGTCTCTACCCTTTGAGATCATGTGTGATGTGTCTGACTACGCAGTGGGTGCACTACTTGGGCAAAAAATAGACGGGAAACCCATGGTCATCTACTATTCTAGCAAGACACTTGACAAGGCTCAGCGTAACTACACAATTACTGAGAAAGAGTTGCTAACAATAGTCTTTGGCCTTGAAAAATTTTGATCCTATCTTTTGGGTTCCCGTGTTATCATATACTCGAATCACACCGTAGTAAGGCACCTCCTCGCGAAGAAGGATGCGAAACCTCGACTAATCCATTGGATCTTGTTGTTGCGAGAATTCGAGCTTGAGATTCACAACAATCAAGGAAAATAGAACGTGGTAGTTGATCACTTGTCCCGCCTTCCTTTTGATATCATCAACCCTTCCGAACCAATCACAGAACACTTTCCTAATGAGCACCTCCTGACTATTGGTGTTGGACTTCCCTGGTACGCTGACTTGGTTAACTACTTGGCGCCACATCAGATCCCATCTGATTGGCCAAAGGCCAAGAAGGGCAAGTTACTTTTTGATAACAAGTACTACATCTGGGAAGGCTCGTACCTCTTCCGCATTGGTGCTGATCAGATCATCAGACGATGCATCCCGAAAGTGGAAATTCAGGACATTCTGTTCTTCTGCCATGACTAGGCCTGTGGCAGACACTTCTTCGGACATAGAATCGCAGCTAAAATCCTCCAGTGCGGCTTTTATTGGCCCATGATCTTCAAGGACGCATACGACTACTATAAGGCATGCACTCGTTGCTAGACCTTGGGCAACATGAGCCACCGTGATATGATGCCTTTATAGCCGATTCTCGTATGTGAAATCTTCAATATTTGGGAGATTGATTTTATGGGACCCTTCCCTAAATCGGATGGGTTTGAATACATTCTCCTTGTTGTAGACTATGTATCTAAATGGATCGAAGCTATCCCGACCCAAACCAATGATCACAAAGTAGTAATCAAGTTCATTCATCAGCACATCCTTTCTCGATTTGGTGTCCCGTATGCCATTATCTCTGATGGAGGGACCCATTTTACAATTCACAGTTCAGATCCTTGATGACCAAGTACGGGATGTCACACCGAATCTTGACTCCTTATCACACCCAAACTAATGGATTGGCTAAACTGTTTAATCGAGAGATCAAGAAAATCCTCCAGGTCACTGTTCAGCCTGACAGGAAGGACTGGTCGGCCCAACTTCCGAAAGCTTTGTGGGCTTATAGGACCGCCCACAAAACCCAATTAGGTATGTCTTCATTAAGATTGGTGTATGGGAAGGCATGTCACCTCCCCGTCGAGATGGAGCATAAAGCCTATTGAGCAGTACAGAAGTGCAATCTAGATCTACTTAAGGCTGGAACCCACCGACATCTTCAAATGAGCGAGATTAAGGAACTACGCAATGATGCATACGAGAACTTGCGAATTTACAAAGAGCAAGTGAAGTCTTTTCATGACAAACACAGATCTAGGAAAACTTTCCATCCTGTTTAGAAGGTCCTACTCTTCAATGCCAAGCTAAAACTTTTCCTAGGTAAACTCATATCAAAATGGATTGGACCATTCTTGGTGAGACGAATCTTTGGAAATGGAGCCGTCAAAATTAGTCAACCTAGCCTTGATTCTGAACTTTTCATCATGAATGACAAATGACTCAAGCAGTTCATTGAATTCACTGATACAACTTGGCTGAGGTATCTTTTGATCTCCATTCTCCATGAGCTTATTACGCCTGGTTGTTGGAGTTAAACTTAGCACTTAATGGGAGGCAACCTGTCATTTTTTTTGAAAAACCTGAAACCCTTTTGAGACATTCTTTTTGCTGAACTCATATTGCACTTTAGGGTTTATCCGTTAGAACAGTCGACTCCACCTCTGATACTCGTACCAGAGCTTGAAATCATCCATAACAATCATCCCAACCCATCCACCCACCCTTTGAACCTGTTCTAATGTACAATCTAAGCTAAACTCGAACCTACCTAATTTATAATGAGGACATTGCAAATTATAGGCATGGGGGGGTATTAAAGTGCAAAATGTCGTGAGAATCAATTCACAATAAGGGTTTCATACACAAAAAAAATAAAAAAGAGAGGAGGTTGAGGAAAAAGGAAAGCCATTTTGAGAAAAATGAGGAAAGGAGGGAAGAAAATTTGAAAGGAGAAGAAAGGAGCAAAAAGATAAAGAAAGAAATTGAGTCCCTTTAAAGTAATATGAAACTTACCTAACTTCTAGGTTGGATCAAATGATGAATTAAGACCCGAAAAGCTAAAACTTAAGGGATTAGTGGCAAATACCAACCTTAGGCCTCTTGAATCTAATTAGATTTAAACACTCATGTACTTGTTAAGATCTGGATTAGTCCTTAAGAGGTTGGGGAAAATGCAAAGCTTATGTATTAGGTCTAAGACTTAGGTAGTATTTGGCCTCATTAACTGACCTCTAGTTTGCGAGACACGTCAACTTAAGCACCCTAAATCACACACAGTCTAGTTTAATGTGCCTTAAATAATAAAATCATGCCAAAGGGCATTTCTTCTATTCTGAAAATGGTCCTAAGATCAAGATTAAGAGTGGCTCGAAAACACAAATTGATTTGGATGAGTTCCCGGTGAGGAAAGGCGAAAAATTCCCCTCGAAGATGCGTAATAACATATTGTCTCCTCGGTGCTTGTCTCTTAGGATATCTAAATATCCTACTGGGGGCATGTAAGCACTTTGTGCTGGTTCAGATGCCATGGGTGGCATTATCATGAAATGTTGATTGCCAGGGTCTGGATTTAGCTACAGATTGCCATGGGCGAAATTATCCCAAAATCTTGAAAGCCATGGTTCTGGGGGTTGCCATGGGTGGTGCTATCTCGAAGCATCGACAGCCAGGGACCCTACGAGGATTGATGATGGGAACAGGGAATCTGATACAGACTGTGTTCAAGGCCAATCCGAAGGTGGATCTAAGAAAAAATATAATGAAAAGAAAAAGAGAGAGAAAGCTCTCCATAAATCAAATTCTCCTTCTGTATCTCTCTCTTACAAAATGCACTAGCAAACTGAACCTAGGCTAACCATGTTTCAAGCATGCGTGCTTTAACTGCTGGGTACAACAAATCTTAGGTTAGTTTCTGCAGCCCTTAGAAACCTTTGTGGCAGACTGAGGCGAAAGCTAGTCAGGTCTAGATCTGGGCTGGTACTTGAGTACCTCTAGGCCTATTATTGGTATTAAGATTTGATTCCTAGAGATGCGGCTTGCTAGGGCATCCTGACAGTTACATCCGACCTAGATAACTGGTTTGATTCATATAATTTTGCTAAGAGACTAGCAAAAGCTAGGCATGGGGGTATGATGGGAACACCATCATGAGCCATAACTAATTCAATTTGGGCTTATAAAGTCAATAAAAGCTCCTACATATCGGTCAGAAGGTCTCTTGAGCAGGATGAATTATTTTGAGAAGAAAAGATGAAAATAGGGTTATTTCTACAATTTTACCATCTTATCACAAATACAGAATAACCATGAGGTATGCCAAGGTTTTATTAAAGGTCATTTAGTCATTAATGCCTAATAAGAGGGTCCATGCAGACAGAAACGGGTTTTCATGCATTTCAAGAATTAATGGACATCTGAAACCCTAAAAATGGACTCGCTTAATTAGCTGAGGTTATGGTAAAGATAAAATTCACATAAACCCTCTAAAAATCATATGAAAACATTCTCTAGAGTTTGCCATCCTTGATTTAACCATCTGAACCCATTTTGATCTCAAATAGTCTTAGACAGACTATTGCTCTAATTTAAGTTTTTACATAAATGACCCAGTCAAACTAGGTCAAAACCAAAATCCAACTTCATCATTGGATTCCTTAGGTTCAAATTAGGTTTCTATCAAAATTTGAGCCCAATCTGAGATTATTTCGACCTAGTTTGCATTTTAGTCCAAGTTTGACTCTTATTCTCTAAAATAACCCCTCAACTTTTAATTTTTTTACAAAACCCCCCCTAACTTCTTCCTCTTCTTCACAAAAATGCCCCTACTGCCATTACTGTGTGAACCCAAGAACCGTTGACCTTCAATCAAGAAATTCTCCCTGAACTCACGACAAAAACCTTCCAAATTTGGAAGGAAGATTCTTGAGTTGCTCTTCAATCTGAGACAGGTCTTGCCTTCCAAATCTCATCCAAGAATTCATGCGAACTCTTAGAAATCCTAAACTTATTCCATGAGTTTTGAGCTTTCAAATACCTCCTTTAGCCTATAAAAGACCTCCTTAGCATTCCCCTCTTCTTCAGCAAGTTTTTAAGCTAGAAATCCTCTTCCTTCCTCTACCTCCGGCTCGCTCCGAGCTTGCTCTGGCGAACTCTCCCCAACTCCTTCGCCGGCTGCCACATACTATAGGAAAATGATTCTTCTTCCCCGTCGTCTTCCGTGTCTCAACATACCAGTGTGATGCTTCCTAACCCCATCTTCATCGCCGTCTACCTCATCGGAGTTTCCATCTCCTCTGATGTCGGCCATACCACAACCGATACGATCTCTGCTCCTCTTCGTTCATTAGTTAGCTTCATCAACTCCCTAGTGTCTACACATCATCACCGTGCCACTACGCTCCAACTTGACCACCGCTTCGCCCTGCATGACTTCATCTTCCTCCTCTCTGGCCACTCCTCCGGTGAAGCTCTCCGCTCACTCCACTACTCCAAACGCTTTGCTGACAAGTCTACGACCTTTGCCTCATCCACACGAACAAAATCCCACAAGAAATTGAGGTGCTTGATCACTTCCACCCTCTACCAAACTCCACGCTTACCATACTGTCGTCTCGAGGTCGTCCGACCTCCTCACTCACTCACGCGCATCACCAAGACCACCGTCATGTTCGCCATCCTCAGGCGATCCTCCTCAGCATATTTGACGTGGCCGCGAGGCCATTTTCTACTTTTCAGGTGACTGCCGGACCTCCGCCGCCACACCCAAGTTCTTCGACGTTACCTGCAATCCTCCGGCCATAACCCCTCCAGATTCCACCTCCAGATGTTACGGCTAACTCTTAGGAAGCACTCCACGTGATCAATTGGACTCCATAGCCGCATCCTCGACCCTAACAGAAGAGTCCTCAACCGCTGCTGCATCACGACGAAGCTGTGTGGGATAGTCTCACCTCGTAGAGTGAAGAAGCCCCGACCACACTTAAATTGATTTTTTGATACCAGTTGTTCACCTCAGTATGCACAGGGGGTGAGGTCCCTGCCCACGCACGCGCATACGCACACCCTCACCCGAGATTCACGCCATGCGGGTCTGGGCCTCGGTCCATTTACCCAGTTGCCTGGGTCTGGTCTAGTTTGCCCGATCTGAGAGAGAAGAGAAGAAAGAAAGAGAAATAGAGGAGGAGGTGGGGGGTTTGCTTCAGTGAACCCCTCTCAACACTTAGTCTCTACGAGTCATCCGTGCCTCTGTGCTATGCATTCCCTTGAGCCTAAGGAGCGAAAGGAATGGAAGAAGAAGAGTGCCCTCTTGGCACTGTAGCATCTGGATGATTAAGCCGTCTAATTGAAAGCTCCATCGTCTGGTCTGTCTGACACAGTGCACTGTGCACTTAGCTTGCGTAGATTAAATTTGGTTGATACTGTTGAGATATTTGCTATTATTGTAATTAGGGTAATTGATGATTCAAATCACCATTTTATCCTAATCTTTTTGCACTATTGACCCTTGCTATTATATATACATTATTATTGCTTGAATTTATCATTAAATATTATTATCTTGTGCTTAAATTATGATCTTGAGTTTAATTGCAACACTTGTTCCCTGTGTTCGACCTTGGACTTATATTCGAGTAATAAATTGTATTTGTTCATGCACTATTTTTGACTATATTACAACGAAGTGATTTTAAAACCTCGATTTAGCATGCAAACATTGACCACTTTTCTCACCTTCCTTCTTCGATCATTGACCTATCCGGACCTATTATCGAGCATTTTCCGGATGAACATCTCTTGGCCATTAATGGATTTCCCTAGTTCGCTGATGTCGTATATTATTTGGTTATGAGGAAAGTGTCACCTGATTGGGCGACCTCCCGACGAGACAAGCTAATTTCCGATGCCAGGTACTATGTCTAGGAAGATCCTTATCTATTTCACATCGGTAATGACCAAGTAATCTGAAGATGCATTCCCGACGACAAAGTTAATGATGTCATCTCTTTCTGTCATGACCAGGCTTACGGTGGCCATTACTTTGGGTGTAAAACCACAGCGAAGATCCTCCAATGTGGGTTCTTTTGGCCCACTATGTTCAAAGATGCACAATCCTACTATAGGGCATGTACCCGTTGTCAGACCCTCGGCAACATAGGCCTGGGCGACATGATGTCCTTGAATCCAATTATCGTGTGTGAGATCTTTGACATATGGGTAATTGATTTTATGGGACCATGTCCCGAATCTAACGGCTTCGAGTATATCTCAGTTATTGTTAACTATGTCTTAAAATGGACTGAAGCCATACCCACAAAAATAAATGATCATAAAGTTTTCTTCGATCCATTCAAAAGAACATCTTTTCCAGATTTGGGGTTCCTAAAGCCATCATCAGCGATGGCGGGTCTCATTTCGTGAATGTGCACTTCTAGTCCCTGATGAAAAAGTATGGGGTGTCGTATCGTATCTCGACTCCTTACCACCCCCAGACCAATGGATTGGCTAAGCTATCCAATCAAGAGATCAAGAAAATCCTTTAGGTCAATGTTTGGCCTGACAGGAAATATTGGTCCACCCAACTTCTGAAAGCCTTGTGTGCCTATAGGACCACCCATAAGAACTAGCTAGGGATGTCTCCATTCAGGCTAATGTACGGGAAGGCATGTCACCTCCTTGTAGAGATGGAACATAAGGCCTACTGGGCAGTACAAAAGTGCAACCTAGATCTCATGAAGGTTGGAAACCACCGCCAGTTGCAAATGTGTGAGATCAAGTTACATAATGATGTGTACGAGAACTTGCATATCTACAAAGAGCATGTCAAAGCCTTCCATGATAAGCACATATTGAAGAAATCATTCCATCCTAGTCAGAAAGTCCTCCTTTTTGATGCCAAGCCCAAGCTCTTCCCAGGAAAGCTAAGATTGAAATGGATGAAACCTTTTCTCGTTCGAAGGGTCTTCGAAAATGGAGCTGTCGAAATTAGTGAACTAGCCATGACTCAGAACCATTTGTTGTGAATGGTTAGAGACTCAAAACTACTCCTCAAACTCACCGATTCAAATTTAGCTGTGGTATCTTTTGATCTCCATTCTCCCTTAGACACATTGCACCCAGCAGATGGCATTAGACTTAGCACTTAACGGGAGGTGACGTGCTACGGATGCGTTTGTTTAAAAGGATCGCTGTAGTTTGCGTTCGCAACGTCGATTTTAAATGAAGAAATGGACGTGAGTCCGAGTGTCGAACTCAGGGAGGCATGAAAATCAGATTTTTCTTGTCACTTAGTGTCATGTAAATGATGGGTTTTTGCTTGCAAGAAAACATGGAAGAAAAGATGGAGAGAGAGTAGGGTTAGAATTCTTTTTATTGCAACATTCAAGCAATACAAGGTTAAGGAAAACTCATGAAAAAGAGAGAAAATAGCTAGAGAAGGAACATTGCCATTTAATCATGCCACTTTAAGTTTTACAAATACAACAATAGCTAAATGTTTAAACAAAAGGAAGGTAAAGCTAGAGTAAAGGGAGAGAAAGAGAGAGAGAGGGGAGACGGCGAGGCGGCTACGGCGGTGGAAGAAGGCTCCGTCAGCGGCTCGTTGACTCTGTTGACTACAAGAGATGCTAAGGGAAGCTAGGAGGGAGATACAACACTTGCTAAGGGTATTTAATGCTTTACATGGGTGGTTGGAAGGGGTTTACATAGGAAGAAGGGGTTTTTAATTTAAGTATGGGCTTTAGCGACGTCCGAGACATCGCTAAATCCATGCTAAAAGCGTCGGTGTAGCCCCTTGCCTGCTGGTCTCACGCGTGCACCCGTTCTTCTTCATGCACGATCTGTGTGTGCACGTTGTAGGCCGTTCGATCGAAGATCAGACGGCTGAGCTTTCGCATGGAGTGCTGGCATGGATTGTGCCAATCATCACGTGTGCCTGGTATCTGCGTTCAAGAGAGCACCGCGTGGCACGCTGTGGACCGTTGATCATCCAATCAACTGTCAGAACTTCTCGGGCAAGTTGCGGGAGCTCCGGATGTCGGATTTGGTTGATTTTGAGTTCGTTGGACTCCGTTCGTCATTCTAAATCCGTCCATGTGGTACGATTGCTCATTTGAGGCTTATTTTGATGTGAACTTATAGAAATGGCCATTAATACTATCTAATAAGCAATCTCAATGTGCGATGCATGTCATTCTCCCATACCAATTTATTATGTGTTATTTGTGCATGTTACCCTTAAGATAAACCCCAATTGACAGAATTATTACCCAAAAATGTAGTGTTATCATACCCCCATGCTTACTCCTTGCTAGTCTCTAGCAAGGTTCATTCTAGCCATTATTCTCAGTCAGAATTCAGGAAGTGATTACTTAAACATTTTCTTACTTGTCAACAGGAGGAAATATACTAAGATCCTAATCTACAAAGACTACACAGTGCCCGGGTGTCTACCAAAATATGAATCGCCTGAATCCTTGCTTTAAGGCATGTATATATATTTTTTCTTTTTCATCTTTCCTCATTTTAGATCTTTGGAGTTGAGAGTGTGTTGGTAACTTTTTACGGCTACCCAACCTACCCAGAACTCAGAAAAGACTCTAAGTGCTAAGCATCTTGGTGTGAAGATCGTGACAGACTCACTCAATGGTAATTCAGACAGACTTCGGGTTTCTACGCCCCTAGGTGACTGGGAAAGGAAGTGTTTTGCCTGAAGGTGTATCTGTCCAATCGGTAGCTTTCTCCCTACTTTTATTCTACTTGGGGTCAACACAAGGATTTTTCTAGTGTATATCTCCCCAGCTTGCTCTACTTCCCCGCTTCTTCTTTAAGTATTTTAGGTCTTTTTGTACATTTAATGAGCTGGATTCTGGACAGCCGACCAATGGGCTATTACCCACGATCACTTGCTAGCCATACTCGTGCGGTGAAGTGTGGCCTATTTTATTCTTTTTTTCTTCTCTTTTTTTTTTTTAGTAGGTGGCTTCCCTGATCTTAAATTTACCTAGAGGCAATAAAAAGAATGTGGTCCTATGGCTAGGCTTTGGACAACCGACTAATGGCCTGTTACCCACGACAACTTGACAGTCATACCACCCTAGAAGGTTCATTAGCTACCCAATTTCTGTCAGAATCTCCGAGGAGTGAGTTAGTGCAAAAATGTGTGCAGATCTTAGACTAAAGGTCTCTCTGAGTTAGAGGGCGAGTTGATAAGTCATATACCTATCACCTTATTTTATTAGTGGATTAGAAATAAATTAAGGTTACAAGGACTTGAAGTTGAATCCATATTTTAACGAACACCAGGGCTGATTAAGCCTGAAGGCCTAAAAAGTCTAAGTGTTCAGGTTCTTTTCATATTATTTCCCACTGCTGACAAGTTCCTAATGCCTAAGTTTTTTCTTCCTAAATTCAAAATTTTCTTTAATTTAATTTTATTTTATTCAGATTGATTAAATGAACTCAGAATCATACAAATTACCACCCCCCCATGCTTAAGTTGGACAATGTCCTCATTGACAAATACATGGATGCAACAGGGGTTTAGAAAGATATTACCTGAGTGAAGTAAAATACCTGATCAGTCTGAATCTTCTAGGTTGCCTCCCAGGAAGCACTGAGTTTAATGCCTCCAGCTGGGCGGTGCTTCGTGTCATCCCTCAATGAGGGTGACAACCTCCTTTAGGGGAACCTGTGCGAGGAAGTGTTTCAATCTCTCACCATTGACTGTGAAAGTATGCCCAGTGTTCAGATCTGCGATTTCAATCACCCCATTGGAGTAGGGCTTGACTACCCTAAACGGTCCTATCCACTTGGACCTGAGCTTTCCCGGAAAGAGTTTTAGTCGGGCGACAAAAAGCCGGACCTGCTGGTTAGGCTCGAAGGTCTTTCTATGGATGAGTTAGTCATGGACGACTTTCATTTTCTCCTTATACAGCCGACTATTCTCAAAAGCATCCCGAGGAATCTCCTCGAGCTTAGAGAGTTGGAGCATCCTCTGTGCACCGGCTAACTGGGAATCCATGTTACATTGCTTAACGACCCAGTAAGCCCAGTGTTCCAACTCAACAGGAAGGTGGCAAGCTTTGCCAAAGACCAGGTGATAAGGCGACATGCCTATCGGAGTCTTGAAAGTGGTCCGGTATGCCCACAGGGCATCATCTAGTCATGCGTATCAGTCCTTCCTATCAGGTCTCACAGTCTTCTGTAGAATATTCTTGATCTGCCTGTTTGAGACCTTGGTCTGCCCATTCGTTTGCAAATGATACGGGGTGGCAATGCGGTAGGTAACCCCGTATTTTCTGAGTAGGGCACGGAATTGCAAATGAGTGAGATCGAGTTACGTAATGATGCATATGAGAACTCACATATCTACAAAGAGCATGTCAAAGCCTTCCATGACAAGCACATATCGCGAAAATCATTCCATCCTAGTCAGAAAGTGCTCATCTTTGATGCCAAGCCCAAGCTCTTCCCAGGAAAGTTAAGATTGAAATGGATCAAACCTTTTCTCATTCAAAGGGTCTTCAGAAATGGAGCTATCGAAATTAGTGAACTCAGCCATGACTCAAAACCATTTGTTGTGAACGGTTAGAGACTCAAACTATTCCTCGAACTCACTGATTCAAATTTAGCTGTGGTATCTTTTGATCTCCATTCTCCCTGAGACACATTGCACCCAGCAGATGGCATTAGACTTAGCACTTAATGGGAGGCAACCTATCATTTTAAAAAACCCGAGACCCTTCTAACCTATCTCTAAGCTAAAGTTATTTTCACTTTTGGGTTCATCCATTAGAGCAATCGACTCTACCTTCGATATTCATATCAGAGCTTGAAATCGTTTGCAATAGCCATCCTGACCCATTTGCCACCCACCCAAACCTGTTCTAATGTACGATCTAAGTTGAACTCGGACCCACCTAATTTACAATGAGGACATTGCAAATCTTAGGCATGGGGGTATTAAAGTGCAAAATGTTGTAAAATTCGATCCATTGAGGGGTTTCATTAAAAAAAAAGTAGAGAGATGAATGGAGGAGAGCTGAATTGAAAGATCTGAATTGAGGAGGAAGAAGAGGAGAAAAGAAAAACAAAAAAAAGGAGCAAACAAAAGAAAAACTTGTGATAGTCCTTGTAATTGAGTATGGAAGTTACCTAAGTTCTAAGTTGGATTGGATGATGAATTGAGACCTGAATGGCTAAATCTTAGAAGATAAGTGACGGATACTGACCTTAGGCCTCTTGGGCCTACTCTAGGACTTAAAAACTCACGTATTTGTTAAGATCTTTATTAATCCTCAAGAGGTTGAGGAAAGTGCAAAGTTGATATATTAAGTCTAAGGCTTAGGGATTATTCGGCCCGTTGCTTGCCCTTTGGTTTGCGGGACATGGTAACCTAAGCGCCCAAAAATCACACACCAGTCTAGTTTAGTGTGCTTAATGAAATATAATGCCAAAAGTGTTCTATTCTGAAAATGTTTTCCCGAAGATTTGACTTAAGAGCCGCTCGAAGACACAAGCTGATTGGACAAGTTCTTGATGCGGAGAGGTGGAATGAAAAAATACTCCCCTTGAAGATGCATAATAACATATCGTCTCCTCGGTGCTTGTCTCCTAGAATATCTAAATATCCTAATGGGGCATGTAAGCACCTTGTGCTGGTTCAGGTACCATGGGAGAGGTTATCCCGAAGTGTCAATTGCCAGGGCCTGAATTTAGCTAAAGAATGCCATGGGCAGCACTATCCCGAAGTGTCGAAATCCAGGGTTCTATGGTTTTCCATTGGCGGTGCTATCCTAAAGCATTGAAAGCCAGGGAATATGATATAGACAATGTTTAGAACCAATTCAATGTTGGATTTAGGGGAATATAAAAAGAAAAGAGAGAAAACTCTCAAACTAAATATCGGATGTCGTCCACCTTCGACCGATCAACTCCAGTTTTGATTCCACCTCTAGGCATTACGGCTTCATTTGAAGAACCCACCTGCAGCTTTGATTGAAGAGCGAAGCCAAGTAGTAGCTGCAATCAAGGAACAAACACACTTGAAGCACACACGAACAACAACAGCACACAGTCCTATATCGTGGATTTTTGAAAAAGAAATAATACTTATTGAGTTTCGTGCATTAGCTTATTGCCTCATAACATGGGGTGAGATCCCCTCCCTCACGCTTTCTCACTCCTCGCCTGCCACCCACACTTAGGCGGGCTTGGACGCTAGATCCGTTTACTCGACTACCCTCTGACCTGATTCTGAGGAGAGAGAGAGAAGGGAATTATGAGGGAAGGAGGGGAGGTTTTGCACTATGCATCATTGGGATTCGTGCCCACACTTAGCAAAATTTTAGAGGTGCTTTGGGGATTGACACTTAAGGTGTTTGAGGTCTTGACCCAACATCTAATTTATGAAGGAATTGTTTCTGATTTGGCTACTATTGGTTGAAAATTGAGTTGGGAATTGTGCTTACCGTTGGGGATAATTAGTGGTTCCAACCACCAATTTTATTCTCTTTTATTTTTATTCTGAGATACAATTTTGAGCTTTAATTGATTATTCTCATATTTGTGATTGAATATTAATTACATCATTATTTTTTATTGTTGTGTTTGGTGGATTAAATTGTAATACTTGCTCCCACCTTGAAACTCACGATTTTTCGAGTACTTATAAATTTTAAATGTTGATTCTATTTTCGTCACTATACTACGACACATTTTTCTAAACTACAATGATTTTCAAGCCAATAGCCCTTGATGACGAGAACACTCAGCAACGATAATGTATCACAAACCCTTCACAAATGTGAAGCAACCCTCACCTCTAATCTCCACGTGCATGGCCACAAGATCACCAACAGGATCACCAAATTGTGATCCTTCACAGATTAATCATCCAACTTGCTTGTTCAACTTCTAATAAGCTTGTTGATCTTCCATCAACAGTTATTGTTGGACTTCACTCAACACAAGAATTGGTTTTCCAACACTTTATTGGATGTCTAAGAGAATAGAGGTACAAAATGCATGAGTCTTCTTCTCTTCCTCTCCTTGGTAGCGATGGGATTCTCTCTTATGTAAACTAATGCTTGATTAGGTCTTTGGCCTTTCCGTTGAGAGATATTTATAGAGATTCAACCTAATCCTAATATGGTGGGAACCGTTAGATCAAATCCAATAGTTGGGATCAATTCCTACTTGAATAATTGCTTAGTGGCCTTTCATTAATTTTGGACAATTAGGTTTTGGTACCCAAAACACATTTAATTTTCATCTAAACAGAACTAAATTTTTCTAGTAGGGAAAGATGGAGAGGGTGGGAGGGTATGGGTGACCTAGGATTGCTTGTCCATGGAGTGGGATAAATTAGCTATATATTATAAGTACCTGCTATACAATATAACTTAAGTTATAAATAGGTCAAAATTAAGTTAGAACATAGATTACAAGTATACATTACAAATTAGCTTCCTAAATAGTTAACTTACTAAAATAGATTAGGCTAAATTAATTAATTTACATTAATAACTTAGGATTATGTACACTATATACACTATATACATAGAGTTTTTTCTAGGAATTTTTAGAGTTTTTCATTTTTTTTGTTTTGTTTTGAGTTTTATCTAAGAAAGCAAAGATAATGAAAGCTAAGGAATAGGATGGAAAGGCTTCTTTTTGTATTTTTGATTTTCTGCTTATTTCTATTTGAAAGGAATCCTAAATTTCTACTGACATTATCTATAAGCTAAACACATACAAACCTAAATCTAACTATACACACATGTTCAATATATGCTAATGTTACTCACTAAACTTTTCTTTTATTTATTGACATTATTTTTGTATTTTTTTACACTAATTATAGTAATAAGGCATAAAATGGGCCAAATAAAGGTTGTAAAATCAATGCAAGCCCTAGAAATTCTAAGAAAATGTTGGATATATAGATTTGAACATGTTGAACTTCCAGAAACTGATGGAAATTAAAATCAAATGTAGGATCGTGATCTAAACATTGCAATCACACTTAACATACCGTTCAGATAGTTTTTAGCTATCATTTTGCTAATAGAGAATGTAATAGCTATAAAGAAAATGCTACAACTCATCTCCAAGAAGTTTTCACTCTAAACATCTAATGTCATAATATTAACTCATAGAGATAAACTCCTTTGAATGTCAAAATAGCGTTGGAATTACATTAGAACATCAAATCAACACTCGCCCATTATGAAACGTCCTTCCGCTACTGTTATTGTCCAAATAAAACCTTTGGTCAACCAAGGTCTTCTCTAATTATTCCAAGAGTTGTTTTAATATTAGAGAAGTTAGATCCAGATCAAATCTCTTTTAGAAAATTCATCATAGCTGTAGATCATTAAAAAACTAGCTTGAAACTATGATAGATGCTCAATCAAAACTCATTCAGAAACCTAGCAATTAATGCTGAAATAAGAATTAGGCTAATTCAAGACTTGTTGTTTGTGCTTGGTTACATGGAATGTAACTCGATGGAAAATCTCTTCCATAAAAGACTAAAATCATCAAAATCCATTTCAACCCATTCCAAAGTTTCTTCCAAAATATAGCAATTGTAGCTGCTGATGCAGCTAACAAAAACCTCAGATTTTCTTTGAAAGCTCAAGAACCTGATAAAATCACTCAAATTCACTTTATACGACTCAAAAACCATTCTACTATATGGCCCAGGTCATTAAAGCCTGACTTGAGAGTTCGAGTCTCATGTTCAGTCATGAACTTAGGAGAGAATGCCAATCAATCTTAGATCAAGTTTAACTCAACTAAAAATCAAGCTAAAGTGTCGCGATTGTCAATTGAACATCCTCAAACTCCACTCATAACAGATCAAAGCTTGATGAACCTAGGAACTTTAATCGATCTATCTCTTGTGCTATTGACAACAAGAAAAAGATAGAACAAATTAGGCATTTATATCAATGGAAAATTATTTGAAATCAACACACACTCATAGGGGTTGAAGGACATGTAGGGGGCGGGTGGAGAGAGGTGTGTGGAAGGGGCCTCTCAGGAGAGAGTCCTGTGGGCATGGGGGAGTGCCACTGGTCTGTTATCGATGTCGAGAGGGTGGGCATCTCTCCACCATCTACCGCAACACCCCTGATTGCCTCTGTTGTAGGGGTTTGGGCTGCCGGCGGTTTATGTGCCAACTCTCAAATGGGGTGTTGGCTAGTAGGCAACCGGTGCAACATCGTCTGCAACAATGGCCACCACTGGCTCAACCGCTTCAAGATTGAGCATAGGTGCATCTTCGTGGGAGGCTGCCGGTATGTATAGGTAGTGTCATTGCAATATGTAAAATTGATAGTATTTAAAATTTATATTCATAGATAATGATATCTAGGATTCTTTAATGAAGATAATTTTGTTAGTCAAAAGATAGTTATCTCTCTCGCTTTTTGAAATTAAACACTTTTCTTTTTTGCTTTTGATCTTTGTTGTTTGTAAGGTTTTAGAAATACCGAGCAATGAATGCAAAGATGAGAAAAGTTCGCAATGGAAACTACTATGCCTAAAGTGACAATAAAAAAGGATCTTCACTTCTAAGCTCACCCTAGGAAAGTGGGCCTAGGGTAAATAGAAGGGAAGAGTGGTGGTGCATTAAGTTACTAAAAAGAAAGCACAATAAATCAAGGGCACAAAAATTGTAAGGCAACAATTAAATCTTTTATATTGCTAACAAAGACAAAGTACTTGTAGCTGAATGCTTCTTACAATAAAAATTGACAACTAGCAAATACCAAAGAAAGAATGAAGATGAAGAAAAGCTCCTCCAATTGCAATGAAGACACTCTCACTCCGAGTGGAAGAGAGACCTGAGTTTGGCCAGGGTTTTAGTTCAGGATGAAGGCATACTCGGGGGGATCAGGAGGTAGGTCCAAGGGAAAGGGAATGAGGTAAAAGTCAGTGTGATGAAGGGTGGGTGAAGTTAGTGTGGGAGGGTGAGGTGAAATTAGAGTGGGTCGATCTGGTGGATACTCAGGAAGAGATTTTGAGTGAATACAAGGTTCCAAATCTTTGATGTCACTGACCATTGATTTAGAGTCAGAATCCTTGAAAAAATTATGGTTGGGAAGAGAATCTATCAGCATTATTTCCTCCACCAAATTAGATGTTTCAGTATCTGAGTCCTTGAAGAAGTCATCATCATTACAGAATCTCCTAGAGGATTTGCAAATATCTAGAGTAATTGTTTGGCCTGTGCAAGTGATATCCATTTTACCCATATGGCAATTTATATTTGCTTTCGCGGTGGCCAAAAAGGGTCTTCCAAGAATGATAGGGGCACTGATTAGAGATTCAGGTACCTCAATGTCAAGGACCAGAAAGTCTACTGGGAAGACACAATTCTAGACCTTAGAAGAACATCCTCAACAATTCCCCTGGGTTTGATTGAAGATCATTCTACTAACTATATGGTAATCTTGATAAGCTTGAGATCACTATCTTAAATTCTTCAAATAGAACCATGGGGATGATATTGACTGAGGCACCGAGATCGAGAAGGGTATGGTTAAATGTAGTATCATCAATAATCACAAAAATCAAAGGCATGCCCGAGTCTTTCATCTTAGGAGGCAGCTTGCTCTGTATGACAGAGCTTACTGTCTTCGAAAGATGCACCTTTCCTAGGTTTTTGGTCTGGCCTTTTGGAGTGAAAATATCTTTCAAAAACTTGGCATAGGCAGGTATATATTTGATTGCATCTAAGAGAGGAATGTTTATCTGAACTTTCCCAAATAATTCCATGAATTCCTCATTTGTGGGCTCATATTTCTTTCTTCTATTGGTGGTGGAGTGGAGAGCTTGGGGAAAAGGGATAGGAGTCATGTCTTGAAAATTAGTTTCCTTTTCTTCCTGAATGATGGTGTTAGGAGAGTGAACTTACATTGGTGTAGTGTGGGTTTCAATAGGTTGGTGGGAAGGTCCAGGATCAATGGTTGTTTTCCCACTCCTCAAAGTAACTACATTGGTAGTTTGGTTGTTCCTGGGAGGAGGTTGGGGGACTAGTTGTTGGTGGAAACCTAGTGGGTGCTGTGGTACTGGTTTGATGGCTAGTTGATTAGTGTGGTTCTAATTTGAGTTCCTGCCTTGGTAGTGGTTCCTCTAATTGGTAGGGTTGGGCATGGTTTGGAAAGGCAGATGTCTTGTAGGTCTTTGACTCGGAGTAACCCCAGCCTGATTATGGAGATTTGTAACAACGTGGGTTACTTCTGTCATTTGAATTTGCATCCCCTGCAGGGTTTTCATAACACGGGCATTGATGTCTTCTTTGGATGATCTAGGTTGATAGA
Organism: Thalassia testudinum; assembly: GCA_037157565.1. Taxonomy (NCBI): domain Eukaryota; kingdom Viridiplantae; phylum Streptophyta; class Magnoliopsida; order Alismatales; family Hydrocharitaceae; genus Thalassia; species Thalassia testudinum. Next base: position 137,834,503 of record JAZHRO010000055.1, on the reverse strand, counting down.
AAGTTTGGTTCTGTCCATACCTTCCAAATTGGTTTTGTTTTTGAGAGGGAACCTCATTAGGCCAGGAGTGAGTCAGGCAGTTCCTCCAGTTTGAGTTGGAGGGATTTCTAAAGTGCTCCTAGAGGGTGAAAATATTCTCTATGGCTAGGGTGGGATTCAGATAATTATAAGTCCTAGTAGAACCATATAATGCCTCGGAAAATTGATTATACTCAATAGGACAGTATTGAGATTATGCAAATTTTCACTCTTCAGAATGTTAGGTGGGGTCAGATGTGGAGCCTCGGTCGGTGTGGTAAGTCTTTCCTCGATTTTCTTCTGATTTAATTGCATCTGGTCGAGTCTGTGGGTAATCATTTGAAGATCGTCTTGGGTAATGGGGATTGGTTGAGTGCCTATCTCATGAACGTCGAACTGTGGGTTGGTAGTCCAGCCAAAGTTGTTAATGGATGCATGGTTAAATGAGTTTTCACTCATTTCTTCAAAAAGATCGTAGGCGCTCTTAGCATCTTTATTTAGGAAGCTGCCGCCACACGAGGCGTCGACTGATATGCACACATCTAATTAGCCTAAAATGTCTATTTATGCATGTTCCTAGTGTCATAGAAGCATCGTGCATTATAAATATTGCATATCATGCATTATCATGCATTTAGGTTAATTTGTATAAATCATATAGTAATTTGCCCCTTTTGTTGTTAAGGGACAGGGCGATATTTATCAGGGCCTCGAATTGAAGATCTAACTGTATGGATTTGATTAGGGCGACGATCGGAGTCCAACATCTTCGAGATAGCCCTGATCGGACCTTCGTAGCATTAAATGCAGTGCGAGGAAGATCAGAGGTCAAGGTTCAAGGTGGTGAAAATCCATACCTCAGATGACAAATCCAACCACATGGATGGATTCAAATCGACGATCCCAGCCTAATGGCATGAAAATCGATCCAATCTAACAACCGTGGTACCTCTTATGAGCAAAAGATGATGGACTGACTCAAATGGCACCATGTGGCACCATCCAAGCCACCAAAGTCATCAGCGCTCTTCATCCTCATCAAAGATCACGTGATCTTGACTGGTGGATCAAGATCCAATGGTTGAGAATGCATGGATGAAGAATTGAAAAGCGCAACAAAGAATGGTTGATAGTGTAGCAATTAAGAACTTCGTATGCACATAGGTTGGGTGATCGAGCCCTCGTTCGGTGCTCTCTCCTCACACACAAGAGCTCAATTCAAATGCTCGATCAGGAACCAATGGCTCAGACCGACTGATCAGATGGATGCATGATTTGGCTCCAGATCTCATGCGTAATCATATATGCTCCTCAACACTCAACACGTGCTCTCGTGAGCAATCTGGAGCGTGCCATCATGATCCGACTGCTCGTGAGGTAGCCACGTTGCGCGATTCTTGGTGTGTGTGGCTCAATGGCTGATTTCTGATCGGCAGCCATGTGGCGTGACATGGCCACTCGAATCAAAGATGAATGGTGGAGGTTGAGGCACAACTTCAGCAATGCTTGCCTTCAGTGATGCATATAATCATCACTAAAGGCCCTATATTAAATTCTAAGCTTTAAAATGACCTTTATGCCCCCCTTCCTACAACTATATAAGGCCACCCCTACCACCTCATTCTTCATCCCTTCCTTTCTTCTCTCACCCCCTCCAAAGCTCTACGAGCTCGTCCCAAACCCAGGATGCTCCATTAGAGTCTTAAATACAATTTTTTCATCGTCTCGTCCCCGTTCGTGGAGCTCTCACGGTTGTCATCTCATCACCGTTTAGGAAGTGGATCCCACTGCGACGTCACCCTGCTCCATCCTCCATCTTTGCCCTCTTTTTCTTAGCATCTCACTACCCTTGTCCAGGCACCCCGTCAACTCGACTTGTCCTCTAAGCAACCGTCGAGGAGGATAACTTCTTACCCCCTTCTCTTTTATCACTTTCTAGTGTAGATTCAAGCTTTCTAGTGTGGCACATAGTTGTAATGGACACGCACCTATTGTTATAAAATTATTGTTCATTCTCTCTCTATTTTATCTTTATTTGTATTATTCTTTCTCTCTCTTCTATTAATTATTCTTCATGTAGAATAGCTAGTAGATTTATTTCAACCAGCTAATCTGCTTTCATGACAATAATTCCTATGCGATTTTTAATAAAACGTTCGTCTCCTCGTGTTTGACTCCGGACTCACCAGAGTTTCGGTTAAATTATCTGTTTGACGAATTTTTACGTGACTACAGTGACAGGTTTTCAAACTCAAATCTCTTAGCATAGAAATCACGTTCAACATCGACGAAACGTCCAAGTTGATCTTCTAATCTATGGTAGAAGATCTGCATGAGCTGCCATAAAGGAACCTCGCGGTGCGGGCAACTTCTTAAAAGATCTTGGAAGCATTCTCAAACATCGTAATGGATCTTCGTAGGGAATTTGTATGACCAATGGCGAAGAATTTTTATAGGAAAACACTTTTTAGCTGAGGCCATGTGTTAATTGGTTTGCCAATAGTTTTGAACCAATAAGCAGCCTTGTCCTTGAGAGATAGTGGGAATAACCACATCAGCCATAAATCCTCTCGCACATTAGGAGAACAGATTGTCTGTGCAAGTAGCATGAGTTCCTCAAGGTGGCTAAAAGGGTCTTTCCTAGGAAGGCCATGGAAGTGCTTTATGAGGTTCAGAACTATCGGTTTGATTTCGAAGTCTCCTTTTGGTATGACCACCCCTGGTCTATTCTCATAATTAGAAGGATCATAGAAATCCTTAAGAGGAACGTCAAGTAGCTAACGGGGTGGCGGGTTTTTCCCTTGGTTGGCTAGGTTTGTTATAGTTCTATACAATTATTGTTGGTTTGCTTGTAGTTGAGAAAGTTGCTCAACCATCATGTACAAGGGATTGGGCGAGTGGCCTTGCTTTTGTTCTTGTGGAATCTTAGCCAGTTCTAAGCCAGGTAAGCTAGGAATGGGTAAGTCAAAAAGTGGGTTAGATTGTGGATTTTGAGTGGAAGGGATAGAGGCATTTTCTAGGTGAGAGGAGGAAGCAACATTGGACCTATTTTGGTTTTCCATTTTTGAAGAATGTAAAGAAGAGGATATTTTTATGCGAGGGGCAGAATTAAGAGGTCCCTCTAAGTGTGGATTCTAGGACCGCCACTTGTGCATGCAATGGAAGAATGGGGAGGAGAGGGAGGAAAGATGAGGAGAATAAGTGTGTAGCCAAGCAATAAAAATTCTAGACCTAACTTAAGGGTGACCCCTAAAAATTACCAAAGACTTGGTCTACCTAAGAAATAAGAAATCAGTAGTTGAAAACCGTTCCCTCAACAAATCTGGCTAGATTGAATAAGGGGAGGGTTGGGCCCAAGCATGTCCCAGGAAAATCATTGGGTGTTTGTATAAATATGCACCTGGTCGTTTGACACAAGCCCTTAGTCTTGCACCAGATATAGATGAAGTGAAATCAACTAAGGAAATCTTAAGACCTAGGTAGCAAGGTTAAGTTTGATAAAACCTTAGGGGTCAAATTGTAATAAATTTTTAATTAGGTATAGGAGGCTAAAGTGTTCAAGGAATGTGATGGGCGTTAATTGGGGTAATGCTCGATTATTTCAATTTTTGTGTGCGAAAATTGGGTGGGAACTGATGCCTAAAGCCAAAACAAAGAGGTTTACAAACAAGGATTGTAATTGAAGGATTTTAGGGTTTTGATCAAGATTTGTAGATTTTAAAGTTCTCACTTTTTAAGAATTCAACAAAGGTTTTGAAGTTCCACAATAATAGCAAATAAGTTGTTGGTGGAAGTCAATTCCTTTAAAGTTGATGTGGCATTAGAGAGAAATCAAAAACCCTAAAGTTTGAAAATCCTATGTATGTAGCTCCTAAATGAATCTCTTTCTTGTAAAATCCTTTTAGGTGGTGGTCCAAAAATACACACAACACCTCCACTTGATAGGAAATCAAACAATGAATCCCAAAATAAGTTTTTTGAGATTTTAGAAACTTGTTTGATATTTTTTTGGAATTTTTCTTTTTATCGGTGTCAAAAGGCAGAAAGTATAGATTTGGTAAAATGATTCTGCAGAAACCTTAAATAACTTAAACAAATTTTGAACATTTTATATGATGTAGAGAATTTCTCAAGGTTCCTAGCAATATAAAGGTTGTCCAAATCTGATGAATAGAAACATTTATAAAATTCACTGATAGTAAGAAAATAGTAAGGAAATAAGGTTTTACCCTTGTTTAGTCCCCAAATTTTTAGATTTTTTCTACTTGTCAAAACTTTCTAAACTTTTGACTCAAGGTTCTTAACTCAAAGGGGCTTCCTTGGGTGAAGTTTGAGGATTTTTGAAAGCCTTTAAGTGCCCAAACTTGATTGTGAAAAATCGAGATTGAAGTTTGGATTTTCAAAAATTAGACACCAATAAGACAAAGGCGGTGGAGAATTAATGCAAACAAACACAATTGGATTTTAGGGTTCCACCACCCCAAATTTTCTCATTTTTGTGATTTTTGATAATTTAAAGATTTTTTCTTAGAGATTTTTCTTGATGAGATTCCTAGGAGATTTGGCTTGGGTACTTACCTGAAGATCGTGGGAAGACATGACAACTTGAAGCTTTCACTCCAAGTGAGTCCAATTCCTACACCCGCTCTTGTTTCACACTTGAGTCAAATCAAAACAAAATTCGTGAAGATCTAATTAAGCAAGAGAGAGATTAAATAAGACTAGGCCGTGTCTCCCCAGCAACGACGCCAAAAAGTGATAGCGATTTTACATAGTTTGTTAAATACGTGAAATAGTGTCATTGCAACACGTAAATTCGATCTCTTTTAAAATTTATATTCCTAGATAGTGGAGTATCTAGGGTTGTCCAAGAAGGTCAATTTTTTTTTTTTTGAAACTGAAAGGAAAGCTATCGTGCTATGATAGCAATCCAGGAGAGCATTTTTATTCATCAAAAAAATATGACCTTTCAAAATGGATCCCCATACATGTATGAGGGACCAACATACATTTACAATTTGTTCCACACAAACTAGTCTCTCATGAAACAAAAACTCATTCCTTGCCCTCCAAATACAACACATCACTGTTGCCATATGTATATGCAACTTATCCCATATCAGAAATTTTTACCAGAGTAAGTCCCACGTGGGAAGTGGTTCCCTACAAACTCTTCTCCAAACCGCATCAGTCACCACACAAGATGAAAAAATGTGTCTAGTACTATCAGTGGGCAACCCACAAAGCAAGCATGATTGTAATGCAACGCCCATCCTCCTATGTCTGAGATCCCCTGTAACCAATCCATCTCTCCTGCATAGCCACAAGAAAATTTGGATTTTAGTTGGAATTTTCAGTAGCCATAATTTCCTTAGTATCATATCCGCCTCCTTAGAACTGGACAAAATTATGATCTTGTCATATGCCCGAGCTGGGGTAAAGATCCCTTCCCAATGATAATTGATGAGAGCCTCATCATGAGCCAGAACTAGCTCATTTTGACCTAATAAAGAGAATAAAATCTCCTACATAACCTAGAAGAGGGCTTAATTGAAGGAATAAGTGTTCTGAGAAGAAAACATGAAATAAAGGTTAAAACTGCAATTTTACCATTGCAGTACATAAACGGGATTTCTCAGAGACAAAACATAGGTTAAATGGTCTAAATGAGATAAAAAGTGGGTTGAATCAATCGAAAATGGGTTCATGTGCAATCCAGGAATTAAATGACATCTTATAACCCTAAAACAGACTCGCTTAATTCAAAAAGGTTTTGGTTAAGATAAAAATCAAGTAAACCCTCTAAAAATCATGGAAAAATATCCCTTAGGGTTTAAAACATTCAAATTGGCCTTTGGAACCTAGTTTGACCTAGATTAGGGTCCTAGCTCATCAATTGACCTAATTTGGGTTTCTAAGCAAAATGTCCAGTCAAACGTGGTCAAACATAAAATCCAACTTCACCATTGGATTCCTTAGGTCAAAATTAGGTTTTTACCAAAATTTGGACCTAAGGGGAGGTCATCTTGACCTACTTTGCAATTTAGTACATCAAATCATATTTTGGTCCCTATCTTTTGAAAACCATCACATAGAACCCCCTAGCTTCCTTGCCAATCTTACAATATGGTCCCTCCACCATTATTGGGGAGAGATCCTGCTCCGGTGAGGATTAGAGAGGGGATACTCTCAGATCCCTCAGAGATCTCCTCCCAGAAATGGAAGGGAGATTCTCTGAGGAATCCCCCTCCATCTAAGCCCGATCACAACCCCTGACTTGCACCCAATCTCTCGTGCGAATGCACGAGAGATTTGGGTATCTAACCACCTGCCATCTCCGGCGAGATGTCGGTGACAGAAGGCGTGCCCTCCACGCACCAGAAGCACGGCCAACACCTATAAATTAAACCCCAACTCCGGTCGAACCTCCTCAGCTCGACTTGGCCAAGATTCCACCTCAAATTCATCTCCTTCTTCTCCGGCGAGCCCCCCTCCTCTTCCTCGTCGCTCTGCCACAAAACCAGTGGCAGAGCCGTCTTCCTCATCCTCCTCCGCGTCGCGCAACACCCGCGCGTGCTACCCTAGCCCCGTCATCGCCGCCATCTTCCTCCACTGGGCGTCTTCTTCTCCGGGGACAGCAGATATTGCCGACCACCTCCTCGTCCCCTTCGTCCCTTTAGTTAGGTCAAAACTATTCTCCTCTATCCCCTCTTTCATCTCCCTCACTCTATTTCACACAATCGACCCTCAACCGTCCCTATTCACCATCACCTTCCTTATCTCCGGCCACCCTCCAGCAAGATCTCCCATCGCTCTGCAGCCCCACACGCTTCGCCGACCATCACATAACCTCCGCCTCACCTCACTGAGTAACCTCCACCCATCCACAGTCCCGTTACGCCACGACAATAACCCCCTGAACACACCCATCCATCCGGCCACAGGACGACCTAGGCAAGAACACCTAGGCCATCCCGCAGCCTGCCACCTAGCTCTTCACCTTCGCCGTGAAACGGCGAAGGTCCCCTGGTGATCTGATTAAGCCGAGAGGCTCTTTTCGTGTCTGACAGATCTCAAGCTCCAACCGCCATTGACGGCAACTTGAAGAAGCTCCACACTTGCTCCAGGCCTCAGGACTGCAAGACTCCAGGTGCTACGAACTGGGGCAGGTCTTGCGAAGACAAGGGGTCCAGCGAGCGATGCCACAGAGCCTGCAGTTGCAGTAATTGAAGGAATGGACTCCTGCGGGCGCACGAGCGAAGGCAGCGACCATTAGTCCCACATCGGTAACTTACAAAGTGCTGGCATGGTTTATATCATTTTTGTGATATGGGCTCAGTGCCTCCGAATGCACTTGGGGTGAGGTCCCTCACCTATCTTACTGCACCTCGTCCGCGAGTTCACCACATGGATCTGGCGTGACCCGACCCGACCCTGTCCTGAGCACACCTCTCACACCACCCTCACACCGATGCGCCTGGTCCCGGGCGCGAGATCCGACCCGTTTATCCCGCTCTGGGAGAGCATCCTGAGAGTGGTCTACAGAGAGAGAGAGACACGCGGGTGTGGGTAGAGGGGTAGGTTTTGCTTTGCTGTGGTTGTGCAAGAAGAAAGAAGGAAGGAGTGAAGCCAACACTTAGCCGCTGCTAGAAATGGAAATGAAGTAAGGAAGCCATTGCAGAGGAAAAAGAGAAGGAAGAGGTGAAGGAAAAAGAGTAGAAGAACTGAAGAAGAAACAGAGAAAGGTTAAGGCAAGACAGAAAAGAAGAAGAAACGCCAAGGGAAACAGAACTGAAGCAAAGGAAACAGAGCCAAGGAAGAAGAAGAAGACCCGTAAAGAAGAAAGAAGCAAGGCAGAAGAAAATAAGAATGAAAGAAGCAAGGCACTGCAGAGAAAGAAGAAGGAAGAAAATCAGAAGAAGAAGAAGAAGAATAAAAGAAGGGAAACATCTTTTAAGACGTCCGATCATGGGATCAGACGTCCAATTTCTTCTTTTTTCCACAATTAATTTTCAAACTCATGCATTTATATTTGAATTAAGTTTTGAGTAATTTAAGTGTTCAATTACATTCTTGAGATTAGTAATCAATTCCAATTGCTCCCTGTGTTCAACCTCGGATACTTAGGTTTTCGAGCAATAAAACTTTTATTTGTTGGCGACGCTTGATCACCTATACTATGACGTAATTAACTGTTAAAGCACGATCGAGAACACGTCAACAATAATGATCCTCTATTCCAGCCATTGGCCTAAAAGCCATCAAGTCCTGCTGCAGCCTTGTCTTCTCCTCCCAAGCTCTGGTGCCTTCTCTATTTGATTTAGCCCCTTCAATCTACTAAGACTCCTCCAAATCAAACCAGTATCTGTTAATCGGATTCCACTTGTTTCCAGTAGCTGCGTACACTCTTGGATAAGAATCCTTCAACAGTCCCAGCGTCGACCACTCCTCCTGCCAGAATTTGAAGGAGCTGCCATCACCAAGAATCGGTTGGAACATCTGCCAATTGCTCCTCATTGCCTGCACCACATATGCCCAAAATGGAGATGGTTTAATTGGATGAAGTCTGTTCAGTGAACTCTGCGAATTGCCATAGTTATCCTTAATCATAGTTGCCTAGTTCTTACTATCACAATTAAATAATATGATGGCCCACTTAAGAAGCAAAGCATCATTGAACTCTTTAAGAGATTTTATTCCCATTCCACCATGCTCTTTTGGCATACACAAGTGATCCCACTTCAGGGGTTGCAAAAATCTCCCTTCATACCTCGATCCCTTCCAAAAAAAACTCTTCCGCATCACATCAATGCACTTCCAAATAGATTTAGGTGCTTTGAGCAGAGAAAAAAAGAAGATGGTGATGGAGGTAATCACAAAATTCAAGAGAATAAGCCTACCTCCCTTGGACAGGTATCGGCTGCTCCATCCTTCCAATTTGACTAAAATTTTATCAAACAGAACATTCCAATCACTTTTCTTCAGTTTGGTGCACTTCAAAGGTAGTCCCAAATATCTAATTGGAAGTGTAACCAAGGGCATACCCAATAGAGAAGATATGGCCATTTTCTCTCCACTAGTTAGCCCCAAGTAGACCAATGAGGACTTATCCCCATTCAATTTCAGATTGGATATCTCTCAAAAAATCTTGACCATATGCAACAGTGCTTGTGCTTCCTGTTCTTTCCCCTCTACAAAAAATATGGTGTCATTGGCATATTGCAGTACTGGAGCCATGGCATTCCTATTTTAGATGGAATAGCCTCTAATCATACCAACCTCTGACAATCTACATGCATGTCTTGCTAGAGTGTCAATTGCAAGGTTAAAGACAAGTGAAGTAAGAGGGCACCCTTGCCTAACCCCACATTGCATTTGAATGCACGCCCCACATGGTCTATCATTGATCAAAGGAGAAAAGGAGGCAGTGGTGATGCATCTTTCCATCCATTGCAGCCATATAGATGGAAAACCTCTCCTCTTGAAAACCTCCCATAGATAAGGCCATAACACCGAATCATAAGCCTTTCGAAAATCTACTTTCCAAAGAAAAGCCTTACACTTTCTCTGGTGCCATCCCATCACCATTTCTTGAGCAATGATGAAAGACTCTTGCAGCAATCTATTGGAAAGAAAGGAAAATTGAATAGGGAGAATCTGATCTTGTAGAACACTTCAAATTCTATTAGCCAGAACTTTACTCACCACCAAATATATAGAATTCGAGAGTGCAATAGGCCTAAAGTCCGAGAAACTATCCTCTCCTTGTTTCTTTGGAAGCAGAAAGTGATACGGTCAGTTTATCTTGTTGAAACCACAGTTTCCCCTTTCGAACTCGCTGATTACCTCCATCACCTCCTCTCTTAATATATTCCAAAACACTTTGTAGAAAAAAGACTTGAACTCCATTTGGACCTGGAGAACCGTCATTGTTCAGATTACTTAGAGCATCCAACACTTCTTTTTCAAAAATAGGAACCACCAGATTGCTGGCCTGATCATCAGAAATCCGATGAAAAATAGATCCAGCCATTCTCCAATCTCCCCTACCTACTGCCCGAGAAGTTTCCCTGAAATATCTGATAGCTACAGTAGAAATTTCTTGTAGATAGGAAGTTCTCTGATCACCCACAACAATATAAGATATAAAGTTGTCTTCTGTGTGAGTTGGCTGCTAAATGAAAGTACTTAGCGTTAGTATCCCGCACTTTAAGCCATAACTGTCTAGAGAGTTCTCGCCAATCCATTTCCCTCTTCAAGTCCTCCTTAACTATCACCTCCTGCCAATTTTTCCTTCCTTCCTATTCATGGTCAGACAATGGTGAAATCGACTCCTTAGCATCCAACCGTTGCACTTCCAAAAGGGCTTCATGACATTTTTGCTCTCTCAAGGTTGCTACAGTAGTTCCATATTCCTTTAGCATTATCCGCATAGATGCAAGCTTTGAGGCTAATCTGACAGTAGTAGTACCCTCTACCTGCTGAGCTCGCCACCATGCTTCAAACATTTCACAAAAACCCAGTTCTCTGAGACACGACTGTCTAAACTTGAAGTATGAGCCAACTTGCACACTCTCACCACTATCCCAAACCAAAGGAGTATGGTCTGAGAAGGGTCGTTGAAGATCAGCAATAGAAGATAATTGGAAATTCTCCATTAGTTCAACATTTCCAAAAATTCTGTCTAGCTTTGACATCAAGCCATTTCCATTTCTATAAGTAAAATTAGCCCCAACTATTGGAAATTCATTTAGACCCAGATTTTGTATCATCAGCTGAAAACCAAATGAAGCACTATCCACCAAACCACTTGATCTATCCATCCCTGTCAATGTACAATTGAAATCACCACCTATTAGCCACGACAGCCCCTGCACATGAGTTGCAATTGTTGATAGATCATCCCATAGTTTAGACCTGAGATTCGCTGCACATGGCCCATACAAACCAGTAATTAGCAACTCCTCCCCTTGTATCAACTTGCACCTACAAGATATCGCATGCCTAGACTTAAAAGTCTCAATCACTTCTAGACAAGACTTTCTCCACCAAAAGGCTACACCACCAGACCTCTCATATGCATTCAAAACCACGTAATCAGTACACCCTTCCCTTTTCAACTCATTCCACAATTGATTATTTTCATCCTCAAAATGAGTTTCTTGAATGAGTGCACAATCAATCTCCCATTCCCTCAAATATCTTGCAAGCGAGGCCCTTTAGACTCTATCACACAACCCACGCACATTCCAAGAGAGGAGTCTCATCTCTCCACTTGAGATCCCCCTTTATTAGACTGCTAAATTCTTTCAACCTTAAGTGTTGCAGCAATAGAATTTTCATCCATCCTCATTGAATTCACATTTCTTCTTTACCTTAGTTTGTAAGAGGATCTCTCAAATCCAGATTTTGATGTAGCGCCAGCCCCAAACATCAACCATTCTGCAGCATGAAAAGAGGAGTGATGCTTCAAAGAATTAACTTGAATATCTTGAAGCACCCCCACAGATAATTCCTCTTCTGCTAAAGGCTGGCCATTCTTTATGTCAGCCATCTCATCCTCTTCCACTCCTGTATGATGAAGATCTTTTCTCTTTTTTGGCTCAGGTGCCTCCTTTGGTGTGTCGCGGCCCATCTGCTCCAGATTGGGATCCTCCCTCACAACCTTAGCAAAAGTGTTCTTCCCTTCCTGCTCCTGGAAGTACATCTCCTCACATCCAAATCATAGCCATAGCAACCATGAGCTGCCACAACATCGAAGGATAATTTTCTCAGGTATCGACCCACCTCTAAAGACATCGACACTTACACATAGCATGCGGCCATCTCCTTCCCATAAGCCTACCTCCGCACCTCTTTCCAATTTCGCAATACCTACTAACATGGACGCAACACATTCCTCGACCTCAGATGCAGTGGCAGACCTTTGATTTCCAGCCTTCCAAATCGAGAACCTACCCTCTGAGGCGATCGTTTTGGCAATGTACCATCAAATGGTGATACCAATCTCCATAAAACTGTCACATTCTCAAGAATGCTTGATTGAAATCTAAGGCACTCAACATCAATCATCCCCAAACCAAACACCAAAAATCGCATGGGAGAGAGAGTGGCAATTTTCCAACCTTCAATTGATAGTGATAGCAAACTTACCAATTGTTGAAGTCGCTCCAAAGAAGGGTTTCCTATCATCACTTCTCCAACCAGAGTGCCTCTGAGAACTAAGTTAGTAACCCTAATATTCTCAGAAATTGGAACCTCCACATCAATGGTATGACCCATATAGGTAGATGCTGGCAACAGTGGTGGATCTTCAGTGTTCATTCTCCTAGGGCGCATGAATGCCCCCTCTCCTGACCTCCCTCTATTCATTGTACAAGAATCTTGCTTGTGACCATGACCACCGCAAGCCAAACAGACAAGAGGGGAATGGCAAACCGCCGTCATGTGCCCTCGCCTTCAACATCAAAGGCACAAAATCAACCTCTTAACCCTTCTCCACTCCCATGTCATTGTGTGCCCCCTTCTCACATCATTCCTTCCCATCTGAGCATACCTCCACTTCTCTCTCCTTCGCCATATCTTCAATCTCCAAGTCGACCACCCCTCATCATCCCCCTGATCGCCATGGTCCTCCTTCCCAGTTACCCTTTCCACCCTAACCCTTTCTGCCTCTTCCAATTCTTTCTCCCAGACATGGAGCAAGGGCCACCTCCAAGGAGGTCAATTTTGTTAGTCAAAAAGATGGTTCTCTCTCTTGCTTTCTCAAATCAAACACTTTTCTTTTTGTTTTTTGATTTTTGTTGTTTTTAAGGTTTTAGAAATATCGAGCAACGAATGTGAAGGTCTGAGAAGTTCGTAATGGAAACTACTATGCCTAAAGTGACAAGTAAAAAGGGTCTTCTCTTCTAAGCTCACCCTAGGCAAGTGCGCCTAGGGTAATTAGAAGGCAAGAGTGGTGGTGCACTAAGTTACTAAAAAGAAACCATAACAAATCAAGGGCACAAAAATTGAAAGGCAACAATTAAATCTTTTGTATTGCTAACAAAGAATAAGTACTTGTGGCTGAATGCTTCTTACAATAAAAATAATTTAACAGCTAGCAAATACAAAAGAAAGATTGAAGATGAAGAAAAACTCCTCCAATTTCAATGAACACAATCTAGCTCTAAGTGCGATGACTCCACCACTATGAAGAGAATCCTTTGTTCTTTTGGTATCCTCCTCGTAGTCTTCCTCCAAGGTGGATGCCCACCACCTTGAATGCTCCTCTATGCCTGGCGGTCCTCCCAAGATGCTCCAAGCTTTGTGGCACAAGGAAGAAGGGAGGAAGAAGAAGGGACCAAGGAGGCAAGTGGTAGTCTCCTTAATCTTCTTCTTCTTTCCTTCTTCTTGGCCGAAATTATGGTGGATGTAGGTAGGATGAAGGTAAGCTTGGATGGTCCTAATGTGGTAGTTAGATGGATTATATATAGGAAGGGAAGAAGGGGGGTTGGCATTGGGTTTTTTTGGATGGTTAGGATGGAGTTTAGGAGGTGGTTATGGGATCCTATGGTAGAGGTTGATTGGCACCAAGGCAGAGCATGTGAATGGGGGTAGTTATGGGTTGGTAGGTGCCTTTTGGTGGCCGTCCACCATGGAGAGGCACCATCATATTGGTGCCAACTTGAAGGCTTCTAGAAGGGGGATTTTTGGAGGGAAAATGGAGTGTGGTGATGGCTTGTATGGTGATGTGTAGGGTGGTGATTTAGGGATGTTTTGGTGCCAAAAGAGAGTGGTTATAGAAGGTTGTTTTGGATCCAAAATAGGTGGGTTTTGGTGGTGGTTGTGGTGTAAGAGGTGGCTAGTGGTGGTGCCAAAGGAGAAGGGGAGTGGAGGTATCTTGGGTGGAGCTAAGTGGAGAGCTAAATAGGTGGGATTTAGGGTTAGGGTTGGATGGCCATGGAGGTGGAGCTAGGTAGACCTAAGCTAAGCTAGCTAAGCTAGATTAGCTAGTAGATAAATGAAGGAGGGAGCTAGGGTTTTGCTGAGGTGGAGCTAAACTGAAGTTGGTTAAGGCTGGCTGCTATTGAAGAGAACTGGAGAAGACTCAATAGCTAGCTTAGCTAGCTAAGTCTCTGCTAGCTACTAAACCAAGATAGATTGAGCTTGATTCTTTAATACTGAGCTAAGGTGAGATGGAGGTGATCTTCCTAAAGACTACCTAGCTAGTTGAGGTAGCTAGCTTAGGTCAACTAGCTAAGCCCAACTAAGTTGAGATGTGTTTAGTCTTCAGGAACTGGAGTTAAGCTGGCCTAAGCAGGGTGATGACTCATCAACTGACTTAGCTTAGCTAGTTGATGACCAGTAGCTAAGCTCAGTTGAGTAGAGCTTCAGTGAACTAGCTAGAGTTGGAGTGATCTGGGATCAACTAAATTGAGCTAGCTTGAGCTTCCATCTAGCTAAGGTGAGCTAGCTTGAGCTACCATTCAGCTAAGGTGAGCTGAATGAAGCTGTGAATAGGTTGATCTAGCTAGAATGAGTTGGGATCTAGCTAGGATGAGTTGGATCCAGCACAGATCCAGTTGCTATGAGTTTCTTCTTCATCTTTTGCCTTCCTAAGTGCTAGGGTTTGTGAGATATCGGGATTTGTCGTTAGATCCAAGGGTTAGATGAATTGAGATCAATGTATCTCTAAAAAATTCACCAGTTAACTCCTTTAAAATTCAAATGACCTGATATCATTTTAGCAATTAGGATTCCTTGGCTCTCGAATCAGACTCGCAACATGTATAAAAATTAAAATCTTGTGTTAGTGCTTTGTGAAATGAAAACATTATTGGGGTATTTATAAGGCCGTGGTTATGGGATCCTATTGTTAGGATCTAAAAAGATATGAGGAATATGGCTATCTACGTGCATAAACACCTAAACAAAAAATTAGTAATACAAAAAAATTTTCACAAAATACAATCAAACCACATAGGACACAAAATGTATAGTGGTTCCCCTCCCTTGGGGGCTCCACTACCTAAGCCTCCCAGCTTAGGGTTTTTAATCTGATTCTCTCAACCCCGAGAGAATCAATTTACTAACCTAAGGTAATTAACGGGTTACCTCAACCCAAGTACAACAACGGGTTTGTTACAACCCAACGAGCAACAAGCTCAAGTACAAAAGAAGTACAGGTGTAAGACAAAAAGAATCTTACAACTAGAACCTAAGCCTCTCAACAATAATTAAAAGATGATACCAACTTGAGAGCCTAGAAAGGGCGTGAATCGATTTGACAATGTGTGAAGAAATCACGTCGTTGAGCTTGCAAGAATGTAGAGAGTGAATGACAAGCTTCTTCTTTCTCTCTTGAAAATATGGTGGAAATTTGGGAAATATAGCTCTAGGAATTTTCCTTGTATTTCTAATCTTTCTAGTATCCAAACAAAGAGTCCTAGGGTCATTTTATAGAGTTTAGGACCTAGGATACTCGTCTACTAGATGTTGGGAATTAATTCCCAACGTTCACATTGTTGGAATTAATTTTCTAGCCGTTCAGAATTGAGCCAACGGCTACCTGGTACTGGTACTCGTTGCTTCCAGATTTGGGTTTCAAACTCTTAACACAAATCTGTAACCTACTTGTATCGGTACTGATCATTAGTACCGGTACTTGTTACCTCCAGTACCGATACTGATCATGAGTACCGGTACTTGCAGGGTACAGGTTTGTTTCTTGACAAAACCCAAACCTATAACTCACATGTACCGGTACTAAAGTTTAGTACCGGTACTTGTGGGTTAACAAGTACCTTTTTTATGTGATTTAATCAATTACGTTCTTTGAAAATGATCGCAATATTAATCCTAATTTATCTCTAATTATTTTTACGATATAAGTTACATTCCTTTGTTAAGAGGCATACATTCTATAAATAAGAAGTCTAAACTAAAAAACTAATGGTCGAAGATGACCTTCTTCACTTCGACTAATCCTTGTCATCTTGCCTCCTCCTTGTCATCATTTTCTCTTTCTAATCATCATGCCTCCATCACTTCTTGTTTGCCTAGATCTTCACCTAAATTTGAAGTGCACTCAATTGCAAACATTAATCCATAATAATTTTGTTAACACCAAAACAAGATGTGGAACAAGGTTCCAACAATCTCCCCCTTTTTGGTGTTGACAAAACTATCTTGCAAATAGATAATTAAAAAATTTAACAATGTTATATGAAGGAAAAAAAACTTTAAATTAAATCCTCCCACTCAATATATGCTCCCCCTCAATATAAGCTCCCCCTAAAAATATTACTATTTGCCCTTTTTTTTTCTCCCCCTTTTTATCAATCACAAAAAAATGAAGAAATATCATACCATAAAATTTACCAATAGTAAAATGATGAATGTGGGTACCAAGCTCCATTAGGCCATCGTTCTTGATCTTCATTCAACCTATAGAAAGGTTGAAATGTTCCGTTGTGTGCCTTAAACACCCACTGATCTCTTTGATCTATTCCTGCAAAATAAATATCTTTTCTAGGTACCCATTTTCTTTTGGGACCTTTAGAGTTAGCACCTTTCAAATCCCGAGATTTATACACCTTTTTAGTATTAGATCTATAATTCTTGGGATTTTTAGCCTTTTGATACATCAATGCATACCTAGGTGCATGTGATTGATTTTGTGTATTCTTTCTAATTTTAAACCTTGCTTTTAGATCATCACAAAATTCTGTATTTAACCTAGTTGTTGCTTTTAAATTATTTAAAGTTCCCACAAAATATTCATAAATGTCCTCTAGTTCTACTATTTTTGCATGCAATTGTAAGTTAGTCTCTTTTGACATTTCTAATTCTATTTCTAAACATGACTTTTCTAATTCTAATGTTTGTTAATTATTCTTTAAAACCTTATTTTCTTTTTAAAATGACCTAGCTTTGTGATATAGCTCTTCATATGCTTCTAATAATTCTTCAAATGAAAAATCAGGGTTTACCTCGTTGTTCGTATCTTCTGAAGTTGCTACCAAGCAAAGATGTGCGACCTCGTCTTCGGATTCTGATTTGCTGGAGTTGGTGTCCATGTTGGAGTCGCTATCATCCCATGTCGCTTTAAACGCTTTCTTTTTCTTCTTCTTCTTGAGCTCCTTTATTTCTTTCCTATTGTCCTCCTTCTTGTTTACGGGGCAATCCTTTCATAGGTGACCCTTTCTTTTGCATTCATAGCAAACAATATGAGATGAAATTTTATTCACTTCCTTACCTTGCTTTTGAAGAAATTTCTGGAGCTTTCTTGTGAGTATCTTCATCTCTTCATATTCAGATTCCAAGGTGCTTGAATCTGAGTCCTCCTTGATTGCTCTAAAAGCAATGCTCTTCTTCTTGCTTGTCGCCTTCTCCTCATTCTTCTTCATATTATCCAATTGGACTTCATATGCCATGACGCTTCTAATTAGATCATCAAAGGAGAGAGTAGAAAGGTCTTTCGCCTCTTGGATGGCTGTGGTCTTTGGAGACCAATCACTTGTAAGTGATCTCAAGATCTTCCCTACAAGCCGCTCCTCTTTCAGCTTGACTCCTAGGTTCTTCATGGGGTTAACAATTTCCCCAAACCTCGTATACATATCCTTGATTGTTTCACCTTTCTCCATCCTGAAACACTCATAATTTTCTGATAGAATAGAGATACGAGTTTCCTTTACCTTTTTTGTACTTTCGTAGGTGACCTCGAGAGTGTTCCAAATTTCGTATGCGGATTCTCATGCCGAAATTCGGTTGAACTCTTCCCTTGACAATGCACAATAAAGTACGTTCATCGCCTTTACATTGCCCATGATCCTTTTCTTCTGATTCGTTGTCCATACTACTCCTTCTTGTGGCTCCGGATCCGAGTACTTCTCTCGAATGAGGGTCCACGTATGTTCATCCTTCACTTTGAGGAAGACTTGCATCCTCCTCTTCCAATACTCGTAGTCCATTCCATCAAAATAGGGAGGACGGGTGGATGACTATCCTTCAGTGCGCCTTGAGGTTGATGCCATCGTGAGCAAGAGTTTTTACTTCTTCTCGCTACCCGCTCTGATACCACTTGTTAGGATCTAAAAAAGATATGAGGAATATGGCTATCTATGCGCACAAACAATTAAACAAAAAATCAGTAATACAAAGAAATTTGCACAAAATACAATCAAACCACAAAGGACCCCCTCCCTTGGGTACTCCACTACCTAAGCCTCCCAGCTTAGGGTTTTTAATCTGATTCTCTCAACCCCGAGAGAATCAATTTACTAACCTAAGGTAATTAACGGGTTACCTCAACCCAAGTACAACAACGGGTTTGTTACAACCCAACGAGCAACAAGCTCAAGTACAAAAGAAGTACAGGTGTAAGACAAAAAGAATCTTACAACTAGAACCTAAGCCTCTCAATAATAATTAAAAGATGATACCAACTTGAGAGCCTAGAAAGGGCGTGAATCGATTTGACAATGTGTGAAGAAATCACGTCGTTGAGCTTGCAAGAATGTAGAGAGTGAATGACAAGCTTCTTCTTTCTCTCTTGAAAATATGGTGGAAATTTGGGAAATATAGCTCTAGGAATTTTCCTTGTATTTCTAATCTTTCTAGTATCCAAACAAAGAGTCCTAGGGTCATTTTATAGAGTTTAGGACCTAGGATACTCGTCTACTAGATGTTGGGAATTAATTTTCTAGCCGTTCAGAATTGAGCCAACGGCTACCTGGTACTGGTACTCGTTGCTTCCAGATTTGGGTTTCAAACTCTTAACACAAATCTGTAACCCACTTGTACCGGTACTCGTTACCTCCAGTACTGGTACTTGTAGGGTACAGGTTTGGTTCTTGACAAAACCTAAACCTGTAACTCACATGTACCCGTACTAAAGCTTAGTACCGGTACTTGTGGGTTAACAAGTACCTTGTTTTATGTGATTTAATCAATTACGTTCTTTGAAAATGATCGCAATATTAATCCTAATTTATCTCTAATTATTTTTACGATATAAGTTACATTCCTTTGTCAAGAGGCATGCATTCTATAAATAAAAAATCTAAACTAAAAAACTAAATGTCGAAGATGATCTTCTTCACTTCGACTAATCCTTGTCATCTTGCCTCCTCCTTGTCATCATTTTATCTTTCTCATCATCATGCCTCCATCACTTTTTGTTTGCCTTGATCTTCACCTAAATCTGAAAAGCACTCAATTGCAAACATTAATCCATAATAATTTTTTAACACCAAAATAAGATGTGGAACATGGTTACAACACCTTTTGTGGAGGTTGATTGGTGCCACGGGAGAGGATGTGAATGGTGGTAGTTATAGTTTGGTAGGAGCCTTTTGGTGGCCATCCACCATGGAGAGGCACCATCATATTGGCGTCAACTTGAAGGCTTCTAGAATGGGGATTTTTGGAGGGAAAATGGAGGGTGGTAATGTCTTGTATGGTGATGTGTAGGGTGGTGATTTAGGGATTTTTTGGTGACAAAAGAGAGGGTTTCTAGAAGGTTGTTTTGGCACCAAAATAGGTGGGTTTTGGTGGTGGTTGTGTTGGGAAGGGGTGGTTAGTGATGGCGTCAAAAGAGAAGGGGAGTGGAGGTAGATTAGGTGGAGCTTCTTGAGATCTCTATTTTAATGAAACAAAATTATGTTTTATTGTGAACTAATCTTTTAGGATCACACTCGCATAAATTAAGTCAATTATCCTCCATGTGGATCAAAGTGAAGATTATCTTTAATCAATGTAATTTTTTTATATTTCTTGAGTCTAGAATTACTGTAAGGGATCTCAGGATTAAAGACAAACCTTTCAAAGTCGTAAAATAAACATTTAGACAGTATTGATCAATAAAAATATTAGAATTGATCAATCAAAATAGGAAGATTGATCGACCAAATTACCCTAATGGTAAAATCCGATTTTCTCTCAATTGATCGACCATCAATTGATCGATCAATTAAGTAAATTGATTGATCAAAATGAAAATTAATCGACCAATCAAATAAATTGATCAATCAATTTAGTTCGAATGATTTTTTCTAACATTCTAAAAATACTATGTTTTCACCTATAAATAGGGCTCCACACTCTTCTTTTTAAAACACACATTGAAAAACATTTCAAAGAGAAAAAGCACTTCTACTCCAATTCTTCCTCGTGCTTTTATGCTCATTCTTCTATGCTCTTCAAAAGAATGTCGCTTTGTGCTTCTGAAAAGAAAAGTCGATTTGCATATTTTAATTCCTTGAGGTTCCATAAGATTAATTTTTGTATTCATTTTATTTCATTCATTTCAACTGTTGGGATCCATTGTATTTGGATTCGAGAGGTTGTTGTGACTTCTCTTAGTAGGTAAAAGAGAAGTGGTTTGTAAGAGGTTGTACCACCCTCATTCAAATGGTGCGTTAATGGATTGACTAGCATTACCTAGTCGGAAAAATCCTAAGCTG
Organism: Thalassia testudinum; assembly: GCA_037157565.1. NCBI lineage: Eukaryota > Viridiplantae > Streptophyta > Magnoliopsida > Alismatales > Hydrocharitaceae > Thalassia > Thalassia testudinum. The sequence continues at coordinate 137,814,038 of JAZHRO010000055.1, read as the reverse complement.
AGAGGCTTAGGTAATGGTTTTTACCTATAGGGATTTCCACTATAAATCATTGTGTGTTTTGTGGGATTATTTTTATTGTGCCATAATTTTTACAATCAATATCACGCTTGATCTTGTGTTTGTGGCCAAGTAAGATCCGTGCAAGTAGGTTGCACAAGCGCCACTCTTTCATTTGGTATCAGAGCCAGATCTTGAAGGCGACATTACACCTCACCATCACATGGCTGCAACAACAAGTTTTATGGAGGGGCAATCTTTTGTTCGACCACCTCTATTCCACGGATCAGATTATGGTTATTGGGAAAGAAGAATGCAAATCTTTCTTGAAGAAATGGACTTTGAGATTTGGCATGTCATCGAGTTCAAATATATGCCAAAGAAGAAAGAAGAAAAAGAGTTAATGAAGGAAGATAAGAAGAAAGTGATGAATAATGCTAAAGCCATGAATGCACTATTTTGTGCATTAACAAGAGAGGAATTTGAAAAAGTTGCTTCATGCAAAAGTGCATATGAGATATGAGACCTATTTTCTATCATGCATAAAGAAACCAATAACAAAGAAGTAATATGGGTTGATTCCAAGCCAAGTTCGAAATTAGATATCGAGGAAGAAAGCCACGAAAGTAGAGTTGCTCATCTATGTCTCATGGTGTCAATAGAATCAAGCAAAGAAGAGGTAACTCTGACCTTACTTTAGATGAATTATTAGATGCATATCATGATTTATACAAATTGGCTAAAAAATTAAAAAATGAAAATAAGGAACTTAAGGATAAGTGCTCAAGTTTAGGAAATGAAAAAGATGATTTATCTCTAGATTTAAAAAAAAAGAAAAGGGAATTAGATGCTATAAGAGTTGTTAATGTAGAGTTCCACAAGAAAGTAGAAAATCTCGAGGAACAATATATTTACTTTGAAGACATACTTAATGACCTCAAATATTCTACTAGAACATATGTAGAAAAATATGAGGACATTAAAAAGAAGAATCAAAAGAAGGTTAGGCATGCATTTTATATCAAAAGGCCAAGAGAAGAGAGTTTAATGGACCCTCTAACATGAAAGGAATTAACAACCATGGATCCAAAAGAATATGGGTACCCAAAAAATTTTTGGAAAATTATACTACAAGTTATGGCAAAGATTGACTTGGAAATACAATTGGAGAGGCAACCTTCAAAGAGCTAATAATCATCAATTTGGCTATGAAGGATGGTGGAACCAACAAGGTTAATGGATACCAAATTTTTGGAGACCCCCTCCACCTATGTACAACTATTAGGTATAACTCCTTATACCTTAGCGGGTATGATTCCCAAAACTGAATCATTATTACTTGCTTAGTTATAAATAAGTTTTTTTCATATTGTGCATTGAATAAGTTAAATATGGGGAGCAACCTAATAGGAGAGATCAAAATAGATTTATTCTATAGCTTTGTGTTATTTTACAAAAAGGGGAGAAAAATAATCAACATGAAACCTTGATATGGGATTGTTATTTGAGGGGGAGAATCAGGATCACAATCTAAGTGGCATTTAGATAACATCTTTAAAACATATATATTCTATATGAATTTATTTTTAAGCAGCATGTGTCATGCATTTCATAAATATAACTCTTAGTTAACACTTGATTTTATAAACATCCTTCCAGACTATCATGAACTTGATAATTTTCATATGATGAACATGATTCATTTAACATCATGCTTTATAATTGATAGAATTTTACTTGTAAAAGGGGGGGAAAATGTCAATTTCATTCTTAGAATTTTACTTGTTTAAATATGATTGATAACAAGCTGCTTGTTATATATCCTTTTGTTGATAACAAAAAGGGGGAGTAAAATGAGCATGTTGATAGGGGAGTAATTCTAAAGTAATTATTTATTTTCTTGCATGTATAATTGTAATTTTGTTATCATCAACAAGGGGTAGAATGTTGAGACCTCTATTTTGATGAAACAAAATTATGTTTTATTGAGAACTAATCTTTTAGGATCATGCTTTGCATAAATCAAGTCAATTATCCTCCATGTAGATCAAAGTGAAGATTATCTTTAGTCAATGTAATTCTTTTATATTTCTTGAGTTTAGAATTACTGTAAGGAACCTTAGGATTAAAGACAAACCTTTCGAAGTAGTAAAATAAACATTTAGATAGTATTAATCGATCAAATTAATGAACAATCAAAATAGGAAGATTGATAGACCAAACTACCTTAACGGTCAAATCTGATTTTCTCGCAATTAATCAACTAATTAAATATTTGATCAACCATGAATTGATCGATCAAGTAAATTAATCGATCAAAATGAAAATTGATCAACCAATTAAATACATTATCGATCAATTTGGTTCGAATGATTTTTTATAACATTCTAAAAATGCTCTATTTTCACCTATAAATAGGTCTCCATGCCCCTCTTTTCAAAACACACATTGAAAAACATTTCAAAGAGAAAAAATGCTTCTACTCCAATTCTTCCTTGTGCTTTGATGCTCATTCTTCTATGCTCTTCAAAAGCATGTCACTATGTGCTTCTGAAAAGAAAACTCAATTTGCATATTTTAATTCCTTGAGGTTCCATAGAATTAATTTCTGTATTCATTTTATTTCGCTCATTTCATTTGTTAGGATCCATTGTATTTGGATTCGAGAGGTTGTTGTGACTTCTCTTAGTAGGTAAAAGAGAAGTGGTTTGTAAGAGGTTGTGCCACCCTCGTTCAAGTGGTTGGTTGGTGGATTGACTAGCATTGCCTAGTCGAAAAAATCCTAAGTTATGAGACTTAGGTAGTGGTTTTTACCTGTAGGGGTTTCCACTATAAATTATTATGTATTTTGTGGGATTATTTTTATTGTGCCAAAATTTTTACAATCGTTATCATGCTTGATCTTGTCTTTGTGACCAAGTAAGATCCATGTAGGTAGGTTGCACGCATGCCACTTTTTTAGAGCTAAGTGGAGAACTAAATAGGTGGGTGTTAGGGTTAGGGTTGGATGGCCATGGAGGTGTAGCTAGGTAGAGCTAAGCTAAGCTAGCTAAGCTTAGATTAGCTAGTACATAAATGGAGGGAGCTAGGGTTTTGCTGAGGAGGAGCTGAGAAGGAGCTGAACTAAAGCTGGTTGAGGTTGGCTACTGTTGAAGGGAATTAGATAAGAGCTCAATAGCCAGCTTAGTTAGCTAGTTCTTTGCTAGCTACTAAACCAAGCTAGATTGAGCTTGATTCTTCAATCTTAAGCTGAGGTGAGCTGGAGGTGATCTTCCTAAAGACTACCTAGCTAGCTGAGGTAGCTAGCTTAGGTCAACTAGCTAAGCTCAACTAAGTTGAGCTAAGTTTGGTCTTCAGGGGATGGGGTTAAGTAGCCTGAGCTGGGTGATGACTCTTCAGCTGACTTAGCTTAGCTAGTTGATGACTAGTTGCTAAGCTAAGTTGAGTAAAGCTTTAGTGAACTGGCTGGAGCTAGAATGAAGTTGGGATCAGCTAAATTAAGCTAGCCTGAGCTGCCATCCAATTAAGGCAAGTTGAATGGAGCTAGTATGAGCTGAGGTGAGCTAGCTTGAGCTGCCATTCAGCTGAGGTGAGTTAAATGAAGCTGAGAATAGGTTGATCCAACTATAATGAGCTAGGATCCAAATGGGATGAGTTGGATCCAGCTGAGATCCGATTGCTATGAGTTTCTTCTTCATCTTCTAACTTTCTGAGTGCTAGAATTTGTGAGATCTAACTATCTTCTTATCCATAACACTCAAATAAACCTATTTAAAAATACAAAAGAATGCAATGCATGACTAACCTAAGAAAATGCCTAAATGTAGCCCAAAAACCTGTTCGCGGAGTTAAAACCCTAAGAGCTAGGTTTGTTTTAAGGTATAAGAATGATGATAAATTGACGTTTATTACAAGGTCCTCAGACTTCGATGTCCATGTGTCGGCACAATGGAGGACGCACTCAAGAATGCCCTCATTGGGTAGGCATTCATCAAGGGGGTGGGGTTGGAAGATCTGTATGGTCTAATCGCTACTAAGAACTTGTGATCAGACCACTAAAATGTGGCTCTTGTATCCTATTCTTGCATCCTCCTATTTAGGTTAGAGGAACATGACATGACACATATTCAATTTTGATCTACAGCATCGAGCGATGTGGTGATCATGTGGTGGCTTGTTTCGCCATTTGACGGAGCATTGAAGGTAAGACACCCTACGTGGTCCACGTGGGGAGGGGAGGGGGGTGGAAGTTGTGGAACTACTTGGAGTTACGCTTCACCTTAGGTTACCTGAGGTGGTGGAGACATTGATTGCAACGTTAGGTCACTTTTGCGAGAGGGGTGATGTAGACACATTTATTTAAGATAAAATGCCTATTTATACATGTTCCTAAGCTTATAAATGCATTCCATATGATAACTATTGCATAGCATGAATCATTTTGCATTTAGAATAGTTTGAATAAATTTTAAGTTAATTTGCATTCTTTTGTGGCTAGGAGAGAATGAGATTTATTTTAGGGTCTCAGATTGATAATCTAACCATACGAATCAGATAAGGACGACGATCGGAGTCCAACGCCTCTGAAATCATCTTGATCAAAGTCTTGTAACAGATTATGCTGTTCGAGGAAGATCAATGGCCAAGGGGCTAGGTGATGCAATTAGAAGCTTCAAACGACAAATCCAATCATATGGATGGATCTGGATCGACGATCATAGCCTAACAACGTGAAAATCAACCCAATCCGACGTAATTGAGTAGCACCACTCAATTGAAACTAATCCATCATGTAGCTTGCCACTTAAGGTTCAATTTTTAGGAACTAACCAGCACTCCACATTATTTCTGATTTTTAAAGGAATATATGATCACTGGTGCTTTCAAAACTTGGAGTGTTCTATTGAACCTAATTGAACAAACCTAAAGATTAAACCCTAAAAGACACATCATAAAGTATCCTTGTTTGAAAACCCTGGTTGTACACACACACACTTTTTAATTGATCATTAAGGGCACAACTCATTTAAAGTGCCCATCACATTCCAAGAGCACAATCATCCATATCCTAATTAAAACTGAGTAGACATTGGCCTTATGGATTAACTTGCTCTTTGGGACTCCAATTGAGATTTTTTTTTCTATTAATTTTCTTCTATTGGTCCATCTGATGTCTAGCTAGGGGAGTAGCGTCAAATGACCGCGGTTGGGGGGGTATCAAAGGAACCGGAGGTGCAAGCCAAAGGAAGAACCATCTCCCCAATCCCTCCCTCTAACTGGTTGGATTGACTAGTGATAAACACCAGTTTATCACCATTCTTATGCATTAAAACAAACCTAGCTCTTAGGATTTTGCTCCGCAAATGGGTTTTTGGGTTGCATTTAGGTATCAAATAGGTTAGGCATGCATTGCATTTTTTATTTTGTTTCTGATGTGCTTTTTTGAGTGTTAGGGATAAACAGTTTATCAGATCCCTAGAACCCTAGCACTCGGGAAGGCAACTGGTGAAGGAGAAGCCCAAACCAGTTGGAACTCAACTTGATCCAGCTCACCATAGCTGGAATCTAGCTCACTTAATCTAGGGTTAGCTCATCCTAGCTCCATTCAGCTCATCTCAACTAAATGACAACTCAAGAGAGCTCATCTTAGCTCACCTTAGCTCAAGTCATCTTAGATCTAGCTCAACTTAGTTGAATCTAGCTCATCTCAGCTCCTATCAATTCACTAGGAGCTCTAGCTAGCTCAGCTAGTTGACTGGAGTTCACCCCAGCTCAGGTCTAACTACATCCAGCTCCACTCAACTCCATCCAACTGAAGATGACTTCATTTCAGCTCAGGAAGCTCAAGTCCAGCTCCCGGGGATTTAGCTTGGCTCAACTCAGTTAAGCTAAGCTACCTTAGCTGCCGTAGCTAGCTTGATCCTCCCTGAGAGAACCAGACCTAGCTCACCTCAGCTCCTTGTGGTAGAAGCCAGCTTACTTTAGCTTGGCTTAACAGCTAGTAAAGAACTAGCAAGCTAAGCCAGCTAAAGTAGCTCCGTACCACCCACTTCAGCAGCTGCCAGCTCCAGTTCAGTTCCAGACTTCCTCTGTCTAGCTTCTCTCCTCAAGCCCTAGCTTCCTTATTCCTCCTCCTCTACTCCTCTACTCCACAACTAGCTAAGCTAGCTAAGCTAGCTAAGCTTAGCTAAATCCACCTCCATGGCACCAAAAACCTAACCCCAACTCCACCTACATGACCTTCCACTCCAAGTCTACCTAAGCTTCACATAAGCTAACCCTATGTCCACTTCACCTTGGCGCCAACCTAGCCTACCCACTACCTCCAAAAGCCACCACAAAGTGGTGCCAAAACCACCCATAACCACCTCCCAATTGGCACCACTTTTTCCCTCCAAAATCCCCTTCATCTCCACCACATATCTCCCCTTAAATCCATCTCCACCATCCACCTCACCTTCTTTCTAGAAGACTTCAAGTTGGTGCCAACCCATGGCACCCTTCCATGGTTGGCGCCACTTTTAGGTGCCCTTTGGCCACCATAACCACCACCCATCATGCCCTTTAGGTGGTGCCAACTTACCTCTCCCCTTGGATCACCTAACTACCCTCATTATCCAATCCTATCCATCCATCCAAAGGTCACGCCAACCACCATTTCCCATCCTATAAAAACCCTACCCTACCACCACATAATTCCCATCCTCCCTTTAGTTAAATCTACCCTATACCCACCTCATACCTACAGCCAAGAAGAAGGAGTAGAGAAGAAGATTAAGGGGGCACATCACCCGCCCCTTTGGTGCCTTCCTCTCCCCATTCCTTCACCTTGTGCCATGCCAAGAAGGAGGAGCATTCCACATCAAGGAGGATGGCCAAGCATTGGAGGAGAAAGGGTGGTGCATGCCCACCCTTGGGAGAAGTTTAAGGCATGCCCCCCGTAGGGTTTTCCTTGGAGGACATCAACTAGGAGGAGCCTGCAACAAAGAGAAGGAGAAGGAAGGAGCCCTTTCTAACTATGGGAGCAACCGTAGTTGGAGTAAGAGCATCTCTTCTTCACCAACATAATCAAGATTTTTGTTTCATTTGTCTTTAGTTTCAATTATTTTTTTATAGAAGCTTTCCTCTACAAGTGTAAACAAGAATCCTTTTTCTATAAAATTGCCTTTTTAAATTTGGTACATCTTCTTCTTGCTTTAATTTTGTTTTAGCATTGTCACACCTTCTTCCTAATTATCCTAGGCCCTCACTTACCTAGGGTGAGCTTGGGAAGAAGATGTTCTTGTCACCTAGTGCTAAGATAGGTTTAGTCTTTTCCGGTACCAATCTTTGTATTACCTTGTTAAGTCAAAAACCCTAAAAAAAACACATATTGAAAAACACCAAAAGGAAAAGTGATTTCCATGTTTTCAAGCAAGGGATTTATAATTGCAACAATTGCCTCTTTGGACGACCCTAGGTGCTCCACTATCTAGGTTATAAATTTTAAAAGCGAAACGGATTTAAGCATTACAACGATTTCCAAAACCCTAATTAACAAATTGTGTATTTTCTCGATCACTTTTTGGCATCGTTACCGGAGAGGCATGGCTTTGCAAATTATTTTTATCTTGCTTGAAGTGGATCTCATCTCCTTGCCTTTCTTCTTTCTTGTGTGTGCAGAAACTACAGGAAGAAAGCGAAAATTTGGAAGCAAGAGCTCAAAGTTCCTTTTCTTCCCACGATTTTAGGTTGGTTTCTTCTTTCTTGTCACACTTAGCCTAAAAGACTACCAAAATACACTAAACTTGGCTTTCAAGATCTTAAACATCAAATTTTGGTAGAGTGGTACCTTTAAAACCCATTATTTGATTGATTGCCCCATTAAACACCACTCTACCTTAAGTGTTGGTAGTCTAATTTTCGGGTCCAAACTTCTATCCGGATTCCAAAAATCAATTCTTGATACCAAAGGTCTCCTAAAATCATAAAATTTCACCCAGTGATTCCAAATCAAGTAAGGAAAATTTTTTCCAAATTTTAGAGTAAATAAATTTCTAATTAATTTTTAAAATTTCGTGGACTGCATAGGGGTCACACCCTCTAATTTTCCTATTTTGCTACTGTCCACGAATTTTTAGAATTTTTGTACCCATCCAATTTTTGTGAAGTTTAGCTTTATGGAATCCTTGTAAAATTCTACACATCATATCAAATCACCAAAATTTTCTGAGGTTAGTGGTGATACTGAAAAGTCCACAATACCCACGGGTATCATTTCTGGACTTTGACACCAACACAAAGAAAAATTCAAAACAAATATCAAATAAATTCCTAAAATCCTAAAAAAATCTTTTCTGGAATGCTTGTTTGATTTTCCTTAAATTAGTGGTGTTGTTTGATTTGTTTAGACCACTACTTAATACAGAAAGCCAAAAACAAATTCACTGGTAGTAATTTTCTATCTTGGGCCAATTGGATTAGGGTTCCTTTCCTTCTTTTTAGAGACCCACTTTAAAGGAAATTAATCTTCACCAATACAACTTGTTTTCCTTTGATTGTGGAGCTTGAAACTTGTTTGAAAACATAAAAAGGAAACCCTAAAACACACTAACTTAAATCCAATTCTAAAAGGACAATACATCAATTTGTGTGACAACTTGCTTTTCATTGGAATCAAGTTCCAATTCCCTCACACACACACACTAAAAGTTGACATAATAGGGCAATAACCCCATCAATGCCCTCCACATTCAGTGTACACAATAGTATCCCAGGCCTAACTAAAAATTATAGCAATTTGACCCCTAAGGTTTCATCAACTTAGGTTTACTATCTAGGTCTTAAGTTTTTTTTTTTGAAGCAAAAAGGAAAGCTATCATCTTGCGATAGCAATTCGGGAGGACATTCTATTATAAATAAGTAAGAGGATTTACAACCTAGATCCCCATGTATGTATGAGGGACCAGCACTATCTTACAATTTGCTCATAACAGACCGATCTCTCCTGAAAAAGCCTCTCGTTTCTTGCCCTCCACACACACCAGAGAGTTGCAGCCATCACACATGCGGCCTCCCCCTCACAACAAAACCATGCCAAATGGAATCCCAAGATGGTAGTGGCTCCTGGAAAGTCCTCCACATTGCATTAGTGATCAGGCAAGACGAGAAAATGTGGCTAAGGTTATCAATGTGCATCCCACACAGGTGGCATTCATGAAGAGAAACTGCCATTCTTCTATGTTGCAGATCACCTGTTATCAAGCCCTCCCTCCTACACAACCAAACAAAAATTTGTACTTTAAGAGGGATCTTCAAGAGCTAAATTTTTTTGTCGATGAAATCATGCCCCCCCCCCACTGTCACCCTCCATAATCTTTCTATAACCACATTGCACTGTGTAAATTCCATCCCATACATAATTATCATCCACTCCATGTCTTGGTTTGAAGCTCTCCAGGTCTGAGATCAGATTTCTCCTTTCTTCCCATAGCTGGGTACCCCTTCTGGTCGAATCCTCTTCATTCAGTAGCCAGCAGCTCCTGCTGTCAGACCAGAAGTTGCTGACTGTGCCCTCTTTATCAGTGGCTGCTGCAAAAGCCCTTGGGTAGGCCTCCTTTAGAACACCTAGTAGAGACCAGCCTTCATTCTAGAAATTGAAGGTTCTGCCATCACCTAGGGTCGGCTGCAGCAGGTGCCACTTGTCAGCCAAGGCTTTGATCATAGAGCTCCAAAAAGGGTGAAGGTCTGTTGGGCTGCAGTCTCTTGAGTGCATTATTTGAAGGGCCATATCTATCCTTGATCATTTCAATCCACGGTTTTGCCTCCCCTTGCAAAAATTTGATAGCCCATTTGAGCAACAAGGCTTCATTGAATTGCTTTAGAGATTTGATCCCCAATCCCCCCTTGTCCTTTGGCTGGTAGAGTTGCTCCCATTTCAGTGGCTGCAAAAATCTACCTTCATGCTTGGGGCCTCTCCAAAAGAACCTCTTCCTTAGTACATCCAGACGCTTCCACACATATTTTGGAGCTTTAAAGATAGAAAGGTAGAAGACAGGAATGGAGGTGATCACTGAATTGAGCAAGATGAGTCTACCACCCTTGGAGAGGAAACTGCTATTCCACCTAGCCAACTTCACAGAGATCTTGTCAAAGAGACAATTCCAATCTCTTTTCTTCATTCTTGAACACCTCAGGGGTAGGCCCAAATATCTGATAGGGAGGAAGATGTGAGGAGTCCCCAAGGCAGCAGAGATGTCTCCTTGCTCAGCCTCAGCTAAGCCAAAGCAAATGACGTGCCTTCGTGCGTGTGTGTTAAGAGGTGTCGTTATAGTTGCACTTGATACGTCGGTTTTAAAAGAAGTAAACGGAGGTGAGTCCGAGTGTCGATCTCAGGGAGGCATGGAAATCGGATTTTGTTTACCACTTGTTGTCACGAAAAAGGTAGAGTTTTGCTTGTGAAAGAGACGGTTTTGAAAAGCGAGAGATAGAGAGAGAGTTTAGGGTTAGAAAGCTCTTGGTTTGGATCATGCACTTTAAACAGAAATTAAAATGGCGACTAAACGGAAAATAATTTCATTAAACATGCATTCATAGTTCATGGTTTACAACATTAAATACATGCTTTAACAAAAGTAAATGAAAGCTTAAAAGAGAGAGAGAGAGAGGAAGAGAGAGAGTGGAGAGCGACGAGGCAGCCACGGCGGTGGAGGAGGCTCCATCGGCGGCTCGTCGCCTTCGGCGATTACAAGAGCGCCTAAAACTAGCTAGGAGAGGAGTGGAGTAGTTGTAAATGGGAGAGGATGCCTTGAATGGTGGTAGAAGGGGGTTTAAATAGAGTTAAGGGCTTCCTAAAAGAAGAATGTGCTTTAGCGACATCCAGAACGTCGCTAAAATCGCTTCCAGATACGTCGATGAAGCCCTCCTGCCGCCGGTCAACTGCCCGCCCCTCTCTCTCTCCAAGCGCGATCCGTGGATGTTGAACGAGAGCCGTCCGATCAAAGATCGGACGGCTGAGATCCTCCCACGCCCGCGTTAAGATCGCGCCTCGGGCACGCGTGCGTGCGCGTGTTTCCGCCCGGCGTGCGCGCGCGCGCGTGCGCGCTCGGGAGCTGTCATCGTGCCGTGTGGCGCGATCCTGGCCGCCCGCTGCTGATCGGGCAGGCCAATTTTGCCGCGCCCTTCGCTCGCGCTTGATTTCCGCTCCACGCGATTCGAACGCGCGTCTCTGCGATGCGGGCGTGCGCGCTAGCCGTTACGCCACGCCCGCGCTTTGTCGCGGCGAGCGCGCGGATCTCGGCCATTCGATCGAAGATCAACAACCGAAATTCGTCCTTGGCTGGCTTGAGGGCGTGCGTGCGAGCGGTGGGGCCGGGGCGACGTGGCGCTTTCTGGGCCGTTGATCTCCAGATCAACGGTCAGAATTTCTTGGGCCCATTGTGGGAGCTCCGGATGTCGGATTTGGCCGATCTTGAGTCCGTTGGACTCCGTTCGTCGTTCTGAATCCATCCATGCGGTCCAATTGCTCATCTGGGGCCTGCTTTGACACATGCTTTACACAAATGGCCATTAATGCAATTTATAAGCAATCTTGGTACTTGATGCATGCAATGCTCCTATTCTACTTTATGTTGTGCCTTTTATTCTAAAGATGGGCCATATTCAACCTAATTACTACCCCCTTGCGTGGTGTTATCATACCCCCATGCTTACTCCTTGATAGTCCCTAGCAAGGTTTATTCTAGCCTTTATTTCTTTGGAGAATTCAAGAAGTAATTGCTTAGGCACTTCGTTACTCGTCAATAAGAGGAAATATACGAAGATCTTAATCTATAAAGACTAAGCAGCACCCGGGTGTCTTCCAAAATACGAATCGCCTGAATCCTTACTTTGTATATATAACTATACATATGTATACATATATATCTATAAATGCCTTTTTAGATTTTTCGGAATTCAGTGTGGGTTGGTAACTTTTTACGACTACCCAACCCACCCAAAACTCGGTCAAAACCCTAAGTGCTAAGCATCTTGGTGTGAATGTTGTGATAGACTCACTTAATGGTAATTGAGACAGACTTCGAGTTTCTACGCCTCTAGGTGACCGGAAAAGAAAATAAATTTTTGCCTGAAGGTGCATTTGTTCGATTGGTAGCTTTCTCCCTACGTTCATTTTATTTGGGGTCAACGCAAGGATTTTCCAGTGTATATCTCCCCGGCTTGTACTACTTCCCCGCTTCCTCCTTAGGTGTTTTGGTCTTTTTTGTGCAATTATTGAGCTGTGCTCTGGACAACCGACCAATGGGCTGTTACCCAGCCATACTTGTGCGGTGAAGTGTGGTTTATTTTCTTTTCTTCTTTTTTTTTTTTCTTCGTAGGTGGCTTCCCTAATCTCAAATGTACCTAGAGGCAGCGAAAAGAAATGGCCTGTGGCTAGGTTCTGGACAACCTGCCAATGGGCTGTTACCCACGACAACTTGCCAGCCATACCACCCTAGAGAGTTCATTAGCTATCCAATTTCTGTCAAAATCTCCGAGAAGTGAGTCTGTGCAAAAATGTGTGTAGATGCTTAGACTCAAAGTTTTCCTGAGTTAGAGGGTGAGTTGATAAGTCGTATACTTATTACCTTATTTATTAGGTGGATTAGAATAGCTTAAAGTTGCAAGGATTCGCCGCTAAATCCATATTTTAATGGACACTAGGGCTGATTAAGCCTGAAGGCCTGAAAAGTCTAAGTGTTTAAGTTCTTTTTGTATTATTTCCCACTATTGACAAGTTTCTAATGCCTAAGTTTTTCTTCCTAATTTCAACTTTTTTTTTTAATCAATTAATTTATTCATTTAGACTGATTAATTAAGCTCAGGATTATGCAATTTACCATCCCCCCCATGCTTAAGTTGGACAATGTCCTCATTGGCAGATGCATGGATGCAAAAGCGTTCAAAAAGATAGTACCTGAGTGACGTAAACTACCAGATCAGTCTGAATCCGCTGGGTTGCCTCCCAGGCAGCGCTGAGTTTAATGCCTCCAGCTGGGCGGTGCACAAACAGGAATGGCTTGGGTCAAGAAGATATGTTCAAAATTAACCAGACCCAAAATCAGAAGTCCACAGATGCGAATAAGGTTGTGGTGGAGTCCCGTTCCTAAGGGGCGGGAATTCTGTAACAGATATATCATGCATGCCCGTGTCAGATCCTCTCTTAGTTTTTGGGCATGCAAACAAGTTGCTGTGGACGAACGTACCCCAAATATGACATGCCAAACACTAAAGATGTAGGTCTTATATTCAGCTTGTGTCCCCATAAAACTGTAATCCATCGAAAGTGTATCAATTCCAGTGCATTCGGGTTGCAGGATTCTTATTCTAGTAGGGTAGGTAACAAAGTCCAGAGTTTCATACTGAGCCCTACAACCAGGCATGAGGCCTCTCTCCAAAGACGAATCCATCTCTTCCGCAACTATGGTTCATCGCTCATTCCTTCCAAGCCCTTGATCTCAAGAATATTTTCTGCCACCTTCTCTATATCAGATTCACTGTTTGGGGTTACATTAGAGGTAGGGTCAATTTCATCCTCTAGATCATATTCTTTCTCTCGGCCCTCCTCCAAATTTGTGATGGGGATTCCAACCAATTCATAATCAATTTCTTTGAGATTGTAACTCCATTCTCCATCTATGATGGTGGTTGCTGCTCCCACCGGATTGCTTCTCTTGGGCTGATTGGATTCAGATTCCAAGGCCTCTCCCCTCACATTCTCAGTTTCCTCCTGATGTTTGTTCTTAATGCTCCCCAAATTGTGTTCCAAGGAATCCTTACTGTCCTTATCCACTGAGCTATCCAACTCCTGAGGGGTATCAATGGTGGACTGAACCAAATCAGGATGACTGGGTGTAGTCCAATTGATCATGGTAGGTCCTTGCTTTATGAGTGGCGTTGTGTGCAACATCTTTCTCTAGCCTTCTTTCCCCAATTGTTGGAACAAATCCATCATGGCCTGTTGCCCTTTAACCAATTCTTGATTCTGTCTGTGTAGTTCTAATTTGAGGTTATCAAGAATTGACATGGTGTCATTTGGTGTCCTTTGGATTTCCTCCTTGAAATCCAGGTTAAGAGAGTATGGTTGAGGTTGTGGATCAGAATCCATATTGGTGTTTAGGTTCTTGGGTGGGTCCTCTATTCTATCATGTTCAGGGTCCAATTCTTCAAGAGGAACCATTCTCTGTTTGGTCCTACTCCAGAATAGTTGAGGTTCTAAGTCCTCCTCCCAGTCAGATTCTTCATCAGGGGACCAAATCAAAGGTTGATGATCCTGGGGTTGCCTAGATTTCTGATCATTTTCTGATTTCCATTTGTCTAGAACTCCTTCTAACCCAAAGGTCAAGTAGGCAAGGTTGTTGAATTCAGATGACCTTTCTTGGTTATTATCCTGAGATGGGTAGGGTTCTTGGTGTTCTCCTAAAGTGTAGGTCCTATCACAGTAGAGCGGGTCGGACCTAAATGAGGAGGCATCGTGAGGACAATCGAGATATGGAGCCCCATGATTTGAATCGTACCCTTGGGTGGCTATGTTGGTTGTATTCCAATAAGAGGTTGGTGCAGTTTGGTCATAGTTGAGCCAAGAGGGATATTCAAGGTTGTACCCCCAACTTGGTGGTTGGTTAGCCCAAGTAGGCTGCGAGTATGGTCCACTTGGGTTAGCATACGAATCCTGTTGGGGGTAGTTTGGGTAAGATGGATAGGCATTGAAATCCATGGTTTGGAAGAAATGGAGGGATGTGGGAAGAACAGATGCGAGAGTTGTGTCCTCAACCAAGCAAACAAGCCTAGTCCTTATGGTGTATTCCTTAGAAGACCTCAAAATCTCACAAAGGTTGATTAAGTCCGTAAGCACTGGACTCCCCTTCCCGAGGTTAATCTGGCCAGGTTGATTACGAGGGGATTGCAGGGAAGGTTCTTCCTTTGGCTTGCACCTCCGGTTCCATAGACCCCACAACCGCGATCGTTTGACACTGCCCCGCAGCCTAGTCACCAGATTCTACCAAGGGAATGAAAGCCAAGTGCCTAGCGAACAAAACCTCACCTTTTAAGACTTAACTTAGTCCTGCCTAGGGCACATCTACTCATTTTTAAAGGGTTAGGATAGTGCTTGTGCTTAGGGTGATGTGATGAGGCGTTGATTGGGGTGGTGCCTCTTAATTTTCCACTTTCAAAGTGTGTGCTTCTAGCAAAAATTGTTTTCAAGCAAGGATTTGTTAGGATGTGGTGTCTTTTAGTGTTTCATCCTTACTTTAGTGCTTTTTAGGGTTGACGTGTCTTAATGTTTTCAACCAAGTTTCAGTGGGCACGTCAAGTTCTACACACAACTTGGTGAAAGTAGATTTCCTTTTTATTTTGTAGAGGCTCTAAAACCCTAGTGTACTCATCCTAATGATCATGCAGCTTCTATTAGATGAGTCAGTTTTAGGGTTGAGTGGTGCGGCCCAGGTCAACTCATGGTGGCTTCACAAACACCACTCAAGAAAGAAAAGAACACTCCAAGAATTTATTCAGCATATTAGAGTGTACATTTTTTTGTAGGGTGATGTGTTAAGAATGTGGGTCAAGCAATCATTCACCACGCCAATTTTTTTAGTTTTTTACAATTTTTTTTAGCTTTTTCACGCAAGCAAGCAATGAGAGATAGGTTACTCACTATCGGTCCTCGAGGCGCCTACTCCCTTGCTACCGTCGTGGAATGCGTCGCTTCGCCGTCCATGCGTCGAATTCCTGCAACCGTCAAGTAAAAAGGAAAATAGGGCATTAGATGATGTGAGAATGAGTGTGGAATGGAGGTGATAAAACAAATCTGTTGCCTCCCCGGCAACGGCGCCAAAAACTGACGTGCCTTCGTGCGTGTGTGTTAAGAGGTGTCGTTATAGTTGCACTTGATACATCGATTTTAAAAGAAGTAAACGGAGGTGAGTCCGAGTGTCGATCTCAGGGAGGCGTGGAAATTGGATTTTGTTTACCACTTGTCACGAAAAAGGTGGAGTTTTGCTTGCGAAAGAGACGATTTTGAAAAGCGAGAGATAGAGAGAGTTTAGGGTTAGAAAGCTCTTGGTTTTGATCATGCACTTTAAACAGAAATTAAAATGGCGACTAAATGAAAAATAACTTCATTAAACATGCATTCATAGTTCATGGTTTACAACATTAAATACATGCTTCAACAAAAGTAAATGAAAGCTTAAAAGAGAGAGAGAGGTACAGAGAGAGTGGAGAGCGACGAGGCAGCCACGGCGGTGGAGGAGGCTCCGTCGGCGGCTCGCCGTCTCCGGCGATTACAAGAGTGCCTAAAACTAGCTAGGAGAGGTGTGGAGTAGTTGTAAGTGGGAGAGGATGCCTTGAATGGTGGTAGAAGGGGGTTTAAATAGAGTTAAGGGCTTCCTAAAAGAAGAATGTGCTTTAGCGACATCCAGAACGTCGCTAAAACCGCTTCCAGATACGTCGGTGAAGCCCTCCTGCCGCCGGTCAGCTGCCCGCCCCTCTCTCTCTCCAAGCGCAATCCGTGGACGTTGAACGAGATCCGTCCGATCGAAGATTGGACGGCTGAGATCCTCCCACGCCCGCGCTGAGATCGCGCCTCGGGCGCACGTGCGCGCGCATGTTTCCGCCCGGCGTGCGCGCGCGCGTGCGTGCTCGGGAGCTGTCATCACGCCGCGTGGCACGATCCTGGCCGCCCGCTGCTGATCGGGCGGCCCAATTTTGCCGCGCCCTTCGCTCGCGCTTGATTTCCGCTCCACGCAATTCGAACGCGCGTCGCTGCGATGCGGACGTGCGCGCTAGCCGTTGCACCACGCCCGCGCTTTGTCGCGGCGAGCGCGTGGATCTCGGCCGTTCGATCGAAGATCAACGGTCGACATTCGTCCTTGGCTGGCTTGAGGGCGTGCGAGCGGTGGGGCCGGGGCGACGTGGCGCTTTCTGAGATCAACGGTCAAAATTTCTTGGGCCCATTGTGGGAGCTCCGGATGTCGGATTTGGCCGATCTTGAGTCCGTTGGACTCCGTTCGTCATTCTGAATCCATCCATGCGGTCCAATTGCTCATCTGGGGCCTGCTTTGACACATGCTTTACACAAATGGCCATTAATGCAGTTTATAAGCAATCTTGGTACTTGATGCATGCAATGCTCCTATTCTACTTTATGTTGTGCCTTTTATTCTAAAGATGGGCCATATTCAACCTAATTACTACCCCCTTGCGTGGTGTTATCAGCAGACCAGGTTGGACTTCACTCTGTTCAGCCTGAGACCTAAGATGTCCCCAAAAATGTTGACCATATGGCCAAGAGCATGGGCTTCATCAATGGATACTTCCACAAAAAAAATCGTATCATCCGCATATTGAAGTATAGGGGCCATAGCACTCCTGTTAGAGAGGGAGTATCCTTTAATAATACCTGCTTCAGCAAGTTTGCACGCATATCATGCCAAGTTGTCAACTGCAAGATTGAAGATCAAGGGCACCAAAGGGTACCCCTACCTCACCCCACACTAGGGTTGAATCCAGGCACCATAGGGCTTCCCATTTATCAAGGGGGTGAAAGAGGTAGTTGTGATGCACCTTTTCATCCACTTAATCCAAAGAGGAGGAAAACCTCTTCTTTTAATGACTTCCCAAAGGTAGGGCCAGCAGATAGAATCATAAGCCTTAAGGAAGTCAACTTCCACATAAATGCTCTACACTTCCTCTTTTGCCACCCACAAACCATCTCCTAGGCCATGATGAATGATTCTTGTAAAGACCTGTTAGGGAGGAAAGCTGATTGAACAGGGTGAATCATCTCCTGCAAGATAGGCCATAGCCTATTTGCCAAGATCTTACTAACCACCAGGTAGATAGAATTTGAGAGGGCTATGGGTCTGAAGTCCTGAAATGACTCTGCCCCTTGTGTCTTTGGCAACAAGAATAGGAAAGACCTGTTGATTTTTCAAAGCCAAAGTTACCTACCTCAAACTCTTTAATCACCTCCATGACCTCTGTGTCCACAACACCCCACATCTCTTTATAAAAGAGGACTTGAATACCATCAGGACCAGGGGAGCCTTCATTGTTGAGGTCCTTGATGGCAGCCAAAGTTTCATGCTCAGAAATGGCTGCATTCAGGTTGGATACCTGTTCTTCAGAGAGTTTGGGTAGGTCACTCGCTGCCATTCTCCATTGGCCCCTTCCAGCAGACCTTGAAGAGTCTCTAAAATACTTGATGGCCTCAGCTCTAATAACAAAATTTAAAGAAATTCTCTGTCCATCTTTAATTATTGAAGAGATCAAGTTGAATCTTCTACGAGAGCTGGCAGCCAAGTGGAAAAACTTGGTTTTTGCATCCCTCTCTTTAAGCCAAAGCTGTCTCGAGCATTCCCTACAGTCCATCTCCAACTTCATATCTTCTTCGGCCACCACCCCTTGCCACCACCTTCTGTTCATGAAGTCCTGCTCTGTCATCAAGCCAGTGGCCTCTCTAGATTCAAGGTTCTGAATTTCCTTTAAGGCCTCTTTGCATCTCTGATGTCTCACAATAGAAACAGCATCTCCATACTCCTTTAGCATTTCTCTCATAGCTGTCAGCTTGGAAGCCAGCTTGATGGTAGCAGTGCCCTCATCTAGGTCTTAAGTTTTCTCTAGTTAGTACCAATTCTGTCATCTATATCTGGTGTCAAGCTGAGGGGCCATGTCAAATGACTAGGCACGGGTTTGCACAAGTCCCTGGAGATTTTCCTGGGAAATGCTTGGGCCCAAACCTCCCCTTATGCAACTTGGCTAGATTTGTTGATAGAATGGGTATTCACTATTGATTTCTTATTTCCTAGGTAGATCAAGTCTTAGGTTAATTTTTAGGGAGTCACATTTAAGTTAGGTTTAGAATTTTGATTGCTTGTGTACACACTTCTATCATCTCCATCTCTTCTCCTCCCCTCTCATTCTTCCATTTTATGCACGAGTGATGATCTTAAAATCCGCACTTGGAGGGACCATTTAATTTCACCCCACATGCAAAAAGACTACTTTTTCCGTCTTCTTCTTCTAAAAAAATGGAAAATCAACAAAATAGGTCCACTAACCCTTCCACTTCCACCTCTAACCCCACTACTAACCCTAATTCTAACCCTTCCACCCAAAATCCCCCAACCTTTGACTTCCTGCACTTGGAGCTCGCTAATGTTGATTTGTCTCAATCACAACACTAAGCCCCCCGTGATCTTTACACTTTGGTGGTAGAGAAAATTGCTCAACTTAATGCCAATCAACAAGTGTTGACTAGGAATATCCAAAACCTAGCCAACCAAAGGCTAAACCTACCACCCCGTCAGTAGCCTGTTGTTCCTCTAAAAGATTTTTATGATCCTTCTTACTATGAGGAGCGACCAGGGGTGGTCATACCAGAGGGGGACTTTGACGTGCCTTCGTGCGTGTGTGTTAAGAGGTGTCGTTATAGTTGCACTTGATACGTCGGTTTTAAAAGAAGTAAACGGAGGTGAGTCCGAGTGTCGATCTCAGGGAGGCGTGGAAATCGGATTTTGTTTACCACTTGTTGTCACGAAAAAGGCGGAGTTTTGCTTGCGAAAGAAACGGTTTTGAAAAGCGAGAGATAGAGAGAGTTTAGGGTTAGAAAGCTCTTGGTTTTGATCATGCACTTTAAACAGAAATTAAAAAGGCAACTAAATGAAAAACAATTTCATTAAACATGCATTCATAGTTCATGGTTTACAATATTAAATACATGCTTCAACAAAAGTAAATGAAAGCTTAAAAGAGAGAGAGAGAGGTAGAGAGAGAGTGGAGAGCGACGAGGCAGCCACGGCGGTGGAGGAGGCTCCGTCGGCGGCTCGTCGTCTCCGGCGATTACAAGAGTGCCTAAGACTAGCTAGGAGAGGAGTGGAGTAGTTGCAAGTGGGAGAGGATCCTTGAATGGTGGTAGAAGGGGGTTTAAATAGAGTTAAGGGCTTCCTAAAAGAAGAATGTGCTTTAGCGACATCCAGAACGTCGCTAAAACCGCTTCCATATACGTCGGTGAAGGTCTGCTGCCGCCGGTCAGCCGCCCGCCCCTCTCTCTCTTCAGGCGCGATCCGTGGCTGTCGAACGAGAGCCGTCCGATTGATGATCGGACGGCTGAGATCCTCCCGCGCCTGCGCTAGGATCGCGCTTCGGGCGCGCGTGCGCGCGCGCGTTTCCGCCCGGCGTGCGCGCGCGCGTGGGAGGTGGGGCGCTGTCGTCGCGCCGCGTGGCGCGATCCTAGCCGCTCGCTTCTGATCGCGCGGCTCAATTTTGCCGCGCCCTTCGCCCGCAGATGATTTTCGCTCCGCGCGAATCGAACGCGCGTCGCCGCAACGCGGGCGTGCGCGCTAACCGTTGCGCCACGCCCGCGCTTTGTCGCGGCGACCGCGGGCGAGCGCGCGGATCTCGGCCGTTCGATCGAAGATCAACGACCGAGATGCGTCCTTGGCTGGCTTGGGGGCGTACGGGCGGCGAGGGCGGGGCGACGTGGCGCGTTCTAGGCCGTTGATCTCCAGATCAACGGTCAGGATTTCTTGGGCCCATTGTGGGAGCTCCGGATGTCGGATTTGGCCGATTTTGAGTCCGTTAGACTCCGTTCGTCGTCCTGAATCCATCCGTGCGGTCCGATTGCTCATCTGAGGCCTGCTTTGACAAATGCTTTACACAAATGGCCATTAATATAGTTTATAAGCAATCTTGGTACTTGATGCATGCAATGCTCCTATTCTACTTTATGTTGTGCCTTTTATTCTAAAGATGGGCCATATTCAACCTAATTACTACCCCCTTGCGTGGTGTTATCAGACTTCGAGATCAGGCCAGTGATTCTGAACTTGATTAAACATTTCCATGGCCTTCTTAGGGAAGACCCGTTTAGCCACCTTAAAGAACTCACTCTTCTTGCACAAAAAACTCATTCTTAAAATGTGCAAGAAGACATTTGGCTAATGCGGCTATGTCCATTAGCTCTTAAAGATAAGGCCGCCTACTGGTTTAGAACCATTGGTCGACCATCACCACATGGCCTCAGCTCAAGAGCGCCTTCCTCAAGAAATTCTTTCCCATATGTCATAATAATTCCCTACGAAGATCTTTTACAACCTTTATCTGGCGAGACTTTCCATGATTCTTGGGAAAGATTTCAAGATCTCCTAAGAATTGCTTGCACCATGAGATTCATTTATGGCAGCTCATGCAGATCATCTAACATGGTTTAGAAGATCAAATTTGACGTTTTATCGATGCCTCTTTTGGTGGCAACTTCTTGAATAAAATGCTGAAAGTGCCTACGACCTTTTTAAAGAAATGAGTGAAAACTCATTTAATCAAGCTTCCATGAACACATTTTGCAGAATGTCAAACCTGCATTCAGTGTTCATGAAGTAGGCACTTCATCTATTCCTATAACCCAAGACGATCTTCAAATGATTACACAAAAACTCGACCAGATGCACATTAATCAAAAGAAAATTGAGAAAATACTCATCACATCAACCCCAGCTCCACACATTCCACATCTAACCCACCCTAACATTCCATGAGGAGAAAATTTGCACCATCTCAACACTACTGCTAATTATTACCAATATTCTGAGGTTCCCATGATTCACTGGGGAATTACAACTATCCTGATCTTAACCCCACTCAAAATATTTCTATCGTCCAGGAGCCATTTAGAAATTCCTCCAATTGGAAGAATTACCTGAACCACTCCTGGAATAACCAGGTTCCTCCCCAACCAAACCAATTTAATGGGTATGGGTTTAATCCGACCTTTCATCTTGGGCCATTCCAACAAGACATCAATGCCCAGATGATGAAAACCCTATAGGAAATGCAGACAAAGATGACGGAAGTAATCCACGCTATCACTAATCTGAATAGTTAGATTGGGGTTACTCCAACTCAAAGACCTGTAGAGCATTTGCCCTCCCAACCCATGCCTAACCCTAATCACCAGAGGAACCAGTATTCGGGCAGAAATCAAAATTACACGAATCAACCTCCTACTAATCCACCACCTTAGTAGACTCCCAGGTTTCCACAACAATAGGTCCCCCCACTTTTTCCATATAATAATTTGACTGCAAATGCAGTTACGTTGAGGAGTGGGAAAACCACCACTGATCCCAGGCCTTCACAAAAACCTGGTGAAATTCCCATCCCTATGCAAATTGACTCTCTACTCCTACATCAGGAAGAAAAAGAAACTCAAAAATATCAGGGCACGACTCCTATCCCTTTTCCACAAGCTCTCCACCCTACCACTAATAGAAAAAAGAAATTTGAGCCCACCACAAAAGAACTCATGGACCTATTTGGGCAAGTTCAAATCAATATTCCTCTCCTAGATGCCATTGAATATATACCTGCCTATGCCAAATTTTTGAAAGAGATCTGTACTCCTAAAAGGCAGACCAAAAACTAGGACAGGTACATCTTTCGGAGGCAGTAAGCTCTGTCATACAAAGCAAGCTACCTCCTAAGATGAAAGATCCAGGGGTGCCATTAATTTTAGTGATTATTGATGATACTACTTTTGATCACTCCCTCCTTGATCTTGGTGCCTCAGTTAATATCATTCCCACAATTTTATTTGAAGAATTTCAGATCAGTGAACTAAAACCTGTTGAGGTTAACCTTCAATTAGCCGACCGATCTACAATCAAACCTTATGGGATTGTCAAGGATGTCTTACTCAAGGTTCAGAATTGTGCCTTCCCTGCAGACTTTCTGATCCATGACATTGAGGTACCTGAATCATTGATGAATGACCCAATAATCCTTGGACAGCCCTCTTTGGCAACTGCAAAGGCAAAGATTAATTGCCACACAGGTAAAATGAATATCACCTGCGCAGGCCAAACTATCACTCTTGATATTTTTAAATCCTCCAAGAGATTCCATGATGATGATTTTTTCGAGGACTCAAGATTCTGAAACTTCAAATTTGGTGGAGGAGACAATGTTGGTAGATACCCTTCCTGACCATAAATTTTTCGAGGAATCTGACTCAGAATTAGTGGTCAGAGAAATCTTTGATTTTGAGACTTGCCTTGACCAAAAATCCATTCCTGATGAACCCCTTGATCACCCTGATCCCCACTCTACCCTCACCCCACCTTTCCACACTAACTTCACCCAATCCTCACCATCCTTTCCCCGACCCCTTTCCTATGGACCTGCCACCAGACCTACCCGAGTTTGGCATTCAACCCAATTTAAAATAATGGCAAGACTTGGGCCACACTTATTATTTTCCATTGAACTTTGATCCCTATCTTTCTACCAATCAATTTTCCAGGGATCCAGAAGAAGCCGCATTTTATGTGGGCAACCAAGTGTCCAACTATTTACACGAATATCAGTCTTCTGTGCATACCTTCACACTTGGCTGAATGGAGAAAAGGATAGCACTGGATGGGAGGTAACCCATCATTTTTCTTGCTTTCCTTTTCTCTTTCTTTTTCCAAGTTTTAACCATCCTAAACCCGACCACCTTTCACTAAGGTGATCCCTACTCCCTCTTAATGCATGAGGACATTGCATATCATAATCATGGGGGCGTGCTCATGGCGTAGATTGCGTAAAAGATCATGCCATGTGGGTTGAAGGAGGAAGAAGAAGAGAATGAAGGGAATGCCTCCAAAGAAAGCCTTTTTGGGCTATTTATATAGCTTTGGCGGGGGGTAAAAAGGGCATTTGGCCCCCTTAATCTCATGCAAAGCCTTCCAAATCCTTCTTTTTCCCTATGTTCGCTTTGATGCTGCCATGTGGCACTCTGTGGAGCGTCGATCCTCCATCCAACAGCCGCAGATCACCCGCTCTCACCCTTCACATTTTCGCCTTTGTTGCTCGCCTCTTCTAAGTGCTTCAACCTCAACTATCCGATCTTACAATCGGACCGCTTATGCACACTTGCCTCACCTTCCAAATCTCGCAAAACATGTGCAAGCACGCGTCTGCCCGCGATGCGCTCTGATCGAGCCACGTGGTTGCACCTCTACCCTTCGATCGTGCAATTGCGCCTGCACGCACCCGGAAAGCCAATGCTGCATCAATTTCGTGCAATGCACGGCTCGAACTCACGTCCCGCTCTTACGCGTGCAGGCATGAGCCAACGCACTGCGTAAGCCTTTGGTTATATATACTTGATTATTTCTATTTATCCTTATCCAATCTGGGTAGGCGACATGCCGTGCTTGTGGCCGATGGATGAAGATCCAATGGTCCACAATGTGCAGTGCGTCCTTCCTGGATGGGGCGGTGGTGAGGGAGAGGCTGTGATGGCGCCACGTGGCGCCATCATGGTTGTTTATCTTCTTTTCCTTGTATTTGGTGATGTAGGCATCCGATTGAATTGATTTTTACGCTGTTGGGCTGCGAACATTGATCTGGATCCATCCGTGTGGTTGGATTTCTCATCTAAGGTCTGGATCTTCTTTAATTTGCCCCTTGTCTCTTGATCTTCTACAGATTTCCTAGGATGCTACAGGAGTCTGATTGATGCGATCTTGGAAGCGTTGGACTCCCGTTGAAGTTCTGAACAGATCCATGTGGTTGGATCAGTCATCTGCAGCCCTGAATTACCTACAATGAGTGATACCTCTCAAATAGCACAGTTTTATGCATAAAACACATATGTCAACTATGATGCAGAATACGATGCATATGGATGCAGAATGTTCTTGTTAAGCTAAGTTCTGGCTTAATTCAGGCGAATTAAGGCCCATGATTGCTGTGCAATCATAACCCAATGCATAAATCTTGCTAGTTTCTAGGAAGTGCAAGACTAATTGCATTTTATGAAGAGTTTAACTAAAGGTTTATTTCCTTTTGTTTCATCCAAAAATTCAGAATCCATATAACTATGTACATATTGTTGAATGCACGGGTTGCTACGCTAATGTGTTTGATTTTGAAAAACCTCTCGTCGTAGTATGAAAGCGAAGAACTCGTGTTCAACAAATAAAATTTATACCGGAATGGAAATCTCGGGTCGAACATAGGGAGGCGGATGTTTGATTTAAAAACACACGTTTGTTTTATTTGTCACGAAGTAAATTAATTGATTAGAACTATCTAACTATTTACAACAAATAGAAGAGAGAGAGAGAGAATATTACAAAAAACCAAAAAGAGATATAGAATGAACATGGAATTTCATCATCAGAAAGAATGTTCATTACACTAGAAAGCGGGAAAATGATTACACTAGAAAGCAGTAAATCTACTCTAGAAAGCATTAAAAGGAATGGAGAGAGAAATATCCTCCTCGATGGTCGCTTGGAGGACGAGCCGGACAGGATGATGCCTGGACGAAGGAGAACAGAGCAGGATGAAGGAGGGTGAAGCAGGAAGAACGGGAACGGGGCAGCACGTCGTCATCGTCGCGGGATTCACTTCCGAAAGTGGGACGAAAAATTGACTTTATCTCGCAAGAAGCATCTCGGGTGTGGGACAAGCTTCTCTTGAGCTTTGGAGAGGCAGAGAAGGGAAGGAAGGGATGAGAATTTCGTGTGGAGGGGGTCTCCTTTTATAGTTGCGAGTGGGGGCAATTTGGTCATTACAACTTTAAAAACATTAAATCAGGGGTCTTTAGTGATGGATAAAACTGTCACTAAAGCCCCAACGTGGGTGTAGTGGGGGCGCCCACTAACCTTCCATGCCGCCCACGTTCAGCTGCTTTCACGATCAAACAGCTTAAATCGCGCCTTCGCCCTCCTCCTCTACGTGCCCGCCTACGTACGATCCCGCGTAAGGCACGGCGTGTGATACGGTGTGAGCACAATTGTACGCATGCGACTGTTCGATCGTGATCGAGCGGTCAATCGCGCCCGCTCCCCCGCACCGCTCTCCAGCTCTTTGCATTTCGAACGCGCGCTGCCCGCTCGCAATAAAGCCTTCGCCCACTGCGCTATGCGTGCGGATGGGTAAGCGGGCAACTTCATAGCGTGTGATATGGACCATTGGATTAAGATCCAACGGTCGAGATCGCTTCTTCCTTTAGCTTCAGAGAACGAAGGCGCTGGTCTAAGAACACTCTTAGCCATTGGATCTTGATCCAATGGCTGAGAGGCGAGGATGCTAGAAGCTTCAGTGGTTGAGGGTAGCTGGTTGGGCGGCTGAGATGCTGCCATCTTGACCATCCATCTTTTGGATGATGTAGATGGTGCCACAGTTGTTGGATTGAGTTGATTTTCGCGCCGTTAGGCTGCGATCGTCGATCCGAATCCATCCGTGCGATCAGATTTGTCATTTGAAGTGCGGATTCACACCATCTTGGCCCTTGATCTTCTAGGGTTCCCCGATCTCTATCTGATGCTACAGATGTCTGATTAGGGCGATCTTGGAGTCGTTGAACTCCAATCGTCGCCCTGATCGCATCTGTATGGTTGGATCTTCGATCCAAGGCCCCAATAAAAAGTTTGCCTTGTCCATGAACATAAAAGGAGACAATTAGCCTCCATTTTATTTAAACTTATCTAAATGCAAGATGATGCATGTTATGCAATATTTATAGTATGCAATGCAATCCTATGCTTAAGAACATGCATAAATAGGCATCTTAAGTAGTGTAAACATGTTTACATCATACCCCCATGCCTATCTTTTGGTAGTCCCTAGCAAAAACTATATGCTATTTATAAAAGAATCAGGTTGGATTATTTAGGCATGAGTTATTTTCAATCTCTAAGAAAATGTCTACTTAGGATCTGAACTTTCAAAGACACAACATTGCCCGAGTATCTGCCAAAATGCAGACCACCTCAAGCCCTCGCCTTATTCAAAGAAAATTTTCTTTTTCTCTTTTCTCCTCTTTTCTAATTTTTTTGGATTTTCAAGTTTTAGGGTTTAAGAGTGGCTTTCTACAGCCATTCAACTCACCCAAGATTTGATGAGAACCCTAAGTTTTAAGCATCTTATTGTGAATGTGATAGACTCGTTGACCGGCAGTTAAAACAGACTTCGGATTTCTACGCCTCTAGGTAACCTAAAAAAAAAATTCTGCCTAAATGTGTATCTTTACAACTGGTAGCTTTCTCCCTACTTTTATTTTTACAGGGTCAACACAAGGGTGAATCTAGTGTATATCTTCCCGGTTTATTCTACTTCTCTGCTTCTTCCTAAGTGTTTTGGGATTTTTCAGTGCATTTATTGAGCTGGGTTCTAAACAACCGGTCGATGAGCTGTTACCACTGACAACTTGCCAGTCATACTCATGCGGTGAAGTATGGCTTATTTCTTTTTTTCTTTTCTCCTTTTTTTTTTTGAATCTCATTTTTTAAGTAGGTGGCTTCATTGGTCTAAGATTTACCTAAAGGTAGCAAAAAAAGAAAGATCCAGTGACTAGGCTCTGGACAACCTACCTATGGGTTGTTACCCACGATAACTTGCCAACCATATCACCCTAGAAGGTTCATTAGCTATCCAATTTCCGTTAAAATCGCCGAACAACGAGTCACTGCAAAGAAAGTGTGTAGATGCTAAAAATTTGAAGTTCCCTCAAATCAGAGGGCGGGTTGATAAGTCATGTACTTATCACCCAAACCTATTTACTCCAATTAAAATAGAATTCATGTTGGCGAGGACTCGAAAAACAAATCCACATTTTAATGGATACACTGGCTGATTAAGTCCAAAGACCTGAAAGGTCTTTGTGTTCAAATCATAATGTAGTATTTCCTAAGATTGAAAATTTTCTTAAACCCAAATTCTCTTCCCTAATTCCATTTTTTTTTAAATAAAAGAAAATAAAACAAACCTACGGAACTGACGAATAAATTCAGAGATGAATACTCCACCCCCCATGCCTATCTAATGCAATGTCCTCATTATATTAAAAAGACATAAAACATAGTGGAATAGAATAGAAAGCACCTGAATTGCGTGAATGTCAGATCCGCTCCGAGATAAAAACTAAAAAGAACTGTATACATGCTGAATTTAGTGCCTTCAGCTAGGCACACTATACAAAGAAGAGAAATAAAGAATTCACAAGTGCACGTCAGAATCAGAATAAAAAGATGAAATCTCAGACCTGTCAACAGATGTCCATAAATGTGGACCAGATTATGGTGCAGACCCATACCCCATAATCGAGAATATCTCAGGTTCTGGGTAAAAATTACCCAAAACCTACAATCAGTATGCAAGCGGGGTCAAGCCTGCGATTTATCAGGATGCAACCCAAAACCAAAAAGTTGGGTTACAGAGAAATCAAACTCAAAAGGATAATCATTGAATGTGTGCTTGGGTTCGACATCCTCAGAACAAATGTCGTAAGGGTCCTGGTTTAATGGTTTCAGCTTAATAGGAACCCTTCGACTCAGTCTTCTACTTCCTCCTGAACTTGCTTCCCAAATCAAAATTTCCCAGCTCCTATCCTCCTCATTCAGCATGTCAAATTCTAGGACCTCTTGCATATTAATCACCCCGTTTGAAATCTCCAAGTCTAAATGATGTGGCTGAATCAGAATTAACTTGGGTCTAATTATCTCAGAAATAGAATCATCGATAAGCTCAATGGGGTGTAACTGACAATCGGGGCATTGAATTGAATCCTCCAGAAAATGCGATTCTGGATCCGTAATGTGAGCCCTAATAAGATCAGTTTCCTTAATTATTGGGCTATCAAATGATCTATCATATTCCTCAAGCCCAATCATCTCACAAAAATCATTTTCTGTAAACTCGCGTAAGCTTTACAAATTGAATCTTCACCATCAGAATCAAAGAAATCAAGATCCATATTAATGTATGTCTTAAAATCATCTGTCACTTTCTGATCCAAAGAGACATACGTTTCCTCGTACCCCAGCTTAGGGATCTTAGGTGAAGAAATCAGATCATCCTTAATTGGTTGCTCCAATTCAATCTGGTCAGTCTCGTAACACGTGTCCCCCCAACAGGTGCCTGAGCGGGTTCTGACATTGGCTCTCCTGAAGGGAGTTCATCCTGGGAATCATCCCACGACTGAACTAAAGCAACCGCAAATCTCATCCTCAATTTCGCTAACTTCCTAAGTAGAAACTCACCCGGGTTCTTATCCTTAACATCTTGGAGCCAATCCAACAAATACTTATTCAAATCATCAATCATTTCAATCAGAGGCTCCAAACTCTCAATGCAAGGTATTGGCTGAACTTCTAAAGATTGTATGATATTCCTTAAGTTAGCCAGAACCTTATCTTGAACCTGGTTACCTTGAACCAAATGAGTTGGATCAGGGTTGGGCGGGTTTGGGTCAATGCAGGGGAATTGACGAATTGAGATTCGTTATACCCTTCCTGATAATAGGTCATTTTAGATTGTTCAAAAGGTGGTGATGATCTAAAGGCAGTGTAATCAGAGGATGGGTAAGGATCAATGTATCCTTCTTGATTGTAGATCGTATTAGGTTGTTCATGAAAGGGTGACAATCTGTAATTGATGTGGCTCTGAGAAGGATAGAAATCACAATTATAGTGTTCAGGGTTAGACCCTAAACACGGAGGTCTGGAACTATATCCCCAATCCGAGTTATCCCAACTAACTGATGGTTGATTACAGTATGAGTCGGGATAGTCGTCATGTTGTGGATAATTCAACACAGGAGGGAAAGAGCGGGAATGCGTGTAATATGTGGAAGGATTCATGAGAGACGGGAGGAAGAAAGGCACCCTACAATACAAACAATCAAACCTGTCCTTAAGTGGGCTATCCTAAAGACCTGCAGACTCCTAAAACCCATCTTGAGATAAAGGAACGATTTGATCTACTTCTGTCTATTCAATCCAACCAGTTAGGAGGGACTGAGGAGAAGGTTCTTCCTTCGGTTTGCACCTCCGGTTCCTAGTGTACCCCCCAGCCGTGATCGTTTGATTCTGCTCCCCTAGCTAGACATCAGATTGAAAAGTAGAAATAGACTAATCGAAAATAATCTCATTCTGGGCTTTGAAGAGCGAGTCGTATCCTTAAGGCTAACGTCCACTCTATTTTATTTAGGGCTAGGTTTGAATGTGCTTTGGAATGTGATGGGTCCTTTATCTGGGTCGTGCCCTTAATGGTTGATTGATTTGTGTGTGCGTGCACAACCAGTGGTTTTCAAGCAAGATTACTTTTGATGTGGTGAATTTTAGGGTTCAAATCTTGCTTAGTAGCTTTTAGGATTCAACTTTAGGTGTTTTCAAACAAGTTTTGGTGCCACACCAGGTTTTGAAAGCACAGCTGAAGATGTTTTCCTTTGAAGCTTAAAAAGAATGTGGAGTGCCTGGTAAATCCCTAATAGTTGAACCTAAGTGGCAGCTACTTGATGAGTTGATTTTAATTGAAGTGGTGCAGCCCAATCAACTCAAACAATTGGCCTGTTGCACCACTTAATTAGGCACACAAATGATTACCTAATCTGATTTCTACTCAATTATGCGTTTGGATGTGTGTACCGGCTCCAAAGATCGGTTTATCGGTTGCGTTTGAAAATCAGATGAGGTTGTGTACCTTTATGAGATTTTTTTTTTTAATTTTCTTCTTAAATATGGAGGTTGGGGTGAGTATGGGTGCCAAACAACAAACAATCTAACCTTAGAGTTTATAAGAACACCTAGGTTGATTGATGTTTGTGTTATTATGTTGTGGAATGAAATCTAATGGGTGGGAGGTGGGGGATAACTTACAAAACCTTCCACAGCACTTTACTCCAATCTACTGCTTTTGCTCCTCTCAAAAGAGTACCTGCAATCACAATAAGAAAAGAGAGAAGTGAGGTAATGATTTGTAAGTTAGAAAACGCGAAGAAAAAATCAAAGAGCGTCGCCTCCCCGGCAATGGTGCCAAAATGTTGAACGTTGGGGGTTGCTACGCTAACGTGTTTGGTTTTGAAAAACTTGTCATCGTAGTATGAAAGTGAAGAACTAGTGTTCAACAAATTAAATTTATACCGGAATGGAAATCCCAGGTCGAACACAGGGAGGCGGACGTTTGATTTAAAAACACGCATTTGTTTTATTTGTCACGAAGTAAATTAATTGATTAGAACTATCGAACTATTTACAATAAATAGAAGAGAGAGAGCAAGAGAATAAGAGAGAGAATATTACAAAAAACCAAAAAGAGATGTAGAATGAACAAGGAATTTCATCATCAGAAAGATTGTTCATTACACATGAAAGCGGGGAAATTATTACACTAGAAAGCATTAAAAAGAATGGAAGAGAAATATCCTCCTCGACGGTCGCTTGGAGGACGAGCCAGACGAGACGATGCCTGAACGAAGGAGAACGGAGCAGGACGAAAGAAGGTGAAGCGGGAAGAATAGGAATGGGGTAGCACGTCGTCATCCTCGCAGGATCCGCTTTCGAAAGGGGGACGAAAAATTGACTTTATCTCGCGAGAAGCATCTCGGGAGTGGGACAAGCTTCTCTTGAGTTTTGGAGAGGGAGAGAAGAGAAGGAAGGGATGAGAATTTTGTGTGGAGGGGGTTTCCTTTTATAGTTGCAAGGAGTGGGGTGATAAATGCCACTTTATCATCATTCTTATGCATTAAAACAAACCTAGCTCTTAGGATTTTATTCCGCAAGCGGGTTTTTGCGCTGCATTTAGGCATAAATTAGGTTAGGCATGCATTGCATTTTTTATTGTGTTTTAAATATGCTTTTGTGAGTGTTAGGGATGAACAGATATACAGATCCATAAAACCCTAGCACTCAAGAAGGAAAATGGTGAAGGAGGAGCTCAGACTAATCGGAACTCAGCTTGATCCAACTCACCACAACTGGAATCTAGCTCACTTGAACTAGGGTTAGCTCATCCCAGATCCATTCAGCTAATCTCAACTGAATGGAAACTCAAGAGAGTTCATCTTAGCTCACCCTAGCTCAAGTCAGCTCATATCCAGCTCAACCTAGTTGAGTCTAGCTCATCTTAGCTCCCACTAGTCCGCAGGGAGCTCTAGCTAGCTCAGCTGAGTTGACTGGAGTTCACCCCAGCTCAAATCCAACTACATCCAGCTCCACTCAATTCCATCCAGTTGAAGATAACTTCATTCCAGCTCAAGAAGCTCAAGTCCAGCTCCCGGGGATTCAGCTTAGCTCAACTCAATTGAGTTAAGCTACCTTAGCTGCCTTAACCAGCTTGATCCTCCCCGGGAGCACCAGACCCAGCTCACCTCAGCTCATTATGGTAGAAGCCAGCTCACTTTAGCTTGGCTTAGCAGCTAGCAAAGAACTAGCAAGCTAAGCCAGCTAGAGAAGCACCATGCCAGCCGCTTCAGCAGCTGCCAACTCCAGTTCCAACTCCAGACTTCTCCTCCTCAGCTCCACTCTTCAAACCCTAGCTCCAATACCTCCTCTTCTACTCCATAGCTAGCGTAGCTTACCTTAGATTAGCTGGCAACCAGCTCCTTGGCCATCCACCACCGTCAACTCAACCCTAGCTAGCTCCACCAACTTAAGCCCTACCTAAGCTAGCTATCCTACTCAAGTTGGCGCCACCTCCTAGCCACCTATTCACCCCATCATCACCACCAAAAGGCACCAATTTTGGTGCCAAAACCTAACCCTAACCACCCCCCTTTTTGGCGGCAACATCCACCCCCACATCCACCATACACCTAACTCTACAACCCATCCTAGCCACCCACCACCCCTCCTTCTAGAACCTTTCTTGGCGCCACCTAAGACCCCCTTCTAGAAGCCATTTTGGTGCCAACTTCAAGGGGTGCCACCATCCATAACCACCCTCTAGGTGTCCCTTGGGTTGGCGCCAATTTCCCTTAGCCATAGGATCCCCAACCACCTCCATCTTCCCACCTTAGCCCTCCATTTCAAGAGTCACCTTAGCCCCCTTCCTACTCTATATAAACCCACCACCTACCACCATTTTAGAGCATCCTCCATTAGTGAATTTTTCTATCTATACCCACCTACTCCTACGACCAAGAAGAAGGAGTAGAGAAGAAGATTAAAGGGGCACATCACCAGCCCCTTTGGTGCCTTCTCCCCACTCTCTTCAACTTGGGCCACGCCAAGGAGGAGGACTTTTTCTACTTCAAGGAGGATAGCCAAGCAAAGGAGAAGGACCTATGGTTGACGTCCACCCTTGGAGAGAAGCTTAGGGCACGCCCCCTTAGGGCTTGCTTTGGAGGACATCACCTTGGCAGAGCATAGCAAGGAAGGAGTTGGAGGACTCTTTTCAGGCTCGGGAGCTACCAAGCTTGGAGCAAGAAGCCCTCTTATTCACCATCTATCTAGAGGATTTGTGTTTTCTTTTATTTATTGCAATTTTCTAGTAGTAGAAGCATTCATCTACTAGGCTTTTCTGTAAAATACTTTCTCATTAATCTAGTTGCCTTCTTTGTAATTTCTTTAATTGCATTTTTAATTGCTTTGTTTTTAGGATTCTTCACTCCCTCTCCCTAATTATTCTAGGCCTCCACTTGCCTAGAGTGAGCTTAGGGAGACGCTCTACTTCCACTTTAGAAGTAGCATATCGAGTTGAGTGTAAGTCACCTTCTCGCCAACAATTTCGCATGTTGCCTTAATTTCAAAAACATAAAAATGATATATTGAAAAAGATCAAAAAGAAAGTTGAGATCTATTTTGTAAGCAAGAGAATTAATTTTGCAAACATTTGGCCTCCTTGGACGACCCTAGATACTTCCCCTATCTTGGATACAAATTTAAGAGTTGATCGATTTTGCGCGTTACAACGGTGTATTTTACAAACCGTGTAAAATTCCTCATCACTTTTTGGCACCGTTGCTGGGGAGGCATGGCTTTGCTTATTCTTTCTTCTCTTTCTTGAAGTGGATCTCATCCCCTTCTCTTTCTTCTCTCTTGTGTGTGCAACTACAGTGGGAAAATGGGAATTTGAAAGCGAAAGCTCAAAGTTCCTTGTTGCCCCACGAACATTCTGGTTGGTTCTTCTTACTTGTCACACTTAACCTAAGAAAAAACTACGAAAATACACTAAACTTGGCTTTCAGGACCCTAAACAACTTAATTAAGTGGAGTTGTGCATTTTAAAATCCATTGTTTGCTTGAATGTCTCTTTAACACCACTCCATTGTAAGTATTGGTGTTCTGTTTTTCAGGTCCAGATTTCTGTCTGGAATTGAAAAATCGATTCCTAACACCACAGGCCTCCTAAAATCTTGAAATTTCATACAATGATTCCAAATTGAGTAGGAACATTTTTTCCAAATTTCATATCAATTGGCTTTGTATTTAATTTTTAAAAATTCGTGGATCGCAGAGGGGTCACACCCTCTAATTTTCCTATTTTGCTACTATCCGTGAATTTTTTGAATTTTTATACTCATCCAATTTTTGCGAAATTTATTTTTCTGGAATCCTTGTGAAATTTTACACATCATATAAAATCATCAAAATTTTCTGAGGTCAGTGTAATACTGAAAAGTCCAAATACGCACAGATATCATTTCTGGACTTTTACACCAGTACAATTAAAAATTCAAAATAATTATAAATTAAATTCCTAAAATCTTACAAAAATCTTTTATGGAATCCTTGTTTTATTTTCTTCAAAGTAGTGGTGTTGTTTGACTTGTTTGGACTACTACTTAATACAGAAAGCCTAAAATTAATTCATTGGTAGTAATTTTCTATCTTAGGGATAATTGGCTTGGGGTTTCTTTCTTTCTTTTTAGAGACTCATATTAAAGGAAATTAACCATCACCAATACAACTTATTTTTTCTTTGATTTTGGAGTTTCAAACTTGTTTGAAAATTTAAAAAGAAAAGCCCTAAAACACAATTAATTAAATCAAATCCTAAAAGACAAAAATACGAGAAATTGTGTGACAACTTGCTTTTTGATTGGAACCACTTTCCAATTCCTGCACACACACAGGGAAACAACCCAATTAACGCCCTCCACATTCCGTGTGCACTATAGTATCCTAGACCTAACTAAAATCCATAATAACTTGACCCCTAAGGCTTCATCAACTTAGGCTTGCTATATAGGTCTTAAGTCTTCTTTAGTTAATACCAATTCTGTCATCTATATCTGGTGTTCAGGCTGAGGGGCCATGTCAAACGACTAGGCGTGGGTTTGTACAAGCACCTGGGGTTTTCCCTGGGAAATGTTTGGGCCCAAACCTCCCCTTAAGCAACTTGGCTAGATTTGTTGACAGAACGAGTATTCACTATTGATTACTAATTTCCTACGTAGACCAAGTCTTAGGTTTATTTTTAGGGAGTCACACTTAAGTTAGGTGTAGCTTTGGTTGTTTGATTTGCACACTTTCATCTCTTTCTCTTCTCCTCCCCTTCCGTTCTTCCATTTTATGCACGGGCGATGGTCTCAAAATGCGCACTTGGAAGGACCATTTGATTTTGCCCCCACGCAAAAAGACCACTTTTTTTGTCTTCTTCTCCTTCTAAAAAAATGGAAAATCAACAAAATGGGTCTACTAACCCTTCCACTTCCACCGCTAACCTTACCTCTAACCCCACTACTAACCCTAATTCTAACCCTTCCACCCAAAACCCACCCACCTTTAACTTCCCACACTTGGAGCTCCCTAATCTTGAATTGCCCCAAACACAACATCAAGACCCCCTACCTGATCTTTTACTATTGATGGCTGAGAAGATTGATAAATTAAATTCCAATCAACAAACATTGACTAGGAACATCCAAAACCTAGCCAATCAAAGGCCAACCCCACCACCCCATCATCAGCCTGTTATTCCTCTAAAAGATTTTTACGATCCGTCTTATTATGAGGAACGATCAGGGGTGGTCATACCAGAGGGGGACTTCGAGATCAAGCCTGCAGTCCTGAACCTAATTAAATACTTTCATGGCCTTCCTAAGGAAGACCCTTTCAGCCACTTGAAGAGTTGACTCTTCTTGCACAAACAACCTATTCCCGAAATGTGTAAGAAGACATATGGCTGATGCAGCTTTTTCCATT
The DNA here is from genome assembly GCA_037157565.1 of Thalassia testudinum. Lineage (NCBI taxonomy): Eukaryota > Viridiplantae > Streptophyta > Magnoliopsida > Alismatales > Hydrocharitaceae > Thalassia > Thalassia testudinum. The sequence continues at coordinate 137,778,105 of JAZHRO010000055.1, read as the reverse complement.
ATCTCTTAAAGATAAGGCCACTTATTGGTTCAAGACCATTGGCCGACCCATCACAACTTGGCCTTAGCTCAAAAGCGCCTTCCTCAAGAAATTCTTTCCCATAGGTCGTACCAATTCCCTGCGAAGATCTATTACGACCTTTCAACAAAAATCTGGTGAAACTTTCCATGATTCTTGGGAAAGATTTCAAGATCTCTTAAGAAGTTGTCCGCACCACGAGATTCCCTTATGGCAGCTCGTGCAAATCTTCTGTCATGGATTAGAAGATCAAATCCGACATTTCGTCGATGCCTCGTGTAGTGGCAACTTCTTAAATAAGGATGCTGAAAGTGCCTATGACCTTTTTGAAGAAATGAGTGAAAACTCATTTAATCAAGCTTCCATGAATACATTTTGCAGAACTCAAAACCTGCAGTTCGTTGTTCATGAAGTAGGCACTCAATCTATCCCTGTCACCCAAGACAATCTTCAAATGATCGCTCAAAAACTCGACCAGATGCATATTAATCAAAAGAAAATTGAGGAAAGACTAGCCACATCAACCCAAGCTCCACACAGTCCACATCTAACCCAACCTAACTTTCCACGAAGAGAAAATTTGCACAATCTCAACATTACTCCTGTTGATTATTACCAATATTCTGAGGTTGCCCATGATTCACTAGGGAATTACAACTATCCAGATCTTAACCCCACTCACAATATTTTTTCCATCCAAGTGCCCTTTAAAAATTCTTCCAATTGGAAAAATTACCCGAACTACTCCTGGAATAATCAGGTTCCTTCCCAACCAGATCATTTTAAGGGGTATGGGTCTAATCTAACGTTTCACCCTGGGCCATCCCAACAAGACATCAATGCCCAGATGATGCAAACCCTGCAGGAAATGCAAACAAAAATGATGGAAGTAACCCGCACCATCACAAATCTGAACAACCAGATTGGGGTTACTCCTACGCAAAGACCTGCAAGACATCTTCTGTCCCAACCCATGCCCAACCCTAATCACCAAGGGAAACAATATCCAGGCAGAACTCCACACTACCCGAATTAGCCTCCTCCTAATCCACTACCTCAGCAGCCTCCCAGGTTTCTGCAATCACAGGCCCCCCCACCTCCTCCAAATAATAATCCGACTGCACATGCAGTTACTTTGAGGAGTGGGAAAACCACCACTGATCCCGGGCCTTCACACAAACCTGGTGAAATTCCTTTGCAAATTGACTCCCCACCTCTCCATCACGAAGAAAAAGAAACACGACAATCTCAAGACACGATTCCTATCCCTTTCCCGCAAGCACTCCAACCCATCACCACAAAAAAAAAAAAAGAAATCTGAGCCCACTACAGAAGAACTCATGGATCTATTTGGGCAAGTTCAAATCAATATTTCTCTCCTAGATGCCATCAAATATATACCTACCTATGCCAAATTTTTGAAGGAGATTTGTACTCCTAAGAGGCACAAAATCTAGGATAGGTGCATCTTTCAGAGATAGTAAGCTCTGTCATATAGAGTAAGCTGCATCCTAAGATGAAAGATCCGGGGACGCCTTTAATTATAGTAATTATTGATGATACTACCTTTAATCACATCCTCCTTGATCTTGGTGCCTCAGTTAATATTATTCCCAAGATTTTATTTGAAGAATTTTAGATCGGTGAATTAAAACCCGTCGAGGTTACCCTACAATTAGCCGACCGATCTACAATCAAACCTCGTGGGATTGTCGAGGATGTTTTGGTCAAGGTCCAGAATTGTGTCTTCTCTGCAGACTTTCTAGTTCTTGACATTGAGGTACCTAAATCATTACTGGACTCCCCAATAATCCTTGGACGCCCTTTTCTGGCCACTGCGAAGGCAAATATCAATTGCCACACAGGCAAAATGGATATCACTTGTGCTGGCCAAACTATCACTTTAGATATTTTCAAATCCTCCAGGAGATTCCATGATGATAACATTTTTGAGGACTCAGATACGAAAATTTCCAATATGGTGGAGGAGACAATGTTGATAGATACCCTTACCGACCACAATTTTTTTGAGGATTCTTATTCCGAATCAATGGTGGCGAAATCTGAGATCTGGAGACTTGTCTTGACCCCAAATCCATTCCTGATACACCCCTTGATCACCCTAACCCACCCACTATTCACGCACCTAATTTTTTCACACTAACTTCACCCAATCCTCACCATCCCTTCCCCGACTCCTTTCTTATGGACCTGCCACCAACCCCACCCGAGTTTGGCATCCAACCTAATTTAAAACCATAGCCAGACTCGGGCTACACTTATCATTTTCCATCCAACTTTGATCCCAATACTGCTTCTAATCGATTTTCTAGGGATCTAGAAGAAGACACCTTTTTTGCAGGCATCCAAGTGTCCAACTATTTACATGATTTTTCATCTTCTGTGCATACCTTCACGCCCGGCTGAATGGCGTAAAAGATAGCACTGGATGGAAGGTAACCCATCATTTTTTCCTGCTTTCCTTTTTTCTTCTTTTTCCAGGTTTTGATCATCCTAAACCTGGCCATTCTTCACTAAGGTGATCCCTTTCCCCTCTAATGCATGAGGACATGGCATATCTTAAGCATGGCGGGATGTTTCTAAAATTTGACGATCGATTTAGGATTTTCAAAACCTAAAAACATGTATTTTTCTTTAGTTATTTTATTTTCTTGCTTGCATACCCAAAAAAATAAAAATGTTGAAAACTTTTTGAGGAAAAATTTTGAAATCAGGACTAAGGTCGAAAAATTCACTTTTGGTACAATGGGATTTAATCTTTAACAAACTAAAAAAGAGGATGTGATCTGATCATTAAAATTTCAGGGTCTATTTTAGACTAGATCCGATATCTTTCTCTAAAAATTCGACCTGAACTCATGATAGTGCAGGTGACTTGATCCTATTTTGTAATGTGGAAAGTATTTGGCTTAGTTTCTGATTCAAAAACTTGCATGTCTTGAGAAACTTCTTGTGTCAATTTTCACACACAAGCCAACACTTAAAAATAACTAAAAATTTGAAAAACTCCCGTGTTTGGACTTAGTAAAAGTCTGAAACAGATCATTGGTTTGAGTTCCCACCACCGAGAAGGAGGAAAATGCCTCCTTTAAGGATGAGATGTCAACATGTTACCGCCTCGGCGCTACTCCATATCTATATTTCATATCTTTAGATGGAGCATTAAAGCACATTTTAGCAGCTCAAGTGTCTTGGACGGTGCTCTACCTATAGTGTCGGAGCAAGAGCTTGAGTTTGCTTGGAGCGCCCCTTTACACCGCATCGTGTTTTGGGGTTGTGAGCTCCTGGGTGGTGTCATGGACAGTGCTATCCCGAAGTACTGGTGCCAGAGCCCCCTCGAGGAATGGTAACAGGAATGATGATCCTGACATATCTATTGTAAGACTAAGCTAAAAAAAAGCATGGGGGAGAAAAAAAAGTAATAATAAATAAATTAACATGCCCTTATAAATGTTGGCTTTTCACAAGCACAGACACAAGGTTTTAAAGGATTTTGCAAGTTGCAAATCAGATTCATGAGCCATAAAAATCCTAAAAACAAAAATTTCAAGTCATCTGAATTAACAAGCGGTTAACTTGTAAATTTTCTGGAGGATATATTGATCCCGTTTTGTCTAATGGTTGATCTAAAAATAAATCCCGATGTTTATCTTTAACAAATCATATACCTCCTGTGTTTAAATCAACTAAGGTCCCTTAATCTTTTTCTCTTCAAAAGTAAAAAAAATTAGATTTCCCAAAAATTTCGTTTTCCAAAAAATTTGAAGTTTTGCTAAGAGACTAGCAAAAGATAAGCAAGCGTGTGTGATAAACACCAGTTTATCATCATTCGTATGCATTAAAACACCTAGCTCTTAGGATTTTACTCTGCAAGTGGGTTTTTGGGATGCATTTAAGCATAAATTAGGTTAGGCATGCATTGCATTTTTTATTGTGTTTTAAATATGTTTTTGTGAGTGTTAGGGATGAACAGATATACAGATCCATAAAACCCTAGCACTCAAGAAGGCAAATGGTGAAGGAGGAGCTCAGACTAGCCGGAACTCAGCTTGATCCAGCTCACCACAGCTGGAATCTAGCTCACTTGAACTAAGGTTAGCTCATCCCAGCTCCATTCAGCTAATCTCAACTGAATGGAAACTCAAGAGAGTTCATCTTAGCTCACCCTAGCTCAAGTCAGCTCATATCCAGCTCAACCTAGTTGAGTCTAGCTCATCTTAGCTCCCACTACTCCACAGGGAGCTCTAGCTAGCTCAGCTGAGTTGACTGGAGTTCAGCCCAGCTCAAATCTAGCTACATTCAGCTCCACTCAATTCCAGCCAGTTGAAGATAACTTCACTCCAGCTCAGGAAGCTCAAGTCCAGCTCCCGGGGATTCAGCTTAGCTCAACTTAGTTGAGCTAAGCTACCTTAGCTGCCTTAACCAGCTTGATCCTCCCCGGGAGCACCAGACCCAGCTCACCTCAGCTCATTATGGTAGAAGCCAGCTCACTTTTTCTTGGCTTAGCAGCTAGAAAAGAACTAGCAAGCTAAGCCAGCTAGAGTAGCTCAATGCCAGCCTCTTCAGCAGCTGCCAGCTCCAGTTCCAGCTCCAAACTTCTCCTCCTCAGCTCCACTCTTCAAACCCTAGCTCCAATACCTCCTCTTGTACTCCATAGCTAGCTAAGCTAGCTTAGCTTAGCTTAGCTTAGCTATCAACCAACTCCTTGGCCATCCACCACCTTCAACTCAACCCTAGCTAGCTCCACAAACTTATGCCCTACCTAAGCTAGCTATCCTACTCAAGTTGGTGCCACCTCCCAGCCACCTCTTCAACCCATCATCACCACTAAAAGCCACCAATTTTGGCACCAAAACCTAACCCTAACTACCCCCCTTTTTGGCACCAACATCCACCCCCACATCCACCATACACCTAACTCTAAAACCCATCCTAGCCACCCACCTACCCCTCCTTCTAGAACCTTTCTTGGAGCCACCTAAGACCCCCTTCTAGAAGCCATCTTTTGCTCCAACTTCAAGAGGTGCCACCACCCATAACCACCCTCTAGGTGCCCCTTGGGTTGGCATCAATTGCCCTTAGCCATAGGATCCCCAACCACCTCCATCTTCCCATCTTAGCCCTCCATTTCAAGAGTCACCTTAGTCCCCTTCCTACTCTATATAAACCCACCACCTACCACCATTTTAGAGCATCCTCCATTAGTGCATTTTTCTACCTATACCCACCTACACCTACGACCAAGAAGAAGGAGTAGAGAAGAACATTAAAGGGGCACATCACCAGCCCCTTTGGTTCCTTCTTCTCCCCACTCTCTTCAACTTGGGCCACGTCAAGGAGGACTTTTTCTACTTCAAGGAGGATGGCCAGGAAAAGGAGAAGGACCTAGGGTGGACGTCCACCCTTGGAGAGAAGCTTAGGGCACGCCCCCTTAGGGCTTGCTTTGGAGGACATCACCTTGGCAGAGCATAGCAAGGAAGGAGTTGGAGGACTCTTTCCAAGCTCGAGAGCTACCAAGCTTGGATCAAGAAGCCCTCTTCTTCACCATCTACCTAGAGGATTTGTGTTTTCTTTTATTTATTACAATTTTCTAGTAGTAGAAGCATTCATCTACTAGGCTTTTCTGTAAAACACTTTCCCATTAATCTAGTTGCCTTCTTTGCAATTTCTTTAGTTGCATTTTTAATTGCTTTGTTTTTAGCATTCTTTACTCCCTCTCCCTAATTATCATAGGCCTCCACTTGCCTAGAGTGAGCTTAGGGAGAGGCTCTACTTGCCACTTTAGAAGTACATTGAGTTGAGTGTAAGTCACTTTCTCGCCAACAATTTCGCATGTTGCCTTAATTTCAAAAACATAAAAATGATATATTGAGAAAGACCAAAAAGAAAGTTAAGATCTATTTTGTAAGAAAGAGAATTAATTTTGCAAACATTTGGCCTCCTTGGATGACCCTAGATACTTCCCCTATCTAGGATATAAATTTAAGAGTTGATCTATTTTGCACGTTACAACGACGTATTTTACAAACTGCGCAAAATTCCTCATCATGGGGGCAATTTGGTCATTACAACTCTAAAAACATTAAATCAGGGGTCTTTAGTGACGGATAAAACCATCACTAAAGCCCCATCGTGGGCGTAGTGGGGGTGCCCGCTCACCTTCCACGCTGCCCACGTTCAGCTGCTCATGATCGGACGGCTTAAATCGCGCCTCTGCCTGCCTCCTCTGCACGCCACCCACGTGCGATCTCGCGTGAGGCAAGACATGCGATACGGCGTGAGCGCAATTGTACGCGTGCGACCGTTCGATTGCGATCGAGCAGTCAATCGCGCCCGCTTGCCCACATCGCTCGCCCGCTCTTTGCATTTTGAACGTGCGCTGCCCGCTCGCAATAAAGCCTTTGCCCACTGCGCTACGCGTGCAGATGGGCAAGCTGGCAACTTTTTATCATGCGATATGGACCATTTGATTGAGATCCAACGATCGAGATCGCTTCTTCCTTTGGCTTCAGAGAACGAAGGCACTGGTCTGAGAACATTCTTAGTCGTTGGATCTTAATCCAACGGCTGAGAGGCGAGGATGCTAGAAGCTTCAGTGGTTGAGGGCAGTCGGTTAGGTGGCCGAGATGGTACCACGTGGTGCCATCTTGGCTATCCATCTTCTGGATGATGTAGATGGTGCCACGGTTGTCGGATTGAGTTGATTTTCACGCCGTTAGGCTACAATCGTCGATCTGAATCCATCCATGCGGTCAGATTTGTCATTTGAAGTGCAGATTCACACCATCTTGGCCCTTGATCTTCTAGGGTTCCCCGATCTCTATTTGATGCCATAGATGCCTGATTAGGGCGATCTTGTAGTCGTCGAACTCCAATCGTCGCTCTGATCACATCTGTACTGTTGGATCTTCGATCCGAGGTTTCGATAAAAAGTTTGCCCTATCCATGAACATAAAATGAGACAATTAACCTCCATTTTATTCAAACTAATCTAAATGCAAGATGATGCATGTTATGCAATCCTATGCTTAAGAACAAGCATAAATAGGCATCTTAAGTAGTGTAAACATGTTTACATCACATATGATGTTGTAGCTTCTGCAATGGATCCAAGCGAAGAGTCGATACACATTTAATGTTTGTACTTGCCCCCTAGTACAATTCTATTAGGATAGGCAAACCTCTTCTCTTGGGGATATAAAATATTCTTTGATTTTAGCCCTGGCTTTTGGCTTAGTTAGAAGATGTCTGAGTTAACTAGATTTGTTTTTGGTGGCTCACTCGCTTCTGATGCTACATAGAGACTAGTATTTTAGAATCTAGATTATTAGATTATTGAATAACTTAACTTAGAGAAGGGCTAGAAAAGTGTGCTCTCTTTAATCTTTTGTACTTTTTCTTTTCTCACTTTCTCTCTCTTTTTATTCTTCTTGTTGTTTTTTTTCTTTTTTTCCTAAGCTCACATCTTACCAAATTTGCAACTGTATTTGGTGGTCTTACATGACATTACACTTTAATTAGGTTCTGATAACTCTACAACTAAGTCAAACTCCTCAGCCCGTATTCAGGCGGTCAGAAATACAGAAAAATAGGTTTCGGCTGTATTTGGTGGTTCGTGAGGGTGGTAAGTGTTTTTGCCTCAAAACAATTTGACTTACATAATTCAAACTTCTTAACATAACATTTTTTTCTTTTTTTCTTTTTTTTTCCTTACAAGAAAATATCCCTTTTGTATGCTTTCTTTTATTTTATATATGTATATATATATATCTACTGGCATAATGTCGTTACCAGCATAACAAAATGCAACAATTCAACATGACATACATACTTTTATTCACGAGGCATTATTTGGGATTTTTGGTGGTGACCAAGAGGATCTCGGGTGGATTATTTGGTGGAAGTGCCTATGATGATTCCTTTTTAATGGACTAATATTACGCCTAAGTAACTTTAATTGTATCTTTTAGGTTTGTTAATAACTACATTAAGTTATAGAATGTTTGCATGCATCATGATTTAGGTTTACATCTATTCTATAACTTAATATGTAATGATTTTATGTTCTTTTTATGTGCAGGAAAAATATTTGGCAAAAGAATAAGGAGGGGAGGGTAAATTACCCTTTCAAAAAACCGGTGGCAGTTCTTTTCCCCATCCTCCGGGCACCCTCAACAGCCGTCGGCCAGAAATAGCTAAGGGATTTGAAAATCCATTAACTCACGCATGCGCAAAGGAGAGGAGTTAAAGAGGAGGCAGAGAAAGGAGAGGGGCATCTGCATCTTCCCCCTTGCGGGGAACTACTCCACCGCGTGCATTGTGCACCCCTCTGCAGACCCGCCTCGCCTCACCAGCCGCTCTAGCCAGCGCCCCTGCCAAGCTGCGCATGTAGGCACTCCAGCGCACACCGCCCACCACGAGTGCAGACCACCCTAGCACCTGCAGGCACCTGCTCCTTCTCCACCGATCATCATTTAGAACCGCGTAACCCGTGTGCACTGTGCACCAAGCCTGCCCCTGTCGGCACCACACCTTCATCACCTCCTTGCGTGCCCCTCCTGCAGGCGCGTCCCCTCCCGCAGGAGCTGCACCCTCTCTCCCGCACAGTGCCTCCCTTCAGCGCCTTCTCATTGCGCCCCCTATTGCAAGTGAGCCTCCATCGCCCTCGTAGGCACCTTCTCCCGCCTGCAAGAGCTACCACCACAGGCGTTGGTGCCCCTCCAGCATCGCCTCAAGCCAGCGCCTAGCGTTCCCCGCAGGCACTACGCCCGCACCTCCAGCGCTGCGCGCAGAGCCACCACAGGCCACTCTAGGCGCGCCCTGCACCACACGCAGCAGGAGCACCTTCGCAAGTCCGCCTCCAGCGCCTCCTCTGACATTCTTCTCCTCCGCCGACCAGCCACCTCCGGCCATCTCTGTCGACGCCACGGCCTCCATCGGATAGGCCTCGTCTTCGCCAACCTCCCTAGTGCGTTAACAGCCCCACCGACGATCCTCCTCGCATGCAAGCAAGAGAGAGAGAAAATGCTCTATTTTGAGGGAGATTAAAAATTACATTTACTGCCATTTCCACCAGAAATTAATTTTCATTTATGATTATTTTATTACAGTAAAATTGTGAATGCACCCTCATGCTTTCTGATAATTGCATGTTATTGATATTCACCTGTTTTGAGATTGGTTTTGGGATCAATATGTGCACCAATTTTCTCTAGTATATGTCAAGTGAAAATTACATAAAATCATCATATATTTATTGAAGATTTCAGTGAGGGAAAATTGCACATATACCCTTATATTTTTGAGTAATTGTGAATCTTCTTTCCATCGCATTTTATGTCGGATTTGACTAGGGATTTCGCACTTGACTGAAAGAATATGAAATAATCGAGAGTTTATTGCATAATTGCCTCCCTGTGGACACGACCCGCTTTTCTGTGAGTGGTTATCTTTATTGTTGATTAGTCAATTTTTCCACCACTTAAATACTACAATGCATTATTTCAATTGCGAAACTCAATCAAAAGCGGAAAATTGACCCGTCAGCCTACTCTTGGCACCAGGTAGGGAATGGATAGGATGACATATTTCTAACCTTGACATCAATACCTTCTTTCAGCCGAGGATTCTGTAGAGGACGATCATGACCATCCACCTCAGTCCTAGTTTTATCAGAATCTGCTCTCTATGTTTTTGCTTTATTTGGTGGCTCTCGTATGGAATTTCTCACAGATGTCGTACACAAGAACTGAGAGCGAAAACTATGCCCATCTTCAAGTATCATTATTCAATTATTAATGATTAAGATTCCTTACACTAGCCTTAGAGCACCAATAGACTCTCTACTCTCATCTCACGTATGTTTTGGTGGATCTACTAGAAGATGGTTCACCTGACTCCCTGATTGTTGTCCAAGGGTTTAGGAGAAGAAACATTGCTTCTTCTTGACAAACTAGAGATTTCTATCAGTTTTCACAGTGAATCCATTACAAATTCTACATGCAAGTATGAAATTATACTGGATTCTAAGTCTAGGAATCTACCAAAGACTAATTCTCTAATAAAACCTCTTGATAAAGTGATCGAATCCCCTAATTGTTGGCAGAAAATTTTCAATTTTTATGGACTACCCCCCCATGCCTAAGTGTTTGCATGTCCTCATGCATGAATAGAAGAAATAAGGTTGGGTGTATATGGATACAAATCACCTGAAACTGCTTCTAAGTTGTCATTGAGCTCATGCCATTACTGCAATGCCATACACAATATGCAAAACAATATGCAAAACATTATACCAAAATGAAATATGCTATGTATATATGGTATGTATATATGTATACGTGTTGAATTTAACGCCTCCAGCTAGGCAACTCATTAGTCATACGTCCTCAAGAAGATGTATCGTTTCGTCAGTAGGAGGAGGTTCCTGAGCAAAGAATGGTTTGAGGCGCTGGCCATTAACCGTAAAAATTTGCCCAGATTTCGGGTCTCTAATTTGGACCTCCCCATTAGGATATGGGTAGACCACCAAGAACGGCCTAGTCCACTTGGACTTGAGCTTTCCCGCAAAGAATTTGAGTCGAGAGTCAAACAACCAAACCTGCTGGTTAGGTGAGAACTCCTTCCTCTAGATGTGTCGATCATGGAAAGCTTTTGTCTTGTCTTTGTATATTTTTGCATTCTCATAAGCTTCCCACCTAATCTTCTCTAACTCACTGAGCTGGAGCTTTCTTTCATAACCTCCAGCCTCGTGGTTAAAATTACACTTCTGCACTGCCCAAAGGGCACGGTGCTCCAGCTCCACAGGAAGGTGGCAGGCCTTTCCATACACCATGCGGTATGCCAACATTCCGAGCGGGGCCTTGTACACGGTTTGATATGCCCATAGTGCATCAATCAATCGATTGGACAATCCTTCTTATTAGGTCTAACCATCTTTTGAAGGATAAGCTTGATTTGACGGTTTGATACTTCAGCCTGCCCATTAGTCTGTGAGTGATATGGGGTAGCAATGTGGTGCTGCACCTCGTATTTTTTCAATAATGACCTGAAATGGGCATGGATGAAGTGGCTTCTCCCATCACTTATCAGGGCATGGGGAACTCTGAATCTCGCAAAAATAAATTCCCAGACAAAGGATGTAACAGTCATATGATCAGCTCATCTTGCCAGGATACCTTCTATCCACTTTTAGACATAGTCTACTGCAAGGAGTATGTACTCAAAGACATGCGAGTTCGGGAAGAGGCCCATAAAGTCGAAGCCTCAGACATCAAACACTTCTACGACCATAATGGATTGGAGAGGCATCATATCTCTCCAGGTCATAGAACCGACTGCCTAGCATCGCTTACAGCACTTAGCAAACTCGTATGTATCTCTGAAAATGGTTGGCTAGAAAAATCCCAACTGCAAAATCTTTGCAGCGATTTTTCGGCCTGAGAAATGACCCCTACAAGCATCGTTGTCGCAAAAGGATAGCACACTAGAGATTTCCGAATCAGGGATGCATCTATGGATGATCTAATCAGCCCTAATGCAAAAGAGCAATGGGTCATCCCAAAAATAGAATTTAGCCTCTGATATAAATTTGAGCTTTTGATCCTTGGATAATCCCGCAGGTAGCCTGCCTGTGACAAGATAGTTTACTATATCAGCATACCAAGGAAACTCAACGGAGTTGATAGATAACAGAGACTCATCTGGAAATTGGTCTGATATTGGCAGGGAGTACAAAATGTAGTCAAGGTCAAGATGAGACAAGTGGTCCGCTACAACATTATGTGCTTCGGCTTTGTCGTGGATTTCGACATTAAACTCCTGCAAAAGAAGGATCCATCTGATAAGGTGGGGTTTGGCATCCTTCTTTGCCAACAAATGCTGGAGGGCGGAATGGTCAGTGTAGATGATAACTTTGGACCCGAGTAAGTATGACCTAAATTTCTCCAACCCGAATACTATGGCTAGCAATTCTTCCTCAGTGACTGTATAGTTACATTGGGCCTCGCTCAACATTTTGCTAGCATAGTATATTACAAATGGATGGCGCTCCCGACACTAGCCAAGAACGACTTCGACAGTGAAGTCGAAAGCGTCACACATCATCTCGAAGTCGAGTGACCAGTCGGGGGGTTGGAGAATAGATGCACTGGAGACAGTGCTTTGCAAGGTCTCGAAGGCGCTGAGACATGAGGAGTCGAACTCAAAGGGTGTGTTGGCCACCAGAAGATTCGTTAATGGATGAGCAATTTTTGAGAAATCTCGAATGAATCTTTGATAAAATCCGACATGCCCTAAGAATGATCAGATTTGCCTAACCGAGCTAGGCGGAGGTAATCGTGAAATGATTTTAGACTTAGCTCGATCGACCTCGAGTCCATCAGAGGAGATCCTCTGACCTAGCACAATGCCATCCCTCACCATAAAATGCCTTTTCTCCCATGAAAGTACTAGGTTAATCTCTATACATCTCCTTAGAATTTTTGTAAGGTTATTGAGACAAGACGAGAAATCATCTCCAAACACAAAGAAGTCGACCATGAACACTTCTACGTAGTCCCCGTTGATGTCTGAAAAGGTGGCCATCATGCATTGCTGAAAGGTAGCTGGTGCATTGTAGAGGCCAAAAGGCATCCACTTAAAAGCGAATGTTCCAAAGGGACACGTAAAAGTCATCTTGTCTTAGTCTTATGGGTTGATTGCAACTTGATTGTACCTAGAGTATCCATCCAGAAAGCAGAAGAAACTATGCCCAGCTAGCCGTTCTAGAATCTGATCAATAAAGGGCAAAGGAAAATAATCCTTTTTGGTAGCCGAGTTTAGCTTCCTGTAGTCAATGCAAACCTGCCAAGAAGTCGTGGTGCGAGTTAGGATGGATTTGCCCAATTCATTTTTTATTACGGTGAGTCCCACCCTTTTGGGTACTATCTGAATGGGACTCACCCACCGGCTGTTGGAAATTGGATAGATAATGTCCACCTCTAGCCATTTAATGATCTCCTTCTTGATAACCTCCAACATATTTGGATTTAGGCGTCTCTGAGGTTGTCTCGATGGTCTTACCCCTTCATCAGTGTAGATATGGTGAGTGCAATATGAGGAGCGAATACTGTGGAGATCAACAATGCCCCACCTGATAGCAGCCCTATGTGCTTGCAGAACGGAGATCAACTGGTGTTCTTGATCCGAAGTCAAGTGAGCATTGATAATCACTGGGAATGTCTCACTTTCTCCCAAGAACACATATTTGAGTGAATTAGGTAAGGGCTGCAACTCTAGTAGTGGAGGGTGAGGAGGGTTATGCAGGGGAGGGGAGGAAATAATAGCAAAAATTTGTTGATCCTGACTAATGAAGAATCCACATGCAATGGTCATGTAATCCTGTCTTAAGATATCCGTGCTGGATAGGACAGAATAGTCAGGATTAGGGGTGTTAAGAGTAGATGAGCGCCCATGACAACTAGATCCATGGGATTAATGTGTATATCATTAGTCTTAGTCCCGTGTGGATTGTGATCAAAGACCCATGATAGTGAGGATGAATGTGCCATTAGGTCGCTGCAGAGGAGCCCAATGTTCCCACAGAAAGTTGAATCTTCGTCTTCACTATCCTCCTCAATCAAATCACAATCAAAGTTCTTTGATGCTCTGAAAATGTCTAGTCTAAGCTTTTCGTTTCCCACGGCAATCTCCATGCACCCTGATGTACAGTTGATGTTTGCACTGGTGGTTGCCAGAAATGGGTGACCTAGAATAATCGGTGCATCACAGAGAATAGGAGGAACCTCCATATCAAGAACAAAAAAGTCCACTGGAAAGCAAAATCCTTGAACTTTTACAATCACATTTTCAACCATCCCCCTTAGTGTTTTTACAGATCAGTTAGCCAATTGTATGGTAACCGAGGTGGGTTTTAACAACCCAAATTGAAATCGATTAAATACTGCGGTGGGAGTTAGGTTGATGGACGACCCCAAGTCAAGAAGGGCCCTATCAAAAGGGGAATCCTGCAACAAGCAGGAAATCAATGGTGTGCCCAGGTCCTTCTTCTTGGGTGGTAAGTCAGCTAAAATAACTTCATTGGCTTCCTCAGATAATACCGCTTGTCGTCCGATCCTCTGCTGCCGCTTCGAAGTACAATAGTCTTTAAAGAACCTAGCAACAGCTGGGATGTGATCTATCGCTTCGAGGAGAGGGACCTGAATGTGAACTTCCTTGAACATGGCTTTTAGGTCCTCGAAATTCCACATGTCCTTTTTCTATGCTGAATCTCGTGTTAGGGATCCGGGAAAAGGGATGAGAATTTTAGGGTCTAGGGGCTTCTTTCCCTTATCTAATGAAGATGGCTTGTGAGAGTTAGAGGGTTGTGAATCATCTTGTGGTATAGCACAGCGAAAATCATTACCTACTTACCTAGGTAGCAGGTCCTGTGTAGTCTTTCCGCTCCTTAAGATGATAGCTTTTGCATCGGTGTGCTGTCCATGCAGGGGCAGATGAGCAGGTTGGTCTGGATACACAGGGTTTGGCAACAGAGGTGGCTGACCAAGCCCATAACTAGGAGCTGCGGGAGGTGCTTGCATAGCAGTGTGTGCCTACCCCTGTGGTGCTTGGAATCTAGGCAGGGTGCCTTGATTCTACACATATCTCAGGTTTGGGACAGGTTGGGAGGGCAAAGCTCCCTGTGATCTATTCTCCTACATCATCTGGTTTTGCATGTTCTGTATGCTCTGTATTTGGTTAGCCATTGCCTTCATTATTTAGAGGTTGTCATGAGTAGATTTTCGAATTGATGCCTGCAATTCCTCCTTCAGCGACTCCAAAGAGTCGACCCACTTTAGGGGGTAGTTGGCAGCTTGGTGCAGCGATTGATAGATAGAGCATGTCTGTTGCTGCTGAGATGGGAATGGCTGCTACCTTGGATACGTGTTCTGCGCATTCCCATATTGTCTGGTCTGGTAGTGTGGAACTTGACTCGGTCTCTGTGGATTACCAGACCAGGCGAAATTGGGATGCTGGCACCAACCAGGGTTATATGTTTCAGAATACGGGTTGTTACGCCCGTATCTGTGAATGGCATTGACATCTTCGTAAGCCGAAGACATCTTAGATGCAAACTCATCAAAAGAATACGCACTTGCATCATCATGTGGTGCATAACCCTAATTGTACGGTGCCAGATCCATATTATTCATGGGTTCCTAGTATGCAGGATCCAGCGAAGATGGAGAGAAAACATCCCGAGTAACCGGATATGTACGAGCAAAGGAGGCTTGGGATGCTTGAGAGGAGTAAGATGGAGCAGTGCCACCAACAGATCTGGATCTCGCTTGCATTAATTCATCGAGCTTCTTATCGAGCAGATCCTGCTTATCCAGCTTTTTGGTGATAATGTCCATGTCGGCTCAGGTAGACTCGGCTTGAACTTCGTGGACATTAACTCGTTGCTGTCCAGGTCATTGGAACCGGTTCATTGAGGTGGCATTCATCGAGTTCTCTGCTAAGGACTCAAACAGTTCAAATGCGTTGTTCTTGTCCTTTGCGAGAAAATTCCCACCGCTAGATGCATTGGCTAGGTACCGATGTGTGTCATCCAGCCCATGGTAAAATACTTGCACAAGGTGCCATTTGGGTACACCATGGTGTGGGCACTTCCTGAGAAGATCGTGGAATCTGTCCCAGGCGTCATGTAGCTTCTCTCCAGGGCCTTGTGTAAAGGTCATGATTGCGTGCCTCATGTCATTTGTTCGACTGATCGGGAAGAACTTTTGGAGGAATTCGTGACGTAATTCCTCCCAGGTTCCAATTGACCTCCCACTGGTCTTGAACCAATAAGCAGCTTTATCCTTGAGTGGGAAAGGAAAAAGCTTCATGAGAACAATTCCAATATCTATTTTCCTGGGTCGAACTGACTCTACAATTTGACTCAGGTCTTCAAGGTGCTGGAAGGGATCCTCATTCGAGTTTCCATGGAAATGAATCAAAATTAGACTTATGATATTCGGCTTTAACTCGAATGCGTCTCCGCCTGCAGGAATTCAGACCTGAGGTGCTATGATTGTTGCCGCTGGATCATAGAAGTCCCGCAGTTGTTCTCCGCATGGTGGATGCTGCATCCTATCAAGTGTCTTGAGAATTTGATCGATGCTCTGCTCATATTTCTGTTCTGTTTTCTCGACCCTGGCTTCCAGACGAGCCATTGGGTCCTAATTCTCAGGGTCCTGATGAATTCGAGGATCGGGATTAGCCATCGTAGCTAATCCTATGGAAGAAGGTTGAGAAGAGAGGTTGGGTGAAAATCACCTTCGCCGCATTGGGTTTGGCTCCCAAGGTCCTGCAAGTTCATGTCTTAATGACCTTCTTCCTTGCATGCACCAACTCAAAGGGTTGGTCTAGTCAAGCAGAACAAGTCTAAGGCCTTGTTAATCAAAGTGGATGACCTGATTTTTCGTTTAAGTTTGTGTTATTGAAAATTTGGCTAGAGACCAACTGTAAGGAATTCCAAGGAATTCCAGCCTCTCAGGCTAACCTGGCCAGTCTGGTTATGAGGGGACTACGAGGAAGGTTCTCCCTTCAACTTTTGCCTCTAGTTCCGTTACCCCGCAGCCATGGTCATTTGACACTGCCCACCAGGCTTAGTCACCAGGTTTTGCAGGAGAGGTTGGAACTACCTAGTAGTTTCAAGCCAAATGCAGGTTATTTGATGTATTTTCGTGAATTCTTAACCTGTTTCTTCAATGTAGTATATGGTGGGCAATCCACAAGGTGGCTCGCCTCACCGACTAACTTTTGGGCTTGTTGGAGTCCAGGTTAGTCAATGTGGTCCTATTGGCTCATGCACTTCTAAGTTCTTTTCAAATTGTAGACAACAATTCCAAAGTATACTCTAAGGTGAGATGGAATCCAAATGAATTGAAACATGGCAAGAAGATTCCTTTTGCAATAAGCTTTTTAGAAATTATTTTTTGAAAAATTTTTTTATTTCCAACAATTAGTTATGAATTTTTAGGTAACTAGGGGTCAAATCTAGGATTTAGACCCCATGTTGGTTTTTCTATTGGAAAATATATCAAATATGCTCCAATAATTTTGTAAAAATATGATATCGAAAGCTAGTTTGATTATCTTTCACATCCCACAAATTTTGAGTCAATTTGATTTATATGTTAGTCAGAATTAATTTTTGAAGTTCATAAAAGTGTTATTTTCAAGCAATCAGACCAATATGTACTCCATGAATTTTTAAAAATTCCACAAAAAGAATTTTTTTTTGGGAAAGGAGATGTTGGAAAGATAATTTGACGATCTAGTTCCAGTACAAATTTCAAGATTTTTGGAGCATTAGAATCACAGCTATTGAATTTTAAAGATGACACTTACTTTTTGGTCAAATTTCTAATAGGAATGTGTGCACCAGATTTTCGCAGTGCCTACTTTTCCTCGTTCGCTGCTTCGTGCTGTTGTTCCTACACACAAAAATATTGTATTAGAGATAAAATCAAAATTTACCTTACCTCCCCTGCAACGGTGCCAATTTGCTCACGGTGTAGATCACATAAAAGATGAACGCGTTGTAGTATAGCGTGAAATACGTCGCAAGCAAATAATTAATGGAACTGGTGAGTCCTGGTCGATCATAGGGAGGCAGAAAGCACTTTTGATTTCATGCGTTTATTTCAAATATAAAGGCTAAGTAAAAGGAACAATCAATCACAATATTTATATCACAAGAAGAGATTGAACATAAACTGGATACATGTATTTGAATAAAACATAAAATAAACAAACTACTATTGTAACAAAAAAAGGGCACCAAGGGTGGTTCATGGCAGCCTTTTGGAGAGATTGGGAGGAGCAGCAACAATCCGTCGGGGTGGCCCAACAAATGCTTCAGACGAAGATGCGGAGCCAGATGTAGAGAAGATGGGAAGAGGAAGAAGAAAGAAAGGTTGAAGGAGGAAGAAGAAGCGAATGAAGGGAATGCCTCCAAAGGGACCCTTTTAGGCTCTTTTTATAGCTTTGGCGGGGAGTAAAAAGGGCATTTGGCCCCCTTAATCTTGTGCAAAAGCCTTCCAAATCCTTCTTTTTCCCTCAGTTCGCTCTGATGTTGCCACGTGGTGCTCTATGGAGAGTCGATCCTCCATTGCACGGTCGCAGATCGCCCGCACGCACCCTTCATGTTTTCCCCTTCGTTACTCGCCTCTTCTGAGCGCTTCAACCTCAGTCTTCTGATCTTACAATCGGATTGCTTACTCGTACTTGTCTCGCCTTCCAAATCTCGCAAAACGTGTGCGATCGCGCGTCCGCCCGCGGTGCGCTCTGATCGCTCCACGTGATCACGCCTCTACCCTTCGATCACGCAATTGCACCTGCACGCACCCTCATAGCCAATGCTGCATCAATTCCACATAGTGCACAGCTCCAACCCACACCCCGCACTTACACGGGCAAGCGTGAGCCAACGCATTGCACAAGCCTTTTGTTATATATATTTGCTTGTTTCTATTTATCCTTATCCGATTTTGGCAGGCGACGTGCTGCGCTTGTGGCCGTTGGATGAAGATCCAATGGTCCACAACATGCGGTGCATCCTTCCTGGATGGGGCGGTGGTGAGGGAGTGGCTGTGATGGTGCCACATGGTGCTATCATGGCCATTCATCTTCTTTTCCTTGCATCTGGTGATGTAGGCATCCGATTGAATTGATTTTTGTGCCGTTGGACTACAAACATCGATCTGGATCCATCCGTGTGGTTGGATTTGTCATTTGAGGTCCGAATCTTCTTTAATTTGCCCCTTGGCTCTTGATCTTCTACAAATTCCTTAAGGTGCTACGGGAGTCTGATTGATGTTATCTTGGAAGCATTGGATTCTCGTTGAAGTTTTGAGCAGATCCATGCAGTTAGATCGGTCATCCGCAGCCCTGAATTACCTGCAATGAGTGATACCTCTCAAATAGCATAGTTTTATGCATAAAACACATATATCAACTACGATACAGAATACGATGCATATGCATGCAGAATGTTCATGTTAAGCTAAGTTCTGGCTTAATTCAGGCGAATTAAGGCCTATGATTGCTGTGCAATCCAGGGGGCATTTTTAAAATTTTGGCGATCGACTTAGGATTTTCAAAACCTAAAAACATGCTTTTTTTCTTTTGTCATTTTGTTTTATTTTTCTGCTGGCATACCCAAAAAAATAAAAATGTTGAAAACTTTTTGAGGAAAATTTGAAACCGAAACTAAGGTTGAAAAATCACTTTTGGTATAATGGGATTTTATCTTTAACAAACTAGGGATAAGGATATCGATCTAATCAATAGAATTTCATGGTCTATCTTTAGACTAGATCAAATATCCTTCTTCGAAATTCCACCTAAACTCATGATACTTCAGGTGACTTGATCCTCTTTTGTAATATGGAAAGTATCTGGCTGAGTTTCTGATTTAAAAACTTGCATTTTGTGCAAAACTTCTTGTGTCAATTGTCACACACAAGCCAACACCTAAAAACTACTAAAAATTAGAAAAACCCCCTTGTTTGGCCTTAGTAAAAGTTTGAAGCAGATCACTGGTTTGAGTTCCCACCATCGAGGAGGAAAATGCCTCCTTTGAAAATGCGATGTCAACATGTTACCACCTCGACGTTGCTCTATATCTATATTACATATCTTTAGACAGAGCATTAAAGCACATTTTTGCAGCTCAAGTGTCTTGGATGGTGCTCTATCTATAGTGTTGAGCAAGCGCTTGAGTTTGCTTGGAGGGCCCGTTGGCACCACATTGTGTTTTTGGGCTGTGAGCTCCTGAGTGGTGTCATGGACAGTGCTATCTCGAAGTACTGGCACCAGAGCCCCCTCGAGGTTTGGTAACGGGAATGATGATCCTGACACATCTGTTGTAAGACTAAGCTAAAAATAAGCATGGGGGAGAGAAAAAAATTTAACCAAAAACATGCCCTTATAAATGCTGGCTTTTCACAGGCACGGACACAAGGTTTTAAAGGTTATTGCAATTTGCGAATTAGATTCAAGAGCTAGAAAAATCCTAAAAACAAAAATTTTAACTCATCTGAATTAACAAGGCTCATCATGGCTTCTAATTACAGCTAATTAAGTAGCCTTCCTAGTTAATTAGCTAGGAATATGTATATATATGGGTTAATTATAGAAGAAGGGATAAATCATTAAAGGACCTTAAAATAATCCAATTAATATTATTAATAATTTAATTAATAAATGGACTCAAAATATCATTCATTATTTACCTAATTAATGTGTTAATTAACTTAAGCATAACTTATACCTAAGTATGTAATAACTTAAGTAACTTTACTTAATTAAAAATATTAAGCTAAAAAGGTCAAAAACGTAAATCCAAGGTTTATATATAATATTTTTCTAATTTATAATCATATATAAAAAGTTGAAAAAGATTTAATTAAAATAAGCCTTGAAAATCTTAGTTTATGTTTTAGTCCTTAGGTTTTATTTCAATCTAGTCCTTTTCCTTCACTTAGGTCCTTAGGTTTCCTCACATTCAGGCCCCTATATACATCTTCTCCTTCTTCATTTCTTCTTTAGCAGTTTCGATGGCTGACGACAGGAGGTACTTTCACCCGCCGATCACTGATCATCTGACGCTCGTCCACCTCTGCCAAGCTCTTAGAGCTTGCGCTCACCGCCACCTTTTCATCCATCGGTTTGGATGAAGGTGCAATCCTAATTAGGGTTTGAAGATAATCTCACCGGCATCAGAGAAGACGCCGGTGGTTACCTCACACCTAGACATTACACCGTCCAGATTCATCCTCCTTCTCAGTCGCCACAACCTATAAATACCCCTCCACCTCTCCGATTTTGAGAAGTTAGCTCCCTTCCCTCTTCCCCTACTGAACTAACAGATAGGATATTCACTCAAAATCTGGTGACCTTCTCTCGCTTCCACCGTCTTCCTCTGATCATTTCCACTCGCTTCTGATCTCCGCCGTTGTCCGCTGAGTCTTCTGACGAAGTACCGACGACGGACTTCACCTCTACTTCTCACCATCACCTGCCGGACTTCTTCCTCTACCCCTTTGATTTCCTCCTCCATTAAAGACCTTCGACGTAGACTCCTTTCTCCCTTCATCCAGGTAATAGTAGGATAGGTAAGAGTAATTAGAGTAGTTAATTAGGTAGTTTAGTTAGGATTAATGATAGTTCTTTCCGTCATCTTCTTCATCTCCAGCGAGCTCTTTGAGATTGACTGGAGCATCTTTTTATCTTTTAAATTTATTGATCACCTTCTATAATCTTCCATGATCATATTTGGCACATTGATTTCTTAATTTTATCACCTAAAATGCCTAATCCACCTCCACTTTCATCGGTTGCTTCCACTGTCCATGGCAGAGGTCAACGAGGGCAATTCACAGGCACTGGGGCCCTCCATCACCTTGTCATCATCTAAGGGCCTCGATCTTCACATTAATTTGATTAAAAATCACCTACATTTAAAACACCTAAACTTCACTCAACCTCCTGAGCTTGATGTCAATGGCAGCTCAGGAGGAGTTTCTCCATCTAATTAATCACCTGTACACCGTCGCTACACTCGACTGACTTGTTCTCTTTACTCAATTGAGTGAGAGAACTTGACCTCAGGATAGAAAACTAGTCAGGAGAAAGCAACCAAACCTGAGTAAGGCCAAGCCAAAGGCTTGAATTGGAATAACCTGGATTGGAAATTGATGTCTTAAGATCTGGATTTTCGCAACTTTGGATGCCTTTAGGACAATTCTCTTCACAAGCACGGATGCTTTAAAATCATAGCTACTGAACCTTTATATTGGGTAGTGAAACCTAAGAAATTGGGTTTTGAGGACTTGTAGTTGAGACCTAAAGGAGAAAGATTGACAAAACCCTAGATCTAGAAGTCTTTCCCTGGTGCTATAGGCTGGCAGATTAGGGTTTTACTACTCTAAGTTTGATTAATAATGAGTATCTGGCTAATTTGCTAAAACATAGATTGATAAAAATTAGATTTCATAAACTTAAGGATTAACTTAAGTCTATTGAGTTTTTGAGTTAAAATTTAATTTCCAACTCTTAAGTTCTGTTTCCTTAAAACACTTTGAATTTTGAGTTTCTAGGGTTTAGAATGATTACAGAGAATAAGCGGGTTTTGGGATTCTAATTTTTGATAAAATTCCCGTCAAAAACTCTATTTTTAATAGAGTGTGTTTTGAGAAGGATTTTTGAGTTATAAGTCTAAGTAAGGAGATTCCCACAGAATGCTCTGTATATTTATGGATACTTATTTATATATATACGTAAAATCTAAAAAAATGAATATTCAAAATTCTGACCTAAGCATTCCTCTACTTAATTTTTATTTATATTAATTTAAACCCAAGTGTTTAAATCACCATATTTCTAGTTAATTTTTCTAGGGACTAGCAAAACTTCGGCTTAGGGGTATGATGAGAGGCTCATCATGGCTTCTAATTACCCCTAATTAACTAGTCTTCCTAGTTAATTAGCTAGGAATATGTATATATATGCTTTAATTATAGAATAAGGGATAAATCATTAAAGGACCTTAACATAAGCCAATTAATATTATTAATAATTTAATTAATAAATGGACTTGAAATATCATTAATTATTTACCTAATTAATGTGTTATTAACTTAAGCATAATTTATACCTAAGTATGTAATAACTTAAGTAACTATACTTAATTAAATAAATTAAGCTAAAAAGGTCAAAAATGTAAATCCAAGATTTATATATAATATTTGTCTAATTTATAATCGTATAGAAAACATTGAAAAGGATTTAAACTAAAATAAGCCTTGAAAACCTTAGTTTATGTTTTAGTCCTTAGGTTTTATTTCAATCGAGTCCTTTTCCTTCACTTAGGTCCTCAGCATTCCTCACATTCTAGTCCCTGTATACATCTTCTCCTTCATTTCTTCTTCAGCAGTTTCGACGGCTGACGATAGGAGGTACTTTCACCCACCGATCACCAATCATCTGACACTTGTCCACTTCTGCCAAGCTCCTAGAGCTTGCACTCACCGTCACCTTTTCATCCATCGATCTGGATGAAACTGCAATCCTAATTAGGGTTCGAAGATAACCTCACCGGCGTTAGAGAAGATGCCGATGGTTACCTCACACCTAGACATTACACCGTCTAGATTCATCCTCCTTCTCAGTCGCCGCAACCTATAAATATCCCTCCACCTCTCCGATTTCGAGAAGTTAGCTCCTTGCCCTCTTCCCCTACTGAGCTAACAGATAGGCTATTCACTCCAAATCCAACAACCTTCTCTCTCTCCCACCGTCTTCCTCCGATCATTTCCACTTGCTTCTGATCTCTTTCGTTGTCCGCTGAGTCTTCTAATAAAGTACCGACGATGGACTTCACCTCTGCCTCTCGCCAACACCCGTCAGACTTCTTCCTCTGCCCCTTTGATTTCCTCTTCCGTTAAGGACCTTCAACGAAGACTCCTTGCCCTCTTCATCCAGGTAATAGTAGGATAAGTAAGATAGAGTAATTAGAATAGTTAACTAGGTAGTTTAGTTAGGATTAATGATAGTTCTTTCCGTTGTCTTCCTCAACTCCGGTGAGCTCTTTGAGCTTGACTAGAGAATATTTTTGTCTTTTGAATTCATTGATCACCTTCTATAATCTTCCATGATCATATCTGGCACATTGATTTCTTAATTTTATCACCTAAAATGCCTAATCCACCTCCACCTTCACTGGTTGCTTCCGCTGTCCATGGTGGAGGTCAACGAGGGCAATTCACATGCACTGAGGCCCTCCATCACCTTGTCATCATCTAAGGGCCCCAATCTTCACATTAATTTGATTAAAAATCACCTACATCTAAAACACCTAAATTTCACTCAACCTTCTGAGCTTGCTGTTAATGGCGGCTCAGGAGGAGTTTGTCCATCTAATTAATCACCTATACACCATCGCCACACCCCATTGACTTGTTCTCATTACTCAATTGAGTAAGAGAACTTGACCTGAGTTCCAACGAACTCAAATCACACTCTCTATGAATTCATTGCATATCTTTCATTTTAGTCAACAATTGAGTGAATTAATAAGCTCCTAAGGTTCCTTGCATCCTCAAGAGACTTTTCAAATCTTTAATGGCCTATTTTAATTATTTTTACACACTTTTAGCCATTGTCTGAACTCACTGGAGCTCCGACGAGTCAAAAATAGTCTTCAGCCCATATAACTTCCTGAGAAGCTCCAGATTGATTATGAATGATCTAAGGATTTTATTTTGAGGTTTTTTTTGATGTTTTGAGGTCTGGAGCTCTATGTAGGCCGCTATCTTCTCTAACTCCGACAGAGTTGGAGAAGACTATTTGTTAAGATTTAACTTGATGTAAGAGGTCTAGAAGCATCAGGAAGATGCTCTGAGGTCAATCCTGTGGATCTATCACTTAGAAAAGTTGTAGTTTGTTCTGTCGAACAAACTCATTTAGGATCTCAGGCAACAGACCTGAAACCCTAGAATTCCTGGATGAAATCTCTTCGTGAGACCTTAAATCAACTCCTGAGGTGGAATAGAGTTGATTTGAGGCATTAATTTCATTTGAGATAGACTAGAGTATAAAGTCAAATTCTGAGGCTTTATGTCAACCTCTAGTCTGATCTGATGATTGAGACATCAATTAGAGGAATTGATGAATAAAAATGATGCTTGGGATGTTTTTAAATGATTTAGATTTGATTTAGATAAGTTTTATTTCGGATTTCATGTAAATTCAATTTCTGTTCAGTTTAGGTTCATTTAAACACGAAACTGACTTCAGTGTATTTTTGGCAAGGTTTAGATGCTAGTGTTGCCCAGTTGGATTCTTTACAATATTTAGAGGTTGTTTAATTTGATGTAACTGTCCTTTAGCTATCCGTCGAGCTAATCAGAGCTCAAATTGGAGCTCTGAAGCTCTTGTAAGAAGCTTTTGAGCTTCTTCTTCTTCCTGAAGCTTCTTAGCACTCCTACCCTTCACCATTAGGTGCGGAATCATCTACTGAGATGATTCAGGACCTCATCTGGAGGTCAAAAAAACCTCACTGCAAGTCCTTAGACCTATGTAGCATTTCTGCATGCCGGATTGGCCGTGACAACCTTCAAATTTCACCCTTTAAATTGAAGGTATGTTTTGTTCCGAGCATCAAATTGATGCTAAATCCTTCTAGAGCACCTTTAGAGCTTTCCAACGAGCCCTTGTTTGCTCAATTTGGAGCTTTGAGCTGACCGGAATCTCTAGCCAAGTTTTGGCTTGGAGGGGACTTACTTAGTCTCACATCGGTAGAATTGGAGCGCACGCCTTAGAATAAAAAGAAAAAGTGTGTGGGCTTTATCGGTCATCAACACTGGGCTCACAATGAGCATGTGTATGTGTGGGTGCGTGCGGTGCACGTTCCCAGGTGTGTGTGCACCTGTGGGCGCGAGCGTGGGCCCATGAGCAAGCGTGTGTGTGGTCCTGGGAGGCCGAAGACTGTGCATGATGACATGTGAATCGAAAATGAACCACGTAATACAAATTAGGCTTGGACCCAGTAGGGTCTGGTCCCACCCTGAGAGGGGTGTTGTGTATCCTTGATTGATCTGAGTCACTAATCAGAAAACTAAATTTTTTGTTCAAGTGTGGTTCAACCAGCACAATTAATAAGAAGAAAGAAAAAGGAAGAGAGGAGAGGGTTAAGAGAAATACAGAGAAGAGGTCGAGAAAGAAATGATAGAGAGGTAAAGAAAGAGTAAAGGAAAGAGAGAGAAACGGCAGAATAGATAGAATAGATAGAAGAAGAGAAGAAGAGGTTGGAGATTAAAGAAGAAAAAAAATGGTATTAAAAGAAATTCAGATGTCTATTAATGTAATTAGTTTGTTTTAATGTTCACTTTTAAGATGTCCAATTTTCTAATTAGACACCTGATTTTGTATTTTTACTTCAATAATGGCTTTTGAGCTTAATTGACGTAATAAGGCAATTGTATCCATTTGAATCTCTTTTTCTTGCCTTAATCCTTTGTAAATAAATTGAAATTAGTGTAATAAACATGTTTAATTGCTTTTTAATAACAAATCATATGTGTAAATATGTTTTTCCTTATGGAATTTTGCATGCTTTTAAGTAAATATCCTTTGTGCAAGATTCATATTCTTAAAGTAATCTAATTATAATTCTAACTGATTAAGTAATTAGTAATTTATGCTTAGGATTTAATGGTGAATTAAGATAAGTTATGCCTCTCAGTGAATGACCTAGACTCAACCAGAATTAAAATATAAAATATTAGGTTAGCTTAACCCTATACTACACAACCGACATTAAATCAAGTTAACCTAAGTTACTTTCTCTTGCATTTAATTAAGCCTAAATAACTTAATTAACTGTGTTAAGAAATTAATACGAACATTTTAATGGCACCATTGCTAAGGAGGTAACTATAATTATATTCACCATTACTGCTTTTGTTTTGTATGTTCTTTTTTCTAATTAGTTTTATTTTTTTCTATTTTCTGTCTTCTTTTCAGGGTTACTTCTGTGGGTATTCTCAGGAATGGAGGCGGGTTTTTCTATTTTTCTAACCATTATACATACCATTGTGAGTATTTCTTTCTTAGTCTTTAGTGTAGTTTGTATTTTTGCATTTAGCTAGTTTAAAAAATTAAAAATACAAAAATACTCATCCTTCTTGACTAACAACAACATGTTTTAGGCATACACTCCTAGGAGTGCACATACCTATTAGTTTTTTTTGCGATCTGACTTGGGAAATTTTTTCTACTATTTTTCTCGCATCAGCGGGAAAACACGCAAAACCCATGTAGAACCCTATCTTGGAGTAAATAAACAAGACCATATTTTTGTTGAAAATACTTAAAAAGTGGTCATTTTACTTCTTTCAATCATATTTTTGTAAAAAAATTAAGTAAAAAGAGGATAATAAAATTTGTGACTCAATCTGTTTGCAGAGTGCATGCGAGTTTTTACGCTATCCTCTTGTTTAGAGCACTGAATTGGTATTTAAGAGGGTTGCATTGTAGTACAGCCGAAAAAGCATTCAAAACAAATACAATTTATTACTCGAATATATTTCGAGGTCGAATATAGGGAGCAAATGGAGTTCACGCACTAATCTCAACAATAAATGTCAATTGAGCACATAATACTACTCAAAATCTAATTAGGAGTGTAAAGCATGAGTATATGAAGAGTAAAAATAATTGTAAATAAAACAATGGAGAACTTATGAAAAAACTGATTACAAGATCAGACGTCTTAAAGGTTATGTGCTACAGTGCCTTCCTTTCCTTAGCTTCTTCTCTCTAATTTCTCTTACAAGTTCTCTTCTTCTTTCTCCTCCTTCTTTCCTTAGCTTTCTCTGGTTTGTCCTTCCCTAGCTTCTTCTTGTTCTCTTCTCTTCTGCCTTTGCAAGCCTTCTTCTTTAGCTTCTTCCTTCTTCTCTGGCCTTTCTCTTTCCTTCTTCTTCGCTGCTTGACCTCTTCTTCTTCAGCTTCTTCCTTTGCCTTAAGCTTCCTTCTTCTCTTTCTCTACCTTATACCTCTTCTTCCTTTCTGATTTGGCTAACTGTCGAGCAAAGATTTCCAAGGCAAAACCCTCCTTCCCCTGCGTACCTTTCCTCTCTTTCTCTCTTCTCTATTTCAGGTTCGCTCTCCCAGAGCCACAACCGATTCGGGTAATCGGACCTAACGGATACCCGGGTCTAAGCTCACCGGCATGGGTGGTGAGCAAGGAGTGAGTTGGTCGGGTAAACAGGTCATGGCCCAGTCTGCATGGGTAGTGTCGTGGACGAGGCCATGAGAGGAGGAGAGCGACCTCACCCCGTGATTTGGAGGCGACAAGGCTAAGGCAAGAATTCAACTTATGTGTACTCAGCCACTCCTCTAGTTTCTAGGTGGGACTAAATGTCCCACCCTCCTTTGCATGCTGCAGCAGCAGATGTGTACCTTAATTGGCAAGGCTGCGTGGGCTCTTGACTCTGATTGGGAACCTTAGTGCATTCGTGCCTCAATTCCACACCACCTAGGATTCTCGCCTGGAGCAGCAGCAGCTGAAGTGCAGCAAGAAAGCTTTAAGCTCCTTCGTCCATGGCAACCGGTGTGCTTGAACCTGAAAACATGAGAATGACCTTGCGGCCAAGTCAAATCGTCCAAGGAGCTTTGCCGAGGCACGACGAGTGTGCTGCGGTGGTTGGTGTGGCGTGGGGATGGCTGTGGAGGCGTGTCTAGGGTTCACTGTAGGCTTGTGAGTGGGTGTGTTCAGGGGTGCTTTTGGGTGGTTGATAGAGTGAATGGAGTGATGGTTTGTGATCAGTGAGTGGAGGCGGAGGTCATAGGGTGGTTGGCGAGGTGGATGGAGGTGTGGAGTGACGGGGGCACCTCGCTGGAGGGATCGCCAGAGGTGAAGGAGATGATGGTGGTGGAGTGCGAAAATAGTCGTTTTAGGGAAATAAAGAGGGGGAACGAGAGTAGAAGAGAGAGGAAATCTAATAAACCTAATCTAAGGGAGAAGGGAAAGGGAATTCCACGCTGGTATGGTCGCCGAACGTGGGGAAGATGAATACCTCCGTAGGTAAGGCGACCGAGAGGATAGGGCAAAGGTAATGCCGGCCGGTGTTGTGCGACGCGGAGGATTGAAAGGAAGACAACCCAACCCCTAGTATTGTGGTTGGGTGATGAGAGAGTGAGGGAGAAGCCACTGGAGCTTGCAGAGGGTTGTGGCCGGTGAGGAGAGAAGAATGTGAGGGAATCCGGCCTAATTTCAAGCTGAGGGAATGCGGTTGGATCAGGGGCTTCTTAAATAGGCCTCTGGAGAAGGATTTGTGCTTCCCGGAGTTGGAGTCTTCAAAAGACCCAAATCTTTCATGCATTCGCATGGGAGATTGGGTACAAATTATGGATCACTGATGGGTTCAGACAGGAGGAGTTTACTCAGAGAATCTCCCTTCCAATTTTAGGAGGGATTCTTTGAGCAATCAAAGAGAAATCACCTTCTAAAGCTCGCCAAAGTAGGATTCCTCCGCTATAATGGCAGAGGGACCTATCTTTGAAGATGATAAGAAAGTTAGGGGGCTGATTGTAAGGGTTTTCGAAAGATAGGGGTAGAAATGTAATCAGGTTGGACCTATTTGCAAAGTGTGTCAAGATGAGTTCCCCTTAGGTCCAAATTTTGGTACAAACCTAATTTAGACCTAAGGAATCCAATGGTGAAGTTGGTTTTTAGGTTTGACCATGTTTGACTATGTAATTTATGCAAAAACCCAATTTAGGGCAAATATTTATCTGAGACCCCATTATAGGTTAAAATGGGTTCCAATGGCCAAATTGAAAGTTCTAAACCCTAGAGAATATTTTTCTATGATTTTTAGAGGGTTTTAGTGAATTTTATCCTGACAAGAATGTTGGTTAATCAAGTGGGTTTGTTTTAGAGTTTTAAGAAGTTATTTAATTCACAGGGTACATACAAACCCTTTTCTGTCAAATCTAACCCACTTTTTATCCTGTTAAGACCTTTTGACCTATGTTTAGCCCTTGAGAAAACCCGTTGTTGTACTGTAATGTTAAAATTACATTTTTACTCCTTGTTTCTTACTTTTCTCTCAAAAAGTTTATTCAGTGAATTATGACCTCCAGTTGGTTATATAGGAGCTTTTATTCTCTTCATTGTGTCATAATGAGCTAGTTAAGGCTCATGATGGTGTTCCCATCATACCCACATGCCTAGATTTTGGTAGTTCCTTAGCAAAATTTTAAGGTTTTAACTTTGATTCTAGACCATGAGTTCCTTGATGTTCAAAATCATGATGTGTGCTTTTTTTTTTGTAGATTAGGTTAGAATGCCAATAGTAGACCTAGAGGTACTCAAGTACCAAC
The DNA here is from genome assembly GCA_037157565.1 of Thalassia testudinum. NCBI lineage: Eukaryota > Viridiplantae > Streptophyta > Magnoliopsida > Alismatales > Hydrocharitaceae > Thalassia > Thalassia testudinum. Next base: position 137,748,147 of record JAZHRO010000055.1, on the reverse strand, counting down.
CAAGATCTGGATCTGACCAGCTCTAGCCTCAGTCTACCACGAAGGTTTTTGAGGCCCACAGGAACTCTCCTAAGGTTCGTTGGACTCTGTGGTTAAAGCACCCATGCTTGTAACATATTTTTAGCCTTGGTTCAGTTTGCAGTGTGTTTTTTTTAAGAGTGAGAGAGACAGGAATTTTCTTTGTTTAGAGAGTTTTCTCTCTCTTTTCTTTTTTTTTCTAGCTTCGGATTGGCTTCTCAACACGGTCTGTATTGGATTCCTAGTCCCCATCATCAATCCTTGAAGGGTCCCTGGTAATCGATGCTTCGGGATAGCATCGCCCAAGGCAACCCCCAGAACCCTGGCTTTCGAGATTTCGACATAATCCCGCCCACGGCATTCTATAGCTAAATCCAAACCCTGGCAATCGACATTTCGGGATAATGCCGCCCATGGCATCTAAACCAGCACAAAGTGCTTACATACCCCCAGTAGGATATGTAAATATCCTAGGAGACAAGCACCGAGGAGATGATATGTTATTGCGCATCTTTGAGGGGAATTTCCTGCCTCTTCTCACCAGGAACTCGTCCAAATAAACTTGTGTTGATCGGCCGCTCCTAATCTAGGCAACTTTTTCATAACAATTTAAACGCATTTGTGTGATTTTGATACGTATGCATATTAAACCCGACTGTGTGTGGATTAGGGTGCTTAAGTTACCGGGTTCCGCAAACTAGAGGTCAGTTAATGAGGCCGAATACTCCCTAAGCCTTAGACCTAATACTTAAGCTTCGCATTTTCCCCAACCTCTTGAGAACTATCCAGATCTTATCGGATACTTGAATTTTTAAGCCTAGGAGTATAGCCCAAGAGGCCTAAGATCGGCGCTCCTACTAATCTCTTTTGTGTTTCATTGGCACTTTTTTCCTTTCATTTTCTTTTTCTTGATATGGTCTAAAACTCTGTTAATCCCTTAATTTCTTACTAATGACTACCTTTTTCTTTTTCTTTTCAACTTGTGCTCCTTTTTGACATTTTTCATTTCTCCCCTTTTCTCCTCAAGATTTGTATGGCCTCAAAATTTTCTCTCCTCTCAATTTTTTTTGTTCTTTTTCATAATTTTCTAATTTCTTTTGATATTTTTGGAATATGTGATTTTTTTGTGAGAACCCTTCCGAACTTTGATTTTTGTATGTTTACACTTTACCACCCCCCATGCCTAAGTTTTGCAATGTCCTCATTCTAAACGAAGGGTGTGAAAATAGTTTGGGTTTCAGGAATTAGAACAAGATTTATCGGGTGCACGAATGGGTCGGGAATGACTGTTGCGGACGATTTCAAGCTTTGGCACGTGTACCAGAGGTGGGATTGACTTCTAAAATCGAACTCAGGGTGCAATAGACGTGAAGTGCAAAAGGATAATTAGAAGGATCTTGGGTTTTTGAAATGATAGGTTGCCTCTCGTTAAGCGCTAAATTTAACACCTTCAGCCGGGTGGGAAATGGTAGGAGAGGGAGTGGTCAAATCAGTTGAGTTTTGTAGAACAAGCACATTGATCAAAAGCCTGGTTGGTCCAACCAGGTGCTTGTTCAGATCAACAGGCTGATGATGTAGCCCAAACCCAATCAATCTGGTGGGCTGATAAATGTAGATCAAGAGATGTGGAACCCACCATATACTATGGAACTCATAATGATGCAGAAGTGCGAATCCAGGGTTTGGCTAAGTCGAATCAGTCTGATCAGAGTAGGGATCCTTAAAATAATCAGTGGATGATGCGGAAACCCTACAGAAGTGATCAGAGAATGATGGGGCATGATTTGTGGTCTGATCAATGTCCGAAACTTGATAGAGATGTGGAGGCGAATCATCTGCAATCAGCTCAATAAGAGGGGAATCAGAATAAAAATTGAGTCTGGTTGCGGGTCGGGGTTGAAAACAGGTTTGGATGGGTTCTGTATATGTAGAGGAGGTGGCATCAATAAGAATTGTGTATGAGGGCTCCTCTAAAAAGTAATTAAAGGTGGGTTCATTTAGAGAGTCCTCATGGTAGCCATCAAATTCAAAAGTGAATGCCTGAAGAGTGTTTATAGAATGAAGAAAATCTGGGTCAAGAAAAGATTTGAATTCTGGGTTGCAATCACTCTCGGCACTTTCTGGTTTTGATTCCTGAGGATAGAAAAGAAATGATTCCATCTCACTGGAACCTGGATTTAAATCAGTGATCTCAGGATTAGGGACCTCAGAGTCAGAGTCGAAGAATGAATCATGTGAGATGAGGTCATATATTGGCTCACAGTTGTTAGGAAACAAAGGTTCTCCGAAATCATGGTAAGATTCGAAATCATCGGAGAAATTGCGAGAATCAAGTTCTGAATTTGATTTGAGATCAGAGGTTCCACCACAGAATAAATCACAAGATGTAGACTCAGCAACCTGACTTGAGTCTAGCCTATTTGTAGATTCTGAGCTTAAAAAGGTGTCCTTATAGGGTCTAGGCTCAGGCTTTTGGCTTGTGGGGAAGACCCAATCAAAACCCCACTCTTCCAACTCGATTTCTGTATTGTAGATTGGCCTGACTTCTAAAAAATCAATATGTATCTCTAAGAATGTTGGAGAGGGACATTCATCAAACAAAGGCCCAAAATCATACTCTTCATTTAAACTTTGATCTTCGTTATACGGGGCCTTGTAATCTTCCCAATAAGTTTCAAATCCTGATTCTAGGCTGAGGATGTGGGTTGAATTACTAGAATCTAGATCAGAATTGCCTTCGAGGATTACCTTATCAGAATAAGGGGTGGGATTTACACCATCGAGAGGTTCTATTTTAATCTCATTATTACAACAGTCTCAGAATTCTATGCTTGGTGAACCAGGGTTTTGGTTCTCTAAGGCTGGCTCAAGATCGTGTTTTCCTGCAATTGGGATTTCCCAACCTAATTCAAGATCAGGCATGTTATAATCCATCTGGGTTGGGAATCCACAACAACCTTGTGTCTCAACCCCAAGCTATGGGAAATCAAATTGATCCTCAATATTTGTCCTAGATGTTTCATTAATAGTTAGGGGCATGTACGGGTATTTTTGATCGATAATTTGTTTCAACAATTTCATGATCTCTTCCCATTTTTCAAGATCATCTTGGTGTTTTACCCAAAGTACAGAATTTGTCATACATTGGAGATATTCAAAGTTATGCAATTTTCTATCTCAATGTATCATATTATGAGAATGTCTCAGGTTGATCCTTTTGTTGCTTTTGTTAATAACAATTGCGCAAAGTTTATGATGAAGGTTGTTGTTGTTGGTACACTAACCTAAATGTCTTCTACTGGTTTTGCGGTCTTGTACTCAATCTCATAAAATTCAAGGGCATCCTCAACCATTCTATCTCTCATGGATCTTTGTGATTCAGGTTTCTTGAATGGTTTTCCTAAGTGGCCAGGCTGCATATTTGAATCAGATGGTGGAATCAAGTTGTAGGATCAAAATTCAAATTTAGAATGAAGTGATTTGATCTGAATAGAGACTCCCAAAGAAAATTTGTGTGTGTGCTCTAAAGAGAAGGGATGAGGGACTAGATGTGAAGTTGACCCAATTAAGGCACCCAAAGATTTTTAGATGACTATAGAGGTTTGGGGCGGATGATACCCCTGGATCAGAAAGTCATCCACCTGAGAATTACCTGGGCAACCAGAGAGGGAGAGTCCCGCAAAGACCCCTACCCGGTAGAGCGCCCCCACAGGTTACAGGGTTTCCCCCACCTGACCTCTCCTGTCACTAAGGGTTTAGGTAAACCAGAATGGATAACTTGACCTCGTAAGTCTACCAGTTTTATATCCTAATTTGTGCCATTGATTTCACTTGAATTAGTAGTTGTTTTGACTTGTGACCTAATTTGGTGGTTGGTTGGCCTATAATGTAGTCCAACTTTACCTGACCTACCGTAAAGATGGAAGAATAATTCCAAGTCAAGACCTAGAAATCACCCTGATTTGACTCCCAGGTTTTTAGGTCGAACTGTTTTTAGGGTTCAAGTGAGTTTAGATCTTGATTTTAGGGTTTTTCTTGATTAGATATCTTCAATCAAGGGCTTGGGTAGTACACAAATGCGGGCGGGTTTGTTTCCTTTTATGCAGGCAAGTGTGAACTAGCACTCCAAAACCCTAATGTAGAAACCCTATTTGCCTTTATTTCCTAGTCTACTTTTGAGTTTCACAAATGTTCTCCTTGGACTTCAAACAAGAAGTGTGTAGTCCATGGAGATTTAGAAATTAAGTGTAATCCTTAATAGGCATAGGAACTTTGGGGTAGGATCTTTAAAATAGAATGGCTTCAACTTCAAGGAGATTTGAAAAAAAAAATTTGTAAATTAGGAAACTTGCCTTTGAAATGATAATTACAATGAAAAGAAGGCAGGTGATTCCTAATTGATTGTTTCCTTTTTGTCTTCCCAAGATTAGGAGGCTGATTAGGGAAGAATAGAGAAGTTACCTACCCTGGAGTGGTTGATTTGCGTAGGAGCTTTCCTTGTGAAGTACCTCACAAAATCATAATAAAGCAGATAAGACAAGATAGTGCTCAAATATAATCAAATAATGCAGAGAATAGTGGTGAATTGCGCGTTGCTCCCCGGCAATGGCGCCAAAATGTTTAGAGCGCTGAATCAGTATTTAAGAGGGTTGCGTTGTAGTACAGCCGAAAAAGCGTTCAAAACAAATATAATTTATTACTCGAATATATTCTAAGGTCGAACACAAGGATCAAATGGAGTTCATGCACTAATCTCAATAATAAATGTCAATTGAGCACATAATACTGCTCAAAATCTAATTAGGAGTGTAAAGCATGAGTATATGAAGAGTAAAAATAATTATAAATAAAACAATGGAGATCTTATGAAAAAATGGACATCTGATTACAGGATTAGACGTCTTAAAGGTTATGTGCTACAGTGCCTTCCTTTCCTTAGCTTCTTCTCTCTGATTTCTCCTGCGACTTCTCTTCTTCTTTCTCTTCCTTCTTTCCTTAGCTTTCTCTGGTTTCTCCTTCCCTAACTTCTTCTTGTTCTCTTCTCTTCTGCCTTTGCGAGCCTTCTTCTTCAGCTTCTTCCTTCTTCTCTGGCCCTTCTCTTTCCTTCTTCTTCACTGCCTGACCTCTTCTTCTTCAACTTCTTCCTTTGCCTTAAGCTTCCTTCTTCTCTTTCTCTGCCTTCTACCTCTTCTTCCTCTCTGATTTGGCTAAGTGTCGAGATAAGCTTTCCAAGGCAAAACCCTCCTTCCCATGCATACCTTTCCTCTCTTTCTCTCTTCTCAATTTTAGGTTCGCTCTCCCAGAGCCACAACCGGTTCGGGTAATCGGACCTAATGGAGACCTGGGTCCAGGCTCACCAGCGTGGGTAGTGACCGAGGAGAGAGTCAGTTGGGTAAACGGGTCGTGGCCAGGTCTACATGGGCAGTGCCATGGACGAGGCTGTGAGAGGAGGAGAGGGACCTCACCCCATGATATGGAGGCAACAAGGCTAAGGCAAGAATTCAACTTATGTGTACTCAACCGCTCGTCCAATTTCGAGGTGGGACTAAATGTCCCACCATCCTTTGTGCGCCGCAGCAGCAGATGTGTAGCTCAATTAGCGAGGCTGCATGGGCTCTTGACACTGATTGAGAACTTGAGTGCGTTCGTGCCTCAATTCCGCACCACCTGGGATTCTCTCCTGGAGCAGTAGCAGCTAGAGCGTAGCAAGCGAGCTTCAAGCTCCTTCGTCCATGGCGACCGATGTGCTTGAACCTGAAAACATGAGAATGGCCTTGTGGCCAAGTCAAATCATTTAGGGAGCTTCGCCAAGGCATGGCGAGTGTGCTGCGATGATTGGCGTGGTGTAGGGATGGCTGTGGAGGCGTGTCTAATGTTCACTGTGGGCGTGTGAGTGGATGTGTTCGGGGGTGATTTTGGGTGGTCGACAGAGTGAATGGAGTGAGGGTTTGTGATCAGTGAATCAATGTAATGACCTGATTCCTGAATCCCTACGAGACACGAGAACCGGATCGACTCGACTAATCCCAAGACCCAGTCGTCCAACGAGAAAGTAACCAAAAGAGCAGTAAAATAAACCACATTCACCATGTATATAACTAGCAGTAACAAAAAACAGCAGTAAAGGAAAGAAATACTACAGTATATATCACAACAATAGCAGAGAAAAAAAAAACATGTACATAACATAAAGCTTACAACGAAGAGAGTACAGGGAGTAACAGAAAACTACTCACTACAGCGGAAAGAAAAGTACAGAAGGTACTACAGGTAACACTACTGGGCTCTACTAGGCCCAGTGCCCTCTGCAGCCGCTGACTCTGGCTGCTCAACACCTGGTCCTGAAAAGGTAACAAGGGTGACACGTCAGCGAAACGCTGAGTAGAGTGGCAACTAAAACTAAAAGAAGCAGTAGAGTGCACAGTAGCTGTTATATTTTTACCTTCTTTATTTATGTCTTTTTATTTTCACTATTGATTTATTTCTCAAATCCTTCTCTTGATCTTGAATGTTCCTCGTGGGAACGATCTTGATTGCAGTCTTTTCCGAAAAGTAGAAGTAACACGTGGTGCTCTCCTGGCCGGGAGAGTCCCCCGTGGTGGTCCTACCCTTAGTCAACCACCCCAAGGTCGCTAACAGACGTAACGGTGACTACGGCACGCGCGATAAACGCACGGGTAGCTACCCTGCACTGGCACGCGGTTAGTCATTTCCGTTAACGGGTGTGCCCAAAGCATAGCACGAAACCAGTATAGGGCAGAGCCCTCTCAGTAACGGGGGTCCAACCCCTCCACAATAACCAAACAGGGGTCTTGCCCCTCCACAGTCCACGCACCCTCGCTTGGCTACCCTGGTTTGCCCAGTGGCCCTAACAAGTCGGTGTAGGAGGGCTAGCAGAACCCCGGGACCCGTGGGGTAGCTAGTACTCTCCCTACACTAGTAGCTCTCCTCGGTACTGTGTACACGAGGGCCAAAAGTCGGTACAAAGTGGCTGGACCTAACCCCGGGTCCCTGGGGCGGCTAGCTCCGCCCTGCACTAAACAGGGGGACAGTCGCTTTCCTTGGTACTCCGTACTCAAGGGCCAGCTCACTTCCCCAATTCTATTCCATTCCCTTTCCAGGAGTTCTACTCCTAATTCCCCGTAGGGTTCAAGCTCTTTTAACTCAGCCAATTTAGGTTTCACCATTCCAACTTTACGTTCATACAACCCATGTTCTCAATCATACTTATTCATTCATAACAGGCAGCTGTTAACCAATTTACAGGCAGTTATCATTTCCTTTCTATTTTTCCAAGACTTGCAATATTTATATATTCAACTAGTTTTCCAGTCCTAGGATTCATGCCGTACCCTAGGATCTATCATTCAATCTAGTTTTCCAATCCTAGGACTCATGCAATACCCTAAGATCTATCATTCAATCTAATTTCTCAATCCTAGGGTTCTTGCAATAACCTAGACTCTATTAATTGTTTCATAATTGTAACAAATTTTGTTAAATAAATTAAAAAGCCACTCTACCAGCGAAATCGGGAGTACTGGGGGCGTGGTCGGCAATCCCGCGTGCCTCCGCAACCCCCAAGACTGCAACGGAATGGGGTCCTAACACAAGGATCAATCACAAAGAGTTTCTCAGAACAGTAGACAATTACTGTAAACGGATAGAGGAATTAATTCTGGAAAGAACACAACTCGAAACGCAGAAAACGGATTCCGAATGGGCCCTAAACGGGTCAAAAACGATGAATCGGTCCAAAATCAGACATCTGGAACCTCTTCCAGACGTCTTAAAAGGTGGATCAAGTCGTACCTCAGTCTGCGCAGTCCTTCAGACGTCCAAAAGCCCGTTGGAACGTCTGGCCTTGGTTTCCAGACGTCCGATTGTCACCCCGAACGTCTGGAGGTTCTCTCCGTCGTCTGGCACTGTAGCCAGACGTCTAATTCACGTGGGATGGCGAGCCCTCGTGCACTCCCGAGCAGAACCTGCGCACACACACACCTGCTCTCAGCACGACGAAACGCAGAAGAACACGGCGGACGGCTGCATGGCCGTACACGCGTAAAAAGGAGAAGATAAGAAATATCGTACCTGTCAAACGTCTGGACCGTCCTCCAGACGTCTTCGGCATCGTCTGGACGCAAGTACAGATGTCTGATTCTGGGAAATTTTCCCAGAATTAGAACCTGGTTCGCTCTCCTCCCGCGACGCACGGCCGTGCCGCGCCCCGTCCGCCTGTTGCCCGAACTGCAGCAGCCCCTCCGCGACACCCCACGCCCGCTGCTCCCCCGCCGGCCGGCTCTAGCTGTCCTGGCAAGCTCGTACTCTCGCGGTGGAGCTTCTTCCTTCCTCTCGCAACACTCCTTCCCGCACGCTCGCCGCGGCCGCTCACTCGCTCGCTCGCGCTCTCGCTGGCAGGGAGAAGGAGAAGAGGAAGGCGGAGGAGTGAGGGTAAGGGAGAGGGCGAGGGTATATAAAGGCAGCGCGGGGAGAGAGAGAAGAGAAACGGCGCGTCTGTAGGGAGAGAGAGGAAAAAGAATAACGAAGGCGGTGGGTGCAGTCTTCGAGCGCACGCGCGCAGACGCAACCCTGTACGCCGAAAAAATTTATTACCAGACGTCTGGACAGACGTCTGGGCCACTTCCCAGATGTCTTAAAATCCGTCTGAAGCTCACGTTCGTAACAATCAAGGCGGAGGTCGTAGGGTGGTTGGTGAGGTGGATGGAGGTGCGGAGCGATGGGGGCACCTCGCTGGAGGGATCGTCGAAGGTGAAGGAGATGATGGTGGTGGAGTGCGGCAGTAGTCATTTTAGGGAAATAAAGAGGGGGAACGGGAGTAGAAGAGAGAGGGAATCTAATAAACCTAATCTAAGGATGAAGGGAAGGCGAAGTCCACACCGGTATGGTCACCAGATGTGGGGAAGATGAATACCTCCATAGGTGAGACGGCGATGAGGATAGGGTAGAGGTAACATCGGCCGGTGTTGCGCGATGTGGAGGACTGAAAGGAAGACAACCCAACCACTGGTATTGTGGTTAGGCGACGAGAGAGTGAGGGAGAAGCCGCAAGAGCTTGTGGAGGGTTGCGGCCGATGAGGAAAGAAGAATTTGAGGAATCCAGCCCAATTTCAAGCTGAGGGAATGTGGTTGGATCAGGGGCTTCTTAAATAGGCCTTTGGAGAAGGATTTGTGCTTGGAAGCTTACTTGGAAACCAAGCTTGCAAGCAAGGTATGGTCACTGAAGTTGGAATCTTCAAAAGACCCAAATCTCTCAAGTGTTAGCATGAGAGATTGGGTACAAATTATGAATCACTGATGGGTTTAGACTTGAGGAGATTACTCAAAGAATCTCCGTTCCAATTTTGGGAGGGATTTTTTGAGCAATCAAGGAAAAATCACCTTCTAAAGCACGCCGGAATAGGATTCCTCCGCTATAATGATGGAGGGACCTATCTGTGAAGATGATAAGAAAGTTAGGGGGCTGATTGTTAGGGTTTTCGAAATATAGGGGTAGAAATGTAATTAGGTTGGACCTATTTGTAAAGTGGGTCAAGATGAGTTCTCCTTACTTCCAAATTTTGGTACAAACCTAATTTGGACCTAAGGAATTAAATAGTGAAGTTGGATTTTAGGTTTGACCATGTTTAAATGGGTAATTTATGCAAAAACCCAATTTAGGGTAAATATTTGTCTGAGACATCATTCTTGGTCAAAATGAGTTCTAATGGCCAAATAGAAAGTTCTAAACCCTAGAGAATATTTTTCTATGATTTTTGAAGGGTTTAGGTGAATTTTATCCTGACAAGAACCTTGGTTAATCAAGTGGGTATGTTTTAGGGTTTTAAGAAGTCATTTAATTCACAAGGTACACACAAACCCGTTTCTGTCAAATCCAACCTACTTTTTATCTTGTTAAGACCTTTTGACCTGCATTTAGCCCTTGAGAAAACCCGTTGTTGTACTGTAATGGTAAAATTGCATTTTAACCCTTATTTCTTACGTTTCTCTTAGAAAGGTTATTCAGTGAATTATGACCTCCAATTGGTTATGTAGGAGCTTTTATTCTCTTCATTGGGTCAAAATGAGCTAGTTAAGGCTCATGATGGTGTTCCCATCATACCCCCATGCCTTGCTTTTGCTTGTCCCTTCACAAAATTTTAAGGTTTTGGTGTGGGATGGCTGTGGAGGCATGTCTAGGGTTCATTGTAGGTATGTGAGTGGGTGTGTTCAGGGGTGCTTTTGGGTGGTCAACAGAGTGAATGGAGTGAGGGTTGGTGATCAGTGAGTCGAGGTGGAGGTCGTACGGTGGTTGGCGAGGTGGATGGAGGTGAGGAGCGATGGGGGCATCTCGCCGGAGGGATCGTTGGACGTGAAGGAGATGATGGTGGTGGAGTGCGGTAGTAGTCGGTTTAGGAAAATAAAGAGGGGGAATGGGAGTAGAAGAGAGAGGGAATCTAATAAACCTAATCTAAGGACAAAGGGAAAGGGAATTCCATGTTGGTATGGTCGTCGGACGTGGGGAAGATGAATACCTCCGTAGGTGAGGCGGCGACGAGGATTGGGCAAAGGTAACGTCGGCCGATGTTGTGCGACACGGAGGACTGAAAGGAAGACAACCCAACCACTGGCATTGTGGTTGGGTGACAAGAGAGCGAGGGAGAAGCCACTGGAGCTTGCAGAGGGTTGCGGTCGATGAGGAGAGAAGAATGTGAGGGAATACGGTCCAATTTCAAGGTAGGGGAATGCAGTTGGATTAGGGGCTTCTTAAATAGGCCTCTGGAGATGGATTTGTGCTTGGAAGCCAAACTTCCAAGCAAGGTATGGTCGCCGAAGTTGGAATCTTCAAAAGACCCAAATCTTTCATGCGTTCGCATGAGAGATTGGGTGCAAATTATGGATCACTGATGGGTTCAGATTGGAGGAGATTACTCAGAGAATCTCCCTTCTAATTTTAGAAGGGATCCTCTGAGCAATCAAGGAGAAATCACCTTCTAAAGCTCGTCGGAATAGGATTCCTCTGCTATAGTGGTGGAGGGACCTATCTGTGAAGGTGATAAGAAAGCTAGGGGGCTGATTGTAAGGGTTTTTGAAAGATAAGCGTAGAAATGTAATCAGGTTGGACATATTTGCAAAGTGGGTCAAGATGAGTTCCCCTTAGGTTCAAATTTTGGTACAAACCTAATTTGGACCTAAGGAATCCAATGGTGAAGTTAGATTTTAGGTTTGACCACGTTTGATAAGGTAATTTATGCAAAAACCCAATTTATGGTAAATATTTGTCTGAGACCCCATTCTAGGTCAAAATGAGTTCCAATGGCCAAATTGAAAGTTCTAAATCCTAAAGAATATTTTTCTATGATTTTTAGATGGTTTAGGTGAATTTTATCCTGACAAGAACCTTGGTTAATCAAGTGGGTCTATTTTAGGGTATCAAGGAGTCATTTAATTCACAAGGTACACATAAACCCTTTTCTGTCAAATCCAACCCACTTTTTATCTTGTTAAGACCTTGACCTATGTTTAGCCCTTGAGAAAACCCGATGTTGTATTAAAATGGTAAAATTGCATTTTTACCCCTTGTTTCTTACTTTTTTCTCAGAAAGGTTATCCAATGAATTATGACCTCCAGTTGGTTATGTAGGAGCTTTTATTTTCTTCATTGGGTCAAAATGATCTAGTTAAGGCTCATGATGGTATTCCCATCATGTCTGTTGCATGCTATCGCACACACAGCACGATCACTAGAGTCACACGAGTCTAATTTGTCTACCTCTCCTCTTTGCACCTCTTAGGGCTTTGGTCGAAGATCAACAAGTCTATCTCACTACTAGAGCTCCAGGGAGCTAGTAGTGAGTGGTCTCGATCCTAGACCTTAGACCTTTGAGCTTTAAGGTTACGCACTTGCGTAGACATAGGTTTAGGATGCATATTTTGATATTGATATTATACTTGTTTGCACCCAAATTATTTTGTGTATTCTAGGACTCTCTTCTTTCCTTTGGAAGAAGAGAAAAACTTGCTTTTTCACACTGTTTGCAGGTCTTGTTTGCCGCTGTTTTTTGTGGCTTGAGTGTGCCTTTACACATTTTTTTTTGGTTTATGCACGGGAGGCGATCCCTGAAATCGCCTCTTGTATCTTTGATGACAGGTATTCCTAGACCAGTTGCACTGAGGCAACCTATAAATTTCCCGTTTGATATATCTGCTTTCTCTGCATTTGATCCTATGGACCAATTGCAGAACCAAAATCCCGAGATCCCTTTTTCTTCTGGTCAGGGGGAGATGCCACCTTTTGATGTTCGTGAGGCGCTCCTAAACCAGAATCTTCAAATGCTTAAGCAGAACCATCAAATTAATTTGCTAACAGCTGCTCTTCATAATTTACAGAATCTGCAAGCCTGTCTTCCACCTCAACCTGAGGCGGGTTTTGATATCCCTGATTTACCGATCCCTTATCCTAGGCCTCTACTTCGAGACTATTATAATCCATCTAATGCACAAGTAGAGCCTAATGTTAGGATTCCCATTGGAGAAAATGACCTAGAGTTAAAGCCAAATATTATAGGTCTAATCCCACACTTTCATGGATTTGCATCCGAGGATCCATTTCAACATATTGAAGATCTTAAGAATCTATCTCAAACTCTTGGTCCTCGAAATCAAAGTCGGGAAATCCTACTCATGAAGATGTTCTCCTTTAGCCTTAAGGAAAAGGCTGCCTACTGCTATAAAACAATTGCAAGACCAATCTCAACTTGGGCTGAACTCGAATCTGCATTTTTGAAGAAATTTTTCCCTATTGGTCGCACCAATGCTTTAAGGTGAGCTATCATGACTTTTACTCAAAATCAAGGAGAACCAATTCATGAAGCATAGGAGCGCTTTCATGAATTACAAAGGAAATGCCCACATCATGACATCCCCCATTGGCAACTAATGCATATCTTCTATTATAGATTACAAGAGGGCATTCGCAATCTGGTCGATGCCTCTTGTGGAGGGAATTTCCTGAATCGCGACGCAGAATCCACCTCAGAACTATTTGAAGGGATGGTGGAAAACTCGATCAACAATGCATCAATGTTGCAATTCACACGGGGCACCAATACATTGCATCAAAACCCACAGAAGGGCGTTCACGAGATCGGCAATCCGTCCAGTTCCAAGGATTTAGAGATAATAGCAGAAAAATTGGACAAAGTCGACATCGTAGCGAAGAATCTCGACGAGGTCCAAAACACGATGAAATCTCTTACGCCTCTTCTCGCTATGCAAAATCACGCGCATTTACCTGTTTCGCAAATTCCCATGGGGAGGGAATTTGTGAATAATTTGGATTCAAGAGATCCATCTTCCTTAGGTTTTCTATCTACTCCTGCACCAACCCAAGGAGGGACCTTTGTCCCACAATCTTTCCCACCTCTGTCCCTACTTCTTATTTTTGCGAAAAACACACCTTATCCTTCAGATTTAAATGCCATTCAGGGATATGCACCAAGATTGAACCCATATTCTAATACCTAAAATCTTGGATGGCGTAATCACCCAAATTTCTCTTGGTTTGACCATTAACAAAGACCATCATATCCAACTCAGACCAGACAAAACCCGCCTACGTTGTCGTTTCAGCAACCAAATGAGAGTCCATTTTACGTGGGTTTGCAGAACCTCGCGGGGCTAAATAGAGATTCGTAGCACAACCAGATTTTACGAGCTGTGACTAAGAGCCATCGACAAAATGTTGAGGCTCTTGCTGAAGTACAACAGCAATGTTCGATAGAATTGGTTGATCTTAGGGGCTAAATCACGCAGTTAGTTGAATCTCGTCAGCTAGGGGCCCTTCCATCCCAGTCATTTCCAAACCCTAGGAATATCTAGCAAAGACCACACCCGAGAGTTCAAAATCCGAATTAGGGACATGCTCGTTTCCTTAATCAAATACCCTTGAATCAAAATCCGAATCAGAATCCACCCTCTACTACTCATGATTACGAGTATCTAAATTAGCAACAATCTTTTCTAAATCAAGGCAACCAGCCTTTACTCTCTAATCCATCTTTCCAGCACCAGCAAGCATCTTCTTCTTCATCAGCTTCTTCGCATGCGGGTATTAACTCTATTACAACCCACTGTGGAAATTAAACTAGGGATCCAATATATCCAAGGAACCTATCCCAAGATCCTAGTACATCTAGAATGACCCCTGTTTCTACACTTGTAAGAGGTGCAGAGCCCGATCCCGCAATTCCCGCTAATTCGTGAGATCTGAGAAATACCTTAGTAGAATAGGAAATCCAAGTCCCATTTCTAGAAGCTTTGAAGAAGACTAGGAAACAAAAATAACCTGTTACATTAGATGAGGATTTAGTTAAAATTTTTGAACAGGTACATATTAATATCACACTCCTAGATGCTATCAAACACATTCCGACTTACGCGAGATTTCTCAAGGAGTTGTGTACTCCTAAGCATAAGATGAAGAAAGGAAGCACTGTGGTACTCTCAGAGCATGTGAGCTCTATCATCTCGAGTACGCTTCCTTTAAAAAAGAAAGATCCAGGTTCTCCATTTATTTCCTGTATAATTGGGGACCAGTGTTTTGATAGAGCCCTCCTAGATTTAGGAGCATCTATTAACCTCATTCCTTCATCTTTAGTAGATCATTTCCAAATAGAAAACCTTAAGTCTACCAATGTGACTTTACAATTAGCTAATAGATCTATTAAGTCACCTAAAGGAATGTTGGAGGATATAATTGTAAGAGTTTGGGACTTTTATTTTCCAGTGGATTTTATTGTACTTGATATGGAAGTACCCGAACACATTAGAGATACCCCAATTATTTTAGGGAGACCCTTTTTGGCCACTGTAAAGGTCAACATAGATTGTGAATCTAGAAAGATTGAATTGAAATTTGGGGAGAAGATAATTAAATTGGATATATTTAGAGCTTCTAGAGGATTAGATTGCAATTGGATTGAGGAAATTAGATCTATTTCAGTTTTTGAGGATGACCTTAGTTCCTTATAACTAGAGAACACATCTTTTGATATCTTATACCCTCAAAATGAAAACTCACTATCAGAATCTATACTCGATCCTGAATCTGACGACTCATTTCATTCACTTTTTGCAATCAAAAATCCTGCCCCAAATCCTATTGTTGATCCTACTCCTGCATTAGAATTGAAGCCATTGCCTGATAATCTTAAATATGTTTATCTAGAACCTAATCAAACATATCCTGTAATCATTAATTCTCATCTTTCTGAATCACAAGAATTAAAATTGATTAAGGTTTTACGAGATCATAAGAAGGCAATTAGGTAGACTTTACACAATCTCACCGGGATTAACCCTAATTTTTGTACTCATCGCATTTATATTGAAGATGGGGTACGACCTTCAAGAGAAGCTCAAAGATGCCTGAATCCGAATTTAAAGGAGGTCGTAAAGAAAGAAATAATCAAGTGGCTAGATGCTGACATTGTTTATCCTATATCCGATAGCCCTTGGGTGAGTCCAATTCAAGTGGTACCTAAAAAAGTAGGACTCACCAAAATCAAGACTGAATCTAGAGAAACCATTCCCACATGAATTACGAATTCATGGCGGGTTTGCATCGACTATCGCAAGCTCAACACGGTTACAAAGAAGGACCACTTTCCTTTGCCATTCATTAATTAGATCCTTGAGAGATTAGCTGGTAATAGGTTCTTCTACTTTTTGGATGGTTACTCTAGATATAATCAAGTAGCAATTTATCCTGAAGATCAAGAGAAAACAACTTTCACCTGCCCCTTCGGAACCTTTACTTTCCGAAGAATACCATTTAGGCTTTGCAATGCACCTACCACTTTTTAGCGTTGCATGTTAGCTATTTTTATCGAGATGGTGGGTGAATATTTGGAGGTTTTTATGGATGATTTTTCAGTCTTCGGGGAAACATTTGATATCTATATGGATAATTTGTCAAAGATTCTCAAGAGATGCATAGAAGTAAATCTTGTCCTCAGTTGGGAGAAGAGTCATTTTATGATTCCAGAGGGCATTGTACTTGGCCACCTTGTGTCTGAGCGAGGTATCCAAGTAGATCAAGCCAAGATCAATCAAATTTCAAATCTTCTAATTCCTGACTCGATCAAAGGCATCAGATCTTTTCTCGGGCATGTGGGATTCTATAGAAGATTTATACTTGACATTTCGAAGATTGCCCGACCACTTACAAAGCTCCTCACAAAGGATATAACTTTTGAGATGAGTGAGGAGTGTATATCTACATTTGAGACATTGAGAGACAAAGTTACACAGGTTCCGATCTTGTAACCTCCTAATTGGGATTTACCATTTGAAATCATGTGTGATGCATCAATTTACGCAATTGGAGTTGTTTTGGAATAGAAAATCGAGAAGAATTTGGTAGTGATTTACTACACAAGTAAGACTTTGAATGAGGCACAAAGGAATTACACAGTTACAGAAAAAGAATTACTAGTGATAGCATTTGGATTAGAAAAGTTTAGATCTTATATACTCGGATCTCGTATCATTGTGTACTCTGATCACTCAGCTATTCGACACCTTCTTTCTAAAAAGGACACGAAACCTAGGTTGATCAGATGGATCTTGCTTTTGCAAGAGTTTGACCTAGAAATTCATGATAAGGTCGGATGACAGAATGTTGTTGCCGACCATCTTTCCTACCTTCCTTCTGATACTATTAAATCATCTCCTCCAATCACTCAACACTTTTTTGATGAACATCTTTTGACTATATCCTTAGATCTTCCTTGATACACAGATATTGTTAATTATTTGGTTACACATTAATTCTCGCCAGACTGGGACGGGAATCGCAAATCACGACTTAGGTCAGAAGTTAAATACTATTTCTGGGAAGATCCGTATCTTTTCCGACTCTGCAATGATCAAATTATCAGGCGGTGTGTTACTTCTTCTGAGATTGATTCTATCCTTTCTTTTTGTCATGACCAGGCTTGTGGTGGTCATTTTTCTGGTCGTAAGACCGCTGTCCCACTTTATTTGCAGATTCACAAACGTATTGTAAGTCATGTAGTCACTGCTAAACTCTTGGTAATATGTCCCGAAAAGACCTGTTGCCTCTGAATCCAATTGTCTTCTGTGAAATCTTTGATATATTGGCATAGACTTTATGGGTCTGTTTCCGTTCTCTTTTGGCTTCGAGTATATTTTATTTGTTGTTGATTATGTTTCTCATTGGATTGAAGCCATACCCACATCACAAATGATCATCGAGCTATCATTCCTTTTATACAGAGTCATATTATCACTCGTATTGGGGTACCTCGTGCCATCATTTCTCATGGCGGTTCCCATTTTAATAATGCCTAGTTTAGGAACTTATTTAGAAAATATGGGGTTACACATCGTATCTTTACACCTTATCATCCCCAAACCAATGGGCAAACCGAGGTCTCTAATCAGGAGATCAAAAAGATCCTTCAATTGACAATCTGACCCAATAGGAAGGATTGGTCTTCCCGTTTAGATGAGGCTTTGTGGGCCTATAGGACTGCCCACAAAACACCAATAGGCATGTCACCATACAGACTTGTTTATGGGAAACCCTGTCATCTTCCCACAGAAATTGAACACAAGGCCTATTGGGCAATTAAAGCCTGTAATTTGGACCTCACGAAGGCTGGTGATCATCATAGGTTGCAGCTTAGGGAACTTGAGGAATTACGTCATGATTCCTATGTGAGTTCAAAGCTGTATGAGGAAAAACTTAAAGCCTTCCACGATAGACACATTTCCCGCAAATCTTTTACACTTAGTCAGAAGGTGTTGCTTTCTAATTCCCATTTGAAGCTCTTCCTTGGGAAACTTAAGTCTAAATGGCAAGGACCATTTATTGTTGTTAGAGTCTTTGACAATGGAAGTGTCGAAATCACCAAACTCAACAAGGATCAACCCTTCAAAGTTAATGGTCAACGTTTAAAACCTTTCTTGAGACCACATGTTTTGGGTCTTGTTGGAGACTATTACATGCTCCATTACGGTTTGTCATCTATCCATCCACACTTTGTATATAGCTGTTTCCTGTTTTCTACACTTTTCTCTTCCTATACACTTGAGTCTGTATCTGATTTATTACTTCATTCTACACTGATTACCTTCACTTAGCCTGACTGACTACTCTGACCTTTGGTCAGAATAGAAATTGTCTGCACAGAGATCTTTGATTTCCTCTATCTGACTCCTTCCGTCACCCTACACTAAGTGAAGTGTAATATCTTTTTCACCCTTCTTACAAGAATATTGTAAAATCTTGGCTTGGGGGGGTGTGAAGTGAAATTTTCACTTCAAGTGTATTTGTAGAGAAAATATAAGAAAAACACATAAAAATTAAATACCCATGGAATTTAAAAAAATGGAAATACCAAAAATTAAAAAAATTAGAAAAATAATAAAAAATACCTTTAAAAAATTTTGAAAATATTTTGAAAAATACGTAAAATTGAAAAAATTTATAAAACATAAAAATAAAAATATATAAATATAAAAATTTGAAAATTACGAAATCATAAAAATAATAAAGGGGTTTTACATTTACAATAAAGAAAAGAAGAAAAAGAAGAAAATATCAAAAAAATAAATATACTTATTTATATTAGTAATTAAGTGCTTAATTTTTCTTTTAGGTTAGAAACCAA
Source organism: Thalassia testudinum (assembly GCA_037157565.1). Taxonomy (NCBI): domain Eukaryota; kingdom Viridiplantae; phylum Streptophyta; class Magnoliopsida; order Alismatales; family Hydrocharitaceae; genus Thalassia; species Thalassia testudinum. The sequence goes on along the minus strand of JAZHRO010000055.1, from coordinate 137,729,431 downwards.
AAATAAAAATATATATTATAAATAGTATTTATAAGAGCATTAAATCCTTATTTAGTTTTTTACTTATATAACATTTTTCAGAACACACATTTGTTTGTGAAATTTTAAATGGGATTTGATTTAAGTTAGAATCTAAAACCCTAACGATCTATTTTTCTGTTCCTTACCCTGAAATAAAGTAATTATGGTGTATTAGGTTCAAAACTTGAGTTTTGGAATTAAATTGTAACTTTTTAGTCAATTAGACTAAGTAATCCTTTTGCTTTTTGAATATTTATTTTTATCATCAAGTTAAGTAAAAGGCTAGATATTCAGAGTTAATTAGGTAAAGAGTTGGTAGAATCTTAGTCTTAAGGTCTATTAGGCTATAGTTAGCGTAATCAACTAAGGACATTCGACTAGACTTGGCGAGTTATGTCTTGACAAATCCTGTAGGAGGAAACTAAAAGTTTGAAGGACCTGAGAGTGAATGGCTTTGTTGTCCAAGCTCTGGTTTGAGAGCTAACTAACTTAAGCATCCAAAATTCACACACATAGAGTTATCTTGTTGGCATCTGAGACCGCGAAAACACAGAGGTTAAGAGATCGATTCTAAATCCTCTTGAGTCCAAGGATTTCCGCGGGGCAGCTCTTGAAAGGGTGAAGGATGTGCCACTCACCTAGAAAAAGGATATCAAGTATATGTTAGTAAGAAAAATGACGAGGAGAGAAAGGACAATAATAATAATAGTAATAATAAATAAAACACCCTACAGTTAATTACCTCGCTACAAATGGGTACTTATGCAGTTTATCCACCAAATAAAGCATCTCGATACAAATGGATGCTACCCTTCTTTCCATCAAATAAAAGAATACCTCGCTACATATGGGTGTTCTATCCTATAGAAAAGAGTTGAAAAAAAAATATGGAGATAAAAATTAGGAATAAGAGACCCAGTGGTCCACCGGGGAGATATACACAAAAAGTGCTGACCTCGGGATAGAAAACTGGTGAGGAGAAAGCAACCAAACCTAAGTGAGGCCAAGCCAAAGGCTTGAATTGGAATAACCTGGATTGGAAATTGATGTCCTTAGGTCTGGATTTTTGCAACTTTGGATGCCTTTTGGACAATTCTCTTCACAAGCATGGATGCTTTAAAATCATAGCTACTGAACCTTTGTATTGGGCAGTGAAGCCTAAGAAATCAGGTTTTGAGGACTTGTAGTTGAGACCTAAAGGAGAAAGATTGACAAAACCCTAGATCTAGAAGTCTGTCCTTGGTGTTATAGGCTGGCAAATTAGGGTTTTATTACTATAAGTTTGATTAATAATGAGTTTCTGGCTAATTTGCTAAAACTTAGATTGAAAAAAATTAGATTTCATAAACTTAAGGATTAACTTAAGTCTGTTAAGTTTTTTAGTTAAAATTTAATTTCCAACTCTTAAGTTCTATTTTCTTAAAACACTTTGAATTCTGAGTTCTAAGGTTTAGAATGATTATAGAGAATAAGTGGGTTTTGGGATTCTGATTTTTAATAAAATTCCCGTCAAAAACTCTGTTTTAATAAAGTGTGTTTTGAGAAGGGTTTTTGAGTTATAAGTCTAAGTAAGGATATTCCTACAGAATGCTCTGTATATTTATGGATACTTATTTATATATATACCTAAAATCTAAAAAATTGAATATTCAAAATTCTAACCTAAGCATTCCTCTACTTAATTTTTATTTATATTAATTTAAACCCAAGTGTTTAAATCACCATATTTCTAGTTAATTTTGCTAGGAACTAGCAAAACTTCGGCTTGGGGGTATGATGAGAGGCTCATCATGGCTTCTAACAAATACCCCTAATTAACTAGTCTTCCTAGCTAATTAGCTAGGAATATGCATATATATGGGTTAATTATAGAATAAGGGATAAATCATTAAAGGACCTTAAAATAAGCCAATTAATATTATTAATAATTTAATTAATAAATGGACTCGAAATATCATTAATTATTTACCTAATTAATGTGTTAATTAACTTAAGCAAAATTTATACCTAAGTATGTAATAACTTAAGTAATCTTACTTAATTAAATAAATTAAGCTAAAAAGGTCAAAAATATAAATCCAAGATATATATATAATATTTGTCTAATTTATAATCGTATAGAAAAGGTTGAAAAAGATTTAAATTAAAATAAGCCTTGAAAACCTTAGTTTATGTTTTAGTCCTTAGGTTTTATTTCAATTGAGTCCTTTTCTTCACTTAGGTCCTTATCTTTCCTTACATTCAGGTCCCTGTATACATCTTCTCCTTCTTCATTTCTTCTTCAGCAGTTTCGACGACTGACGACAGGAGGTACTTTCACCTGCCGATCACCGATCATCTAACGCTCGTCCACTTCTACCATGCTCCTAGAGCTTGCGCTCACCGCCACCTTTTCATCCATCCGTCTAGATGAAGCTACAATCCTAATTAGCGTTTGAAGATAACCTCACCGATGTCGGAGAAGATGCTGGTGGTTACCTTGCACCTAGACATTACATTGTCTAGATTCATCCTCCTTCTCAGCCGCCGCAACCTATAAATACCCCTCCACCTCTCAGATTTCGAGAAGTTAGCTCCCTGCCCTCTTCCCCTATTGAACTAACAGATAGGCTATTCACTCCAAATTTGGTGACCTTTTCTCGCTTCCACTATCTTCTTCCAATCATTTCCACTCGCTTCTGATCTCTGCCGTCGTCCGCTGAGTCTTCTGACAAAGTACCGACGACGGACTTCACCTCTGCCTCTCGCCAACACCCGTCAGACTTCTTCCTCCGCCCCTCTGATTTCTTCCTCCGTTAAGGACCTTCGACGGAGACTCCTTGCCCCCTTCATCCAGGTAATAGTAGGATAGGTAAGATAGAGTAATTAGAGTAGTTAATTAGGTAGTTTAGTTAGGATTAATGATAGTTCTTTCCATCGTCTTCCTCAGCTCCAACGAGCTCTTTGAGCTTGACTGGAGAATATTTTTATCTTTTGAATTCATTGATCACCTTCTATAATCTTCCATGATCATATCTGGCACATTGATTTCTTGATTTTACCACCTAAAATGCCTAATCCACCGTCACCTTCACTGGTTACTTCCACTGTCCATGGTGGAGGTCAACGAGGGCAATTCACATGCACTGGGGCCCTCCATCACCTTGTCATCATCTAAGGGCCTCGATCTTCACATTAATTTTATTAAAAATCACCTACATCTAAAACACCTAAGTTTCACTCAACATCCTGAGCTTGCTGTTAATGGCGGCTCAGGAGGAGTTTGTCCATCTAATTAATCACCTGTACACCATCGCCACACCCCACTGACTTGTTCTCTTTACTCAATTGAGTGAGAGAACTTGACCTGAGTTCCAGCAAACTCAGATCACACTCTCTATGAATTCATTGCATATCTTTCATTTTAGTCAACAATTGAGTGAATTAATGAGCTCCTGAGGTTCCTTGAGTCCTCAAGAGACTTTTCAAATCTTTAATGGCCTGTTTTAATGATTTTTACACACTTTTAGCCATTGTCTGAACTCACCGGAGCTCCGGTGAGTCAAAAATAGTCTTCAACCCATAGAACTTCATGAGAAGCTCCAGATTGATTATAAATGATCTAAGGATTTTGTTTTGAGGTTTATTTTGATGTTTTGAGGTCTAGAGCTCTAAATAGGCCTCTGTCTTCTCCAACTCCGGCAGAGTTGGAGAAGACTATTTGTTAAGATTTAACTTGACGTAAGAGGTCTAGAAGCATCAGGAAGATGCTCTGAGGTCAGTCCTGTGGATCTATCACTTAGAAAAGTTGTAGTTTGTTCTGTCGAACAAACTCATTTAGGATCTCAGGCGACAGACCTGAAACCCTAGAATTCCTAGATGAAATCTCTTCATGAGACCTTAAATCAGTTCCTGAGGTGGAATAGAGTTGATTTGAGGCATTAATTTCATCTGAGATAGACTGGAGTATAAAGTCCAATTCTGAGGCTTTATGGTCAACCTCTGGTCTGATCTGATGATTGAGACATCAATTAGAGGAATTGATGAATAAAAATGATGCCTGGGATGTTTTTAAATGATTTAGATTTGATTTAGATAAGTTTTATTTCAAATTTCAAGTAAATTCAATTTCTGTTCAGTTTGGGTTCATTTGAACCCAAAACTGACTTAAATGTATTTTTGGTGAGGTTCAGATGCTATTGTTGCCTAGCTGGATTCTTTACAATCTTTAGAGGTTGTTTAATCTGATGTAACTTTCCTTTAGCTGTCTGTCGATCTAATCAGAGCTCAAATTGGAGCTCTGAAGCCCTTATAAGAAGCTTTTAAGCTTTTTCTTCTTTCTGAAGCTTCTTAGCACTCCTACCCTTCACCATTATGTGTGGAATCATCTACTGAGATGATTTAGGACCTCATTTGGAGGTCAAAAGCCTTACTGTAGGTCCTTAGTCCTGTGTAGCATTTCTGGAGGCTGGATTGGCCGTGAAAACCTTCAACTTTTACCCTTCAAATCAAAGGGTAAGTTCTATTCTAAGAATCAAATTGATGCTAAATCCTTGTAGAACAGCTTTAGAGCTTTCCAACGTGCCCTTGTTTGCTCAATTTGGAGCTCTGAGTCGGCCGGAATCTCCAGCCAATGTATGGCCTAGAGGGGACTTAGTCCCACATCGGCAGAATTGGAGTGCACACCTTAGAATAAAAGGAAAAAGTGTATGGGCTTTACTAGTAGTCAGTGCTAGGCGCACAATAAGCATATGTGTGTGTGTGTGGGTGTGTGCGATGCGCATGCCCAGGTGTGTGTGCGCCTGTGGGCGCGAGCGTGGGCTCGTGAGCTGGCGTGTGTGTAGATCTGGGAGGTGGGAGACTATGCATGATGAAATGTGAATTGGAAATAAACCACCTAATATAAATTAGGCTCGGACCCAGTAGGGTCAAGTCCCACTCTGAGAGGGGTGCTGTGTATCCCCGACCAATCTGAGTCGCCAATCAGAAAACCAAATTTTTGGTTCAAGTGGGTTCAACTTGCACAGTTAATAAAAGGAAAGAAAAAGGAAGAGAGGAGAGGGTTAAGAGAAATACAGAGAATAAGAGCTCGAGAAAGAAATGACAGAGAGGTAAAGAAAGAGTAAAGGAAAGAGAGAGAGATGGCAAAATAGACAGAACAGATAGAAGAAGAAGAGAAGAGGAGGTTGAAGATTAAAGAAGAAAAAAAATGGGATTAAAAGGAATTCAGATGTCTATTAATGTAATTAGTTTGTTTTAATGTTCACTTTTAAGATGTCGAATTTTCTAATTAGACACCTGATTTTGTATTTTTACTTCAATAATATGTCTTTTTAGCTTAATTGATATAATAAGTCACTTGTATTCATTTGAATCTCTTGTTCTTACCTTAATCTTTTGTAAATAAATTGAAATTAGTGTAATAAACATGTTTACTTTCTTTTTTGATAACAAATATGTGTGTAAATATGTTTTTCTTATAGAATTTTGCATGCTTTTAAGTAAATATCCTTTGTGCAAGATTCATATTCTTAAAGTAATCTAGTTATAGTTCTAACTGATTAAGTAATTAGTAACTTATGCTTAGGATTTAATGGTGAATTAAGATAAGTTATGCCTCCCAGTGAACGACCTGAACTCAACCAGTTAAAAAAGAATTAAAATCTAAAATGTTAGATTAGCTTAACCCTATACTGCACAACCGACATCAAATCAAGTTAACCTAAGTTACTTTCCCTTGCATTTAATTAAGCCTAAATAACTTAATTAACTATGTTGAGAAATTAATACGAATAGTGGTGTCATGGATAGTGCTATCTCAAAGTACTAGCACTAGAGCCCCCTCGAGGTTTGGTAATGAGAATGATGATCTCGACACATCTGTTGTAAGGCTAAGCTAAAAATAAGCATGGGGGAGAGGAAAAAAATTTAACCAAAAACACACCCTTATAAATGTTGGCCTTTCACAAGCACAGACAAAAGGTTCTAAAGGTTATTGCAATTTGTGAATTAGATTCAAGAGCTAGAAAATTCCTAAAAGCAAAAATTTCAAGTCATCTCAATTAACAAGGGGTTAATCTGTGAATTTTTTGGAGGATATATTGATCTCATTTTTATCTAATTTTTAGATCCAAAAATAAATCCCGATGTATATCCTTAACAAATCCCGTACCTTCTGTGTTTGGATCAACCTATGTCCCATAGTCTCTTTCTCCTCAAAAGTCGAAAAAATTAGATTTCCCAAAAATTCTATTTTGAAAAAATTAAAGTTTTGCTAAGAGACTAGCAAAAGATAAGCATGGGGGTGTGATAGACACTAGTTTATCATCATTCTTATGCATTAAAACAAACCTAGCACTTAGGATTTTGCTCCGCAAACAGGTTTTTGGGTTGCATTTTGGCATCAATTAGGTTAAGCATGCATTGCATTTTTTATTTTATTTTTGATGTGTTTTTGTGAGTGTTAGGGATAAACAGTTTGTCAAATCCCTAGAACCCTAGCACTTGGGAAGGCAACTAGTGAAGGAGAAGCCCAAACCAACTGGAACTCAACTTGATTCAGTGCACCATAGCTGGAATCCAACTCACTTGAACTAGGGTTAGCTCATCCCAGCTCCATTCAACTCATCTCAGCTGAATGACAGCTCAAGAGAGCTCATCTTAGCTCACCTTAGCTCAAGTTAGCTCAAATCCAGCTCAACTTAGCTGAGTCTAGCTCATCTCAGCTCCCATCAGTTCACTAGGAGCTCTAGCTAGCTCAGCTGAGTTGACTGGAGTTCACCCCAGGTCAGGTCCAGCTACATCCAGCTCCACTCAACTCCATCCAGCTGAAGATGACTTCATTTCAGCTCAGGAAGCTCAAGTCCAACTCCCAGGGATTTAGCTTGGCTCAACTCAGTTGAGCTAAGCTACCTTAGCTACCTCAACCAACTTGATTACCCATCTCACCTCAGCTCCTTGTGGTAGAAGCTAGCTTACTTTAGCTTGGCTTAACAACTAGTAAGGAACTAGCAATCTAAGCAAGCAAAAGTAGCTCCATACCACCCTCTTCAATAGCTACCAACTCCGATTCATCTCTAGACTTCCTATGTCTAGCTCCTCTCCTCAGACCCTAGCTTCCTTATTCCTCATCCTCTACTGAAACGTTGGCTTCGAGAGATAACCGGGTTTTATTGTTATAGCGTTGTAGTATAGCCAGTTATTGCCATCATTTCAAATATATAAATTTTTTTACTCGGAAAATAAAAGAGAGTTCCCGAGGTCGAACTCAGGGAGCAAGTTGTATTCTAGGGGTACAAGTTTCTTTTACAAAAAGAAAGAGAGAGAGAGAGAATTTGTTGGCTTCTTTCTTCTTCTCTTCTTTTCTCTTTGCCTATCTTCTTCTGCTTGACTCTTCTGCTTTATCTGCAGCAGTAGTGATGCTTTTCTTCTTCTTTCAGTTCTTGTTTCTGCTCGTCTCTTTCTTTTTCTTCTCCCTTGTGGTCCTGTTCTTCTTCTTCTTCTTTCTTTCTTCTTTTCCTTTCTTCAGACCTTCTTCTTCTCGTGTTCTTCTTCTCCTTTCAGTTCTTGTCTTGGCCTCTCTGCGTTCTCCTCTGCCTCGCCTTCCTTCTCCTTCCTTGCCTTCAGGACGTCGTCTGATTTTCCAATCAGACGACTTAAACCGCCGCTGCTACAGTGCCGCTCGGTGATCCTCCTTCCTTCAGCCTTCGTCTTCTTCCACGGTTCTTCTTCACCTGTGCCTGCACACTTACACAGCTTGATCAGAGAGGGGCAAAACCTATCTCTACCCTCCCCCCGCGTCTCTCTCTCACAGAAGCCACTCTTGGGAAAGCTCTCCCAGAGCTGCCGGGTAGTCGGGTACGGGTCGCGCCCGGGTCCAAGCCCACCGGCGTGCGTGGTGGGCGAGGAGTGCAGGTCAGTCTAAGTCGGGTCGGGCCAGGTCCGCGGGGCGTGAGCGCGGACGAGACCGGGTAACCGGGCGGGTGAAGGGGACCTCACCCCGTGTGCTGAGGCAATAAGCCTCCAGCACTTTTTCACTTTATACCGCTGCGCCTCTTCAGAGTTTTCCGAGGTGGGACTAAATGTCCCACCCCGAGTTGGCGCCCACGCGGAGGAGACAGCTGGTAATCGCGGCGTTACGCGAGGCCTTCGCGCGAGGGCTTCGCTTCAGCTGCAGCCTGACGCTTTGTCGAAATGCCTTGCAAGGCCTGGGAGTCGAATCTGGGCGTGGCGCGCCTGCAGCTGCAGGCGGAAGCAGCTCCTTCTGCACGGCAATGGCGGCGGAGGTCGGGTGACCTGTTCACAGCAAAACGGCCTCTCGGCCTAATCAGAAGGTGCCGAGAGCTTCGCCAGAGTGCGGCGAAGCTCGTGTGGGTGGTGGCGAGGCGTGGGGCGGCGTGCAAGGGCTGCCCTAGGTCGGACTGTGGGTCGGAAGATGGGTTTGTTCGGTGGGGTTGCAGAGGGTGATGTGGGGGAAGTGGAAGGGCGGGGGTTGATCAGGGTGAGGAGGCGGAGGTTCTGCGGTGGTCGGCGAGCCGTGTGGGTTGCTGGGGTGATGGGAGCGGCTCGCCGGAGGATGGTCGGAGGTGGAGAAGGTGAGGGTGAGGGGTCGGAATAGAGGGCGACAGTAGATGTTTAAAGTGAGGAAAAGGAAGAGGGGAGGAAGAGGAGGAGCTCTACCTACTTAGCAGGAGGAGGAGGGGCCGGAGCGGGCGACAGTCGTATCGACTGTCGCCGGAGAAGAAGATGCCCGGGGGAAAGGGGCGGCGGCGAGCAGAGGGCCGGAGAGGCACCAGCTGGGTGCGGCGTGGCGCGGGAAGAGCAGGGGAAGAAGTCTCTGCTGCTGGTATTGCGGCAGAGCGAAGAGGAGGAGGAGGAAGAACCGCCGGAGCTGGTGGGCGTCTGCCGGAGTGAGAAGAGAGGAAAGTTGGGGGTTTTCTCCGTCAGATCCGAGCTGGGAAGAACGGTGGAGCAACGGGGGTATTTATAGGGACCGAATCAGGGAGGAAGGCGGAGGGAGACGACGTGTCTCCCTCGCCGGAGGACGCCGGAGATGGAAACCCATACCGTCCGTGCGTTCGCACGGCCGGTATGGTGGGTTACAGCGACCAGGGGGGGTGTCCCTGCGACGGCTGACGACGCAGGGCACCCCCGGTTTACTTGCCAGGCTCTCCCCCTCACCCTGCGCGGTGCCATGCTCCGCGCAAGGTCGCCGGAGCATGGTGCTGGCAGGTTTTGCAGGGGGGACCTGAACGCAAAGAACGAAGGAGAGTTAGGGGCCAAAATGCGAGGGTTCAAAAGTTGAGGGCCAAAAAGTAAATATATGAGGACCAAAGTGTAAAGTTGGTCAAGAAGGTTTCTTCTTAGGCTCAAGTTTTTATACATGACTAATTAGGACCTAAGGAATTTGATGGTGAATTTTATTTCTAGATTAAACCTTGTTTGACTGGTCAATTTACGCAAAAACCCAAATTAAGTTATTAATTGGGTACGGTTCTCAATGTAGGTCAAGATGGGTTCCTAAGGTCAAATTGAAGGTTCTAACCCTAGAGATTATTTTTCTATGAATTTTAAAGGGTTTATTCCATTTTTGCTTTGCCTTGAACCTCGTGAATTGAAGTGGGTTTGTTTTAGGGTTACAGATTATCATTTAGTTCCTTGGAATTTCTGTACCCCTTGCTAGATCATCTCATCCCACTTTTATTCTTATTAAGTTGCTTTGACCTATGTTTGGACCCTGAATTACCCTGAATGCAGATTATACTGGTAAAATTGCATTTTTACCCCTTATGACTTGTTTTCTCCTTAAACTCAGAATTCTCTGAGTTAAGCCTTTCCTTGAGTTATGTAGGAGCTTTTATCCTTTGTATTGGGTCAAAATGAGCTAGTTATGGCTCATGATGAGGTTCTCATCATACCCCCATGCCTAGCTTTTGCTAGTCCCTTAGCAAAAAAACTTAAGGTTTCAATCCTTATTCTAGACCATTAAGTTCTTAATAGCTTCAGATAAGTGCTTTTTCATTTGAGCTTAGATTAGGTTAGAATGCTGACCATAGGCCTAAAAGGTACTCTAGTACCAATCAAGATCCAAATCTGTCTAGCTTTAGCCTCAGTCTTTAGCAAAGGTTTTTAAGGCCCACAAGAATTAACCTAAGGTTTATTGGACTTTGTGGTTAAAGCACCCGTGCTTGAAATGATTTTAGCCCTGGCTCAGTTCGCAGTGCGTTTTGTAAGAGAGAGATAGAAAGTTATTCTGTTTGGAGAGTTTTCTCTCTCTTTTTCTTTTTAGTTCTAGCCTAGGATTGGCTTTTCAACAGGTCTGTATCAGATTCCTTGCTCCCATCATCAATCCTCAAGGGTTCCTGGCAATCGATGCTTCGAGATAGCACCGCCCATGGCAACCCCCGGAACCCTTGCTATTGAGATTTCGAGATAATCCCATCCATGGTGTTCCGTGGCCGAATCCAGACCCTGGCAATTGACACTTCGAGATAATGCCATCCATGGAATCTGAATCAGCAGAGTGCTTACATGCCCCCAGTAGGATATGTAAATATCCTAAGAGACAGGCACCGAGGAGATGATATTTTGTTACGCATCTTCGAGGGGATTTCCTGCCTCTCCGCGCTGGGAACTCGTCCAAATCAACTTGTGTCGATCGGCCGCTCCTATTCTAGGTGTTCTTTTCAGAATTTTGCGACGCTTCTGCGTGATTTTGATTTTTACGCTTACTGAACCAGGCTATGTGTGAGGTTAGGGTGCTTAGGTTACTGAGTCCCGTAAACCAAAAATTAGTTAACGAGGCCAAATACTCCCTAAGCCTTAGACCTAATACTTCAGCTTTTCATTTTCCTCAACCTCTTGAGGAGTGTCTAGATCTTAATGGGTACTAAGAGTCTATTCAAGAATGCCTAAGGTTTGCGTTCTTACTAATCTCATTATGCACTTTTCAGTTATTTTCTTGAATGAGGTCTAGAACTTAGGTTAATTCCTTAGTTCCTTACTAATGACTATCACCTTTTCTTATAATTTTGTGCTCCTTTTTCATTTTGTTTCTCTTCTCCTTCTCCTTCACAAAATTTCCTTCTCCTTTTATTCTTTTTCGAAAAAAAAAATTTTTTTTTAATTTTTATGGTGTTTTTGGCATATGTGAATTTTTTGTTTGAAACCTTTTCTTACAAGTTTTGCACTTTCATACCCCCCCATGCCTAAGATTTGCAATGTCCTCATTGTAACCTAGGGGGTTTTTATTTAACTTAGTTCATTCCTTAAGACAGAAATTTGGATGAGTGGATGGGTCGGGTTGAATTTTTGCGGACGATTTCTAATCCCAGATGCAAGCATCTGAGGTAGGGTCGGCTATCTACAAGGGTGAACCTCAAGTGCAAAAAGGTGTCAGAACAAGTTTCAGGTTTTCAAAGAGAATGACGGGCTGCCTCCCGTTAAGCGCTGAGTTTTACGCCTTCGGCTGGGCGCAATAAGCTCAAGGGGAAAGGAGGATATAAGATGCTTCAGCCAAATCAGTAGAAGTTACATCAATGAACGGCTTGAGTCTCTGACCGTTCACGATGAAAGGTTCAGAATCGTGGCTGAGTGGACTGATTTCGATTGCTCCATTTCCAAAAACCTGTCGGACCAAATATGGTCCGACCCACTTGGATCTCAGTTTTCCTGGGAAGAGTTTTAGTCGGGCATCAAAGAGTAGGACCTTTTGACCAGGATGAAAGATCTTTCTCGAGATGTGTTTGTCGTGGAAGGCTTTAACCTGCTCCTTGTAGATTTGCGAGTTCTCGTACGCGTCTAGGCGTAATTCATCGATCTCGCTGATTTGGAGTTTTCTGTGGGTCCCAGCCTTGGAAAGATCTAGATTACAGTTTCGTACTGCCCAATAGGCTTTATGCTCCAGTTCTACGGGAAGGTGGCATGCCTTTCCGTACACCAGTCTAAAGGGAGACATGCCCAATTGGGTCTTGTGGGCGGTCCTATAGGCCCACAATGCTTCGGGAAGTCGGGACGACCAGTCCTTCCTGTCAGGTCGAACAGTGACTTGCAGGATTTTCTTGATCTCCCGATTAGACAGCTCAGCTAGACCATTAGTTTGGGGGTGGTAAGGAGTAGAGATTCGGTGAGACACCCCGTATTTGGTCATCAGTGACCTAAACTGAGCATTTGTGAAATGGGTCCCCCCATCAGAGATTATTGCACGAGGAATCCCGGACCTTGAGAAAATGTGTTGATGAATAAATTTGAGAACGATTTTGTGATCACAGGTTCGGGTCGGTATGGCTTCGATCCATTTGGACACGTAGTCCACAGCCAACAGAATGTATTCGAAACCATCCGAAACAGGAAAGGGGCCCATAAAATCAATCCCCCAAACATCAAAGATTTCGCATACTAGAATCGGTAGCATAGGCATCATGTCGCGATGGCTCATGTTGCCCAAAGTCTGGCAACGACTGCATGCCTTGCAGTGATTGTATGCGTCTTTGAACAGTGTGGGCCAGTAAAAGCCGCACTGGAGGACTTTTGATGCGGTTTTATGCCCGGCGAAATGGCCACCGCATGCCTAGTCATGGCAGAAAGAGAGGATATTGTTGAATTCCCCTTCCGGGACACATCTCCGGATGATCTGATCGGCACCTATGCGGAAGAGGTACGGGTCTTCCCAAATGTAATACTTGGCATCGGAGCGTAATTTGTCTTTCTTGGCCTTCGGCCAATCGGACGGGATCTGATGAGATGCCAAGTAATTTACTACATTAGCAAACCATGGAAGGCTAGTACCAATAGTCAGCAGGTGCTCATCGGGAAAATGCTCAGTGATGGGTCCGGGAGGGTCAATTATTTCAGAAGGAAGACGGGACAAGTGATCAGCTACCACATTTTGCTTTCCCGCTTTGTCGCGAATCTCAAGGTCAAATTCTTGCAACAGCAAGATCCATCGGATTAATCGAGGTTTCGCGTCCTTCTTTGCAAGGAGATGCCTCACAGCTGTGTGATCCGAGTATATGATGACACGGGAACCCAGAAGGTACGATCTGAACTTTTCTAGGGCAAATACTACAGCTAGCAGCTCTTTCTCAGTAACCGTATAGTTACGCTGAGCCTCATCGAGTGTTTTGCTGGCGTAGTAAATGACCACAGGTTTCCTGTCAATTTTCTACCCCAAAATCGCTCCTACAGCGAAGTCGGATGCATCGCACATGATCTCAAAGGGTTGAGACCAATCAGGGGACTGTAGGATCGGGGCTTGGGTGACTCGGTCACGCAGGATTTCAAATGCTTGAGTGCATTCCTTGGAAATTTCGAAAGGAACATCCTTGGAGAGAAGAGTGGTCAGGGGGCGTGCGATTTTTGAAAAATCAGGGATAAATCGTCGATAAAAACCGACATGCCCTAAAAAGGAACGGATGTCCCTGATCGAGCTAGGCATAGGAAGGTGAGAAATCAGATTAACCTTAGCTCGATCCACTTGGATACCTTTCTCCGAAATTGAGTGTCCCAGGACAATTCCCTCAGGCACCATGAAATGGCTCTTTTCCCAGGAAAGAACCAAATTCACATCGATGCACCGCCTGAGTATCTGGACCAAGTGTTGGAGGCAATCGTCGAATGATGCTCCGAAAACTGAAAAGTCATCCATGAAGACTTCCAGATAATCACCTACCATATCTGAGAATATGGCAAGCATGCATCGCTGAAAAGTAGCGGGTGCATTGCAAAGACCGAAAGGCATCCTTCGGAAAGCGTATGTTCCGAAGGGGCAGGTGAACGTGGTCTTTTCTTGGTCCTCAGGATGGATTGCCACCTGGTTATAACCGGAGTACCCGTCAAGAAAGCAGAAGAACCTATTTCCCGCAAGTTTTTCGAGAATTTGATCAATGAAGGGTAGTGGGAAATGGTCCTTCTTCGTGGAGGAATTGAGTCGGCGGTAATCTATACAGACTCTCCACGAGTTGGCTAATCGGGTAGGAATGATTTCTCCGGTCTCAGTTGTTATAGTGGTGAGTCCTGCCTTCTTGGGTACGACCTGAATTGGGCTCACCCAACGACTATCGGAGATCGGGTAGATGATTCCGGCATCTAACCACTTGATGATCTCCTTTTTCACGACCTCCTGCAGATTGGGGTTTAAGCGTCTCTACATTTCACGAGAAGGTCGTGTGCCTTCTTCCGAATAGATATGATGAGTACAATAAGAGGGACTTATTCCAGTCAAATCGTCGAGAGTCCACCCGATGGCTCTGCGATGTTGCTGGAGGACAACAATCAGACGGAATTCCTGTTCAGGACTGAGGTTGGAATTGATAATCACAGGAAGGGTCTGATTAGAACCCAAAAAGATGTATTTCAAGTGAGCAGGAAGGGGTTTCAGTTCGAGGATGGGGTTATCAGCAGCAGCGGGTGGTTCAGTATAGATGTGAGGTTCGAGGGTGGGAGTTACTGGGTTATTCATATCTGGATTCGACTCCTCTGTTTGCGGGTCAAGATCCTTCTGTGGTTGATGAGGCATAATCGCGTCATCCTGGAAGTGTGATTCATCAACCAAGGTCCTGATGTCACAAATTTGTTCGATGACGCCGCAATTAATTCCTTGTTGGGCCTTAAATATATCAATTTTCAGTGTTTGATCTCCAAACTTAAGCTCTATTTGGCCCTCCTCACAGCTGATGTTGGCTCTAGCAGTAGCCAAGAAAGGTCTCCCTAGAATGATTGGTGTATCCCTAGGGTTCTCAGGTGCATCCATATCTAAGACTATAAAGTCCACTGGAAAATAGAAATCCCGCACTCTTACGATAACATCCTCGAGAATCCCTTTTGGTGACTTTATAGATCGATCTGCTAATTGTAATGTCACCTCGGTTGGTTTTAGCTCAGATTCTTCTAGATGGTCAAGTAAGGATGTGGGTATCAGGTTTATGGATGCACCCAAGTCTAACAATGCTCTATCAAATTGGGTACCACCTATCTTGCAGGAAATCAGGGGAGTACCAGGATCTTTTGCCTTGGGTGGGAGTCTACTGAGGATTACAGAGCTGGCTTGTTCTGACAGAACAATTGGGCTCCCTCCCTTGGTTCGCGGCTTACGCTGGGGTGTACATATATTCTTTAGAAATCGTGCGTAAGCTGGTACGTGGCGGATTGCATCCATCAAGGGGATGTTTATGTGGACCTGCTCAAAGAGCTTGACCAGGTCCTCCTCAGGGGCCACGGGTTTGGTGATCTTCTTTCCCTTGGTCAAGGCCTCGGGAAACGGGATCTTGGTTGGTTCTTCTAGGATAGGTCCAGGTTGTGGATCTGGGACAGTGGTATCTTGGATAACTATCCTAGGGTCATAGTTATCAGGCTTGGAGTGGTTTGGATAATGCGGGTCTTGAGTTGTTTTACCACTACGTGTTGTTACAGAATTTAATCCGGCCTGATTTTGGTTTGGGTTTTGTAAGAGGGGTGGCTGCTGCTGAAATCCCGCATAAGAAGTTGAAGCCTCCATCTCGTCTGGAGATGGAGCAGTAGGGGCCTGATAAATCCATTGTGCGTGGCCTAAATTTGGATTCATAACGCGCTTTTGGGTTGGCACGTTATTTGGGTTAGGAAGGGGTTGGGAAGGGAGTGTGCCTGGCTGGCGAGAATTTGCCAACTGGGCCAGTTGAGTTTTAACTTCTGTAAGTTCGTCCTTGTGCTGTTTTTGAATAGCCGCATTCGTTTTTTGAATGTCAGCCAGAGTCTGAAGGATTAGGGACATTTGATCCTGATTCGGCCCTGATGGATAAGTAGGGTTGGGCCGAGGCTGAGGCGGCTGGTAATGACGAGAGGGCTGTGGGCGGGACTGAAAAGGTGGTCTTTGGGTTTGGGAATTTCCCGCCCACTGAAAATTGGGATGGTTTCGCCATCCAGGGTTGTAAGTGTTGGAGAATGGGTCGTTCTGGATGGCGTTGAGGTCCTCGCAGATCTGAGGAACCTCCTGAGAATCAGGGAAAGGGGGAATGGAGTTCCCCCGGCTGGTGTAGAAAGGATCGGATGATCATCCGCTCCAAGAATCAGATGGGGATGGATATGGATCCATCCTAGGGGAAGATCGGTGGAGGATGTTTTGCACAGTCTCCTGTGTGGAAGGAGGTTGTGCAAAGGAGTTACGCGCGGAGGTGGCTCGCTGCAAGTGCTGAGTCAGCTCATCCACCTTCTTTTCAATGATTGAGACCTTGTCCAATCGACTGGCCATTAATTCCAGGTCGACTGATGCGGACAGGCCCTGCGTCTCATGTGCTCCCTTAAGATTCGTCGCTGCGCGGGTATTCGTCCTGTCGAATAATCCCATGGAGTCATTGTTGATGGAGTTCTCGCACATGTTTTCGAGAATCTCCCATACGGTGTCTTCATGTTGACCCATGATGTTTCCTCCGCAAGTTGCATTGATGAAAAGGCGGATGTCCTCACGGAGTCCCTGGTAAAAAGATTGGACTTGTTCCCATTTAGGAACTCCGTGATGGGGGCACTTTCTCATGAGATCCTGAAAACGATCCCATGCCTCATGGAGAGGTTCTCCTGATTGTTGAGTGAAGTGTGTAATCTGATGGCGCAAGGCGTTGGTCCGACCAACGGGAAAAAACTTTTTCAAAAACTCGGATTGAAGTTCTTCCCAAGTGTTGATCGGCCGGGTCTGAGTTTGATACCAATGGGCGGCCTTGTCCATAAGAGAAAAGGAGAACATCTTCATGAGAAGAATATCCCGATTTTGCGCATCTGATCCAAAAGTGTGGGCCAGATGCTTTAGCTGTTTGATGTGCTGGAAGGGATCTTCAGAATTAAGCCCATGGAATTTAGGTATAGCATGAATCATGTTGGGCTTTAATTCGGAATCAGGTCCTCCAGTCGGGATTCTGACTCGAGGCTCAATGGCCACCGCAGCAGGATTGTAGTGGTCCCGCATCATAGGACGCTGTGGTGGGTGCACGAAGTTTTGGAAGAGGTCATTGAGTCGCTGGAGCTGGTGTTCCAGATTATTTTCTTCCTCAACTGGCTGAGCCATGATGGGGGAAGAAGAAGAACTTGGTTCTGAATCAGAAGAGAGAATAATGTGAGGGTGTTGCTGCACAAACACGGGCGTCGAGGCTTGGCCTTGACGAGAGCGAATTTCTAAAGGAGGTCTTAAGGGTGGTCTTAAGGACCTCCTTCCGTACATGCACTGTTGGAAGAGGTAAGTTTAGAAGGTGCTGGACCCAATCAAGACACCCAAAAATGTGTTGGGTGACTATAGAGGTGCGGGGCAGATGGACCCCTTGATCAGAAAGATCGTCCACCTGAGAATTACCTGGGCAGCCAGAGAGGGAGAGTCCCGCGAAGACCCCTACACGGTAGAGCGTCCCCACGGGTTACAGGGTTTCCCCCACCCGACCTCTCTTGTCACTGCGGTTCCAGGTAGACCAGAATGGGGATCTTGACCTCTTAAGTCTACCAATTTTAAGATCAGGGTGCTTAAGGTTTCACTTGAACTTTAGTCTTTTAAGTGCAAAGAGTGACCTAATTTAAGGTTGGTTGACCCAAAGGGTTAACTTTACCTCTTGTTTTCTTTGAGAGCTTTTAGGTCTTGTCTTTTAGGGTTCGTGTTTAGAGAGCCAATTGTTTTAGGTTTTCTTTTGAATAGGTATTTTCAATCAATGGTTTAGGCACACTTCTTTTGGATTTTCTCCATTCTTGATTTAAGTAGTGTGTCTTTAAAACCCTAAGGTTGAATCTTATGTTGGCTCTACTTGGTCCAGTTAGTTCTCTGTTGGGTAATTAGGGCTCAAGCAAGAATGTGTTAGCCCTTAAATACCCTTAATAGTGTGCAGGACTAATGAGTTGAAAACATGCAACTCTTTATGGTTACTAAGTATGGAAGACAGGTTAGCCCTATATTGCTTGTTCTTTTCTTTTCTTCCTCTTTAGAGTTTAGGGGTTAATAGCAAGAGGAAAAATTTACCTGTCCTCGGAGTGGTTGTCGTGCGGTTGCTTGTCTTCTTGATTTCCTGTAGCTGCACAAAAGAGGAGAGATTATCAGAAATTAAAAAGAGAAACAGGAATGTTTACCTCTAGAATAGCCGTTGCTCCCCGGCAGCGGCGCCAAATGAAACGTTGGCTTCGAGAGATAACCGGGTTTTATTGTTATAGCGTTGTAGTATAGCCAGTTATTGCCATCATTTCAAATATATAAATTTTTTTACTCGGAAAATAAAAGAGAGTTCCCGAGGTCGAACTCAGGGAGCAAGTTGTATTCTAGGGGTACAAGTTTCTTTTACAAAAAGAAAGAGAGAGAGAGAGAATTTGTTGGCTTCTTTCTTCTTCTCTTCTTTTCTCTTTGCCTATCTTCTTCTGCTTGACTCTTCTGCTTTATCTGCAGCAGTAGTGATGCTTTTCTTCTTCTTTCAGTTCTTGTTTCTGCTCGTCTCTTTCTTTTTCTTCTCCCTTGTGGTCCTGTTCTTCTTCTTCTTCTTTCTTTCTTCTTTTCCTTTCTTCAGACCTTCTTCTTCTCGTGTTCTTCTTCTCCTTTCAGTTCTTGTCTTGGCCTCTCTGCGTTCTCCTCTGCCTCGCCTTCCTTCTCCTTCCTTGCCTTCAGGACGTCGTCTGATTTTCCAATCAGACGACTTAAACCGCCGCTGCTACAGTGCCGCTCGGTGATCCTCCTTCCTTCAGCCTTCGTCTTCTTCCACGGTTCTTCTTCACCTGTGCCTGCACACTTACACAGCTTGATCAGAGAGGGGCAAAACCTATCTCTACCCTCCCCCCGCGTCTCTCTCTCACAGAAGCCACTCTTGGGAAAGCTCTCCCAGAGCTGCCGGGTAGTCGGGTACGGGTCGCGCCCGGGTCCAGGCCCACCGGCGTGCGTGGTGGGCGAGGAGTGCAGGTCAGTCTAAGTCGGGTCGGGCCAGGTCCGCGGGGCGTGAGCGCGGACGAGACCGGGTAACCGGGCGGGTGAAGGGGACCTCACCCCGTGTGCTGAGGCAATAAGCCTCCAGCACTTTTTCACTTTATACCGCTGCGCCTCTTCAGAGTTTTCCGAGGTGGGACTAAATGTCCCACCCCGAGTTGGCGCCCACGCGGAGGAGACAGCTGGTAATCGCGGCGTTACACGAGGCCTTCGCGCGAGGGCTTCGCTTCAGCTGCAGCCTGACGCTTTGTCGAAATGCCTTGCAAGGCCTGGGAGTCGAATCTGGGCGTGGCGCGCCTGCAGCTGCAGGCGGAAGCAGCTCCTTCTGCACGGCAATGGCGGCGGAGGTCGGGTGACCTGTTCACAGCAAAACGGCCTCTCGGCCTAATCAGAAGGTGCCGGGAGCTTCGCCAGAGTGCGGCGAAGCTCGTGTGGGTGGTGGCGAGGCGTGGGGCGGCGTGCAAGGGCTGCCCTAGGTCGGACTGTGGGTCGGAAGATGGGTTTGTTCGGTGGGGTTGCAGAGGGTGATGTGGGGGAAGTGGAAGGGCGGGGGTTGATCAGGGTGAGGAGGCGGAGGTTCTGCGGTGGTCGGCGAGCCGTGTGGGTTGCTGGGGTGATGGGAGCGGCTCGCCGGAGGATGGCCGGAGGCGGAGAAGGTGAGGGTGAGGGGTCGGAATCGAGGGCGACAGTAGATGTTTAAAGTGAGGAAAAGGAAGAGGGGAGGAAGAGGAGGAGCTCTACCTACTTAGCAGGAGGAGGAGGGGCCGGAGCGGGCGACAGTCGTATCGACTGTCGCCGGAGAAGAAGATGCCCGGGGGAAAGGGGCGGCGGCGAGCAGAGGGCCGGAGAGGCGCCAGCTGGGTGCGGCGTGGCGCGGGAAGAGCAGGGGAAGAAGTCTCTGCTGCTGGTATTGCGGCAGAGCGAAGAGGAGGAGGAGGAAGAACCGCCGGAGCTGGTGGGCGTCTGCCGGAGTGAGAAGAGAGGAAAGTTGGGGGTTTTCTCCGTCAGATCCGAGCTGGGAAGAACGGTGGAGCAACGGGGGTATTTATAGGGACCGAATCAGGGAGGAAGGCGGAGGGAGACGACGTGTCTCCCTCGCCGGAGGACGCCGGAGATGGAAACCCATACCGTCCGTGCGTTCGCACGGCCGGTATGGTGGGTTACAGCGACCAGGGGGGGTGTCCCTGCGACGGCTGACGACGCAGGGCACCCCCGGTTTACTTGCCAGGCTCTCCCCCTCACCCTGCGCGGCGCCATGCTCCGCGCAAGGTCGCCGGAGCATGGTGCTGGCAGGTTTTGCAGGGGGGACCTGAACGCAAAGAACGAAGGAGAGTTAGGGGCCAAAATGCGAGGGTTCAAAAGTTGAGGGCCAAAAAGTAAATATATGAGGACCAAAGTGTAAAGTTGGTCAAGAAGGTTTCTTCTTAGGCTCAAGTTTTTATACATGACTAATTAGGACCTAAGGAATCTGATGGTGAATTTTATTTCTAGATTAAACCTTGTTTGACTGGTCAATTTACGCAAAAACCCAAATTAAGTTTTTAATTGGGTATGGTTCTCAATGTAGGTCAAGATGGGTTCCTAAGGTCAAATTGAAGGTTCTAAACCCTAGAGATTATTTTTCTATGAATTTTAGAGGGTTTATTCCATTTTTGCTTTGCCTTGAACCTCGTGAATTGAAGTGGGTTTGTTTTAGGGTTACAGATTATCATTTAGTTCCTTGGAATTTCTGTAGCCCTTGCTAGATCATCTCATCCCACTTTTATTCTTATTAAGTTGCTTTGACCCATGTTTGGACCCTGAATTACCCTGAATGCAGATTATACTGGTAAAATTGCATTTTTACCCCTTATGACTTGTTTTCTCCTTAAACTCAGAATTCTCTGAGTTAAGCCTTTCCTTGAGTTATGTAGGAGCTTTTATCCTTTGTATTGGGTCAAAATGAGCTAGTTATGGCTCATGATGAGGTTCTCATCATCTACTCCACTACTCCACAACTAGCTAAGCTAGCTAAGCTAAATCCACCTCCATGGCACCAAAAACCTAACCCCAACTCCACCTACATGACCTTCCACTCCAAGTCTAACGAAGCTCCACATAAGCAAACCTTAAGTCCACTTCACCTTGGCGCTAACCTAGCCTACCCACTACCTCCAAAAGCCACCACAAAGTGGCACCAAAACCACCCATAACCACCTCCCAATTGGCACCACTTTCTCCCTCCAAAATCCCCTTCATCTCCACCACATATCTCCCCTTAAATCCATCTCCACCATCCACCTCACCTTCCTTCTAGAAGACTCAAGTTGGCACCAACCCATGGCACCCTTCAATGGTTGGCGCCACTTTTAGGTGCCCTTTGGCCACCATAACCACCACCCATCATGCCCTTTAGGTGGCGCCAACTTACCTCTCCCCTTGGATCACTTAACTACCCTCATCATCCAATCCTAGCCATCCATCCAAAGGTCACGCCAACCACCATTTCCCATCCTATAAATACCCTACCCTACCACCACATAATTCCCATCCTCCCTTTAGTTAAATCTACCCTATACCCACCTCATACCTACGGCCAAGAAGAAGGAGTAGAGAAGAAGACTAAGGGGGCACATCGCCCGCCCCTTTGGTGCCTTCCTCTCCCCATTCCTTCACCTTGTGCCATGCCAAGAAGGAGGAGCATTCCACATCAAGGAGGATGGCCAGGCATTGGAGGAGAAAGGGTGGTGCATGCCCACCCTTGGGAGAAGTTTAAGGCACGCCCCCCTTAGGGTTTGCCTTGGAGGACATTAGCTAGGAGGAGCCTGCTGTAAAGAGAAGGAGAAGGAAGGAGCCCTTTCTAACTATGAGAGCAGTCGTAGTTGGAGCAAGAGCATCTCTTCTTCACCAACATAATTAGGATTTTTGTTTCATTTGTCTTTTGTTTCAATTATTTTTTTTAGAAGCTTTCCTCTATAAGTGTAAACAAGAATCCTTTTTCTATAAAATTACCTTTTTAAATTTGGTACATCTTCTCGCTTTAATTTTGTTTTAGCATTTTCACACCTTCCCAATTATCCTAGGCCCTCACTTGCCTAGGGTGAGCTTGGGAAGAAGACATTCTTGTCACCTAGTGCTAAGATAGGTTTAGTCTTTTTTGCTACCAATCTTTGTATTGCCTTGTTAAGTCAAAAACCCAAAAAAAAATAAATATTGAAAAACACCAAAAAGAAAGGTGATTTCCTTGTTTTCAAGGAAGGGATTTATAATTGCAATAATTGCCTCTTTGGTCAACCTTAGGTACTCCAATATCTAGGTTATAAATTTTAAAAGTGAAATGGATTTATGCATTACAACCATTTCCAAAACCCTAATTAACAAATCACGTATTTTCATGATCAACTGGACAGAAGTAGACCAAATTATTTCTTCGATCTCAAGATGGGTTTTGAGAGTTTGTAGGTCTTTAGGCTGCCCACCTAAGGACAGGTTTGATTGATTGTACTGCAAGGCACCTTTCTTTGTTCTATCTTCCCTCCTACTTCACGATGTATTCTTCTACACCATACTCGCATTTCCAATCCTACCCTCCTACCACCACTTATCCCCAAAATGATTATTATTCTGACCTGACTTATGACTACCCATACCCTAGTCGGGATAACTTTGATTGGTGATATGATTTTGGACCTCAATGTCCAAGACATAACCCTGGACATCATGATTATGATTATTATCCTTCCTAAAGCTATACTGATTATAGATGTTCACCCTTTGATGAGCAACCCAACACGATCAATAATGAAGAAGGATATGATGATTATAACGCCTACCCTCCCTTGGATTATGTTGAACATAGGTAACCACCTCTCTTTGAACAACCTGAAACGACCTACTATCAGGGAGGAACACAAGAACCTCAATTCCTTGACTCCCCTAGATTTAACCGAAACCCACCCAACCCTGAGCTGAACCATTTGGTTCAGGTGAACCAGGTCCAAGATAGGGTGTTGGCTAATTTGAGGAATACCATACAATCTTTAGAAACCCAGCCAACACCCTGCAATGAAGAATTGGAGCCCCTGATTCAAATGATTGACGATCTGAATAGTTCATTATTGGATTGGCTCTAAGATATCGAGGATAAGGGCCCAGGTGAGTTTTTGCTTGGGAAATTGTTGAGATTGAGGATGAAATACATGGTTGCCTTAGTCCAATCTTGGGATGATTCTCAGAATGAACCCCCTTTAGGAGAGCTAATGTTAGAACCCGCTCAGGCACCTGTTGAGGGGGACACATTTTATGAGACCAGGGATGACCAGGTTAGTTTAGAGCAATCGATTGAGGATGATGTGATTTTCTCACTCGAGATCCTCGAGCCATGGAGTGAGGAAAAACATGTCTCCATGGACAAAGGAATGATAGATGATTTTGAGACATATACATATAACAATCAAGAATTCTTTGATTCTGTGGGTGAATGACTTGGGCTTAAGGAAGATGATTTTAGTATGATAAATGGGTCAAAGGAATCTGATCAATTATTTGATGGCCCTATAATTAGGGAATTTGATTCGGTTAGGGCAAACTTAGAGGAACCGAATCCTAATTTACTAGAAGATTCAACCAGTAGCTCCATTCGTCTACTACATCCTAAAGAATATAATGATGATCATGAAATCACCAAACCCAAGTCAATATTGATTCAACCACAATTTTTGGACTTGGGTAAATCACATGGGGTGAATAATATGCTAGAGGTACCAAAAATCGAACACTTGATTTTGGAGGATAGGAATTTGGAAATTAAGATCTGGGAAGTTAACTCCAGGGAAGACAAGAGTATGGATCTAACAGTTCCTATTTGCCTCAAACTGCCTACTTTCTATCAGGACACTTACGGTATTTTTGATTCTGAGGATTTTCAACCCAAACAAAGAATAGTGGATTATCTTTTTGAGCCAAATTCCAAAAGGACAAATACTCTTATTTGTTTAGAACTTTATTTTGTCTAGAATTTTAGACTTGGGTTGCATACCCCAAAGCTGTAGGCCTGACCCTGCATGCACAATGATCTCTGATTCTGGGTGATTTTCATCTAGAACCTTAGAACCACTTGACCCTAGGGCATGGGTCTGTATCACAATCTGGTCCACACCTGTAGACATCTCCTGCTGGTGGGTTTGAGGATCAATCTTTTAATTCTGATCCTAACCCGCACTTGTGAATTCCTAATTTCTTCCTTATTTGTATATCATGCCTAGCTAAAGGCAATAAACTTAGCACATGCATATACTCCTTTCTCTCTGTGGAACTAACCAAATCTATCACGAAAATCAGGTGATATTTTATTTATTCCACCCTTTTCATGTCTATATTTTTACAATGAGGACATTACATCATTTAGGCATGGGAGGGTGAATACTTAATCCTGAGATTATTTTGTTAGCTCAATAGAATTTCTTTTATTTTTTTTAAGAAAAAAGAAAAAATTTTCAAAGAGGCAAATAAATAATTTTAGAATTAGGAGAAGAGAAATTAGTCATTAGGAGTTGTTAACTTTAGGGAATGATACTTTAGGACCTGAACACTTAGACTCTTTAGGTCTTCGGGATTAATCAGCTCGGGTATCCACTAAAATGTGGCCTCGATCTCGAGTCCTCACCAAGTTAATTTTATTTTAATTTGGTTAATAAATTGGGGTGATAAGTACAAGACTTATCAACCTGCCCTTTGATTTGAGGGAACTTTGAGTCTAAAGCATCTACACACTATTCGCACTGACTCACTTTTCAGTGGTTTTTATGGAAATTAGGTAGCTAATGAACTTTCTAGGGTAGTGTGGCTAGCAAGTTGTCACAGGTAATAACCCATTGGTCGGTTGTCCAAAGCCTAGCTACATGACCATACTCATTCTACTTCTTTTAAGTAAATCTTAGATTAAGGAAGCCACTTACTCAAAATATATATATATATATAGAAAAAAATAAAAAAATGAAAAAAAATAAAGCCACACTTTACCACACGAGTATGGCTGGCAAGTTGTCGTAGGTAATAGTCCATTGGCCGTTTGTCCAGAGCCTAGCTCAAAAAAATGCACAAATAATTCCCAAAACACTTAAAGAAGAAGTAGGGAAGTAGAATAAATCGGGGAGATATACATTGGGTTCACCCTTGTGTTAACCCCATATAAAAAATAAAAAAAGTAGGGAGAAAGATACATGTTGAATAGATAAACCTTTAGGTAGAAACTCTTTAGGTAACCTAGGGTCGTAGAAACCCGAAGTCTATTTTAACAGCTGCTTAGTATCACTTTTCACAAGATGCTTAGAACTTGAAGTTTTGTTCGAGTCTTGGGTGGGTTGAGTAGCAGTAGAAAGCTGCCCCGAAACTCTAAACTCAAAAATCCAAAAAAAGTAGAAAAGAAGAAAAAATAGAAAAAAAATGTATCTTGCCTTTTCAAAATAAGGCGAGGACTTAGGCAATTTGCATTTTGGCAGGCACCCGAGAACTGTTGAGTCTTCATAGTTTAGGACCATAGTTGAAATTTCTTCTTATTAATAAACAACCAATGCCTTAAGAGATTGAGTTCTAATTCTATTTTTATACATAGCATATAGGTTAATTTTTCTAGGGACTAGCAAACAATTGGCATGGGGATATGATGTAGACACATTTATTTAGGACAAAATGCCTATTTATTCATGTTCCTATGATTATAGATGCATTCCATATCATAAATATTGCATAGCATGCATTATTGTGCATTTAGAATGGTTTGCATAAATTTTAGGTTAATTTGCATCCTTTAGTGCCTAGGAGAGAAGGAGATTTATTTCAGGGCTCGAATTGATGATCTGATCGTACAGATCTGATCAGGACGATGATTGGAGTCCAACGCCTCTGAAATCATCTTGATCGGAGTCCAACGCCTCTGAAATAATCTTGATCGGAGTCTTTTAACACATTGTGTAGTCCGAGGAGGATCAATGGGCAAGGGTCTAGGTGACATAATTCAGAGCTTTAAACGACAAATCCAACCACACGGATGGATTCGGATTGACGATCGCAATCTAACGACGTGAAAATTGACCCAATCCGACGTTCGTGGTGCCACCTATAGAGCAAAGAAAATGGACGGTCATGATAGCACCACGAGGCACCATTACAGCTGCCCAAGACCGGCTATAGCCATCGTTCACCCTTAAGGAGCATCTTTGCAAAGAGATCTCGATGGTTGGATCAAGATCCAACAGTCGAGAAGCTACCTACACTACGCCGCAGCAATTCATAAACGCAACACAATTGTGTACGTAGCACAGCGATTATGCATTCAAAATGAAGCAAACGCTGCATGTTTGAGTTGTAGAGAACAGATTTAATCCATTAAAGAAAAGCATGGATGGAATTGGACCTTTTGATCAGAGATGAGAGGCCATGGATGTGAAGAAGTGGTGCTTTGACCGTCGCACAATTTGTACGTACATGATCATGTTCTGATTGATGCTCCATCTGATGTGTCCTCTGGCGAAGGATCTGAGCATGCGATCATCGTGCAATCTTGACTGTTCATCAATGATCCAACGGCAGGGCACGCTTGACAGCTGTGAGCGTGTGCGCAGGTGTGAGCTGGAGGCTATAGTGATGTTTAGGGTAGATCTTCAATGATGTCTTTGATGTCCTTATTGTCCCATGATCAACTAAGCCTCTTGTCCTTCACTATAAAAGAACCCCTAGCCCTTCCATTTCTCTTCATCTCTTCCTTTCTCTCCCTCACCACCTCCAAGGCTCTAGAGAGAACTTGTCCTAAACCTGGGATGCTCCTCTAGAGTAGAAATCAAATATTTGTCTTGCTTCTCACCCCCATTCATGGAGCAGCCCATGGCCATCCTCTCACCACATTTGGGAAGTAGATCCTCGCTATGACACCATCCTGCCCCATCCCCCTTCCTCTGCCGCTGTTCTCCTTCCTCCAATTCCTCACCACCTTCATCCAAGCACCGCCAGAGCGAGTCATCCTCCAAGAGATCATTGAGGGGGATTCTTCTCACCTCTCTCTATCTTTTATTTCCTTTCTAGTATAGTTTTCTACTTTTCTATCTGTAGCAAACTCTTGCTCAACATTTATGTTGATTGTTTCTCTCTCTTTCTCTCTCCCTCTCTTATTCTGTTAGAGTAGATTAGAATAGATAACAATTCGCTTGATATTCTATCTTTAAAAAATGCAAAAAAATGTCAAAAGTTAAAAACAACAAAAACAAGTAAAATCGAAATGCGGATTTCACAAACCAAATGTTCGCCTCCCTGTGTTCGACCCAGGGCTCACCTCGAGCTTCAGTTATAAATTTTATCTGGTAGCAATATTTTGTGACCATGACAATGAGTTCTCCAAAACCCTAATTTTCCTCACGAAAAATACGTTCATCAAGGGGGAATGTTGGCATTGATGAAGGTAATGACCGTGCCATTAAGGTGGCTGTCGAGAAGACGATAGGTTCAACCCTGCCATCCTTGATGGTGGTTCGGTGGGGGGGTTGTTCTTGGCTTGTTAGGGCATGGTTGGTCAAGAAGAAGGAGGTCAGGAAGGAGGGTGAGACCTAACATAGGGTGTGGGGTGTGGGGTTAGATAGGGAAACATTATGGCAACCGAAGGGTCACTAGACGATAGAGGGAGGGGCTATGGATGACCTTGGGGTGGTTCTATCAATGGAGGAGGCAATAGACGCGATTAACTATGGGTAGTTGATTGTCATGGAGAAATTTGAGATCATGCCTGATGGTTACATGAGGAAGGAGAGGGTAGGGGCAGGGGTAGGTCTGGGGGTTGGTAGCTATGGGAGGACGGAGGCTGCGGTTAGGATGGCAGCCATGGCCGACGATGATGTGAGGGAGGAAGGGTCCAAGGTCAGTTTGAGGGTTGTTGCAGATGTTGGGTCCAATAACCCAGTTGTTTGAGAGGAGGTTAGTGTTTTCAGATTCATTGAGACTTCGAAGTCCGCAAGGTCGGTGGCGGGTGACGTGAGGGTCATTCATGATACGGGAAAGGAAATTGTCATTCATCCTATGGGCAAGCCCAAGCATGGGGGCAATGGGGGTGTCTCATCCACGCTTCTTAGAGTTTCTATGGCAAGTTCGAGAGGTTAGAAGAGGGGCTCTCGGACTACTTCGTCTATTGTTCAAGGGCACTATGACCTTTGGAGTTAGGGGGATCCGAAGATACTCAATGTTAGTGATGAGTATTTGGCCGGAGTCTTGAAGTTGACAAAGGTTGTCTCGTCCAAGAGAGATCCCTCTTGTCCGTATGACAAGGATTCTATCTTAGAATGTGTAGGGGCTTTGTAACAAGGCAAGAAGAGAAAATCTCCTTAGATACCTGAGGGCGTGGTGAGTTGACAACGAGATTTTGCATGGAAAAAAATCAAGGCTTTGAAAAACTAGTTGTCGCATTCACCAAAATATGTTTATCAAATAAAATTTACCAAAACTCGATGAGTCTCAGGTCAAACATGGGGAGGCAAACGTTTAATTTTGTAAACCTCTACATTTGTTTTATTTCTTTTTGGTGTTTTCACCTTTTGTACTTCTTTGTGATTTTATATATGTAAGATAGCAAGTGGAAATTATCTAAGCTAAGCTAATCTACTTGCATAATATTAAAGCAGGAGAGAGAGAGAAAATACTTTATAATAAGAGAAATGTTTATTACACTAATTGCAGAAGATAAATTTATTCTAGAAAGTGATAAAAGAGAACTGGTAGAAGAATCCTCCTCGATGGCTGCTTGGGGGACGAGGTACACCTGGAAGATGGTGGTGAGAAGCTGGACAAAGGAGGATGGAGCTAGACGAGACAGGATAGATTTGCTTCTTGGAATGAGGGTGAGAGGCTAGTCAGTGGGAGCTACGAATGGGGATGGGAAATAGGGATAAAAATTATTTTCATACTCTAGTGGAGCATCTCAGGCTTGGGACTAGCTCACGATCACTTCTAGAGCTTTGGAGAGTGGAAGAGTGGTGAAGGAAGGGATGAGGATGAAGGGAGGAGGGTAAGGGTGATTTATAGGTGCAAGGGGTGACTGTGCCAAATCATTTATCACACAGCACATCAAATGCACGTGCATGGGGCAAGGGCTGTGCGTGGTGCCCACGCTAAGCCAGCGCATCGCTGGCATGGCAAGGAGGCGTGGCATCCATTGGATGCATGATCGGTGCTCCAGATTGAATGGAGATCATGCTTTAGAGATCACACGGGCATGGAGAGAAAAAATGAGGGCTGTTAGATCCTAATTGCACACTCCAGATTGCGTGCCAATCACACTTCACAAATTGCGTTATGCGTGCTCAATCGTATGTTATCACATGTGTCTCCAATGCTGCTCATTTGTCGCGTCGCATGACCTCCTTCAACGTCGCTCATCTCCGATCGAGCGATCCAATTTAGCACACTTCTCGCGCTGAGAAATAGAGAGTGCTCGCGGGGTTTCAAACCTGCATCTATACCTTAAGAGTGCCGATCACAACTACTGAGCTAAGGGCACCTTTGTGTCTTGAATTGGCATTGATGGCCATGCACTCGAGGCCATTGGATGAAGATCCAATGACCAAGCTTGATCTTGGCTCAGGCAGGGTGCGGGCGACATGGCGACATAGTGGGCGTTGGATTTCCATCCAATGACTTAGAACTCATGAGGGCAACCCACCCAAGACTCGAGTAGACTCTAAGTGCTAAGCATCTTTATGTGTAAGAGTAGTTGACTGACTAAACGATGAAATAAAATGAACCTTAGGTATCTACAAACCCTAAGTGAATCTAAAGAAAAATTCAATGTAAAGGTTTATCTATCTGATCGGTAGCTTTCTCCCTACCATTATTTTTGTGGGGTCAACACAAGGGCGAACCCAATGTTTATCTCCCTGGTTTATTCTACTCCCTTACTTCTCCCTAGGTTTCAAGATTATTTGTGCATTTTTGTGGTTGGGCTTTGGACAAACGACATTGGGGGTTACCCACAACAACTTGCTAGCCATACCCATGCGGTGAAGTGTGGCTTATTTATTATTTTTTTCTCCTTTTTCTATTTTTTTCATCTTTTTCCTTTTTATTATTTTTATTCTTTTTTTAAATAGGTGGCTTCCTTAATGTAAGATTTACCTAAAGGCAATGGTTAAAGAGATTAGGTCGTGTGGTTAGGCTCTGAACACCTGGCTATGAGCTATTACTTGCTAGTTCAACCCCTCATAAATAGTGATGATTTTTCAAAATAAAGTAAAAGAAATAAAACATGAAAATAACATATTTTTTCTCTATCATAATATACTTGCAGGTCTCGTGAATTTTCTACGACAGATGATTGGAGCGTGAAGGCGCATTTTGTCATAAGTCTTATGCTTTTTATTGTACACTTTTAAAAGGTTGTAATCTTCTTTTTAATTAAGTCTAGGGATGTTGTAAAGGGCCCCCAAAGATAGCATACATGTAGCTAACTTATGCTCTCTACACTTAAGAAAAATTAGAAACAAAAACCTAACACAAAACACATATCAGATGTGCAACACACCTGTAAAATGTCTGATATTCAAGTTTAAGACGTCTGATAATTATTATAGATGACCAATTACCTATAGACTTGCCTTTGCATTCTGAACATTTAGGCTCCAGTCGATGCAACCTTCAATCAAACGTCCATAGGCTTATCCAAACACCTAATACATACCTCAGACACCCTTTAAACCAACCATTAGACTGCACTTAATATTTCCTTTATCATTCTTTAATCCTAGCAATTAGATACACTTTTAGATGTTTGGACATGTCTCCACACCTCCAATAATGGACCACTAGCCCATTCTTTGCAAAGATTTGTCAAAAAGCAAATCACGCTTTTTGGATTCCCAAAGCAAGATAATAATCTCTTTCCAGATGTCTAGGCCATTGGACAAATGTCCACACTGACATTTGATCTTTAAGATCTAGATCCTTATTTGGATCTGATCAAAAGGGGAACAAACCTACCTATAATTAGATGTCCAATTCTAGTGCCAGACGTCTTATAATAGCATATTAGATGTCCACCTAGAACCCTATTCGATCCAATGAAAACAGTAAGTCTAACCCATTAAATCAGACATCCATAATTAGTGTCAGACATCTTATAGGACACCTGACCCAAAAATCAAACGTTTGATAATGTTGTCTGAATCATAATTGCCCTGATTTGAGTTGGATTTCATCCCAATCTCTTGGGACTTGCCTCCAACGGCTAGGACCCCTCTCCTAAGCCTTCTTGAAGGTTCTAAGCTTGCCTATAAATACTTATAACCGCTCTTAGGCAAGACACACCTCTTGAGATATAATTTGCATAGATAATCACTTTCTCACTTGCTTCATTGCTTTCATTGCCCTTGTGCTGTGCAACTACTATGTTTGGGGCAAACCAACACTCCTATTGTGCTTCATAATCTCATCTTCAAGGAGTTTCCTTCACCCTTAGTAGATAAGCTAATTATATATATTTTTGGGGTGCTCTATAGGGTGCATTATTTTTTTTGAAACTGAAAGGAAAGCTATCGTGCAACGATAGAAATCCGAGAGGGCATTTTATTTATAAAAAAAATAGGAACCAATGGAGATTTACATATCAGATCCCCATCTATGTATGAGGGATCAGTACTCATTTATAATTTGCTCACAGCATACTAGTCTCCCCTGAAATAACCTCTCATTCCTCACCCTCCACACACACCAAAGTGTTGCAGCCATGCATAGGTGTGGTCTCCTAGAAACTAAAAAGCTGTGCCACAGAGATTCCCATGGGGGGAGTGGCTCTTGGCATGTTCTTCAAATCACGTCAGTAATCAAACAGGATGAAAAAATATGATTGATGATGTCTGTGTGCATTCCACATAAATGGCACTCGTGAAGAGCTGCACCCATCCTCTTATGCCTCAGATCACCTGTGATCAAGCCCTCCCTTCTGCAAAGCCAAAGGAAAATTTGTACCTTGAGGGGCATCTTCAAGAGCCAAATTTTTCTGTCAATGTGATCATTTTCCACATCTTTGCCATCCCCCATAATTCTATCATAAGCTCGTTGAGCTGTATAGAATCCATCCCAAACATATCTATCTTCCATGCCAGTTCTGGGTTTGAAATGTTCCAGCTCTGAAATCATCTTGAGTCTATCCTCCCACAGTCTGGTACCCTCCCTGATGGAATCAACCTCATTCAGTTGCCAGCATGTAGCAGCTTCCGACCGGTAGCAACTCACCGTGCCATCATTATCCATTGCTGCTGAAAATACCCTTGGATAGGCTTCTTTTAATTGACCCAGCGAGGACCACTCTCCTCTCCAGAAATTGAATGATCTGCCATCTCCTAACACTGGTTGTAATAGATGCCAATTGCTCTTAAGAGCCTGGATCACCAATTGCTAGAATGGTGAGGGATGTGAATGACACAATCTTCTCAGTGCACTATTGGATTGACCATAGCTATCTTTGGTTAGTTCAATCCAAGGCCTCTATTCCCCAATCAGAATTTTTATTGCCCATTTGAGTAGTAAGGCTTCATTGAATTCCTTCAATGCTTTGATTCCCAGTCCACCTCTTTCCTTTAGCCAGTAGAGTTGCTCCCATTTCAGTGGTTGCATGAATCTACTTTTGTGTTTGGCACCCTTCCAAAAGAACCTCTTTTGCATTAGATCAATGCGCTTCTAGATGGACTTTGGAGCTTTGAATAGGGAGAAGTAAAAGACGGGAATCGAGGTAATAATAGAATTCAGTAGGATGAGTCTACCACCCTTAGACAAAAACCTACTGTTCCACCCCTCCAATTTGACTGCAATCTTATCAAAAAGCACGTTCTAGTCACATTTCATTTTTGATCTTAGGGGTAGCCCTAAATATCTAATGGGCAGGCTGGTGCGTGGGGTCCCCAGGATAGTAGAGATAGCTTCTTGTTCTTGTTCATTCAGACCAAAACACACCAAATTGGACTTCTCCCCATTTAATTTCAGAACTGACATGTCACCAAAAATGTTGACCATATGGCCAAGTGCGCAGGCTTCATCCTCTGTCCCCTTTACAAAAAAACCATATCATCTGCATACTGGAGAATAGGGCCCATTGGATAAAGAATATCCTCTTATAATACTCGCCTCAGAGATTTTACTTGCGGATCTCGCCAGCCCATCAACTGCAAGGTTAAAAACCAAAGGAGCTAAGGGGCAACCTTGCCTAACACCACATTGCGGCTGGATCCAAGCCCCACAAGGTTTCCCATTGATAGAGGGAGTGAAAGAAGTTGTAATGCACTGATTCATCCATTTAATCCAAAGGGGGGGGAATCCTCTTCTCTTAAAAACCTCCCACAAATAGGGCCACGAAATAGAATCATAGGCCTTTCAGAAATCAACTTTCCACATAAAGGCTTTACATTTACTCTTGTGCCAACCACATACCATCTCCTGCTCCATGATAAAAGATTCTTGTAGAGATCTATTGGGAAGGAAGGCTGATTGGACTGGATGAATCAAGTCTTGCAAGATGAATCTTAGCCTATTTGCCAAAATCTTGCTCACCACCAAGTATATGGAGTTCGAGAGAGCTATGGGCCCAAAATTAGAGAACTTCTCTACTCCTTGCATCTTTGGCAATAAGAAAGGAAAGGATATATTTATCTTATCAAAGTCAGAATCGCCCCCCTCAAATTCCTTGATAACGTCCATCATCTCTTTACCCACCAAACCCCACATCTGCTTATAAAAGAAAACTTGGACACCATCAAGGCTAGGGCAACCCTCATTATTCAGGTCATTAATGGCATCCATTGTTTCTTTTTCAGTTATGGTTGCTGTCAGTCTAGACGCTTACTAGATGAGTCACTTGCTGCCATTCTCCATAGACCTCTACCAGCTGCCCGTGAAGACTCTCTAAAATATTTAATGGCCTCAGCTCTAATGGCTGGCATGGAGGAGATTCTCTAACCATCAATTGTTATGGAGGAAATTAAATTGATTCTTCTACAAGTGCTGGCAGCCAAGTGGAATAACTTAGTGTTGGCGTCCCCCTCTTTAAGCTAAAGTTGCCTGGAGCATTCCCTCCAATCCATCTCCTATTTTAAATCCTCCTCTACCACCACACCTTGCCACATTCTTCGATCATCAAGTTCTCTGTAAGTTAAAGGACTGTTTGCCTCTTTTGTATCAAGGCTTTTTATTTCCAAAAGTGCTTCAAGGTGCCTCTGATGTCTCATATTGGACACTACAGCCCTGTATTCTTTTAGCATTATGTGCATAGCTGCCAGCTTGGATGCAAGTTTAATAATGGTTGACCCATCTACAAGTTTAGCCCTCCACCATACTTCAAGCATCTCCCGGAATCCTAGTTTCGTCAACCAAGATCTTCTAAACTTGAAATAAGAACCAGTGTGTATTTGCTCCCCACTATCCCAGACAAGGGGAGTGCGATTAGAGAAGGGGTGCTCCAACCCCAACACAGAGGACAAATGAAAACTGTCTAACAGCCTAGCATTACCAAAGAATCTATCAATTTTTGACATGAGGCTGCTGCCATTTCTCCAAGTGAATTCAGTTGCAGTGGACAGGTATTCACTCAAGCCAAGTGTCTAAACTATCAGTTGGAATCCAATGGATGCATTGTCCACCATGCCATTTGGTCTATCCCTCCCTGTCAACACACAATTAAAGTCTCCACCCACAAGCCATGCAACCCCATTGATGCAATCTGCAGCTGCACTCCAATCCTCCCACATCTCCTATCTTATAGAGGCATCACGAGGATTGTAGACCCCGGTGATGTATATTTCACTTCCCCCCTGGTTTCGTTTATATTTGCAGGTCAACATATGTCGACCTTTAAAGACCTCCAGCATTTGCAGAACATTTTTCCTCCACCAGAAAGCAATACCCCCTGATCTACCATGTGAATCAAGTAGCACACATTCAACCACATCCCCATTCTTTAGATCAGCCCAAGCTCTGTCTTCCTCACTCTCAATTTGTGTCTCTTGAATGATGTCACAGTCTATTTCCCATTCTCTTAGATATCTCAAGAAAGAAGCCCTCCGAATTTTGTCATACAGCCCACGCATGTTCCAAGTGAGGATCCTCATTATGCATTTTGGGGGCACCCCTTCTTGGAGTTCTGGGCTTTTCCAACCCTCATAATAGCTGCAATGGCATCTTCGTCCAGTTTCAATGTGGTGTTTTGTCTCCTTTGCCTGAGCTTATACGGAGATCTACCCACACCCTTCTTGGATGATGACCCTGCACCAAATTTCAATCCCTCTGCTGTTGACAAGTTGGGCTACAGATTCATTGAATTGGTGGAGATCTCCTGAAGTACCCACAGGTTAGATGTCTCGGCTGCTTGTTTAACAATATCCAAATCTCCTGTCGTAGCAACCTCTGCAGGTGCCATTTCCATTCCTTCCTCCTTCTCTTCTAGGTGGTGGTGGTCCTTGTGTTTTTTAGACTCAGGTGCTTCATCAGGTGTCGCTCGGCTTGGTTGTTGCGAGGCTACATTATCATTCATAACCTCCACATAAGATGGTTCATTCTAAATGAAGCCCTCATCAGTAACACCCATTGTGAAACACAAATTCAACATCCAAGAACTCCCCCCACAGTAGAGAATTGCCTGCCGTCACCTCTTCAACTAAAGCCCCTCTTAGCATAACCTCAGCCTCTTTGATGTCTTCACTCATAGGGATTTCCACATCCACCATATGTCCCTCATATGTATGTGGAGGCGGCAGCACTCCAGCCTTCGTTACCCTATTGTGTAGATCAGTCCTTCCCCTCTTCCAGCCAGGGTTAGCCATGGAAGAGTCTCATTTATGGCCATGCCCCCCCATGCCAAACAGACCAGGGGATAGCGGCACACCTCTGCCATATGCCCTTGATGACGACATCAAAAACACACAATTTCCTTGGTGCTACATTGCTTGCCTCCGTAGGCTCAACATCCGCTTGACATCCTTCTTCCAATTGCCATAGGAACTCTCCTTTCCTTCTACCTCCAAGCCCGAGATCTCCAGGTTGTCCATCCATCATCACCGACTCTCCTCTCTCCTGTCGCCCTAGGGTTGGGTTCCATCCTTCAATGTTCATCTCTATAGGGTGCATTTTACTTTTCATTTTACTTGTTGTAGTTGGGTATCCGGCTTGTCAGATCCCCATCTCTTCATTGTGGAGGGAGAAATCTTTGTTTAGGGACTAGAGGTGGGATTTGTAATTAAGGTACAATACCGTTATTGAAGTAGTCTAGTTAGTGGATTGATCACTTTGTAATCGTAAATCCTAAGTCAAGGGATTGGCTTAGGTGGTGGTTTTCACCCAATTTGGGTTTCCACCTAAAATCTTGTGCCTCCATTTCTGTGATTGAATTTTATCTTGCAGTTATTTTTTAAATTCACTATTCACCCTCCTGTAGCGTAATTTCATTTGGTATCAAAGCAAGTTTCTGGTTTTAGGAGTAACATCCATGGAGATCCTATGCAGGGGAGAGTAGCTTCCACCAGAAAATTGAAGGGGCAATCCACTACCCAACCACCACTTTTCGAAGGAACCGATTACATATATTGGAAGCTAAGAATGAAGATGTGGCTTCAAGCCAATGACTTCTCCATCTGGGTGAAGTGCGATTTTTCAAGGTTTTCATGGGTCTCCTTCTTGAGATCCAAAGATGGAGTATTTTCCATCTTTTCTATTTTTTGTAAGAAAGTTCAAACTGAAAAAGGTTACCAAATCACTCGAATTCATAGTAATCATGGAAGCGAGTTTGAAAACTCCTTGTTTGATGATTTTTGCTAGGAGCATGGTATTTCTCATGAGTTCTCTTTCCCCTGGACACCTCAACAAAATGGGGTAGTTGAGAGAAAGAACCAGACTCTTCAAGAGTGTGTTCGAGCATTGCTCATAGACTCTAGGTTATCGAAGTACTTTTGGGGCGAGTTGGTTAACATGGCTTGTTACACGTTAAATCACATCTTAATTCGATCCGAGTTACGAAAAAATTGCTTTGAACTATAATATGGGAAAATACCTAAGATTAGTTATTTTAAAGTTTTTGGATGCCGATGTTTTGTTTTGAATGCCTGTTCTAATTTGGATAAATTTTATGCCAAAGGTGAAGAAGCTATCTTTATTATTTATTCTTCAAGTAGTTAGGCATATCAGGTTTTTAACAAGACCACATTAATAGTAGTGGAAACCCTTCATGTTTCCTTCGATGAATCACCTCACTCTTCTATTGACTGGGTCAATGTGGAAGAAGATGATTCTTCTTTTGATGTATCTAACATCCCCAACTCCAATATCCATAATCTTCCAAAAGATTGGATATTTCAAAGGGATCATCCTGAAAGTCAAGTGTTGAAGTGTTTATGATGGCGTTAAAACCCGATCTTGTTTTAGTTGCTCATTTGATCTCTCCACCTTTGTATCTCAAGTTGAACCGAAGAGTGTTGAAGAAGCATGCTCTGAAGAACCTTGGATGATGGCTATGTAGGAGGAGCTCAACCAATTCCAAAGGAATGAAGTTTAGGATCTAGTACCTAAGCTCGAAGGGCAAATGGTAATAGGAACGAAATGGGTATTCTGGAACAAGTTAGACGAATCCAGCGTAGTCATTCAGAACAAGGCTTGTTTGGTAGCACAAGACTATAGCCAAGAAGAAGGGATTGATTTTGATGAGACCTACGCTCCCGTAGCTTGACTCGAATGAATTTGCATGCTTCTTGCTTATGCCGCCTTCCTTGGCTTTAAACTCTTTCAAATGGAAGTTAAGAGTGCTTTTCATAACGGTTTCATTAAGGAGGAAGCTTTTGTAAAACAACCTCCCAATTTTAAGTCTCATGATAAACCTAACTTTGCCTATAAATTAAACAAGGCATTATATGGTCTAAAACAATCTCCTAGAGCTTGGTATGAGATTAAAAATCTTTCGAAACATGGTCTTCCAGATGTCCGTGCATAGTTGCAGATGTCGGTCATGTCCTTGAATAACCTTACACAATTGTCTAATTAGCATTAGGGTCAGAAGTCAGTAGGCTCTGGATTCATATATCCGACTTCTGAGGATTGATTCAGACATCATGTAAGTCATCTGATTCCAAATTAGACGACAACTTGTAGCTTTGGCTCAAATCCAGGGGATCCTGATTCAAAGAGCAGATGTCTAATTTTGTGTTTCGACATCTGGGGTGTCATCTGATACAAAATCAGACGACAACCTGTAGCTTCAATCATTTTCTAGGGAAGTCTGTCTATGGAAATCAGATGTCTAAATATTACAATAGACGTCTTATAGGTTGTCTAATCAAAGAATCAGACGATAAGATCAAAAGGGTTAAAATCCCAAATGGTTAATCCAGACATCTGACGACATTGCTAGATGTCTGATAATAGCAAAAACTATACCTTCACGTCTGATATCTAGGTGGTTTTGAGATGAAATTCTCCCTAACTTCAAGTGGAGTTATGCCCAACCCCTTGGGGTATAAAAACCACTCCTCCCCAAGGCCACACTTGACCTAACCCAAAACCCTCAAATCCTCGAAACCTTGACGTTGGCCACGACACCTATTGCAGCTACCATTACCGCCAGATGTTTGCCCAGCCACTCTAACGATTGATGGCCTAGCTGCCGACCTCCATGCATGTCCTGCTCCTCCTCACATTAGGGGAAGCTCCATCATGGCCATTGGTGTAGACCTAGATAGGTGGTGTTAATATGGTGATTTAATCATTGAAATGCGTGTAGTGGTTAACCCAAATCGAGCCTAACCATCTTTTTACAAAAAATTTTAACCTGGCCTACTTGATTATATCTTAGTCACTTTTAGGCCCAAGGTCGAACTCAGGGAAGCGAGATTAGAGGTGAATAAGTTTCTACGCCCTTCCTACAACGAATCTCTTCCGTTCGTTTATTATGTTTTTGGTATTTTTCTATTTAAGATTTTTTTCTGATAATTTTTGTCCTTGAGGTACACCCTCAAAATCAGGTTCTTGGCTTTGAGCCAAATTAGGGTTCCAAAACTGGTCTTGCTATTCGCAAGACTGAGTACCTGCAAGTCAAAGATTATCTTTTCCCTTTTGTATATTTTTTTTTATCTTTTTAATGGCAGGAAAGAGAAATAGAAATAAGATAAATATAGTATATATATATGTATATATTATAAATGTATATAGGGGTGGGGGTGGAGGTGGAAATGGCATGTAGCACGGTGTCGAGTTGATCATCGTCTAGGAAGACGCAACCAACAGGACGAAGTGCCGCGTGGAGTGTAGGATGGATGGGTGGAAGATGTGTGCGAAGACGCTTTCTGTACGCATGTATCAGGGAATATCAGCAACTGGTGCAGATATTCCAGCGATACAACGTGTGGTAGGTGATATGAAAATATATATATGTATGTATATATGAAAATATATATGTATATGTATATATATATATATATGGTTATAATTATATAGGTGTATATGTAGTTATATATGTATATATATATATATATGTATATATAGATATGTAGATATATGTATAGATAGATGTATGTATATGTATATATATATATGTATGTATGTTTGTATAACTATATATAGGTATAGATATATATATATATATACATAGTAATATATGTATATAGTTATATATATGTGTATATATATATATATATATATATATATTAGTATAAGTATCTATGTATATTATGTAGATATATATATATATACATACATACATATATGTATTTATAGTTATAGATATATGTATATATGTATGTATATTTGTATATATATATATATGCATGTATATATAACTATATATAGATATAGATATATATATATAGCAATATATGTATATAGTTATAGATATGTATATATGTATATAGATATATTAGTAAAAGTATCTATGTGTGTGTATATATATATATATATATATATATATATATGTATGTATGTATGTATGTATGTATGTATTTATAGTTATAGGTATATGTATATATGTATGTATATTTGTATATATATATATATATGTATAAATATATGTGTATATATATGTGTGTGTGTGTGTGTGTGTACTAATACTTAGTTATATAAGTACTTATAGATATATGTATATATATATATAAGTATATAGTAGTGTATAAGTGAGTGGGTATGTGTACGAGAGTGTGTGTGTGTGTATGTGTCTGCAAGAGGGAGTGAGAGAGTGCTGTGAGAGAGAGAGAGAGAGCGTCTGCTAGAGGAAGAAGGTGCGGCGAGTTAAGTCGTCCGGAGCCTCCAGCCATCGTCTGATGGCCACACGCAGGCACAGGCGCGCGAAGAGGCGCGCACACGCAGGAGGGAGTGAGCGTGGGAGGAAGGTGGAGCGTAGCGCGCTGCAGACCACAGCGCACCGTGCTGCACGCTGAGGGAAACGTGGGTGAAGAAGCGGGCACTGGGAGAGATGCGGGCGCAGACGGGTGCAGGTGCTAGCGTACGCGGGAGCAGGCGCGTGGATGGGCTGGCGACAGTTGCGGTGCGTAGAGAGAGCGCGCGGTGACCGAATAAGTGAGAACCTTTCCAGTCACCGCACTGTAGCTACAGTGTCGCGCTCTCTAGCGTGAACAGTAGCTACAGTGCGCGCTTGACTCGCGCGACCGGCTGTGGCCTGTTCTGATTGTGCGACTGCTGCGGAGCAAGCCGCGCACGCGGAAAGAGTTGAGCCAGCTGCTGTAGGGGTGCGCGGTGGCTTGCGTGCGCAGAGGAAGAGTCCGGTGTCGTGCTGTTGCTGTGCTTGAGCTTCAAAGCTCAGCTCTGTGGCAATGGCAGAAATGTCTTGGATCGATGAAACAGAGAGGTGAACCACCACGCCCACCGGCTCTTTGATGAGCTGGGCGGTGGTGGGACTTACAGTGGTGGTTGTGTACCACTGTGAGTTGCTCCTGCACGCAGCGTGGCTCTTCAAGAGGAAGAGAGGCTGCGTATGGAGGGGAGAGGGTAGGAGATGGCCTGGAGAAGGAACTGTTGTATGTGTTCTTTTTTTTGTGTGGACCAGGCTCAGCCGCAAGGAAGAAGGCTGTGCTCTTTTTAAAGAGGAAAGAGGCATGCACAGCCATGCCCTGGGCTGTGATGGCTCTGCATGCAGCTGGCAGGGCAAGCTTGTTGCAGAGAATGGCGCGAAGAAGAGCTGCCATGCATTGCAGCCGCGAAGAAGAAGAAAATCAGAGTCAATAAAAAATGACTATGGTGATTTTGCGAGGCAACACTTGAGGAAAGCGTTAATTTCAAGGCCATTTTATTCACTCTCCTCCCCTCTCAAATAAATGCATGCATGCGTTTATTTTCACAAATGCAACTATGGCCACCTAATATACACTGGCAATGCTAGGAAATAGCACAAGTTGGCACAATTGTTGGTGTATTTTTGCTGTGCAATCATACCCCCATGCCTATCTTTTGCTAGTCCCTAGCAAAACATTTTTGTATTGTATTTAGAAATGATCTTAAGCTGAAGATTTTCTTCTGAGGTGACATAGGTGTGTTTATTGTTGGATATTGTGAGAACCAATTACAAAGAAAACTACCAGTACTTTAGGTCATATGTGACATAGATCATCTCTCGACTAACCAGGACTCTTGATATTTAAACCTTAAGTACGATTTCCAGGACCCAAGAGGTTTTTGCCGTACTTGAGAGCCCAAGAGATTATGGCTTGTGCATAGTGAAGGATCAATACTGACCAGATGAACATTAAGACTCAAGCCCAGGGTTTCACGAATTTTTAAGTGCAGGTTGGTCCCAGTTTCAGCTCGTGTCTTTGGACTGACCCTTAAAAAGATGACGGAAAACTCAACTCCCATTTTATAATATTTGTGACTCAAAGAAAATAGGGTATTTTTGACTTGCCCTGAAGAACTTTTGTAGGGGGAAGACTTTACTAATATTTGCGAGATATACTGACTTATTTGCATTTTTTTTTGAAACACGTGTCAGTATATCTCTTACAACATTATTTGGAGGAGCACACTTTTCTTTTGGTGGGAGAGTTCCTTTTTAGGTGGAAAGAGTCTCTCCTAAACACAAGACTAAAGCCTGGGATAAAAAGTCTACCTGCGCGCACAGGTAAGGACTCCACCTTCCCTAATGAACACTAGGGTTGGATCTTATGTTCACCTGGTCTTTCTTGATATGTGTAGTGTGAACCAAGATTACTTAGGCTTTCGAGTAGAAGCAAACCAATGGATCCTATACTGGTGTCTCAGGTACAAGAATACGTCCTTAGTTAGGAGCGATTCCGATCTATCTTGTCAATGCTCAAATGAATTAAGCTGAGTCGGAGCGAATCAAGCTTCTGTGGCCTAGAAAATTCTCAAAACAGTGGTTTAATATCCATAAACACTTATTGTATTTTTGTTTCAGCCTTCAGATCATTACTAAACACCATTTTTTTTTAGAGATAGATGGAAACTGCATGATACCATAAAATACCCAGATCCTATGGATGCCTATACACCACCCCATGCCAAACGATGCTATGTCCTCATATGCATGCAGGGTAGGGCAAAGGAAGGACGAAAGATCGGGTAACGAGAGCTGAGGTGTAGGGTATACAGCAGGGAGGTAGGGTGGGTGGATGGTGGGTGGTGAAGTGAAAAGTGAAGTGAACGTGACAGCGGCGGAGTGTTGTTGGGGTGCCTCCCAACGAGCGCTGAATTTAACGTCCCCTGCTGGACTCAGAATGAGGCACAACATTAGTTACCCTCCAGCAGGGCAATAGTTTCTCCAATGGGGGTAGGTTCATGAGTAAGATAAGGTTTCAAATGCTACCCATTGATCGTAAATTTATGCCCAAATTTGGGATCTTCAATCTCAACGGCCCCGTTGGGAAATAGTCTCGAGACCAAGAAAGGACCAGTCCATTTGGACTTCAGTTTCCCAGGAAAGAATTTGAGCCAGGCATTATAGAGCCAAACTTGCTGAGATGGCTCAAATTCCTTCCGCCGAATACGGCTATCCTGAAAAGCCTTTGTGTGTTGCTTGAATGTTAAGGCAGAATCATAGGCTTCACGATGGAGCTCTTCCAGCTCCTAGAGTTGGAGTTTCCTTTCTCGACCACACAGGTCTAGGTCGAGGTTACATTGGCGAACCGCCCAATAAGCGTAGTGCTCCAACTCCATAGGAA
This sequence comes from Thalassia testudinum, assembly GCA_037157565.1. Taxonomy (NCBI): domain Eukaryota; kingdom Viridiplantae; phylum Streptophyta; class Magnoliopsida; order Alismatales; family Hydrocharitaceae; genus Thalassia; species Thalassia testudinum. The sequence goes on along the minus strand of JAZHRO010000055.1, from coordinate 137,686,360 downwards.
AATGACAAGGCTTCCCGTAAACGATTCTATAAGGAGACATATGAAGGGGAGCCTTGAAGGCAGTCCGATATGCCCAAAGTGCGTCAATCAGCTTGTCGAACCAATCCTTACAGTCAGGCCGAACCATTTTCTGGAGAATTTGTTTGATTTGCCGGTTTGACACCTCTGCCTGGCCATTCGTCTGAGGATGATACAGGGATGCGATACGATGGTGGAATCTGTATTTCCTCAGAAGTGCCCGAAAAGACGCATGGGTAAAGTGGCTTCCTCCATCTGAGATAATAGCTCGAGGGATCCCAAAGCGCGCAAAGATGTGGTCTTTGACAAATCGAGTGGATATAACATGGTCAGCACGACGCATGGGAATAGCCTCGATCCATTTCGAAACTTAATCAACAGCCACGAGGATAAATTCGAAGCTGTTGGAAGGAGGAAAGGGACCCATGAAATCAATTCCCCAAATGTCAAAGATTTCCGCAGCTAGGATGGGTTGTAAGGGCATCATGTCACGACGTGACATTGACCCTAACGACTGGCACCTAGTGTAATGCTTGGCATACTTGTGTGCATCCTGGTGAAGGGAGGGCCAAAAGAAACCACACTGCAACACCTTGGCTGTAGTTTTCCTCCTAGAGAAATGGCCTCCACAGGCCTGATCGTGGCAGAAGGATAGCACACTGGGGAATTCGCTGTCAGGAATATAGCGACGGATGATCAGCACCAATTCGAAAAAGAAGTGGATTATCCCAGAAATAATACTTTGCTTCTGCCATGAGATGCTCGCGCTGGTTTTTAGGCCAGCCACGTGGAAGGGATCCAGAAGCATGGTAATTGGCAATGTCGGCATACCAAGGTCCACTTGCCACATTAATTGCCAATAGGTGCTCATCTGGAAAAATCTCATTAATCGGCAGGGTAAGTCCAATATGGTCAGTGTCCAGTCTAGAAAGATGATCAGCCACAACATTCTGGGCTCCGACCTTATCGCGGATCTCAATGTCAAATTCTTGGAGCAGAAGGATCCAACGAATCAGTCTAGGCTTGGCATCCTTCTTATGCATGAGATGGCGAATGGCCACATGATCAGTGAAAACAATAACATGTGAGCCCAGAAGGTAAGAGCGGAATTTCTCCAGCCCAAAGACGACCACCAGTAGTTCATTCTCAGTGGTAGTATAATTACGCTGGGCCTCGTCCAACGTCTTACTGGCATTGTACACCACGAAGGGGTGTCTATCGCATCTTTGTCCCAGGATGGCTCCGACTGCAAGGTAGGAAGCATCACACATGAGTTCAAAGTCGAGGGACCAATCAGGTGGCTGGAGAACAGGGGCCTTGGTGACAGCATTGCAAAGCTGCGTGAATGCTCGTATGCAATCGGGGCCCATATTGAAGGGTACGTCAGTTGATAGGAGATGAGTTAAAGGTCGAGTAATCTTTGAGAAATCTTTGATGAATCTTCTATAGAAACCGACGTGTCCTAGGAAGGAGCAGATTTGTTTGACAGAGCCAGGCACAGGTAAATCAGAAATTACATCAAGCTTAGATCTGTCAACCTCGATACCCCTATTGGAGATGATATGCCCGAGAACAATTCCCTCGTGTACCATAAAATGACTTTTTTCCCAAGAAAGCACGAGGTTTACATCAATACATCTCCTAAGGATACGGGTCAGGTTGACAAGACAGTCATCGAACGATGGTCCAAAGACCGAAAAGTCGTCCATTAAGACCTCGAGAAAGTCACCCACCATGTCATGGAATATCGCCAACATACATCTCTGGAAAGTTGCTGGCGCGTTACAAAGTCCGAACGGCATCCTTCTAAATGCAAAGGTGTCGAAGGGGCAGGTAAAGGTGATTTTCTTTTGGTCCCGGGCATCAATTGCCACCTGGTTATATCCTGAGAATCCATCCAGGAAACAGAAAAATTTAGTTCCCGCTAACCGCTCCAGGATTTGGTCAATGAAAGGTAGCGGAAAGTGATCATTCTTAGTTGCAGCATTGAGTTTCCTATAATCTACACACACTTTCCAAGATGTAGGAGTGCATGTAGGGATGGATTCGCCCCTGTCATTGACACGGATGGTGAGTCCCGCCTTTTTGGGTACAACGTGAATCGGACTCACCCGGGGGCTATCGCTAATCAGGTAGATTACACCTGCATCAGGCCACTTAATAATTTCCTTCTTAATGACCTCCCGCATGTTAGGGTTGAGACGTCGCTGCTTCTCGCGGGAAAGTCGAGCCTCCTCCTCCGTATATATACGGTGAGTGCAGTAGGAGGGGCTAATGCCAGATAAGTATGATAAAGACCATCCAATGGCTACCTTGTGTTCCCCAAGGACCTCAGTAAGTTTGCACTCTTGCTTCCTGGTCAATTTTGAACTAATGATTACGGGGAGCGTTTCATTTGGTCCCAGGAAAACATACTTAAGTGTACTAGGCAACTCTTTTAGCTCGGGAGTGGATGGTGAAAGGTCTGGCATTTCTTGGGACGAGAGTGTCCCAGGCAGATCGGAAAACAAGTCAGGAGGAAGAAGTTGGCCCTTAGATTGGCCAAGAAGAGGGGGATCTTGGATTGATGGATCCAAGAAGGAATAGCCCCAGTGTGTAGTATGTGGGCTCAAGGTCCCAGTGTGGAGTTGCAACTCCACCTGATTTGGCGGGAAAGAAAGGGCAATCTGGTCTTCAATGGTGTGGACCGGCAGTGAGTAGCCCGGATATGACTCAGACCACGAGGTATGGGAAGCGAAGAAAACCTCGTCAGAAGTCTGGTCAGGAGAAGGTATGGGAATAAGGAGGGATGGGGGAATGTCATAATAGGTGTTGGTCAGGCAATCGTCAGTGTTTACAGGTAATCTGCAGTAGTCAGAATAGGTCCCAATTAGTTTGATACATGCGCTGACGGCCATGTCCTCGTCAGACGTGTCATCCTCGATGCAATCTCAATTAAAGTTCTTGGCTGCCTTGAAGATGTTAAGCTTGAGCTTTTCAGATCCAACAGCAATCTCAATACAGCCCGACTCGCAGTCGATATGAGTGCAGGCTGTGGCCAAGAAAGGTCGACCAAGGATGATCGGACAATCAGAAAGTGAGCTAGGAACTTCCATATCTAAAACAAGAAAGTCAACAGAAAAACAAAGACTGTTGACCCTAGCCACCACGTCTTCCACCACACCCTTCGAAATTTTCACAGAACGATTTGCCAACTGTAACGTGACAGGGGTGGGTTTTAGATTTCCCAAGGAAAATTTTTCGAGCATGATGGTTGGTATAAGATTGATGGAAGATCCTAGATCAAGCAGGGCACGGTTAAAATTGCAGCCTTGGATGCTACAGGAAATAAGTGGTGTGCCCGGATCTTTATGCTTCGGTGGTAGATTTGACAGTATAGCACAACTCGAATGAGGCGAGAGAACCACCAGATTCTTAGTTTTCTTTGACTGTTGCCTGGGTGTTGTGTAGTCTTTAAGAAATCAAGTGACAGTAGGTATGTGGTCGATAGCCTCGGGCAGGGGTACCTTTATTTTAGCATCCCTGAATAAATTACGTAGGTTATCAAAGTCCTGCGTATCTTTCTTTTTTCCTTTTGGCTCCCTCAGAAGAGCCTCAGGGAATGGGATTGATTCTAGCACCAATTTGGGTGTATCGTCCTCTTGCGAATGCGGTGCGCATCCCGAATGAGAGTACGATGAAGAAGACGTGCTAGGAGAAGGTCGAGGCGGATCGACGGTCTTCTTACCGCTACTCGTAGTGATCGCATAGGACGATGCGTGTCCAGTGGGATCATAAGGCGGAGGAGGGTTCGCAATAGGGACATAAGAGTGAGGTGCTGCAGCGGGATTAGCCTAAAATCCCGGTGGAATGCTCGGAGCGTGCAGAATCTGATGAACCTGCCCCTGAGAAGGTCATACCTGTGTTTGAGGACCACGGGGTACGAAATTTCGTGGGTTGGGAATAGGTTGGGATGGAAGAGTGCCTTGAGATCGAGTTGCCATGTGTAGTTGACTGATATGAGCATTCTGCTGCGCCATTTGGTGCTGAAAGGTGAAGTGAGCGTGACAGCGGCAAAGTGTTGATGGGGTGCCTCCCAACGAGGGCTGAATTTAACGTCCCCAACTAGACTCAGAATGAGGCATAACATTAGTTACCCTCCAGCAGGGCAACAGTTTCTCCAACGGAGGCAAGTTCATGAGTAAGATAAGGTTTCAAACGCTGCCCATTGATCGTAAATTTATGCCCAGATTTGGGATCTTCAATCTCAACGGCCCCATTGGGAAATAGTCTCGAGACCAGGAAAGGACCAGTACATTTGGACTTCAGTTTCCCAGGAAAGAATTTGAGCCGGGCATTGTAGAGGCAAACTTGCTGAGATGGCTCAAATTCCTTCCGCCGAATACGGCTGTCATGAAAAGCCTTAGTGTGTTGCTTGAAAGTTAAGGCAGAATCATAGGCTTCACAAAGGAGCTCTTCCAGCTCCTGGAGTTGGAGATCCCTTTCTCGACCACACAAGTCTGGGTCGAGGTTACATTGGCGAACCGCCCAATAAGCGCGGTGCTCCAACTCCAAGGGCAAATGACAAGGCTTCCCGTAAACGATTCTATAAGGAGACATACCAAGGGGAGCCTTGAAGGCAATCCGATACGCCCAAAGTGCGTCAATCAGCTTGTCGGACCAATCCTTACGGTCAGGCCGAACTGTTTTCTAGAGAATTTGCTTGATTTGCCTGTTAGACACCTCTGCCTGGCCGTTCGTCTGAGGATGATACAGGGATGCGATACGATGGTGGACTCCGTATTTCCTTAGAAGTGCCCGAAAAGACACATGGGTAAAGTGGCTTCCTCCATCTGAGATAATAGCTCGAGGGATCCCAAAGCGTGCAAAGATGTGGTCTTTGACAAATCGAGTGGATATAACATGGTCAGCACGGCGTGCGGGAATAGCCTCGATCCATTTCGAAACATAATCAACAGCCACGAGGATAAATTCGAAGCCGTTGGAAGGAGGAAAGGGACCCATGAAATCAATTCCCCAAATGTCGAAGATTTCCGCAGCTAGGATGGGTTGTAATGCATCATGTCACGACATGACATTGACCCTAGCGACTGGCACCTAGTGCAATGCTTGGCATAATTGTGTGCATCCTGGTGAAGGGAGGGCCAAAAGAAATTGCACTACAACACCTTGGCTGCAGTTTTCCTCCTAGAGAAATGGCCTCCGCAGGTCTGATCGTGGCAAAAGGATAGCACATTGGGGAATTCGCTGTTAGGAATACAGCGACGGATGATTTGGTCAACACTTATTCAAAAAAGAAGTAGATTATCCCAGAAATAATACTTTGCTTCTGCCATGAGACTCTCGCGTTGGTTTTTAGGCCAGCCACGTGGAAGGAATCCAGAAGCAAGGTAATTGGCAATGTCGGCATACCAAGGTCCACTTGCCACATTAATTGCCAATAGGTGCTCATCAGGAAAAATCTCATTAATCAGTAGAGTAAGTCCAATATGGTCAGGGTCCAGTCTAGAAAGATGATCAGCCACAACATTCTGGGCTCTGGCCTTATCGCGGATCTTAATGTCAAATTCTTGGAGTAGAAGGATCCAATGAATCAATCTAGGCTTGGCATCCTTCTTATGCATGAGATGGCGAATGGCCGCGTGATCAGTGAAAACAATAACATGTGAGCCCAGAAGGTAAGAGCAGAATTTCTCCAGCCTAAAGATGACCGCCAGTTGATAGGAGATGTGTTAAAGGTCGAGAAATCTTGGAGAAATCTTTGATGAATCTTCTATAGAAACCGACGTGTCCTAGGAAGGAGTGGATTTGTTTGACAGAGCCAGGCACAGGTAAATCAGCAATTACATCAAGCTTAGCTCTATCAACCTCGATACCCCTATTGGAGATGATATGCCCGAGAACAATTCCCTCGTGTACCATAACATGACTTTTTTCCCAAGAAAGCACGAGGTTTACATCAATACATCTCCTAAGGATACGGGTCAGGTTGGCAAGACAGTCATCAAACGATGGTCCAAAGACCGAAAATTCGTCCATGAAGACCTCGAGAAAGTCACCCACCATGTCATGGAATATCGCCAACATACATCTCTGGAAAGTTGCTGGCACATTACAAAGTCCGAACGGCATCCTTGTAAATGCAAAGGTGTCTAAGGGGCAGGTAAAGGTGGTTTTCTCTTGGTCCCGGGCATCAATTGCCACCTAGTTATATCCTGAGAATCCATCCAGGAAACAGAAAAATTTAGTTCCCGCTAACCGCTCCAGGATTTGGTTAATGAAAGGTAGCGGAAAGTGATCTTTCTTAGTTGCAGCATTGAGTTTCCTATAATCTACACACACTCTCCAAGATGTAGGAGTGCGTATAGGGATGGATTCACCCCTGTCATTGACAAAGATGGTGAGTCCCACCTTTTTGGGCACGACGTGAATCGGACTCGCCCGGGGGCTATCGCTAATCGGGTAGATTGTACTCGCATCCAGCCACTTAATAATTTCCTTCTTAACGACCTCCCGTATGTTAGGGTTGAGATGTCGCTGCATCTCGCGAGAAAGTCGAGCCTCCTCCTCCGTATATATAGTGTGAGTGCAGTAGGAGGGGCTAATGCCAGATAAGTATGATAAAGACCATCCAATGGCTGCCTTGTGTTCCATAAGGACCTCAGTTAGTTTTCACTCTTGCTCCCTGGTCAATTTTGAACTAATGATTACAGGGAGTGTTTCATTTGGTCCTAGGAATACATACTTAAGTGTACTAGGCAGCTCTTTCAGCTCGGGAGTGGATGGTGAAAGGTCTAGCATTTCTTGGGACGAGAGTGTCCCAGGCGGATCGGAAAACAAGTCAGGAGGAAGAAGTTGGCCCTCAGATTGGCCAAGAACAGGGGCTTCTTAGATAGATGGATCCAAAAAGGAATAGCCTCAGTGTGTAGTATGTGGGCTCAAGGTCCCAGTGTGGAGTTTCAACTCCACCTGATTTGGCTGTAAAGAAAGGGCAATCCGATCTTCAAGGGTGTGGATCGGTGGTGAGTAGCCCGGATATGACTCAGACCACGAGGTATGGGAAGCGAAGAAAACCTCATCAGAAGTCTGGTCAAGAGAAGGTATGGGAATAGGGAGGGATGGGGGAACGTCACAATAGGTGTTGGTCAGGCAATCGTCAGTGTTTACAGGTAATCCGCAGCAGTCAAAATAGGTCCCAATTAGTCCGATACACGCACCGACGGCCATGTCCTCATCAGATGTGTCATCCTCGATCCAATCGCAATCAAAGTTCTTGGCTGCTATGAAGATGTTAAGCTTGAGCGTTTCAGATCCAACAGCAATCTCAATACAGCCCGACTCGCAGTCGATATGGGCGCGGGCTATGGCCAAGAAAGGTCGACCAAGGATGATCGGACAATCAGAAAGTGAGCTAGGAACTTCCATATCTAAAACAAGAAAGTCAACAGGAAAATGAAGACTGTTGACACTAACCACCACGTCTTCCTCCACACCCTTCGGAATTTTGACAGAACGATCTGCCAACTGTAACGTGATAGGGGTGGGTTTCAGATTTCCCAAGGAAAATTTTTCGAGCATGATGGTTGGTATAAGATTGATGGAAGATCCTAGATCAAGCAGGGCACGGTTAAAATTGCAGCCTTGGATGCTATAGGAAATAAGCGGTGTGCCTGGATCTTTCTGCTTCGATGGTAGATTTGACAGTATAGCACAACTCGAATGAGGCGAGAGAACCACAGGATTCTTAGTTTTCTTTGACTGTCGCCTGGGTGTTGTGTAGTCTTTAAAAAATCAGGCGACAGTAGGTATGTGGTCAATAGCCTCGAGCCAAGGTACCTTGATTTTAGCATCCCTGAACAAATTATGCAGGTTATCAAAGGCCTACGTATCTTTCTTTTTGCCTTTTGGCTCCCTCAGTAGAGCCTCAAGGAATAGGACTGATTTTGGCACAAATTTGGGTGTATCATCCTCTCACAAATGCAGTGCGCATCCTGAATGAGAGGGCAATGAAGAAGATGGGCCAGGATCAGGTCGAGGCGCATCCCGAATGACCAGGATAGATGGTCTGCTTACCGCTCCTCGTAGTGATCGCATTGGACGAAACGGGTCCAGTGGGATCATAAGGCAGAGAAGGGTTCGTAATAGGGACATAAGAGTGAGGTGCTGCAGCAGGATTAGCCTGAAATCCCGGTGGAATGCTTAGAGCTTGTAGAATCTGATGAACCTGCCCTTGAGAAGGTCGTACCTGTGGTTGAGGAACACGGGGTACGAAATTTCGCGTGTTGGGAATAGGTTGGGCTGGAAGAGTGCCTTGAGATTGAGTCGCCATGCGTAGTTGACTGATCTCAGCATTCTACTTCGCCAATTGGTGCTGAAGAGAGGTCATGTTCTCTTCAATGTGCTTTGACATTTCCGTCATCATTCGCATCAATTTATCAAGAGGACTTGATGCGTGTTCTATTTGCGATACGCAAGGGCCCGATGGCGGACTCGCCATAGGATTAGACTGGGCCCTTGGGATGACGGGTGCAGACGGTCGCATTGGTCCACCCGCGAGGTTTTGGCGCTGCTGGTTGCTGGACCATTCGAAGTTCTCCACCCTGGGTTATAAGTGGCAGAGAACGGGTTGTTCCCCAGGGCGCAAGCGTCTTCTATGCCGGAAGATGCGTCTGCATGTAAATACGCATCCGAGCACAAGGAGGCTTGGTCCTCCATGTCAAAATACTAGCTTATAGAAGTCAGATCCACATGACCTACCGAATCGCTCGGTGCGACACTCGGTAAGGAAGGTCTTACGGGGTTTCTCAGGATAAGCCTGGTGTTGGAAGAGTTGGGATTGTGACGAAGTGGTGAGGTGGGGGTTCGTCCAACTTCTTGTGCACGACGGAGACTTCATTCGATTTCTGTGCGATAAGGCTGAGATCTGTGGATGAATGGGAGGGTCTCATGTCAACTTCATGGACATTACGGGGCAGGCTGGTACGATTAAAGGCGACAATGGAAACATTGTTCATGGAGTTTTTGCTCATATTTTCAAATAATTTAAATGCTCCATTCTCATCTTTATTAATGAAATTCCCTCCGCAGGAAGCATCTGCAATCTGCTTCAAAGTCTCATTTAGCCCATAGTAGAAAATCTGGGCTATATGCCAATTAGGCAGACTGTGGTGCGGACACTTCCTGAGGAGGTCATTATATCACTCCCATGCCTCATGAAACTGTTCACCGTTTTGTTGCATAAATGAAGTGATAGCACTGCGAAGCGCATTGGTTCGCCTGATTAGGAAAAACTTCTTGAGAAACGCTGTTTGCATCTCTTCCCAAGAGTGGATGGTTCTCCCGAGGGTGCGTAACTACTGTGACGCTTTATCCCGCAATGAAAATGGGAACATTTTCATGAGGACTAAAGGTAACCCGATATTTCTTGGTTTAACAGTTTCAGCCAATCGGGTTAGGTCTTCCAAGTGGAGAAAAGGATCTTCACTTGCAAGACCATGGAAGTGAAAATTTATCAGGCTAATTATGTTAGGTTTTAATTCAAAGTCGTCCCATCCCATGGGGACCCGAATTTGTCCTATGGTCTCTATAGTAGCGGGATTCTGATAGGAGATAAGAGACCTAGGCTCCTCCCGTTCGGGAGGGTTCTACATTTTTTCCAATGTTTCCCTAATGGCCTCAATTTGTTCATTATACATTTCCATTTAGGCTTGGAGGCAGGATATGGGATCCAAGGCTCCACCACCTGGTGGGTTTTGAGGGCGGTTTCCTCCCTCGGGATTTGGGGGTGGGTGTGCATCCATGTTTGTGGAGGAGGAGGACGATTCGACTTCTTTTCTAAAATTATCAGGCAATTCACACAGTTCAGGGTTTTGTGACCTCCTCCCAAACATGCACTACCGCAGGAAGAATTGGGGGGATACGAAGGGAAAAGAGATGAGAGAAATGATGCTGCAAAGGTACACTTGATGACAAATCAATACAATCAAATTCCTAACCTCTACAGTGTGCCCTTAGACCTAAAGATCTAAGTTACCTACTATCACGACCTACGAAACCGAATGCGAGCACTACAGAACCACCGGGCCAGATTGAAAGGCTGTTTGCCCTAGTCTTAGACACCTGATAGCATGCAGGAACCCTCACCAGAACGTAGGCGCTACACGCAGGTAGTTAGACCTCCAATCCTTAATAAGGGTCAAGTTGCTGCAAATTTTAGTTATAGGCTTAGGATCAAGTGCTTCTGGAATGTGAAGGGCGTTATTTACGGGTAATGCCCAAGTGGTTGATTTTTAGAGAGTGTGTAAACCAAGCATGCAATGGGGAAATCTCCCCGAATTGAAGTTTTAATTGGTGAATGATTTTTAGAGTTTCAGCCTTAAGTAGTATGGATTTTAGGATTTCGCTGAATTACCAATTCAACCAATCTCTGGGTTTTGAGAGAATACAAGTTTTCTTCTAAGCCCAACAAACCCTTCTTCAATGTCAGGTGGTTAATGCATGCTAAAATGCAATGGGCTTCCCTAGATGGAGATTTCTATGTATGGATGCACGAGTCAATTTTAGATTAGTGTGAAAGGAAGCCAAAGCACTTCAATTCAAGTGCTCCCAATCACCAAAATGATGTTCCACACACAAGGCTCAACCATAAGATAAAGAAAATCAAATTGTTGGGGTTGAAGTATCCGGGATCGAATCTTAGGCACGTGAAATGTCGTGGTGGGGTTGGAATCAACTCAATTCTAAGTCTCCCCACCAAAAATGTGATCCCGAATTGCAGATAAATGAGGCAAAGAGGGATGGCAATCAATCTATTTATTTTGCCTCAAAGAATACTTCACACGACGAAAGATTCAAGAATCAAGATTCTTGGATCTTCGCTATGCGAAGTTTAGCGAGAAATCCCAGGGCGGTGGGAGTAAAGGAAAACAATCAAACAAGTGATTTTTAATCCACTTGCCCCAAGAGATCCCAAGAAGTATTTTTTAGTTTTTATTTATTTTTTCTATTATTAAGGTGACAAGTTGACCAAAGTTGCTAAGAAAGAAAGACCTACCTGTTCAGTAACGTGGGCGAAGCTCTAGTGCGGTGTCGGTGACTCCACGCTCTCGTTCCCACCTTGGATCTGCCCATGTCTCCGACTTCGTCTACCTGCCTTCTCCTTGCAACTGGTTCACCTGCACACCAACAAACAGAAACACCCGTGAAGAGAAGGGTGTGAGAAGAGAAAAATTAAAGGAATGGAGTAGAAACTTACTTGAATGCGCATTTCCCCGGCAACGGCGCCAGAAAAAGTATGGTGTAGACCCAGATAGGTGGTGTTAATATGGTGATTTAATCATTGAAATGCATATAGTGGTTAACCTAAATCGAGCCTAACCATCTTTTTACAAAAATTTTTAACTTGGCCTACTTGATTTTATCTTAGTCACTTTTAGGCCCAGGGTCGAACTCAGGGAAGCGGGATTAGAGATGAATAAGTTTCTACGCCCTTCCTACAATAAATCTCTTCCGTTCGTTTATTATGTTTTTGGTGTTTTTCTATTTAAGATTTTTTTCTGATAATTTTTATCCTTGAGGTACACCCTCAAAATCAGGTTCTTGGCTTTGAGCCAAATTAGGGTTCCAAAACTGGTCTTGCTATTCACAAGACTGAGTACCTGTAAGTCAAAGATTATCTTTTCTCTTTTGTATATTTTTTTTTATCTTTTTAATGGCAGGAAAGAGATAGAAATAAGATAAATATAGTATATATATGTATATATTATAAATGTATATAGGGGTGGGGGTGGAGGTGGAAATGACGTGTAGCACGGTGTCGAGTTGATCGTCGTCTAGGAAGACGCAACCAACAGGACGAAGTGCCGCGTGGAGTGTAGGATGGATGGGTAGAAGATGTGTGCGAAGACGCTTTCTGTACGCGTGTATCGGGGAATATCAGCAACTGGTGCAGATATTCCTGCGATACAACGTGTGGTAGGTGATATGAAAATATATATATATATGTATGTATATATGAAAATATATATCTATATGTATATATGGTTATAATTATATAGGTGTATGTGTAGTTATATATGTATATATATATATGTATATATATATAGATATGTAGATAGTTATAGATATGTATTTATGTATGTATATTTGTATATATATATATGTATAAATATATGTGTATATATTTATATATGTGTGTATACTAATACTTAGTTATATAAGTACTTATAGATATATGTATATATATAAATATATATGTATATATAAATATATATATATAAATATATATATATAAATATATATATGTATATATATATATAAGTATATAGTAGTGTATAAGTGAGTGGGTGTGTGTACGAGAGTGTGTGTGTGTGTATGTGTCTGCAGGAGGGAGTGAGAGAGTGCTGTGAGAGAGAGAGAGAGAGAGAGAGAGAGAGTGTCTGCTGGAGGAAGAAGGCGCGGCGAGTTAAGTCATCCGGAGCCTCCAGCCGTCGTCTGATGGCCACACACAGGTGCAGGCACGTAGGCGCGCGAAGAGGTGGAGCGTAGCGCACTGCAAACCGTAGCACACCACGCTGCGCGATGAGGGAAACGTAGGCAAAGAAGCGGGCGTTGGGAGAGACATAGGCGTAGACAGGTGAGGGCGTTGGCGTATGCGGGAGCGAGCGCGCAGATGGGCTGGCGATCGTTGCAGCATGGAGAGAGAGCACGCGGTGACCGAATAAGTGAGAAGCTTTCCGGTCACCGCATTGTAGCTATAGTGTCGCGCTTTCTAGTGTGAACAGTAGCTACAGTGCGCGCTCGGCTCACACGACCGGCTGTGGCCTGTTCTGCATGTGCGGGCGCTGTGGAGCGTGCCTGCGTGCGTGGAAAGAGCTGCGTCAGCTGCTACAGGGGTGCGCGGTGGCTTGCGCACACGGAAGAAGAGTCCAATGCCGTGCTGCTGCTGTGCTTGAGCTTCAAAGCTCGGCTCTGTGGCAATGGCGGAAATGGCTTGGAACGACGAAATAGAGAGGTGAACCACCACGCCCACCGGCTCTTTAATGAGCTAGGAGGTGGTGGGACTCACAGTGGTGGTTGTGTACCACTGTGAGTTGCTCCTGCCTGCAGCGTGGCTCTTCAAGAGGAAGAGAGGCTGCATATGGAGGGGAGAGGGGAGGAGACAGCCTGGAGAAGGAGCTGCTGTTTGCGTTCTTTTCTTTGTGTGGACTAGGCGCAGCTGCAAGGAAGAAGGCTATGCTCTTTTTAAAGAGGAAAGAGGCATGCATAGCCATGCCCTGGGCTGTGCATGGCTCTGCATGCGGCTGGCAGGGCAAGCTTGTTACAGAGAATGGTGCGAAGAAGAGCTGCCATGCCTTGCAGCTGCGGAGAAGAAGAAAATCAAAGTCAATAAAAAATGAGGATGGTGATTTTGTGAGGCAACACTTGAGGAAAATGTTAATTTCAAGGCCATTTTATTCACTCTTCTCCCCTCTCAAATAAATGCATGCATGCGTTTATTTTCACAAATGCAACTATGGCCACCTAATATACACTAGCAATGCTAGGAAATAGCACAAGTTGGCACAATTGTTGGTGTATTTTTGCTGTGCAATCAGGTATAACCTCCTTGCCCCTTCTCATTCCATGATTTTGTGAGGCTTTGATCTTGGTTTTGCAATGCCCCATTTGTCTTGTTCGTAGTAGTACACCTCATGTGGTTTAAATCTTGGACCTATTCCCTTTTTCCCTAGGAGCTCAAACCCTAGGATCAAGACTTAGGGCGTAGGACTTGTTTTAGGCATTAATACTCTTAATATGTGTTTGTATGTTATTTTTGAATGGCAAGAGTATTACCTCAAATGACTCAAGCCGTCATCTAAGTGGCTTGGGTCCAAAGGTGTATTGCCACATGACTATGGTAGGTTGTATTGCCCCAAGGCATACTACCACACAAAATGTTTTTTATGTGATGTTGTGTGCATGTATATGGTGGAATGGAAGATATATTTCCCTATGGAATAGGCAACATTTATGCAAATTGGTTGAATGGATTGGCCTTTGTTTTTGTAGGTATCCTATCTCCCAACCTTCAAAACCCAACCCACTCGCCCTACCCATAATTCCTCCCTGTAGGAAGCAAGCCAAAGGCTCTTCCGCTTCCTCTTCCACCTATTCGACTGACCAATTGCGTGGCAACATCGCTAGATAGTGGTTTCGTTGCTTTGCAAATGCCTAAGTAAAGAGTCCCCGCTTCATTGTGTGGAACGATCTTGCACACCTAAACCTACGGGAACACTTTGAAACTCTTCATCTATTCCACTATTTTGACCGTTAGTTCCACTCTGGTGCTGGAACTTGATAAATATGCATTTATCCATGATAAAATGATGACTTATGATAGTTCCTAAGCTTAACATTGCATGAAGCATTGTGAATAATGCATAACATTCATTACATTGCATTTAGGATAATTTGTGTAGTTTGTACATTAATCTCTACATTTTATAGGGCCAAGAGGCAATGCGATATCTTTACGGGCTTCGGATGGAAAATCAGACTATACAGATGGATTCAGAACAACAATGGCAGTCCATCAGTGTAAAAACCACCCCGATCAAAGTTCTATAGCACCCTTTACATGAAGAAGAAGTTGAACGGCCACATGGCACCACGTGGCACCATGGCAGCTCTCCAACCCAACTGCAGCTACCCCTCTCAAGCCACGCTCGTCAGATCTCGATCGTTGGATTCAAATCCAACAGACGTCGAGAGGCCATGTTGCCCTCATCAAGTCATACAAAGAGAAGCTCCACGCAATCTCGACCGTTGGATCAAGATCCAACAGTCATGGATGCATGAGCCTTGATTCCTAAATGAGACCCAAACTTGCCCTTAGCACATTGGTTAGTGCCCCCACTCCCAATGCACAGATGAGAGATCGAAGCCCCACGGGCAGATTTAATCCGCTGAGTGCGCGCGGGTGAAAATTGAGCTGTCGATGGGCAATTGAGCAGCGAAGGAAGTGGCGATGTGGCACTCTGAGCATAGCGCGATCTATGCCCACATAATACCATGGGGGTGCACGCTAAATCACATGTGCAGTAGAGGCACGATCTGGAGCATCCTCTTCCGCGTGATTAGAGCCCTTCATTCGCCATCCAAGGGCGACGATTCACTCCATTGCGACTTAGTGGATGCCAGTTGATTGATGCATGTGATGGCAGCTGGAGATGCGAGTTGGACGACCAGGGAAGCACGAGCGCGATCAACACGCGAGATGGATGGCCAGCACAACTTGCTACATCGAGCGCATGAGCTAGTGTAAGTTGGCTACAGCAATGCATGAGTGAGATCTACAGCGATGTCCTGGAGGTCACTAATTGTCCCATACCCATTTTTAGCCCCCTCTCATCCACTATATAATATGACCTACACACCCCCCTTGCCTACCCATCCCTACCTAGCTATTCCCCACCCACTCAAGAGCTCCAAGAAGCCTCCCAAGCTCCCAAGAGCTCATTCCCAAGCTCAATGGCCTCCTATTATTGTAATAGTCCCATACTCCACCAACTACTCAACCTTACCCTCACCTCCTTCATAGGAGACCACAAAGCCATCCCCTCACCTCCATTCGAGTACAGGATAACCTCCACCTCCTCATCACCATTCCTACAGCTCGGTCAAGTGGCCCTCTACCCAAATTCCTCTTGCACCTCATCCCTGACGTCAAATACCTTATCTCCTCCATCCAAGCCACTGCCAAGTGTTGTCATCTCTCCAGACATTTGCTTTTGTAGATTTCTTGTCATCTTCATTCTATTGTTATTTTTCTTAGCATATCTCTGTTTAGTGTAATAATCATTATTCTGGATATATCAGATTTCCTTCATGTCTCTATTCTCTCTCTCTTGATTTTTTTCTCTAGTAAATTATCTTGGCTAGTTCTTCATTATAAAAATACAAAAAAATCACAAAACCCTAAAAATACCAAAAAGAAATAAAGCGAAACATGGATTTCAAGGAAACAAATGTCGCCTCCATGTGTGTTGAACGGTATTTTTCGCGAATCGCTACGCTTACGAGATTGGTTTTGGAAAACCTGTCGTTGTAGTTCAAAAAGCGAAGAATTCGTGTTCAACAAATAAAATTTATACCGAAAATAATTCCGGGTCGAACACAGGGAGGCTACGTTGATCTATATTCACAATTATATTCTTTTAGGTTTTTTTTTTTATAAGCAAGGCGATATAATTATAATGGAGCTATCAAACTAAAAGAAAGAGAGAGAGAGAGAGAGAAAGAGAGAGAGAGAGAGAAAGAGAACATTCATTCAATATTTCAACTGTTTATAAAAGTTACACTAGATTGTGGAAAATCAATTACACTATAAAGCAGGAAAATTCTACACTAGAAAAGCTATAAATAAGAATGGGAGAGAGAAATTATCCTCCTCTACGATTGCCTGGAGGACGAGCTGGACGGGACGACGCCTGGACGAAGGAGAGCGAAGCAGGACGAAGGAGGACGAAGCAGAAGAACAGGAACAGATCCACTTCCGAAGGGGAACGAAAATTGGACTTTATCTCGCAAGAAGCATCCCGGGTGTGGGACAAGCTTCTTTTGAGCTTTGGAGGGGTAGAGAGGAGAAAGAAGGGATGAGAATTTCGTATGGAGGGGGTCTCCTTTTATAGTTGCAAGGAGTGGGGGCAAAAATGGACATTACAACTTTAAAATAATAAAAGAGGGCTCTTTAGTGATGGATAAATTCGTCACTAAAGCCCCGACGTGGCCGTCGCCTCCGCGCCCACGCGCGCCTCCTCGGCTGGCCGCTCCTCAACGCCCGCGCACGTCCAGCGCTTTTCAGCCGTCCGATCGCGAGATCGGACGGCTTAAGATGCGTCCGCACCTGCGCGCTGCGTGCCCCCCGCGCGTCTGATTGCGCGTCCGATTGCGCGTCCAATCGTGCGTCGGCGCTATCGGGCGCGCGTGGCCGTCCGATCTCCATCCGACACTCCAATTGCTCGCGCCCGCCGCTTCTCGCCACGGCTCGAACCCGCGCCCCGCGCTCGCGATAGCGCGCTCGACCGCTGCGCCATGGGGCGCGGATGGTCGAGCAGGAGTTTTTAAATGCGAGCGCCCACAGCCGTTGGATTAAGATCCAGCGGCAGAGAGCGATTGGGCGCGGGGCTTTCACAAGACGCAAGCGGTCGTTTGGGCGGCTGAGATGGCGCCACGTGGTGCTATCTTGGCCGTCCATCTTCTGGAAGTTATAGATGGTGCCACGGATGTCGGATTGACTCGATTTTTGTGTCGTTGGGCTGCGATCGTCGATCCGAATTCATCCATGCGGTCGGATTTATCATCTGAAGTGCGGATTTACACCATCCTGGCCCTTGATCTTCTAGGGTTCCCAGGTCACTATCTGATGCTACGGATGCCTGATTAGGGCGATCTTGGAGTCGTTGAACTCCAATCGTCGCCCTGATCACATCCATACGATTGGATCTTTGATCCGAGGTCCTGATAAAATATTTGCCCTATCCAAGCACATAAAAGGAGACAATTAACCTCCATTTTATTCAAACTATTCTAAATGCAAGATGATGCATGTAATGCAATATTTATATCATGAAATGCAATCCTATGCTTAAGAACATGCATAAATAGACATCTTAAGTAGTGTAAATGTGTTTACATCAATGTGTTTGACTTGGGACTCCCTTTGAGTTTCGATATAAATTTTATTTGGTAGCGATTTTTGTGACTACGAAGATGGGTTCCTCAAACCCCTAACTTTTCCTCATGAAAACACGCTAATCATTTTGGTGCCGTTGCCAGGAAGGCAATGGAATTTGCTTTCTTTTTCCATGTTTCTTTGCATAGTTATTTACTAACCCCTCTTGCCTCTAGTTTGCTATCTTGCAGGTACCCTAGCAAGGAGATCTAAGTGTGGTAGATCAGAGTAAAGTGCAGGTAAATTGGTTTGTAAGTGTCCCCACATTCCCCCCCACTAATTTCTCATTCCACCACATAAATAAACATGCTTTAATCTACTTAGGTGTTTGCATAAACCCTAGGATAGAAACTATTTGTCTTGTTTACCACCTCCACTCATCTCACCCCGCGCATAAAAAAAGACAAAAAGAAAAAAAAATTCTGATTGTGGGACAAATTAACACACACACTATGCACACCCACATTTGAGGCACATAACCACATTTGATTTTATCTACTCAATTGGGATTTCGACCTATGGAACCAATACATGCATCAATACGCATAAAAGAGTATAAATTAGATTAGCTTAATCATCTTTATGTGATTTAACTGGCGATGCATCAGGGCCAATTGGTTGAATTGCTTGGACCGCACCACCTAATTTAAAATTAATTCATCTTGTAGCTGCCCCATAGATTTCAAATAATTAGGTCAACTTAGACACTCCATATTTTCTTGATTTATAAAGGAAAATACTTGAACTCGTGCTTTCAAACTTGGTTTAACTTACAAAACCTGGTTGAATACACCTAATATTTGAATCCTAAAAGCTACTAAGCAAGATTCAAACCG
This sequence comes from Thalassia testudinum, assembly GCA_037157565.1. Lineage (NCBI taxonomy): Eukaryota > Viridiplantae > Streptophyta > Magnoliopsida > Alismatales > Hydrocharitaceae > Thalassia > Thalassia testudinum. The sequence goes on along the minus strand of JAZHRO010000055.1, from coordinate 137,667,793 downwards.
TAAAATTCACTTCATCCTTAATAATCTTTCTTGAAAACTTTTAGTTGTGCACATACACATTCTCAATGAATTATTAAGGGCACAACCCATTAACATGGCCCATTACATTCTGAAAGCAGTACTATCTCAAGCTTTAATTAAAATTGAGTAGACGTTGGCCCTAGGATTCATAGAGGTCATTTCAGGGTACTCTTTTGAATGCACTTTGAATTAGTGACATTTGCTTACTTCAAAAGGTGTTAAGTTGGGGGGCCCGATTGTCAAACGACTTAAGTGGGGATTTGGAATAATTAGCAGCTGATTAGTAGGTTTTCATGAAGAAAAGTTAGAATTTTAGGAAATCCATCATCGTAGTCGCAAAACTTGATACCAAATAAAATTTACCAAAACTTAAAAGGGAGTCTTGGGTCGAACACAGGGAGGCAATGTTTGCTTCTTGAAATTTGCATTTCGCTTTTTTTATTTTTGGTGTTTTAAGGATTTTGCTATTTTTTTTGGTATTTTAAGATAACACTAGCTACTTGAATAAAGAGAGTAGAATATCAGCACAAAGAGCAAGCTAAGCAAGTCTAAAACTAAATATAGAGAAATGAAACTAATATATTGAGAATAGAGTTTATTACAATTACACTAAGTAGAATATAGTACGAAAGATAAAGGAAATAGAGGTGAGAGGAAGTTTCTCAAGGTGGACGTTTGTTGAGACGATGGTGCTTGGTGGCAGCTTGGACGAAGGGGGAGAGGTGTTGGATGTCGGGGATGAGGCATAAGACAAATTCGGGTAGAGGAAAGCTTCTCTTGGTTCGTGGGAATGGTGATGAGGAGGTCGAGGTGATCATCTACCTGAATGGAGGTGAGGGGATGGCTCTATTGTCTCCTATGATCGGGGTGAGTGTAAGGTTGAATACTTGGTGGAGTAGGGGAATGCTACACTAATAGGAGGCCGTGGAGTTTGCAAAAGAGCTCTTAGGAGCTTGGAGGGCTCTTTGGAGCTCTAGAGTAGGTGAGGAATGGCTAGGTAGAGATGAAGCTCAATGGGGAGATGAAGTGTGGTTTAAATAGGTGAAGGGAAGAAGTTTGCCGCGGCCATGCACTACAATGCTACGCATATGACACGCACCGTGTGTGCATTGCCCACGCACAGCTACGTGCAGCGCATCGCACGTGCACGTGCATCATGCTTGGAACTGGTGCATCCGCGCACTGCAGCTAGCAGATGCTAGACATCCGTAATCGATAGATGAACATTCGAGGGTGGAGAGCGAGGGCAGATCTGCGCTCTCAGATCCCGCATGCTTTGCGCCTATGTTGGCAAGGGTGAATATCCACCGTTTGATCCCAATCATGTGGCTGAAGGCATGCGATGATCATGCCTTCACGAAATTTGAATGCACACGCAATGTGCCTTCTTGAAGATTCGACGATGGAGAGTGCACACGGTCATCTAAAATGGGAATCCCAGATTGCGCTCGTCTGATCTAGCATGCATCTAATCGCATGCGCTCGTCGAGTGGGCATCTAATCGCATGCGTGCAATCTTAACCGCTCGATCAAGATCAAGTGGTCCAATTTTGCTAATGTTGAGGAGGTTGTGGCAAATCGCTGCTCGAACCCTTGCCACTTTGAGAGCTGAGTGCGCAACCATTGTGGCAGAACATTTGATGGTCCTACTAAGGGCTATTGCCACCCTAGTTCTTGACCGTTGGATGAAGATCCAACATTCAGTATTTCATCAGATCTTCCCCCTTTGGAGCTAAGTGGTCGATTGAGCAGTGGATTCTCAGCTGTTGGATTGAGGTCCAATGCCTGGGATCTCCTCTTGAGACACTTTGGAGGAGGCTGGGTGACGTTGGGCGATGTGGATGGTGTCATGTGCTACCATCTAGACCGTTCACCTTTCCTTACTTGCAGAGGATCCACGATGCTCGGATCTAGATTATTTCCATGTTGCCTGATGATAAACACACATGAATTCATGATAAAATGCTTATTTATGATAGTTCCTAGGTCTAGCATTGCATATCATAGTATAAATATTACATAACATTCATTTTATTGCATTTAGGATAGTTTACATATTTTGTATATTAATTCCAACATTTTATATTGCCAGAAGGTAGTGTGACATCTTTATAGGCTTCGGATGAAGAATCCGATAGTATGGATGGATTTGGATCGACGATCGCAGTTCGTCAACACAAAAATCACCCCGATCAGAGCTTCGTAGCATCCTCTATAAGAGGAAGAAGAAGATGGGTGGCCCAGATGGTGCCACGTGGCACCATCCAGGCTGCCCTACACGAGCCATAGCCTCCCCAACTTCATGAAAGGAGAGATCCTAGCCGTTGGATCTCAATCCAACTGTTGAGAAATGTTCTACATCGGTCGGTCTCTCCTCCAAAGTGTAGTGACGTTGACGAAATGCATTAAGTTAAATCCGTTGTTATAGCATGTGTTTACGACAACAATTTAAAATGAAGATATGGATTAGGTGAGTCCAAGTGTCAAATACGAGGAGGCGTGAAATCAGATCAGTTTATCACTTTGAGGTGTCACAAAATGATTGTTTAGTTTGCTTATGAAAAACAAGTGATAGAGAGAGAGAGTAGGGTTAGAAACTTAAGATTATAGCATGGTGATTACTTAGCTATGCATGAAACATAACATGATGAAACAAAATGGAAATATATTGCATAAGTAGAGTTGTTTCACAATAAAAATGCTAGTGGAAAGCTTTAAAACACACAAACATTAACTAGGGTAAAAAGGTGCAAAATGAAGAGGTGAGGTAGTAACAGAGGTAAATGGGCTTCCGTCAACGGTTCGGCAACTCCGGGGGAGTGTGAAGTGTGCTAGGTAGAGCTAAGGAGAAGCTAGGAAGGGATGCTCATAAATGGAGTGGGTGTGGGGGTTTTAATAGTGGAGAAGAGGTTTCCAAATTAGGTAAGGGCTTTACCAACATCCAAGACATCGCTAAAACAACTCCAAAAATGTTGGTGTAGCCCCTCACTCATTTGTCCCTTTGCGCATGCATGCTTCTTCCTTCGCGTGCCACGTGCTCGCAACCTCAACCGTTGGATGTGTGCCACAGATCACTATCCAATGGCTGAGGTTGCTCCCAGACGACTAAAGCTTTTGCACGAGAGACAATCCTGGCCATCCAATAGTGTGCGAAGGGCTAAGATTGCATGCGATGTCGTGTGCTAGATCGTGCCATGGGCGCACGATGGATGGTGCGTTGGCATGAGTGTGAGAGATTGCTTACATCAGAGAGTGCCACATAGCCACCCTCTACACCATCCGTGCTCTCATCTACGACTGAATTTTGCTTGTGCGTGCCTCTGCTGCTGATTTGAGCATCGCCAAGGCTCGAGTGCAAGTCTTCGTGCATGGATTTGAGGTGCTCACCATTGCGGCAGCGACGCGAGATGGTCGCATTCTTCGCGGATCCTTAGCCGTCCGATCTTTGATTGGATGACCTAGAGTGCTTGATGGAGGCGTGCTAGAGAAAGCGGTGATTGCAGGCACGTGGATGCGTGACACGTGGCTGGCTTTGGGTCGTTGATCATCATATCAATGGCTAGAACTTCCCAGGCTTGTTGTGGGAGCTATGGAGGTCAGATTGAGGTGATTTTGAATCTGTTGGACTCCGTTCGTCGATCTGGATCCATCCGTGCGGTCTGATTGCTCATCTGAGGCTTGTTTAAACATGCATTTGTGCACATGGCCATTAAACATTGGTTATAAGAAATCTCAACTCATTAGGCATGCAATGCTCCCAAGCTCATTATGATATGTCATTAATGTACATATACCCTTGAGATTGACTCTAGTTGATAGAATTATCACCGTTAGATGTAGAGTCATCATGCAGCAAGGAAGGCTTCATCTTGACCATTGCATCTTCATCCAATGGTCGAGGCGCGTGGCTGCACCTCACCTCCACGCGACAAAGCAACTCTTTGTCCAAACAGTGAAGCATCTGATCAGCAAATGAGAGGCGCAGGTTCGAGCCTCGATCCTCCGTGCCTACTCCCGCATCGGCTAAATTAGACCGTGCTATCTTGATTGAGCAGTCGAGATGTCGCACGTGCACTGGACAATGACGCGCAATCGCATGCCAAGGCAAACATGCACCATCTGGAATGCTCATTTAATTTGATCAGGCGCATTATCTATCATCTGATATTCGCGATTGCGCGATGAGCGTGATTCAAATCTTGCAAGAGGCACGATTCATGCATGCTCCTCGGCCACATGATCAAGATTGAACGGTGGAGATGCTTTCTTGACCAGCGAACGTGCTATTTGAACGACCGCAAGGGCACGATCTGTGGGCACCCCCAACTGTGTGATGGTTCATCCAACGGTTACCAGCGAGCACATTATTTGAATGGAAGTAAGCACATGCCTCCTCCTCGCGATCTCAGCCATCCACGCCTGATCCAATGGCTAGAGATCTCTGCACATTGCGCTAGTTGTAGCCGTGTCTCGTCATGCCAGCAGAGGTGCTTGAATGTATAGCGACACCCCTGGCGAGTCTTCAGTGACGTTTTCAATGTTGCTGAAGACCTGTATGCGTAAAACATCTCCAGTCCACCACTATATAAACACCATGACCCCTTCCCTTCCAATCCATCTCTACCTACTCTACTCCCACCTACTCCTAAGCTCTAGTAGCCTACCAAAGCTCCCTTAGAGCTTATTCCAAAGCTCCAAAGGCCTCCTATTAGTGTAATGTTCTTATACCCCACCAAATATTCATCCTCCATCTCACAACCTTAATAGGAAGCCTTGGAGTCATCCTCCTACCTCCATTCCAGTAGAAGATCATCTCCAGCTCATCCCCATTTTGAAGCCTTGGTGAAGCATTCCTCTACCTAACGTCCTCCTGCATCTCACCTTCGTGGTCCAGCACCTCACCTCTTCATCCAAGCTACCGCCAAGCACCATCGTCTCACTAAATAGGCGATTTGGGAAATTTCTTCTAACCCCTATCTCTTTTGTATTTTTTAGCATAATGTAACAAACATTTTCATGATATATCAGATTTGTTTCCATCTCCTTTGTGAGTTATCTTACTTTCCTTTTCTTCACAAAAACACCAAAAAATCACAAAAACCTAAAACACCAAAAAGAAATAATAAGAAGCGTGGATTTCAACGAAAGTAAACGTCGCCTTTCTATGTTCGACCTAGGACTCCCTTGGAGTTTCAATTAAAAATTGTATTTGATAACATGTTTTGCGAACTACGATGATGGGTTTCTCCTAACCCTGATTTTACTCCACCAAAACTTGTTCATCATTTTGGCGTCATTGCCAAGGAGGCAATGAAATTTGCTTTCTTGTCTTTCATGTTTCATTGCATTTACTTATTATTAACCCCACTTGCCTTTGATTTATTGTCTTGCAGTTACCCTAGCAAGGAGATCCAAGTGTGGTAGAAAGGAGTAAAGTGTGGGTAGAGTAATTTGTAAGTGCCCCCACATTTCCCCCCTCACTAGTTTCACTTTCGCCACATCCATAATCAAGACCTAATCTACTTAGGTGTTTTCATAAACCCTAGGATAGAATTTGTTTGTCTTGTTTGTCACCTCCACTCATCTCACCCTCGCATATTATATATATACATATATAAAAAAAAGATAGTTCTTGTGGGACAAATCAACATACACACTGCATACACCTGAATTTGAGGCACACAACCTAACTTGATTTTTATCTACTCAATCGAAATTTTGACCTGTGGAACTAGTACACCAATTCAACACATAAAGGAGTAGAAACCATACTAGGTTAACCACCCTTTTGTGTGCCCTAATCGGTGGTGCATCTAGGCCAGTTTATTGAATTGTTTGGGCTGCACCACCTACTCTAAAAGGAATTCATTTTGTAGCTGCCCCATAGGATTCAATATTTAGGTCAAGCCAGGCACTCCATATTTCTTTTTGATTTGTAAAGGAAAACACTTGAACTTGTGATTTCAAACTTGGTTTGCCTCCTGAAAATTTCGTTGAATCTACTTAATATTTGAACCCTAAAAGCTACTAAGCAAGATCTGAATCTTAAAACTCACTTCATCCTTAATATTCTTGCTTGAAAACTTTTTGGTTGTGTACATACACACATTTTCAATGAATCATTAAGGGCACAACCCATTAATGGCCCATCACATTCCAAAAGCACAATATCCCAAGCCTAATGATGGGAACACCATCATGAGTCATAAGTAGCTCAATTTGTTCTTATAAAGTAAATAAAAGCTCCTACATATCAGTCAGAAGGTCTCTAGAGCAGGGTGAGTTATTTTGTGAAGGAAAGATGAAAATAAGGTTATTTATGCAATTTTACCATCTTACCACAAATACAGAATAACCACGGGGTATGCCAGGGATTTATTAATGGTCATTTAGTCATTAATGTCTAATAAGTGGGTTCATGCAGATAGAAACGGGTTTTCACGCATTGCAAGAATTAATGGACATCTGAAACCCTAAAAATAGATCCACTTAATTAACTGAGGTTTTGGTCAATATAAAATTTACACAAACCCTCTAAAATTCATATAAAATTATTCTCTAGGGTTTAGCATCGTTGAATTGACCATCAGAACCCATTTTGACCCAAAATAGAGTTACAGACTGACTATTGCCCTAATTTAGGTTTTTACATAAATTACCCAATCAAACGAGGTCAAACCAAAATCAAACTTCACCATTAGATTCCTTGGATTCAAATTAGGTTTGTATCAAAATTTGAGCCCAATTTGAGATCATTTCGACCAAGTTTGACTTTTATTATCCAAAATAACCCCTCAGCTTTTGAATCTATTACAAAAAGCCCCCTATCTTTGTTGTCACTCTTTGCAAAAAGATCCTTCCACCATTTTCGTGAAGGAATCCTACTCCGATGAGGTTTGTTTGGCAAGAACTTGTTGATTGTTTGACGAATCCCTCTCAAAATTGAAAGGGAGATTCGTCAAGTAATTGCCTTCCTTTCAAACCTATTCGTGGGCTCCAATTCTTTCCTAATCTTTCTTGCGAATGCATGAGAGATGTGGGTATCCTTCTGTGGCAAGCTTACCAAGCTTGAAAGCTTGGTCTCTAAGCTTTAAACTCCTTCCTATGGCCTATAAAAGGAGAAGGGGCAAGAACCTTAGCTCCTTAGCAATTCTTGGCCTAAGAAACTCCCTTCTCCTCCTTCTCTTGCCGACTTAGGATTTTGCTCCAGTGACTACCTCCGTTCTCCCTCTTCCGGTCGTCCAACCATCAAATTGGATGGCCCAATGTCTTTACTTTGTCCTCACGAACTTTTCTGGCCAAAGAGAGGTCGTTCCTCTATCTCGCTCGTCGTTGCCGCCTCGCTGTCCTCTTCTCCTTCTTTGCCACGATCGGAGCTCTCAGGTTCTCCTCTTCATCCCTAAGACCCTCTACTTTTTACCTTCACCCTCTACTTCACTTCCCTCTCACTTGCACTCACAAACACCCACTGTCTCAACCCTAATGCCTTCACCTTCCTCCGCTCCGGTGAAGCCTAGCCACCGCGCCACCACACGAATCGCACCACTACCACCCCCATCAGCTTTGCCACAACTCCACCAAATAAAGCATTAACCTAATTCCACCAATTAGCCACTCTACCATCTCCCCGAACACTACCACCTTCGCAGCTCTGCAATGACCTCGCCCTACGCACACAGCTCCCCACATCACGAAACCACCATTGCCATGTTCGCCGTGCTTTGGTGGACCTTTTGAGCTGGTTTGATGAGGTCGAAAGATTGTGCTACTCTTTTCAAGTGCTTCACCGGACAGCCGCCGCCGCATCGTTGACGAAGAGATTTTCTCTTACTTATGATAGCAATAGAAGAATACGTCATTGTAATTAATGTGGTGGAAATCTCTCAATCAGAAATTAACATAGATATGAATTTAAACCACAATAACGGATGTCGTATCCGCAAGGATGAATAGACCAATAAATTCATGAGTCAAGGAATACATAGTTCGCAAACTCTTCTGCAACTTTAATGCGAGGAATATGCTATTTTAAATGAAGTTTGCAATTTCCTTAAAGGTTTAGGGGTATTTATGTAGTTTTTGCATCAGGAATTAAGCTCCAAAAATATGTGTATGATGCATGTGTAATGGCTTATCATGTAAATTCAACTTTCATGCAATTCTGATTTGAAATTCAAGGTAGAAACATGCACATAACACAAGTAAAATAATTTCAGGAAAATCTGAGTGCATTAGTGCAATGTGGCCTAAATAAAATACTAATATAAAATTGGCAATGGCATTGAATGTAATTATTAATGGAGATAAAAACAGAGGATTTCTCCTCTCTCCTCCTTGCGTGTGCAGCCGCGTACGGTTGGCCGCGAGAGTCGGCGGGGAGGTGCGGCTTGACGAGGGCTATGCAACGATGGTGACGCGGCAGTCGGCAGGTAGAAGAGGATAGCAGCTGCTGCAGCCGCTTGGCTGACTGCATGCTAGACGTGGAGGCGTAGGTGCATGCGGGTGCGCTCCTGCAGGGCGCTGGTCGCGAGGGCGTGAGTGGGCACCTACAGGGCGCTTGGTGAGGGCGCGGGTAGGGCGGTGTGCCTACAGGGCGTGATGCGATGGGTGTTGTACAGGTGCCTGCGGGGGGCGCTGGTGATGGGCGCGGGCCTGGCAGGGGCGCACAAGGTGGAGGCACTGCGGGGAAGCGCCTACGGGGAGGAGCGCTGGAGGCACGGGAGTGGTAGCGGCGCACAAGGTGGAGGCACTGTAGGGAGGTGCTGCAGAGGGTTGAAGGCGCTGGCGGGGGAAGTGCCTGCGAGGGTGCGGGCGCCTGCAGGGGTACAGGAAAGTGAGCGAGGGTAGGCTGGGGTGGTGTGAGTGCTAGAAGGGGGAAACGCCTGTGGGTGCGGGTGAGGCGGTGCGGTGATGGCACTGGTGTGGGTGCGGTGGCTGCAAGCTAGAAGGGTGACGCTTGCAGTAGAGGCTGTGGCGGGCGGTGGATGCACAGTGCAAGCCTTCAAAACACAGTGGATATCCCCCTCAAGGGGGAGGAAGAAGATCCTCCTCTCCTGTGCTCCTCCTCTTAACTCCTCTCTTCCGCACTACAAGGGATTTTTAAAATCCTTTTTCCAATTTTAACCAGCGGCAGTTTGCATTTATTAAGGGAAGAGTTGCAGCTAGTCAATGGATGAGGGAGGGGTTGAACCTGTTTGTTGGGGAACTTTATTCCCCCCTCCTTGTTCCTTCTAAATATCATTCTTGCACATGAAAATATAAAATCACTACATATTAAGTTATAGAATGCTATAAAATAGATGTAAACTTAAATCATGATGCATGCAAACATTCTATAACTTAATGTAGTTATTAACAAACCTAAAAGGTAAGATTAAAGTTACTTAGGCATAATATTAGTCCATTAAAATGGACTCTTAAAATACCCCTATGCCTAAGATTTGCTAGTCCCTAGCAAAAATGAAAAATAATATAAGTAATCAGAAGATTTCTTCTTTTCTTTTGCAAAACTTAGAGATCCAAACAAATGTGACGTGATAATAGGCTAAGTAACGGATCCAAGTGAAAATGCCAATTCGCATTGGGAGTTCGTACTTCACCCTTGGTAAATATTTCTGTCAGGATAGGCAACTACTTCCCTCAGGGATAAAGCAGAAGATAATCTGTAATTTGACCTTGGCTTTTGGCTTAGGTAGGAGATATCGAGTAGAATGGATTTGTATTTGGTGGCACACACTCATCTGGCGCTACATGTGGTCTAGTACTACAGAGTCTAGATCTCTAGACTATTAGAAAAGTCAACTCAGAGAGAGGCTAAACAACTGTGCTCTCTTAATGTTCCTGGGCACTCCTTTTTTCTTTCTTTCTAAGATCACAAATCTCACCAGATTTAGAAATTGTACTCACTATTTGGTGGTCTCACATGGCATCCACACTTCAATTAAAGTCCCAATAACTCTACATCTAAGTTAGAGTCCTCAACCAGTATTCGAGCGATCAGAAATACTAAAAGGTAGGTATGGGTCATATTTGGTGGAACGCGATAGGTGTTCTGTTTCCTCAGAAACAATGTTACATTATAAACTTGGACCTTTTTTTTTGTAATATAACTGTTTCTTCTTTTTTTTTCTTTTTCTTTTCTTTTCTCCCTTTTTTTTATTTTATTTTTTATAAATCGACACAGACTTTTATTTATGAGGCATTATTAAGGATGATGATGGTTAAGAGGATATTGTGTGGCTTATTTGGTGGAAGTGGCTATTCTCGGCACCGGGAAGGAATGGATAGGATAGGCGTATTTCTGACCTTTGACACTATTACCCTCCTTCAGCCGGGGACTCTATGAAGGACGGTCGTAACCATCCACCATAGTCATAGCTTTATTAAGACTCCATCTCTATGTATCTGCCTTATTTGGTGACTCTCAGGAATTCACACAAAGTACGCACACAGGAACAGAGAGTAAAAAAAATTATGCCTAACTCTAAGGTATCATCATCTAATCATCCAAAACTTAAAAGTCCTTGCACTAGACTTAGCGCACTAGTAATCTCTCTACTTTCATCTCACCAATATAGGGTGGATCTACTAGAAGATAGTATGCTTGACTCCCTATCACTTGTCCAAGGGTTCAGTAGACTACAAATGCTTATTGGTTTTCCTCAAGGATCCATTACCAAGTCTACGTGCACGTGAAATAAATGTACTGGATTCTAAACTTAAGAAATAATTCTGGAAGAAAAACCTCCAATGACAAAAGTATTTTGCTAGGGACTAACCCATTCAGCTCAAGAAAAGAATTTTTTTTTTAATGCTAACCTAAATGCATGAATACTTCCTACAATGCAAATGCACCCCCCCATGCCTAAATCCTACAATGTCCACATTGTAAAATTAAAATAGGAGGAGAAAGGAAAGAAATCACCTGATGACGGTGTTATTCAGACCACTGGGTTGCCTCCCAACAAGCGCTGCATTTTTTTTGTCAGCAGCCAGACTTAGAAGGAACCTATAAGTCTCGTTCCAAATAGACAAGGTTAGGCCCTAAAAATATGCGTAACAGTGCGGGCCTAGAAAACAGGTAGCCACGGATGTTGGCGAGCTGATGATGCAACGTAATACCAAATGCTCGCCAGAAGATATGAAAGCGAATAACTGCGTTGGCTACCTTGGGGGGTTTAGGAATAATAAACAGAATGTGAAAAGGGACCTCCCAAAATGGAATAAGTGGAGGATAACAAGTTTCCTCCAGAGCAGGTTGAGTTTTAAAAGTATACACATTATTAGTTCAAACCCTTGAATGGCGAGAGTAAAAGTACAAGCATCAATCCACACTCACCATTCTACCCAAGGATGTACTGGCCTGATATGTTTTCTAGAAACAATGTACATGAGCAGAGATCTGAGCCAAGGATCGGTTAGGGAGTATAAGGGTTGTTTGTAGTGTTGGAAGGTAATGGTTAAGTCCAATGAGGGCTTAGTCGGTGTTAGGTTTAATTCTAACAATGATTCAGATTGTGTATACTCCCTAACAGTTGTAGACAACAGGTTACCCTGCCTATCAATAATGATCGGAGTCATATTTGAATCAAGGGTAGACTCCCAATTACAACCCTTTGATGGCAGGGTCAAAATGTCAGAATCATCATTATTCAGCTCATCCCTAGATTCGTTTGGTTCACTCAAACTTTTTTCGAGGTGCATATGTGATTCATTAATAAAGACAGGAGTTGGATCAGTATCTTTAATTATTCCTAAAGGAAGATCAGTTTTAATATTTTGGAGTAAGCCTATATTATTGAATTCGTCATTCTTCTCAGGGTATAAATCCTCAATTGACGTGTTTTGTTCCCGAGAGTCTCCCAAAGACTTCTAATTATTTTGTTTATCCTCCTCTAATATCAACTCCTGCTTTGATGGAGGATGACTCTCAAAAGAAAGGAGGAATCTGGATTTCACCATATGGTTTATATCCTTTGGAGGTAAATCCTCAAATGATAAATAATTCCCCTGTCATTCACTCTAGATTTTCAGTCCAGGTTCCTCTATTGGGGCATCCCCATCCTCTGAAATAGACTCTTCATATCCCTGAGACCAAAATTGATCTAATTCATCCTCCATTCCCTTAGGGTCACCTTCATTGGGTGCATTTAAATCCTCAGGATATTGAATGGTAGGTGTTGATTCCCTAAGTGGAGGGTCAGGAGTAGGCTCACTAAGGGTAGAATAGGATTCCACCAAATAATCAATAGGGGAAGTGATAGGAACAATACAAACTTGACCCGGGTTGGTAGGGGTAAGGAGAATACTATCATTGGGGTCAAGGTCTTCAAGAGGTACCATCTTCCCTTGCTTTTGACTCAAATAAAGATCGGGTGGATAATCACTATGATCGTTGTCCTCTAGTGGCCGTGTCTCATTGGGAGAGTATAAGTGATAGCTACATAAAACTGGATCCCTATTGTCAATGGTTTCCTCAGAATTATTTTCATGATCATGGTCGTATGGGTAGGGATCAGAATTATTGGGAAGTGTGTAGCTAAGCTGTCTTATTTCTTCATTTAACTGTTGACTATTCCTCAACATCTCTCCCATTGATTCCATCATTTCCTTTTGCTGTTTTTGCATTTCTATCATAAAAGAGGAGAGGCTACTATTATCAGGTTGGGGAGGATAGTCAATTTCAGGCTCTGGTTGCCTAGGGGTATCGGTTCAACCTTAATACAGAAAATCATGAAGGGTGGGAGGGTTGGGTGTTTGCATGGAAGTATGGATTTCAAGGTTGGGAAATCTCGCTCCTAGGGTCTACTCAAAAGTGGGAGTTATCAAGCTAGTACTCCCAAGATAAGAATAAGAATGATCCCATGAATTGTCAATGTACCCATCAAAGGATGGATACGCTCGAGGCATGGGATCCTGATTAAAAGATGGGAAGTATTGACTCTGATAATCTAAATGATAAGAGTATGGGTAATCCGTTTATTTAAGCAAAACAGTTTTAACTCTCTTAGGATTTAGCAGAATTCATAATACAAGCAGAAACTTCCTAGAGAGTTCTACTGTCAAAGCAAACACAAATTCAGTGGGATCTTGTTTTTAGTAGATTATAGGTCTTAGAATTAAATGTTCAATTGGTGGCCAAACAAGTTTTCCAAAAAAATTACGCTTCCTAGGCCAACCTTCGCTGGTGCCTATAACCTACTCGCAAGGGATGGAAGTCTTGAATCGAGCCCACACACGAGGAACCAAAGTAACGTGGTGGATAGGCTTGTTGATTTTCGACTAACTTCCCTTGTGGTGCAAAAGCGGAGAGGTAGAAATTTATCTAGTGACCTTATGTGTGAGGTGCACAGTGTCTCAAGTATGCAAGCATACGATCGTGTTTTGATTTTTGAAATTTCGCAAACAGGATCCTTTTGCACATAATTTTTAGCCACAGATTTTAATGTCCAACCTCTTAGCAGTCCCAAATTTTAAAGTGACCATTGAATTAATTTGATTCAAGCACTTTAGTGGTCTTAGATTTAGGTTTAATGCATATGCATGATAGGTAATTGACGCTCAAGAGAAGACATACCTTACTCTAGCTTTCTTCGTACAATGTATGCAATGCAGTAAAAATAAGCTAGATGCTGCTCATTCAGTCCTAGATGGTCGCCCTATAGATATGCAGCTTCTAGTAGGTCGTTCGATATATATATATATTAATAAAAATAATAAACAAACAGACCTAATCTACTAACTAACTGAAATGCAGTTCAAACAATGCAAATAATCCTATAATCTAAGTAAATGGGAACACATTCCCGAAAATATACTCCCGCATACAAGAGCGATAAGAAATAAAGTGGCACTGGGAACACGTTCCCAAAAATACCCGACATGGGTCTAAAAGATAAAAATTAAATTCTAATGCCTATCTAAACTAAATCTAACTATGATCTACTGACTAAATTAGAAATAGGCAACTCCGTAAGCCTATGTGCGTGGGATCAAGGCCCACGTGTTCCTATTTTTGGCCTCCAGGTGGCGTCAAGGTCCACCAAAAAGATCGTCTCTGCCATGCGCATCATTCAGGTTCAATGTCGTCGCTCTACTGTGCCTCTCACCGTGTCAGATTCCTCGCATAATAAAAAAAAATGATCAGATAACTGCGCAACTCAGAATACTCAAAAAAATGAAATCGTGAATCTATTGCGTCTGTTGCCTCCCCAGCAATGGCGCCAATTTGACGGAGAGATTTTCGCTTGTGATAGCAATAGAAGAATATGTCGTTGTAATTAATGTGGTGGAAATCTCTCAATTAGAAATTAACATAGATATGAATTTAAACCACAATAATGGATGTCGTATCCACAGGGAGGAATAGACCAATAAATTCACGAGTTAAGGAATACACAGTTCGCAAACTCTTCTGCAACTTTAATGCGAGGAATATGCTATTTTAAATGAAGTTTGCAATTTCCTTAAAGGTTCAGGGGTATTTATGTAGTTTTCACATCAGGAATTAAGCTTCAAAAATATGCGTATGATGCATGTGTAATGGCTTATCATGTAAATTCAACTTTCATGCAATTCTGATTTGAAATTCAAGGTAGAAACATGCACATAACACAAGTAAAATAATTTCAGGAAAATCTGAGTGCATCCGTGTAATGTGGTCTAAATAAAATATTAATATAAAATTGGCAATGGCATTGAATGTAATTATTAATGGAGATAAAAATAGAGGATTTCTCCTCTCTCCTCCTCGCGTGTGCGGCCGCGCACAGTTGGCCGTGAGAGTTGGCGGGGAGGTGCGGCTTGACGAGGGCTACGCAACGGCAATGACACGGCGGTCGGAGGTAGCCGGCGGCGGCCGGCGGGTGGAGGAGGATGGCAGCTGCTGCAGCCGTGTAGCTGACTGCACGCTGGACGCGGAGGCGTAGGTGCACGCGGGTGCGCTCCTGCAGGGCGTCGGTCGCGAGGGTGTGAGTAGGCGCCTGCAGGGCGCTTGGTGTGGGCGCGGGTGGGGCGGTGTGCTTGTAGGGCGCGCTGCGATAGGTGTTGTGCGGGCACCTGCGGGGGGCGCTGGTGATGGGCGCGGGCCTGGCAAGGGCGCGCAAGGTGGAGGCACTGTGGGGAAGCGCCTGCGGGGAGGAGTGCTGGAGGCGCGGGCGCGGTAGGGGCGCGTAAGGTGGAGGCACTGCAAGGAGGCGCTACAGAGAGGTGCTGCAGAGGGTTGAAGGCACTGGCGGGGGAAGCGCCTGGGGGTGTGCGAGCGCATGCAGGGGTGCAAGCGGGTGCGCGAGGGTAGGCTGGGGTGGTATGAGTGTTGGAAGGGGGAAACGCCTGTGGGTGCGGGTGAGGTGGTGCAGTGATGGCGTTGGTGCGGGTGCGCCTGAGGCGGCTATAGGCTGGAAGGGTGACGCTTGCTATAGAGGCTGTGGCAGGCAGTGGATGCACAGTGCAAGCCTTCAAAACACGGTGGATATCCCCCTCAAGTGGGAGGAAGAAGATCCTCCTCTCCTGTGCTCCTCCTCCTCTTAATTCCTCTCTTCCATGCTACAAGGGATTTTTAAAATCCATTTTCCAATTTTAGCCGGCGACGGTTTGCATTTGTTGAGGGAAGAGTTTTGGCTGGCCGGAGGATGAGGGAGGGGTTGAACCTATTTGTTGGGGAAATTTATTCCCCCCTCCTTGTTCTCTCTAAATATCATTCCTGCACATAAAAATATAAAATCACTACATATTAAGTTATAGAATGCTAAAAAATAGATGTAAACTTAAATCATGATGCATGTAAACATTCTATAGCTTAATGTAGTTATTAACAAACCTAAAAGGTAAGATTAAAGTTACTTAGGCATACCAGTAGGCAGCCTTGTCCTTAATGCTAAAGGGGAACATCTTCATTAATAGGATTTCCCAGCTTTGATTTCAAGGGCCAAGAGTCTGAGATAGATTTTTTAAATCTTCAATGTCTTGGAATGGATCCTCATATTCAAATCCGTGAAAGTATGAGATTAGACCAATAATATTTGGCTTTAATTCTGGGTCATTTTCCCCAACAGGAATCCTAACATTAGGCTCTACTTGTGCATTAGATGGATTATAATAGTCGCAGAGTAGAGGCCTAGTGACGAGTCGACTTTCCGCTTTGCGTTGTAGTATTTAAGTGGTGGAAAAATCGACTAATCAATGATAAAAATAACCACTCATAGAAGAGCGGGTCGTGTCCACAGGGAGGCAATTATGCAATAAACTCTTGATTATTTTATATTCTTTCGGTTAATTGCGAAATCCCTATTCAAATCTGACATAAAATGCGATGGAAAGTAGCTTCACAATAACTTAAAAAGATAAGGGTATATGTGCAGTTTTTCGTCACTGAAATCTTCAATAAATATATGATGATTTTGTGTAATTTTCACTTGACATATACTAGAGAAAATTAGCGCACAGGTTAAGCCCAAAACCAATCTTGAAATAGGTGAATATTAATAATGTGCAATTATCAAAAAATATGAGTGTGCATGCACAATTTTGCCATAATAAAATAATAATAAATCAAAATTAATTTATGATGGCAATGGTAGTGAATGTAATTTTTAATCTCAGAGAAAACAGAGCATTTGCTCTCTCTCCTCGCGAGAGAGAGAGAGCACCAGTGGGGCTTTCACAAGCAAGGGAGGTTAGCAAGGATGAGGCCGATCCGATGGAGGTTGCGGCGTCGACAGAGATGGCCGGAGGTGGCCGGCCGGTAGAGGAGAAGAACGCCGAAGGAGGCATTGCTATCTTTGCTGTGGAGGCACTGTGGCGAGGTGTTCGCCTGCAGGAGGGGGCGCGCGGAGGTGTGTGCGACCTGGCAGGGGCGCTGCGAAGAGGAGGGCGTGCACCTGCAGGTGGGGCGGAGCGGGTGCTGCAAGGAGGTTTTGCAAAGGGTTAAAGGCGCTGGATGATGTGGTGCAGCGTCTGCGGGCGCCTGCAGGGGTGCAGGTGATGCGGTGCAGCGCCTATGGGCACCTACAGGGGCTAGGTGATGAGGGTAGTGCGGTGTAGGCTGGTGATTGGAGATGCGGCTAGAGTGGCGAGGCGGGTCTGCAAAGGTGGGGGGGCACTTTACAAGGAGGAGCTGGAGGGTGGACGCGCCTGCGGGCGCGGGCAGGTAGCTGCGGACGCAGCGCCTGTGAGTGCTTGAAGGTGGGTGCAGGTGCGCGCTGCAGGGAGGCACAGGTGGCTCGGTGCTAGCGCCTGCAGCAGGGCTGGAGCAGGCAGAGGAGATGGCACAAGCAGTGCTTGCAGGCTGCAGAGAGGCTTGCTAGGGCGCGACTGCAGACGCGCGGTGGGGAGCCTATAGCTTTGGGTGCGCAGGGAAGATGCAGATCCATAGTGCACGCTGGAGTTGTTCCCCGCAAGGGGGAAGATGGATCTCCCCTCTCCTTTCTCCGCCTCCTCTTTAACTCCTCCTGGTTTGCATGCGTGTGAGTTAAGGGATTTTCAAATCCCTTAACTATTTCTGGTCGGCGGCTATTGAGGGTGCCCGGAGGATGGGGAAAAGAACAACCGCTAGTTGTTTAAAAGGGTAATTTACCCTCCCCTCCTTATTCTTTTGCCAAATATTTTTCCTGCACATAAAAAGAACATCATTACATATTAAGTTATAGAATAGATGTAAACCTAAATCATGATGCATGCAAATATTCTATAACTTAATGTAGTTATTAGCAAACCTAAAAGATACAATTAAAGTTACTTAGGCGTAATATTAGTCCATTAAAAATGGACTCATCAAATACCCCCATGCCTAAGATTTGCTAGTCCCTAGCAAAAATGAAAAATAATAGAAGTAATCAGAAGATTTCTTCTTTTCTTACTTCAAAACTTTAGAGATCCAGACAAATGTGATGTGATAACAGCCTAAGTAACGGATCCAAGTGAAAAAGCCAATTCGCACTGAGAGTTAGTACTTCACCCTTGTAAATATTGCTGTCGGGATAGGCAACTACTTCCCTCGGGGATAAAGCAGAGGATAATCTGTAATTTGACCCCGGCGTTTGGCTTAGGTAGGAGATATCAAGTTGAATGGATTTGTATTTAGTGGTACACACTCATCTGGTGCTACATATAGTCTAGTACTGTAGACTCTAGATCTCTAGACAATTAGACAAGTCAACTCTGAGAGAGGCTACACAATTGTGCTCTCTTGATGTTCCTAGGCACTCCCTCTTTTCTTTCTTTCTGAGATCACGAATCTAGCCAGATTTAGAAATTGTACTCACTATTTGGTGGCCTCACATGGCATCCACACTTCAATTAAAGTCTTAATAACTCTACAACTAAGTTAGAGTCCTCAACCAGTATTCGGGCAATCAGAAATACTAAAAGGTAGGTATGGGTCATATTTGGTGGAACACGAAAGGTGTTCTGTTGCCTCAAAAACAATGTTACATTATAACTTGGACCCCTTTTTTTTATAATATAAATATTTCTTCTTTTTCTGTTTCTTTTTCTTCTTCTTTTCTTTTTTTTCTCTTTTTTTTATAGTATAATACGACACAGACTTTTATTTATGAGGCATTATTAGGGATGATGATGGTCAAGAGGAAGTTGTGTGGCTTATTTGGTGGAAGTGTCTATTCTTGGCACTAGGAAGGAATGGATAGGACAGGCATATTTCTGACCTTTGACACTATTACCCTCCTTCAGCCGAGGACTCTATGAAGGACAGTCGTAACCATCCACAATAGTTATAGCTTTATTAAGACTCAATCTCTGTGTATCTGCCTTATTTGGTGACTCTCAGGAATTCACTCAAAGTACGCACACCGAAATAGAGAGTGAAAACTATGCCTAACTATGAAGTATCATCATCTAATTATCCAAAACTTAAGAATCCTTACACTAGACTTAGCACACTAGTAATCTCTCCACTTTCTTCTCACAAATATGAGGTGAATCTACTGGAAGATAGTATGCCTGACTCCCTATGAACTGTCCAAGGGTTCAGTAGACTACAAATGCTCATTGGTTTTCCTCAAGGATCTGTTACCAAGTCTGTGTGCACGTGAAATAAATGTACTGGATTCTAAACTTAAGAAATAATTCCAGAAGAAAAACCTCCAATGACAAAGGTATTTTGCTAGGGACTAACCCATTCAGCTCAAGAAAAGAATTTTTTTTTTTATATGCTAACCTAAATGCATGAATACTTCCTAACATGCAAATGCACCCCCCCCATGCCTAAATCCTACAATGTCCCCATTGTAAAATTAAAACAGGAGGAGAAAGGAAAAGCATCACCTGACGACGGTGTTATTCTGACCGCTGGGTTGCCTCCCAACAAGCGCTACATTTTCTGTCAGCAGCCAAACTTAAAAGGAACCTATAAGTCTGGTTCCAAACAGACAAGGTTAGGCCCTAAAAATATCCGTAAAAGTGTAGGCCTAGAAAATAGGTAGCCATGGATGTTGGCGAGCTGATGATGCAACGTAATACCAAATGCTCAACAGAAGATATGAAAGCGAATAACCGTGTTGGCTACCTTGGGAGGTTTAGGAATAATAAATGGAAAATGAAAAGGGACCTCCCGAAATGGAATAAGTGGAGGATAACAAGGATCCTCCAGAGCAAGACGGGTTTTAAAATATATACAAATAATTAGTTCAAACCCTTGAATGGCGAGAGTAAAAGTACAAGCATCAATCCACACTCGCCATTCTACCCGTGGATGTACTGGCCTGATATATTCTCTAGAAATAATGTACATGAGCAGAGATCTGAGCCAAGGATCGGTTAGGGAGTATAAGGGTTGTTTGTAGTGCTGGAAGGTAATGGTTAAGTCCAATGAGGGCTTAGTTGGTGTTAGGTCTAATTCCAACAATGATTCAGATTGTGTATACTTCTTAATAGTTGTAGACAACTGCATATTACCCTGCCTAGCATTAATGATTGGAGTCATATTTGAATCAAGGGTAGACTCCAAATTACAACTCTTTGATGGAAGGGTCAAAATGTCAAAATCATTATCATTCAGCTCATCCCCAGATTCGTTTGGTTCAATCAAATTTTTGTTGAGGTGTATATGTGATTCATTAATGAGGACATGAGTTGGATTAGTATCCTCAATTATTCCCAAAGGAGGATCAGTCTTAATG
Organism: Thalassia testudinum; assembly: GCA_037157565.1. Lineage (NCBI taxonomy): Eukaryota > Viridiplantae > Streptophyta > Magnoliopsida > Alismatales > Hydrocharitaceae > Thalassia > Thalassia testudinum. The sequence continues at coordinate 137,647,637 of JAZHRO010000055.1, read as the reverse complement.
TTTTGAAGCAAGCCTATATTACTGAATTTGTTAGTTTTCTCAGGGTATAAATCCTTGATTGACATGTTTTTTCCCAGAGAGTCTCCCATAGACTTCTCACTATTTTATTTTTTGTCCTTTAATAGCAACTCCTGATTTGATGGAGGATGACTCTCAAGAGAAGGGAGGAATCTGGATTTAATCATATTATTTCTATCCTCTGAAGGTAAATCCTCAAATGATAAATAATTCTCCTGTGATTCACTCCAGATTTTCTGTCTAGGTTCCTCTATTGGGGCATCCTCATTTCATGAATTAGACTCTTCATATCCCTAAGACCAAAACTGATCTAATTCATCCTCCATTCTGTTAGGATCACCTTCATTGAGTGCATTTAAATCCTATGGATACTGAATGATAGGTGTTGATTCCCTAAGTGGAGGGTTATGGGTAGGCTCACTAAGGGTAGAATGAGATTCCACCAAATAATCAATAGGGGAAGTGATAGGAACAATATAACCTTGACCCGGGTTGGTAGGGGTAAGGAGAATACTGTCATTGGGGTCAAGATCCTCAAGAGGTACCATCTTCCCTTGCTTTTGACACCAATATAGTTCAGGTGGATAATCACTATGATCGTTGTCCTCTAGTGGCCGTGTCTCATTGGGAGAGTCTAAGTGATAGCTACATAAAATTGGATCCCTATTGTCATTAGGTTCCTCAGAATTATTTTCATGCTCATGCTCGTATGGGTAGGGATCAGGATTATTGGGAAGCATGTAGCTAAGTTGTCTTATTTCTTTATTTAACTGTTGACTATTCCTCAACATCTCTCCCATTGATTCCATCATTTCCTTTTGTTATTTTTGCATTTCTATCATAAAAGAGGAGAGGCTACTATTATCAGGTTGGGGAGGATAGTCAATTTCAGGCTCTGGTTGCCTAGGGGTATCGGTCCAACTTCGATACAGAAAATTATGAAGGGTGGGAGGGTTGGGTGTTTGCATGGAAGTAGAGATTTTAGGGTTGGGAAATCCCGCTCCTAGGCTCTGCTCAAAAGTGGGAGTTATCAAGCCAGTACTCCTAGGATAAGAATAAGAATGATCCCATGAATTGTCAATGTACCCATCAAAGGATGGATATGCTCGGGGCATGGGATCCTGATTAAAAGATGGGAAGTATTGACTCTGATAATCTGAATGATAGGAGTAAGAGTAATCCATTTCTTTAAGCAAAACAGTTTTAACTCTCTTAGGATTTAGAAGAAATCAAAATACAAGCAGAAACTTCCTAGAGAGTTCTACTGTCAAAGCAAATGCAAATTCAGTGGGATCTTATTTTTAGTAAATTGTAGGTCTTAGAATTAAATGTTCAATTGGTGGCCAAACAAGTTTTGCAAAAAATTATTACGCTTCCTAGGCCAACCTTTGCTGGTGCCTATAACCTACTCGCAAGGGATGGAAGTCTCGAATCGAGCCCACACACGAGGAACCGAAGTAACTTGGTGGATAGGCTTGTTGATTTTCGACTAACTTCCCTTGTGGTGCAAAAGAGGAGTGGTAGAAATTTATCTAGTGACCTTATGTGTGAGGTGCACAGTGTCTCAAGTGTGTAAGCATACGATTGTGTTTTGATTTTTGAAATTCCGCAAACAGGATCCTTTTGCACACAATTTTCAGTCACAGATTTTAAAGTCCAAATTTTTAAAGTGACCACTATATTAATTTGATTCAAGCACTTTAGTGGTCTTAGATTTAGGTTCAATGCATATGCATGACAAGTAATTGATGCTCAAGAGAAGATGTACCTTAGTCCAGCTTTCTTCGTGCAATGTATGAATGCAATGCAATAGAAATAAACTAGATGCTGCTCATTCAGTCCTAGATGGTCGTCCTATAGATACGCAGCTTCTAGCAGGCAGTTCAAATTTTTTTCTTAATAATAAACAAACAAACCTAATCTAACTACCTAACCGAAATTCATTTTAAACAGTTCAAATAATCCTATAATCTAAATAAATGGGAACACGCTTCCGAAAATACGCTCCCGCATACAAGAGCGATAAGAAATAAAGTGACACTGGGAACACGTTCCCAAAAATACCCGACAAGGGTCCAAAAGACAGAAATTAAATTCTAATGTCTATCTAAACTAAATCTAACTAAATCAGAAATAGGCTTCTCCGTAAGCCTATGTGCGTGGGATCAAGGCCCACGTGTTCCTGTTGCCGTCCTCCAGGTGGCATCAAGGTCCACCAAAAAGATCGTCTCCGCCATGCACGTCATTCAGGTTCAATGTCATCGCTCTACTGCGCCTGTCGCCGTGTCAGATTCCTCGCACAATAATAAAAATGATTAGATGATTGCGCAACTCATAATATTCAAAAAATAATAACGTGAATCTATTGCGTCTGTTGCCTCCCTGGCAATGCCACAAATTTGACGAGTCGACTTTCCGCTTTGCATTGTAGTATTTAAGTGGTGGAAAAATCGACTAATCAACGATAAAACTAACCACTCACAGAAGAGTGAGTCGTGTCTACAGGGAGGCAATTATGCAATAAACTCTTGATTATTTTATATTCTTTCGGTTAAGTGCAAAATCCCTATTCAAATCTGACATAAAATGCGATGGAAAGTAGCTTCACAATAACTTAAAAAGATAAGGGTATATGTGCAATTTTTCCTCACTAAAATCTTCAATAAATATATGATGATTTTGTGTAATTTTCACTTGACATGTACTAGAGAAAATTAGCGCACAGGTTAAGCCCAAAACCAATCTTGAAATAGGTGAATATCAATAACGTGCAATTATCAGAAAATATGAGTGTGCATGCGCAATTTTGCCACAATAAAATAATAATAAATTAAAATTAATTTTTGATGGAAATGGCAGTGAATGTAATTTTTAATCTCAGAGAAAATAGAGCATTTGCTCTCTCTCCTCCTTGCGAGAGAGAGAGAGCATCGGCGGGGCTTCACAAGTAAGGGAGGTTGGCGAGGACGAGGCCGATCCGATGGAGGTTGCGGCATCGACGGAGATGGCCGGAGGTGGTCGACCAGTGGAGGAGAAGAACGTCAGAGGAGGCGATGCTGTCTCTGCTGTGGAGGTGCTGCGGCGAGGTGTTCGCCTGCAGGAGGGGGGTTGCATGGAGGTGTGCGCAGCCTGGCAGGGGCGCTACAGAGAGGAGGGCGTGTTGCAGATGGCGCGCACCTGCGGGTGGGGCAGAGCAGGCACTGCAGGGGGGCGCGGGTGACGCGGTGCTAGCACCTGCAGGAGGGCTGGATTAGGCAGAGGTGATGGCACGAGCGGTGCTTGCAGGCTGCAGAGAGGCTTGCTAGGGCGCGGCTGCAGGCGCGTGGTGGGGAGCCTGCAGCTTTGGGTGCGTGGGGAAGATGCAGATCCACAGTGCACGATGGAGTTGTTCCCCGCAAGGGGGAAGATGGATCTCCCCTCTCCTTTCACCGCCTCCTCTTTAACTCCTTGTTTGCGCGTGCGTGAGTTAAGGGATTTTCAAATCCCTTAACTATTTCTGGCCGGCGGCTGTTGAGGGTGCCCGGAGGATGGGGAAAAGAACAGCCGCCGATTGTTTAAAAGGGTAATTTACCCTCCCCTCCTTATTCTTTTGCCAAATATTTTTCCTGCACGTAAAAAGAACATCATTACATATTAAGTTATAGAATAGATGTAAACCTAAATCATGATGCATGCAAATATTCTATAACTTAATGTAATTATTAGAAAACCTAAAAGATACAATTAAAGTTACTTAGGCATAATATTAGTCCATTAAAAATGGACTCATCACCTAGGACGAGGGATCAGTAAATCAAGGTTTTCAAAACCCGCCTCAGGTCGAGGTGAAGGATGGGTTTGTCGGTTCTGCAAATTCTGAAGAGTACCTGTCAACAGATTGATTTGACTATTCTGCTCGAGCATCTGAAGGTTCTGGTTCAAGAGCGCCTCATGAACATCACAAGGCGGCATCTCCCCCTAACCAGAAGAAGAAGGGATCTCGAGATTCTAGTTCTGCATTTGGTCCATATGATCAAATGCAAAAAAAGCAAATGTATCAGACGAGAAAATTATTGGTTTCTTTAGTGCAACCGGCTTAGGAATACCTATCAACAGAGATACGAGAGACGGTTTCAGGGATCTCCTCCCGTGCATAAACCAAAAGAATGTGCAAAGGCACACTCACACTACTGGAAATAGCAGCAAACATGACCTGAAAACAACGCAAAAAGTGGGTTTTACTCTTCTTTCAAAGGAAAGAAGAGAGTCCTAGAATATGCAAAGATAATTTGGATGTAAACAAGCATAATATCAGTATCAAAATATGCATCCTAAACCCGTGTCTATGCAGGTGTGTATCCTTAAGGCTTAAAGGTCTAAGGTCTAGGATCGAGACCGCTCACTACAAGCTCCCTAGGGCTTAGTAGTGAGACAGACTTGATCTTCGACCAAAGCCCTAAGAGGTGCAAAGAGGAGTGGTAGAAAAATTAGACTCGTGTGACTCTAGTGATCGTGTTGTGTGTGCGATAGCATACAACAGACGTGAGCGAAAAAACCTGCATGCATTCTGCAAATAGATTGAGTTATAAATTTTAATTATCCTCTTTTTACTTAATCTTTTAACAAAATGATAGAAAGAAGTAAGGTGACCACTTTTTAAGTAATTTCAAACAAAAATATGGTCTTGTTTATTATCCAATGATAGGGATCTACGCGAGTTTTGTGCATGTTTTCACGCTGATGCAAGAAAAATAGTAGAAAAATTCCCAAGTCAGATTTCTCAAATATACTAGCAGGTATGTGCACTCTTAAGAGTGTATGCCTAAAACATGCTACTGTTAGTCAAGAAGGTACGCGTATTTTTGTATTTTTAATTTTTCTAACTAAATGCAAAAATACAGACTACACTAAAGACTAAGTAAGAAATACTCACAATGGTATGTATAGTGGAAAAAGTAGAAAAATAGAAAATCCACCTCTTTTCTTGAGAATACCCGCAAAGGTAACACTAAAAAGAAGACAGAAAATAAAACAAAACAAAACTAATTAGTAAAAAGAAATTATATACAAAACAAAATAGTAATGGTGAATATAACAATATAGTTACCTCCCAGGCAATGGCGCCATTAAAATGTTCATTTAATTCCTCCACATAGTTAATTAAGTTATTTAGACTTAATTAATCGTATGAGAAAGTAACTTAGGTTAACTTGATTTTATGTCGATTGTGTAGTATTGGGTCAAGTTAACCTAACATTTTAGATTTTCAATTCTTTTTAACTGGTTGAGTCAGGTCGTTCACTGGGAAGCATAACTTATCTTAATTCACCATTAAGTCCTAGGCATAAATTACTAATTACTTAATCAATCAGATTTTAATTAAATTACTTTAAGTACATGAATCTTGCATAAGAGATATTCACATAAAAGCATGCAACATTCCATTAAGAACATATTTACACATGTGAATTTTTTTCATTAAGAATCAAGTAAACATGTTTATTACACCCATTACAACTAATTACAAAAGATTAAGGCAAGAAAAAGTTATACAAGTGAATACAAATGCCTTATTACATCAATTAATCTAAAAAGGAGACATGTTATTGCAATATAAAAGCACAAAAGAAGACAACAAGAGACTCTTTTTCTCTTAATCTTCAGCCCTCTCCTCTTCTTTTCTTCTCTATCATTACTCTCTCTCTCTCTCTCTTTTATTCATCTTTTTCTCTTCTTCTTCCTTTTCCTCTTACAAACCCTCTCTATTCTCTTTACTTAGCCTTTTCCCTTAAGTTTTCTCTCTTCTAAATTTCCCTTAAGTATTGTGCATATATGTTCGCACTTAACCAAACAAAAAGTTGGTTTTTATAGTTGGCGGCTCAGACCAGTCGGGGATACACAGCACCCCCTACAGGGTGGGACCAGACCCTACTAGGTCTGAGCCTAGTTTTAATTAGATGTTTTATTTCCAATTCAAGCCCATGCACAATCTTCGGCCTCCCAGGCCCACACACACCCACTCAAGCCTACGCTCACTCTCACAAGCGCACGCACACACGCATGCGTAGGCACATGCAACGCACGCACCCGCACCCAAGCTCATTTCATTTTGCGCCCTGCGCTAACGATCAGTAAGGCTATTACGCTTTTTCGTATTATACCAGTGTGGCACTTCAATAGTTCCCGAGGTAGGACTATCTAAGTCCACTCCAGGCCAAACTCTAGCCAACGATTCCAGGCAACTCACTGAGTGATTTCGATCGAGCAAAGGCTCGATAGAGAACCCTTAGTGTTCTCTACATGTATGTAACATCAATTTGGTGTTCGAGTCTAATCTGGACCTTTGATTTAATGGGTGAAAGTGGAAGGATCTTCATAGCCCTAATGGCCTGCAAAAAGTAAGATCAGAACTTTTGACCTGCAAGGAAGCTTCTGACCTCCAAATGAGGTCTAGGCTCTATTCAGTAAGTGATTCTATATCAAATTAGTGGAGAAAGGAGTTCTGTTAGGCTTCTAGAAGAGGACTAAGCCTCAAAGCTTCATACTGAAGCTCTAACGCTTCAATTCAAATACTGAATTGACCATTGGAGAGCTAATGACCAACAACAACTCATCAAGCAACCTCTGAAAGTTGTAAAGATTCTATCTGGGTAGATTTGGCATCTAAATCTCACCCAAAATGCATTGAAAGCAGTTTGGGTTCAAAAATGACCCAAACTAGACAGTGATCTAATTCACACAAAATCCTCAATAGAACTCAATCAAATCATTTCCAACTCACTCTAAATCATCCCAAAGAATTTCAACATTTTAATCCATAGGATTAAACACAATCCTCAAATTGAACCTGGGATTTGACCATGGGGGGCTCCGAGTTGACTTTTAGAATTAGAGCTTCTCTAAACAAATTAAAGACTTAGAAGGACTCTAATTCACCTCAGAAATCATTTCAGACCTTAAAACTAAGTTTTAGAGCTCTTAAAGTCCCTCTCAGACACTGTCGCCTAAGCTCAAAAGTGGAGGTGTTCGGTGGAATAGTCTAAGGGATTTCAGAGCCATCAAAGATCAAATTTGACCCCTATAGGTTCCACTTGAACTTACTGTCCTATTTCCAGAGCCTAAAACCTAATGAATCAGCTTCTCCAACTCCACCATTGTTGGAGAAGATAGAGGTTGTCTACAAGTTCCAGGCATCAAAACATTGATCCAATCACCAATTCATGATCCTTAAGCCTCAAAAATGCAGTTTGGAACTCCTCAGAGACTATCAACGATTGAAGTGCAATTTCGACTCACTAGAGCTTTGGTGAGTCCATTTCTGAGATACAGAGTTGAAAACCTCAGTAAATGAGGCCATTACTAACCTGTGGAGATTCCTAGGACCTAGACAGATCCTAAGATCTCCCCAATTGGCTCAGAGACGGATCAAAACTTAGAATTTATCAAGGAATTCAAAAATTGAGCATTCTAAGTTTGTTAGAACTCAGAATGCTTCCTCTCACTCAATTGAGTGAGGGAAAGAGTTCTGTATGGCAAGGCAATATTAATGGACTAATTAATTAGGTGATTAACTCATCTCTGAGCTACCATTGACAGCTAGCTCAAAGAGGAGGTGGAATTTAGGCGTTTCTAATAGGAGGCTCTATAAGAACAATTAAGTGGTTGGCGAGGTTCCTTAGGTGTTGGGAAGTTATGAAGAACCTCAATTGAAAATGGAATAGCTTCTGGACACCTCACCCATGACAGTGAAGTATCCAAGTGAGTGTGGTTGAAATTAGGCGAATAGGTGAGTAATTAGGATGGATATGAGGTTAATTAGGGTCCTAAGGCAATGGTCTAATGATGATAGACCCTGATCGAGTGTGAAACGGCCTCAGAGACCTCCACCATGGACAGTGGAGGTCACCAGTGGCAGTGAAGTGGTTTAGGCGGTTTAGGTGATAATTGTGAGTGGAAGAAGGTGGAAATGGATCGTGGAGAGATAAGGAGAGTGAAACAATTTTTAGAAGTGTGAACGAAGGCCTAATGAGGCCGGACTTGGCCTCGCCGGAGCTGAGGAAGGCAATACTGGGAATCTAACTAAACTAATCTAACTAAGCTAATTACCCTAATCTAAGATACCTAAGTAATCTATGGTTACCTAGATGAAAAGAGGGGGAATTATCTTCATCGAAAGGTGTGTAATAGAAGAGGAAGTCAAAGGGTAGGGGATAGAGCTCTGGCGAGAAGTTGAAAGCGGTGATAGAGAGGAAGTGGCACTCCTTGGCCCTATCACAGCCGTCCAGAGAGGAAGAGGAGGTGAGAGAGTCGAGTCCCTTGTATGGAGGAGCTCCGATAGGGGGATGAGAAATCACCGGAGGTAGATGGAAGAATAGCCTATCGACGACCGCAGTTGGGGAAGAAGGATAGGGGACTGACCCTTGAGATCAGAGGGGTCGAGGTCTATTTATAGGTTTCGATGATTGTGAAGGAGGGTGTATCTGGACACCAAAAAGTCTAGGTTCAAGGTAACCACCGGCGTCATCTCTGAACCGGTGAAGTTAACCTTGAGCCCTAATTAGGATTGCAGGGGCATCCAGATCGTGGGATGGAGAGATGGCGATGAGTGTAAGCTTCAGGAGATTGGCGAGGGTGGAATGGCGTCAGATGGACGGTGATCAAGTGGTAAGCGCACCGTCAATCATGAGCCGTCGATGCGCGTGAAGAAGGAAAGAAGAAGAAGAAGAAGGTGTTCGCAGGGACCTATGTTCAAGGAAAACTAAGGACCTAGGTGAAAGGAAAGGACTCAAATGCAATGAATTATAGGGATCAAAATGCAAATAGAGGCTTTTAAGGTTAATTTAAATTATTTTCTTTTCTAACTTTTTATATATATTTATAATTTAGTTAAATATTATATTAAAGCCTTGTATTCATTTTTTTGACCCATTTATTTATATTTATTTACTTATTAACTTACTTAAGTTATTTAAGACTTAGATCTTAAGTTAGACTTAAGTTAAATAAGATATTAATTAAGTAATTAAATAATGGTATTTTGAGTCCATTAATTAATTAAGTTATTAATGATATTAATTATCTTAAAATTTAGCATTTTCACTTATTTTAAGGTCCTTTATGGATTTGTCTCTTATTACATAATTAACCATTATATACATATTCCTAGCTAATTAACTAGGGAAAAAATTTAATTAGGGGTAATTAGAAGCCATGATGAGCCTCTCATCAAGGATAGGTTCGAATCCCCGTAGTCCCCCAACTGAGGAATTGAGCGCAGCAGCGGCAAAGAATGCGCACGCGTGCGGGGCACAGTGCAGCGAGATAGCACACAGCAGAGCGACAGCGCGGACTAGCCTATGCAAGCATGTGTGACATGTGCGCGTGAAGCGTGCAGTGCCAGCGGAGCATGTGCTAGCGGGGGTATGCGTGGGTCTTCAACAACAGTTGCGTAGGCCTTTAGTGACGCTTGCAATTGTCACTAATGGACCATGCGCGCCAGCAAAGGAATTAAAGGTGCGAATCTTTAGCGACAGATGGGTGGATCTTTAGCAACGTTTACGAACGTCAGTAATGATCCAGATGCGAATTTGTTCTTCCTCCTCCACTATAAAAGGACCCACCCACCACCATTCCAAACCATCTCTTCCTTTCTTCCTCTCACCACCTCCAAGGCTCCAGAGAGAGCTTGTCCAAAGCCTGGGATGCTCCTCTAGAGTAGAACCAAACATTTTCCCACCTCTCATCCCCCTTCGTGGAGCATCCCGTGGCTATCTTCTCACCTCCCTTCGGAAAGAAGATCCTCGCCGTGACACCGTCCTGCCCCGCCCTCCGTCCTCCGGCTCCGTCCTATTTGTCTTGCTCCTCACCACCTTCCTTCAGGCAACGTTAGAGCAAGTCATCCTCCGAGCAACCGTCGAGGGGGATTCTCTCACCTCTTTCTACCTTTTTCGCTTTCATAGTGTAATCTTTCCTGCTTTCGTAGTTGTAAAAAACATTTGATTAGAAATCCAAGATTGTTTCTCTCTTTCCTTTATATTTTTGCAAGTAGATAAGCTAGATAAGCAATTGTCGATCGGATCTCTTACTTTCTAAAAAATTTCAAAAAAAATTATAAAAGATACAAACGACAAAAACAAATAAAAGTGAAATGCGGATTTTTCAAAACCAAATTTTTGCCTCCTCGTGTTCGACCCGGGAGTCACTTTTTGAGTTTCGCTTATAAATTCTATCTGATAGATGCATTTCGCGAGCTATGACAACGGGTCCTCCAAACCCTAATTTTAATTCACGAAACACGCGTTCATCAGGGTGCTTGCTGGTTGGTGCCAACCCCAGATAGGAACTAGGGTTAAGGATTGGTTGGGTGTGTTGTATGGCTAGGATTGGATTATATGGTGGTGGTCAGGAAATGGAAGGCTAAGGTGGATTGGCACCAATTTAGGGTGGTGGTTAAGGGTAGTTATGTTGTGGAAGGGTGCTTCTTTTTGGTGCTAAAAGGAAGAGGTGTGTAGGGGATGGTGGTTAGTTAGGGTTGGCACTAAAAAGGGGATGAGGTGGAGGTGAATTTTGGTGAAGGTGGATGACAAGGTGGAAATTGAGAGTTTTAGGAAAACAACATCGTACTATAATTGTGAAATCACTTTGACAAAAATATTTGTAATAACGAAACTTGATTGATTTTATTCTTTTGAGTCCCTGTCATTCATCTCTAGGAGGTGTGAAAACGAGTTGAGATTTGAATCCACTTTTTCTACCCTAAATCTAATCTAACCTAATCTTTTTGGTCTTTTTGTTTTTGTAATTTTTTTCATTTTTTGATTTCTGGAAAACAAACTTGAATGAGAAAACTATCTAAGTGAAACCCTAAAACCTATATGGATCTAGGTGAAGCCATGGTGGCCGTGCACAATGTGACTAGCCCAAGTAGTGTGTAGGCAAACAAGCATGAAGATGAGCAATCACAGAATCATCATAATATTATTTATGCATAGAATAATCAAAGAATATCACATAACATGTATACTAGAAAGCACATAAAATAGAGGAAATCCCTCACGCCGGAAAGTGCCACTAGGGCCATTGGCTATGTGTGAGGGTGTAGGCTAGACCTTTGGTATACAAACCCATCTATACACCTACTAAAATAGATGGCTAACCACAAGAGGCTATGGGTGAGCCTTCAAGGCCATCCAAGAAGAGAGGAAAAGAGGAGGACATGTTCTTGCTCCCAAGGAGGAAGAAGACTTGCCCAAGAGAGAAGAAGAAGAGAGGGTGGCATAGACCCTTCTCTTCTAGTGGCCGGCATTGAAACTTGGAGAAGCTTGTTGCTATCCGCCCATGGAGGGGGCCTTGGAGAAGGAGGATGGCCTTGAGATGAAGAGGAGGGGGGTGGGTAGAAGATAGTCGCAAGTTGGAGGATGGGAGAATGTGAGAAGCGAGTTCAATGATAGCCATCTGATGTAAACATGTTTACACTACTTAAGATGTCTATTTATGCATGTTCTTAAGCATAGGATTGCATTGCATGCTATAAATATTGCATAACATGCATCATCTTGCATTTAGAGTAGTTTAAATAAAATGGAGGTTAGTTGTCTCCTTTTATGTTCATGGACAGGGCAAACTTTTTATCGGGGCCTCGGATCGAAGATCCAACCATACAGATGTGATCAGGGCGACAATTGGAGTTCAACGACTCCAAGATCGCCTTAATCAGACATCTGTAGCATCAGATAGAGATCGGGGAACCCTAGAAGATCAAGGGCTAAGATGGTGTGAATCCACACTTCAAACGACAAATCAGACTGCATGGATGGATTCAGATCAATGATCGCAGCCTAACGATGCAAAAATCAAGTCAAACCGACACTGGTGGCACCATCTACATCATCCAGAAGACGGACGGCCAAGATGGCACCACGTGGTGCCATCTCGGCCGTCCAATCATCCGCACGCACCCGCTGAAGGCCTCCACATCAGCCCTTCCCCGTCGTTGGATCAAGATCCAACGGCTGCGACGCGCCTGCACTTTAGTTAGGCGCTCGACACAAGCATGCCCAGAGCGTGTTGGTCGAGCGCTCTAACACGAAGCGCAGGCGCGCGTTCAATCCGCATCACGCTGCAATTGGAGCAGAAGCACACACCTGATCGACCGCACGATCGTGATCCAATGGCCACGTGCGCTCATCAAGATGATGCGCCCACGCATGCCCACCCGTCACGCAGAATCGCACATGGGCAGGCCCGCAAAGGAGGCGGGCGGTAGCGCGATTTAAGCCATCCGATCTCGCGATCGGACTGCTGAGATCAGTTGAACGTGCGCATACGTTACGTGCGAGGAGGTGAGCGGGTGCACACGCGTCGCCCACGAAGGCCACGTTCGAACCTTTAGCGACGGTTTTATCCATCACTAAAGGTCCTGAATTAATGTTTTTAGAGTTGTAATGACCAAATTGCCCACACTCCTTGCAACTATAAAAGGAGACCCCCTCCACACGAAATTCTCATCCCTTCCATCTCTTCTCTCCCTCTCCAAAGCTCAAGAGAAGCTTGTCCCACACCCAAGATGCTTCTCGCGAGATAAAGTCAATTTTTTGTCCCCCTTTCGGAAGCGGATCCCGCGACAACGACGACGTGCTGCCCCATTCCCATTCTTCCGGCTTCGTTCTCCTTCATCCTGCTCCGTCCTCCTTCATCTAGGTGTCGTTTCATCTGGCTCATCCTCCAAGCGACCGTCGAGGAGGATATTTCTCTCCCCATTCTTTTACTACTTTCTAGAGTAGTTTTACTGCTTTCTAGAATAGATTTACTACTTTCTAGTTTAATCATTTTCTCGCTTTCTAGTAATAATGTTTAGTGTAACAAATGATCTTTTTGATGATGAATTCCATGTTCATTCTACATCTCCTTTTGGTTTTTGTTTGTAATATTCTCTCTCTCTTATTTTCTTTCTCTCTCTTTTCAATTTATTGTAAATAGTTAGATAATTCTAATCAATTAATTTACTTCATGACAAATAAATCAAATGCATGTTTTTAAATCAATCGTCTGCCTCCCTATGTTCGACTCGAGATTTTCATTCCTGTATAAATTTTATTTGTTGAAAATGAGTTTTTTGCTTTCAAACTACAACGACAAGGTTTTCAAAACCAAACACATTAGCGCAGTAACCCATCGTTCAACACCATCCATGGGGACTTAGTAGTAGGTTCTTAGGTTGGGTTTACTAAAATTAGGATGGCTAAGAATAGGTCTAGAATAGGCTAGGTAGAAGAAGTGTGTGTGTGTGTGTTTTGAATTTCGTAGAGCTAGGTTGTGTGGGTTTTGGTAAATCTAGGTTAGGTCAACCTAGATTAGGTGGGTGTGGACCTAATTAGGCTTAGGAAAGTCTAATTGGATAGGAGTGAACCTAATTAGGTCTAGGTCAAGTCTAATAGGATGTGTGTGTGATTATGCTATGGTAATCCTAATAGGTTGGGTTAGGGATAGGATAAGTAAGGGTATGGATAGTGGGATAGGCTTAGGAGGTCTCTAATTAAGTTTCCTAAGGTGTTTGGTGGGGTTTCTAGGTCAAAAGGGGCAAGCTAGGGCTTCTAGCACCAAAAATAAGAACTAGAGATGAACTCCAGACATCCAGACAAATGATCAGACATCTTATACTCCAAAATTGGTTGTCTGGAAGTTAGGTTAGACATCTAATTTTGTGTCAGTGTGAGTTTTGGCTTCCTGGATTGATTTTCTATAGAAATCAGATGTCCAGCCTAATGTCTAGACATCCTAAAAGTTGCTGGAGAGTGGGTTTTGTGTTTTCTAAGGTAGTTTTTGGTTCCTAAGTGTTTAGGAGAGGGATAAGGCAGATAAGAACATGGATAGTGCTATCCATGTTTGGGTTCTAAGGCTAAGATGTCCTAATGGAAGTGGTTTTGGTTTTGGGAAGGTTGTCCTAGGGTTCTAAGGGTAGGGATAAGGCTATCCTCTTTACTCCTCTTGTCTGGATCAATTTTCTTTCTTTATTACTTTACGCCACTCCATCTCGCATCCTAGATCACTTTATTACCTGCAAATAGCAACAAAAACATTAAATAGAAAGATATCTCATCTTATTATATATAAAATGATGCAATGCATGATATGAATGATATGAGTGCAATATTCACAAATTAAGCAAGGTTCAAACATTATTTAGGTTGATTAGGACCTATGATTGCCGCGCAATCAGTGGATGGCCATGTAGTGGACCTTTGAGCTAAGATAGCTTAGCTAGTAGGTGAGTAGAGGAGGAGGATGGATGGAGTTATGGTTTAGGGAAGAGGAGTTGAGGAAGAACTGTCTGGAGCTAAATTGAAGTTGTACCAAAGCTGAACTTGCTAAAGAGGCCTTCATGAGGGCTTAGCTACTTAGCTTAGCTAGCTAGTTCATCTGCTAGCTAATTAGCCCATATTTGTGGGCTATTTAAATATTTAAGTGTCTAGACATTAAGTTAATTTTAACATTTAGATAGCATACATTAGGATGTAAATAAATTAATTCATATTTTTAGCTTAAGTGCATAATTCATGCATTTAGAATTAACCTAGGATTGCATACATTTGATTAGTTAATTAATTAGGTGCATACACTATTTTAATTAACATAGAAGTTAAGGAGCTATGTATAAATAATCCTAATTATTTTATTATTATTATTTTTTGTTTTCTTTTCTTCTCCTTTACAGGTAACCGCTCTGTCTCCGCCTCCTCCTGCGCATCAGCATTGACTCGACGGTGGCCTTTTGAATCTCAAATCTTTGCAATTGTGGCTACAAAGGAGAGAGGAAGGGTTGCCGTTCAAGGGAGGCCACCACCCCTTTGTTCCTCACTACGTAGAGAACTTTGCTTCTCATCCACTCCTCACCACCAGCCTCAACCACGGCAGTGCGACTTCACCACCGTGGGCGTATGGTGTGACAGCCCACACCGCCAAGAGTCCTTGCATCACCGTGCTACATTTTTCCTTCACTAGCAGATCCTAGCTTCTGCACACCCCACGCACCCTCGCCACGGCCACTACAGCACACAGAGCTGCAATGTTGCCTCCCCGCACCTCAGCCCTGCCAAGCATGCCACCACGCGTGCCTCCAGCCAGTGCACTTCATCTTCTGCAGCAGACCACGCGCACGCGCTGCACCTCCACCGCAGCAAGTGTGCGTGCGCCCACCTCAACCACCACCCTCACCTCCAACCAGCACCCCACCACGCGCCTTCACCTCGAGCCAGCACGCCCATGCACCTTCACCTCCAGCGCCCTTGCCTCAACGCCTGCACACCCACGAGCCCTCGCCTCGCGCCTGCAGCCCACGCACCTCCACCTCCACACGCCCTTTCTGCAGCGCCCGCACGTCATAACCTGTAGCACCTGCAACCGTGTGGCCACCAGACCCCGCACGCGCCCGTGAGGCCTGCAGAGCACCCGCCCCTTCAACGTGCATCGCCTCCTCGCGCCTGCAGTGCCCACGCGTCGCCTCCTCGAGCCTACAGCAAGCGCAGCCAACAACAGTGACCTCCACCGCCGCTGCCACTTCTCTCCTCCGTCCGACTGACTCTGACCATCTCGCAACCTGCTGCCGCCACCGTTGTGAAGCCCTTGTTCCGGCCAACATACTCCCAGAAGAGTTCCTCGAACAAACCTCTCTCCCATGCACGAGGAGGAGAGAGGTAGAATCCTCTGTTTGTGGTGCTATTAGTATTTACATTTCATGCCATTTCCACAAAAATGATTTTTGATTTATCATTATTTTATTGTGGTGAATTTATGCCTTCATGTTTATGCTTCTAGAGAATTGTTAAGCCTTATTATTCATCTCTATGTGCATTGTATTTAAGTTTGAATTACATTTTAGTGTGCATGCAAGTGAAAAGTACATGGCATACCCTTGCACATGGATAATTTTATTACGTAAAAATTACATTAACACCCTTGACTTCTCCATAAATTTAAGGTTTACATTCAAAGCTACATAGGCGTTGTTTGAGTTGGCGAATATTTCAGCAAACTTGATTTCTACCTAATTGCGAGTTTAAATAAGTCATTGCCTCCCTGTGGACACCACCCACTCTCCTGTGAGTGGTTTAATTTTAATTTTAATTATTTTGTTAAGCGGTTTTCCACCACTTTGTTACTAGAATGACAAATCATCTTAATAACATTATTCGAAAGCGAAAATCAACTTATCAAATGGCACTGTTGCCGAGGAGGCAACAGATGCAATAATTTCACCTGATTTTTATTTCTGATTATTTCTCATTACATAATGATCTGACCATTTATTATCTTTTCTATGCGAAGAGAGAGAGGTGACAGGCACATCTGGGAGACGACATCATCCTTGAACGACGCCTACACGTAGGGAAGACGCAGGAGACCTGGATCCCGCTTCCATAGGGGATTCTCCATTGTCACAAGTTTTATTTCTATTTTCTTGCCCTTGTAGTAATTGGGCTTGATTTTCAGGAGCCCTTTCCCTTTTCTTTAGATCTAGGTTTTTAATTTATTTTATGGATTGTTTATCCTTAATTTGCATATGCATAAGTAGCTAAAAAAATAAAAGAAAAAACACGAGCTACCTGCTAAAAGCTGCCTGCCCTTAGGTCGAATCATTTAGAACTGAATGAGCAGCATCTAGATCTAATTCTTGTCTTGCATATTGCATGAAGAATGCTAGAATCAGGTATGCACTTCTGACTTTGCATTTCTACCTGTCATGCAAATGCATTTGGCTTAATTTTTAGACCACATAATCTGTCTTGAAGCAATCTAATAAAGTGGTCACATTTAATTTTTGAAAAAGGACTAATTAAAGGAGGGACATTTAAAAATCAAGGACTTGATTTTCAAACATGGTGTGTGATTCAAAATTCAAAATCTTTTGCGGTGTATGCACACTTAGATCCTTTGCACCATGGCACGCATTTAGACACTCCTAAGTCTTGGAACTACTAGGACAAGAGCCCTCCTACCATTGGATTCTAAAGTGTTCGGAACTTGAGATCAAAGGTTTTGTAAATCCAAAGAGGGGGATACCCTATCATGGATTTTTGGAGGTAGTTGAGAAGCACCGTGAAAGCATAGCTTCAAAGGAAGGCTTAGGCTTACTTGCATCCCTCGATCTTCCGTCTTTGGATTTGCTCTACCATTCGAGATTTAGGGAAGAACACCTAAGCTCCAACTAGGTCTCTTTAGGCATTTCGAAGGTCGACAATAGGCACATAATTGACTGGGCAACTTGCTTTGTCACCTACAATTTGAACTAAAGTCAAAAGCCTAAATTTGTAAAGACCGAACAAGTCCTTTTGAATTGTGTTTGTAGTGCATGCTTGGTAGGCATTCTCTTAGGAGACAACTTGTGTTTGATCCTGAACCTGAAAGAATCTTAAGAAGAAACCTTCCAAGGGAAGAAATGGCTGGTCAAAGGAGCCTTAAGGAATATTTCATTCCAACCAATCAAGCTGGCCTTGCACTACGTAGACCTGGAGGGGACAATCCTTATGAGATCAAAAGCAGTACCATATCCTTGCTGCCCTCCTTTTATGGTACTGTTAGGGAAGACCCTTACAAGCATATAGAGGAATTCACCGAGGTCTGTTCCACGGTGAAGCTGCAGGGCGTTACTGATGACGCTCAAATGCGGACCCTCTTTCCCTTCTCCCTCAAGGACAAGGCCAAGTATTGGTATCATACCCTTGATGATATTAACACTTGGGATGCCCTGAAGAAGGAGTTTTTGAAGTACTTCCCCATGAGCAAAACAAATCACTTTAGGAGGGAAATTATGACTTTTGTTCAAAAGGATGGGGAAGCTTTCCTTGATGCGTGGGGGCACTTTAATGACTTGTTGAGACTTTTCCCACATCATCAAGTGCCTAAGTGGCAACTAGTTGAAAGGTTCTACACCGGACTTAATGATTCACATGGGCAAACTATGGATGGTGCCTGTGCAGGAACCTTTCTATCTAAGACTGAGGATGAAGCTTGGAACCTTTTTGATGCTTTGAGTGAGAATTCTATTCACTTGAATTCTGCTTACATGGATAGAAAATCAACTCTCATGCAAAGAAAGTTGGAGGCGAATGAGGCAAGGGACACCCAGAATTTATCCTATCAGATTCAATTATTGAATCAAAACATGGAAAGGCTTATGTCGAGCCTGAGCCAATTCGTATCTAACACCTCCACATCCCAATCTTCTAAATGCTCCATTTGCCAAGGCAATACACACGCCACTGTGGACTACCACTTGGCCTCCCAATTCCCTGAGCTTGTACAAGTGGATCTGAATGCCACTCAAGGGTTCCGTCCTAGACCTCATAATGACCCTTTTTCCAACACTTATAATGAGGAATGGAGGAACCACCCAAACTTTTCATGGAGATGAGGAAATGTCTCAAATTCAGGGAATTATAAACCACAATCCTTTCAAAACCATCAAATGAACCAACCTCAGACCTTTGCCCAACCTAAGACCTCTGAGATGGATGAATTGAAGGCAATGTTGAGAACTATGCAAGAAAGTCAAAGTGCCATCATCCAATCTCATGAAAAGGCTATACATGAGATGAAATCACAGATAGGACACCTTGTTGAGGCCGTTAGACAGAGGGAAACTGGGAAGCTCCTCAGTGCTGCTGAGGAGAATCCTAAAGGAAAAGGGATTGTCTTTAGGGAGCATGCTCAAGCGGTGACTATTCTGAGGAGTGGGAAAGAAATTTCCAAACCCAATGCTCCTATAGTCTCACCCCCTGAAAAACCATCCACCCCGACTTTCACCCCCACCGGAGAAGATTTGCCCAAATCTTCTCCGCTTGAAATCACCTCACCGGAAGAAGTTGCCCCCATTCCACCCCTTACTCGACATGACAACCCTTCCACCAAGAGATCGAGAGTGCCCTTTCCAGAGTGCTTATCCACCTCTAGGCAGACTTTTGCTGGCTCATCTAGAGCCAAAGATAAGACAGATGAGATCATGGAAACTTTCAAGCAAGTGTAGATTAATCTGCCTTTACTTGAAGCTATCAGGCAGATTCTATCTTATGCCCGCTTCTTAAAGGACCTATGCACGAAAAAGTGGCAATCTAGGAAATAGGTCCAATCAAAAGTTGTCCTGCCTGATTCTGTTAGCTCAATTGTTCAACATGGCACACCCTCGAAACTTAAGG
This sequence comes from Thalassia testudinum, assembly GCA_037157565.1. NCBI lineage: Eukaryota > Viridiplantae > Streptophyta > Magnoliopsida > Alismatales > Hydrocharitaceae > Thalassia > Thalassia testudinum. The sequence continues at coordinate 137,628,450 of JAZHRO010000055.1, read as the reverse complement.
ACCCAAGAGCCTCGTACATCTCAGTGGTTATTGGTGACTTACAGATTGATGAGGCTCTACTTGATCTGGGTGCGGGGGTGAACATCCTTCCGAGCTACGTGTATGAACAACTTGGGGGAGGCAATCTGAAGCCTAGCCCAGTAATCCTCCAAGTTGCTGATCGATCACTTAAGACACCATGGGGAATTTTGGAAGATGTCCTTGAAAGAGTGGAGGATTTCTTCTTCCCCGTTGACTTCTTAGTTTTGGACACTGACCCTACCAACAAGCCAACCAAACCCTCCATCATTTTGAGCTGCCCCTTCCTTGCAACTTCGCATGCTTCAGTCAATTGCAATACTAGGGCATTGAAAATGGTCTTTGGGAATAGGAAAATCCAGCTTAATGTGTTTGATGCTTACAAACAAGCTGGGCTTGAGGATTGTTCTCAAGTTGAGGTGATAGATGACCTGATTGAAGAGGCAACCCCTGCAATGTTATGTGATGACCCCCTTTAGCATGTCATGATAAATGAGCATTCCCATCTCTTGGAGGAATGTGAAGGGGATATCCTAGAACTTGAGTTGCTAGGTGTTTCTACTGAGTCTCTTCCGTCATCATCTCTGCCCAAGGTAGATCTGCTACCTGAGATGGGGACATCTATTATGAAACCCTCAAAGCCCCCGACCTTGAGTTGAAACCCCTCCCTGACACTCTCAAGTATGTCTTCTTGGGTGCCAATGATACACTCCCCGTTATCATTTTGGCTATGCTATCCGAGGCACAGGAGGCAGCCCTGATTGAATGCTTGTCTAGGCACAAGGAAGCTATTTCTTGGAGCATTACTGACATTAAGGGTATAGACTCTACACTCTGCATGCACCATATTTATACTGATGATTCCATCAAGCCATTTAGGGACATGCAGAGATGTCTGAACCCTAATATGAGGGAGATGGTTAAAAAGGAAATCCTGAAGTGGTTGGATGCTGGGATCATATATCCCATTGTAGATAGTAAATGGGTAAGTCCTATTCTTGTGGTGCCAAAGAAGGTAGGCTTTACTGTGGAATTTAATGACCAAGGTGAACAAGTTGTCACTAGACCCTCAACTGGATGGAGGGTTTGTATTGATTACCGCAAGCTGAACACCGCTACCCAGAAGGATCACTTTCCCTTGCCTTTTATTGATCAAATTCTTGAGAAATTGACAGGGAATAAGTACTATTGCTTTCTCGATGGATATTCTGGGTACAACCGGGTTGCAGCCTTCCCTGATGACTAGGAAAAGATGACATTAATGAGTCCTTATGGTACTTTTGCATTCAGGCGTATGCCGTTTGGATTATGTAATGCCCCTGCAACCTTCCAGTGGTGTATGATGTCCATTTTTTCTGACATGATTGACGAGTGTGTTGAAGTGTTTATGGATGACTTCATTTATGGCTCATCTTTCGACCAGTGTCTCCTGCACCTGGAGAATGTGTTGAAGCAATGTAAGGAGACTGGTTTAGTCCCCAGCTAGGAGAAAAGTCATTTCATGGTACATAAAGGAATTATACTTGGGCATGTTGTGTCTGAGCAAGGTTTGGAAGTAGATAAAGCCAAGATTGATTCTATTTCCAAACTCCCATTGCCCATGAATGTCAAACAGATTAGATCCTTTCTGGGCCATGCCAGCTTTTATAGGCGCTTTATTAAAAATTTCAGTAAAATTTCTAGGCCACTTTGTGACTTGTTGGAGAAGGAATCTTCCTTCAATTTTGATTCAAAGTGTGCCAAAGCCTTTCAAACTCTGAAGGAGGCCTTGATCTCTACGCCTATTCTCTGAGCTCCTGATTGGACACTCCCATTTGAGGTGATGTGTGATGCTTCGAATTATGCAGTGGGAGCAGTCCTTGGACAAAGGGTTAAGGGAAGACCTCATGTGTTGCATTATGCTAGCAAGACTTTAACTGAACAACAGCAAAACTACACTGTCACTGAAAAAGAATTACTTACTGTAGTTTTTGCTTTAGAGAAGTTTAGGTCTTATCTTCTTGGGTCTAAGGTGGTTATTTTCACTGATCATGCGGTAGTGAAACATCTCATTGCTAAGAAAGATACTAAGCTACGTCTAATTAGGTGGATCCTACTCCTTCAAGAATTTGACTTGGAGATACGTGAAAAGAAAGGAGTAGAAAATGTTGTGGTTGACTGACAAGTCGATTCTTCACTTTTAAAGTCAAAAATCGATGTTCACTATTAATTTAGTCAAGAAACCAACTCAAAATCACTTTCAGATTAGGTAAACAATAAGTGTAAATGCTGAACTAGCAATTTTGCACAACTAAAGGATATATTTTGCAATGCACCTTAATAAAATAATAATAAAAGTTGACAATGGCACAAAATGTAATTATTAATAGGGGCTTTACTGTAGCAACACAAGGGAAATTCTTCCCCTTGTCTGTGCGTGAGGAGGAGGGAATGGCCGGAGGTGTGAAGCTCGGAGGAGGATCTCTAGACCGAGGGCTCCGTGATGGCGGTCGCGGCGAAGTGCGAGGCACCCCGAGGTGGCCAAACGGAGGTACGGTGGAGGTGGGTTCCGGTGGCTGCTGAAGGGCTTCACGCAGTGGACGCGTAGGCCATGTGGGTACGTGCGGGCGCGACTGAGCTTGGCCGCAGCTGCTGATGCACGCTGCAGGCCGCATGTGAGAATGCGCTAAAGGACGACCAGCACACTGCAGCTAAAGGGTGTGCGGCAGGTGCTACAAGCAGTGGCGCAGCGAGGTGCAGCGTGTTCTGTGCGCGTGGTTGGAGGGCGTGCGGGCGCGTGTAGCTGAAGGGCACGCGGGCGAAGGTGCGAGCACTTGCAGCTGGAGTAGCGCACGCTCTACGCGCGTGGCTGGAGGCGATGGCCGCTAGCTGGTGGACACGCAGTAGCTAGGAGGAGGACGCGGAGGCTGCTGCTGGATCTGGTCGAGAGGCGCACGAAGACAGTGGCTGGGCACCGCCTGCGTGCGCACGGTGATGCACAGTATGCAGCCAGAGGAGCATGGCTGCTGCTGCATGTGGGGATGTGGCGCGGTCGAGAGGAGAGGCCGACTGCTGCTGCATGTGGGGACAGCGTGTTGTTGGGTTTATTTTTAAGGTGAAGGGAAATAAAGGAAGAAGAAGAAAGAAGAAGATGATATGGGGCCAAGCTTCAGACGTCCGGGAAACCTCTCGAACGTCTTAACTGGTGAGGGAGATGAAGATGCAGGGCATGGAGTTGCTAGTGATGGCGGTGAAGGTGGTGATGTTGATTCTGGTGAGGCACAATGATGGAAGCATGGCCATCAGGGACACACACTCACGGTGTTGGCACAAGTCCACCGGCTTAGCGTGGCGAGCTGTCACCTCGCCGGCCCATGGTGTGGTAGAGCTCAGCCTTGGAGACCACGGTGGTGGAATGGAGTACATGGTGGTGGAATGGAGTACATGGTGGTGGAGTGGGGCGGTGTCTCCCCAGTGCATGGCAACCTCCCTCTCTTCCTTATCCCCGTCGAGGAGACCAGATCCACTTTTGGCGCTACTCCTTGATTGGGTTCTTCACTGCGGCAGCTGGAGGAAGAAATGCAGCCGTTGCTCATAAAAGAAGAATAAAATAATAACAAAATATTATGTTTATTTATGTACAAACCCTCAACTTTTATGTTAACTTAAAATAATGCATGCAATGCACCTAATTGGTTAGCTAATTAAATGAATGCAATTCTAAGTCAATTCTAAATGCATTTAAATATGAATGCAATGCATGAGTTATGTAATTAAATCAGAAATATGAATTAATCTATTTACATCCTAATTTATGCTAAATAAATGTTAGAATTAACTTAATGTCTAGGCACTTAAATACTTAAATAGCCCACAAATATGGGCAAATCAAATACGCCCATGCCTACTTTTTGCTAGTCCCTAGCAAAATCAAGCAAAACCTAGCACACCAAGTAGGCTAGCCAACCCAAATGGTCTTCCTTTAGAAACATGTTAAGTTCAGACTTTAGACCTAAGGTTCCCAAGTAGTTGCTAAGCTACAGACTAGGTCGGCTAAAGATGAGTTGCAGGCACAAGTTTTCCTGATTTCTGACTCTACCCTAAGGTTTATTGATCCCTGATATTAAAGCATTCGTTCATGTGTGTTGGTCTGAGTTATTTGAGTTAAAGGAAAAAGGATTTTTTTTTTTAATAATATATATTTTTGTTTAATTCCTCTAAGTCTAACCTCGGATCAGCTATCAACACGGTCTGTGTCGGATTCATTGTCCCCATCACCGTACCTCGAAGGGTGCCTAGCTTTCGATGCTTCGAGATAGCACCACCCATAGCGACTCTAAGAACTCCTGGCATTCGACACTTTGAGATAGTATCGCCCATGGATTTCTTAAGCGAATTCAGGCCTGTGGCAATCGGCACTTTGAGATAGGGTCGCCCATGGTACCTGAATCGCACAATGAGCTTACATGCCCCCAGTAGGATGGATATCCTAAGAGACAAGCGCCGAGGAGGTAATATATTATCATCGCATCCTCAAGGTGAGTATATACTCCACCTCTCCTGCAGCAGGAACTCTTCCAATCAAATTGTGTTTTCAAGCCTCTCCTAAGTCAAAACTAAGAGAACCAAATTTCTTTTACGAAATGAATTAAGGTGATTACTTACTTACACAAGACCAAGTGTGTGAAATTTGGATGCTTGGGTTACAAGGACCTGTAAACCAAAAGGTAGAGCAAGACTCCAGGTACCACCCTACCTTTTAACTCAACCCTAACCTTCCTTCCTCAACCTCTTGAGGAATGGTCTGCAACTTAACTCCTATTTAAGCTTTTAAGTCCACAAAGGACCCTAAAGGTCTAAAGCTAGTAGCTCACTTAGCTTCTAAAGTTTGACCCTAGAATTAACTTAGTCTAACCTAAAGTTCTTATTTGCTTAAGAATGCAGGGCCTAGCCAGTTAAGCTCAATAATTGCAAATTTTTTTTTTTAATTATTTTATTATTATTATTATTATTATTTTCAATGCAAATGTATGCAATGCAGAATGCATGAATGCACTATGCTATGTATATCCCCAAGTACACCCCCCATGCCTAAAATCTGCAATGTCCCCATTGCATAGAAGGATATTACCTGGGTCAGAGATGGGCTGCCATTCTTTTGTTAGTAGCCGAGTAGCCAAAGAACCTGCAAATCCGGTTCAAGGATTGCAGAAATAGGCCCTAAAAATGAGAAAAGTAATGCCGGCCTAGAAAATAGGTAACCTAGGATGTTGACGAGCTGATGATGATTCCCGATAGCAAATGCTCGTCCAACCAAGATGGGAATAAAATCTTCCCAGGTCACCAGAAGAGGTTCTAAAGGATAAACTGGCATAACAACCTCCAAAGGGGTAGGGGGAGGATGACAAGGATCCTCCAAAGGAATGGGGAAGGAATGGTGCAGAGATAAACCCCCAGGGCATTGGACTGACTAAAGAAATCATCAATCCATACCCGATACTCCATTACAGCAAATATTGGTTTGTTAAGCCCCCCGGTTAGAACAAAAGTGAGCAAATCTCTAAGGCAAGGATCGTCTAAGGTGTCCAAGTTTTGAGGTTGCGGGATGGCCATAAGATCTAGGTTGGGTTTAATTAGCTCAGTGTCCATCCCTAACACTCTTTCCAAATCCTCAATTGCATCCCTAGCATTCCTTGCACTATCACTAGTATCTTCCTGCACTTCATCAGGAGTCAAAATTTCACCTTCAGACATAAGCGAATCAGAGGGTGACTTCGAAACAAATGAAGGCAAGTTGGAAGCAATAGATCTAGGGATTATCCTATCAATGTCATCTCGGGGTTCTTGTTCTTTACTCAAATCTTCCCCAGAGTCTATGTGAATCCACATAAATCTTAGAAGTTGCTTCCAAATTTTCCATCATTTCATCATGAGGAGAAATATCATCGATGGGTGTGCTAAGGAAACCTAATTTGGTCAAATTTGTGACATCCTCAGGGGCTAACTCTTCAAATAAGACATAATCACCCTTAATGTCACTCCAAATCTTGAATGTAGGTTCCTCATATAATTCGTCTTTCTACTCATCATATGATTCATCATATACCCGAGGTCTAGAATCATTTAATATCTCAGCAGATCCCCTAGGGTACTCTATTTGAGGTAAATGGTTTACACTGGTAACATTGGACTTCTCAGATAGGTCAATTTTTTTAGGGTTAGGTTCCCGAGGGGTGGGCTTGAGTTCCATCTCGTGATCAGAAGGGAGGGTAGGATTAACAACTTGACTTCGACCCACTTCATCAAATGTCACGAAAATACTATCATCTGGATTGAGGTCTTCCAATGATACCATCATTCCCTTCTTTTGACTCCAATATAATTCAGGTGGATACTCAACCTTAGCAGCATCTTCCTCGGGTTGCCACCTTTCTTCATCCAATGCATAGCTACTTTCATATGTATCTTCCTCCCACTTAAGGCATGGATCTCTCAAGGAAGTGTCATCTAATGGGGAGGTTTCAAAATCAATCCTCGAAAAGTAGCTATTCTCCCCAAAATTTCCCTCCAACTTAAAGTGTAGCTCTCCCACGGAGATTTATCAATTGTAGATGGGTGCACGTCATCCTCAATGGGGTAGATTTGGTGGCTAATTTCATCTCTTTCTTGTTGGCCTACTCTCGAAGATTCTCCTAACAGTTCAATCATTTTATCTTGCATTTTCTGTATTTCCATCTTCAAGGAGGAGAGGTCATTTCTATAATGAGAGAAGTCAGGCTCAAGCTTATAGTACCTAGGAGTGTCTGTCCAACAATTATAATTATTCAGGGAGGGTGGGTTGGGTATTTCTATGGTGTGTGGGATATTGGGCAAAGCAAATCCCGCTCCTAGGTTCTGCTCACTGATTTGGGGCTTAACCAGGCCAATACTCCTATAATAGGAGTAAAACAAATCCCAATGATTGTCATTACATCCATCAAAGGATGGACCATCTCAGCGTATGGGATCGAAGAGTGCAGAGTGGGGGTGAGGGTGTGGGCAAGATGTGAAAGGATGAAAATCCATGTGGTCCATTCTAACTCACACTTCAATCAGAATTCCCCAAGCAGAACACAATTCAAAAAGGACTTTTTAGGTCTTTCCCAATTTAGGCTTTTGATTTTAAGTCAGATTGTAGGTGACAATACAATTTGTTCAATCAATTTACGTGCTTATCGTCGACCTACGGCTCGCCCAAGAAGACCTAGTTGGAGCTTAGGTGTTCTTCCCTAAATCTCAAATGGTAGAGCAACTCCAAAGACGGAAGATCAAGGGATGCAAGTAGGCCTAATCCTTCCTTTGAAGCTGTGCTTTCGCTGTGCTTCTCAACTACCCCCAAAAATCCGTGACAGGGTATCCCCCTCTTTGGAGTTACAAAACCTTTGATCTCAAGTTCTAAACACTTTAGAATCCAACAATAGGAGGGCTCTTGTCCTAGTATTTCCAAACCTAAGGAGTGTCTAAAAGCGTGCTGTGGTGCAAGAGAAATAAGTGTGCATACACTGCAAAAGATTTTGAATTTTGAATCGCATGCCAAGTTTGAAAATCAAATCCTTGGTTTCTAAAATGTCCCTCCTTTAATTAGTCCTTTTTCCAGAAAATATGTGACCACTTGTTAGATCTATTCAATACAGATTAGGTGGTCTTGAAATTAGTCCAAATGCAATGCATGATCAAGAATAGGATGCAAAGTAAGAGAATGCGTACCTTGCTTCCAGCAATCAACGATGCGAGAATGCACGCAATGCAGAGAAATAAATCTAGAGGTTGCTCATACAAACCTAAATGGTTCATCCTAGGGGCAGGCAGCTTCTAGCAGGCAGCTCACTTTTTTTTTTTAGTTTTTTTTTAGCTACTTATGCACAAGCAAATTAAAGGCAAACAATCCACAAAATAAATTAAAAACCTAAATCTAAAGAAAAGGGAACAGGCTTCCAAAAATTACCCAACATGGGCCTAAAACAAAATCAGGGAACAAACCCCTAAAAATATACCCCAAAACAAGGGTCTCGAACAAAATGTAAGTGCAAGAAAATAAGGAAAAGTAAAGTTCTAAAACCTAAATTCTATCTACTTGACAAATCGATAGAGACGAAAATGATCACTCCAGATGTCCTCTTCCCAATTGGTGACAACAAAGTTCACCAATGTTCAAGCTCTTCCTCGTACATGTGAAACTCGATTCCTCCACCAAAGTGATGGAAACAAGGTCCACCATGGTGTTTCTAAGGCCGATGCGACAATTCGTGCGTAATATGTGTACCTTGCACCAAATCAGATAAAATAGGTTAAATATGCCTCAATTAAAAATCAATTTGAACAAATGAATAATTGTGAATTAATTAATCCTGTTGCCTCCCCGGCAACGGTGTCATTTGACGAGTCAATTCTTCACTTTTAAAGTCGTTTATCACATAAAATGACGCGTCATTTGTAATTTTATGTGGTGGAAAAATTGACTAATCAACAATTAATATAACCACTCAATTAGGAGCGAGTCGTGTCCACAGAGAGGAAATGGCCTATTTAAACTCGCAAGGGTCAAAAATCGATGTTCACTATTAATTTAGTCAAGAAAACGACTCAAAATCACTTTCAGATTAGGTAAACAATAAGTGTAAATGCTGAAATAGCAATTTTGCACTACTAAAGGATATATTTTGCAATGCAGCTTAATAAAATAATAATAAAAGTTGACAATGGCACAAAATGTAATTATTAATAGGGGCTTTACTATAGCAAAACAGGGGAAATTCTTCCCCTTATCCGTGCGCGAGGAGGGAATGGCCAGAGGTGTGAAGCTCGGAGGAGGATCTCTAGACCGAGGGCTCTGTGATGGCGGTCACGGCGAAGTGCGAGGCACCCCGAGGTGGCCGAACGGAGGTACGATGGAGGTGGGTTCTGGTGGCTGCTGAAGCATTTCACACGGTGGACGCGTAGGCCGTGCGGGCGCATGCAGGCACGGCTGGGCTCGGCCGCAGCTACTGCTGCTGCGTGTTGTAGGCCGCACGCGGGGAGGTGCTGAAGGATGACCCGCACGTTGTAGCTAGAGGGCGCGCGGCGGGTGCTGCAGGAAGCGGTGCGGCGAGGTGCAGCACGCTCTACGTGCACGGCTGGAGGGCATGCTGATGCGTGCAGCTGGAGTAGCGCGCACTCTGCGTGCGTGGCTGGAGGTGATGGCTGCTGGCTGGTGGACACGCGGTTGCTAGGAGGAGGATGTAGAGGCTGCTGCTGGATCTGGCCGAGAGGCACGCGAAGATAGTGGCTGGGCACCGCCTGCCCGTGCGCGGTGATGCACGGTATGCAGCCAGAGGAGCGTGGCTGCTGCTGCATGTGGGGATGTGGCACGGTTTAGAGGAGAGGCCGGCTGCTGCTGCGCGTGGGGACGGCATGTTGTAGAGTTTATTTTTAAGGTGAAGGGAAACAAAGGAAGAAGAAGAAAGAAGAAGATATGGGGCCAAGCTTCAGACGTCCGGGAAACTTCCCGAACGTCTTAACTGACGGGGGAGATAAAGATGCAGGGCATGGAGTTGCGGCGACTATGGTGGTGGTTGTTGGTGATGGCGGTGAAGGTGGTGATGTTGATTCTGGTGAGGCACAGTGATGGAAGTATGGTCATTAGAGACACACGCTCACGGTGTTGGCACGAGTCCACCAGCTTGGCGTGGCGAGCTGTCACCTCGCCGGCCCATGGTGTGGTAGAGCTCGGCCTTGGAGACCACGGTGGTGGAATGGAGTACACGGTGGTGGAGTGGGGTGGTGTCTCCCCGGTGCATGGCAGCCTCCCTCTCTTCCTTATCCCCGTCGAGGAGACCAGATCCACTTTTGGTGCTACTCATTGATTGGGTTCTTCACTACGGCAGCTGGAGGAAGAAATGCAGCCATTGCTCATAAAAGAAGAATAAAATAATAAAAAAATATTAAGTTTATTTATATACAAACCCTCAACTTTTATGTTAACTTAAAATAATGCATGCAATGCACCTAATTGGTTAACTAATTAAATAAATGCAATTCTAAGTCAATTCTAAATGCATTTAAATATGAATGCAATGCATGAATTATGTAATTAAATCAGAAATATGAATTAATCTATTTACATCCTAATTTATGCTAAATAAATGTTAGAATTAACATAATGTCTAGCCACTTAAATACTTAAATAGCCCACAAATATGGGCTAATCACTGACCACCTGTCTTGCCTTCCACTTAATGACTCTCTATCTGGAGATATCCGCGAGACATTTCCCGATGAAACCCTTATGGCGGTAACACCAACTTCACCTTGGTATGCTGATACCGTAAATTACTTGGTCACTGGAGAAACTCCTGGCTCTTGGGATGAGCAAAAAAGAAAGAGATTCATTTCCCAAGTGAGATCCTTTCATTGGGAAGAGCCTGAATTATTTAGAATTAGACAAGACCAAGTATTGTAACGTTGTGTACCTAAAGAGGAACAACAAAGTGTGCTAAGTTTTTGCCATGAACTTCATTGTGGAGGACACTTTGGCTCTAGGAAATTGCTTTTAAGGTTCTCCATTCTGGCTTTTGGTGGCCTTCGTTATTTAAGGATTCTCATAATTTTGTTAAGGCCTGTATTAGATGTCAACGGACTGGAACAATTGGGAAGAGGAATGAAATGCCTCAACACCCTATTCAATCTATTGAAATTTTTGATGTGTGGGGAATTGACTTTATGGGCCCCTTCCCTTCGTCCCATGGTTATGGATATATCTTGGTGGCAGTTGATTATGTCTCTAAATGGATAGAGGTCATTCCTATGTGCACAAATGACCACTCTGTAGTTTTGAAATTTGTGAAGGCCAATATCATATCTCGTTTCAGCTGCCCCAAGACCATTATAAGTGATGAGGGACCTCATTTCCGAAACCACAACTTCAATCGGCTAATCAGGAGTCTGAGAGTGACTTACAAGGTCACTACCCCTTACCATCCTCAGACGAGTGGCCAGGTTGAAGTGTCAAATAGGCAGATAAAAAATATTTTAGAAAAGACCATTAGACCTGATAGGAAAGATTGGTCCCAAAAGCTCGATGATGCTTTGTGGGAGTTTCGAACAGCCTATAAGATCCCTTTGGGTACATCTCCCTTTCGGATTGTGTATAGGAAAGCATGCCATTTACCCATTGAGCTGGAACATAGGGCACTTTGGGCTATTCGAAGTGTTAACATGGATTTAGAAAAGGCGGGTAAGGCACGACTTCTGGAATTAAGTGAGCTTGAGGAGCTGAGGAATGATGCTTATGACACCTCTAAAGCTTATAAAGAGAGAACTAAGGTCCTGCATGATAAGTATACACTTCGAAAGACCTTTGAGCCCAACCAACAAGTCTGGCTTTTCAATTTCAGACTTAAGCTTTTTCCAGGGAAATTAAAATCTCGTTGGGATGGGCCTTACATAATCACTAAAGTGTTTCCACACGTAGCTGTGGAGATTAAAAGCCCTTCCTCTTCAATAACTCCCTTTATCGTCAATGGTCAACGGTTAAAACCATACATTACTTTGGATGGCCATCTGGTCGACGAGGTCACTCTTGAGGAGCCTTAGCTCCTACCATTCTCCACCTCAAGTAATATCTTCCTTTAACTATTTTTGTTTCCAATGAGGACATTGTTTGAACCAAGCATGGGGGAGAGGACCTGAGGATATGTTTATAGCATGTCTACATTTTGCATTCATTCATGCATATTGCATTAAATATATATATATATATATATGTTTTGAGCTTAACTGGTTGGGCCCTACATTCTTAAGCAAATCAGAACTCTAGGTTAGTCTAAGTTGATTCTAGGGTCAAACTTTAGAAGCTAAGTGAGCTACTAGCTTTAGACCTTTAGGGTCTTTTGTGGACTTAAAAGCTTAAGTAGGAGTTAAGTTGCGGACCATTCCTTAAGAGGCTGAGGAAAGAAAGCTAGGGATTAAGTTAAAAGGTGGGGTAGTACCTGGAGTCTTGTTCTACCTTTTGGTTTATGGGTCCTTGTAACCCAAGCATCCAAATTTCACACACTTGGTCTTGTGTATTTAAGTGATCACATTAATTCCTTTCTTAAAAGAAATTTGGTTCTCTTAGTTTTGACTTTGGAGAGGCTTAAAAACACAATTTGACTAGAAGAGTTCCTGCCACAGGAGAGGTGGAGTATATACTCCCCTTGAGGATGCGATGATAACATATTACCTCCTCGGCACTTGTCTCTTAGGATATCCATCCTACTGGGGGCATGTAAGTGCATTATGCGGTTCAGATACCATGGGCGGCCCTATCTCGAATTGCCGATTACTATAGGCCTGAATTCGCTTAAGAAATCCATGCGCGATACTATCTCGAAGTGTCGATTGCCAGGAGTTCTTGGGGTCGCTAGGGGCGATGCTATCTCGAAGCATCAAAAGCCAGGCACCCTTTGAGGTACGGTGATGGGGACAATGAATCCGACACAGACCTTGTTGATAGCTAATCCGAGGTTAGACTTAGAGGAATCAAACTAAAATGTATATATATATATAATTCTTTTTCCTTTCTAGGTTGGCAATCATACCAACCTCAAATAACTCAGACCAATGCACATGCACGGATGCTTTAATCTCAGGAATCAATAAACCTTAGGGTAGAGTCAGACATGGGTCGCACAGGGAAACTTGTGTCTGTAACTCGTCTTTAGCCGACTTAGTCTGTAACTTAGCAACTACTTGGGAACCTTAGGTCTAAAGTTTGAACTTAACATGTTTCTAAAGGAAGACCATTTGGGTTGGTTAGTCTACTTGGAGTGCTAGGTTTTTGCTTGGATTTGCTAGGGACTAGCAAAAACTAGGCATGGGGGTATTTGATTAACTCATATTTGTGGGCTATTTAAATATTTAAGTGTCTAGACGTTAAGTTAATTTTAACATTTATATAGCATACATTAGGATGCAAATAAATTAATTCATATTTTTAGCTTAAGTGCATAATTCATACATTTAGAATTAACCTAGGATTGCATACATTTGCTTAGTTAATTAATTAGGTGCATACACTATTTTAATTAACATAAAAGTTAAGGAGTTATGTATAAATAATCCTAATTATTTTATTTTTCTTTTTTTTTTCTTTTCTTCTCCTTTGCAGGTAACCACTCCGTCTCCGCCTCCTCCTCCTATGCATCAACATTGACTCGATGGTGGCCTTTTGAATTCAAATCTTTGTAGCTGGGGCTACAAAGGAGAGAGGAAGGGCTGCCGTTCAAGGGAGGCCACCACCCCTTTGTTCCCCACTGCGTAGAGAACTTTGCTTCTCATCCACTCCTCACCATCGGCCTCAACCGCGGCAGTGCAACTCCACCACTGTGGGCGTGTGGTGTGACAAGCCACACCGCCAAGAGTCCCTGCATCACCATGCTACATTTTTCCTTCACGCGTAGATCCCAGCTTCTACACGCCCCACGCACCCTTGCCACGCCCACTGCAACACATAGAACTACAAAGTCGCCTCCCCGCACCTCAACCCTGCAAAGCGCACCACCGCGTGTGCCTCCAGCCAGTGCACTTCATCTTCTGTAGCAAACCACGCGCACACGCTACACCCCCACAGCAACAAGTGTGCGCGAGCCCACCTCAACCACCGCCCGCACCTCCAGCCAGCACCCACTACGCGCCTTCACCTCCAGCACCCTCGCCTCAGTGCCTGCATGCCCGCGCACCCTCGCCTCACACCTGCAGCCCCCATGCCTTCACCTCCACGCACCTTCACACCTTCACCCCGCTGCAGCACTTGCGTGTCGCCCCCTGCAGCACCTACAGCTATACGGCCACCAAACCCCACGCGTGCCGTGCGACCTGCAGAGCGCCCGCCCCTTCAGCACGTGTCGCCTCCTCGCGCCTGCAGCAAGCACAACCAGCAACAGTGACCTCCACCGCCGCCGCTACTTCTCTCCTCCGTTCGACTAACTCCGGTCGTCTCGCAACCTACTGCCGCCACCATTGCGAAGCCCACGCTCCAGCCAACCTACTCCTAGAAGAGTTCCTTGAACGAACCTCTCTCCCATGCGTGAGGAGGAGAGAAGTAGAATCCTCTATTTTTTGTGGTATTAGTATTTACATTTCATGCCATTGCCACAAAAATGATTTTTGATTTATCATTATTTTATTGTGGCGAATTTATGCCTTCATGCTTATGCTTCTAGAGAATTGTTAAGCCTTATTATTCATCTCTATGTGCATTGTATTTAAGTTTGAATTACATTTTAGTGTGCATGCAAGTGAAAAGTACATGGCATACCCTTGCACATGGATAATTTTCTTACGTAAAAATTACATTAACACCCCTTGACTTCTCCATAAATTTAAGGTTTACATTTAGAGCTACATAGGAGTTGTTTGAGTTGACGAATATTTCAGCAAACTTGATTTCTACCTAATTGCGAGTTTAAATAAGTCATTGCCTCCCTGTGGACACGACCCGATCCCCTGTGAGTGGTTTAATTTTAATTTTAATTATTTTGTTAAGCGATTTTCCACCACTTTGTTACTAGAACGACAAATCATCTTAATAACATTATTCGAAAGCGAAAATTGACTTATCACTAGCAATTAAGCTTGAGTAGTTGAGCTAAGTTCAGTTGGTCTCAACTTGTTTGAAGCTGCATTGAGTTGGACCTTCTTCTAATGGGAACACCCGAGCTAGCTTAGCTACTAAGTTGACAAGTAGTAGCTAAGCTGGAGGGAGTTCAACTACCATGAGCTGATTGGAGCTGGGGAGAGTTTTGACTTGAGCTAAGGTGGACTCTTATCAAGTTAGTTGAGTTAACTAGAGCTCCTAGCGAACTAATTGGAGTTGACCTGAGCTCCTAGCTTAGCTCCTAGCAACCCAAAAATCTATTTGTGAAGTTAAAATCCTAAGAGCTAGGTTTGTTTAAGGGTATAAGAATGATGATAAACTGGCATTTATCACATAAGGAGTGAGTTACATCCAAAGGATTTAACTAATGGCAAGTATGAATACTTGATGCTTGTTACACATTGTGCATACAAAAATGTCTATCAATATTAGATTTTTTGAAAAAGATTCGAGTTCCAGATGGCTATTCCTCAAACCTCTCCAAATGTGCCAATACAGTTGATAAAAAAGTATCTGGGATGAAGAGTCATGATCATCATGTCTTCATGCAAGTTTTACTACCATTTGCACTTCATGGGGTGTTACCGTCTAATGTGTTTGATCCATTGGTGAAACTGAGTAAATATTTTAAGACTGTATATTCAAAAGTTCTTGATCCATTTGTTCTGAGGAAGTGTAAGGTAGAGATTGTTGAGACATTATGTAAGATGGAGCAAATATTTCCACCGACATTCTTTGATATGATGGTACATCTAATAGTTCATTTAGCTGGTGAGGCAAAGATTCTGGTTCAGTATAATATAGATGAATTAAACTATGGAGCAGTATCTCAAGAAACTTAAAGATTATATCAAAAGCATGGAACCTAAAGGATTGATTGTAGAGGCATATCTATTAGAAGAATGTGTAAACTTTTTTGCAATGTATATTGACGGTCTAGATAGTTGATTTAATAGAGGAAAGAAACTATGATGGTGGAAAAATGGAACTTCAATCAATGGTATTTTGTCAATCTTGTCATTAAGTGGTAAAGCAATTAATGGAACAACCAGAAAAATAATGCTAGAAGGAGATATGAACTTAGCTCACTACTACATTTTAATGCAGATTGAAGAGTTGGATCCATTTTTTGAGTACAATGAATTGTTTCCATCTCGAGTATGCATGTCTTGTCGTGCAGCTTTTCTTTAATGGTTTTAAAATCAGGTCCAGATACTTAAAGAAAATGAAGATAGTAGATGGACACCTGAATTAGATGTCTTAGCAAAGAAGCCTTTTACTTATGCGCATTGTCATTCAAGATTTATTGTAAATGGATTTAGATTCAGAACAAAATGCATGGATGTAAAAAGAGAACACAAATGTGTGGTGTTATAGTTAAGTCTAACCTTCACTCAGGTTTAGATGGCTACTATGGAGAAATCATTGAAATTGTTGAGATCAGTTTTATGCATGATGTACGTGTTGTTCTTTTTAAGTGTGACTGGTTTGATGTTTTTAGCAAAGATTTAGGATTCATAAAAGACAAACATGGCTACATCAGTCTAAAATAGAATCGTAGATGGGAACAGAAGAACCATCTACTCTCGCAAGTCAAGTTGAGTAGGTGTTCTTTATTTCAAATAATTCCCAAAATGGATGGATCATACCTATGAGAACAATGCCGAGGGAATATTATGATGTCCTAGAAGTATCTACAACTTCTGACAATAATGATGAAGCCTACCAAGAAGTTCCAAATGAAAATGATCCTTTACATTAAAAAATTATTCTAAAGGTATAATGCATTTCTCTTGTTATGTTTATAATTTTATTATAATGCATATTCTATTTAATTTATTTTTACATGATAATTTGGTTGGCTTTTATATGAAAATAATTTATTTCTTTGCACAATAAGGTGATCCCTTTTCCCTCCTAATGCATGAGGACATTGCATATCTTAAGCATGGGGAGATGTTTTTAAAATTTGATGATCGATTTAGGATTTTCAAAACCTAAAAACATGCATTTTTCTTTAGTTATTTTATTTTCCTGCTTGCATACCCAAAAAAATAAAAAATGTTGAAAACTTTTTTAGGAAAAATTTTGAAATCGGGACTAAGGTTGAAAAACTCACTTTTGGTACAGTGAGATTTAATCTTTAACAAACTAGGGATGAGGATGCGGATCTGATCATTAGAATCTCAGGGTTTATTTTTAGACTAGATCATATATCCTTCTCTAAAATTCCACCTAAACTCGTGATAGTTCAGGTGACTTGATCCTCTTTTTTAATATGGAAAGTATTTGGCTTAGTTTCTGATTCAAAAACTTGCATTTCTTGCGGAACTTCTTATGTCAAATTTCACACACAAGCTAACAAATAAAAACTACTAAAACCAGAAAAACTCCCTTGTTTGAACTTAGTAAAAGTCTGAAGTACATCATTGGTTTGAGTTCCCACCGTCGAGGAGGAAAATGCCTCCTTTGAGGATGCGATGTCAACATGTTACCGCCTCGACGCTGCTCCATATCTATATTTCATATCTTTAGATGGAGTATTAAAGCTCATTTTAGCAGCTCAAGCGTCTTGAACGGTGCTCTACCTATAGTGTCGGAGCAAGAGCTTGAGTTTGCTTGGAGCACCCCTTTACACCGCATTGTGTTTTGGGGTTGTGAGCTCCTGGGTGGTGTCATGGACAGTGCTATCCCAAAGTACTGGCGCCAGAGCCCCCTCGAGGATTGGTAACAGGAATGATGATCCCGACACATCTATTGCAAGATTAAGCTAAAAATAAGCATAGGGGAGAAAAAAAAAAGTTTTAAACCAAAAACACGCCCTTATAAATGTTGGCTTTTTACAAGCACGGACACAAGGTTTTAAAGGATATTGCAAGTTGTGAATCAGATTCAAGAGCCAGAAAAATTTTAAAAATAGAAATTTCAAGTCATCTGAATTAACAAGGGGTTAATTTGTGAATTTTCTAAAGGATATATTGATCCTATTTATTCTAATTTTTGGATCCAAAAATAAATCCCGATGTTTATCCTTAACAAATCTCGTGCCTCCTATGTTTAGATCAACCAAGGTCCCTTAATCTTTTTCTCAAAAGTCGAAAAAAATTAGATTTCCCAAAAATTCCATTTTCCAAAAAAATTAAATTTTGCTAAGAGACTAGCAAAAGATAAGCATGGGGGTGTGATAAACGCCAGTTTATCATTATTCTTATGCATTAAAACAAACCTAGCTCTTAGGATTATGCTCCGCAAATGGGTTTTTGGGTTGCATTTAGGCATAAATTAGGTTAGGCATGCATTGCATTTTTTATTGTGTTTTTAATGTGCTTTTGTGAGTGTTAGGAATAAACAGATTGCTAGATCCCTAGTACCCTAGCACTCAGGAAGGCAACTGGTGAAGGAGAAGCTCTCACCAGCTGGAACTCAACTTGATCCAGCTCACCATAGCTAGAATTTAGCTCACCTGAATTAGGGTTAGCTCATCCTAACTCCATTCAGCTCATCTTAGCTAAATGGCAGGTCAAGAGAGCTCATCTTAGTTCACCCTGGCTCAGGTCAGCTCAGATCTAGCTCAACTTAGTTGAGTCTAGCTCATCTCAGCTCCCATTAGTCCACAGGGAGCTCTAGCTAGCTCAGCTGAGTTGACTGGAGTTCACCCTAGCTTAGGTCCAGCTACATCCAGCTCCACTCAACTCCAGCCAGCTGAACATGACTTCATTCCAGCTCAGGAAGCTCAAGTCCAGCTCCTGGGGACTCAGCATAGCTCAACTCAGTTGAGCTAAGCTACCTTAGCTGCCTCAACCAGCTTGATCCTTCCCGGGAGCACCAGACCCAGCTCACCTCAGCTCATTATGGAAGAAGCCAGCACACTTTAGCTTGGCTTAGTAGTTAGTAAAGAACTAGCAAGCTAAGCCAGCTAAAGTAGCTCCATGCCAACCTCTTCAGCAGCTGCCAACTCCATTTCAAGCTTTAGACTTCTCCTCAGCTCCTCTCTTCAAACCCTAGCTCCAATACCTCCTCCTCTACTCCATAGTTAGCTAAGCTATCTTAGATTAGCTTAGCTTAGCTTAGCTAGCAACCAGCTCCTTGGCCATCCACCACCTTCAACTCAACCCTAGCTAGCTCCACCAACTTAAGCCCTACCTAAGCTCACCTAAGCTAGATATCCTACTCCAAGTTGGCGCCACCACCTAGCCACCTCTTCACCCCATCATCACCACCAAAAGGCACCAATTTTGGCACCAAAACCTAACCCTAACTACCCCCCTTTTTGGCACCAACATCCACCCCCATATCCACCATACACCTAACCCTACAACCACATCTAGCCATCCACCTAACCCCCCCTCTAGAAGCCAAAAGTGGCACCAACTCTAGGTGCCCTTTGGCCACCATAACCACCCCCTTAACACCCTTTAAGGTGGTGCCAAATAGCCCCCTCCCTTGGATCATGATAACCACCCATAACCACCCTATAAGTCCATCCTAGCCCTACATGTGTCCATGCCAACCCCTCCCCTCCTAAACCCTATAAAAACACATCACCTACCACCATTTTTATCATCCTCCCATTAGTTTAATTCCACAATACACCCACCACAATTGAAGGCCAAGGAAGAAGAAGAAGAGAAGCAGATTAAGGGGGCATCCTACTCGCCCTTTTGGTGCCTTCTTCCCCTTCTTTCTTCTCCCTTGTGCCGCGCCAAGGAGGAGAAGCACTCCCCCACTAGGAGGACGGCCAGGCAAGGAGGTGCAAGGGTGGTACACGCCCACCATTAGAGGAGATCCTTGGAGGTGGTAGCTTCCACCTTGGAGGACACCATTTTCAAGGAAGGAGAATGAGGAGCCCTTTTCAAGCCCAGGAGCCACTAAGCTTGGAGCAAGGAGCTTCCCCTCTTTACCAACAATTCCAGAAGATTTGTGTTTTATTTTCTTTGTTGCAATTATCTAGTAGTAGAAGCATTCATCTACTAGGGTTTTTTGTAAAACACTCTCTTTTAATCAAAGTTGCCTTCTTTAATCTTTTTGTTGCACAGTCTTGTGGAATTCTTGTTTAACCTTTTTCATTCCCTCTCCCTGATTACTCTAGGCCTCCACGTGCCTAGAGTGATCTTAGGGAGAGGTTCTACTTGTCACTATAATAGTAGTGTAGTGGATTAGTATAGAGAATTTTCTTGCTATCAACAAACCTGCCTTGTTCTCGTTATTTTAAAATAAAAAAAAAAATCATATATATAAAACACTAAAAAGAAAGTTGAGCTCCATCTTTAAAGCAAGGGATTTTGATTTGCAAACTTGCCTCCTTGGACGACCCTAGATACCCCACTATCTAGGTTATAAATTTTAAAAGCGCATGCGATTTTGCGTGTTACGACTTTAAAAACCCACTTTTACAAATCACGCCAAATTCCTTTCTCTATTATAAAATGCATGCGATTTCTTGCATTTCTTTGATGTGTCAAATTCCTGTTTTGGCTGGATTATTTTCAAGTGAATTATAACCACTTATCTATTATAACCAATAGTAGATAATTACTACTTATCTATAATTATTTTGAAATTCTTATCCAATAATAATCAATTATCTATTATAAAATTATTTTGAAATTCTTATCTTTTGACTGCTATTTCTTGCCAGTGTTCCCCCTTTTTAAGGTTGTAAATGAAGAGCTGGAAGCATTATGTACGAGTTGGTTTTAATCATTGCTAAGTTATTTGGATTCAGATAAGCAAGTTTAGGGTGTAGATTTGTCTACTATTATGTTTTGCAAGTTGATCAGCTTGGTCAGGAAATTATTGGATCAATCAACCAGAACATGTGCTTCAGTAAAGCCTTACATAATAATTAGAAATCTATTAGCCTCATAAATGTGTCTCGCAGACTGATATCTAAAACTTTGGCCTTTAGACTTACAAGGGAACTTAGAACAATTATCCCACCTAATTAATGCACCTTTCTGCTTGAAAGGTTGGCTGCTAACTATTTCAGTCACCCAAGAGATCCTTAGCACCTAGCACACTTTTAAAACTAAAGGAGTGGTTATTAAAATTGATTTCATCAAAGCTTTTGTCACATTAGATTGGAATCTGCTATTTAATGTGCTTGAATCTTTCAAAACCCCCAAGACTCCTATAATCTGGGTAGCTGTAATCCTCCAGACATCTGGAATTTCAGTCAAAGTTAATGGTTCCATGTCTAGCTTCTTCAAGCCTCAGAGAGGAGTGAAAGAAGATCCACTCTCTCCACTACTATTTATAATGGCTATGAGTTTCTTTGAAGTTATGCTTTCACAGGCCAACCTTTTGGAGATGATTAAGGGATTAAAAAACAAAGCACTAAATAGAGACATCACAAAACAAAGCACTAAATAGAGGCATAGCAAATACGCAATTTTCTGATGACCTACTTATATTCCTTCAACCTAATAGAGATACCCTACATTTCTAGGTTGACCTACTTATATCACATCAAGATCTTTTTATTATCTTATGTTCACCTGCTAGATGACCCTTTGATAGCTTGTTTGTTTTAGCCTAATCTACTCTAAACTAATTCCAAATGGTATAAAAGGCTCTCAAACTGTATAACATTCTTAAACAAATATATTCAAGATCAATTGTTTCCTTGTCACTACTAGTTCCTTTTCAGAAAAAAAGTCACCATCATTAGGTCATTATAGGTTTATTGCTTAAGTTTCCCTTTCCTTTTGGCAGCATCTAAGTTCATGATTTTTATACACCTACTTATAACTTTTTAGATGGTTTCCGAATGTCTGCTTTCTCAACATTCAGGGGATACTCGTCATCAAGCACATCTTAGTGTTGGAGCTTCTAATCATACCACTGCTGTAATGGCCTTCCAAAAAAATGATGATGAGGTGACATTTTATTTGTTAATTATTTTTAAATGTGATGCCTTTTTATTATAGATTAATTTGATGTATTATATTTTATTATAAATCTTCATGTAGATGATCTCTGATCGCATAACTCATAGACGTTCAATAGATACTACTCATAACACAAGAGCATTTGAGCAAAATGAAGATGAAGAGGTAACATTATATAAAACTTAATTGTTTTATTATCATTATAGATTGTGTTTTAATAATAATTGATTAAGTTGATTTTTGTATATTGATTAATTTATTACATATATATTTTTAGATGGTCCCCGAACAAGTTGAAGATGAGGTGAGACTTTAATAATCAATTGGTTGCTTGTAATATTTATTTGATTTCTAATGGTAATAACAAATTCTTTTCATTTGTTAATTTTTTTCTATATGACTTTTACACATCCTAAAAGAAAACGAGGAAAAGCACGTTGCAATTTTGTTCATGGTTTTGTACCTGGAGAGACAATCTTTGTTGACATTAAGGAAGGCGTTAGTGTTGGATTATATAGTCAAAAGTTTGAAAATAAAGTGAGAAAATTAGCTCGTGCTATTATACCAAGCACCTATAGAGATTTTAGACTTGATGTGATAAAGTAGGTGAAGATGGAACTGTTAAAGTGCTTACATGTATAATTTCTTATATTTAATCATTATTTTAAAATAATTTTTTTGTTGTAAATGTTTATGAGCTATAGATTGATTTTGTAGGAAAATTTTCGTTAGGAAAATAGCCCTTATGTCAAACGACAAATTATGAAACAAGTAGCCAAACTCCATTGCAATTATTGATATAGGTTGATGGAAAAGGTAAGTTAGATTTGGAAAATAATTATAATTTTTACATTTATATTTTTTATGTAATAATTGATTTGTGATGTTTTTTATTGTATTTTAATAAAGATGTTCCTATCTCAAGGATGCTTGCCAAAATACCTGATGATGTACATCCCGATGATTAGCATAGACTCATAGATCATTGGTCCAGTGACAAGTATAAGGTAATTATTTGGATTGATTTTAAGTATTAGTAATTGTAATTTTGTACCTTAATTTCCATCTTAAGCTTTAATTTTTTTGTTTGTTTTAAAGTCTCTAGTAAAGAGAAACAAGTTGAATAGAGCTAAGGGACAACGTGTTACCCATCATATGAGCAGACACAATTTACATCAGTTACATCATAATCTTGTAACACTACAAAAAAGTTGACATACAGCAATAGTGTACTTACACTAGCATCAAATGTATGTTACTGTAGGTTCTCATATACGTTGCTAATGATATGTCCTACAACAGCGGGCACCTTTAAGGAAAATAAAAAATTGACGCAGGGCAAATGTGTTTCAGGTCCTCCCCAACCTCTTTCCTCGCCACTCGGTCCTCCTCGACTACTCGTCGTTGCGTGTTAACCCTCCGCTTCCCATTTCTCCTCTCATGCTACTCCTCGTTGCGCGTCAACCTCCTCTCCCCTCGTCGACCTCGACCTCCCCTCACCGACATTGCCTACCCTCCAATAACTCCTCATCCTCCTCCACCTTCCCTCCCCCTCCCTCGACAACCCACTCGTCGCTGCTTTGCCACCCCCAAGCCACTCGAGCTTACATCAACGCCCTAACCTCTGTCGAGTCGACTTGATATGATCGAAGCCCTAACAATCTCTCCCTTAGAGTCGCTGCCCTTGATCGAGCGCTGCGTTCTCGTTGACTTAGGTTAGTTAATGTTCTATCTCTCTATTCTTACTCTCACCAATGATTATTGAAGGTGGATAGATCTTTTTTAGATTTTTGGATCTGATCTCTCACTTGGATCTCGTCAACATTTTTGTGTTGGATCAATCTCTCACTCAGATTTTTCATTCTAAGGCTTTTGAAATTGGCATTCAAATTGATCCCTCTCTTTCTCGATCTCTCCAACTTCATCGATCTCTCATTGTTCGTTGATCTAATCTCCAACTTCGTCAAATCGATCTTAAGTTTTCCAATTTCTCATTGTTCCATCGATGAGATCTCTCCCACTCGATCTCTCTCTCACTTTATATAGGGATCAGATCTTAAGAATAATCTCTCACTGTTCATTAATCTCTCACTGATCTTAAGGTTTTTGATCTTAAGGTTGCTTCAAAGTGTTTGTTCCCTTTGATACGAATAAGTGTTTGATGAAATACCTGTCAGCTATTTGATGAAATGCTTTGAAGTATTTCAATGAGCAAGGCTTCAAACTGAATGTGTACAAGGCACTATGCAGATTTCAGTACTCTAAGATATGTCTTCATCTGCGACTACTTGTAAAAACCTATTGGGAGTTTTTTACAAACTTTTGAAAGCACCACAGGTCAAGCTTTCTTATCCCTTTCTCATACCAATCAATAATTACATGATTCTTCGAAAAAAATTAGGGTACAAATAGCTTTATTGTGACTTTGTAATTATAAGTCAAAATAATATTTTGTATCCTGATCTGTTCAACAATTAAGAAAGGAGAGTACAATTGATTGGGTTTCATCAAGGTTCTCCCATTTATCTTCAACCGAATACCTCTATGACAAAGGCATCAAACTAAAAGGGGTAAAGTGCCACGAAGCAATTTAAAAAAAATAAAATAAAATAAAAAATTCTAACGACAAGAATTAAGAAAATCTTTATAATACAATAACCAAGACATTGGTCAAAGGTTTATTTTGAAAGTTTAAAATCCTAGCTAGTTACTGGAAATGCAGTTGAATGTTAGATCAACTAGCATGGCCAACTAGATGTACCAAAGGATGGATGTCTTTAATTCCCAATTGATTTCTAGACCCATTTGATTTCAGGTGCATTTAGCCACTAATATGTAATCTGAGTGAGTTTTCATGTCCTTGAAATAATGCAAAAGCATAAAATTAGTTGGCCGATCCAAGTCAAGCTTTCGAGAGATTGAGGTTGGTTCTATGGCCTAGGTTAAAGAAGTTGACTAGGTTTTAACTTGATCGAGTTTAATTATACTGATTTTGTACCCCTTCTTTTTAAATAAGTACTCTCTTCTCCATCACTAATTAAAGGATTGCATCTCCATCCCTCTTCTATTTAGAGGGCAGAGTGGATCAAGTTCTTGGGAGCCTTTGCAAACTTAGAAGTTCAAGCAAACATGATTTACGATGTGGTTAGTTGGTTATGCATGCATCTCCTCCCTCGTCACACACTTCTATTCAAACTAGGAATTGCACAATTGCATTTGCGCAAGAACATAACAAACTAATCAGTCTCATCTTTGTTTTATGCAGATAAAAGAGAACTACATCTGCCTTAGCAAGGTCACAGCAAATTACACCTCCGAGTTCAAACCTATTGTTGCATGGGTTGAGTATGATAAGGTGTATCATCTTGGAAATTTTGCACATATCTGTTTCTACATTTAGATTTTATCATATCTGGTGCCCATTTAGGTGTGTTATTCTGCTTCCTCCTTTTAGCGAAACGTTGTGCCTGGTTGAGACCATATTTAGGAGTTGTTGAATTAACTTCGACATATAATGAAGTGCCCATATACCTACGTTATTTCATGACATATAACTAAAGGGAAATAAAAGAGAGATAATTCAGCTTGGGGTACCAATATTTCAACATGCAATAGATGGAGAAATAGGTAACCCTGCTATTTATCATTAGTCTTTCATTTAAACATCGTTAATTGTTGTATGTTTCACTTAACTAGTAGATTCATACTAAGTGATTGGATATGGAAAAGATAAGACAAGATCACTTGGGATCAGGATGTGTATGTTCAAAGAATCCTCATCGGTGCAATATGCGAGAATATGTTGTTCACATTCTTGCCCTATCAATAGGAGACAACAGTTATGCGGACAAAGGAATTAGGATGTCTTCAACACAAAAAAGGAACTTCCATAGAAGAGTCATAACAAGAGCTTCAAACAACTTTGCATTCCTTGGCAACCTGATTAATTTTGTAAATTAAGCATCTAAATCAACTCATTAGAATGCAAATTTCTAAACTAAGATGAAATCCTGGCTCCGCTTTTGTTGTTTAACTAAGTTCATTACAGTCTGAAATGTGTGCCATTTTCAAGGAATTGTTTGAAATAGAGAATAAATCTGAACCAGTCTAGAAATATGTTGCAAAAAATGAAATTGGTATTGCTACATCTATCTTCTCTCTAGACATACCCCCCAAGACATAATTTTACCAACACCCCCCCACCATACACATTTTATGATAGACTTTGTTCACTTGATCCACAAATATTCTTTCTTACCACAATGCAAAGACCCTGCACCTATTAAGAAGCCAAACCACTATGATCCAAGATGGACACCTTGTATTAATGATCATAATCTTTTATGATGGGCAGGTTATATTGAGCTGATACCGTCAAATCTGCAAGATGTCATAGATCATCTGGTTCAGTGGCATTTGATATCTCCAAGAAAAAAGCCCAACAGCTGCGTAATCAATTTCTTTAATGAGGTACGCACTTCCACAGCTTTGTTCTTGTCTAAGACGCCATTCCTGTATGATGGTCATCCAAAGTCTTTTACTACGATCAATAAATCTCTCGAGGAAAGAAGGAAAAAACAAATTACAGCTGTTCCGTTTTCAAGGTGACCACTCCCAACCATATTTCAAGCCTCCACATCTAGACCATCCAATATCTACTCTCGCTCCGAGTGAGACTACTATGGCTTTTGGGAGGGCCCTCACAAGTGATAACCAGGGCAATTACAAAGGCTCGCTCACTCTCAATATCAAGGAAGGGTAAGCCTTGGGTCTCTGCACTTCATTACCTCCAGTCTCCACTATCTTACAAACTAGAAGGTAGTCAATTGTATAAATTGCACGTAAGTAATCATTTTACATATAGAACAACATGTTATTCACATGGATTGAACTTCTATAGGAATCCCCTTGTGTCAGATACTGCATTAAACTTTATGCAACTTCAACAAGATCGTTCATTCAATTTGATCCAATAAAAACTTTAATCTGACATATTAATTTGTTGGCTGCATCTAGGTCACTCGTGCTTATGCGTAGGCATAGCATAGTTGTTGCAAGGCATGTTGTTTGCCCATCTGAAAACAATAATGTCTTAATCACCTTTGCAAAGGTTCGCGCTTGTTCTCCTAACCAATTGAACAACTCATCCCCTACAAAATATGCATCCTTTGTGCCCCAGATATCAGTTGTTGAATTAACTTTGACATATTTTTTACGATGGTCTATCTCTTTTATTTCCATGATCTGCTCAGATTGATTGGGTCCTTACTTGTCTGCAGTTACCTCAGATGTTAAACATTATCCACCATATTAAAATTATTCTCTCTTGTCAGAAAGATGTAGATTTTGCACAAGAACAGGCAAAGTGATAGTAGTTTTGGGTGGAGGAAAAACTGAAGTGTCTCAATGCATCAATTGTGAAGTAGCTGGTTCTTAAACATGCATAACATGCCAAGGCAGTGGGATTCAACCTTGGTATCTTGATCGCAGGTAATGGAATTCACATGATTATAACTTGATTTCTTGCTAGAGCTAGTAAGTGCAATAGCATTAGACCACCATGACAAGAGTAGATGTCCAAGAATTTCTATGCTTATGCCTGTCTAGTTGAAAGGTTCAAGTGTCAATTGGATGTTGTTGGGCTGGTTCGAAGCTGAAAACACAACATAGGGGTCCCAATAACAATTGAAAATTCATAAATATTTTTTCTTTGAAATAAATATGACAGTAACATTGATTTTAGAAAGGTTACATAGTAGAATGTGGGCTGACTCATTCTCTCTGTATTTGATAATGTTGAACCTATAGCAGGTAGCAGAAAAAGTGCCAGCAACTGCACCTACAGTTGACACAAAATGAAACCCATAATTGCAGTTTTTTATGTAAACAGTAGGATAACTGCAAACATAGCCACCCAAAGGTTTTTACACTAATTTCCATGACCCTGTTACATACATAGATGATAACAAAAAATTCCAATTAGCATGTATCAACAGCCTATGCTAGAATAACATTTACTCAGAGTTTTTCCCCATAAAAGTAACTGACATTATGTAGATGTCTATTTAAAAACAAAAAAAGTATTAACCCAACATCAAACTAATTCAGAAAGTTAAGGCCATATCAAAAACAAAATCAATTATCTGATAGATTCTGTAATAGCTAGCATATCACTACAGGAAGAATCAATATAAAAAAGATTACCATGTAAAGAATGCTGCAAGCCTTCCAAGTAGAGAAGAGGTCCGCTGGTAGAAAAATGTGCCAACAATCAGGGATCTAAATACCTACTTGGTTGAGATTAAGGGAAAAAAAAAAGGACACTTCAAGAACGCAGCCATTAACCAAGAAGAAAGTGTATATTACCCTTCTTTTAAATTGGATTTATGTTGAATATTATTTATTTTCTGACCATTCTTAGTTTGTATTAATTAAGGTTCATGAAACATGAATAGCACCAATGGTTTAGTAGTAGAATAGTACCCTTTCACATTATAGACTTGGGTTCAACTCCGGTTGGTGCATCTTTTCTTTAGTTTCAAGTTAATGCATCCATTTTTAATCTTTATGTTTGATGAAATTTTTTATTGTAAACACAAAAAATGGGAGGTTGTTCAAGGTTGCAGTCATGAAGTGCAACAAAATTATAAATAATTTATGTTTAAGGTCTACTCTTTCATTTGGTCCTTGTAGTCTTCTAAATGGAATCACTTTGAATTATCACGGTTATCTTTGGGTTTCTGATAATCCTGATAGCTGCTTTGGTTTTCTTCAATTATTCGGATCCATTATTGCACTCCCAAAGAGGGCCTACTTTACTAATGAAATGGCTTATTTTATTTCATAGAAGTAATTTTTCCCTTATTTTCAGTTTCTTTCCTTTTATCAAGAGATGAAATGGCTTATTTTTCCCTTGTTTTATTTCAATTTGTGCTCCTCGCGGATTGGCTACACAGGAATAAGAGGACTCTACCGCTATGCCAGGTACATGATTGCAACTACCTCTCCAAACTACTACTACCACTACTATCTTCTTCTTCTCCTCTCTCTCTCTTTCTCTCTCTCTTAAATAACCTAAAACCCTAGAAAAATTAAGTTCCCCGCTAGAGATCATCTCTGAGTAAGTGTAGAATAGAATTCAAATGGACGTCTACATTGCTCAACATTGCTTGGCTATGCATTGGCGGACTATTAATACTTCTCAAGGAAACGAGCTGGATTTTCTAGTGTGGAAATTCATAAGAAATGTTCCGGATGGTGCTTCTCTAGAACGATTAGACGTCTACAAATAAATTCACCCAAAAATCTATCCCCTCCCTATTTTGTTTTATTCCTTAATGTTGTCTTATTCCCCTTGTCCTAAGGCCCACATCTCACATGTAAGATGTGAGTCAAGCTACGCAAGGCTTTCGAGATCATCATCTGCACAACCTAAGCTAGAATTTACTTATAGGGATTAGGATTATGGGATTGTCACAAGAATTAGGAGCTTCTTGGTTTTTGGGTGGTCTAAATGTCGACTCAAGATATTAGATGAGCTTCTGTGAGGAGCGGAATATATTTATTAATTCTGCTCTTGAGGTGGAACTAATCCATTCTAGAGCCCAATTCCATCATTAATATGTTACGGAGTTTTGCTTGCCAAATAAGGAATCGGGTGATCCATTCCTGCTAACAAACGATTCACAAGCGTTTCCTTGGTTTTTTTCTTTGCTTTCTTATGTTGTAGGTTAGAAAATCTAGAATGGCGTTTGTGTAACTTGGATTGTCCTTTGTCTGAGTTTTCTTTGTTGGAGGGTTGAAGGAAGAGATAGCATGTGATTGACACAATGATGGGGTTTTGCTAACCTATGCAAGTAACCTATGCTTTTGTTTATTGAAAGAGAGGTTAAGATAGGTGCCACCTGAGACTTGGGTTTGGAAGATGGGGATTAACCCATCCTCTCCAGTGTTTGGATTATCCCTCATGGTTCCAAGGTAATCTAGGTGTAAACTTATGCGATTTGAAGGAGGAACTGAAGAGAGCCAAGGGTTTTGGGCTTGTGGAAGAGCTCAATATTGAAAGGCACTCTTGTCTTTGGCAAATCCATAGGCTATGTAAGGATAATCCCAGGAAAGGATTAGTTGGAATCTTTAGAGTAAACAAAGATTGTAAGCAAGAGTTGGTATTAGATACTTAGGATCTTTAGCAGGGTTGTCTCAACTATGTTCAAGGCTATTGAGTCTAAATCTTTACTAATGGCATCATTGTATAAAGATAGTGATCAACTTTTATACTAGTTGAAACTTTCTTGCAGCCAAGAATCTCAACGAAGGTTTGTACTTTTATACTTCACTTTGATCTTACTCCAAATTTAAAATAGGATAATAAGCCAATTTCCTAGCAGTATAGATACATTGGTTGCTTCCTTTTTAGTAAAGGTTCTCAAACACATTTTGTTAGCTACACTTCTTGTTATGAAATAAACCAATTATATTATTTGATTAGCATTTACTATTTTTAAATATGATGATACATTAGGGATATATATTTTTTATATTCATCAAGGACTTTCATTAACAGTAACATCAACAGAAATAAGCGTTAATGTATGTTTTGTGTAGGGTAATAGCTTATTTATTTAGTGACATTTTTACCAATGATATTTCTATTTGAAAAAACTTTTGCACTACATTGATAAAAGCTTTTGTTAGCACTATAGGTCTATACTAATGGTTATAAGCATCGTTGTTGGATAATCATAAAATCAGAGGCTTATTAAAACATGACCGTCGCTGTAGCTCTAGGTACAACACCAACGGTAAAAATCGTCAGTGTTGCCTATAGCAACACCTCTTAAGAGAACACCTTCAATGACCATCAGAATAGTTGTTAGGACCTACAGCGATGGTCATTTTGACCTATACCGATGGTTACCGACCGTCGATATAGGTGCAGAATGTTGTTGTGTAAGTATTAATTAAATTTTCTTTCTACTTTTTTGTTTTATCTTTATAATCTATTAAATTACTTGATATAGGCAAAACAAGGGAATAAAACTTCAAGGAAAGATCTTCTTAAGTACTCCAAAAGTCGAGAAGGTCCAAATGGGTCAAAAGTTTGGTACGATGAGGAGTGTAAAAAGCAATATGTAAGTTTGTTGAATTAGTTCATTTATTAGTTATGTGCATAAATAACTTAATATATAAAATAATTTTGATAATTCTTTGCTTGACTAATTGAGTTTTTTTGTTAATTAGGAACGTATGGAAGATCTTACAACGTGGTCTGAGGGACGTAATTCTACTTCAGTGTTGTCAAATGATGATGCCTATTTGCAAGTCACTGGGAAAGAACATCTTGGTTTTGTACATGGTATCGGCCCTGGTGTTAGCTCATCTACTTATTATGGAAGAGATGCTTATTCTTCCAATAAAGCTCTCGAGTCTTGAATGGATAGGATGGACAAGATGATGGAGAAAGTTTTGGATATTCTAACTAAGTAACAAGAAGCTTCTTCATATCAGCATTATCTTAGTAGTGTAGGAAGTGGAGCAAGTAGGGATATTGAAGATGACTCTGAGAATGAAAATGATATTGACTATGAAGATGATTACTTTCCTAATGAGTAGGAACATGTGTTGAATGAGTTAACTTTTGTAGGAATGAGTTTTAGTTTTTTGTAATTGAGAACATGAATATTGGGTTAAAAATGAATGAAATATATATTTTTTTGGTATGTGTGAATGTTATTATAATGAGTGCTATTAATATTATAGGAAAAATAATGCTGATGAAAGAAAAGTAAATCATAAGAGGTTATATTATAGTAATTAAAAATTTTTAAATAGGTGAATAAATTTTGGCACCATATTATTTGTGTGAAATGTCTCTAAAGAATTTGATATGGTAAATTATTATCGCAAATTTGTGATAATTTTTAACTGTCACGTAAAGTCTTTCATGATAGTTTTTAAACATCACATAAGATCTTTTGTGACGGTTTTTAAACGTCCCTTAAGGTCTTTCATGGTGGTTTTTAACCATTGCGTAAGGTCACTCATGATGGTTTTTAACCGTCATGTAAGGTCATTCGTGGTGTTTTTTAAGCGTAACGTATGGTCTTTTGTGATGGTTTTTAAACATCACGTACGGTCTTTCATGATGGTTTTTAACTGACGAAAGATCATTTGTGATGGTTGTTAAACATCACGTAGGAACTTTTGTGATGGTTCTTAACCGTCCCAAATGATAGATCATTTGCAACGGTAAATCTTTTTGGGATGTCCCTTTTCGTGATGGTTCATGTTACCATCACAAAAAACATTTTTTGACGGTAGTGAATGTATTTGTGACAGTAATATTCTGTTGCAATTGACATATTTTCTTGTAGTGTTAGATCTACTACATCAGCTTCGCACTTTCCTCAACTTCTTGAGAACTAATCCAGATCTTAACAAATACGTAAGTATTTAAGCTCTAAAACAAGCCTAAGAGGCCTAAGATCAACATTCTTTATTAATCTCCTTGTCTCTATCACTTCAGGACTTAATCTTTATTTTGATTTGGTCTAGGACTTAAGTAAATTCCATAGTCAATTGCTATCACTATCAATTTTTTCTTGATTTTGCTCATGTTTGACATTCTACATTTCCTCCTCTTTCCTCCTCAAACAAGATTTCTCAATAATTCTCAAAATTTTCCTCCTTTTCTCCTTTTTTTTATATGTATTTTTTTGTGAGCCCCTCAGAGAATTGAATTTCCTTTTGTTTGCACTTTAACACCCCCCATGCCCTTATTTTGCAATGTCCTCATTATAAACTAGGTGGGTACGAATTTAGCTTGGTTCAAGGCTTAGAACAGGGTTAAAGGGTGGGTGAACAGGTCAGGATAACTGTTGCGGATAATTTCAAACTTTGATATGAGTACCAAAGGTGGAGTCAGTTATTCTAAAGTTTAACCCTAAAATGAAATAGGAGTGTACCTCAAAATGATGATCAGAAGGGTCTTGAGTTTTTGAAATGATGGGTTGCCTCCCGTTAAGCGCTAAATTCAATGCCTTCAGTCGAGTAAAAGGTGATTAAGGAGAAGGGGTGGCCAAATCGAAGGAATTTTGTAGAACAAGCACCTTGATGAGTAGCCTGATTGGTTCAACCATATGCTTGTTAAGATCAACAGGTTGATGATGCAGACCAAACCCAATCAGTCTGGAGGGTTGATGGATATGAATCAATAGGTGTGGAGCCCACCAGATGCTATGTGGCTCGAAAAGATTTGGATGTGAAATCTAAGGTTTGGCAGAATTGGTTCAGCTTGATCAGAGTAGGGGCTCTCAAAAGTTAATGGATCAATGGAGAATGTAGGAACCCTACTAATGGGATCAGAGAAGGTAAAGATGTGATTAACAATCTGATCGATGTCTGATTCCTGATCAAAAGATGGAGGTGAATCATATGCAACCGGATTAGAGAGCGGTGAGTTAGAGTAGAAATTGATTCTGGTGGCAAGTCAGGGTTAGGATTGGATTTTGAAAAGCTCTGTATGTGGTGTGGCTATATCGAGGTACAAATCATCAGCCTCAACATCAGAATCAAAGAATGGGTCATGGATGCTAAGGTCGTAAACTAACTCATAATCATCTAGAAACAAAGGTTCTCTGAAATCAAAGTATGATTCGAAATCATCAAAGAATCTGCGAAAATCAGTTTCTGAACCTGATTCCAGGTTGGGATCTCCACCACAAAATAAATCTTGATGCATAGAATCAACAACTTGACTTGGATCTAACCTAATTTCAAATTTCGAGCTCAAAGAGGTGTCCTTATTAGGATAGGCTTGGGTTCTAGGCTCCTAGGGTAGACCCAATCAAATCCCAACTCTTCCAACTCCTCTGTTTCTGTATCATAAATCGATGTGACTTTTGAAAAATCAATTTGTTCTTCTGAGGAGTTTGAAGAGGTATAACCATTAAATACGAACCCAAAATCACAATTCAAATCTAAAATTTAATTCTCGTCATATTGGGCCTCTTGATTATCCCAAATAGGCTCAAATCTAGATTCTAGGTTAAAGGTAGGAATTTGGTCACTAGAATTTGGACATGGTTCTATTGGTATGTTAGAATCACTCTCGAGGAATACCTTAACAGGATAAGGTGTGGGAATTACATCCTCGAGAGGTTCTAACTCTACTTTGTCACAAGTGTTTGAAGAATCAAGGCATGATAGACTAGCTTCATGGCTCTCTAAGGGTGGTTCATAATCAAGAACACTTGCAACTGGATCCACCCAACCCCTATTTTGATTAGGTATTTCATTCTCCACCAAGTTTGAATTAGATTCCAATTGGGTTGGGGGTCCACAACAACCTTGATTTTCAAACCCAGGCTCTGGGAGATCACAATGATCCTCAATGTTGCTCCAAGATGGCTCATCAATTTCTGAGTGGATATAAGGGTATTTTTTATTGATGGTCAGTTTCAGTAGATTTATCAAATTCTCTCATTTCTCATTGTCATTTTGGTGCATTTCCCAAAGTAGTGGATTTGGCAGACATTGGATATACTCAGCATTATGCAATTTCTCTAATTCAATGTATCCTATCATAAGAATATCCCAGGTTGAACCATTTATTATTTGTGTCAACATCAGCTGGGCACGATTCACATTAAGGGTTGTTGTTTTGGGTACATTAACCTCAATGTTCTTAAATGGATCTGAGGTCTTGTAATACTCATCATGATGTCTAAGAGCAACCTCGATCATTTTCTCTTTGATGCTCATTTGTGATTCTAGTTTATTGAAAATATTTCCCATGTTGTCAGGTTGCATTTTCAAATCAAGTGGTGGATCGAGATGTAGAATCAAATTCAGGTCTAGATCGAATTGATTAGATCAGATCAAATTTTCCCCAAGAAGATCAACTCTAATGGAGGACTCTAGGTCAAAAACCTAGGGACCTTTCTTGTGCATGTGCTCTAGAGAATAGATGAGAGACTGGATGTTTATTAGACCCAATCAAGGTATCCAAAGATTTTTTGATGACTAAGGCTATTTCGAGGTAGATGATGCCTCCGAATCAGAGATCCACACACCCAAGAATTACTTGGGCAACCAGGAAGAGAGAGTCCTGCAAAGACCCCTACACGGTAGAGCGTCCCCATGGGTTACAGGATTTCCCCCACCCGACCTTCCTTGTCACTGCGGTTCCAAGTAGACCGGAATGTGCGAATTAAGACCTTAAGTCTACCAATTTTAGTCCTAATCTGTGCCTTGAATTTCACTTGATTAGAAGTTGATTCAATTTGTGACCTAATTTGGAGGTTAGTTGACCCACAAAGTGGACCAACTTCAACTGAACTAAGCCTAAAGATCGAGGATGAAATTTGGGTCAAGACCCAAAATCACCCTGAATTGACTCTCAGGTTATCAGGTCCAAAATTTTAGGGTTCAAGTGAATTTAGAGCCTTAATTTTAGGGTTTTCTTGAATAGATCTTTTCAATCAAGGGCTTAGGTGGCACACAAATGCGGGAAGATCAATTTCCTTTAATGCAGGCAAATGTGTACTAACTCTTCGCAACCCTAAACTGGAAACCCTAATTGGCTCTATTTCCAAGTCTAATTTGATCTCAAATCTTACACCTTGGACTCAAACAAGAAAGTGAGTAGTCCAAGATGTTTAGAACTTTAAGCATAACTCCCTCATAGGTACAGAAAATTAACATGGGAATCTCTAATCAAATTGTCTCACTTCAATCAGATATTAAATCAATTTCACAAATCAGGAAACTTTGCCTTTAAATGATAATTATTATAAAAATAAGTCAAGTGGATCCTAATTCATTTGTTTCCTTTTTCTTTTCCCAAGATTAGGAGGTGATTAGGGAAGAAGAACAATTTTACCTACCCCTGGAATAGCTAATTGCGCAGAAGATCTTATGATGTACCTCGCAAAATCACAGCAAAGCAAATAAAGCAAGTTAGTGATTAGCTCAATCAAATAAGATAGGACTAGTGGTGAATTGCGCATTGCCCCCCGGTAAGAGTGCCAAAATGTTGAGAGCACTTTTATCGAGTTTTAAGAAATACACGTTGTAGTATAGTTTACAAAATTGCTTTACAAGATTTAAATTTATAAAGAGTGCTTGAAAACAAAGAGTGAGTTCAAGGTCGTTCGTAGGGAGCAAATATGGAATTAACACACTAATCGAAATATAAAATAGATGAGCACAATGATTAATTGTCACAAAGAAATGCAATGAATATCTACTAAAAGAAATGTATTCAATAATAACAATGGTATCTCAAGAAATCAGAGGGATAAAAAGAATATCAAACAGTAAAATTGGTGATTTAGATCACCAATTAATCCCACAATTTAAGCACATATCACAATTTTCAAATAAGCCAAATATTCCAACAGTGGCCCTTAAACCACTTATGCCTCAATTCCACATCAGCACCAGCCAAATGTATCAAAAATATCAGATCAGACGTCAGGTATCCATGTTAGATGCTGTTGACGACGTCTTGATCGTGTTTTAACAGTTAGTTACGTCGTAGTATAGGTGATCAAGCGTTGTCAACAAATAAAAGTTTATTACTCGAAAGTCTAAGTATCCGAGGTCGAACACAGGGAGCAATTGGAATTTACTACTAATATCAAGAATATAATTGAACACTTAATTACTCAAAACTTAATTCAAAATATATAAATGCATGAGTTTGAAAATTAATTGTGGCAAAAAGAAGAAATTGAACGTCTGATCCCATGATCAGATGTCTTAAAAATATGTTTTCTCCTCTCTTGTTCTTCTTCTTCTAACTTCTGATTTGCTTCCTTTCTTTGTGCTTCTTCTTTCTTCTCTGCAGTTGCCTTGCTTCTTTCTTCTTATTTTCTTCTGCTTCTTTTCTCTGCAGTTTCTTTCTCTTTGTGGGTCTTCTTCTTTTTCCTTGGCTCTGCTTTCTCTTCTTCTTCTTCCTTGGTTCTGTTTCCCTTGCCTTCAACTTCTCTTCTTCTTCTGCATGTCTTGACCTTTCTTTATTTCTTCTTTCTTCATCAGTTCCTCTTCTCTTTTTCCTCTACGAAGGCTTCCTTCCTTCTACTTCTTCTCCTTCTCTTGCAGTGGCTAAGTGTCAGCTTCTCTTCTCCTTTTTGCCTTCCCTGCACAAACCACAGAGGAGAAAAACCTATCCCTCTACCCACACCCGCAACTCTCTCTCTCTCTGTATATCATTCTTTAGCACGCTCTCCCAGAGCCAGGCAAACGGGTTGAATTGCGTGCCCAGGTCCAGACGCACCGACGTGAGTGTGGTACATGAGGAGTGCTCAGGATGGTGTCGGGTCGAGTCATGCCAGATCCACGTGATGAACTCACGGACGAGGCACAGTGGTTAGGTGAGGGACCTCACCCCAAGTGTAACTGGAGGCAACGAACCCATAACACAAAATCAATATAAATCACTACAGCGCTTCACAGCTTACCGAGGTGGGATTATTGTCCCACCGTTCTTTCGCGCACGCCGCAGGAGTCCGTTCTCCAATGGCCACAACTGCAGGCTTTGCGGCGTCACCTGCTGGGATAACTGGCTTCGTGAGGCCTCCCCAAGTTTGCTGCACCTGGAGCCCCGAAGCATTGTAGGCTGGAGCGAGCAAGCAGCTTCCTCGAGTTACCTTTAATGGCGGCCGGAGCACGAAACCTACCTAACACAAAAAGAGCCTTGCGGCTTAATCAGACCACAGGAGCACCTTCACCGTGTCACGGCAAAGGTGAGGAGCTAGGTGGCAGGCCACGGGGCGGCTTAGGCGTGCACGCCTAGGTCGCTCTGTGGCCGGACGGATGGATGTGATCGGGGGATAGTTGTGGAGGCGTAGAGGGTCTATGGACGGGTGGATGATGTTCAGTGAGGTGAGGTGGAGGTTATGCGGTGGTCGGCGAGACGTGTAGGGCTACGGAGTAATGGGAGCATCTCGCCAGAGGGTGGCCGGAGATGAAGAAGATGCTGGTGGACAGCGGCGATCGAGGGGCGTTTGGTGAAATGAGATGAGGGAAATGAAAGAGGGGATAGAGAAGAACAGTTTTAACCTAACTAAAGGGACGAAGGGGACGAGAAGGTGGCTGGCAGTACCTGCTGTCGCCGAAGAAGAAAGTGTCCAGTGGAGGAAGACGGCGGCAATGACGGGGCTAGGGCAGCTCGCGCAGGTGTTGCGCGACGCGGAGGAGGATGAGGAGGATGGCTCTGCCACTGGTTTTGTGGCAAAGCGACGAGGAAGAGGAGGGGGGCTCGCCGGAGCTCGCTGGACCCCTTGGCCGGAGAAGAAGAGGAATTTGAGGTGGAATCCCGGCCAAGTCGAGCTGAGGAGGTGCGGCCGGAGTTGGGGGTTAATTTATAGGTGCTGGTTGAGCTTCTGGTGTGTGGAGGGCACGCCTTCTGCCACCGACGTCTCACCAGAGATGGAAGGTAGTTAGATACCTAAATCCCCCGTGCGTTCGCACGAGAGATTGGACAGGAATCAGAGATTGTGATCGGGCTCAGATGGAAGGGGATTCCTCAGAGAATCTCCCTTCCAATTCTGGGAGATCTCTGAGGGATCAAAGAGTATCCCCCCTGCCTTCCTCGCCGGAGAAGGATTCCTCCCCATTAATGGCGGAGGGACTTGATTGTAAGATTGGCGAGAAAGCTAGGGGGTTTATGTGATGGTTTTCAAAAGATAGGGACCAAAATGTGATTGGGTGTACTAAATTGCAAAGTAGGTCAAGATGACCTCTCCTTAGGTCCAAATTTTGGTACAAACCTAATTTAGACCTAAGGAATCCAATGCTGAAGTTGGATTTTAGGTTTGACTACGTTTGACTATACATTTTGCGTAAAAACCTAAATTAGGTCAATTGATGAGCTATGACCCTAATCTAGGTCAAACTAGGTTCCAAAAGCCAAATTGAATGTTCTAAACCGTAGGGAATATTTTTCCATGATTTTTAGAGGGTTTACTTGATTTTTATCCTAACCAGAACCTTGTTGAATTAAGCGGGTCTGTTTTAAGGTTACCAAATGCCATTTAATTCCTGGATTGCACGTGAACCCATTTCTGATTGAATCAACCCACTTTTTATCTTATTTAGACCATTCGACTTATATTTTGTCTCTGAGAAATCTCGTTTATGTACTGCAATGGTAAAATTGCAGTTTTAACCTTTATTTCATGTTTTCTTTTCAGAACACTTATTCCTTCAATTAAGCCATCTTCTAAGTTATGTAGGAGCTTTTATTCTCTTTATTAGGTCAAAATGAGCTAGTTATGGCTCATGATGAGGCTCTCATCAGATGCCTTAAACCACCAAGGCACAGAATAGGCATAAGGCCTTAACATAGAGATGCAACAGAGCCAGAGCATCAAGCCTCACAAACGCTAAGTGTTGATCTTATAGGCATGCTTTTCGAGGTATGAACAGAGCAAAACCTACCCCTACCCTCCTAAGATTTTCTCCTCTTTCATTCTCAGATCCGAGTATAGGTTTATGCAGATAATCAGATATACGGGTAACTAGGTCATGGGTTTAGGCTCACCGAGTGTGGGGGTGAGCGTGGAGTGGAGAGAGGTGAGTAGCGAAGTTGGAGAAGGTACGGTTATGGTGGGTTGTTCGGTGGTGCCTTCCAAGGATAGAGAGCTCCAATAACATTGGGGCTTTTGATCCCTCAGGCGAGAGGGAGGTTGTGGTGGTGTTGGTTGGCTATATGGTGGTGTGTAGCGGTCACACGGCCACAGAGATGAAGAAGATGAAGTGGGAGAAGAGTGAATTGGTGGTTGAATTGAGGTTTAAAGGGTCTAAACTAACACTAGAGGGAGAGAGATATAGAACCCTAATTTATTGGTTAAAAGGGGTAGGAAACCGTGCCAGTGTGTTGGTCGGTCATGGAGAAGGTGAAGTCTCTGGTGGGAGAAACGGCGAGGAAGAAGGGGTCTGGGGGCCTTTGCTTGGTATGACGAGAAGCGGATGAGGGAGAGGAAGAAGATCCCTCTGCTTATCATACGTGGTAGAGGGCGACAACGGAGGATTGAGGGGCTTGTTGGAGTCATGGTAGAGGCGGTCGAAGGGAGAGAAAAATGAAGATTTTAGGCCTAGACAAAACTAAGGAGGATAGCCAAACCTCCTGGAGCTTTTATAGAGCTCGAGCGTGCTCAATTTAGGAAGAATTCTTCTAAGAGAATGAGATTTCAGAGAGTTCTAGCTTTGGAAAAAAATCATGAGTTCATGCAAGCTTCTTGCTTCGAATCTAAGCTTGAGATTACGTTCAGATGGAAGAGGATCTTGTTGCGATCATCTCTAATTTTGGAGGAGATTGGATGTTGATTGAAAGAGATGCACGCGGTCAAAGTTGGTATGGTTAGGGTTGACCATGTGCTTTAGGGAACCTCAAAGCCTCAAGAGGTAGGGGTTGTTTTGTGAAGAAGATGACAAAAGATAGGGGGCTACTTGTAATTAATTTGAAAGTAAAGAGCCTGGATGTGAGAATAGAGATCTTAGGAACTGAATTGCAAACTAGGTCAAGATAGACTCTAATTAGGCCCAAATTTTGATACCAACCAAATTTTTACCCAAGGAATCTGATGGTGAAATTTGATTTCAGTTTTGACAACATTTGATTAGGAAATTTTGACAGAAGCCCAATTTAGGGTAAAATCCTGTCTTAAACTCTGTTCAAGGTCAAAATAGGTTCAGATGGTCAAACCAAGGGTACCAAACCTCTTAGAATAGTTTTTTACGAATTTTAGGATGTTTAGATGAATTTTATCATAACCAAAATCTCTTCAATTTAAGTAGGTCTGAAATTAGGGTTTTCGTGTGTTATTTTGGTTCTCGAAACGCGTCAAACCCCATTTCTGTCTGTGTAGACCCACCCTTTGGACTTAATGCTCATTTAACCTTCAATTAACCCCTTGGTGATGCCGTGGTTACTCTACATTTGTGATGTAATGTTAAAACTACAAAATTAACCCTGTTTTAATGTTTTCTCCTCGAAACAGATCTGCATTGAGTTATGGTCCACAAGCAACCATTCAGGAGCATTTATCTCTTGATTTCCACTATATTAAGTTAGTTATGGCTAATGATGGTGTTATCATCACCCTGTGCGCAAGGTTTAGAGTCACCATGATGCTCTGGTAAAGCTAGGTAGAGTAGTCCCCTCTTCTCTTGCTTCCATGTTGTTTCCAGGTAAGCATGTGATAAGCACCAGTTTATCGTCATTCTTAAGCTTTAAAATAAACCTAGCTCTTAGGATTTTGCTCTGTAAAAGAATTTTTGGGCTTCATTTAGGCATAAATTAGGATAGGCATGCATTTTACTTTTTATTATCTTTTTGATATGTTTTTGTGATTGTTAGGGATAGAAAGAGAGTCAGATCCCCAGAACCCTAACACTTGTGAAGGCAACTGGTGAAGGAGAAACTTAAATCAGCTAGGACTCAGCTTGATCCAGCTTACCATAGCTGGATTCCAACTCACTTGGACTAGGGTTAGCTCATCCTAGCTCCATTCACTCATCTCAGCTAAATGACAACTCAAGAGAGGTCATCTTAGCTTACCCTAGCTCAGGCCAGCTTAGATCCAACTCAACTTAGCTGAGTCTAGCTCATCTCAGCTCCCATTAGTTCACAGGGAACTCTAGCTACCTCAGCTGAGTTGACTGGAGTTCACTTCAGCTCAGGACCAGCTTGATCCAGCTCCACTAAACTCCAGCTAGCTGAAGATGACTTCATTTCAACTCGAGAAGCTCAAGTCCAACTTTCGGGGACTCAGCTTAGCTCAACTCAGTTGAGCTAAGCTACCTTAGCTACCTCAACTAACTTGATCCTCCCCGAGAGCACCAAACCTAGCTCACCTCAACTACTTGTGGTAGAAGCCAGCTTTCTTTAGCTTGGCTTAGCAACTAGCAAAGAACTAGCAATCTAAGCCAGCTAAAATAGCTCCATGCCACCCTCTTCAGTAGCTTCCAGCTCCGGTTCAGCTCCAAACTTCCTCTGTCCAACTCCTCTCCTCAAACCCTAGCTCCCATTGCCTCCTCCTCTACTCCATTACTAACTAAGCTAGCTTAGCTTAGCTAAGCTCCAGCTCCTTGGGCCATCCATCACCCTAATGTCCAACCTAACTACCGCTACCTCAAGCCCACCTAAGCTACACCTAAGCTCCACCTAGTCCACCCTAAGTTGGGGCCAACCTTACCCATCTCTTCACCCCTCAACAACCACCAAAGGCACTTCCAAGTTGGCACCAAAACCACCCTTAACCACCCATAAAAGTGGCGCCAACTCTCCTTTGATCTCATCCCAACACCTACCCCTTCCAAGCCCTATCCATCCTACAGCTCGCCTTCCTTCTAGAAGCCTTCAAGTTGGTGCCAACCCATGGCACCCTTCCATGGTTGGCACCACTTTTAGGTGCCCTTTGGCCACCATAACCACCACCCATCGTGCCCTTTAGGTGGTGCCAAATAGCCTCCTCCATTGGATCATGATAACCACCCCTAACCACCTTATAAGTCCATCCTAACCTTACATGTGTCCACACCAACCCCTTCCCTCCTAAACCTTATATATACCCCTATTAACTACCACTTAATGCCATCCTCCATTTAGTCTAATTCCACCTTACATCCATGATATAGACACATCTATTTAGGTTAAAATGCCTAATCATGCATGTTCCTAGGCTTAGATTTGCATTTCATGTTATAAATATTACATAGCATGCATCATTCTGCATTTAGAGTAGTTATATATAATTTAGGTTAATTAGGTCCTTTTTATGGCCAAGAGAGAAGAAGATTCATTTCAGGGCCTCGGATGGATGATCGGACCATACAGATCTGATCAGGGCGACGATCGGAGTCTAACACCTTCGAAATCATCTAGATCGGAGACCCATAACATCATATGAAGTCCAAGGAAGATCAATAGCCAGGAGGCAATGTGACATCCATACGAGTTTTGGATGGAAAATCTGACCATACGGATGGACCCGGAGCGACGATCGTAGTTCGACGACACGGGAATCATCTCAATCTGAGCACCATGGCACCCTCTACAATAGAAAGAAGAATGGACGGCCTAGATGGCACCACGTGGCACCATCTAGGCTGCCCAACCTCAGCCAGCAACACCTGCTCCCACCTCCCCATCATCCGCGACCTTCATTCCCAGCCGTTGGATCTTGATCCAACGACTGAGAAGCTCTCCACCACAAGCATTAAATCATCCACTCGATACATCGGACGTCGTGGTGCGTTGGTTGGGGCACTGGACTCCAAGGGAGGGGCGCAGGTTCGAATCCCCACAGCCCCCGCCAATTAGCAATTGAGGGCACATGATGCACGTGCATGAAGGGTTCCAACGCACCGGCCAATGCATGCGCACGCACCAGCCCGCGCACCCGCATGCAGCAGTAGCGCAGCGCAAGCGCCAGCGCGAACACCCGAGTGACTCGGCGCGTGACAGGCGCACGAGCACAATGCCAGCAAGGCGTGCCAGTGGGGGAGGGTGGATCTTCAGGGACGTAGGCCTTTAGTGACACTTGCAACTACCACTAATGGCCCGTGCATGCCAGCAAAGGAATTGAAGGCGTGGATCTTCAGTGACAAAAAGGGAGGATCTGTAGTGATGTTTACAAATGTCAATAATGACCCAGATGCGAATTTGTTCTCCCTCCACTATAAAAGGACCTACCCACCACCATTCCAAACCATCTCTTCCTTTCTTCACCTCACCACCTCCAAGGCTCTAGAGAGAGCTTGTCCCAAGCCTGGGATGCTCCTCTAGAGTAGAACCAAACTTTTCCCTGCCTCTCACCCCCCTTCATGGAGCATCCCGTGGCTGTCTCCTTACCTACCTTCGGGAAGATGATCCTCGCCACGACGCTGTCCTACCCCATGCTCCGTCCTCCGACTTCGTCCCCATTTGTCCCGCTCCTCACCACCTTCCTTTAGGCAACATTAAAGCGAGTCATCCTCTAAGCGACCGACGAGGGGGATTTCTCTCACTTCTTTCTAACTTTTTTCGCTTTCATAGTATAGATTTTCCACTTTCGTAGTTGTAACAAACAATTCTTGATAAATAGGTGATTGTTTCTCTCTCTCTCTCTCCCTCTCTCTCTTATATTTTTGCAAGTAGATAAAGTTTTCATCGACCTAATCTCTTGCCCGATAAAAATACCAAAAAAATTAGAAAAGATAAAAATGACAAAAAGAAATAAAGCGAAACATGGATTTTTATAAAACCAAACGTTCGCCTCCCCATGTTCGACTCGGGACTCACTTTTCGAGTTTTGATTATAAATTTTATTTAATCGACGTGTTTTGCGAGCTACGATGATGAGTCCTTCGAACCCTAATTTTAATTCGTGAAACACATGCCTCGATCAATTTGGTGCCATTGCCTGGGAGGCAATGCTCTTTGGTTTTTTTCCCGTGTTTTTTCCGCCTTACCTAACTTTTATGTCACTTTTTCTCTGATCTTACTATGATTGCAGGTACTCATCCAAGGCGGGTCAGAGTGGTTAGATCAAAGAAAAGTGCGGATGAAGGTTTTGTAAGTTTATCCCCACCACCCCCACCCTAGATTTCATTCCATAATCTAATAAATAAAACCCAAATCAACTTAGGTGCTTGCATAAACCCTTGGGTAGATTTTGGTTGTTTGATTGTCACTCCACTCACCTCACCCACCTGCATGTATAAAAAAATAAAAAAATATTCTTCTCTTGTGGGATTTAACTAAAAGCTACACACTTAACACTGACAACTTCCTATCCTAAGGCGCACAATCACTTTGATTCTATCACTTAACCAGGATCTAACCTATGGACCCGGTACACTTCAACTCAATACACATGAGTGAGTAGAAATCTAAATAGGTTAAACATCTTGTGTGCCTTAATCAAGTGGTGCAACAGGCCAATTGATTGTAACTGTTTGGGCCGAACCACTTAAGATAAAAGTGATCATCAATAGCTTGCCACTTAGGGTTGATTTTTGGGGCTGAACCAAGCACTCCACATTTTTTCTAATTTCTAAAAAATATATCATCACCAGTGATTTCAAAACTTGGAGTGTTCTATTGAACCTTGATTGAATATACCTAAAGATTAAACCCTAAAAGCTACTAAATAAGGTTAAACCCTAAAAGATACATCATCAAATAACCTTGTTTGTAAACCCTGGTTGTGCACGCACTCACATTTGAATCAATCATTAAGGGCACAACCCATCTTAAGGGCCCATCACATTCCAAGAGCACAATCATCCCAAGCCTAATTAAAACTGAGTAGACGTTGGCCTTAAGGATTGATTCACTCT
Source organism: Thalassia testudinum (assembly GCA_037157565.1). NCBI lineage: Eukaryota > Viridiplantae > Streptophyta > Magnoliopsida > Alismatales > Hydrocharitaceae > Thalassia > Thalassia testudinum. The sequence goes on along the minus strand of JAZHRO010000055.1, from coordinate 137,583,579 downwards.
TCAAGGCTCAGACTGAGATTTTTTTCGATTAATCTACTTCTGCTAGTCCATCTGATGTTTAGCTAGGGGAGTAGCATCAAACAACCGCGGCTGGAGGGTACACTAGGAACTTGAGGCGTAAGCCAAAGGAAGAACCTTCTCCCCAACCCCTCCTTTTAACTGATTGGATTGATCGGATAAAAGTAGACTATATCGTTTATAATCTCAAGACGGGTCCTGGGAGTCTGTAGGTCTTTAGGCTAACCCACCTAAGGACAGGGTTGATTGCTTGTACTGTAGGGCTCCTTTCTCTCTTCTGATTTTCCTCTTACTCCATAATGTATCCTTCCACATCTTTCACACATTTCCAATCCTTCCCTCCTACCACCACTTATCCCCAAGATGATTGCTATCCTGACATGACTTGTAATTGCCCATCCACTAACCGGGATAACTTTGATTGGGGATATGAATACAGATCTTAGTGTCCAGGACCTAACCCTGAACTATGATTACTATCCTTCCCAGATCTACAATGATTATAGATCTTCATCCTTTGATCACCAAACCAACCTGATCTATAATCAGGAAGGATATAATGATTATAACACCTACCCTCCCCAGTATTCCACTGAATATATGTCACCTCCACTCTTTAAACAACCTAAGACGACCTACTATCAGGGAGGGACCTGAGAACCTCGATATCTTGACTCCCCTAAATTTAACTCGAATCCACCCAAACCTGAACCGAACCATTTAGTTTAGGTGAACCAAATCCAGTATAGGGTGTTGGCTAATTTAAGGAATACTGTACAATCTTTAGAAGCTCATCCAACACCATGCACTAAAGCACTGGAGCCTATGATCAAAATGATTGATGAACTTAATAGTTCTCTATTGGATTTGCTCCAAAGTGTTAGGTATAGGGACATGGGTGATTTTCTTCTTAGGACATTGTCGAGGATGAGGATGAAATTTGTAGTTTCCCTAGTCAAATCTTGGGATGATTCTCAAGATGTGCCCCCTTCAAGAGAGCCAATGTCTGAACCTGCTCAGGTGCCTGTCGGGAGGGATACATATTCTGAGATTGGAGATGACCAGATTGGTCTAGAGCAACCCTTTGAGGATGAACCGATTGATTCACCCGAGATCCCCAAGTTAGGGAGAGAGGAAAATTGTCTCTTTGAACCAGGAAATGACAATCGATTTTAAGACATATATAAATGAGGATCATGAATTCTTTGACTCCGACGGTGAAGAATCTCTTAGTGAAGTCTCACTTGAGCATAAGGAAGATGATTTTAGTGAGACAAACGGGCTTGAGGAATCTGACGAACCATTTGATAGCCCAATTATTGGAGATTTGGATTCGGTTGGAGCTAACTTGGAGGATTCGAATCCTCATTTACTAGAAGATTCAATCAATAGCCCTATTCCTCAACCACACCCTAAAGGAATTGATTTTGATTTGGAAATCATTATACCCAAGTCAATTCTGAGTCAGCCATAATTTCTGGACTTGATTAAATCATATGGGGTGAATGATGAGAGACTCATCATGATCTCTAATTACCCCTAATTAACTAGTCTTCCTAGTTAATTAGCTAAGGATATGAATATATAAGGGTTAATTATAAAATAAGGGATATTTAGTAAATGACCTTAAAATAAGTTAAAAATGATATTTTATTATTCAATTAATATTCTAATTAATAATTGGACTCGAAATTTTATTAGCCATTCCCTTAATTAATAAGTTAAGTAACCTAAAACATAATGTATACATAAGTATATAATAACTTAAATAACTTTACTTAATCTAATAAATTAACCTAAAAGAGTAAAAATATAAATTCAAGGTGTAAACATAATAATTACCTTATTTACTAACATATATAAAAAGTTGAAAAAGATCTAAGTTAAAATAAACCTTTAAAACCTGGGTTTACATTTAGATCCTTACTAATTATTACAATCGGGTCCTTAATTTTCATATAGATCCTTAAGTTTCACTGCACATAGGTCCCTATCCCTTTCTTCTTCTTCTTTAGCCGATTGAATGGCTGACGACGGAGAGTGACTCCACTGCGCGATCACCGCCTTGCTGACATCATTCTTCCTTCTCCAAGCTCTTGGAGCTTGTGCTCACCACCCCATCTTCATCCATTAGTCTAGATTACTCTGAAATCCTAACTTTTGGAGGGAGTTAACCTCACCGTCGTCAGAGACGATGCCGGAGGTTAACCTCCCCAAGCTTCTTCATCCAGACTTCGCCACCTTCTTCGTCGCCATTCACTATAAATACCCCCTCACCCCCTTGATTTCTCTCAAGTTGGCTCCCTTCCCTCTTCTAACACTGAGCCAACCCAATAGGCTATTCGTCTGTAACTCTGACGATCTTCCACACCATTCTCCGTCTTCCTCCATCCATCCTAATTAGCCGAGGAGATTCGTCGAAGTTAGCTGTCCATCCTAATTAGCCGAGGAGATTCGTCGAAGTTAGCTGTGTCTCTAGACAAAAGCGACGACTAAGGAGCTCCTCTTCTTCACCTCACATCTGCCATCGGAGATTCTTCTTTTACCCTCTGATTTCGTCTTCCACTATGAACCATCGGCGGAATCCCTTTGACCCCTTCATCCAGGTAACAGTAGGTAGGAGTAGGAGTAGGAGTACAAGTAGTTTAGGTAGGTAGTTAGTTAGGGAGTTTAGTTGTAATTTCAGAGTTTAATGTTCATCTTCTTCGACTCCAGCGAGCTCCTTAAGCTCGCCAAAGCTCTGATTTTGTCTTTTTCTCATGATCACTTCTAATTCATTAAAACTCAAATTTAATCACTATTTGCCTAATTCACCTTCACCTTCAACAGACACTGTCGCTATCCATGGCTACAGTATCTGAGCTTAGATCCACCTCCATAGGGTCCTCCACCACCTATTCACAACCTAAGGACCCTGTTTTACACTTTAATTTGTATAATTACCACCTATAATCTAAATGCCCAATTTTTAAATAAGCTCCTGAGCTCGCTGTCAATGGCGGCTCAGGAGTATTTAAAATCTTAAATTATCTATATAGTTATGATCGCAATTACCTTTTGACTTGTCTCAACCACTTTTCTGAGTAGGAGACCAAGTCTTGTGCTTCAATCCACTTAAAATTCATTCGAATTGAATTTACTGTTTAATCATTCATGTAATGGATTAAAGAAGAATTAAATGCGATTCAGAGGTTCCTTGCAACCTCAAAATCCACTTTAAATAAAAAATGGCGCAATTCTTCATTCTGAACACATTTTTCATCTTTTTCTGGACTCTAGCTCCGGCGAGTGAAATTCAATCTTCAGCCTATAGAAGATGGTAGGAAGCTCCAGAATGACTTAATTCTGATTTCTAATTTGTTTGAGGTTGTTTATTTGGGATTTTATCACCTGGAGCTTAGATTAGTGATCTGTCTTCTCCAACTTCGGCAGAAGCCTGTACAAAAGCTTAAGAACCACATTTAAGAGGTCTAGAAGCTTCAGTGTAGTGCACTGAAGCTATCTATGTCTTCAAATTAGTGAAGCAATCTTCCAATCCTTCTATTGAACAGATCACATTTGGAGCTCAGGCGATGAGCCTGAAACCCTAGCATCTTAGGTCAAATTATCTGTTTAGAGGTCTGAGAGAGTTCCTGAGGTTGAGAAGATGTTAATCTAGGCTTTGATTTCTTGTGAAGAGGCTTATAATAGAAAGTCAAATTTTCAAGCCTGATAGTCAAACTCGAGCTTGAAATCTTGACTCTAAGCTCAATCTGTTGAATTGAGGAGCTTGAACTAATTCTGAGATTTGTATGAATGATTTTAGATTGAATTAGATGAGCTCTGTGGATTAATTTGGTTGGTATTCAAACACTGCCAGTTTGGGTTGTTTTTGAACCCAAACTGTTGGCAGTGGTTTTCTGATGAGTTTTGAATGCGATTCCTACCTAGATGAGCTTGTTACATTCCTTAGAGTCTGTTTGAATCAATTAAGAATGATCCTTAGTGTCTGTTACACCTTTCTTCATCTGAAATTCCTCTCTCTGAAGCTTTCAATGAAGCTCTGAGCTTCCCTGTGCTTCCTAAAGCTCTTGAGAGCTTTAAACCTATACAAACAACTGCGAAAATACCTGTAAAACCTATTTAGACCCTTAGCTAAAAGAGAAAGTCCAGATTAAAGACTCTGCAAGTCTCATTTCACTTTCCAGGCATATTTAACTCGTAGGAACCCCCTAACTTCACTTTTCAAATCAGAGAGGAAATCATCCTATAAACCTCAAATTGACCCTGGAATCCTGTAGAGCTACCTTAGAGTTCTCCATCAAGCTTTATTTCGCTTGATTTGGAGCTGTAAGTAGGGAGAAATCTTTGTTTGAAGTTAGGTCTGGAGGGGGGAACATTAGTCCCACATCGGAAATCCTTGAGCACACGCCTTGGTATAAAAGTAATTTGTGTTATAGCCGATTCAGTCGTCAGTACTCGGCGCGAAAAGAAACCCTGAACATTTGAGCATTGTGTGTGTGTATGCGAGCGAGTGCGCCTGCGAGTGTGCGCTTGAGTGGGTGTGTGTGTGCGATTGGCCCTGGGAGGGCGAGGCCTGGGAGGCGTTGAGCTGGTTCGGCTCGAGAGAGGGCCGGTTTGGCTCAAGAGAAAAAAATCGAAAATAAACCCTAATGAAATTAGGCAAGGATCGAGTAGGGTCTGGTCCCACCCTGATCTCAGGGTGCTGTGTATCCTCGAAAGGACCTCATCGCAAATCTCAAACAAATTTTTGGTTGAAGAGCAAATTAACCCAGTTCAGCAGAAAGTTAAGAAAGGAAGAAGAGTAAGGGCTGAAGAAAGAAGGCTAAGGAGGAAGAAGAAGAACCCGCTAAGAAAGATAAGGCAGAAGGAAGGTTAACAGACGTGAAGGCATTAAGGAAGAAGCTAAAAGAAGCTAAGGAAAAGAGAAGAAGAAAACAGGCAGGCATAAGGAAATACTTAAGAAGAGAAGGGCAGGAACATAAGCATAAGAGAAGAAAGAAAAAGAACGAGAGAAAAAGAGAATAAGAGGAAAATAGAAAGAGAAAGAAAGAAAGAACAAAGGATTAAGAAATAAAAGAAAAAGAAGATAAAGAGAAGAAGAGAAAGAAGAGAGGCTGAAGTATTAAGGAAAAGAAGTTAATTTTCTTGTTATATTTTAATTTATTTTTGTTCTTAATTATTGTATTAAGGCATATATTGACTAAATAAACTTTTCTTTGCCTTAAATCAATTGAAATAAATAGAGAATTTATGTTTTTAAATGTTGAAAATGAGAGTTTATATGGGATTTTGCATGTTATTTCATTTAAATCGATTTTTCTCAAAATTCATGCTTCCATAATTAACTTAGATTTACCTCCTATACTTATAGAGAAAAATAAAAGATAACTAGTAAATTTAGAATGAATTATATCTCCTAGCGAACGACCTGGACTTAACCGGTAAAAATTTTCTAAAATGTTAGGTTAATTCGACCCTATACTACTAATCGACACAACTTCGAGTTAACCTAAGTGACTTTTCTCTACTCTTAATTAAGTAAAATTGACTTAATTAACTGAGTTGAGGTAAGAAACGACCAGTGAACGGTATGCTAGTGGTCCTGGAGCGCGAACAATTGATGTTGGAGGATACGAATTTGGAAGTGAGGATCTGGGAAGTTAACTTCAGGGAAAGTAGGAGTTTGGATTTAAGGGTTCCTGTTGACCTAAAACCACCTACTTTCTGCCAGGACCCTTACAATATCTTTCACATGCAACCCAAGCTCGAAATTACTATCCTTCTGAGCTAAACTCTAAGTGGACATTTGAACCTAGTGAAACAAATCTACCCATTGTCCGCCACTTTAGTCTTGGGTTGCACACCACAAAACCACAGGCCCGACCCCGTAAACACAACAATCTTCAGTTTTGGGTAATTTTCATCCAGAACCTTAAAACCACTCGACCCTGGGACATGGGTCTACACCATAACCTGGTTCATATCTGTGGACATATTCTGTTGGCGGGTCTGAGGATCAATATTTTTATTTTGATTCTGAGTTGCACTTGTGAATTCTCAATTTCTTCCTTGTGTGTATATTATGCCTAGCTGATGGCATTAAATTTAGCATGTGTTTATATTCCACGTTCTATACGGAATTGACCGGATTTTCATGTTATTCAGGTGATATTCTGTTTACTCTGCCTTTTCATGTCTTTATTTTTACAATGAGGACATTGCATCATTTAGGCGTGGGGGGGTGGATACTTAATCCTGAAATTGTTTCGTTAGTTCTGTAGAACTTCTTTTCTTTTCTTTAAAAAAAAATTGAAAATTCAAATAGAATTAGGAGAAGAGAGCTTAGGTTTTTGGAAATTATTAACTTTAAGAAACAATACGATAGGACCTGAACAGACTCTTCAGGTCTTCGGGCTTAATTAGCCCGAGTGTCCACTCGAATGTGGACATAGTCTCGAGTTCTCACCAATTCAAATTCATCTTTATTCTCATAAATAAATTAGGGTGATAAGTATACGACTTAGCAACCCACCCTCTGATTTGAGAGGACTTTAAGCCTAAGCATCAACACACTTTCTGCACTGACTCACTTTTCGGTGATTTCTTCGGAAATTGGGTAACTAATGAGCTATCTAAGGTGGTATGACTGGCAACTTGTCAGTGGTAACAGCTCATCGGCCGGTTGCCGAGAGCTTAGCCACAAGACCATTTTCGTCGTACTGCCTTTAGGTAAATCTTAGATCAAGGATGCCACCTACTTAAAAAGAAAAAAGAAAAAAGAAAAAGAAAAAGAAATACGAAAAAGAGAAAATAAAAAAACAAACAAAACCACACTTCACCGTATGAGTATGGCTGGCAAGTTGTCGTGGGTAACAGCCCATTGGCCAGTTGTCCAGAGCCCAGCTCACAAAAATGCACAATAATTCCCAAAACACTTAGGTTAGAAGCGAGGAAGTAGAATAAACCGGGGAGATATACACTGGGTTCGCCCTTATGTTGACCCCATAAATAAAAGAAGTAGGGAGAAAGCTACCGTCCGAAAAGATAAACCTCTAGGCAAGGTCACCTAGGGTCATAGAAACCCAAAGTCTATTTTAAAGGCCGCCTAGTGAGTCTTTCACTCTTTTCACTAGATGCTTAGCACTTAGAGTCCTTTTCGAGTCTTAGGCGGGTCAAGTAGCCGTAAAAAGTTATCCCGGAACTCTCAAACTCTAAAAGTACAAAAAAATTAGAAAAGAAGAAAAATAAAAAAAATATATCTTCCCTTTTCAAATAAGGCGAGGACTAGGGCGGTCTGCATTCTAGCAGACACTCGAGTACTGTTGAGTCTTCGTAGTTTAGGACATTAGTTGATAATTTCTATTGTTAATAAATAACATAGGCCAAGCGATTGAATCCTAATTCTATTTTTATACATAGCATGTATTTTAATTTTGCTAGGGACTATCAAAAGATAGGCATGAGGGTATGATATAGACACATAAATTTACATTAAAATGCCTAATCATGCATGTTCCTAGGCTTAGATTTGCATTTGATGTTATAAATATTGCATAGCACACATTATTCTGCATTTAGAGTAGTATATAATTTAGGTTAATTAGGTCCTTTTTATGGCCAGGAGAGAAGAAGATTCATTTTAGGGCCTCACATGGACGATCAAACCATACAGATCTGATCAAGGTGACGATCAGAGTCTAACGCCTCCGAAATCATCTAGATCGGAGATCCGTAGCATCATATGAAGTCCGAGGAAGATCAATGGCCAGGGGGCAATGCAACATCCGTACGAATTTCGGACGAAAAATCCTACCATGCGGATGGATCCAGAGCGGCGATCGCAGTCCGGCAACGTGGGAATCATCTCGATCTGAGCACCGTGGCACCCTCTACAACAGAAAGAAGAATGGATGGCCAAGATGGCACCACGTGGCACCATCTAGGCCACCCAACATTGGTTAGCAATGCTCGCTCCCACCTCTCCATCATCCGCAAACTTCATTCCCGGTCGTTGGATCTTGATCCAACGGCTGAGAAGCTCTCCTCCACCGCAAGTGTTAATGCATCTGCTCAACACATCGAATGTCGTGGCACTGGACTCCAAGGGAGGGGTGCAAGTTCGAATCCCCACAGCCCTCCTGCCCCCCAATTAGCAATTGAGGTCGCATGACTCGCGTGCATGAAGGGCACCAGTGCATCGGCCAGCGCATGCGCGCGCACCAGCCCACGCACCCACATACAACAGCAGCGTAGCGCAAGCGCCAGCTCATGCACCCACGCGACACGGCACGTAATAAGTGCGCGAACACAGTGCCAGCAAGGCATGCCAGCAGGGGAGGCTGGATCTTCAGCAACGCAGGCTTTTAGTGACACTTGCATCTGTCACTAATGGCTTGTGCACACCAGCAAAGGAATTGAAGGCATGGATCTTCAGGGATAGAAAGGGCAAATCTGTAGCGATGTTTACGGATATCAGTAATGACCCAGATGCGAATTTGTTCTTCTCCACTATTATAAAGGTACCTACCCACCACCATTCCAAATCATCTCTTCCTTTCTTCACCTCACCACCTCTAAGGCTCTAGAGAGCTTGTCCCAAGCTCAGGATGTACCTCTAGAGTAGAACCAAACTTTTCCCTGCCTCTCACCCCCTTCGTGGAGCGTGGCCGTCTCCTTACCTCCCTTCGTGAAGAAGATCCTCGCCGCGGCACCATCCTGCCCCATCCTCCGGCTCCGTCCCCGTTCGTCCCGCTCCTCACCACCTTCCTCTAGCCGACGTCAGAGCAAGTCATCCTCCAAGCGACCGTCGAGGGGGATTTCTCTCACCTCTTTCTATTCTTTTTCGCTTTCGTAGTTGTAACAAACAATTCTCTATAAATAGATGGTTGTTTCTCTCTCTCTCTCTCCCTCTCTCTTTTATTTTTGCAAGTAGATAAAGTTTTCATCAACCTAATCTCTTACCCGATAAAAATACCAAAAAAAATAGAAAAGATAAAAACGAAAAAAAGAAATAAAGCAAAATGTGGATTTTTATAAAGCCAAACATTCACCTCCCCGTGTTCGACCTGGGACTCACTTTTCGAGTTTCGGTTATAAATTTTATTTGATCAACGTGTTTTGCAAGTTACGAGGACGGGTCCTCCGAACCCTAATTTTAATTCGCGAAACACATGACTCGATCAATCCACCATAGCCCACGACCAAGGAGAAGGAAGAAAGAAGAAGATTAAGGGGGCACATCACCCGCCCCCTTGGTGCCTTCTTCACATTCCTTCACCTTGTGCCATGCCAAGGAGGAGAAATTCTTCATCAAGGAGGACAGCCAGGCAAGCGAGAGGCACTTAGGGTGGATGTCCAACCTTGAGGGGAGGTTTAGGGCACAGCCCCTTAGGGCTTGCCTTGGAGGACACCATTCTGGCAAAGCTATAGAAGGAAGGAGTTGGAGATCTTATTTTCAAGTCCGGGAGTTACCAGGCTTGGAGCAAGAAGCCTCCAAGTCTTTTTCACCATCATCATCATTAGGACAATTAGTTTTCTTTTGATTTTGTACCTTGATAGTTGTAGGAAAAGCTTTCCTCTATTAGGGTTTTTTGTAAAACATTATTTTTGAGTCCTAATTTAAAGTTGCCTTCTTTGCAATCTTTGTCGCATTTAATTGCTTTGTTTCTAGCACTTTTCACTCCCTCTTCCTAATTACTCTAGGCCTCCACATGCCTAGAGTGAGCATAGGGAGAGGAACTAACTGTCACCTAGGTGTTAGCTTAGTAATTATAGGTGTTAGTCTTTTCTGCCAACAAAATTCAAGTGTTCCCGTTATTTCAAAATAAAAAAAAAATTATATATTTAAAAGACCAAAAAGAAAGTTGATTTCTATTTTCCAAGTAAGGGATTTGATTTGCAAACGATTTAGCCTCCTTGGATGATCCTAGAGACTTCCCTATCTAGGTTTACAAATTTAAGAGTTGATCGGTTTTGCACGTTACAATGACGTATTTTACAAACCGCGTAAAATTCGGACCACTTTTTGGTGTCATTGCTGGGGAGGCACAGCTTTGCACTCATTTAGTCTCTTGTTTGAAGTGGATCTCATCCTCTTCTCTCTTTTTCTCTCTCATGTGTGCAGGAACTACAGGAAGCAAGTGGGATTCCTGAAAGAAGAACTTCAAATTCCTTGTCTTCTTGTGATTTCAGGTTGGTTCCTTTTCTCTTGTCACATAAAGCCTTAAAACCTACCTAAAAAAATACTAGACTTGGCTTTCAGGATCCTATACATTTTAATTAAGTGAAGTGGTGCAAATTAAAACTCATTTGTTGCTTGTTTGCACCATCAACACCACTCCACTTCAAGTGTTGGTGTTCTGATTTTCAGATCCAGACTTCTGTATGGATTTCAAAAATCAATTTCTAACACCACAGGCCTCCTAAAATCGTGAAAATTCACCCAGTGATTCCAAATCAAGTAAATAACATTTTTCCAAATTTCATAGCAATTAGATTTACATTTAATCTTTAAAAATTCATGGACTACAGGGGGGTCACAAACTCTAATTCTCCTATTTTTCAACTGTCCATGAATTTTTAGAATTTTTATGCTTATCCAATTTTTGTGAAATTTATCTTTCTGGAATCCTTGTGAAATTATACGCATCACATAAAATCATCAAAATTTTTTGAGGCCAGTGATGATACTGAAAAGTCCAACATACCCATAGGTATCATTTTTGGATTTTGACACCATCACAAAGAAAAATTCTATAAAAATATCAAACTAATTCCTAAAACCCTAAAAAAATCTTTTCAGGAATCCTTGTTTGATTTTCCATAAGGTAGTGGTGTTGTTTGATTTGTTTGGACCACTACTTAATACAGAAAGCCTAAAACATGTTCATTGGTAGTTAATTTTCTGTCTTAGGACTAATTGGATTAAGGTTTTCCTTTTCATTTTCTAGAAACCCACTTTAAAGGAAATGATCATCACCAATACAACTTGTTTGAACTCTTAAGAAGGAAACCCTAAAACACACTAACTTAAATCCAATTCTAAAAGACAGAAATACATTAAATTGTGTGACAACTTGCTTTTCATTGGAATCAACTTCCAATTCCCGCACACACACACAGAAAAAATTGATATAATAGGGCAATACCCCGATCAACGCCCTCCACATTTCATGTGCATAATAGTATCCCAAGCCTAACTAAAATTCATAGTAATTTGACACCTAAGGATTCATCAACTCAGGCTTGCTATCTACGTTTTAAGTTTTCATTAGTTAATATCAATTCTATCATCTGTATCTGGTGTCAGGTTGAGGGGTCACATCATACGACCAGGCGCGGGTTTACACAAGCCCCTGGTGATTTTCCTGGGACATGCTTGGGCCTAAACCTCCCCTTATTGAACTTGGCCGGATTTATTGATAGAACATGTATTCACTTTTGATTTCTTATTTCCTTGGTAGATCATGTCTTAGTTAATTTTAGGGAGTCACATTTAAGTTAGGTTTAGAATTTTGATTGCTTTCCTGCACACTTTCTCTCATCTCCATCTTTTCTCCTCGCCTCCCGTTCTTCCATTTTATGCATGGGCGACGGTCTCAAAATCCGCACTTGGAGGGAACTTTTGATTTCACCCCACGTACAAAAAGACCACTTTTTCCGTCTTCTTCTAAAAAAATGGAAAATCAACAAAACAGGTCTACTAATCCTTCCACTTTCACCTCTAATCCCACCTCTAACCCCACTACTAACCCTAATTCTGACCCTTCCACCCAAAACCCCCCACCTTTGACTTCTCGTGCACTTGGAGCTCCCTAATGCTGATTTGCCTCAATCACAACACCAAGCCCCCCTCCTGATCTTTACACCTTGATGGCAAAGCAAATTGCTCAACTTAATGCCAATCAACAAGTGTTGACTAGGAATATCCAAAACCTAGCCAACCAAAGGCCAAACCCACCACCCCGTCAGCAGCCTGTTGTTCCTCTAAAAGATTTTTATGATCCTTCTTACCATGAGGAGCGGCTAGTGGTGGTCATACCAGAGGGGGACTTCGAGATCAAGCCAGCAGTTCTAAACCTGATTAAACATTTCCATGGCCTTCCTAAGGAAGTCCCATTTAGCCACCTTGAAGAACTCACTCTTCTTGCACAAACAACTCGTTCTCAAAATGTGCAAGAAGACATTTGGCTAATGCAGCTATTTCCATTATCTCTTAAAGATAAGGCCGCTTACTGGTTCAGAACCATTGGTCGACCCACCACCGCATGGCCTCAACTCAAGAGCGCCTTCCTCAAGAAATTTTTTCCCATAGGTCGTACTAATTCCCTACGAAGATCTATTATGACCTTCCAACAAATATCTAGCGAGACTTTCCATGATTCTTGGGAAAGATTTCAAGATCTCCTAAGAAGTTGCCTGCACCACAAGATTCCTTTATGGCAGCTCATGCAAATCTTCTATCATGGTTTAGAAAATCAAATTTGACATTTTGTCGACGCCTCATGTGGCTACAACTTCTTGAATAAGATGCTAAAAGTGCCTACGACCTTTTTGAAGAAATGAGTGAAAACTCATTTAATCAAGCTTTCATGAACACATTTGTAGAACGTCAAACCTGCAGTTCAGTGTTCATGAAGTAGGCACTTCATCTATTCCTGTAACCCAAGACTATCTTCAAATGATTGCACAAAAACTCGACCAGATGCACATTAATCAAAAGAAAATTGAGGAAAGACTCACCACATCAACCCCAGCTCCACACATTCCACATCTAACCCACTCTAACATTACATGAAGAGAAAATTTGCACAATCTCAACACTACTACTGATTATTACAAAGTATTCTGAGGCTGCCTATGATTCACTGGGGAATTACAACTATCCTGATCTTAACCCCACCCAAACTATATCTGCCATCCAGGAGACATTTAGAAATTCTTCCAATTGGAAGAATTACCCGAACCACTCCTAGAATAACCAGGTTCCTCCCCAACCAAACTAATTTAATGGGTATGGGTTTAATCCGACCTTTCATCCTAGGCCATCCCAACAAAACATCAATGCCCAGATGATGAGAACCCTACAGGAAATGCAGACAAAGATGATGGAAGTAACCTGCACCATCACAAATTTGAATAATCAGATTGGGGTTACTCCCACTCAATGGCCTGCAGGACATCTACCGTCCCAACCCATGCCCAACCCTAATCATCACAGGAACCCGTATCAGGGCAGAAATCAAAACTTTCATACCCAACCTCCCATAAATCCATCACCTCAGCAACCTCCCAGGTTTCAACAACCACAGGCTCCCCCACCTCCTCCAAATAATAATCCAACTGCACATGTAGTTACATTGAGGAGTGGGAAAACCACCACTGATCCCGGGCCTTCACAAAAATCTGGTGAAATCCCCATCCCTATGCACATTGACTCTCCACCCCCCCATAAGGAAGAAAAAGAAATCCAAAAATCTCAAGACAAAATTTCTATCCCCTTTCCACAAGCTCTCCACCCCACCACCAATCGAAAAAAGAAATCTGAGCCCACCACAGAAGAACTCATGGATTTATTCGAACAAGTTCAAATCAATATCCCTCTCCAAGATGCAATCAAGTATATACCTACCTACGTCGAATTTTTGAAGGAAATTTGTACTCCAAGAAGGCAAGCCAAAAATCTAGGACAGGTACATCTTTTGGAGACAGTAAGCTTTGTCATACAGAGCAAGCTGCCTTCTAAGATGAAAGATCCAGGGGCACCATTAATTTCAATGATTATTGTTGATACTACTTTTGATCACACCCTCCTTGATCTTGGTGCCTCAGTTAATATCATTCTCACAATTTTATTTAAAGAATTTTAGATCGGTGAACTAAAACTGATTGAGGTTACCCTGCAATTAGCTGACCGATCTACAATCAAACCTCGTGGGATTGTTGAGGATGTTTTGGTCATGGTCCAGAATTGTCTTCCCTGCAAACTTTCTGGTCCTTGACATTGAGGTACCTGAATCTTTGATGAATGCTTCGATAATCCTTGGATGACCCTTTTTGGCCACTGCAAAGGAAAACATTAATTGCCATACAGTCAAAATGGATATCACCTGAGCGGGCCAAACTATCGCTCTTGATATTTTTAAATCCTCCAAGAGATTCCATGATGATGATTTTTTCGAGGACTTAGATACTGAAATTTCAAATTTGGTGGAGACAATGTTGGTAGATATGCTTCCCGACCATAAATTTTTTGAGGAATCTGGCTCAGAATCAGTGGTCGACAAAATCTTTGATTTGGAGACTTGTCTTGACCAAAAATCCATTCCTAATGAACCCCCTGATCACCCTGACCCAACCACTCTTCCCTCACCCCACCTTTCCACACTAACTTCACCCAATCCTCACCATCCCTTCCTCGACCCCTTTCCTATGGACTTGCCACCAGACCTACCCGAGTTTGGCATTCAACCCAATTTAAAACCATGGCCAAACTCGGGCCACACTTATCATTTTCCATCGAACTTTGATCCCTATCTTTTTACCAATCAATTTTCCAGGGATCCGGAAGAAGATGAATTTTTTGCGAGCATCCAAGTGTCCAATTATTTACATGATTACCCATCTTCAATGCATACCTTGACGCCTGGCTAAATGGAGTAAAAGATAGCACTGGATGGGAGGTAACCCATTATTTTTTTCCTGCTTTCTTTTTCCTTTCTTTTTCCAGGTTTTGACCATCCTAAACTCGATCGCCTTTCACTAAGGTGATCCATTTTCCCTCCTAATGCATGAGGACATTGCATATCATAAGCATGGGGGGGTATTTTTAAAATTTTGATGATCGATTTAGGATTTTCAAAACCTAAAAATATGCATTTTTCTTTAGTCATTTTAATTTCCTGCTTGCATACCCAAAAAAATAAAAATGTTGAAAAGTTTTTGAGGAAAATTTTGAAATTGGGACTAAGGTTTAAAACTCACTTTTGGTACAAGGGGATTTAATCTTTAACAAACTAGGGATGAGAATATTGATCTAATCATTAGAATTTCAGGGTCTATCTTTAGAGTAGATCAGATATCCTTCTCTAAAATTCCACCTGAACTGATGATAGTTCAGGTGACTTGATCCTCTTTTGTAATAAGGAAAGTATTCGGCTTAGTTTTTGATTCAAAAACATACATCTCGTGCAAAATTCTTGTGTCAAAATTCACACATAAGCCAACACCTAAAAAACTATTAAAAATTGGAAAAATCCCTTATTTGACCTTAGTAAAAGTTCGTAGCATATCATTAGTTTGAGTTCCCACTGTCGAGAAGGAGAAAACTACCTCCTTTGAGGATGCGATGTTAACATGTTACCACCTCAGTGCTGCTTGATATCTACATTTCATATCTTAAGATGGAGCATTAAAGCGTATATTTGCAACTCAAGTGTATTGGACAGTGCTCTACCTATAGTATCGAAGCAAGAGCTTGAGTTTGCTTGGAGCACCCATTTACACCACATTGTGTTTTGGGGTTGTGAGCTCCTGGGTGGTGTCATGGATAGTGCTATCTTAAAGTACTGGCGCCAAAGCCCCCTCAAGGATTGGTGACGAGAATGATGGTCCCAACACATCTGTTGTAAGACTAAGCTAATAATAAGCATGGGGAAAAGTTCTAAATCAAAAACACGCCCTTATAAATGTTGGTTTTTCACAAGCACAAACACAAGGTTTTAAAGGTTTTGCAAGTTGCGAATAAGATTCAAGAGCCAAAAAAATCCTAAAACAAAAAATTTCAAGTCATTTGAATTAATAAAGGGTTAATCTATGAATTTTTTGGAGAATTTATTGATCCTGTTTTGGTCTAATTTTCAGATCCGAAAACAAATCTCGATGTTTATCTTTAACAAATCTCGTACCTCTCGTGTTTTGATCAACCAAGGTCCCGTAATCTCTTTCTCCTCGAAAGTCGAAAAAATTAGATTACCCCAACATTCCATTTTATCAAAATTCAAGGTTTGCTAAGAGACTAGCAAAACATAAGCATGGGGGTGTGATAAACACCAGTTTGTCATCATTCTTAAACTTTAAAATAAACCTAGCTCTTAGGATTTTGCTCTACAAATAGGCTTTTGGGCTGCATTTAGGCATAAATTAGGATAGACATGCATTTTACTTTTTATTGTCTTTTTGCTATGTTTTTGTGAGTGTTAGGGATAGACAGAGAGTCAAATCCCTAGAACCCTAGCACTTGAGAAGGTAACTGGTGAAGGAGAAGCTCAAACCAGCTACGACTCAGCTTGATCTAGCTTACCATAGCTGGATTCCAGCTCACTTGGATTAGGGTTAGCTCATCCTAGCTCCATTCAACTCATCTCAGTTGAAGGTCAGCTTAGATCCAGCTCAACTTAGCTGAGTCTAGCTCATCTCAGCTCCCATTAGTTCACAGGGTGCTCTAACTAGCTCAACTGAGTTGACTAGAGTTCACCTCAGCTCAGAACCAACTTGATCCAACTCCACTCAACTCCAACCAGTTGAAGATGACTTCATTTCAGCTTAGGAAGCTCAAATCCAGCTCCTGGGGACTCAGCTTAGCTAACCTCAGTTGAGCTAAGCTACCTTAGCTGCCTCAACCAGCTTGATCCTCCCCAGGAGCACCAGACCTAGCTCACCTCAGCTCCTTGTGGTAGAAGCCAGCTTTCTTTAGCTTGGCTTAGTAGCTAGCAAAGAACTAGCAAACTAAGCCAGCTAAAGTAGCTCCATGCCACCCTCTTCAGCAGCTACCAACTCCGGTTTAGCTCCAGACTTCCTCTGTCCAGCTCCTCTCCTCAAACCCTAGCTCCCATTGCCTCCTCCTCTACTCCATTACTAGCTCCTTGGGCCATCCATCACCCTAAAGTCCAACCTAACTACCTCTACCTCAAGCCCACCTAAGCTACACCTAAGCTCCACCTAAGCTCCACCTACTCCACCCTAAGTTGGTGCCAACCTTACCCATCTCTTCACCCCTCAACAACCACCAAAAGGCACCTCCAAGTTGGTGCCAAAACCACCCTTAACCACCCATAAAACTGGCACGAACTCTCCTTTGATCTCATCCCTACACCTACCCCTTCCAAATCCTATCCACCCTACACCTCACCTTCCTTCTAGAAGCCTTCAAGTTGGCGCCAACCCATGGCACCCTTCCATGGTTGGCACCACTTTTAGGTGCCCTTTGGCCACCATAATTACCACCCATCATGCCCTTTAGGTGGCGCCAAATAGCCCCCTCCATTGGATCATGATAACCACCCCTAACCACCTTATAAGTCCATCCTAACCCTACATGTGTCCATGTCAACCCCTTCCCTCCTAAACCTTATATATACCCCCATTAATTATCACTTAATCCCATCCTCCATTTAGTCTAATTCCACCTTACATCCACCATAGCCCACGACCAAGGAGAAGGAAGAAAGAAGAAGATTAAGGGGGCACATCACCCGTCCCCTTGGTGCCTTCTTCTCATTCCTTCACCTTGTGCCACACCAAGGAGGAGGAGAAATTTTTCATCAAGGAGGATGACTAGAAAAGGGAGAATCACTTAGGGTGGGCGTCCACCCTTGAGGAGAGGTTTAGGGCATGCCCCCCTAGGGCTTGCCTTGGACGACACCATTCTGGCAGAGCTGTAGAAGGAAGGAGTTTGGAGATCTTCTTTTCTAGTCCGGGAGCTACCAGGATTGGAGCAAGAAGCCTCCACCTCTTCTTCAAAATCATCATCATTAGGACCATTACTTTTCTTTTACTTTTGTACCTTGATAGTTATAGGAAAAGCTTTCCTCTATTAGGGTTTTCTGTAAAACATTTTTTTTTAGTCCTAATTTAAAGTTGCCTTCTTTGCAATCTTTGTCACATTTAATTGCTTGGTTTTCTAGCACTTTTCACTCCCTCTCCCTAATTACTCTAGGCCTCCACATGCTTAGAGTGAGCTTATGGAGAGGAATTAACTGTCACCTAGGTGTTAGCCTAGTAATTATTGGTGTTAGTCTTTTCCACCAACAAAATTCAAGTGTTCCCGTTATTTCAAAATAAAAAAAAAATTATATATTTAAAAGACCAAAAAGAAAGTTGATTTCCATTTTCCAAGCAAGAGATTCGATTTGCAAACGATTTGGCCTCCTTGGATGACCCTAGATACTTCCCTATTAAAGTTTACAAATTTAAGAGTTGATCGATTTTACACGTTACAACGACGTATTTTACAAACCGTGTAAAATCTAGATCAACATGGACCATTTTGGGTGGTTCTGTGTGTACATTGCGTGGATTGGCGTAGTGATTCATCTTTTGTTGATTCCAAAACCTTTCTGAAGTTTAACCTAATTTTTTGGCACTTAAACAAGAAATAATTGGATGTCATGCAAATGGTAAAGAATTAATGACCTAATGTACTCGTATGATTGCATGCATGAAACGAACTTTGTTTTTTGTGAAATAAGTTCCATTGTATTCGTTAATTGATAAATAATATGGGACCACTAGCATAATTTGAAAACTACTTGCAAACTGATAAGTTGGAGAATAACGTGAATATCTAGTATTCCTGGACTTAATAAGTGAAATTGTTAGTATGGTTTGGTTTGATGACAATAAATGATACTATTATCTACAATTGATTAAATAATCAATATGATAGTTTAGTTGGGACTTAGAGGATGGATAATTGGTTTTAGCCTGCTACTCGTAGGATTTGGCTGTAGCTTTGGTCTATTAGATTGGGTCTGGGCTAGTTTGGGAAGTTGCTAGCCTCCTTTTGACTCTTTTGTTAGTCTTAGCAGCCAATTACGGGATAGCAAGATTCGTTGCTCAAGGTTTGGGTGTGGTTTCTTTCTTGGCCAATGGGTGGGTCATTGGCTGTGTAACATCCCAAAATCCAGGTCCCAAGTCATTTCAGAGTGATTCAGGTCACTTCAAACCCATAGACATGGTTATGATTTGGTGCAAGTACAAGCGCCCCTTGAAATTGCTAAAAAATGCAAATTTCGAGTCAACCCCTAGTCACTCCTCACCAAAAGGGTGCCATGTATGGTACTATTAGATTCCTCTCATCATAGCTTAAGTTATGACCAAAATTAGTTGAAAAGGACCTAAAGATAAGGTGAACCCAACCTAAGGGGTATTTTAGGTATTTCACTCAACTAATCCTAACGCTAAACCTAATTTAGGTCTATAAATTACCTTCTTGGATCCTTGGGTTGTGATTAATTCAAAAAACACTTAGCGTTGAAGAGAAAAAGAGAGGAAAGAAGTAGAAAAAATTAATTAGGTTTCTATTTGTGATTCGTAGGGACCTATTTGGGATTTTTAAGGACCTATCTGTGATTTTGGGAAGTTTGGGCTTCCCACCACAAACTTACGGTTGAGGTGGCGGCGTGCAGCGTGCAGGCACGATGCGTGGTAGGCCTTGCGCATGCGTTCTTACGCGTTTGCACTGAGTGGAGAGGCACGAGCATCCCCGATCGCCAACACATGGCACGATTGGATGAATGAGAGGTGCAGTGAGTGGTAGTGGCAATCCATGTATGCACGCGGGAGCCAATCAAATGGCGACACATGTTGCGAGAGGGGTGAGCGGCGACCAATTTGACAGATCGATTGGTTTGGTATGATTCTCGAGCCCCTCGCACATTTTCGAGCGGTTCGAGGTCTTCTCGACCTCAGATTTTGACAAATAAGGTATTGTTGGAATCATATCGACGTGTACTACATGTTGGTATAGCTTATTTTCATTTTTTTATCACCTCTTCCATAGTGAAAAATAAAAAATGTGCCTACATGATTCCAACACTATTTTTGGTTCGTGTGAACCAGGATTTGTCCCTGGTATGTATGCGGATTGCAAGATGGGTGTGGTGCCTGCCCCCAGACCCTATGCACATGGTTAGGAGTCACCATGATCCTCCGATGATGTTAAGTAGAGTAGTTCACTCTTCTTTTGATTCTGTGTCATTTCCGAGTAACCATGGGAATGTTTGGTGAGGCTCACATTCGTTGGCATGTGTTTCCTTTCTTTACTGAGTCCAGGACCTTTCTGAAGTATTATTTTGATTTTGGGTGCTTTATTGTGAATTAATTGGATTCTATGTGAATAATTAAGACTTAAGTACTCCATGTACCTTTATCATTACATCATGAAACAAACTCTGTTTTTTGCGAAATGAGTTCTGTTGTATTCATTAATTTCTAAATAGTATGGGGCCACAGCATAATTTGGAAACTATCTATAAATTGATGGGTTGGAGGATAATGTGAATAATTGTTAATCCTAGACTTAATAATGTGAAATTGTAACTATGGTTTGATTGATGACAATAAATGATACAGCTATCTGAAATTGATTAAGTAATCAATATGACGGTTTAGTCAGGACTCAGAGGATGGATAATAGGTTTTAGTTGGCTACTTGTTGGATTTGGCTGTAGCTTTGGTCTGTTAGACCAGTTTTGGGCTAGTTTATGGAGGTTTTTTTTTATGAAGAGATAGGACTACTACTGCAAGCAATAGCAATCTAAACTTTTATTCAATCATAAAATCAACATTGCAAAGACTCCCACATCGAAATATAGGATGACACATTGTTACAAATATTCTCCACCCAAACTTTCGACCTATTAAGGATAGCATCATTTCTGGACCTCCATACACACTGGAGAATGGCTGCCATACACATCCGAGGCTTTGAAGTTGCCATTAGATCTCTCCAGAGGGACCCCTATGGAGGCAGGGGCAAGATCAAAACTTCCTCCAAACTTCATTTGTAACCAAACAATAAGAGAAAATATGTTTGATATCATCTTAACCAAAGGAACATAGTGGCCAAACTGTCGATGGAGTAGAGAGCTAATGTTGACGTAGGGATCCTATCACCAACCTTTCTCTCCTAGCCAACCACAAGAAGATTTGAATCTTTAGGGGAACCTTTATCTTCCATATCATTGAGCATCTGTACAAATCTTCATTTTCCCCGTCCCTTAGTGCCCCAATAAAGGTATCATATGCCTTGCATGGTGTATAGATCCCATGCAACCATACGTACTAATGAATGAGATTTTATATGTAAAATGATTTAGTTAAAAACTTGTCATTATAGTTGCGTAAAAATCCTCTATCAGATAAATTTACTGAAACTCGTGTGAGTCCCGAGTCAAACACAGGGAGGCTACGTCAATCTAAATCTGCAATTATATCATTTTGTAATTTTTTTATGAAGGAAACATTCACAATGGTAGCTAAACTACTTGAAATATAAACAAGAGAGAGAGAGAGATAACTTTATAATTATGATAATGTCGATTACAACTAATGACTACAACTAGAAAGTTGAAAATCTATACTAGAAAGTGATAAAAAGATAGGGGATGAGAAATTATCCTCCTCAATGGCTGCTTGGAGGATGAGCCGGACAGACGACTCTTAAAAGGAGAGTGAAGATGGAGGATGAATCTGGAAGAATCGGGGATGAGGCAAGACATCGACGTCACAGGATCCGCTTTCGGAACTGGGGTGAGAGGATGGCTGGCGAGAGCTTTGCGGAGGGGGGATGAGAAGTGGAAATTTTTGAGTTTTAACTCTAGCGGAGCTTCCCGTAGCTTGGGAGCATTAGAGCGAGCTTGAGAACTTTATTCTTAGCTCTTAGGAGAAGTGAGAAGAGAAGGGATGATGTAACAAGTGGGTATGGCGTCCTATTTATAGTTGAGGGCATGGGGGCAAAAAGGGCACTTCACATCTTCAAAATTAAATGCAAGCTTTTAGTGACACATGCATGCGTCGTTGTAGCTAAATGTTGGTGAAGCTATGCCTTCTATCTAAACCGCTCGTCACTGATCCAAGCATCCTCGTGCGGCCACGTCGATGCTGCCTCGTCTTTGTAAGTTAAGCGCTTAGGTTGATCTCAGCCCTCCGATCAAGATCAGAAAGCTGGGAAGGCACCTATGCTGCTTCACCTTCAATAGTTATGAGGTGACGCAACCCCTCTTCCTACTATCAGATAAAGATCACAGGGTTGAGGAATCACCTTCAGATCACTCCTCATCATGTCAACATGTGCATCAGATAGGTCGTCATTAGGTGCGTGTGGATCGCACGCCTCCAAGTGTGCCACGTCGCCGCATCTGAAATCGCTCGAAAACCATCCAATGGGAGAATTTCGTCCATGCTCTCCTTCAACAAATTTCACCCCTCACAGTGAATCAAGCGCGCATCGCGTGTCATGCATAAGGCACATGACTGCTGCATTGTGCTCGGCTCTTTGTTGCAATTTTGTTTTAAGGTCGTGGCACTCTCAGCCTTTGGATCTCGATCCAATGGTCGAGAGTGCATGACCTTTGTGGAGGAGGACGAGCACTGGTGGCTTTGGGCAGCTTTGATGGCACCATGTGGTGCCATCTGGACCATCCATCTTCAAATGCTTGTAGGTGGTGCCACGGATGTCGAATTGGATCGATTCTCACGTTGTTGGGTTGCAATCGTTGATCCAAACCCATCCGTGTGGTCAGATTCTTCATTTAAGGTTTGAATTTGCACCATCTTGCCCCTTGGCCTTTGATCTTCCTCGAACTGCATCTGATGCTAAAAAAGTCTGATCAGGGTGATCTCGGAGGAGTTGGACTCCGATCATTGCCCTAATCAAATCTGTATGGTTGGATCTTCAATCCGAGGCCCTGATAAATATCGCCTTGTCCCCTGATCACAAAAAGCGACGAATTACTAAACAATTTGCAGAAATTAACCTAAATGCATGATGATGCATGTTATGCAATATTTATAATATATGATGCTTCTATGATACTAAGAACATGCATAAATAGAAATTTTAGGCCAACTAGATATGTGCACATCACACCCCCATACCTATCTTTTGCTACTCCCTAGCAAAACTGTATGCTTTTTATAAATAGAATTAGGATCAAATTAGTTGGGGCAGTAGTTATTTCTCAACACTAAGAAATTTCTACTAAAGACCTGAAATATAGAGACTCAATAGCGTCCGGGTATCTGCCAAAATGTAGACCACCCAAGCCCTCACCCTATTATAAAGCAAATATATATATATATATATATTTTTTCTTCTTTTCTAATTTTTTTGAACATTTGAGTTTAGAGTTTCGGGGCAGCTTTCTACGGTAACCTAGCCCACCCAAGACTAAAAAAGAACTCTAATTTCTAAGTATCTTTTTGTGACTGTGATAGACTCACTAATCAGCAATTAAAATGAACTTCAGATTTCTACGTCCTTAAGTGACCTTGAAAAGAAAATCTGCCTAAAGGTGTATCTATTTGACCGGTAGTTTTCTCCCTACATTTTATTTTTATGGGGTCAACACAAGGGCGAACCCATTATATATCTCCTCGGCTTTTTCTACTTCTCTGCTTCTTCCTAGGTATTTGTAATTAAATGTGCATTTTTTGAGTTAGGTTCTAGATAACTAGCCAATGGGTTGGTACCCACAACAACTTACTAACCATACTTGTGCGGTGAAGTGTGACTTATTTATTTTTTTCTTCTTTTCTATTTCTTAGATTTTTTTTTAAGTAGGTGGCTTCCTTGATCTAAGATTTACCTAAAGGCAATAGAAAGAGAATGATCGTGTGGCAGGGCTCTAGACAACCGGCCAATGGGCTGTTACCCATGACAACCTGCTAGCCATACCACCCTAGAAGGTTCATTAGCTGCCCAATTTTCATTAAAATCACCAAAAGGTGAGTCAGTGCAAATAGTGTGTAGATGCTTAGACTATAAGTCCCCTCAAATCAGAGGGCAGGTTGATATTTCGTGTACTTGTCATCCCAACTTATTTAGCCAATTAGAAATGAATTTTTGAATGGTGAGGACTTAAGTATCATGTCCACATTTTAGTGGACACTTGGGCTAATTAAGCCCAAAGACCTGAAGGGTCAAAGTGTTTAGGTCCTATTGTATTATTTCCTAAGGTTGAAAAACTCTAATGCCTAAGTTCTCTTTCTCTATTTTTTTTTAAATAAAAAGGAAAAATAAGGGAAATTTAAAAGAAATTTGCAGAGCTGACAATATGATTCAGAAATGAATCCACCCCCCATGCCAAGTTTATGCAATGTCATTGAAAATAAAAGGCATGAGAAAATGGCAGAATAAAGAAAATATCAACTGGATTCTGTGATGCTCTGGTCAGCTCTGTGTCAGACTATACAAATGCTGAGTTTAGTGCCATCAAATAGGTGGGGTCCAGCAAAGGAAGTCAAATCAAGCTTAAAGCAACCTTGCCTGAGACGGGTTCTGGGATAACGTGGTCAACATAAGGTTTTAGACGTTGTCCATTGACCTTAGAAGAGTTGCCCACCTTTGGGTCAGAAATTTCAATGGCCCCATTTGGGAATATCCGATCAATGATGAACGAGTCATTTCACTTCAACCTAGGATTGCCGAGAAAGAGCTTAAGTCGAGAATCAAAGAACCAGACCTTCTGATTCGGCTCAAAGCTCTTTCGGGATATCAACTAGTCATGAAGAGCTTTGGTCCTAGCCTTATAAATCTTGACATTCTCACATGATTCATTTCTAAGCTCCTCCAAATCACATAGTTGGAGTTTCCTGGTCTTTCCGGCTAAGCCTAGATCAAAATTACATTTCTTGATTGCCTAGATTGCTTGATGTTCAATCTCTATGGGTAAATGGAAGGCCTTACCATACACCAAACGAAATGGTGACATGCCGATAGGCATCTTGTACATCTTACACTAGGCCTAAAGAGCATCATCGAGATTTTGAGTCCAGCTTTTCTTATTAGGCCTAACCATTTTCTATAGGATGTTCTTGATCTCACGATTGGAGATCTCGGCTTGTCCATTTGTCTAGGGGTGGTAAGGTGTGGAAGTCCTATGATTCAACCCGTATTTTGACAGTAAATTGCAGAGTTGGGCATTGGTGAAATGGGTACCACCATCGCTAATGATAGCCCTCAAGATCCCAAATCAACTGAAGATATTCTTCTTGACAAAATCAATGACCACCTTATGGTCATTGGTTCAGGACGGAATAGCCTCAATCCATTTAAACACGTAGTCAATAGCTACGAGAATGTACTGGTGTCCAAATGAAGGAAGGGTCCCATGAAATCGATGCCTAAAACGTTGAAGATTTCGATAGGAAGAATCAGGTTTAGAGGCATCATGTCTCATGGCTATGCTCCCAAGTTCTTGGCATCAGGAACATGACCTCAAGAACTCCTAGGCATCCTTGAATAAAGACGACCAATAAAATCCAGATTACAGAATCTTCGCTGCCATCTTTTTCTCAAAGAAATGTCCACCACATGTAGATGCAAGGTAGAACTCAAGTGTGCTTTGGAACTCATTCTCTGGAACACATTGGTGGATAATTTGATCAAAGCCAATGCGATACAGTTCAGGGTCATCTCAAAAGTAACATTTCACCTCAGATATAAGTCTATCATGTTGCTGCTTGGTCCAATCCTAGGGGATTTGACCAACGGCCAAATAATTTGCCATGTCAGCCAACCAAGGGATTTGAGCACCTAAAACTATAAGAATAGTCTCATCCGAAAAGGTGTCAGTAATCGAAATATCCAGACAAGGAAAATCAATTAGGATTCTCGAAAGATGATCCGCCACTACATTTTGTGCCCTAGATTTGTCATTAATTTCAAGATTGAATTCTTGATGTAAAAGAATCCATCGAATAAGCCGAAGTTTGGCATCCTTTTAGCCAAGAGATGTCTTAGGGTCGAGTGGTCGATATAGATGATGACATGAGATCCTAAAAGATAAGTCCTAAATTTTTCCAACACAAATACTACAGCTAGCAATTCCTTTTCTATAACAGTGTAATTCCTCTAGGCCTTGTCTAGAGTTTTGCTAGCATAGTAAATGACAGAAGGCTTTCTGTTAATCTTCTGACCCAAAACAACCCCAACCACCTAATCAGAAGTATCGGTCATGATCTCAAATGGAGTTATCCAAACCGGTGGTTGCAACACTGAAGCACAAGTGACTGCCATTTTTAGTAAATCAAATGCCTTGTAGCATGATTCATCAAAATCAAACTACATGTCATTGGCCAGAATGTTGCTCAACGACCGAGCAACCATAGAAAAATCCTTGATGAACCTCCTATAAAAACCCACATGACTAAGGAATGATCGGATTTGTTTAACAGATGTGGGTAGAGGAAGTTTGGAGATAGCATCCACCTTAGCTTGATCAACTGCAATCCCCCGATCAGAGACTACATGACCCAAGATGATGCCTTCCTGTGTCATGAAGTTACTCTTTTCCTAGCTAAGGACCAATCGTGTTTTGATGCATCTCTTAAGGATCAATTCTAGGTTAGCCAGGCAAGACTCAAATGAATCTCTTAAAAATGGAAAAATCATCCATGAATACTTCCATACAATCTCCCACCATGTTTGAAACAAGGGTTAGCATGCATCTTTGAAAACTCACAGGTGTATTGCAAAGCCCAAACACTTGTAATCGATACAGACACTCTAAGAGGAAGCTGAATGGGTCGTGATAGATTCGTGTTGAAGCGAAAAGTCTACGCAAAAAGGATTGGATTTTGAAAAATCTGTCGTTGTAGTATGATTTGCGAAGAAACTCGTCAACAGATAAATTTACCGAAATTCGTAAAGAGATTCTGGGTCGAACACAGGGAGGCTACATCGATTTAAAATCCGCGATTATATTTTTTGGTATTTTTATTTTAAAAGTGAGATAATCACAATGAGTTTGATATTAACACTAAGAGAGAGAATAATCACTTTGCAACTGAAAATTATTTTTACAACTAGAAAGCAGGAAATGATTACGGCTAGAAAGCAGGAAATTCTATTCTATAAAGCACTAAAGATGGGAGAGAGATGTTATCCTCCTCGATAGTTGCTTGGAGGATGAGCTGAATGGGGCGACGCCTGGAAGACGGAAGACAAAGAACAGAGCAAGAAGAACCAGGGGCGAGGTAGGGCGTCGTCATTGTCATCGTAGGCTCCACTTCCAGAACGGGGGAGAGAAAATTTTTATTTTGACTCTAGAGGAGCATTCTAGGTTTGGGACAAGCTTCTTTAGAGCTTTGGAGAGGGAGAGAGGTGAAGGAAGGGATGATTGAAATGTAGGGGGCGTAGGCCTTTTTATAGATGTAGCGATTGGGGGCAAAAAGGTCATTTTATGTTAAGAACATTAATGCAAGTGCCTTTAGTGATGGAATTAAGCGTCACTAAAGCCCTTGAGCGTGGGCGTAGCTGTTGCGTACACCGCGCCTCTTCTTCTCCTCGCACCTCAACACATGCACGTCTGCGTGATCTCAACCATCCGATCATGAGATCAGATGGCTTAAACGCGTTGCGCCCGATGTCCTTCAACGCCTGTTAAGAGGCGACATGGCCTCCTTCATCGTTGTTGGATCGAAGATCAACAACTCAAGACGCACGCTCACCCGCCTTCACAAGAGCGCGTCTGATGGCACGTTCGCGCTCCTCACATCTGGGCGCATCACGTCGCCTGCATCCACGCCGTCTGCTTGCCATCTAAAGGCTTGATTTAGCCACTCCTGCTCCTGCACCTTGATTTAAGGTGCAGCGGGGATCAAACTTGCGCCTCTCGCTCATGAAGAGGCGCTCGACCACTACACTGCAGCTGCCGTTTGTCTCGCTTATGTTTTAAGCATGCACGCCCATGGCCATTGGATCAAGATCCAACAGCCCAGATCTTGCCTCACCCATGCCTTCAGAGGTTGAGAAGAGGTGTTGCGGTTGGTTTGGGCGGCTGTGATGGTGCCACATGGCGCCATCATGGTTGTCCATCTTCTGTGAGTTGTAGATGGTGCCACGGATGTTGGATTGGATCGATTTTCGCATCGTTGGGCTGCGATTGTCGATCTGAACCCATTCGTGCGGTCGGATTTGTCATCTGAAGTGTAGATTTACACCATCTTGGCCCTTGATCATTGACCTTCCTCAGATTATATCTCATGCTACGGAAGTTCGATCGAGGCAATCTTGGAGTCGTTGAACTTCGATCGTCACCCTGATCAGATCTGTATGGTTGGATCTTCGATCCGAGGCCCTGATTAAAATTCACCCTGTCCCTGGCCACCAAAAAGAAGAAATTACTATACAATTTGCACAATTGACCTAAATGCATGATGATGCATGTTATGTAATATTTACAATGCATGATACTAATATGATACTAAGAACATGCATTAATAAACATTTTTTGCTATTCAGATGTATGCACATCACACCCCTTTACCTAACTTTTGCTAGTCCCTAGCAAAAACTATATGCTATTTATAAAAGAATTAGGTCAAATTTCTTCGGCAAAAGTTATTCTTCAACACTAGGAGAATTTTACTAAGAACCTAAACTACAAGGAGACAACAGCGCTCGGGTGTCTACCAAAATGCAGACCGCCTCAAGCCCTCACCTTATTCAAAGACAGATCTTTTTCTTCTTTTCTTCTTTTTTAATTTTTTCTTTATTTTTGAGTTTAGGGTTTCGGAGCATCTTTCTACAACCACTCAACCCACCCAACACTCGAAGAGAACCCTAAGTTCCAAGCATCTTTATGTGAAATGTGATAGGCTCACTGATTGGCAATTAGAATGGACTTTGGGTTTCTACACCCCTAAGTGACCTTGAAAAGAAAATCTACCTAAAGGTGTATCTATTCGACCTGTAGCTTTCTCCCTACTTTTATTTTTATGGGGTCAACACAAGGAAGAACCCAGTGTATATCTCCCTAGCTTATTCTACTTCTGTGCTTCTTCCTAAGTGTTTTGGAATTATACGTGCATTTCTTGAGTTGGGTTCTGGAAAGCCTACCAATGGGCTGTTACACACGACAACTTGCCAGCCATACTCGTGTGGTGAAGTGTCGCTTATTTCTTTTCCTTTTCTTTTCTCCTTTTTTTTGAATATTTTTCTTTTCTCTTTTTTTTTAAGTAGGTGGCTTCCCTGATCTACGATTTACCTAAAGGCAGCAGGAAAAGAATGGCCGTGTGACTGGGCTCTAGACAACCTACTTATAGGCTGTTACACATGATAACTTGCCAGCCATACCACCCTAGAAGGTTCATTAGCTACCCAATTTTCTTTAAAAATAGTTGAAAAGTGAGTCAGTGCAAATAGTGTGTAAATACTTGGACTTAAAATCCCCTCAAATCAGAGGGTGGGTTGATAAGTCGTGTACTTATCACCCTAATTTATTCAACCAATTTGAAGTAAATTCAGAATGGCGAGGACTCCATAAGCAAATCCACATTTTAGTGGACACCCAAGTTGATTAAGCCCGAAGACCTGAAGGGTCTAAGTGTTCAAATCCTACTATATTATTCCCTAAGGTTGAAAAATCCTAATGCCTAATTATTCTTTCCTAATTCAATTTTTTCTTTAATTTTTTAAATAAAAAATAGAAAAAAAATAAGTAGAATTTACAAGAATTCCACAGAGCTGACAAAATGATTTAGAAATTTATCCACCCCCCCATGCCTAGCTGATGCAATATCCTCATTGAAAATAAAAGGCATGAAAGGAAAGGTAGAATGTAGAAGATATCACCTAAATATGATGCTCGGGTCAGCTCTGAGTCAGACTGGACAAGTGTTGAGTTTAATGCTATCAGCTAGGCGAAGTCCAACCAAAGAAATCACGATGTGATTAGAGCAACCATGTTTGAGACGGATTCTGGAATAATATGATCAACAAAAGGCTTCAGGCATTGACCATTGACTTTATAAGAGTTACCCATCTTTGTGTTAGAGATCTTAATAGCCCCGTTTGGAAATAACTGATCGATGATGAATAGGTCATTCCATTTTAACCTAAGTTTGCTGAGAAAGAGCTTAAGTCGAGAATCAAGGAGCCAGACCTTCTGGTTTGGCTCAAAGCTCTTTCGAGATATCAATTGATCATGAAGAGCTTTGGTCCAAGCCTTATAGATTTTAACATTCTCATATGCATCATTTCTAAGCTCCTCCAACTTAGATAGTTGGAGTTTCCTGGTCTTTCCAGCTAAACTCAAATCCAAATTACATTGCTTGATTGCCCAGAATGCCCTATGCTCAATCTCTACAGGTAAATGGCATGCCTTTCCATACACCAGACGAAATGGTGACATGCCGATAGGCATTTTGTACGCCGTACGACAGGCCCAAAGAGTGTCCTCAAGCTTGTGAGTCCAATCTTTATGATCAGTTCTAACCATTTTTTGCAGAATATTCTTGATCTCCCGATTGGAGATCTCGGCCTGTCTATTCGTCTGGGGGTGGTAAGGTGTGGAGATTCTGTGATTTACCTCGTATTTTGCCAGTAAACTACAGAACTGAGCATTAGTGAAATGAGTACCACCATCACTGATGATGGCCCTCGGAATCCTGAACCGACTGAAGATGTTCTTCTTGACGAAATCAATGACTACCTTGTGGTCATTGGTTCAGGTGGGAATAGCTTCAATCTACTTGGACACGTAATCAACAGTGATGAGAATGTACTGGTGTCCAAATGAAGGGATGAATGGTCCCATGAAATCAATGCCCCAAACGTTAAATATTTCAACGGGAAGAATCGGGTTTAGAGGCATCATATCTCTCTTGGTTATGCTCCCAAGTGCCTAGCATCGAGAACCTAACCTCGAGAATTCTTGGGCATCCTTGAATAAAGACGGCCAATAAAATCTAGATTTCAAAATTTTTGTAGTCATCTTTTTCCCAGAGAAATGTCCACCACACACAGATGCATGGCAGAACTCGAGTATACTTTGGAATTCATTCTCTGGAACACATCGGGAAATAATATGATCAGAATCGATGCAGTACAGTTCAGGGTCCTCCCAAAAGTAATATTTGGCCTCAGATTTGAGTCTATCTCATTGTTGCTTGGTCCAATCCTGAGGGATTTGACCAAAGGCCAAATAATTTACAATGTCTGCAAACCACGGGGTTTGGACACCTAATACTGTAAGAATAGTTTCGTCAGGAAAAGTATCAACAATCGAAATATCCGGACGAGAAGAATCACTTAAAAGTCTTAAAAGATGATCCGCCACCACATTCTGTGCCTCAGATTTATCTTTGATTTCAAGATCTAATTCTTGAAGCAGAAGAATCCATCGAATAAGCTAGGGTTTGGCATCCTTTTTGGCCAAGAGGTGTTTCAAGGCCGAGTGGTCGATGTAAATTATGACGTGAGACCCTAAGAGATAAGTTCTGAATTTCTCCAGAGTAAATACTGCAGCTAGCAATTCCTTCTCAGTAATAGTGTAATTCCTCTGGGCCTCATCCAGAGTTTTGCTAGCGTAGTAGATGACAGAGGACTTCCTATCAATCTTTTGACCTAAAATAGCCTCGACCGCATAATTAGAAGCATCGGTCATGATCTCAAATGGGGCTATCAAAATTGATGGTTGCAACACTGAAGCACAAGTGACTGCCATTTTTAGAAAATCAAATGCCTTACGGCATGATTCGTTGAAATCAAACGGCGTATCATTGCCGAGAAGGTTCCTCAGAGGACGAGCAACCTTAGAGAAGTCCTTGATGAACCACCTATAGAATTTCACATGACCAAGAAATGATCGAATTTATTTGATAGATGTGGGAGGAGGAAGTTTAGAGATAGCATCAACCTTAGCTTTATCAACTTCAATTCCTTGTTCAGAGATTACATGACCTAAGACGATGCCTTCTTGTGTCATGACATGGCTCTTTTCCAAGCTAAGGACCAATTTTGTTTTGATGCATCTTTTAAGGATCATTTCAAGATTAGCCAAGCAAGAATCAAACAATTCTCCAAAAATAGAGAAATTGTCCATGAAGACTTCCATAAACTTTCCCACCATGTCAGAGAATATGGCCAGCATATACCTTTGAAAAGTCACAAGTGCATTACATAAGCCAAATGGCATTCTACGGAAAGCAAAGGTTCCGTAGGGACAGGTGAAAGTCATTTTTTCCTAATCCTCGGGATGGATAGGGACTTGATTGTATCTTGAGTAATCATCTAGGAAACAAAGTACTTTTGCCCAGCTAGTCTTTCAAGGATTTGATCGATGAAGGGCAAAGGGAAATGATCTTTTTTCATGGCTGTGTTTAGCTTCCTGTAATCGATACAGACCCTCCAGGAGGAAGCCGAACGAGTTGTGACAGATTCCCCTTTCTCATTAGTCACAATGGTAATCCCGGCTTTCTTAGGAACAATTTGCACGGGACTTACCCAAGGACTATCTGAGATCAGATAAATGATTCCTGCGCTGTGCCACTTAATTATTTCCTTCTTGACCACTTCTCACATATTAGGGTTTAATCTCCTTTGTATCTGGCGAGAAGGGCAGGATCCATCTTCGAAGAATATTCTGTGATTGCAATCAAATGGCTCGATCCCCCTAAGGTCATG
The DNA here is from genome assembly GCA_037157565.1 of Thalassia testudinum. Lineage (NCBI taxonomy): Eukaryota > Viridiplantae > Streptophyta > Magnoliopsida > Alismatales > Hydrocharitaceae > Thalassia > Thalassia testudinum. Next base: position 137,551,148 of record JAZHRO010000055.1, on the reverse strand, counting down.
AATGGTCCAACCAATTGCCTCCTTATGTTCCTTTAGGAACTTGATCAGTTTAATCTCCTTCTCCTTAGTTAATCTGACACTGATAATCACAGGGAGCATCTTTTGAGGTCCCAAAAACTGATATTTCAAACTCTCAAGCAATGGTTTCAGTTCGAGCTAAGGCGGGTTTAGGATGGAAGGTAAGGATGATGCTGATGAAGATTCATCAAGAGGAATAGGTTGATAGTGAACAAAATCAATAACCTCTTCGGAATGTGGTGGGTTTGCCACAGAGGGTTGCGGGTCAGATCCATCAAGACAGGAGGAACTTTCAATTGCAGAAATCGGCATACATGTTTCAATATTCAAGTTATCTTCCTCAAGTTCCTCTATAAATCTACAATCCTCAAATTTGTTAATCACCTTAAAAATATCCAATCTCAATTTCTGATCCCCAAAGGCGATTTCCATGCTACTGCTCTCATAATTGATATTGGCCTTAGCAGTAGTTAAGAACGGATGCCCCAGAATGATGGGTGTGTTCCTTAAATTCTCAGGTACATCCATATCAAGGACAAGGAAATCTACAGGAAAATAGAAGTCCTTAACCTTGACAATAACATCCTCAATAACGCCTCTTGGTTTTGTGATCGAATAATCCGCTAACTGTAGCATTACTAAGGTTGGCCGAAGTTCACCTAATCCGAACTTCTCGTAAAGAGAAGTCGGAATTAGGTTAACGGATGCAGCTAGATCTAGAAGTGCCCTATCAAAGGTGTAATCTCCGATGACACAAGAAATCAAAGGGGTACCTGGATCTCTCTTTTTCAGAGTAAGGTGATGCAAGATAACAAAACTAGCCTGCTCAGAGAGTATCATCTTCCTCGGAATAGATTTCCTCGTCTTACGCTTCTATGTGCATAAATCCTTTAAAAATTTTGCGTAAGTTGGAATGTGTTTGATAGCGTCGAGGAGTGGGATATTGATTTCGACATTCTTGAATATAGTCAAGAGCTCCTCGTTACTATCAATAGGCTTCTTCTTCCTAGGTTTAATCAAGGCCTTAGGAAAAGGAACATGAGTCAGATCTTTGGAATCAAGTTCCTGAGCCTTGATTTCTTCTTCAGAGTTCTCCTTTCTCTCAGGTTCTCTAGGATTTGGTAGATCAGAACAAGGTAGTTTTAGGTCCTGGGTTTGCCTTCCACTCCTCAAGGTAACAGAGTTAGTAGATGCATGAGGGTTTGGGTCTTGGGGAGGGTTTGGAAAGATTGGAGGGGCTTCATTAGCCAGAAACCTCAGATTTGATGAAGTAGAAGAGGAAGGACCCTGCTCAACCACCTGAGCATGTGTGTGTGGGTCCCTCTGATTCCCGTACCCTTGAGCTTGATTGGCTGAATTCTATATATTACGTGGGTTAGGTATGGGTTGAGATGGAAGATATCAGGGTTGACGGGAATCAACAATGAACCTGGTTTGCAAGTTGTCCAACAAGGTTTTCATTTGCTGCATGAGCTGGAGCATAGATCCTTGCATCGCTATCATCTGACGGTTCAAATTAGCCTACCCTACAGGTTGATAGGCATTCCAACCTGGCTGATTGACCTGATTTGGAGGTAGCTGAGTGTAAACATGACCTTGACCCATTGATCTTTGCGGAGCATAATTGCTGGGTCAAAATTGGGTCTGCTGCCCTGGGTTTTTCCAAGAGAAGTTAGGGTGGTTTCTCCAACCCAGATTATAAGCATTTGAGTAGGGGTTGGATCTAACATTCTCCTATACAGCACAAACATCCTCATACGGTGAGGATGGAGAGAAAGAAAGGGAAGGATCAGAGAAACTGGGATCAAAGGCCCCAGTTTGGAACCCGTGGGGTTTCGAACAATGCTGGCCCACAGGTTGAGCCGCATCCAGTTGATTCACGAACTCCCGTCCAGAAGGAGCTTGTGAAGAATGGAATCCCAAATTCTGGGATTGAGTGGATAGAGAATTGTTTGCAGAGTTTTCCACCATCCACCCGTCCATCCTTTTGGTAATCAAGTCCACCTTATCTAGTTTATTACAAATTAGTTCCATATCAAATGAATGAGAGTTGTGGATCTCATTAACATTCAATCTGGGTTGTTGGGACCAGTTAAAAGTATCCATGGAGGCATGATTGATTGAATTTTCACTCATTTCCTCAAATAAATCGTGTGCACTATCTGCATCTTTGTTGAGGAAATTGCCTCCGCAATAAGCGTCCATGTGATTTCTGAGTTGCTCAGTCAACCCGTGGTAAAAGATCTACACGAGCTGCCATTTCGGCATCTCGTGGTGTAAACACTTCTGCAATAAGTCCTAGAATCGCTCCCAGACAACATGAAACTGCTCCCCCAGCCATTGGGTGAAGGTAGTAATTGCCCATCTCAGAGCATTGGTACGTCCAACAGAGAAGAATTTCTTCAAGAAAGCTAATTTCAGATCATTTCATGTTGCGATCGGCCTTCCTACGTCCTGTACCAATGAGTAGCTTTATCCTTAAGAGAGTGGGGAAAGAGCCTCATGATCATCTGCTCTTCATTCACGTTTCTCACTTTGGTGGTCTGGACCAAAGTGGTCAAGTCCTCCAAATGTTGAAACAGGTCTTCAGAGCCAAGCCCATGGAAATGTTTAATCAGGCTTAACACCTAGGGCTTAATTTCTACATCTTCAGTAGGAATCTCGACGCCGAGACATTCCTCGTAATTTGAAGGATCATAAAAATCCTTCAAGGACTGAGCACTCTGCATTCTCTGGAACCATTCTTGCATTCTCTGCATTTGTTCCAGGTGCCTTTGAAATATCTCCTGTTGATTCTGAGGCGGAGGAGGTTGTTGATCAGCCATGGGATCAATTTGGCCAAAATTCAATCTACGCCTCCTAAAATGATCTAATGGTCCTTCCAATTAAGGATTCAATGACCTCCTTCCAAGCATAAACTAAAAAGACATCAGAAGGACTGGGGATAAGAACCCTGCAACACAACAAAATAAGCCTGTCCTTAAGTTGGGTAGCCTAAGAACTACAGACTCTCAGAATCTGTCTTAAGATTATAAACGATTTACTCTACTTGTATCCAGTCAATCCAACTAGTTAAAAGGAGAGACTGGGGATAAGGTTCTTCCTTCGACTTGTGCTTTCAGTTCCAAGTGTACCCCTCAGCTACTTTCGTTTGATTCTACTTCCCTAGCTAGACATCAGATTAACTAGTACATGCAGGTTAATCGTAAACAATCTCAATCTGGACCCCGAAGAGCGAATCAGTCCTTATGTCTACTTGATTTTACTTAGGCTTAGGATTGTAGTGCTTATGGAATGTGGTGGGCCCTTAAGATGGGTTGTGCCCTTAATGATTGATTGAATATGTCTGAGTGCGTGCACAAGGGTTTTCAAGCAAGATTATTTGGATGAACGGATTTTAAGGTTCAAATCTTGCTTAAGTAGCTTTTAGGGTTTAAAATTAAGTGAGTTCAATCAATTTTCAGAGGCAAACCAAATGTTCAAACACAGGTGAAGATCTTTTCCTTTTGAAATCAAAAAGTAAAGTGGAGTGCCTGGTATTAACCTAAATTGTAAACTCTAAGGGGGAAGCTACTTGATGAGTTGATTTTAAAATAAAGTGGTGCAGCCCAAACAGCTCAAACAGTTAGCCGAAATGCACCACTAAGTTAGGCACACAAGATGATTAACCTAGACTGATTTCTACTCTCTTATGTGTTGATTTGAGTGTACCGGTTCCATAGGTCAGAATCCCAGTTGAGTAGATAAAAATCAAGTTAGGTTATGTGCCTTGAATGTGAGTGTATGTAGTGTGTATATTGATTTATCCCATAAGAAGTATCTTTTTGTTTTTTTTATTTTTTTATGAAGGTGAGATTAGTGGAAGTGGAAATCAAAGCATCCAAACTAATCCTAGGGTTTATGCGAATACCTAGGTTAATTAGGGTTTAAATTAAGATTGTGGATTGAAATCTATGGAGGGAACAGAATGGGGAGCACTTACAGTTGTCTTCAACTACACTTTACTCCTTTCTACCGCTTGAAGATTTCTTGTTGAGGTACCTACAAAATAATAGAAGAGAAATAAAAGCAAGTTAGAAAACAATAAAGTGTGCGAAATACGGAAAAAAAATTGAGATTCATTACCTCCCCGGCAACGGTGCCAAAATGTTGAAGTGGAAGGTCTACTCAAAAAGGATTGCATTTTGAAAAACCCATCGTCGCAGTATGATTTGCGAAGAAATCCATCAACAGATAAATTTATCGAAATTCATAAAGAGAATCCAGGTCGAACATATGTAGGCTACGTTGATCTAAAATCCACGATTATATTTTTTTGGTATTTTTGTTTTAAAAGCGAGATAATCACAATGAGTTTGATATTAACACTAAGAGAGAGAGAGAGAACAATCACTTTGCAACTGAAAATTATTTTTACAACTAGAAAGCAGGAAATGATTAAAGCTAGAAGGTGGAAAATTCTATTCTAGAAAGCAATAAAGAAGGGAGAGAGATGTTATCCTCCTCGATGGTTGCTTGGAGGATGAGCCGGATAGGGCGACGCCTGGAAGAACCGAGGGCGAGGCAGGGCATCGTCGTCATCGCGGAATCCACTTCCGGAATAGGGGAGAGACATTTTTGATTTTGACTCTAGAGGAGCATCCTAGATTTGGGACAAGCTTCTTTAGAGCTTTGGAGAGGGAGAGAGGTGAAGGGATGATTGAAATGTGGGGGGCATAGGCCTTTTTATTGGTGTAGAGATTGGGGGCAAAAAGGTCATTTTATGTTAAGAACATTAATGCAAGGGCCTTTAGTGACGGAATTAAGCGTCACTAAAGCCCCTAAACGTGGGCGTAACTGTCACGCACGTCGCGCCTCAACGCACGCTCACGTCTACATGTTCTCAGTCGTCCGATCGCGAGATCGGATGGCTTAAACGCGCCACACCCGATCTCCTTCAACGCCTGTTAAGAGGCGATGCGCCCTCCTTCATTGTCGTTGGATCAAAGATCAACAGCTTAGGATGCACGCTCGCCCGCCTTCACAAGAGAGTGTCTGATGGCACATTTTCTCTCCTTGCATCTAGGCGCAGTGCGTCGCCCGCATCCGCGTCTTCCGCTTGCCATCCAAAGGCTTGATTTAGCCACTCCTACTCCCGCGCCTTGATTTGAGATGCAGCGAGGATCAAACCCGCACCTCTCGCTCGCAAAGAGGCGCTCGACCGCTGTGCTACGGCTGCCACTTTATCTCGCTTATATTTTAAGCGTGCGTGCCATGGCTGTTGGATCAAGATCTAATGGCCCAAATCTTGCCTCGCCTGCACCTTCAGAGGTTGAGAAGAGGTGCTGTGGCCAGTTTAGGCGGCTGTGATGGCGCCACATGGTGCCATCATGGCCGTCCATCTTCTGTGAGTTGTAGATGGTCCCACGGATGTCGAATTAGACCGATTTTCGCATCGTTAGGCTGCAATCGTCGATCCAAACTCATCCGTGCAGTTGGATTTGTCATCTAAAGTATGGATTTACACCATCTTAGCCCTTGATCTCTAACTTTCCTTGGATTATATCTCATGCTACGAAAGTTCGATCGAGGCGATCTTGGAGTCGTTGAACTTCAATCGTCACCCTGATCAGATCCGTATGGTTGGATCTTCGATCCGAGGCCCCTAATTAAAAGTCGCCCTGTCCCTGGCCACCAAAATGAAGAAATTACTATACAATTTATACAATTTGACCTAAATGCTTGATGATGCATGTTATGCAATATTTACAATGCATGATGCTAATATGATACTAAGAACATGCATTAATAGACATTTTTGGCTGTTCAGATGTATGCACATCAATTTGCCTTTCTCGTTAGTCACTACAGTAATCCTAGCTTTCTTGGGAACAATTTGCACGGAACTAACCCACGGACTATCCGAGATCGGGTATATGATACCTTCATCAAGCCACTTGATGATTTCTTTCTTGACCACTTCTCGCATATTGAGATTCAGTCTCTACATCTAGCGAGAAGGGTAGGATCCATCTTCCATAAAAATTCAATGATTATAATAAGATGGCTCAATCCCCCTGAGGTCATGGATGGTCGAACCAATTGCCTCCTTATGTGCCTTCAGGACCCTAATCAATTTTGATTCTTGCTCCTTAGTCAATTTGGCACTAATAATCATAGGGAACGTCTTCTTGGGCCCCAAGAACTTTATTTCAGACTTTCTAGCAATGGTTTAAGTTCGAGTTGGGGCTGGTTGATAACAGAAGGTAAGAAAGATGCTGATGAAGATTCATCAGGACGATCTAGTGGAAGAGGTTGTGAATGAATAAAATCAATAACCTCTTCAAAATGTGGTGGGTCTTCCACTGAAGGTTGTGGTTCAGGTTCATTGGTGCGGGAGGAATCCTCAAAAATAGTAACAACCATACAAATCTCAATGTTCAGATCATTATCCTTGAGTTCCTCAACATATCCACAATCCTCAAATTTGTTAACTGCCTTAAAAATATCAAGTTTCAGTTTTCAATCCCCAAAGGTAATTTCCATACTACCGCTTTCACAATTGATGTTGGCATTAACGGTAGCCAGGAATAGACGCCCCAAAATGATGGGAGTGTTCCTTAAGTCTTTAGGTACATCCATGTCAAGGACTAGGAAATGTATGGGAAAATAGAAGTCCTTGACCTTGAAAATAACATCCTCAATAACACATTTCGGTGTGGTGACCGAACGGTCTGCTAACTGCAACGTTATTGAGGTCAGCCTAAGTTCACCTAATCTGAACTTTTCATATAGGGAAGTCAGAATTAGGTTTATGGATGCACCTAAATCCAAGGGTGCTCGGTCAAAGGTGTAATCCCCGATAACACATGCAATCAAAGGGGCACCTGGATCTCTCTTTTTCTAATGAAGGTGATGTAGGATAACAAAACTAGCCTTCTTGGAGAGTATCACCTTCCTCAAGGTAGATTCTTTTGGCTTACACTTCTGAGTACATAAATCCTTCAAGAATTTAGCATAAGCTAGAATATGGTTAATAGCATCAAGGAACAGGACATTGATTTCGACATTCTTGAATATATTCAAGAGCTCCTCATTGCTAGTGACATGCTTCTTCCTGGGTTTTATTTTAACAAGGCTATAGGGAATGGAACATGAGTAAGATCATTTGATTCGGGGTCCTGAGCCTTGGTTTCTTCTTCAATTTTCTCCTTTCCTTTCTCAAGCATAGCAGGGTTTGATTGATTGGAAGAGGATAATTTTGGGTCTTGGGTTTGCCTTCTACTCCTTAAGGTAACAGAGTTTGCAAAAGCATATGGGTTCGGGTCATGGAGAGGGTTAGGAAAGATCAAAGGGGATTGATTAGCCAGATATCCAGGATTAGAAGAATCATAAGAAGGACCCTGCTAAACCACCTGAGCATGTGCATGTGGGTCTCTCTGATTCCCATACCCTTGCACTCGATTGCCCTGATTTTGTATGTTACGAGGGTTGGGTATGAGTTGAGATGGCATAGATCCACGCAACGGGTATTAGCAATGAGCCTAGGTTGCAAGTTGTCTAGCGAAGTTTTTATTTGTTGCATGAGCTGGATCATGGATCCTTGCATTTCTATCATCTGACAATTCAAATCAGCCTGCCCTACGAGTAGATAGGCATTCCATGTTGGTTGATTGATTTGATTAGGGGGCAGCTAAGTGTATGTGTGACTCTGACCGATTAGTCTTTGCAACGCATAATTGCTGGGTTGGATTTGGGTCTGCTGCCCTGGGTTTTTCCAGGAGACATTAGGGTGGTTACTCCAACCTGGGTTATAGGAGTTAGAACTTGGGTTGGACCTAACATTCTCTTGTATAGCATACACATCCTCACAGGACGAGGATGGGGGGAAAGAAGAAGGATCAGAGATGAACGAGATTTTATATGCGAAAAGATTTAGCTAAAAATCCGTCGTTGTAGTTGCATAAAAATCCGCTATCAGATAAATTTACCGAAACTCGTGTGAGTCTTGAGTCGAACATGGGGAGGCTACGTCAATCTAAATCTGCAATTATATCTTTTTGTATATTTTTATAAAGGAAACATTCACAATGCTAGCTAAACTACTTGAAATATAAATGAAAGAGAGAGAGAGAAATAACTTTATAATTATGATAATGTCGATTACAACTAATGACTACAACTAGAAAGTTGAAAATCTATACTAGAAAGCGATAAAAAGATAGGGGATGAGAAATCATCCTCTTCGACGGCTGCTTGCAGGACGAGTTGGACGGACAATGCCTGGAAGAAGAAGAATGAATATGGAGGATGGAGGACGAATATGGAAGAACCGGGGATGAGGTAAGATGTCGACATCGCAGGATCTGCTTCCAAAATGGGGGTGAGAGGATGAATGGCGAGAGCTCTGCAAAGGGGGGATGAGAAGTGGAAATTTTTGATTTTGAACTCTAGCGGAGGTTCTCGTAGCTTAGGAGCACTAGAGCGAGATTGAGAACTTTGTTCTTAGCTCTTAGGAGAGGTGAAAAGAAAGGAAGGGATGATGTGATGAGTAGGTATGGGGTCCGATTTATAGTTGAGGACATGGGGGCAAAAGGTGCACTTCATATCTTTAAAATTACATACAAGCTTTTAGTGACACATGCATGCGTCGCTATAGCTAAACTTCAGTGAAGCTACGCCTTTGATCTCAGCTACTCACCACTGATCCAAGTGTCCTCATGCAGCCACGTCAATGCCGCCTCATCTTCGTAAGTTAAGCGCTTGGGTTGATCTCACCCTCCGATCATGATCAGACGGTTGAGAATGCATCGTGCTGCTTCGCCTTCAATAGTTAAGAGGCGACGTAGCCCCTCTTCCCGCCTTCAGATAGAGATCGGAGGGCTGAGGAATCGCCTTTAGATCGCATCTCATTGCATCATCACGAATGTCAGATAGTGCATCATCGGGCGCGTGTGGATTATGCGCCTCCAAGCGTGCCACGTTGTCACATCTGATACCACTCGATCTCCATCTCATAAATGCCAGTTTATCATCATTCTTATGCCCTAAATCAGATCTAACTCTTAGGATTTTTACTCTGCGAATTTGTTTTTGGGCTGCATTGGGCATAAATTAGGTTAGGCATGCATTATGCATTTTTGTCATCTTTTTGATGAGTTTATTTGAGTGTTAGGGATAAACAATTAATTAGATCTCTAGAACTCTAGCACTCAGGAAGGCAACTGGTGAAGAAGAAGCTCAAATGAGCTAGGACTCAGCCTAATCTAGCTCATCATAGCTAAATTCCAGCTTACTTGAACTAGGGTTAGCTCATCATAGCTCCATTCAGCTCATCTCAGCCGAATGGTAGCTCAAGATAGCTCATTTTAGCTCACCCAAGCTCAAGTCAACTCAGATTCAGCTCAACTTTGTTGAGTCTAGCTCATCTCAGCTCCCATCAGTTCACTGGGAGCTCTAGCTAGCTCAGCTTAGTTGACTGGAGTCCTCCTCAGCTCAGGACCAGCTACCTCTAGCTCTACTCAACTCAAGCCAGCTAAAGATAATTTCACCCTAGCTTAGGCCAGCTCAAGTCCTACTCTCAGGGACTCCACTTAGCTCAACTTAGTTGAGCTAAGTTACCTTAGCTACTCCAGCTAGCTAGGTCCTCCCCGTGAAGATCAGACCCAGCTCACCTCAGCAGAAGCCAGCTTACTTTAGCTTGGCTTAGCAGCTAGCAAAGAACTAGCGAGCTAATCCATCTAAAGTAGCTCCTTGCTTCAACAACCACCAGCTCCTGACAGCTCTCCTTCTTAAAGCCATAATTCCTACTACCTCTCCTCTACTCATCTACTAGCTAAGCTAGCTTAACTAAGTTCTCCACTCCTTGGCCATCCACCTTAGCTAACCCTAACTCCAATTACAAAACCTTCCGCTCCAAGTCCACCTAAGCTACCCTACTTGGCACCAACTCAACCACAACCCTTCACACCTCCAAGAGTCACCACCATGTTGGTGCCAAAGCCCCCTTAACTACCCTTAAAGTTGGCGCCAACCTCCCCTCTCATCTCCACCATCCACCTACTCCCTTCTAGAAGTCCCCATAGTTGGCACCAAAACCATGGCACCTCTCCACCACCATAACATCAGATAGACACCGGTGGGTTCCCCTCTTTATTTTGATTTTATCTAGTTTTGCTTGGAAAGGCCCATTGCGTGATTCGAACGTGAGTCTCTCGGGTGAGAATCATCCATCCTCACCAGTTGACCACAAGTGATATATTAATATAATGATAGATCTATAGATATACATATTTCTAGTATATCAGCATCTATATATATATACATATTTATCTGTATATATATATGCATGTATGTAGTTATAGTTATATATATATATATATATATATATATATATATATATATATATATATATATATATATCCATCTATCTATATTCACTCCATCTATATACTTATCACCTATTCACCCATGTATTTATTCCATCTATGCACATTACCCTCACCATTCACACCCACGCACTACACCTCACCGTGCCTTGTGTTGTAGGGATCTTTGCACAAGTTGCATTTGTCCCTACAATGCCCGTGCAAAGCAAGCACTTCCACCCACACTCACACACATCCGCTCCACACTCCACGTGGCACTTAGTCTTGTTGGTTACGTCTTGCTAGACGTGGACCAACTTGACACCGTGCTACATCCCATCCCATTTCCATCTCCACCCCTATTTATATAGTATCTATATATCTATATCTATTCTATATCCACTTACATATCTACTATATATATATACATATACTAAGCTAAGTCTCTCTTTTCATTTCCTTCCTTGCATTTTATTTTTGCTTTCATTTGTCTTTTATTCTAGCTATTAAAAAGACCAAAAAAAAGTATAAAAGAGAAAAGATAATTCTTGTCTTGCAGGTACTCGATCTTGTGAGTGACAAGATCAATTTTGGAACCCTAAATTGGCTTCAAGCCAAGAACCATTTAGCTCAAAGCCAAGGACTTCATTTTTTGAGGGTGTGCCTAAAGGACAACATTATCACAAAAATCTTAAAAGTAGAAAAAAAATCAAAAATAAAATAAATGCAAGGAAGAGATACGTTCTAGGAAAGACATAGAAACTTCTTAATCTCCTAATTCCTGCCTCTCTGAGATTGACCCTGGGCTTAAAAGTGACCAAGATAAAATCAAGTAGGCTAAGTTAAATTTTTTTTTGTGAAACTAGTGTAAACTCAATTTAGGTTAACTCACTATACTAATTTCGACGATAATATCACCAAATTAAATAAGCCTATTCAAGTCCGCATCACGTTTTTCTAGCACCGTTGTTGGGGAGGCACCATTTGGAGTAAGTGTTTCTATCATTTTTCTTTGTTTCTTTTCTCACCCTTGTCTTCACGGGTGTGTTTGTTTGTATTGAGCAAGTGAGCTAGTTGCTGGGAGGAGGCACAAAGAGAAGGAGGGAGACGGGAGCAAGGCCAAGGTGGAAGTGTGAAGTCGCTACCGTCGCCGCTTGGGTCTTCGCAACCATTGCAGAAAAGGTTAGTGTTCTTCTCTTTAGTAAACTAGATCCTTTTATCACCCTCAATTCAAAATACAAAAAAAAAAAATCTAAAAATTCCAAAAACCTTAAAAATGCTTCTTGGTAATTTCTTGGGACGAGTGAACTAAAACCTACTTGTTGATTGTTTGCAATCATCCCCACCGCCCCTTGATTTCCCGTAAACCTCGCATAGCAAAAATCCAAGAATCTTGATTCTTGGCAATTTCGTTGTGAAGTCTTCTTAGAGGCAAGATAAAAATTGATTGATTGCCATCCTTCCTTGCTTCATTTATTAGCATTTCGGGATCACATTTTTGGTGGGGAGGCTTGGAATTGAGTTGATTCCAACCCCACCACGACTTTACATTTGCCTTAGATTCGATCCCGAATATTTCAACCCCAACATTTTCATTTTCTTTACATCATTTGGTGGTTGAGCCCTTGTGTGTAGATATCTTTTGGTGTTTGGGAGCACTTGAGTGCATTAATTGGCTCCTATTCACATGGAAATAAAATTGACTTGTGCATCCACACATAGAAATTTCCATCTAGGGAAGCCCATTGCATTTTTAGCATACATTAACTAATCCACATTGAAGAAGGGTTGGTTGAGCGCAACAAAGAAACTTGTATTTTTCTCAAACCCAGAGAGTGGTTGGACTGGTATACAAGTGAAACATTAAAATCCACAAATTCTAAAGAGCGAAACTCTAAAATCATTCACCACTCCAAAAACTTCAAGTCGAGGAAAGATCCCTATTGCATGCTTGCTTGACACACTCTTAAAATCAACTCACTTGGGCATTACCGGTATACAATGCCCTTCACATTCCTTGAGCACTTGATCCTAAGCCTCCAAATTAAAACTGGTAGCAACTTGACCCCTCTTAAGGATTGGAGGTCTAACTACCTACGTGTAGCACCTACGTGTTGGTGTGGGTTCCCGCGTGCTATTGGGTGTCTCAGACTGGGGCAAACGGCCTTTCAATCTGGCCCGGTGGTTCTACGGTACTCTCATTCGATTCTGTAGGTTGTAATAGTAAGTAACTTAGATCTTTAGGTCTAAGGGCACATTTTAGAGGTTAGGAAATTGATTGGTTTGATTTGTCATCAAGTATATCCTTGTGGCGTTGTTTCTCTCATCGCCTTTCCCTTCTCATCTCCCCAATTCTTCCTACAGTAGTGCATGTTTGGGAGGAGGTCACAAAATCCTGAATTGTTTGAATTGTATGATAATTCTAGAAGGGTAGAAACTAGTGAATCATCATCATCCTCCATAAACATGGCTGCAAGCCCACCCCCAAATTCCGAGGGAGGAAACCACCCCCTCCAAACCCACCAAGTGCTGGTGGAGCCGTAGACCCTATAACCTGCCCCCAAGCCCAAATGGCACTGTATAATGAACAAATTGAGACCATGAGGAAAACATTGGAGGAAATGAATCACCCTCCCCTTGAGAGGGAGGAGACCAGGTCTCTTAGTTCCTATCAAAATCTTGCTGCTATAGAAACCATTGAGCAAATCAGATCCTCATGGGCGGGGGCGATTTTGATTTGAAACATAATGTCATTGGCCTAATTAATTTCCACTTCCATTGTCTTGCAAGTGAAGATCCCTTTCTTCACTTGGAAGACTTAACTCGATTGGCAGAAACTGTTAAACCAAGAAACATCGGGTTATCAATAGACCTCATGAAAATGCTCCCATTTTTGTTGCGAGACAAAGAGGTGCAATGGTTACGCACCCTTGGGAGACCCATCCATTCTTGGGAAGAGATGCGCATAGCATTTCTCAAGAAATTCTTCCCAATCGGGTGCACCAATGCACTTCACCGGGCCATAACTTCATTCGTACAACAAAACGGCGAGTAATTTCATGAGGCTTGGGAGAGGTACAATGACCTCCTAAGGAAGTGCCCACACCATGGTCTTCCAAAGTGGCATATAGCCAAATCTTCTATTATGGGCTAAATGACTTTGCGACAAATCGTCGACGCTTCCTACGGAGGGAATTTCATGAATAAAGACAAAAATGGAGCAATTGAATTGTTTAAGAGCATAAGTGAAAACTCAATGAGCAATACCTCCATTGTCGCCTTTAATCGTACTAGCATGCCCCGCAATGTTCAAGAAGTTGACACGGGACCCTCCCATTCATCCATAGATCTTAACTTAATTGCACAAAAATTGGATGAAGTCTCCATTGTGCACAAGAAGCTAGACAAGCTTTTGGCCAACCCTGCCTGCTCTATGGCAAACACCTCCACACCATCACTCCATCACAACCCTAATCCTTCCAATGCCAGGATTATTCCCAAGAATCCTGTGAGACCGTCCTTACCGAGAATCACACCAAGTGACTTGGTAAGCAATGTGGACCTAGCTTTTGCGAGCCAGTATTTTGACATGGAGGACCAAGCCTCTGTGTGCTTGGATGCATATACACATGCGAACTCGTCTTCTGGCTTAGAAGACACTTGTACCCTGAGGAACAACCCGTTCTCTACCACCATAATCCAGGGTGGCAAAATCATCCTAACTTCGCATGGTCCAATAACCCGCAGCGCCAAAAACCTGCGAGTGGACCAATGCGACCGTCTGCGCCCGTCATCCCAAGGGCCCAGCATAACCATGTGGCAAATCCGCCACCGAGCCCTTGCACACCCCAAAATGATCACGCATCAAGTCTTATTGATAAATTGATGCGTATGATGACAGAAACGTCAAAGCGCCACGAAGAGAACATGACTTCTCTTCAGCATCAATTGGCACAGTAGAACGCCGAGATCAGTCAACTCCGAATGACGACTCGATCTCAGGGCACTCTTCCTACTCAACCTGTCCCAAAGAGGTGAAATTTTGTATCTCGTGGCCCTCAACCATAGGTACGACCTGTTCAGGGATAGGCTAATCAAGTTCTGCACACTCTGAGTACTCCACCGGGATTTCAGGCGAATCCCACGGTAGCACAGCAACCCTTTGTCCCTATTGCGAACCCTCCACCTTTTGATCCTACTAGACATGCTTCATCAAATGCGATCACGACGAGGAGTGGTAAGTAGACTGTCGATCCACCTTGGACTGATCCTGACCCATCTTGTTCGTCGCTCTCTCATTCGGGTTGTGCACCGCAACCACATGAGGATGATACGCCTCGACTCGTGCCAGAATCAATCCCATTCATTGAAGCTCTACTAAGGGAGCCAAAAGGAACAAAAAAGAACATGCAAGCCTTTGACAACCTGCGTAATTTATTCAGGGATGTGAATATCAAAGTACCCCTATTGGAGGCTATCAACCATATACTAACTGTTGCCCGATTCTTCAAAGACTACACTACACCTAGGAGACAGTCAAAGAAAATAAAGAATTTGGTGGTCCTCTCACCTCATGCAAGTTATGCTATACTGTCAAATCTACCATCGAAGTAGAAAGATCCGGGCACACCGCTTATTTCATGTAGCATCCAAGGCTGTAATTTTAACCGTGCCCTGCTTGATCTAGGATCTTCCATCAATCTTATACCAACCATCATGCTCGAGAAATTTGCCTTAGGAAATCTGAAACCCACCCCTGTCACATTGCAATTGGCAGATCGTTCTGTCAAAATGCCGAAGGGTGTGGTGGAAGACGTGGTGGTTAGGGTCAACAGTCTTTGTTTTTCTGCTGACTTTCTTGTTTTGATATAAAAGTTCCTAGCTCACTTTCTGATTATCCGATTATCCTTGGTTGACCTTTCTTGGCCACAACCCACGCCCATATCGACTGTGAGTCGGGTTGTATTGAGATCACCATAGGCTTTGAGAAGCTCAAGCTAAACATTTTCAAGGCCGCCAAGAACTTTGATTGCAATTGCATCAAGAATGACACATCTAACGAGGACATGGCCGTTAGCACGTGTATCGGACTAATAGGGACCTATTCTGATTGTTGTGGATTGCCCCTGGACACAGACCATCACCTGATAGACTTATACTGTGACGTTTCCCCACCCCTCTCCTTACCGGTATCTTCTCCTGACCAGACTTCTGATGAGGTTTCTCCACTTCCCACACCTTG
Organism: Thalassia testudinum; assembly: GCA_037157565.1. NCBI lineage: Eukaryota > Viridiplantae > Streptophyta > Magnoliopsida > Alismatales > Hydrocharitaceae > Thalassia > Thalassia testudinum. The sequence continues at coordinate 137,535,542 of JAZHRO010000055.1, read as the reverse complement.
TGGTCTAAATCATATCTGGGCTACTCACCGTCAGTCCACCCTCTTAAAGATCATATTGCCCTTTCTTTCCCGCCAAATCAAGCGGAAATGCTACTCCACACTGGGACCTTGAGCCTAAATGTTGATCACTGGGATTCTCCTTTCTTGGATCCATCAATCCAAGATGCCCCTCTTCTTGGCCAATCTGAGGGACAACTTCTTTCTCCTACCCTTCTTTCTTCTGATCCTTTTGCGACACTCTCGTCCCAAGAAATGCCAAATCTTTCACTATCCATTTCTGAGGTGAAAGCGCTAACTGACACACTTAAATATGCTTTTCTGGGACCAAATGAGATGCTCCCGGTAATTATTAGTTCAAAACTGACCAAGGAGAAAGAGTGCAAGCTAATGAAGGTCCTCATAGAACACAAGGCGGCCATTGGATGGTCCTTATCTGATTTAACTGGCATTAGCCCCTCCTACTGCACTCACCGTATATATACGAAGGAGGAGGCTCGACCTTCCCACGAGATGCAGCGACATCTCAACCCTAACATGCGGGTGGTCGTTAAAAAGGAAATTATTAAGTGGCTGGATGAAGGTATAATCTGCCCAATCAGCGATAGCCCCTTGGTGAGCCCGATTCATGTCATGCCCAAAAAGGTGGGAATCACCATGCGTGTCAATGACAGGGGCGAATCCACCCCTACACGCACTCCTACATCTTGGAGAGTGTGTGTAGATTGTAGGAAACTGAATGCTGCAACAAAGAAAGACCATTTTTCGCTACCTTTTATTCACCAAATCCTGGAGTGGTTAGCAGGAAATAAATTTTTCTATTTCCTGGATGGATTCTCTGGATATAACCAGGTGGCTATTGACCCCCAGGACCAAGAGAAAACCACCTTCACCTGCCCCTTTGGCACCTTTGCATTTAGAAGGATGCCATTTGGACTCTGTAACGTGCCAACAACTTTCCAGAGATGTATGCTAGCGATATTTCACAATATGGTGGGTGATTTTCTTGAGGTCTTCATGGATGACTTTTCGGTCTTCGAACCCTCATTCAATGATTGTCTAGCCAACCTGACTCATATCCTCAGAAGATGTATTGATGTGAACCTCGTGCTTTCTTAAGAGAAAAGTCATTTTATGGTACACGAGGGGATTGTTCTCGGTCACATCATCTTCAAATGGGATATTGAGGTGGACAGAGCTAAGCTAGAGGTGATTGCAGATTTTCCTGCACCTAGCTTTGTCCTACAAATCCGCTCCTTTTTAGGACATGTCGGTTTCTATAGGAGATTCATCAAAGACTTCTCCAAGATTTCTAGACCTTTAACTCATCTTCTATCAACCGACGTACCCTTTGATATGGGCCCCGACTGTATACAAGCATTCACGTAGCTGCGTGAGGCTGTCACCAAGGCCCCTATTCTCCAACCACCTGATTGGTCCCTCGACTTTGAACTCATGTGTGACACTTCTGACCTTGCAGTCGGAACCATCCTGGGATAAAGATGCGATAAACACCCCTTCATAGTGTACTATGCCAGTAAGATGCTGGACGAGGCCTAGCGTAATTATACGACTACTGAGAAAGAACTACTACTAGCAGTCATCTTTGGGTTGGTGAAATTTCACTCTTACCTTATGGGCTCGCATGTTACTGTATTCACTGACCACGCAGCCATTTGTCATCTCATGAACAAGAAGGATGACAAGCCTAAACTGATTCGTAGGGTTCTTTTGCTCCAAGAATTTGACCTTGAGATATGCGATAAGGCTAGAGCTCAGAATGTTGTTGCTGATCATCTCTCGAGAATGGACCCTGAGCACATTGGACTTACCCTGCTAATTAATGAGGTTTTCCCCGATGAGCACCTACCGTCGATTAATGTGGCAAGTGGACCTTGGTATGCCGACATTGCAAATTACCTTGCTTCTGGATCCCTTCCACATTGCTAGCCTAAATATCAGCGCAAGCATCTCATCGCAAAAGCAAAGTATTATTTGTGAGATAATCCACTACTTTTTCGAGTAGGTGCTGATTAGATCATCCATCGCTGTATTCTTGACAGCGAGTTCCCTAGTGTTCTATCCTTCTGTCACGATCAGGCCTGCAGAGGCCATTTCTCTGGGAGGAAAACTGTAGCTAAGGTGTTGTAGTGCAATTTCTTTTGGCTCTCCCTTCACCAGGATGCACACAATTATGCCAAATAGTGCATTAGGTGCCAGTCGCTAGGGTCAATGTCACGTTGTGATATGATGCCCTTGCAACTCATTGTAGATGTTGAAATCTTTGATATTTGGAGAATCAATTTCATGGGTCCCTTTCCTCCTTCTAACAGCTTCGAGTACATCCTCGTTGCTATTGATTATGTTTCGAAATGGATCAAGGCTATTCCCATGCACCATGCTGACCATGTTATATCTACTCGATTTGTCAAAGACCACATATTTGCGCGCTTTGGGATCCCTTGAGCCATTATCTTTGATGAAGTCATTTTACCCATGCATCTTTTCGGGCACTTCTGAGGAAATACGGAGTCCACCACCGTATCACATCTCCATATCATCCTCAGACGAATGACCAGGTTGAGGTGTCGAATAGTAAATCAAGGAAATTTTCCAGAAAACGGCTCGGCCTGACTGTAAAGATTGGTCCAACAGGCTGATTAACGCACTTTAGGCGTATCAAACCACCTTCAAGGCTCCCCTTGGTATGTCTCCTTATATAATTGTTTACGGGAAGCCTTGTCATTTGCCCATGGAGCTAAGGCACCGCGCTTATTGGGTTATTCGCCAATGTAACCTCAACCCAGACTTGTGTGGTCAAGAAAGGAAACTCCAACTCTAGGAGTTGGAAGAGCTCCATTGTGAGGCCTATGATTCTACCTTAACTTTCAAATAACTCACTAAGGCCTTTCATGACAACCACATTCGGTTGAAGGAATTTGAGCCATCACAGCAAGTTTGACTTTACAATGCCCGACTCAAATTCTTTCCAGGGAAACTGAAGTCCAAATGGACTGGGCCCTACTTGGTCTCGAGACCATTTCCCAACGGGGCCATCGAAATTGAAGATCCCAGATCTGGGTATAAATTTACGGTCAATGGGCAGTGGTTAAAACCCTATCTTACTCATGGACCTACCCTCATTGGTGAAATTGTTGCCCTGCTGGAGGGTAACTAACTTCGTGCCTCACTCTGAGTCCAGCTAAGGACGTTAAATTCAACGCTCGTTGGGAGACACCCCAGCAACACTCCTCTTCCACTTTCGCCTTCACATTCCATTTCACTTCACTTCCCTTCACACTTCTTCGCCTTTCACTTCACCACCCACCATCCACCCTCCCTGCCACCCTGATGTATACCTCGCACCTCAGCTCTCGTACCAAGACCCTTGGACCTTGCTTAACCCTGCATGCATATGAGAACATAGCATCATTTGGCATGGGGGGGTGGATAGGCATCCATAGGATCTAGGTATTATATGGGTATCATGCAGCTTCTGCATCCATTATACATATCCATCTATAAATATGTACATAGCCTATTTGTTTCAAAAAAAAAATACAAAACCCAAAAATCCATTAAAAAAAATGTAAAGTGTTTAGCTATGATCTGAAAGCTAAAACAAAATTACAATAAGTGTTTATGGATATTCAACCTCTGCTTTAAAGACTTTCTGGGCCACAGAAGCTTGATTCACTCAGGCTTTGGCTTGATTCAATCGAGCATTGATAAGATAGATCAAAATCTCTCCTAACTTAGGATGTATTCTTGTACCTGAGTCACCAGTACAGGATTCGTTGCTTCTACTTGAGAGCCTAAGTAATCTTGGTTCACACTACACATATCGAGAAAGACTAGGTGAATGTAAGATCCAACCCTAGTGTTCATTAGGGAAGGTGGAGTCCTTACCTGTGCGTGCAGGTAAACTTTTTATCCCAGTCTTTAGTCTTGTGTTTAGGAGAAACTCTTTCCACAAAAAAGTACTCACCCACCAAATAAGTGTGCTCTTCCAAATAAAGTTGTAGGACATATACTGACACTTGTTTCAAAAAAAAAAATCTTGCTAATAAGTTAATATATCTTCCAAAAGTTTGTAAATTCTTCTCCCCAAAATTTTTCCAGGATACGTTACAAATACCCTGTTTCTACCGTATATTCTTTGAGCCACAAAAATAATAAAAGCGGGGTTGAGTTTTTCCATCATTTTTTGAGAGTTAATCCAAAGACATGAGCTGAAGCTGGGACCAACCTGGAATTAACCTGGAATTAAAAATTTGTGAAACCCTGAGCTTGAGCCTTAATGTTCATTTGATCGGTCTTGATCCATCATTATGCACAAACCATAACCTCTTAGCTCTCGAGTACAGCGAAACCCTCTGAGCTTGGAAATCGCACTTAAGGTTTAAATATCAAGAGTCCAGGTTAGTCGAGAGATGGTCTATATCATGTAAGACTTGAGTACTGGTAGTCTTCTCTACAACTAGTTCTCACCATGTCCAACAGATAAACACATTAATGTCTTCAGAAAAAGCTTCAGCTTAAGATCATTTCTAAACATGATACAAATAAATGTTTTGCTAGGGACTAGCAAAAGATAAGCATGGGGATATGATTGCACAATAAGCAACGCCTATAAATATGTTATCTTATGTTATTTCCTAACATTACCCATGCATTTTAGGTAGCCATACTTGCATTTGTAAATATTCACTTGCATGCATTTTTGAAGAGGGGAAGATAGTGAGAGCAAATGACCATTCAATCCACTTCAATTTCATAACAATTATGTGCTTGCATTGCAAATTCACCACCTCACCTTTATTTTATTTTCCACCAACCTTACAAATCCACACATTTTGCATGGAACTGTGCACATGCCGCCCGTCTCCCTCATACCTCACACAACACACCCACCGGCTAACCCTCCCACTCTTCCCCTCTCAATAGAGAGGTATGCAAAGCACAAGGAAATCTTCTTCATGGGCTTAACCCCATGGCAAGGACCACTGATGTCAAGTTCAGCACGAACAAGTAGACACTCGTGGGTTCCCCTCTTTACTTTTTTTTCCTTTATCACTTTTCACTCTTTACTTCCCCTCTTTATTTTGATTTTATCTAGTTTTGTTTAAAAGGGCCCATTGAGTGATTCGATCCCGAGTCTCTCAGGTGAGAATCAATCATCCGACCTCACCACTTGACCACAAGTGATATGTTAATATAATAATAGATCTACAGATATATATATACATATTCACATATATATATATATAGTATATCAGCATCTATATATATATATATATATTACTCACTATATAGAGTCGTAGGCTCATACTTATATATATATCTATCTATCTAGCTATCCATCTATCTATATCCACTCCATCTATATACTTATCACCTATTCACCCATATATTTATTCCATCTATACACATTACCCTCACCATTCACACCCACGCACTACACCCCACCACGCCTTGAGTTGTAGGGATCTTTGCACAAGTTGCATTTGTCCCTACAATGCCTGCGTAAAGCAAGCGCTTCCACCCACACACACATCCACTCCACACGGCACTTAGTCTTGTTGGTTGCGTCTTGCTAGACGTGGGCCAACTTGACACTGTGCTACTGATGTAAACACATTTACACTACTTAAGATGTCTATTTATGCATGTTCTTAAGCATAGGATTGCATTTCATGATATAAATGTTGCATAACATGCATCATCTTGCATTTAGAATAGTTTGAATAAAATGGAGGTTAATTGTCTCCTTTAATGTGCTTAGACAGGGCAAACATTTTATCGGGGCCTCGGATCAAAGATCCAACCGTATGGATGAGATCAGGGCGACGATTGGAGTTCAACGACTCCAATATCGTCCTAATCAGGCATCCGTAGCATCAGATAGTGACCGGGGAACCCTAGAAGATCAAGGGCCAGGATGGTGTAAATCCACACTTCTAATGACAAATTCGACCACATGGATGAATTCGGATCGACGATCGCAGCCCAACGACGCAAAAATCAAGTCAATCCGACATCTGTGGCACCATCTACAACATCCAGAAGATGGACAGCCAAGATGGCGCCACGTGGTGCCATCTCAACCGCCCAAACAGCCGCATACATTCTCTGAAGACCCCGCACCCGCTCCCTCTCCGCCGTTGGATTTCGATCCAACGACTGTGGATGCGGCTTGTTGAAATCGTCCGTGCGACCTTTTGGGCAAGGCAGCGTAGCGGTTCAGCGCCTTATCGCGAGGCGCTGGCACGCATTTGAGCCTTGCCACGCGAAGTCTGAAGCAAGCGGGCGCGCCATTATCAACCGTCAGATCGCAATCCAACGGCCACACGCGCTCGATAGCGTTCACGCGCTACTGCACGCGCGGCAAGGACGCGCGATCGTACGCACTGGGCAGGCGCATAGCAGCGGGCGAAGATGAATCTTAAGCCGTCCGATCCCACGATCGAACGGCTGAGATTTAAAGAACATGGGCGTATGCGTTGAGCGCGTGCAGCTGAGGAGGCGCGCGTGGGCGCGGGTGCTACGCCCACGTTAGGGGCTTTAGTGACGGTTTTATCCGTCACTAAAGACCCCTCATTTATTATTTTAATGATGTAATGACCCATTTGCCCTCACTCCTTGCAACTATAAAAGGAGGCCCCCTCCATATGAAATTCTCATCCTTTCTCTTCTCTACCTCTCCAAAGCTCAAGAGAAGCTTGTCCCACACCCGGGATGCTTCTCGCAAGATAAAGGCCAAATTTTCGTCTGACTTCGGAAGTGGATCCCGCGACGACGACGGCGTGCTACTCTGTTCCCATTCTTCCTCTTCGTCCTCCTTCGTTCAGGCGTCGTCCTATCCAGCTCATCCTCCAAGCGACCGTCGAGGAGGATTTCTCTCTCCCTATTCTTTTTACTGCTTTCTAGTATAGATTTACTGCTTTCTAGAGTAGTTCTGCTCGTCCTCCAAGCGATCGTCGAGAAGGACATTTCTCCCTCCATTCTTTTAATGCTTTCTAGAGTAAATTTATCGCTTTCTAGTGTAATTTTTTTATGCTTTCTAGTTGTAATGAACAATCTTCTTAATGATAAATTCTTTGTTTATTCTACATCTCATTTTGATTTCTATGTGTAATATTCTCTCTCTCTTACCCTCTCTCTTCTATTTATTGTAAATAATTAGATAGTTTTAAATTGAATTACTTCGTGACAAATAAAAAGAAACGCGTAGTTTTTAAATCAAACGAACGCCTCCCTGTGTTCGACCCAGAATTTTCACTTCGATATAAATTTTATTTGTTGAATACGAATTCTTCGCTTTCAAGCTACAACAACTGGTTTTCCAAAAACTAAACACGTTAGCGTAGCTATTCGACCGTTCAACATTTTGAAGCCGTTGCCGGGGAGGCGACGATCTTTGATTTCTCTTCGCGTTTTGTAACTTACAAATCATTTACCTCACTTTTCTCTTTTCTTATTATAATTGCAGGTACTCTTTTGAGACAGGCAAAAGCAGTAGATCAGAGAAAGTGCTGTGGAAGGTTCTGTGAGTTATCCCCCACCTCCCACCCATTAGATTTCATTCCACAACATAATAATTCAAACATCAATCAACCTAGGTATTTTTATAAACTCTAAGGTTAGATTATTTGTTGTTTGACACCCATACTCACCCCAACCCCCACATTAAAAAAAAGGAAAATTAAAAAAATCTCCCAGAGGTACATAACCTCGTCTGATTTTCAAACTTAACCGGTAAACCGATCTTAGGAGACAGTATGCACATCCAAACACATAATTGAGTAGAAATCAGATTAGGTAATCATTTGTGTGCCTAATTAAGTGGTGCAACAGGTCAATTGTTTGAGTTGATTGGGCCGCACCACTTCAAATAAAATAAACTCATCAAGTAGCTGCCAATTAAGTTCAACTCTTAGGGATTTACTAGGCACTCCACATTCTTTTTAAGCTTCAAAGGAAAACATTTTCACCCGTACTTTCAAAACCTGGTGTGCCAATGAAACTTGTTTGAAAACACCTAAAGTTGAATCCTAAAATCTACTAAGCAAGATTTGAACCTTAAAATTCACCGCATCAAAAATAATCTTGCTTGAAAACCACTGGTTGTGCACGCACACACAAATCAATCAATCATTAAGGGCACAACTCATTTAAAGGGCCCATCACATTCCAAAGCACATTCAAACCTAGCCCTAAATAAAACAGAGTAGACGTTGGCCTTAAGGATTGAACTCGCTCTTCAAAACCCAGAACGAGATTATTTTCTATTATTCTGTTTCTACTATTCAATCTGATGTCTAGCTAGGGGAGCAGAATCAAACGATCGCGGCTGGGGGGTACACTAAGAATTGGAGGCGCAAGCTGAAGGAAGAACCTTCTCCCCAGTCCCTCTTTCTAACTGGTTGGATTGAATAGACGGAAGTAGATCAAATCGTTCCTTTATCTCAAGACGGGTTTTGGGAGTCTGTAGGTCTTTAGGCTAACCCATTTAAGGACAGGTTTGATTGTTTGTATTGCAGGGCACCTTTCTTCCTCCCGTGTCTCATGAATCCTTCCACATATTTCACACATTCCCGCTCTTTCCCTCCTGTTGTGAATTATCCTCAACATGACGATTATCCCGACTCGTATTGTAATCAACCATCAGTCAGTTGGGATAATTCGGATTGGGGATACAATTCCGGACCCCTGTATTTAGGGTCTAACCCTGAATACTTTAATTCTGATTTCTATCCTTCTTAGAGCTACATCGATTATAGATCGTCTTCCTTTCATGAACAACCCAATACGATCTACAATCAAGAAGGATACACTGATCTTTACCCATCCTCTGGTTTCACTGCCTTTAGGTCATCACCATCTTTTGAACAATCTGAAGTGACCTATTATCAGGAAGGGTATAACGAATCTCAATTCGTTAATTCCCCTGCATTGAGTCCAAACCCACCCAACCCTGAACCAACTCACTTGGTTCAGGTTAACCAGGTTCAAGATAAGGTTCTAGCTAACTTGAGGAATATCATACAATCTTTAGAAGTTCAACCAATACCTTGCATTGAGAGATTGGAGCCCCTGATTGAAATGATTGATGATTTGAATAAGTCTTTGTTGGATTGGCTCCAGGACGTTAAGGATAAGAACCCGGGTGAGTTTCTACTTAGGAAATTAGTGAAATTGAGGATGAGATTCAAGGTTGCTTTGATTCAATCTTGGGATGATTCCCAGGATGAACCCTCTTCAAGAAAGCCAATGACAGAACCCGCTTAGGCACCTGTTGGGGGGGACACGTGTTATGAAGCTGACCAGATTGAATTAAAGCAACCAATTAAGAAAGATCTGATTTCTTCACCTGAGATCCCTGAGCCGGGTTACGAGGAAACGTATGTCTCCTGGGAACAGAAAGTGACAACTGATTTTGGGACATACATTGATACGGATCCTGATTTCTTCGATGATGAAGATTCAAGTTGCGAAGTCTCACGCGTGTTTTCTGAACACGATTTCTGTGAGACGATTGGGCCTGAGGAATCTGATAGGTCATTTGATAGCCTAATAACTAAGGAAACTGATCTTATTAGGGCACACATTATGGATCCAGAATCGCTTTTTCTGGACAAATCAATTCAATGCCCTGATTATCAGTTACACCCTGTTGAGCTTATCGATAATTTTGTTTCTGAGATAATTAGACCCAAGTCAATTCTGATTCTGCCACATCATTTAGACTTGGAGATTTCAGATGGGGTGATTAATATACAAGAGGTCCTGGAATTTGATATGCTGAATGAGGAGGATAGAAGCTGGAAAGTTCTGATTTGGAAAGTTAATTTTGGAGGAAATGGAAGATTGAGTCGAAGGGTTCCTTTTAAGCTGAAACCATCAAATTAGAACCCTTACGACATTTGTTTCGAGGATGTCAAACCCAAGCACATATTTAACGATTATCCTTTTGAGCTTAATTTCTCTGTAACCTGACTTTTTTGTCTTGGGTTGCATCCTCATAAATCGCAGGCCCGACCCCGCTTGCATTCTGATTTTAGGTTTTGGGTAATTTTTATCCAGAACCTAAGATATTCTCGGTTATGGGGGATGGGTCTGCACCACAATCCGTTCCACATCTGTGGACCTCTGTTGATAGGTCAGAGGATTCTTCTGTTTATTTTGATTCTGACCTGCACTTGTGAATTCTTCATTTCTTTTCCTTGTATAGTGTGCCTAGCTGAAGGCACTAAACTCAGCACATATACAATTTTTCTTAGTTTTCATCTCGGAGTGGACCTGACATTCACGCAATTCAGGTGCTTTCTACGTTTTTCCACTATTTTTGTCTTTTTAATACAATGAGGACATTGCATCAGATAGGCATGGGGGGTGGATATTCATCTCTGAATTCATTCGTCAGCTCCGTAGATTTGTTTTATTTTCTTTTATTAAAAAAAAATTTCGGAATTAGGAAAGAGAATTTAGGTTTAAGAAAATTTTCAATCTTAGGAAATACTACATTATGATTTGAACACAAAAACCCTTCAGGTCTTTGGACTTAATCAGCCTGTGTATCCACTAAAATGTGGATTTATTTTTGAGTTCTCGCTAACCTGAATTTTATTTTAATTGGAGTAAATAAGTTTGGGTGATAAGTACACGACTTATCAACCCGCCTCTGATTTGAGGGAATTTTGAGCCTTAAGCAGCTACACACTTTCTTTGCACTTACTCGTTGTTCAACGATTTTAACGGAAATTGAGTAGCTAATGAACCTTCTAAGGTGATATGGCTGGCAAGTTATCATGGGTAACAGCCCATAGGTAGGTTGTCCAGAGCCCAGTCACTGGATCTTTCTCTTTTTACTGCCTTTAGGTAAATTTTAGACCAGGGAAGCCACCTACTTAAAAAAAAAAAAATCAAAAAGAAAAGGTGAAAAGAAAAAAAGAAATAAGCCACACTTCGCCGCACGAGTATGGCTAGCAAGTTGTCGGTGGTAACAGCTCATCGACCGGTTGTCCAGAACCCAGCTCAGTAAATGCACTAAAAATTCCCAAAACACTTAGGAAGAAGCGGAGAAGTAGAATAAATCGGGGAGATATACACTGGATTCACCCTTGTGTTGACCCCGTAAAAAAATAAAAGTAGGGAGAAAGCTACCAGTTGTAAAGATACACCTTTAGGCAGAATTCTTTTTGAGGTCACCTAGAGGCATAGAAATCCGAAGTCCATTTTAATTGCCGATCAACGAGTCTATCACAATCACAATAAGATGCTTAAAACTCAGGGTTCTCATCAAATATTGGGTGAGCTGAATGACCGTAGAAAGCCACTCTTAAACCCTAAAATTTGAAAATCCAAAAAAATTAGAAAAGAGTAAAAAGAGAAAAAGAATTTTTTTTGAATAAGGCGAGGGTTTGAGGCGGTCTGCATTTTGGCAGATACTCGGGCGCTGTTGTGTCTTTGAAAGTTCAGTTCCTAAGTAGACAATTTCTTAATAAGTGAAAATAACTCATGCCCAAACAATCCAACCTAATTCTTTTATAAATAGCATATAGTTTTTGCTAGGGACTAGCAAAAGATAGGCATGGGGGTATGATGTAAATACATTTACACTACTTAAGATGTCTATTTATGCATGTTCTTAAGCATAGGATTGCATTTCATGATATAAATATTACATAACATGCATCATCTTGCATTTAGAATAGTTTGAATAAAATGGAGGTTAATTGTCTCCTTTTATGTGCTTGGACAGGGCAAACATTTTATTGAGGCCTCGAATCAAAGATCCAACCGTATGGATGAGATCAGGGCGATGATTGGAGTTCTACGACTCCAAGATCGCCCTAATCAGGCATCCGTAGCATCAGATAGTGACCGGGGAACCCTAGAAGATCAAGGGTCAGGATGGTGTAAATCCACACTTCTAATGACAAATCTGACCGCACGGATGAATTCGGATCGACGATCGCAGCCCAACGACACAAAAATCAAGTCAATCCGACATCCGTGGCACCATCTACAACATCCAGAAGATGGACGACCAAGATGGTGCCACGTGGCGCCATCTCGACCGCCCAAATGACCGCATACATTCTCTGAAGACCCCGCACCCGCTCCCTCTCCGCCGTTGGATCTCGATCCAACGGTTGTGGACGCGGCTCGTTGAAATCGTCCACGCGACCTTTTGGGCAAGGCACCGCAGCGGTCCAGCGCCTTATCGCGAGGCGTTGGCGCGCGTTCGAGCCTTGCCACGCGAAGTCTGAAGCGAGCGGGCGCACCATTATCAACCGTCAAATCGCAATCCAACAACCGCGCGCGCCCGATAGCGTTCACTCACTATTGCATGCGTGACAAGGACGTGCGATCGTACGCGCTGGGCGGGCGCGCAGTAGCGAGCGAAGATGAATCTTAAGCCGTCCGATCTCGCGATCAGACGGCTGAGATTTAAAGAACGTGGGCGTATGCGTTGAGCGCGAGCAGCTGAGGAGGCGCGCGTGGGCACGGGTGCTACGCCCACGTTGGGGGCTTTAGTGACGGTTTTATCCGTCACTAAAGACCCCTCGTTTATTGTTTTAATGATGTAATGACCCATTTGCCCTCACTCCTTGCAACTATAAAAGAAGACCCCCTCCATATGAAATTCTCATCCCTTCTCTTCTCTACCTCTTCAAAGCTCAAGAGAAGCTTGTCCCACACCCGAGATGCTTCTTGCGAGATAAAGTCCAAATTTTCGTCCGACTTCGGAAGTGGATCCCGCGACGACGACGGCGTGCTGCTCCGTTCCCGTTCTTCCGCTTCGTCCTCCTTCGTCCAGACGTCGTCCCTTCCGGCTCGTCCTCCAAGCGACCATCGAGGAGGATTTCTCTCTCCCTATTCTTTTTACTACTTTCTAGTATAGATTTACTGCTTTCTAGAGTAGTTCTGCTCGTCCTCCAAGCGATCGTCGAGGAGGACATTTCTCCCTCCATTCTTTTAATGCTTTCTAGAGTAAATTTATCGCTTTCTAGTGCAATTGTTTTATGCTTTCTAGTTGTAATGAACAATCTTCTTAATGATAAATTCTTTGTTTATTCTACATCTCATTTTGATTTCTATGTGTAATATTCTCTCTCTCTTACCCTCTCTCTTCTATTTATTGTAAATAATTAGATAGTTTTAAATTGAATTACTTCGTGACAAATAAAAAGAAACGCGTAGTTTTTAAATCAAACGTCCGCCTCCCTATGTTCGATCCGGAATTTTCATTTCGGTATAAATTTTATTTGTTGAACACGAATTCTTCACTTTCAAGCTACAACGACAGGTTTTCCAAAAACCAAACACGTTAGCGTAGCTATTCGACCGTTCAACAGCTACATCCCATCCCCATTTCCATCTCCACCCCTATTTCTATAGTATCTGTATATCTATATATATTCTATATCCACTTACATATCTACTATATATATATACATATACTAAGTTAAGTATCTCTTTTCATTTCTTTCCTTGCATCTTATTTTGCTTTTATTTGTCTTTTATTGTAGCTATTAAAAAGACCAAAAAAAGGTATAAAATAGAAAAGATAATTCTTGTCTTACAGATACCTGATCTTGTGAGCGACAAGATCAATTTTAGAACCCTAAATTGGCTTCAAGCCAAGGTCCATTTGACTCAAGGCCAAGGACTTCATTTTTTGAGGGTGTGCCTCAAGGATAACATTATCACAAAAATCTTAAAAGTAGAAAAAAATCAAAAACATAATAAACCCAAGGAAGAGATACGTTCTAGGAAAAGCATAGAAACTTCTTAATCTCCTAATTCCCACCGCCCTGAGATCGACCCTGGGTCTAAAAGTGACGAAGCTAAAATCAAGTAGGTCAGGATAATTTTTTTTGTGAAACTGGTGTAAACTCAATTTAGGTTAACTCACTATACTAATTTCGACAATAATATCACCATATTAAATAAGTCTATTTGAGTCCGCACCAGAGACTCTCCACATCAAAGAGGATGACAAGGCATTGGAGTAGAAATTAGGGTGGTGCATGCCTACCCTTGGCGGAGAAACAAAGGTGGAATCATCCACCTTGGAGGAGCCAAGGCACACCCCCCTAGGGCTTTCCAGGATGAGGACACACCTTGGAGGAGCTTTTCAAGGAAAAGGAGCTATTTTCAACTACGAGAGCAACCGTAGTTGGCGCAAGAGCTTCATCTTCTTCACCAACATTTAGAGGATTAGTGTTTTGCATATTTTGTATTTTAATTGCTAGTAGTAGAAGCATTCCTCTACTAAGGTTTTTTGTAAAACATTTTTTCATTAATGAAAGTTGCCTATTTCTTAATTAGTTTTTGTTGCAATTATTGTCGCCTTATCTTTAGTACACTCTCACTCTTTCTTTCTAATTACCCTAGGCCTCCACGTGCCTAGGGTGAGCTTAGAAAGAAATCATTTCTTGTCACATAGATATTAGATATTAGGTGTTAGTCTTTCTTGCTATCAATTCGCATTACCTTGTTATTCAAAACCAAACAAATTATATATCCAAAAAGTACAAAAAGAAAGGTGATTTCCGTATTCAAGTGAGAAATTAAACTTTGCAAGTATTTGCCTTCTTGGACAACCCTAGATACCACCACTATCTAGGTTATAAATTTAAAAGCGAATCGATTTTTGTGTGTTACAACGATTCATAAAACCAGCATTTTACAAATCACGTAAAAACTCTATCACCATCCAACAGGCGAATTTTGCTCGCTCTCATCTTCAGCAAATTTCACCCCTCACCATGAATCGAGCATGCATCGCTCGTTGTACAGAAGGTGCACGATCATTGCGCTGTGCATGATTCTTTGTTGCATTTTTGTTTTAAAGTCGCAATGCTCTCAGCCATTGGATCTCGATCCAATGGTCAAACACGCATGACCTTTACTGACGAGGAGGAGCGCCAGTGGCTTTGAGCGGTTTGGATGGTGCCACATGGTGCTATATGGACTGTCCATCTTCAAATGCTTGTAAGTGGTGCCACAGATGTCGAATTAAATCGATTCTAACGCTATTGGGCTACAATCGTCGATCCGAACCCATCCGTGTGATCAGATTATTCATCTGAGGTTTGGATTTTCACCACCTTACCCCTTGGCATTTGATCTTCCTCAAACTGCATCTGATGCTATGGAAGTCCGTTCAGGGCAATGTCAAAGGCGTTGGACTTCGATTGTCGTCCTGATCAAATCCGTATGGTTGGATCTTCAATTCGAGGCCCCGATAAATATCGCCCTATCCCCTTATCACAAAAATAAATGAATTACTATACAATTTGTACAAATTAACCTAAATGCATCATGATGCATATTATGCAATATTTATAATGCATGATGCTTCTATGATACTTAGAACATGCATAAATAGGAATTTTAGGCCAATTAGATGTGTGCACATAACGTACCCATACAAACCTTTAGTCTGCTTAAATGCCATAAGAGCCTCTAACAAGCGGCCATTTTCATCAATAGATCTTTGGCAGAAGGGACCGTTAACAACAAGGACAAACCATTTCTCCTCAATTGCATGCCAATTTTGTGCCACCTGTTATTCCTTGCATGAAGTATTGCCATAAGATTAGGGAAAAATGCCATCAAGGGACCCCAAACCCAACCAGTTGTCTTTCTAGAATCTGAAGTGATCCCCACTTCCAAGTACTTGAGAAAAGAAATTCCAATGCTATTCCATAACCTTAGAGACCAATGCCCAAAATGGGGAGGGCTTAACCAGCTTCAACCTTTCATTTAGGAGATTTAAAGACCCATAGGAATCTATGATTATCTCCTGCCACATATCATTTTTCCCTCATATAATAATGACCCCCCATTTGAGAAGGACCAAATCACTAAATTCTTTAAGGGAACGTATGCCCATCCTACCCATCTTCATGTGTTTGCAAATGTGTTTCCATTTAACTGGCTGAAGAAATCGACCTTCATGCTCCAGACCCTTCCAAAAAAAATGTTTTTACATAAGAAAATTCGAATGGCAGAGATTACCAAATTAGGGAGAATAAGTCGGCCAACCTTCAATAAAAACCTACCACAGCATCCTACCAATTTCACCAAAATCTTTGGGAGTTGCTAACTTCCCAACAACTCTTTGGTTAGGCTTAGCCGCCAACTAGGATTGCAGGATGCATGGCTTAAGGTTTGGGAGTGGTTTCTTTCTCAATCAGTGGGTGGGTTATTAGTTGTTTGTGGTTCAGCATACATAGAACTTGTACATGTTTACGCTACATGACGTAGCCTCCACCTCTTTCTGCAATGACCCTAGGGTGACGGAGGGTGGTCACTTGATGGGTATAAGCCATCTTCTTGGCGATGAGGGTGGCTTATACCAGTCTTGCACTGCAAGAAGTTACACGAGATCGTCTCATGCCCCGAGATGTCGATTGACGGATTGTGAACTTAATAATGTGGGCTAAATGCATAAATGGAAATTGGATAAGTAATAATTCATAAATGGCTTAACTTCTGATATGGTGCCCTCTTTCCTTTACTCTTGTCAATATTGCTACTTGTTGTAGTTATTCCACTTTACTCTGTTCTTGTTGATGTAATTCTCAGGTTCCGTACTCGAGTGTTGCTGAGCTGTCAGGTGTAGCAGTTGCTATCAGTCCGTGTACTGTGGAACCCAGTCCTACTTGACAAGACAGCCCATTCTGAGCCAATGGCTCTTAGTTTGTTCTTTTCTTTTGGTGATTGTACGAGCACTTGGGCACTCTTTTCTTTTCTACTTTTTGTGGTGAATTTTATCATGTTGTCAGCACTTTTATTTATTTTCATTTAATGCATTATGAATGAATGTTGGCTATTGATGTTCTATGATTGTACCGGGTGACTGTAATCTTGTGGTTGGGTTGTGCTGGTTGTTAGCACATGGCGACTCGAGTTTTGTCAATGGTGAGACTTTGGTCGTCACGGGTTGTCTGTGGTTCAGCGTACATAACACTTATACCTGTTTACGCTACAGGACATAGTCGCCACCCCTTCTTGCAATGACCCCAGGGTAACAGAGAATGGTGACTTGATGGATATAAGCCGTCTTCTCTGCCAAGAGGGAGGTCTTGCGCCGCAAGAAGTTTCACGATGTCGTCTCATGCCTCGAGACATTAATTGATGAAATGTGGACATAATAACATGCGCTTTAATGCATAAATCAGAACTAGATAAGTAATAATCAATAAATGGAATAACTGTTGATACTTCTTGCTCTTTCTTTTACATTTGTCGATGTTGTTACTCTGTTATGGTTGTTCTACTCTACTCAATTTTTATTGACGTGTTTTTCTTAGGTTTCGTACTCAGGCGTTGAGCAGTCGAGTGCAGTGGCTGCTGTTGGTCCATCTACTTTGGGGCCAAATCCTCCTATAGGAGATGGTCTGTACTGAGAACTGTAGCTCTTTTAGTTTTGTTTCTGCTGTTAGATTTCTTTTCCAATCTTTGGTGATTATACCAACACTTGAGTACTCTCTACCTTTCTGCATTCTGAGGTGAATTTTATCTTGTTTGTCAGCATTTTATTTATTTTTATTTAATGCATTATGAATGGATGTTTTGCTATTGATATTCTATGATTATGTGCTAGGTGACTGTGATCTTGTGGTTGGAATGTACCAGTTGTTAGCACACGGTGACTAGAGTTTTGTCGATTGGCAGGACTCAGGTCGTCACAGATGCTATCAGAGCAAAGTCACCCCACTAACCATAGACCGGCTCAGAAAAGCCATACGTATATTCACAATGTATTAAATGATGGGTACCCATCCGATATTTGATGGGAAAGCCGATTCACATGTTTTCCACATACTTTGGTCTTATTGTGGATTTGTGGCCACTCACATTAAATTTCCACCATGTAGAGGGAGATGGCTCCACGTAGAATTAGGCATACTAGTGCTACTAGCCAGACTGATGATGACGGCAAGCTGACCATCTCGACAGGCTCTGAACCGAGCTACTTAGTTTCAAGCCTTCACAGAGACCTTCTTCAAAATGCTAGAGTAGAGGCTACCTCCCTCACTATAAGTGGGAGGAGAGGGCGATGGAAATTAGGAGAAGCACTCTGTTCTGAGTGTACGTATATCCCTCATGAGGGAAGTGGGGAGAACCATGAGTCTACCCCACCAAGGGACAAGCTAGTGGACCCTCTGCACAAGTACCAATAGATTTTCACTAAGTTCAAGAAGCTGAAGCCCCCAACCTTCAAGGGGGATGAGAATCCAACAGGGGCGTAGGATTGGATTTAGCATATCAAGAAGGCCCTCAACACAATCCGCCCACCAGAGGACTGTAGGGTGTCGTTCATTACCTTTCAACTGACTAGTGCATCACATCGCTGGTGGGTGTCCATACATAAGTAGGAGGGTGCTCAAGTGGTGTCCTAAGGTCTCTTCCTCGAGCTCTTAAGTGACCAGTATACCCCAGGACTTGCCAAGAATAGAGAAGGCTCAAGTTTCACAATCTGAGGCAGGGCTCAATGACTGTAAGAAAGTATTGGACCTGTTTAACCGAACTTACATGTTTCGAGTCGATAGCAATGGCCTCTGAAGTTAACAAGCGTTGATAGTTGATAAGTAGGTTTTCGCAAGAGAAAAGTTAGGGTTTTGAGAAACCCATCATTGCAGCCACAAAACTCATTATCAAATAAAATTTTACTAAAACTCTAAGGGAGTCCCAGGTTGAACATGGGGAGGCAACGTCTGTTTCTTTGAAATCCGTGTTTCACTTTATTTCTTTTTGGTGTTTTTGGGGTTTTGTGATTTTTTTTAGTATTTTCATAATGAAGAAATAGCCAAGATAAATATTCGAGCAAGGATAAATAAAAAGAGAGTCGAGAAATGAAGCAAATCTGATATATCCAAAATGTTGTTTATTACACTAATCAGAAATATGCTAAACAAAATAACAAGAGAATGAAGATGAGAAGGAATCACCCAAAGTAGATGTCTGGCAAGACGACGGCATTTGGTGGCTATGATGGAGGAGATGAGCTGCTGGACATCAAGGTTGAGGTGTAGGAGGAACCTGGGTAGAGGGCTGCTTGACCAAGCTGAGAGAATGGTGATAAAGAGGTGGAGGCGATCGTCTACCTGAATGGAGGTAAGGGGATGGCTCTACGGTCTCCTATGAAGGAGGTGAGGGTATGGTAGAATGCTTGGTGGAGTAAAGGAGTGCTACACTAATAGGAGGCATGGAGCTTGGGAAAGAGCTCTTGGGATCTTGGGAGGCTTCTTGAAGCTCTAGAGTATGTGGAAGTAGCATAGGTAGAGATGGGGAAAAATGGGAGGCATAGGGAGGTTTATATAGGTGGTGGAGAAGAAGCTTTCCTCGCATATACAATCAGTGACATCCGTAATCGTCGCTAAAGATCTGCCCAAACTATCGCTGAAGATCCACAAGGCGCTACTAGCGCATGCTATGCATTGCCTTGTCGTGCGTACATGCATGGCTGTGTTGTGTGCTGCACTACGTTGCACTGGTGCACGCTTCACACATGGACGTCGTGCGCATGCGTTGGCGCGGTGCGTGCACTAGCTGCACATGTGTCACCTCAATTGGGTGATGGGGTGGCTTGGCGGGTTTCAAACCCGCGCCCCTCCTTTGGGAGTTGACTCCACAATCAATGCACCATGCTATCGATTGAGCCAAGAAGTGCGGTTGCGGGTGCGCGGTGGAGGAGGGTTCTCTACCGTTGGATTTTTAGCCAACGGCTGAGATCGCATATTGGGAGAGGCCTTTGGAGGGACGCCAGGTGACGTTGGTCACTCTAGATGGTGCCACATGGCACCATCTGGATCGTTTACCTTTCTTTGTTTGCAGAAGATGCTATGGAGCTTAGATGGAGATGATTTCCGTGTTGCCGGACTGTGATCGTTGCTCCAGATTCATCCGTACAGTCAGATTTTGTATTTGAAGCTTTGAAATGTCACACTCTGTCTCCTGGCCATAATAATGCATGAATTATTGTACAATTTATACACATTACACTAAATGCAGTTTGATGAATGTTATGCAATATTTATACTATGGAATGCAATACTCGACTTAGGAACAATCATAAGTAAGCATTTAATCATGAATACATGCATGTTCATCATTCCCCCATACTTATCTTTTGCTAGTTCCTAGCAAAATTAACCTAAATGCTATGTATAAAAATAGAATCAAGATTTGATTACTTAGGCAAGATTCGTTGATTGCATTAGAAAATTTCATGAATGACCTAATTACAAAAACTTAACAGTGCCCAAGTGCCTGCCAGAATGCAAACTGCCCAAGTCCTCTCCTTATTTGAAAAGGGAAGATACATTTTTTTGCTTTTTCTTCTTTTCTAATTTTTTTTTTGGACTTTTGGAGTTTGAGAGTTTCGGGATAACTTTTTACAGCCACCCGACCCGCCCAAGACTCGAAAAGGACTCTAAGTGCTAAGCATCTTATGAAAGAGTGATAGACTCACTAGGTGGTCGTTGAAATGGACTTCAGGTTTCTACGACCTTAGGTAACCTTAAGAGTTTCTGTCTAAAGGTTTATCTTTCCGAACAGTAGCTTTCTCCCTACTTTTTTATTTTTATGAGGTCAACATAAGGGCGAACCCAATGTATATCTCCCCGAGTTATTCTACTTCCCCCCTTCTTCTCTAAGTGTTTTGGAAATTATTTGTGCATTGTTTTGAGCTAGGCTCTGGACAATCGACCAATGGGTTGTTACCCATGTCAACTTGCCAGCCATACTCTTGCAGTGAAGTGTGGTTTATTTTTCTATTTTTTCTCCTTTCTTTCTTTTTATTTTTGAGTACCATTTTCTTTTGCTTTTTCTAAGTAGGTGGCTTCCTTGATCTAAGATTTACTTAAAAGCAATAGAATGAGTATGGTCATGTAGCTGGGCTCTTGACAACCGGCCAATGGGCTGTTACCCACGATAACTTGCCAGCCATACTACCTTAAAAAGTTCATTAGGTACCTAATTTCCATAAAAACCACCAAAAAGTGAGTTAGTGCAAATAGTGTGTAGATGCTTAGGCTTAAAGTCCCCTCAAATCAGAGGGCGGGTTGATAAGTCGCGTACTTATCACCCCAATTTATTGGCCAAATTAGAACATAATTACTTGGCGAGGACGCAAGACCAAGTCCACATTCAAGTGGACACCCAAGCTGATTAAGCCTGAAGACCTGAAGAGTCTAAGTATTCAGGTCCTAAAGTATCATTTCCTAAAGTTCACAACTCCTAATGCCTAAGTTCTCTTCTCCTACTTCTACTTTTTTCTTTTTTTAATAACAGGAGATTACTGTTATGGGCTAACAACATGATTAAATCACAAAATATCCACCCCCCCATGCCTAGCTAATGCAATGTCCTCATTGTAAAATAAAAGCGTACATGAGGGCAGAAATAGGAAGAATATCACCTGAATTCCATGAGACTCCGGTCAACTAGAAATAGCCTATACACGTGCTGAGTTTAGTGCCTTCAGCTAGGCGAAGTTTGGCCAACAGAGATTAGGGTAAGGTGAGAGCAACCTTGTCCGAGACGAGTTCAAGGAGCACATGGTCAACATAGGATTTGAGATGTTGCCCGTTGACCTTGAAGGAATTACTCGTCTTTGGGTCAAAAATTTCGACGGCCCCGTTAGAAAAAATCAGCCCAATGATGAACGGGTCGTTCCACTTAGACCTAAGCTTGCCAGGGAAGAGCTTAAGTCGAGAATCAAAAAGCCCAACCCTCTAGTTCAGCTCAAAGATCTTACGGGAAATCATCTGGTCATGAAGAGCTTTGGTCGTTGCCTTATAGATTTTGGCATTCTTGTAGGCATCATTTCTAAGCTCCTCCAACTCAGATAGTTGAAGCTTCCTGGTCTTCCCAGCTAACTCTAGGTCAAGATGTCATTTCTTGAAGGCCCAAAATGCTCAGTGTTCTAATTCTACAGGTAAGTGACATGCCTTACAAAGCACCAGATGGAACAGAGACATACTGATAGGCATTTTGTACACCATACAGTAAGCCCAAAGAGCATCATCCAGCTTTTGGGTCCAATCCTTCCTATTAGGCCTAATCGTTTTCTGCAGAATGTTCTTGATCTCCTGATTGGAGACCTCGGCCTATCCGTTCTTCTGGGGGTGGTATGGTGTGGAAATTGATGATTCACCCTGTATTTTGCCAGTAAATTCCTAAACTAGGCATGAGTGAAATGCATGCCACCATCACTAATAATGGTCCAAGGAATCCTGAACTGACTAAAGATATTTTTCTTCAAAAAATTGATGACCACCCTGTGATCATTGGTCCAGGTGGGAATTGCCTCAATCCATTTGGACATGTAATCCACAGCAACTAGAATATATTGGTGTCCAAATGAAGGAGCAAAGGGTCCCATGAAATCGATGCCCCAAATGTCAAAAATTTCGACAGGAAGTATCGGGTTGAGGAGCTTCATGTCTCTCTTGGCCATGTTCCAAAGTGTTTAGCATCGTGCGCAAGACCTTGAGAATTCAAGGGCATCCTTAAATAACGATGGCCAATGAAATTTAGATTGTAAAATTTTTGTTGCCGTCTTTCTCGTAGAAAAGTGTCCACCACACGCAAATGCATGGCAGAACTCAAGTATAATATGGAACTCATTTTTCAGGAAGCATCAGCGAATAATCTAGTCAACTCTGATGCAGTACAGCTCAGGATCATCCCAAAAATAATATTTGGCCTCGGACATAACTCTATCTCGCTACTGCTTGGTCCAATCCTGGGGCATCCAACCAATGGCCAAATAATTAACGATATCCACAAATCGGGGGGTTCAGATAGCTAAGACTGTAAGGATAGCCTCATTCAGAAAAGTGCCTGAGATAAGGATATTCAGATGAGGAGAATCAATTAAGATTCTCAAAAGGTAATCCACCACTACGTTTTGTGCCACGGATTTGTCTTGGATTTCAAGAGCAAATTCTTGAAGTAAAAGAATCTAGCAAATAAGCTGGGGCTTGGCATCCTTTTTGTCCAAGAGATGTTTCAAGGTCGAGTGGTCAGTGTAGATGTTAACACGAGAACCTAAAAGATAAGCCTAAATTTTTCCAAACAAAAACTACAGCTAGCAACTCCTTTTCAGTAATGGTGTAGTTCCTCTAGGCCTCGTCTAGAGTTTTGCTAGCGTAGTAGATAACAGAGGGCCTCTTATAGCCCGACTGCATAATTAGATGTGTTAGCCATAATCTCAAATGGGGCTATCTAGATCGGTGGTTGCAACACCGAGGCATAGGTGACTGTCATTTTCAATAAATCAAATGCCTTGCAACACGATTCATCAAACTTGAACGACATGTCTTTGGCCAGAAGGTTACTCAAGGGTCAAGCAAGCTTCGAGAAGTCCATGATGAATCTTCGATAAAAACCCACATGACCCAGGAATGATCAAATTTGTTTCATAGATGTGGGTGAAGTTTAGAGATGGCATCCACCTTAGCCTTATCAACCTCAATTCCCTAATTAGAAACCACATGACCCAAGACAAAGCCTTCTTGAGTCATAAAGTGGCTCTTTTCCCAGCTAAGGACCAATCGTGTCCTAATGCATCTGTTAAGGATCAATTCCAAGTTAGCTAGGCATGACTCGAAGGAATCTCCGAAAATAGAGAAATCATCCATGAACACCTCAATACAATCTCCCACCATGTCAGAAAAGATGGCCAGCATGCACCTTTGGAAAGTGGTGGGTGCATTGCAAAGCCCAAAAGGCATCCTATGGAATGTGAAGGTTCTATAGGGACATGTGAAAGTTGTCTTTTCCTGGACTTCAGGATGGATAGGGACTTGGTTATATCTTGAATAGCCGTCCAGGAAACAAAAGTACTTTTGCCCAACTAACCTTTCTAGGATTTGATCAATGAATGGCAAAGGGAAATGGTCTTTTTTGGTGGTTCTGCTCAGCTTCCTATAATCAATACAAGCTCTCCAAGTGAAAGCTAAATGGGTTGTGAAAGATTCCCCTTTCTCATTAGTCATGACGATTATCCCCGCCTTTTTAGGCATAATTTGAACAGGGCTAACCCACGGGCTATCTGAGATCAAGTAAATAATGCCTGCATCGAGCCACTTGATTATTTTCTTCTTGACCACTTCTCTCATGTTAGGGTTTAGTCTCCTTTGCATCTCACAAGAAGGGCAGGATTCATCTTCCATGAAAATATGATGATTACAGTAAGATGGCTCGATCCCCCTAAGGTCGTGGATGGTCTAACCAATTGCCTCTTTATTCTTCTTAAGGACCTTAATCAATCTCAATTCTTTCTCCTTAGTCAAACCAACATTGATAATCACAGGGAGCGTATTCTTAGGTCGTAAGAACTCGTATTTTAAATTTGCAGGCAATGGTTTCAATTCTAGCTGAGGTGGGTTCAATATAGAGGGTAAGAATGATGCTGATGAAGATTCATCAAGACGGTCCAGTGGAAGAGGTTGGGAGTGAACAAAATCAACAACCTCTTCAGGGTGTGGCGAGTCTGCCACAGAGGGTTGTGGGTTAGGTTCACTAGTGCTAGTCGAGTCCTCGAGTACATTGATCGACATACACGTCTCAACATTGAAACATGATCCTCGAGCTCCTCAATAAATCCACAATCCTTAAATCCATTTATCACCTTGAAAATATCAAGTATCAATTTCTTGTCTCCAAAGGCGATCTCCATACTACCGCTCTCACAAATGATGTTGGCCTTGGTGGTAGCTAGGAACGGGCACCCCAGAAGGATGGGCATGTTCCTCAAATCTTCAGGTACATCCATGTCAAGGACTAGGAAATCTGAGAAAATAGAAGTTCCTGACCTTGACAATAACATCCTCAATAATGCCTTTCGGTGTGGTGACCAAACGATTCGCTAACTGTAGCTTTGCTGAGGTTGGCCTGAGTTCACCTAACCTAAACCTTTCACAAAGAGAAGCTAGGATTAGGTTGATGGATGCACCTAGATCCAATAGTGCCCTATCAAAGTGTAATCTCCAATGAGACATGAAATCAAGGGGGCACCTGGATCTCTCTTCTTCTGAGGAAGGTGATGCAGGATGACAAAACTTGCCTACTCAAAGAGAATCACCTTCCTCCGGGTGGGTTCTTTTGGCTTACGCTTTTGGATACATAGATCTTTTAGGAATTTAGCATAAGCAAGGATGTGGTTAATAGCATCAAGGAGCAGGATATTGATATCTACACTCTTGAATAAATTCAAGAGCTCCTTATTTCTATCTAGGATTTTCTTCTTCCTGGTTTTCAATAAGGCCTCAGGGAACGTAATGCGGGTGGTGTCCTTAATTTCAGGTCACTAGGCCTTGTGTTCTTCTTCAACCTCCTTCGTTTCTCCCTTGGGCTCCCCCAGGTTTTGGTCGCTAAAAGGTAGTTTAGGGTCTTGGGTTTGTTTCCCACTCCTCAAGGTGACAGAATTTGCATATGCATATGGGTTCAAGTCTTGGGGAGGGTTAGGAAAGATAGGAGGGGATTGATTAACTAGATAACCAGGGTTGGAAGAAGACGAAGGACCCTGCTCAACCACCTGAGCATGTGCGTGTGGGCCCCTCTAATTCCCATACCCTTGGGCTCTATTGCCTTGATTTTGTACATTGTGAGGGTTGGGTACGAGTTGGGATGGTAGAGATCTAGGCTATCGAGTGTTGGCAATAAGTCCGGATTGCAAGTTGTCCAGTGATATCTTCATTCACTGCATAAGCTGGAGTATAGATCCTTGCATTTTTACCATCTCTTAGTTTAAATCAGCTTGCCCTACGGGTTGTTGGGCTTTCCAAGATGGCTGGGTGATCGGTCTCGAGGGCAACTGGGTGTATACTTGACCCTGACCCATAGGTCTTTGAGATGCATAGTTGCTAGGTCGTGTTTGGGTCTATTGCCCTTGATTTTTCTAGGAGAAGTTAGGGTGGTTCCTCTAACCCGGGTTATAAGTGTTGGAATACAGGTTGGACCTAGCATTCTCCTGTATCGCATATGCATCCTCATAGGGCGAGGATGGAGAGAAGGAAGGATCAGAAAAATTGGGATCAAAGGCCCCAATTTGGAACCCATAAGGTTCCGAGAAATTATGGCTCATAGGTTGAGCAAATATGATATATCCAAAATTTTGTTTATTACACTAATCAGAAATATGCTAAACAAAATAACAAGAGAATTAAGATGAGAAGGAATTTCCCAAAGTGGATGTCTGGTGAGACGACGGCGTTTGGTGGCAGCTTGGATGGAGGAGATGAGTTGTTGGACGTCGGGGATGAGGTGCAAGAGGAACCCAGGTAGAGGGCTACTTGACCAAGCTGAGGGAATAGTGATGAGGTGGAGGCGATTGTCTACTTGAATGGAGGTGAGGGGATGACTCTGCGGTCTCCTATGAAGGAGGTGAGGGTATGGTAGAATGCTTGGTGGAGTAAGGGAGTGCTATACTAATAAGAGGTCGTGGAGCTTGGGAAAGAGCTCTTTGGAGCTTAGGAGGCTTCTTGAAGCTCCAGAGTAGGTGGGAGTAGCATAGGTAGAGATGGGGAAAAATGGGAGGTGTAGGGGGTTTATATAGGTGGTGGAGAAGAAGCTTTCTGCGCATATACAATCAGTGACATCTGCAATCATCACTAAAGATCTACCTAAGTAATCGCTGAAGAACTGCGCAGCACTACTGGCGCGTGCTATGCGCTGCCTTGTCATGCACACGCGCATGGCTGTGCTATGCGCTGCGTTGGCGCGCGCTTCACGTGCGGGCATGGCACGCATGCGCTAGTGCAATGCATGCATTGGCTGTTCGTGTGTCACCTCAGTTGAGCGATGGGGGGGCTTCGTGGGTTTCGAACCCATGCCCCTTGTTATGAACGCGCGCTCCAGACGTCTTTTAAGACGTCTGGGAGGTGGCCCAGACGTCGGACCAGACGTCTGGAATCACCTCCAGACGTCGAACCAAACGTCTGGGATCATTTCCAGACGTCTGGAAATCGGTTATTTTGGCACGATTGTTTCGTCTGCGCGCTCCTGCGGAAATTCCCTCTCTCTCTTTTTCCCTCTCCCTCCTGCGCCCTCTGTCGCGCTCTCTCTCTCCTCGCGCGGCCTTAAGAGGCCACACCCTCTCCCTTACTCCCGTCACCTCCGTCTCCTTCCTCTTCTCCTTCCAGCCAGTGCGCGAGAGCGAGCGCGAGGGTGCAACGGCAGCGATAGCCGCGGTGAGCGTGGGAGGAGGTGCTGCCCGTGGGAGAGGCGCTCGGCCGTGAGGGAGAGCTCGCCAGGGCTGCTAGGGCCGACCGGCAGGGGGCACAGCGGGCGCGGAGCGACGTGGGGGGGACTGCTGCGGCTCGAGTAGCAGGCGCACGAGGCGCAGCGCAGCCGGGCATTGCGAGCGGAGGGCGAGCCGCGCCCTGGTTCTGGAAACTTTTCCAGAATCAGACATCTGGGCTTATAGCCAGACGGCGGGGGAGACATCTGGAAGACTGTCCAGACGTCTGAAAGGTGAGTTTTTTCCGTCTTCCTTCCTTCCTTTCGACTGACCGTACTGAGAGAGAGAGAGATGGGTACGCGCAGGTTCGGTGATTCGCCATCCAACGCGAATCAGACGTCTGGCTGTAGTACCAGACGACGGGAGCGACATCCAGACGTCAGGGGTGACCATCGGATGTCTGGGAACTAGGCCAGACGCCCCCACAGGCTTCTGGACGTCTGAGAGCCCACGCAGAGCAAGGTAATTCCTGATCCACTTTTTAAGACGTCTGGAAGAAGTTCCAGACGTCTGATTTTGTACCATTTCGTCGTTTTCGACCCGTTTAGGGCCCGTTCGGGTTCCATTTTCCGCGTTTCGAGTTGCGTCCTTTTCGGAATTAAATCATCTACCCGTCTACAGTAGCTATACACTGTTTTGAGACACTCCTTGTGTTTGATTCTTGTGATAGGACCCCATTCCGTTGCAGTCCCGGGGGTTGCGGAGGCACGCGGGATTCCCAACCACGCCCCCAGTTCGCCTGTTGTAACCGGTAGAGTGGCTTTTAAGTATAATCTGTTAAATTATGGAACCATAAATAGAACCTAGGACATTGCATGAATCCTAGGAATGAGAAATAGATTGAATGATAGATCCTAGGTGTTGCATGAATCCTAGGGCTGGAAAACTAGATTGTATGATAGATCCTAGGATATGGCATGAATCCTAGGACGGGAAAACTAGTTGAATATATGAATACTGCAGTCTTGGAAAATGTGGAAAGGAAATAATAGCTGCCTGTAAATTCGTTTAAACAATTGCCTGTTATGAATAAATGAACATGAGTAAGACTATGGGATGTATGAACGTGAAACTGGAAAGGTGAAACCGGAATGCGCTGAGTTAAAGAGCTGGAACCCTACGGGGAATTAGAAGTAGAACTCCTGGAAAGTGAATGGAATAGAATTGGGGAAGTGAGCTGGCCCTTGAGTACGGAGTACTAAGGAGAGCGACTGTCCCCCTGTTTAGTGCAGAGCGGAGCTAGCCGCCCCAGGGACCCGGGGTTAGGACTGGCCACTCTGTACCAACTTGCTGGCCCTCATGTACGTAGTACCGAGGAGAGCTACTAGTGTAGGGAGGTACTAGCTACCCCACGGGCCCCGGGGTTCTGCTAGCCTCCTACACCGACTTGTTAGGCCCACTGGGGCAAACCAGGGTAGTCAGGCGAGGGTGCGCGGACTGTGGAGGGGCAAGGCCCCTGTTTGGTTACTGTGGAGGGGTCGGACCCCTGTTACTGAGAGGGCCTTGCCCTGGACTGGTTCCGTGCTGTGCTTTGGGCGCACCCATTAACGGAAATGACTGACCGCGTGCCAGTGCGAGTTAGCTACCTGTGCGTTTATCGCGCGTGCCGTAGTCACCGCTACGTCTGTCCGTGACCTTGGGGTGGTTGACTGAGAGTAGGATCACCGCGAGGGACTCTCCCGGCCAGGAGAGCACCACATGCTACTTCTACTTCTTGGAAAAGACTGCAATCAAGATCGTTCCCACGAGGAACATTCGAGATCAAGTAAAGGATCTGAGAAATAAATGAAATCGTGAGAAAATTGAAAGACGTAAATAAAGAAAGTAACAGAACATAACAGCTACTGTACACCCTACTATTTTCTTTAGTTTTAGTTGCCACTCTACTCAGCGTTTTGCTGACATGTTACAGTCGTTACCTTTCAGGACCAGGTGTGGAGCAGCCAGGGTCAGCGGCTGCAGAGGACGCTGGGCCGAGTAGGGTCCAGTAGAGTTACCACTGTTCTCTTGTACCTCTTTTTGTTCCACTGTAGTGAGTAGTTCTTGTTTCCGCTGTACCTTTCTTTACCTGCAGTTCATATTATGTTACGAATGTTGTTCTACTGTTGTGGTGGTATATACTGTAGTGATTTCTTTTCTTACTGCTGTATTTTCTTACTGTTAGTTATATTCATGCTGAATGTGGTTTATTTTACTGCTCTTTTGGTTACTTCCTCGTTGGACGACTAGGTCTTGGGATTAGTCGAGTCGGTCTGGTTCTCGTGTCTCGTAGGGACTCGGGAATCGGGTCGTTACACCCCTCCTTTGGGAGTTGACTCTACAACCTATTCGGCATGCTATCGGTTGAGTCAAGAAGAGCGGCTACAGGTGTGCGGTGGAGGATTTTCAGCAGTTAGATTTTCATCCAACGACTGAGATCGCATGATGGGAGGCCTTTGGAGGGACGCCAGGTGACTTTGGGCGCTCTGGATGGTGCCACGTGGCACCATCTAAACCATCCACCTTTCTTTGCTTGTAGAAGATACTACGGTGCTTGAATTAAGATGATTTCTATGTTGCCGAACTGTGATTGTCCCTCCGGATTCATTCATATGGTCAGATTTTGTATTTGAAACTTCAAATGTCACATCCTGTCTCTTGGCCACAATAATGCAAGAATTATTGTATAATTTATACACATTACACGAAATGCAGTATGATGAATGTTATGCAATATTTATACTATGGAATGCAATACTCGGCTTAGGAACTATCATAAGTAAGCATTTAATCATGAATACATGTGTGTTCATCAGTAGTTCATCCTAGGACTTCAACTGGAGATACAGAAGTACGTAAACTTGCTTCCATTGGACATGTTTTCCTAGGTGGTTGATACAACAATGAAGTAGGAGTAGGGTGACACTAAGACCCACAGGAGTTTTGGCAGGGGATCAAGACAAGGATCGGACTTTCATAACCAATTTCAGAAGAGGATGGACCAGATGTTCCAGCCATACAGAGTGCCACCACCTGTACCTCAGGCCTCTTAACAGAAGGCATCAATCTCGACCTTAGGATTCACTCTGCCCCAAGTTGTTGTGCAAACGTAGACTTAGGGGACTATGGAGCGGGCACAATCAGGACCAAAGCAACGATCATGCTACAAGTGTGGCCAGTACGGCCACATTAGGAAGGACTACCCAAACAAGACCAGGACCCAGAGCGGAATGCCTTTCAGCTAGAATGGGGGAGTGACTCGGACATATCAGACTCGTGGTGGAGACTCCCAGCGATTCCGAGGAAGTGCATCCACCCAAGGACAATAGCCCACTCATAGTGTGGCCGACTCTTCTACACCTTCACCTGCAGGATGAGTATTTTCCCTATCTCTAAGGGACACGCAGGCTTCACCGTTAGTAGTGGTAGGCATGGTTACTATTAATAAGCAATTGGTTTTCACACTGTTTGATTTTGATGCATCATATTCGTTTATATCCCCTTAGTTTGCTATGAAACTTAAGAAACAACAAGTACTATTAGATGGACCATTAGTCATCAAGGGTCCGGCAAGGTAGTTATGGGTAGCTGAGATAGTGTTTAGAGATTGCAAAGTGGGCATGGGGGCTACACATTGTTAGCCGACCTGATGGAAATCAAGATGGAAGATTTCGATGTCATTTTTGGTATGGATTGGTTGTCAGGACATCATGTATCGATCCACTATTTCAAGAAGAAGGTTGTCTTCTCGATTCTAAGGGTGCCACAATTTGAGTTTCACGGTAGATAAAAAAATATACCATATCAAGTGTATCTCTGCCTACAGGCAGCAAGATTACTAAGGAATGGGTGCAACAGATACCTCGCTTACATACCTGTAACTCCAAGAGAGAAGTTGGAGTTGGGGGATGTACCTATTGTATGAGAATATGATGATGTATTCCCAGATGACCTCCTGGGACTCCCACCTGAGGAGAGATCGAGTTCGAGATCTCTCTCGTCCTTGGGATGAATCCTATATCAATTACCCTTCATCGGATGGCACCTGCAAAGTTGAAGGAGCTAAAGATGTAGCTTTAGGAACTCCTTCAAAAGGGATTCATTCGGTCTAGTGCCTCACTCTAGGGGGCACCGGTGTTATTCATGAAGAAGAGGGCGCCAAGGGTGGCCTTGGTGGCTGTCTCAAAGGAAGAGGGATATTCAGAGAAGGGAGCGGGAGATGTGCGAAGGTGGAATTGCCTCTCAAATGGGGGCTCAGGGGTCCTTTTTATAGCCAAAGTGAGGGGACATATAGGTTTTTTTAGAACCCAATCCGTGCAACTGATCTAGAGCAACAAGAGCCGTCCATCTGGAGATCTACGGCTTAGATCGCATCAAAAACCCACGTCCATACGTGGTCGCACGTGTTTCGCGAGTTAAAATCGGGGTTACAAGTAACCCGTCATCGTAGTGACAAAACACGTCGATTAGATAAAATTTATACCGAAACTCCAAGGGAGTCCCGTGTCAAACACAGGGAGGCAATGTTTACTTTAATTGAAAACCGCACTTCAATTTGTTTCTTTTTGGAGTTTTAGGGTTTTGTTATTTTTTTGTGTTTTTGAAATAAAAGACAAGCAATCACAAGATAGAAATGGAATCAAATGTGATGTATTGCATTAATGCCTATTACAATAATCTACGAAAGCATAAAAAGAGAGGGGGTAAGAGGAAATCTCCCTAATCGGTTATTCCGCGAGACGACGACGCCTGGCGGAAGCTCAGATGAAGGAGAGGAGGAGCGGGACGTGCTTCGCAAGTTAAAATCAGGGTTACAAGTAACCCGTTGTCGTAGTTGCAAAACACATCGATCAGATAAAATTTATGTCGAAACTCCAAGGGAGTCTCGGGTCAAACACAGGGAGGCGACGTTTACTTTAATTGAAAATCGCGCTTTAATTTGTTTCTTTTTGGAGTTTTAGGGTTTTGTTATTTTTTTGTGTTTTTGAAATAAAAGACAAGCAATCACAAGATAGAGATGGAATCAAATGTAATGTATTGCATTAATGCCTATTACAATAATCTAAGAAAGCATAAAAAGAGAAGGAGGTGAGAGGAGATCTCCTGAATCAGTTGTTCGACGAGACGATGGCGCCTAGTGGAAGCTTCCATGAAGGAGGTGAGGAGCGGGACATGTTTCGCGAGTTAAAATCAGGGTTACAAGTAACCCGTCGTCATAGTAGCAAAACACGTCGATCAGATAAAATTTATACCGAAACTCCAAGGGAGTCCCGGGTCGAACACAGGGAGGCGACGTTTGCTTTAATTGAAAATCGCACTTCGATTTGTTTCTTTTTGGAGTTTTAGGGTTTTGTTTTTTTTTGTGTTTTTGAAGTAAAAGGCAAGCAATCACAAGATAGAGATGGAATCAAATGTGATGTATTGCATTAATGTCTATTACAATAATCTACGAAAGCATAAAAAGAGAGGGGGTGAGAGGAAATCTCCTGAATCGGTTGTTCGGCGAGACGACAGCGCCTAGCGAAAGCTCGGATGAAGGAGGTGAGGAGAGAGATGTGTTTCACTAGTTAAAATCGGGGTTACAAGTAACCTGTCATCATAGTTGCAAAACACGTCAATCAGATAAAATTTATACCGAAGCTCCAAGGGTCAAAAACTGACGTGCCTTCGTGCGTGTGTGTTAAGAGGTGTCGTTATAGTTGCACTTGATACGTCGGTTTTAAAAGAAGTAAACGGAGGTGAGTCCGAGTGTCGGTCTCAGGGAGGCGTGGAAATCGGATTTTGTTTACCACTTGTCACGAAAAAGGCGGAGTTTTGCTTGCGAAAGAGACGGTTTTGAAAAGCAAGAGATAGAGAGAGAGTTTAGGGTTAGAAAGCTCTTGGTTTTGATCATGCACTCTAAACAGAAATTAAAATGGCGACTAAACGGAAAATAATTTCATTAAACATGCATTCATAGTTCATGGTTTACAACATTAAATACATGCTTCAACAAAAGTAAATGAAAGCTTAAAAGAGAGAGAGAGAGAGGTAGAGAGAGAGTGGAGAGCGACGAGGCAGCCACGGCGGTGGAGGAGGCTCCGTCGGCAACTCGTCGTCTCCGGCGATTACAAGAGTGCCTAAAACTAGCTAGGAGAGGAGTGGAGTAGTTGCAAGTGGGAGAGGATGCCTTGAATGGTGGTAGAAGGGGGTTTAAATAGAGTTAAGGGCTTCCTAAAAGAAGAATGTGCTTTAGCGACATCCAGAACGTCGCTAAAATCGCTTCCAGATACGTCGGTGAAGCCCTCCTGCCGCCGGTCAGCTGCCCGCCCCGCTCTCTCTCCATGCGCGATCCGTAGACGTTGAACAAGAGCCGTCCGATCGAAGATCGGACGGCTGAGATCCTCCAACGCCCGCGCTGAGATCGCGCCTCGGGCGCGCGTGCGCGCGCGCGTGGGTGCTCAGGAGTTGTCATCGCGCCGCGTGGCACAATCCTGGCCGCCCGCTGCTGATCAGGCGGCCCAATTTTGCCGCGCCCTTCACTCGCGCTTGATTTCTGCTCCGCGCGATTCGAACGCGCGTCGCTACGATGCGGGCGTGCGCGCTAGCCCTTGCGCCACGCCCGCACTTTGTCGCGGCGACCGCGGGCGAGCGCGCGGATCTCGGCCGTTCGATTGAAGATCAACGGCCGAGATTCGTCCTTGGCTGGCTTGAGGGCGTGCGAGCGGTGGGGGCGGGGCGATGTGGCGCTTTCTGGGCCGTTGATCTCTAGATCAACGGTCAGAATTTCTTGGGCCCATTGTGGGAGCTCCGGATGTCGGATTTGGCCAATCTTGAGTCCGTTGGACTCCGTTCGTCGTTCTGAATCCATCCGTGCGGTCCGATTGCTCATCTGGGGCCTGTTTTGACACATGCTTTACACAAATGGCCATTAATATAGTTTATAAGCAATCTTGGTACTTGATGCATGCAATGCTCCTATTCTACTTTATGTTGTGCCTTTTATTCTAAAGATGGGCCATATTCAACCTAATTACTACCCCCTTGCGTGGTGTTATCATACCCCCATGCTTACTCCTTGATAGTCCCTAGCAAGGTTTATTCTAGCCTTTATTTCTTTGGAGAATTCAAGAAGTAATTGCTAGGCACTTCGTTACTCGTCAATAAGAGGAAATATACGAAGATCTTAATCACAAAGACTGAGCATCGCCCGGGTGTCTTCCAAAATACGAATCGCCCGAATCCTTGCTTTATATATATAACTATACATATGTATACGTATATATCTATATATGTCTTTTTAGAATTTTCGGAATTCAGTGTGGGTTGACGTGCCTTCGTGCGTGTGTGTTAAGAGGTGTCGTTATAGTTGCACTTGATACGTCGGTTTTAAAAGAAGTAAACGGAGGTGAATCCGAGTGTCGGTCTCAGGGAGGCGTGGAAATCGGATTTTGTTTACCACTTGTCACGAAAAAGGCGGAGTTTTGCTTGCGAAAGAGACGGTTTTGAAAAGCGAGAGATAGAGAGAGTTTAGGGTTAGAAAGCTCTTAGTTTTGATCATGCACTCTAAACAGAAATTAAAATGGCGACTAAACGGAAAATAATTTCATTAAACATGCATTCACAGTTCATGGTTTACAACATTAAATACATGTTTCAACAAAAGTAAATGAAAGCTTAAAAGAGAGAGAGAGAGAGGTAGAGAGAGAGTGGAGAGCGACGAGGCAGCCACGGCGGTGGAGGAGGCTCCGTCGGCGGCTCGTCGTCTCCGGCGATTACAAGAGTGCCTAAAATTAGCTAGGAGAGGAGTGGAGTAGTTGCAAGTGGGAGAGGATGCCTTGAATGGTGGTAGAAGGGGGTTTAAATAGAGTTAAGGGCTTCCTAAAAGAAGAATGTGCTTTAGCGACATCCAGAACGTCACTAAAACCGCTTCCAGATACGTCGGTGAAGCCCTCCTGTCGCCGGTCAGCTGCCCGCCCCACACTCTCTCCATGCGCGATCCGTGGACGTTGAACGAGAGCCGTCCGATCGAAGATCGGACGGCTGAGATCCTCCTGCGCCCGCGCTGAGATAGCGCCTCGGGCGCGCGTGCGCGCGCGCGTGGGTGCTCGGGAGTTGTCATCACGCCGCGTGGCGCGATCCTGGCCGCCCGCTGCTGATCGGGCGGCCCAATTTTGCCGCGCCCTTCGCTCGCGCTTGATTTCTGCTCCGCGCGATTCGAACGCACGTCGCTGCGATGCGGGCGTGCGCGCTAGCCGTTGCGCCACGCCCGCACTTTGTCGCGGCGACCGCGGGGGAGCGCGCGGATCTCGGCCGTTCGATCGAAGATCAACGGCCGAGATTCGTCCATGGCTGGCTTGAGGGCGTGCGAGCGGTGGGGGCGGGGCGACGTGGCGCTTTCTGGGTCGTTGATCTCTAGATCAACGGTCAGAATTTCTTGGGCCCATTGTGGGAGCTCCGGATGTCGGATTTGGCCGATCTTGAGTCCGTTGGACTTCGTTCATCGTTCTGAATCCATCCGTGCGGTCCGATTGCTCATCTGGGGCCTGTTTTGACACATGCTTTACACAAATGGCCATTAATATAGTTTATAAGCAATCTTGGTACTTGATGCATGCAATGCTCCTATTCTACTTTATGTTGTGCCTTTTATTCTAAAGATGGGTCATATTCAACCTAATTACTACCCCCTTGCGTGGTGTTATCAAGTATCGAGTCGAACACAGGGAGGCGACATTTACTTTAATTGAAAACCATGCTTCGATTTGTTTCTTTTTGGAGTTTTAGGGTTTTGTTATGTTTTTGTGTTTTTGAAATAAAAGACAAGCAATCACAAGATAGAGATGGAATCAAATGTGATGTATTGCATTAATGTCTATTACAATAATCTACGAAAGCATAAAAAGGGAGGTGGGTAAGAAGAAATCTCCTGAATCAGCTATTCGGCGAGACGACGGCGCCTAGCGAAAGCTCGGACGAAGGAGGTGAGGAGTGGGACAATGGAGGTGAGATGCAGGAGGACGTCAGGTAGAGGAAAGCTTCCACGTGGCTCCGGAATGGAGGTGAGAAAACGGAGATGATCTGCGACCAGAATGGAGGTGGGAGGATAGCTCCAAGGCGAGCTATGAATGGGGATGGGAAGATGGACGAATATTTGGTGAGGTAGAGGTTTGTTACACTCATAGGAGCCTTGGAAGCTTGAGAACAAGCTCTAATGGAGCGTTGGTAGGCTTGCTAGAGCTTGGGAGTAGGTGAGAGTAGAGTAGGTAGAGATGAAGAGGAATGGGGGTGTAGGGGTATTTATATAGTGGAGGGAAGGAGAGATCCCCGCACACAGGCATTCAGTGACAGCTATAAGTGTCACTAAAGGCCGCTCGAGCAGTTGCTGAAGATCCGCACCTCTTCATTGCTTGGGCTGGCACACGCACTACGCAGGCCATTTAGTGATAGCTATAAGCATCCCTAAAGGCCCACCCTTCTATCGTTGTAAAGCCCGTGCCCACCACCCACGCCCGCAGCTGTCATCACGCACGTAGGTGCGAATGCATCCTGACCGTCGGATGAAGGATCGAACGGCCTAGAGAAGATCATGCCCTTTCGCCAAATTTGAATCGTGCGCCTTGCCATTAGCCGTTGGATGCCGTGCGTGTCAGATGGTGTGTTCTCGATGTGAGTCGATGCCCTTGTGCCGCATCCGTGCTCTACGGTGTGTCCACGTAACCACTTCCTTTGCCGCCCGATCTTCCATCGATGGCTCCATTTCCTCCCGCCTTCGCCTCAGCAGATAAAATCTGCACGCGGGGTCTTGAACGCACGACCGCGCGTTGAGAGTAGAGGCACATACCACTGTGCCGAGGGTCATCTTGTGTCTCATTTTTGAATTAAGCTCCCCCGCCCACGATCGTTGGATGGAGATCCAACGGTCGAGATGACTCCTCGCTTGATGAGGCGCTTCTTCAGCTGTGGAGTGCACATCTTAGCCGTTGGATTGAGATCCAACGACTGGGATCTGATCTTGCGGCGGGCTTGAAGGCTCCTTGGCTCGGGTAGGGTGGCCTGGATGGCAACACGTGGCACCATCTAGGTCATCCATCTTCTTCTTCTTGCGAAGGGTGCTATAGAGCTCAGATCTGGGTGATTCCTACGTTGACGGACTACGATCATTGCTTTGAATCCATCCATATGGTTGGATTCTTCATCCGAGGCTCGTAAAGATGTCACACTGCCTCCTGACCATGTAAAATGATGGAATTAATGTACATAATATACAACTATCCTAGATGCAATGCAATGGATGTTTATGCAATATTTATATCATGATATGCAATGCTAAGCCTAGGAAATATCATAAATAAGCAATTTATCATAAATCTATGTGTGTTTATCATACTCACATGCTTACTTTTTGCTAGTCCCTAGCAAAATTAACCTAAATGCTATGTATAAAAGTAGAATCAAGATTCGATTATTTAGGCAAAATTCATTGATTGCTTTATAAAATCTCAACCCCAAGACCTAATTGCAAAAACTCAACAGTGCCCGGGTGCCTGCTAGAATGCAAACCGTCCAAGCCCTCGTCTTATTTGAGAAGAGACGATACAAAATTTTTTTTTATTTTTCTTCTTTTCTAATTTTTTTCTTTTGGAGTTTGAGAGTTTCGGGATAACTTTTTACGACTACCCGACTCGTCCAAGACTCGAAAAGGACTCTGAGTGCTAAGCATCTTGTGAAATAGTGAAAGACTCACTAGACGGCCATTAAAACGGACTTGTGGTTTCTACAACCCTAGGTGACCTTGCCTAGAGGTTTATCTTTCTTATCGGTAGCTTTCTCGCTACTTCTTTTATTTATGGGGTCAACACAAGGGCGAACCCAGTGTATATCTCCCCAGTTTATTCTACTTCCTCACTTCTTCCCTAAGTGTTTTGGGAATTATTCTGCATTTTTTTGTACGCTGGGCTCCGGACAACCGGCCGATGAGCTGTTACCACCGACAACTCGCCAGCCATACTCATGCGATGATGTGTGGTTTTGTTTATTTTTTTTATTTTTTTTCCTTTTTCTATTTTTTTTTCTTTTCTCTTTTTTTTTAAGTAGGTGCCTTTCCTGATCTAAGATTTATCTAAAGGAAGTACAATGAAAATGGTCTTGTAACTGGGCTATAGACAACTGGCTGATGAGTTGTTACCATTGACAACTTGCCAGCCATACCACCCTAGATAGTTCATTAGCTACCCAATTTCCGAAGAAACCACTGAAAAGTAAGTCAGCGAAAAAAAATGTGTGTGGATGCTTAGGCTTAAAGTCCCCCCAAATCAGAGGGTGGGTTGATAAGTCGCATACTTATCATCCCAATTTATTAGCCAAATTAAAAATGAATTTGAATTGGCGAGGATTCGAGACTAAGTCCACATTCGACTGGACACCTGGGCTAATTAAGCCCGAAGACCTGAAGAGTCTAAGTGTTCAGGTCTCAAAGTATCAATTCCTAAAGTTTGCAACTCCTAATGCCTAAGTTCTCATCTCCTAATTCTATTTTTTATTTTTTTATTTATTATTATTATTATTATTTTAAATCTAATAAAAGAAAGCAGAAAATTACTGTTACAGCTGACAAAATGATTATAAGATATTTCCACCCCCCCATGCTTATCTCTTCAATGTCCTCATTGTTCAAAATGAAAGCATGCAAGAGAGTAGAAGTGGAAGAATAGCACCTGGTTTCCATGAGACTCTGGTCATCTTGGAACAGTCTTTACATGTGCTGAGTTTAGTGCCTTCAGTTGGGCGATTATCAGCCCACGATGGTTACGGCAAGGTAAGAGCAACATTGTTCGAAATGGCGTCAAAAACTGACGTGCCGTAGTGTGTGTGTGTTAAGAGGTATCGTTATAGTTGCACTTGATACGTCGATTTTAAAAGAAGTAAACGGAGGTGAGTTCGAGTGTCGGTCTCAGGGAGGCGTCGAAATCGGATTTTGTTTCTCACTTGTTGTCACGAAAAAGGCGGAGTTTTGCTTACGAAAGAGACGGTTTTGAAAAGCGAGAGCGAGAGAGAGTTTAGGGTTAGAAAGCTCTTAGTTTTGATCATGCACTTTAAACAGAAATTAAAATGGCGACTGAACGGAAAATAATTTCATTAAACATGCATTCATAGTTCATGGTTTACAACATTAAATACATGCTTCAACAAAAGTAAATGAAAGCTTAAAAGAGAGAGAGAGAGAGAGAGGTAGAGAGAGAGTGGAGAGCGACGAGGCAGGCACGGCGGTGGAGGAGGCTCCGTCAGCCGCTCGTCGTCTCCGGCGATTACAAGAGTTCCTAAAGCAAGCTAGGAGAGGAGTGGAGTAGTTGCAAGTGGGAGAGTATGCATTGAATGGTGGTAGAAGGGGGTTTAAATAGAGTTAAGGGCTTCCTAAAAGAAGAATGGGCTTTAGCGACATCCAGAGCGTCGCTAAAATCGCTTCTATAAATGTCGGTGAAGCCCTCCTGCCGCCGGTCAACCGCCCGCCCCGGTCTTCTTCTTCGCGCGATCCGTGGCCGCTGAACAAGAGCCGTCCGATCGAAGATCGGACGGCTGAGAGCCTTCTGCGCCCACGCTCAGATCGCGCCTTGGGCGCGCGTGTGCGCGCGAGCGTGGGTGCTCAGGAGCTGTCGTCGCGCCGCGTGGCGAGATCCTAGCTGCCCGCTGCTGATCGGGCAGCCCAATTTGTCCGCGCTCGTCGCTCGCCTTCAATTTCTGCTCCGCGCGGCTCGAACGCACGTCGCTGCGACGCGGGCGGGTGCGCTACCCGTTGCGCCATGCCCGCGCTTTGTCGCGGTGACCGCGAGCGAGCGCCCGGATCTCGGCCGTTCGATCGAAGATCAACGGTCGAGATTCGTCTTTGGCTGGCTTGAGGGTGTGCGAGCGGTGGGGGCGGGGCGACGTGTCACTCTCTAGGCCGTTGATCTCCAGATCAACGATCAGAATTTCTTGGGCCCATTGTGGGAGCTCCGGATGTCGGATTTGGCCGATCTTGAGTCCATTGGACTCCGTTCGTCATTCTGAATCCATCCGTGCGGTCCGATTGCTCATCTGAGGCCTGCTTTGACAAATGCTTTACACAAATGGCCATTAATACAGTTTATAAGCAATCTTGGTACTTGATGCATGTAATGCTCCTATTCTACTTATGTTGTGCTTTTTATTCTAAAGATGGGCCATATTCAACCTAATTATTACCCCCTTGTGTGGTGTTATCATACCCCCATGCTTACTCCTTGCTAGTCCCTAGCAAGGTTTATTCTAGCCTTTATTTCCTTGGAGAATTCAAGAAGTAATTGCTTAGGCACTTCGTTACTTGTCAATAAGAGGAAATATATGAAGATCTTAATCTACAAAGACTAAGCAGCGCCCGAGTGTCTGCCAAAATACGCATCGCCCGAATCCTTGCTTTAATGTATATATAACTATACATATGTATATATATTTTTTAGAAATTTTTCGGAATTCAGTGTGGGTTGGTAACTTTTTACGGCTACCCAACCCACCCAAAACTCGGTTAAAACCCTCAGTGCTAAGCATCCTGGTGTGAATGTTGTGATAGACTCACTTAATGGTAATTGAAACAGACTTCGAGTTTCTACGCCTCTAGGTGACTGAAAAAGAAAATAAATTTTTGCCTGAAGGTGTATTTGTTCGATTGGTAGCTTTCTCCCTACGTTCGTTTTATTTGGGGTCAACACAAGGATTTTCCAGTGTATATCTCCCCGGCTTGTACTACTTCCCTGCTTCTTCCTTAGGTGTTTTGGTCTTTTTTTGTGCAATTATTAAGTTGGGTTCTGGACAACTGACCAATGGGCTGTTACCCACGATCACTTGCCAGCCATACTTGTGCGGTGAAGTGTGGTTTATTTTCTTTTCTTCTTCCCTTTTTTTTTTCTTTCGTAGGTGGCTTCCCTGATCTCAAATGTACCTAGAGGCAGCGAAAAAGAAATGGCATGTGGCTGAGTTCTGGGCAACCTGCCAATGGGCTGTTACCCACGACAACTTGCCAGCCATACCACCCTAGAGAGTTCATTAGCTACCTAATTTCTGTCAAAATCTCCGAGAAGTGAGTCTGTGCAAAAATGTGTGCAGATGCCTAGACTCAAAGTTTTCCTGAGTTAGAGGGTGAGTTGATAAGTCGTATACTTATTACCTTATTTAGTAGGTGGATTAGAATAGCTTAAAGTTGCAAGGATTTGCCGCTAAATCCATATTTTAACGGACACCAGGACTGATTAAGCCTGAAGGCCTAAAAAGTCTAAGTGTTTAAGTTCTTTTTGTATTATTTTCCACTATTGACAAGTTTCTAATGCCTAAGTTTTCTTCCTAAATTCTTTTTTTTTTCTTAATTATTTATTCAGACTGATTAATTGAACTCAGGAATATGCAATTTATCACCCCCACATGCTTAAGTTGGACAATGTCCTCATTGGCAGATTCATGGATGCAACAGGGTTCAAAAAGATAGTACCTGAGTGACGTAAACTACCAGATCAGTCTGAATCCGCTGGGTAGCCTCCCAGGAAGCGTTGAGTTTAACGCCTCCAGCTGGGCGGTGCACAAATAGGAATGGTTTGGGTCAAGGAGATATGTTCAAAATTAATCAGACCCAAAATCAGAAGTCCACAGATGCGAATAAGGTTGTGATGGAGTCACATTCCTAAGGGGCGGGAATTCTGTATCATGCATGCC
Organism: Thalassia testudinum; assembly: GCA_037157565.1. Lineage (NCBI taxonomy): Eukaryota > Viridiplantae > Streptophyta > Magnoliopsida > Alismatales > Hydrocharitaceae > Thalassia > Thalassia testudinum. Next base: position 137,493,595 of record JAZHRO010000055.1, on the reverse strand, counting down.
TGTGTCAGAACCTCTCTTAGTTTGTGGGCATGCAAACAAGTTGTTGTGGATGAACGCACCCCAAATATGACATGCCAGACACTAAAGATGTAGGTTTTATATTCAGCTTGTGTCCCCATAAAATTGTAATCCATCGAAAGTGTATCAATTCCAGTGCATTCGGGTTGCGGGATTCTTATTCTGGTAGGGCAGGTAACAAAGTCCAGAGATTCATACTGAGCCCTACAACCAAGCATGAGGCCTCTCTCCAAAGACGAATACATCTCTCCCGCAACTATGGTTTCATTGCTCATTTCCTCCAAGCCCTTGATCTCAAGAATATTTTCTTCAACCTCCCCTGTATCAGATTCACTGTTTGTGATTACATTAGAGGTAGGGTCAATTTCATCCTCTAGATCATATTCTTTCTCTCGGCCCTCCTCCAAATTTGTGATGGGGATTCTAACCGATTCATAATCAATTTCTTTGAAATTGTAACTCCATTCTCCATCTCCGACGTTGGCTGCTACTCCCACCGGATTACTTGTCTTGGGCCGATTAGATTCAGATTCCAAGGCCTCTCCCCTCACCTTCTCAGTTTCCTCCTGATGTTTGTTCTCAATGCTCCCCAAATTGTGTTCCAAGGAATCCTTACTGTCCTTATCCACTGAGCTGTCCAACTCCTGAGGGGTATCAATGGTGGACTGAACCAAATCAGGATGACTAGGTGTAGTCCAATTGATCATGGTAGGTCCTTGCTTTATGAATTCCATGAATGACGTTGTGTGCAACAGCTTTCTTTGGCCTTCTTCCCCCAATTGTTGGAACAACTCCAACATGGCATGTTGCCCTTTAACCAATTCTTGATTCTGTCTGTGTAGTTCTAACTGGAGGTTATCAAGAATTGACATGGTGTCATTTGGTGTCCTTTGGATTTCGTCCTTGAAATCCAGGTTAAGAGAGTATGGTTGAGGTTGTGGATCAGAATCCATATTGGTGTTTAGGTTCTTGGGTGGGTCCTCTATTCTATCATGTTCAGGGTCCAGTTCTTCAAGAGGAACCATTCTCTGTTTGGTCCTACTCCAGAATAGTTGAGGTTCTAAGTCCTCCTCCCAGTCAGATTCTTCATCAGGGGACCAAATCAAAGGTTGATGATCCTGGGCTTACCTAGATTTCTGATCATTTTCTGATTTCCATTTGTCTAGAACTCCTTCTAATCCAAAGGTCATGTAGGCAAGGTTGTTGAATTCAGATGACCTTTCTTGGTTATTATCCTGAGATGGGTAGGGTTCTTGGTGTTCTCCTAAAGTGTAGGTCCTATCACAGTAGAGCGGGTCAGACCTAAATGAGGAGGCATCGTGTGGACAATCGAGATATGGAGCCCCATGATTTGAATCGTACCCTTGGGTGACTATGTTGGTTGTATTCCAATAAGAGGTTGGTGCGGTTTAGTCATAGTTGGGCCAAGAGGGATATTCAAGGTTGTACCCCAACTTGGTGGTTGGTTAGCCCAAGTAGGCTGTGGGTATGGTCCACTTGGGTTAGCATACAAATCCACTTGGGGGCAGTTTGGGTAAGATGGATAAGCATTGAAATCCATGGTTTGGAAGAAATGGAGGGATGTGGGAAGAACAAATGCGAGAGAGTTGTGTCCTCAACTAAGTAAACAAGCCTAGTCCTTATGATGTATTCCTTAGAAGACCTAGAAATCTCACAAAGGTTGATTAAGTCCGTAAGCACTGGACTCCCCTTTCCGAGGTTAATCTGGCCAGGTTGATTATGAGGGGATTGCAGGGAAGGTTCTTCCTTTGGCTTACGCCTCCGGTTCCATTGACCCCACAACCGTGGTCGTTTGACACTTCCCCGCAGCCTAGTCACCAGATTCTACCAAGGGAATGAAAGCCAAGTGCCTAGCGAACAAAACCTCACCTTTTGAGACTTAACTCAGTCCTACCTAGGGCACGTCTACTCATTTTTAAAGGGCTAGGATAGTGCTTGTGCTTAGGGTGATGTGATGAGGCGTTGATTGGGGTGGTGCCTCTTAATTTTCCACTTTCAAAGTGTGTGCTTCTAGCAAAACATGGTTTTCAAGCAAGGATTTGTTAGGATGTGGTGTCTTTTAGTGTTTCATCCTTACTTTAGTACTTTTTAGGGTTGACGTGTCTTAATGTTTTCAAACAAGTTTCAATGGGCACGTCAAGTTCTGCACACAATTTGATGAAAGTAGATTTCCTTTTTATTCTGTAGAGGCTCTAAAACTCTAGTGCACTCATCCTAATGATCATGCAGCTTCTATTAGATGAGTCAGTTTTAGGGTTGAGTGGTGCGGCCCAGGTCAACTCATGGTGGCTTCGCAAACACCACTCAAGAAAGAAAAGAACACTCCAAGAATTTATTCAGCATATTAGAGTGTACATTTTCTTTTTTTTTGTAGGGTGATATGTTAAGAATGTGGGTTAAGCAATCATTCACCACGCCAATTTTTTCAGTTTTTTTACAATTTTTTTTAGCTTTTTCACGCAAACAAACAATGAGAGAGAGATTGCTTACTATCGATCCTCGAGGTGCCTACTCCCTTGCTACCGTCGCGGAATGCGTCGCTTCGCCGTCCATGCGCCGAATTCCTGCAACCGTCAAGTAAAAAGGAAAATAGGGCATTAGACGATGTGAGAATGAATGTGGAATGGAGGTGATAAAACAAATCCGTTGCCTCCCCGGCAATGGCACAAAAAACTGACGTGCCGTAGTGCGTGTGTGTTAAGAGGTGTCGTTATAGTTGCACTTGATACGTCGATTTTAAAAGAAGTAAACGGAGGTGAGTCTGAGTGTCAGTCTCAGGGAGGCGTCGAAATCGGATTTTGTTTCTCACTTGTCACGAAAAAGGCGGAGTTTTGCTTGCGAAAGAGACGATTTTGAAAAGCGAGAGCGAGAGAGAGTTTAGGGTTAGAAAGCTCTTAGCTTTGATCATGCACTTTAAACAGAAATTAAAATGGCGAATGAAAGGAAAATAATTTCATTAAAAATGCATTCATAGTTCATGGTTTACAACATTAAATACATGCTTCAACAAAAGTAAATGAAAGCTTAAAAGAGAGAGAGAGAGAGAGGTAGAGAGAGAGTGGAGAGCGACGAGGCAGCCACGGCGGTGGAGGAGGCTCCGTCGGCGGCTCGTCGTCTCCGGCGATTACAAGAGTGCCTAAAGCTAGCTAGGAGAGGAGCGGAGTAGTTGCAAGTGGGAGAGTATGCATTGAATGGTGGTAGAAGGGTGTTTAAATAGAGTTAAGGGCTGACCGTCGGTGAAGCCCTCCTTCGCCGGTCAGCCGCCCGCCCCGGTCTTCTTCGCGCGATCCGTGGCCGCTGAACGAGAGTCGTCCGATCGAAGATCGGACAGCTGAGAGCCTTCTGCGCCCGCGCTCAGATCGCGCCTTGGGCGCGCGTGTGCGCGCGCGTTTTCGCCCGGCGTGCGCGAGCGCGTGGGCGCTCAGGAGCTATCGTCGCGCCGCGTGGCGAGATCCTGGCCGTCCGCTACTGATCGGGCGGCCCAATTTGTCCGCGCTCGTCGTTCGCCTTCAATTTCTGCTCCGCGCAGCTCGAACGCGCGTCGCTGCGATGCGGGAGTGCACGCTAACCATTGCGCCACGCCCGCGCTTTGTCGCGGCGACCGCGGGCGAGCGCACGGATCTCGGCCGTTCGATCGAAGATCAACGGCCGAGATTCGTCTTTGGCTGGCTTAAGGGTGTGCGAGCGGTGGGGGTAGGGCGACGTGGAGCTCTCTGGGCCGTTGATCTCCTGATCAACGGTCAGAATTTCTTGGGCCCATTGTGGGAGCTCCGGATGTCGGATTTGGCCGATCTTGAGTCCATTGGACTCCGTTCATCATTCTGAATCCATCCGTGTGGTCCGATTGCTCATCTGAGGCCTGCTTTGACAAATGCTTTACACAAATGGCCATTAATAGAGTTTATAAGCAATCTTGGTACTTGATGCATATAATGTTCCTATTCTACTTATCTTGTGCTTTTTATTCTAAAGATAGGCCATATTCAACCTAATTATTACCCCCTTGTGTGGTGTTATCAGGAGCACATGGTCAACAAAGGGTTTGAGACGCTGTCCATTGACCTTGAAAATATTAACCGTCTTTGGGTCAGAGATTTCGATGGCCCCGTTAGGGAAAATCTTCTCTATCAAACAGGTTGTCCAACTTAGACCTAAGTTTACCGGGGAAAAGCTTCAATCGAGAATCGAAAATTCAGACCTTTTGGTTTGGCTCAAAGCTCTTACGTGAAATCATCTGGTCATGGAGAGCTTTGGTCCTTGCCTTAGATTCTGGCATTTTCATAAGCATCATTTTGAATCTCCTCCAACTCAGATAGTTGGAGTTTCCTGATTTTCCCAGCCAACTCAAGGTCCACATTACATTTCTTGATGGCCCAAAATGCCTGGTGTTCAAGTTCTAAGGGAAAGTGACATGCCTTACCAAACACCAGATGGAACGGAGACATACCGATAATTGTTCTGTACATCGTACGGTAAGCCCAAAGAGCATCATCTAGCTCTTGGGTCCAATCCTTCCTATCAGGCCTAACGGTTTTCTACGAAATGTTCGTGATCTCCCGATTGGAGACCTTGGCCTGTCCATTCGTCTGAGGCTGGTAAGGCATGGAAATCCTATGATTCACCCTATATTTTCCCAGTAAATTTTGAAACTGGGCTTGAGTGAAATGTGTACCACCGTCACTGATAATTGCCCTAGGAACCCCGAATCGACTGAAGATATTTCTCTTCACAAAATCGATGACCACCTTGTGGTCATTGGTCCGGGTGGGAATTGCCTCGATCCACTTGAACACGTAACCAACATTGACCAGAATATACTGGTGTCCAAATGAAGGAGGGAAGGGTCCCATAAAGTCGATACCCCAAATGTTGAAAATTTCGATGGAAAGAATTGGGTTCAGGGGCATCATATCTCTCTTAGCCATGTTCCCGAGTATCTGGCATCAGGTGCATGACTTTGAGAATTCTTGGGCATCCTTAAATAATGTCAGCCAATAGAATCCGGATTGCAAGATTTTTGCGGCCGTCTTTTTCCTAGAAAAGTGTCCACCACACGTAGATGTGTGGAAGAACTCAAGTATGCTATGGAACTCAATTTCCGAGATGCATCGACAGATAATCTGGTCTACGCCGATGTGGTACATCTCAGGATCGTCCCAAAAATAATATTTGGCCTCAGACACGAGTCTATCCCGTTGTTGTTTGATCCAATCGTGGGGAATTTGACTAACGGCCAAATAATTGACAATATCCGCAAACCAGGGGTTCGAATACCCGAGACTGTGAGGATCATCTCATCCTAAAAAGTATCAGAGATCGGGACATCAAAATGAGGAGAATCAATTAGGATTCTCGAGAGGTGATCCGCCACTACATTTTGTGCCCCAACTTTATCCCTGATTTCAAGATCGAATTCTTGAAGCATCAAAATCCAGCGAATAAGCTGGGGTTTGGCATTCCTTTTGGCCAAGAGATGTTTCAAAGCTGAGTGGTCGGTATAGATGATGACACGAGAACCTAATAGATAAGCCCTGAATTTTTCTAAAGCGAAAACTACAGCTAGCAATTCTTTTTCAATAACGGTGTAGTTCCTCTGGGCCTTGTCCAAAGTCTTGCTAGCGTAGTAAATCACAAGGGGTTTTTTCTCAATCTTTTGACCAAAGACAGCCCCGACGGCATAATCAGATGCGTCAACCATAATCTCAAATGAGGTTGTCCAGATCGGTGGTTGCAACATCGGGGCACAGGTGACTTCCATTTCCAATAAATCAAATGCCTTACGACATGATTCATCAAACTCGAACGATGTATCTTTGGCCAAAAGGTTACTCAAGGGCCGAGCAACCTTTGAGAAATCCTTAATGAATCTTCTATAAAAACCCATATGCCCAAGGAAAGAGCGGATCTATTTTACGGATGTGGGTGGAGGAAGTCTAGAGATAGCATCCACCTTAGCTCTATCAACTTCAATACCCCAACTAGAGACCACATGACCCAGGGCAATGCCTTCCTGAGTCATAAAGTGGCTCTTTTCCCAGTTAAGGACCAGCCATGTTTTGATGCATCTCTGGAGGATCAATTCCAGGTTAGCTAGGCAAGACTCAAAAGAATCTCCGAAAATGGAGAAATCATCCATGAACACCTCAAGACAATCTCCCACCATGTCAGAAAAGATGGCCAGCATGCACCTTTGAAAAGTTGCAGGCGCATTGCAAAGCCCGAACGGCATTCTATGGAATGCAAAGGTTCCGTAGGGACATGTGAAAGTTGTCTTTTCCTGGTCTTCGGGATGGATAGGGACTTGGTTATATCCCGAATAATCATCCAAGAAGCAAAAATATTTTTGCCCAGCTAACCTTTCGAGGATTTGATCGAAGAATGGCAAGGGAAAGTGATCCTTTTTAGTGGTTGTATTCAGCTTCCTATAGTCAATACAGACTCTCCAAGTAGAAGCTGAACATGTGGTGAAGGTTTCCCCTTTTTCATTAGTCGTAACAGTTATCCCCGCCTTCTTGGGAACAATCTGAACGAACTAACCCACGGACTATCCAAGATTGAGTAAATAATCCTAGAATCAAACCACTTGATTATCTCCTTCTTGACCACTTCTCGCATATTCGGGTTTAGTCTCCTTTGCATTTCGCAAGAAGGGCAGGATCCATCTTCCATGACAATGGCTCGATCCCCCTAAGGTCATGGATGGTACAACCAATTGCCTCCTTGTTGTTCTTAAGGACCTTAATTAACCTCGATTCTTGCTCCTTAGCCAAATCAACACTAATAATCACAGGGAGCATGTTTTCAGGTCCTAAGAACTCATATCTCAAATTTTTGGGCAATGGTTTTAATTCCTGCTGGGGTGGGTTTATAATAGAAGGAAGGGAGGATGCTGATGAAGATTCATCAGGACGATCCAGTGGAAGAGGCTAGGAATGAACAAAATCAACAACCTCTTCAGGATGTGGCAGGTCTATCATGGAGGGTTGTGAGTTGGGTTCGCTAAAGCGGGTGGAGTCCTCGAGTGCACTGATTGTCATACAAGTCTCAAGATCCTGATCCTCGAGCTCCTCAATGAATCCACAATCCTCAAATCCTCTTATCACCTTAAAAATATCCAGAGTTAATTCCTTATCCCCAAAGGCGATCTCCATACTACCACTTTCACAGTTTATGTTGGCCTTGGCGGTAGCTAGGAACGGATGCCCCAAAATGATGGGTGTGTTCCTCAAATCATTAGGTACATCCATGTCAAGGATGAGGAAATCTATAAGAAAATAGAACTCCTTGACCTTGACAATTACATCCTCAATAATGCCTCTCGGTGTGGTGACGGATCGGTCCACTAATTGTAGCGTTATTGAGGTTGGCCTGAGTTCACCTAACCCAAACCTCTCATAAACAGAAGTCAGGATTAGGTTGATGGATGCACCTAGATCCAATAGCTCCCTATCAAAAGTGTATTCCCTAATAATGCATGAGATCAAGGGGGCACCTAGATCTTTCTTCTTTTGAGGAAGGTGATGCAAGATCACAGAACTTACCTGCTCAAAGAGAATCACCTTCCTCAGAGTGGGTTCTCTCGGTTCACAATTTTGGGTACATAGTTCTTTCAAAAATTTAGCGTAAGCTGGGATGTGCTTAATAGCATCAAGGAGCGGAATATTGATATCTACGCTTTTGAATAAATCCAGAAGCTCCTCATTGCTATCTAGGGTTTTCTTCTTCTTGGTTTTCAATAGGGCCTCAGGGAACGGGATATGGGTGGAATTTTCAATTTTTAGTCCATGGGCCTTATTGTCTTTTTCAATCTCCTCCTCTTCTCTCTCAAGCTCCCTAGGGTTTTGGCATCTAGAGGGAAATTTAGGGTCCCGGGTTTGCTTTCCACTTCTCAAGGTGACAAAGTTTGCAGAGGCATATGGGTTTGGGTCTTGAGGTGTGCTAGTGAAGATTGGAGGTCCTTGGTTAGTCATGTAACCAGAGGAAGAAGAGGATGGGGGATCCTGCTCAACTACCTGAGCATGTGCATGTGAGTCCCTTTGATTCTCGTACCCTTGGGCACTATTGCCCTGATTTTGCACATTGCGCAGGTTGGGTACAGGTTGGGATGGTAGAGATCTGGGTTGTCGGGTGTTAGCAATTAACCCGGATTGCAAGTTATCCAATGATGTCTTCATTTGTTGCATACGCTGAAGCATGGACCCTTGCATTTCCACCATCTATCGGTTTAAATCAGCCTGCCCTGCGGATTGTTGGGCATTCCAAGATGGCTGATTGACCGATCTCGGGGGCAACTGGGTGCATACTTGACCCTGACCCATAGGTTTTTGAGATGCATAGTTGCTAGGTCGAGATTGGGTCTGTTGCCCCTGATTTTTCTAGAAGTTAGGGTGATTCCTCCATCCGGAGTTATAAGTGTTGGAATACAGATTGGACCTAACATTCTCCTGCATTGCATATGCATCCTCATAAAACGAGGATGGAGAGAAGGATCAAAGAAACTGGGATCAAAGGCCCCAGTTTGGAACCCATATGGTTCCGAGAAATCCTGGCTCACAGGTTGAGCCAAATCGAGTTGGTTCATGAATTCCTACCCCATGGGAGCTCGTGAGGAATGGAATCCTGAATTCTGGGATTGAATGGGTATAGAAGTGTTTCCTGAATTCCCAGACATCCATTCTTCCATTTTCTTAGCAACCAAGTCCATTTTATCCAGTTTATTACAAATTAATTCCATGTCAAATGAATGAGAATCCTGGATCTCATTAGCACTTGACCTAGCTTGTTGGGACCGGTTGAATGCATCGATGGAGGCATGATTAATTAAGTTCTCGCTCATTTCCTTAAACAGGTCGTATGCGCTATCTGCATCCCTACTAAGGAAATTGCCTCCTCAGGAGGCGTCCATGTGATTACAGAGTTGCTCAACCAACCCGTGATAAAAAATCTGCACGAGTTGCCATTTTGGCACCTCGTGGTGTGAACACTTCCTTAAAAATTCCTGGAATTGCTTCCAGGCACCATGAAATGGTTCCCCCAGCCGTTGGGCGAAAGTGATAATCGCCCGTCGCAAGGCATTAGTCCTTCCGATAGAGAAGAATTTCTTCAAGAAAGCTGACTTAAGAGCAACCCAAGTTTCAATCGGCCTTCCTATAGTCCGGTACCAATGTGCGGCCTTATCCCTGAAAGAGTGGGGGAAAAGCCTCATGATCATTTGCTATTCATTCACATTCCTTGCTCTGGTGGTCTAAACCAAAGTGGTCAGATCCTCTAAGTGTTGGAATGGGTCCTCCGAGCCAAGCCCATGGAAATGCTTAATCAAACTTAAGACTTGGGGCTTGATTTCTATGTCTCCGGCGAGAATCATGACGCCAGGACATTCCCCATAGTTTGAAGGATCGTAGAAATCCTTCAATGGTTGAGCACCCTAACCATGCATACGTTGGAACCATTACTGCATCTGCTGCAATTCTTCCAACTGCCTCTGAATCAGCTCCTGTTGGTTCAGGGGCAGGGGAGGTGGTTGTTGATCAGCCATGGGATCTGCTTGGCTATAGCTCAACCTCCGCCACCTAGAATGGTCTAAAGGTCCTTCCAATCTAGGGTTCAATGACCTCCTCCCAAGCATACAATGGAAGGAAGTCGGAAGGATGGGGAAAAGAAGGAACCCTACAACATAAGAATACAAGCCTGTCCTTAGATGGGGTAGCCTAAGGTCTACTGACTCTCAGAATCCGTCCTAAGATTATAGACAATTTACTCTACTTATGTCCAGGCAATCCGACCAGTTAGAAGGAGGGACTGGGGAGAAGGTTCTTCTTTTGGGTTGCACCTCCGGTTCCTAATGTACCCCCCAGCCGCAGTCATTTGATGCTACTCCCCTAGCTAGACATCAGATTGACTAGTATAAGTAGGTTACTCATGAATAATCTAAATCTGGATCCCGACTAGCGAATGAGTCCTTAAGGCCAACATCTAATTGATTTTAGTTAGGCTTGGGAAATTGGTGCTTTGGAATGTGATGGGCCCTTGATGGGTTGTGCCCTTAATGATTTGTTCGAGAATGTGTAAATGTGCACAACCAAGAGGTTTTCAAGCAAGATTATTAATGATGAGGTGAGTTTTAGGATTCGAATCTTGCTTAATAGCTTTTAGGATTCAAATATTAGGTGTTTTCAACTAAGTTTTGTGTGGCAAACCAAGTTTGTTGTTGAAAGCACATATTCAAGTATTTTCCTTTAGACATCAAGAAAAATATGGAGTGTCTGGCTTGACCTAATTATTGAATCCTATGGGATAGCTAGAAAACGAACTTCTTTTAGATTAGGTGGTGCGACCCAAACAATTCAATCAATTGGCTCAAATGCACCATCGGTTAAGGCACAAAAAAAGGTGATTAACCTAATATGATTTCTACTCTTTTATGTGTTGAATTCGTGTACCGAATCCACAAGACAGAAGCCCGGTTGAGTAGATGAAAATCAAGTCTGATTATGTGCCTCAAATGTGAGTGTATGAAGTGTGTATATTAATTCGTCCCACAGAAAGTATCTTTTTAAAAAAAAAAAAAAAGTGGGGGTGAGGTGGATGAAGGTGGCAAACAAGACAAACAATTCTATCCTAGGGTTTATGCAAACACCAAAGTAGATTAGGTCTTGGTTATGAGTGTGGCGAAATGAACTAGTGCGGAGGGGAATGGGGGGGACACTTACAGAGTACTCTACCCATACTTTACTCCGGTCTACCGCACTTGGATCTCCATGTTAGGGTACCTGCAAGACGGTAGAACAAAGACAAGTAGGGTTAGTGCTATGTAAATGCGAAGAAACGCAATAAACAATAAAGTAAACTTCGTTGCCTCCCTGGCAACGTCGCCAAAATGGCCGCATGTGTTTCGAAAGTTAAAATCAGGGTTACAAGTAACCTGTTGTCGTAGTTGCAAAACACATCGATCAGATAAAACTTATACTGAAACTCCAAGGGAGTCCCGTGTCGAACACAAGAAGGCGACGTTTACTTTAATTGAAAATCACAATTCAATTTGTTTCTTTTTGGAGTTTTAGGGTTTTGTTATTTTTTGTGTTTTTGAAATAAAAGACAAGCAATCACAAGATAGAAATGGAATCAAATTTGATGTATTGCATTAATGTCTATTACAATAATCTACGAAAGCATAAAAAGAGAGGGGGTGAGAGGAAATCTCCCGAATCAGCTGTTCGGCGAGACGACGGTGCCTGGCGGAAGCTCGGATGAAGGAGGTAAGGAGCGGGACAACGGAGGTGAGATGCAGGAGGACATCAGGTAGAGGAAAGCTTCCGCGTGGCTCTGGAATGGAGGTGAGAAGACGGAGATGATCTCCTACAGGAGTGGAGGTGGGAGGACAGCTCCATGGTGACCTATGAATGGGGATGGGAAGATGGACGAATATTTAGTGAGGCAAAGGTTTGCTACACTAATAGGAGCCCTGGGAGCTTGGGAACAAGCTCTAATGGAGCATTGGTAGGCTTACTAGAGCTTGGGAGTAGGTGGGAGTAGAGTAGGTAGAGATGAAGAGGAATGGGGGTGTAGGGGTGTTTATATAGTGGAGGGAAGGAGAGAGCCCCACGCACAGGCATTTAGTAACAACTATAAGCATCACTAAAAGTTGCTCGAGCTGTCGTTGAAGATCCGCTCCTCTTCATTGCTTGGGCTGGCACACGCACTGCGTAGGCCATTTAGTGATAGCTATAAGCGTCACTAAAGGCCCACCCTTCTGTCATTGTAAAGCCCGCGCCCACCACCCACGCCTGCAGCTGTCATCGAGCATGCAGGCGCGGATGCATCCTGACAGTCGGATGAAGGATCGAATGGCCGAGAGAAGATCGTGCCCTTTCACCAAATTTGAATCGCGCACCTCGCCATCAGCCGTCGGATGCCGCGTGCATCAGATGTCACGTTCTCGATGTGCGTCGACGCCCGCATGTCCCATCTGTGCTCTACGGTGCATCCACGTAGCCGCTTCCTTTGCCACCCAATCTTCCATCGACGGCTCCATTTCCTCCCGCCTTCGCTTCAGCGGATAAAATACGCTCGTGGGGTCTCGAATGCATGGTCTCACGTTGAGAGTGGAGGCGCAGACCACTGTGCTAAGGGTCATCATGTGTCTTGTTTCTTGAATAAGCTTCCGTGCCCACGACCATTGGATGGAGATCCAACGGTCGAGATGACTCCTCTCTTGATGAGGCACTTCTTTAGCTGTGGAGCGCACATCTCAGCCGTTGGATTTAGATCCAACGGCTAGGATCTGATCTTCCGGCAGGCTTGGAGGCTCCTTGGCTCAGGTGGGGCGGCCTGGATGGTGCCACGTGGTGCCATCTGGGCTATCCATCTTCTTCTTCTTGCGAAGGGTGTTATAGAGCTCAGATCTGGGCAATTCCCACGTCGATGGACTGCGATCGTTGCTCTGAATCCATCCGTAAGGTCGGATTCTTCATCCGAGGCCCATAAAGATGTCGCACTACCTCCTGGCCATGTAAAATGATAGAATTAATGTACATAATATACAACTATCCTAGATGCAATGCTATAGATGTTTATACAATATTTATATCATGATATGCAATGCTAAGCCTAGGAACTATCATAAATAAGCAATTTATCATGAATCCATGTGTGTTTATCAATACGCCTCCATCGCTCGTCCAACGCACGATTCCGCCTAATCGTGCCACGTGCTTCATGCTACACCTTCTGATCAAGATTGCGCAGCTGAGCACACACCACAGCCATCGCCTAAACTTAAATCATGTGCACGTGCACTTTCAATCTTAGTCGTCTAATCGTGACAATCGATGCCTAAGATCGCATGCTGCTTCACCGCCTTATCGCATCCACATGGATTTGCGCATAATTACGCTCGTGTAGATCTAACACGTCTCCGCGCACCACACATCTCGTTCTGCACCACCCAATCTCACATCAACAACCAAATTTCAGTCGCGTGCACCACCACCTTAATTTTTCGGCTCTTCACACTTCAAACGCTCGCCACGTGATCTCTTTGAGGGTGCTGACCAACGTGCTACGCACGCGAATGGTTGCGCTCTTGAATTTATGTTCGCGTTCTCTCAGTTATTGGATGACAATCCAACGGTTGAGATGAGGCCTCCTTTGATGAAGAACGCGGCGGTCTGGCGACATGGCTTACTCGTGACCATTGGATGATGATCCAATGGCCTACATTTTGCTTCAACAGCTGAGGGCTCGATAGAGGGCCATTGGGATGGCACCATGTAGCACCATCCTGACCATCCATCTTCCTACATTTGTAGTTAGTGCTCCAGGGCTCCAATTGAGGTGATTTTTGCGCCATTGGACTACGATCGTCACTCTGAGTCCATCCATATGGTCGGATTTATCATCCATGAGCCTGAATCATCTACAATTATTTTTGCCTCTCAATTTGAATATAAACTAGCATTATTATTTACATGTCTAAATAAATCAACTATGATGCAAAGTATGCTGCTCATGCATGCATTAGTCTTAAGTTAAGCTAGGTTCTAACTTAGTTTAGGTAGATTAGGTACTATATTGCTGCACAATCATACCCCCATGCCTAAATCTTGCTAGTCCCTAGCAAATGCAAGACTAAATGCAAACTGGTCCCTAAATGGCTGATTTCTATCAAGAGTTTAAGTAGCGATCTATTTCTTTTGTTTCAACCAAAAATTTAGAAATACAAATAATCACGAAAGTGTAGTGTTGTAGCCTAGGCAACAAATCCAAGTGAAAAGCTAATCCACAACTAAAGCTCATACTCGACTCCTAGTAAAACTCTATCGGGATAGGTAAACTTCTTCCCTCGAGGGTATAACAAAATAATCTGTAATCTCTGCCCCAGCTTTTGGCTTAGGTAGAAGATGTCTGAGTCAAGTAGGTTTGTATTTGGTGGCTCATACTCCTTTGGTGCTACATATAGATTAGCACTATAGAACCTAGATTTCCATGCTGTCAAATAAATCAACTCAGAGAGAGGCGGAGAAACTGTGCTCTTTTTAATTCCTTTATACTCACTCTCTCTCTCTTTCCTTCTCTTTTCTTCTCTTTCTCTTTTCTTTTCAAGCTCACAATTGTAGGATCTATAAAGCACAAGCACACTAGAAGGGGGAATGAATAGTGTGGTAGATAAAAAATTGCAAGACAAAGCAAACCACAAAAACACACAAGATATATAATGGTTCCCCTCACTTGGGTACTCTACTACCTAAGTCTCCCGACTTAGGATTTTTAACCTGATTCCCTCAACCCGGAGAGAATCAATTTACTAAAATCTGAGGTAATTAACGGGTTACCTCAACCCAATTACAAGATATTAAAAAGAAATAAATATACAGGTGTAAGCAAGATGCAAATAAAAGCTTGCAACAAATTCCTAAGTCTCCAACAAGTATATTGCTTAATAAAAGTATATAAATTAATCTACTGAGAATACTAATGCGTAAACGAATGATTGAACAATGAAGAACACGATCACCTTTGATGACTTGTTGCAAATGGAGAGAGGCCTTGAGAGGAATGCAACAAAGCAAGCTCTTTTTTAGCTGGAATAATTGAGAATTTGAGGTGTAGGTAAGGATAGTATCTTTTTGGCTTCTTAGTTGTGTGCAAAAGACACTCAAAGAGTGCTTATATAAGCCACTAAACACCTTCCTAACGATACTAGCCGTTAGGGGCAATTTGGGAAGATTAGAAATAGGTTTAATTGCAAAATAACCATTCAGATTGATCACAATGGTTAGTTGGTACCGGTACTTAACTTTTGGTACCGGTACTGACTGCCTACAGTCAGCCCAACTAAGTCACTAGGTACCGGTACTCATGATGAGTACCGGTACTTGTGACTCACAAATTTGGATCTAGTGACCTACATATACCAATACTAATGATTAGTACCGATACTTGTAAGGTCCAAGAAAAACTAAGTGCACAACCTGTGACCACTTGGTACCGGTACTAACGATGAGTACCAATACTTGTTCACAGTTTGTGACTTAGGCCCAAACATGTGCCTAGTGATTAGCCCATAGTTGTGGGTTATTTAAGTATTTAAGTGCCTAGATATTAGGTTAATTCTAACATTTATTTAGCATAAATTAGGATGTAAATAGATTAATTCATATTTTTAATTTAATTACATAATCCATGCATTTCATTCATATTTTAAGTGCATTTAGAATTAGCTTAGAATGGCATTCATCTAATTAGTTAACCAATTAGGTACATTGTTTTAGTTAACATAAAAGTTGAGGGTTTGTATATAACTAACCATAATATTTTAATAATATCCTTTATTCTTCTTCTTCTCAGCAACGGCTCGACTGCCGCTGCAACGCCTCTGGCCGCACTAAAAGCACATTCATGGATCAGCGGAGAAGGTGGATCTGCTCCCGCCTCTCCTTTCAAATTCGTGAAGTCAGCTACAAAAAGAGGAGAGAGGCTACTGAGCATGACAGGCCTCCACCACCAACCCACCACTGTGTAGAGAGATCTTCTCTCTTCCATTCCACACCGCCAACCTCAACCGTGGCGACGAGTCTCCACCACCGTGGGCATGTGGTGTGACAGGCCACACCGCCATCCGGAGCTCGTCCGCATTACCGTGAGCACCTTGCCGTGCACCGCCCTCGCCGTCGTCATCAACAACCACCGTCGCTGCAATCATCTTCTCAGTCACTTAAGATGTCCAGGAAATTTCCCGGACATCTGAAGCCCACCCCCCACTCCAGCAGCAACCACCGTCCGCCCACTTCACTTCCAACACCTGAACCGCAGCCCTCGCCCGCTCAATCCACGTCCGCCCGCACGCCCTCCAGCCGCACGCAAGGCGTGCACAGCCTGCAGCCGCACCCGCTCCCACTCCTGCAACAACCAGCCCTCGCCCGCTCACCTTCCGCCTGCAACCTCACCCGCTCACTCCCACATCCACTCCAGGCCGCGCACACCCACGCCACCCGCACGCCTGCAGTAGTCTTCCCGCGTCCTCCAGCCTTCGCGCACACCCGCCTGCGCACCCACGCCAGCGTGCAGCATTGGCTGCAGTGCTTCCACCAACAGAGCGCGCACCCACGCCTGTAGCACCCGCGCTCACCGCCAACAGCGCGCGCACCCACGCCTCCAGCCAGTGTGCAGCACCAGCTCCAGCCCTCACCCGCATGCCTGCAGCAGGATCGGCTGCTCCAACACCACCTCCGCGTGCGCACAGTCCCGTGCGCATGGCCAGCAACCTTCCCGCGACTACGCACGCTCACTTCGCCAACAGCAGCTGCAGCCACCTTCGCCGGAGCTCCGTCCGGCCGACTCCGACCACCGCTCGATGTGCAGCTGCCACCATCACGACGACCTCGCTTCAACCACCCGCCTGTGCGAACCTCTCCTCGATTGAACCTCTCTCCCAATCGCGAGGAGAGAGTTAAAATGCTCTGTTATAGAGTTAATTAGTTATTACACTTGATGCCATTGCCAGGAAAAAGAATTTTTGTTTACGAATATTTTATTATGGTAAAATTTACAACTTTATACTCAAGTTCTCTTACAATTGCATGGCTTTTGTAATTACATTATTTGACATTGATTTTGGAATTTAAATGTGCACAAATTTTCTTTAATACATGTCAATGGAAAATTGCATAAAATCATCACATGTTTATTGAATATTTCAGTAAGGAAAAATTGCACATCTACCCTTATGTTTTCAAGATATTGTGCATCTTCTTTCCATCGCATTTCATGTCAGATTTAACTACGGATTTCTCACGAGATTGAATGAATATGAAATAATTGAGATATTATTGCCTCATTGCCTCCCTGTGGATACGACCCGCTCTTCTGCGAGTGGTTATTTCTTTTTTTTAAATATTGATTAGTCGATTTTTCCACCACATAAAACTACAAACGACTTTAAAGCGAACAATCGACTCGTCACCTAGCATCTACCGGTACTTATGACCAATACCAGCACTTATGACCAATACCGGCACTTGCTACAAGTACCAAATATTATAAGTGTAAGTCAATTTTTAGAGTTATCCCATCTACTCTATACGACTTTATTTTAAAAGAATCGATTTTGAGTTTTGAAACAAATGAATGAATGATATTCTGGACCCTAATTATCTCTACTTTGATTTTAACTCCTAGATTATGTTTTACTTGTTATGAGACATAAAAAGATTCTAAAATACAATGAATACAACAAAAATTATAGTCTTCTAGTCTTCTTCCTTTATATGCTATCTTGTTGTTGCATCCACAGATTCTTTTGACCTGTAATACTTCATAAACACATTAGATTTTAAAACATTTTTGTTAACACCAAAATACAAAAGAGAGATGGAATTAGGTTCCAACAATCTCCCCCTCAAACTAAGCTCTCCTTATTTTAAATATGAAGTACATCATTATACCATTTCTCCCCCTTTTTTTTCATGCAAACAAAAAGATGAGCAAATAATACATTTTTAAAAGTAAAATATGATATATTTCATATAAGCAAATAAAGCATGATACATGAATAACCAACTCTATTCAACCTTCATAACATGATAAAGTCCATAAAGATAAAGCTTGAGACAATTTTAGCAAAGCCACACATAAGAAATCTGAAAAGTCATACAAGTTCAACAAAATGAAAACTAAACTAATTTCTAGGACATTTTCTGATAAGCTTTTGTATATGTCCACCATCATCATCATCATTGTCGTCATCGTCATCATCGTTGTCATCATCATCTTCATCTTCATCATCACTATCTTCATATGAAACTTCTTCTTCATCTTCAGTGTCTTCTTCTTCATCATCACGAAGAACAGGTTCTTCTTCCGCCATTGAATATGAAACATGAGATGGATCTTGAAAGTGCTTTTATCTTCTTTCACTGTATTCTTGAGGTGCTTCCGGTCGAGTCCTCTTCCTTTGTTTAGGTTGTTGAGCGGAAGAAGTGACATGGGAAGACTCAATAGAAAGAGAAAGGTCATGGAATTTATGTTCCATGTGACAGAAGATAAAATTTAGATTGGTTAAATTTTGACAAATGTAATTGAAAGTATTTATCAAATTGGGATCAGTTCCAGACACGTTAGACAGATTTACCCAAGGTGTTTCAGCTTCTGGATATGGGTAGGTTATAGGAACAAAAGTGGAGGATGATTTAGGAGGTGGATGAGAAGAAGATTGAGCATTTGGATCAACTTCTTCTTCATCATCACTAGAAGATTCCTCTCTAGCAAGTTTCACTCCCATTTTTCGGAGAGTGGACCATTTGAAATAGACCACTTTTCTAAGAGGAGTAAAATTAGAGAAACCAATTTTATTTTTATGAAGAATGTGTGACACCAAAATATCTAATGGTAAAGCTGATGCACGGTAATGGGGTCTAAGAAAGTGAATGAAAACTGTGTTCTAATTAACCGGGAAGCTCGTAATGATAGCATAAATTAAGGGTAAAATATCAACAGGTATTTTGTGAAATCCTAAATTTTTAGCCCCTAAGTTCCATGCTAAGATACGAAAAAGGACGCGAGCAAATAGGGTCATGTTTGGGGCAACCAATGCTTTGCCCTGGCAATTAGGGAGCAAGAGAGTTTCATGGATTTTATGAGTAGGAAATTGCTCCTTAAGTGTGTTAAATGCATGACCTTCATTAGGACATTCAGTAATGGTTGATAAGAATTTAGGTGTGATAGTGATTTTCTGACCAAAAATAGTTGTTGTTAAGACAAGGTGACCTCAGTTTTCTTGTTCTTGGAGATTAGCAAAGAATAGACAATTGACATTAGGGTATACTCCAAGAACATCGGCAAAGAATGATTCATCAAAGAAATGCATGAGTTTTTGTTCGGAAAGATGAGTGGTAAAACTAAAGAGTTGAAGAGAGAAATCTTTCCACTCAACTGGCCTACAATGATGGAGTTTTAAGCCTTTATACCAATCAAACTTTGACCTAGCATCCTCATTGATGCAAAACTTGTGAAAAGCATCTTGAGGTGCTTTTCCCTTACTTTTAGATTTAGGTGCCATCTATAAACATGCAATAACAAGGAATAGGAATACGATTAGAAATATAGAAAAGTTCCTTTCTTGTGTTTGAACAGAAAAAACACATTTAAACCTGCATGTACCAGTACTGGTGATTAGTACCGGTACTGGTTGGTTTATGTTTCAACTAGAAATTCGAGCTAGTATCGGTATTCATATTCAGTACCGGTACGTGCTCACTAAAGCAAGCACTACTGCGCCTAGCTAGTACCAGTACTAGTGATGGGTATCGATACCACCTGGTACCCGACATGAATGGAGTGCAGCAGTAGGAAAGGTTTTGAGAGAAAGACAGCAAGGTACAAGATGACTCAAAGAAACACAAAATGATAAGAAAATAAGATTGTACCTAGAGTTGAGGCTTGCAGATGATCCTTCTCTTCTTGGCTAGGGCTTTGATGGGAACACCATCATGAGCCATAACTAGCTCATTTTGATCTAATTAAGTCAGTAAATGCTCCTATATAACTGCCAGAGAGTCATATTTCACTGCAAATTCATTCTGAGGGAAAGACAAGAAAATAGGGTTAAAACTGTAATTTTACCATCATATAATGAATGTAGTACAATCATGGATTTTCCCAGGGGGTAATCAAGGGTCAAATGGTCCTAAAAGGCTAACAAGTGGGTTAGAACAGATAGAAAAGGATTTGCACGTGTTTTGATAATTAAATAACTTTTGAAATCCTAAAAATAGACCTGCTTAATTAACTGAGGTTCTGGTCAGGATAAAATTCACCTAAACCCTCTAAAATTTATAGAAAAATATCCTCTAGAATTTAGAACTTTCAATTTGACCATCAGAACCCGTCTTGACCCAAAATAGAGTCTCAAACAAACATTTGCCCTAATTTAGATTTTTACATAAATTACCTGGTCAAACTTGGTCAAAACCTAAATCTAACTTCACCATTATATTTCTTAGGCCTAAATTAGGTTTGTACCAAAATTTGGACCCAATTTGAGATCATCTTGACCAAGTTTGCATTTTGGTCCATTCAGACTCTTTATATCTCATTCAGACCCTTAACTTTTGAATTCTCTTACAAATAGCCCCCAACTTCCTTCTCTTCTTCACAAGCAGGTCCCTGCACCATTTTTGGAAGGTTAAACCTTCACCGTCGAGTTTCAAGCGAGGATTTCTCGCTCGATTCTCAATCAATCTCTCCCAAAATTGATACAGGGATTCCTTGGGAAGTTACCTTCCATTTGAGCCATTCCTTGGGCTCTAAGTCCTTCCCAAAAGGCCATGCGAACCTTTCAAAGGTTCGAATATCCTATTTCACAAAAACCTTCTAAGCTTGAAAGCTTCTTTCCAAGCTTAGAAGGGCTTCCTATGGCCTATAAAAGAAACACCATCGCACGACAGTGCTTTTCAGCAAGTCTTAGCACGTCAAACGGCCTAAAAACCTATCTCTGACCACCGTAGATCCCTGCTCCGGTGACCCCCCTGGATCTCCCTCCTCCGACCGTCCAACCATCAAATTGGACAGCCTAAACTCTTCCTCTCTTTGTCACAACCCTCCCCAGCCAAAGGGAGGGTGTTCCTCCATCTGCATCACCATCACCACTCCGCCACATCTTCCTCCTTCTTCGGCTCCAGTCGACCAACACCGAAGCCCTCCACCTCCCAACCACCTTGCTAAGTCCCTCTCTTGCTCTCTCTCTCTCTCTTTCTATTTCGTTTTTCCACCCTCGCAAACACACACAACCGCCAACTGCCACCTCCCGCACTTCATCTTCTCCACCTCCGACGAAGCTCTGGCGACACCTACACACCACCACACTGCTCGAATCTTGCCGCTGTCACCTCCATCAACTCCTCCGTGCTCCACAGACCAAAACCCCTCAAGAAATTGAGGGGATTAGTCCCTCACTCACTACTCCAAACACCACACCTACGCACTTCATTTTCCGACGTCGACCGGCCACTTCACACACGTTCACCCCTCACGGACACCACCATTGCATTCGCATCAACAAGGAAAAACTCCTGAGCATACTGACTGGGGTGTTTAGCCTGTATTCATCTCTTTCAGGTCTCGAGCCACCACACCATTGGCGGAGCTTCTTCGAAGACCTCCAGGTGCTGTTCTTGCGTCTTCAGCTTCAGGCGTTGTGCCCAGGTCAAGCAGAACACTTCCAGGAAGGATTTTAGGGCGACAATTGAAGTCGCCAGCACCTGCTACTGCCTCAATTCGAGCCTTCTACCCTGCTGCTGTGCTGCACAAAGTAAAGTCCCACCTCGGAAGCTGAAGAGTGCTTGCGACCGCATAAGAGGAAAAAGTGCCAGGGGCTTATCGCCTCAGACACTTGGGGGGTGAGGTCCCCCACACCCTCACTTGGCCTCATCCATGACTCTGACCCCGCGGACCTGGTCGTAACCCGATAACCTGCCTACGCCTTACACTCCTCGGCTGCAACCTACTCCTGTAGCCCTGGACCCGGGTACGCTCTAGGTCCGAAAACTCGATAACCCGGTACTATTGGAGGCTCTGGGAGAGCGTGGCCCAAGGAGAAAAAGAGAGGATCGTGTGCAGGGGTAGGGGGGGTTTTGCTCTGAGAAGATTTGGCTGACACTTAGCCAAAATTAAGGATCCTTCCCCCTTTGCGTAAAGAAGAGTAGAAGAATAGAAAGGCAGTGAAGCAGATGAAGAAAGACAGAAAGAATAGGAGTCGCATAAGTAGAGAAGTAGAGAAGAAAGAAGAAGAAGAAGAAGAAGAGCAAAGAAAGAAGGAAAGCAAGAAGAAGCAGAAGAAGAAATCAAACGTTTAGACGTCTCATTAGAAATTCAGACGGCTAAGATCATTTCATATATATATCTATTGAGTTCTATTTTCCTTTACTGTAGGGAGTAATTGGTGATTCAAATCACCATTTTACTCCATTCTTTTTGCAGTCTGATACTTGATCTTATTGCTACACTACTCTGAATCAATTTCTGATTATAATTTCATATCTCTATTATTTTTAAATTGCAATTTTGAGAACTGAATTCCTATTTTCTCCCAACGAACGACCTCGGACTTTTTCGAGTATAAATTTTATCTGTTTTTCATAAGATTTCAACTATATTACAACGCAAAGATTTAAAACCTAATTTCGAGCGAGCAATAGGCTTGGAGAGGCTTTTGTGAAGAGAACTAGGGTTTGCTTGAGACAAAATGAGGTAAGTGTTTGCACTTGGCCTCTCTTATATGGGATGGGTCATGTGCTAGTCACATGACCACTTAAGTGGTTGAGAGATGAAATTTACAAGTGTTGAACAAATAATGTAGTCAACCTAAGTTAAGCAACCATATTGCAAACAACACCTAGATATTTCCAGACATATGGAAATATTACAGTTTATTCCCTTTTTTTAAAAAATAAGCATGGGTAAATTACAGTAAGGCCCTCAGAGATTTTTATAAATACAAACAAATTACATATCAATCAAATTGTTAGTTTTGAATCTCTTTCATTGTACAAAGTCCTAATTTTCTTCTTATAAAGTAGAATCTCTCTGCTGCAAGAGGTTTTGTAAAGATGTCTACCAATTGGTTTTATGTGTCAAAGAATTCTAATGGAATTGATCCTTGAAGCACATTATCTCTAAGGAAATGATGTCTAACATCTATGTGCTTGGTACGTGAATGATGTACTAGATTTTTGGATAAATTTATTACGCTTGTATTATCATATAAAATTTTGGATTGTGCAAAAATCAATCCAAAGTTGAACAAAGTCTGTCTTGTCCAAATGACCTAAGAGCAAGCAAGTGAAGCAGCAATATACTCTGCTTCAGTCGTAGAAAGTGAAACACAAGTATGTTTCTTAGAGAACCATGAGACCAGAGATTCTCCAATAAAATGACATGTGCCGCCAGTGCTCTTTCGGTCTGCCCAACTCCCTACATAGTCTGCATCACTATAGGATAATAGATCTAAAGATCGTGCTTTAGGATAGAAAAGACCAAGATATTTTGTGACGTTTAAGTATCTAAATATTCTTTTTACTGCATCAAAATGAGATTCCTTGGGTTCGGATTGGAATCTTGCACATAAACATGTAGCAAAAAGAATATCAGGTCTAGAGGCTGTAAGATATAGTAGTGAACTTATCATGCCCCGATATTTCTTTTCATCTACCCTCTTGCCAAATAAATCTTCACCAAGAGAAGCAGATAGAGTAATCAGAGTCTCTTTGCCATTTACATTTTCAAAGTCAAATTTCTTGAGAATTTCAAGAACATGTTTTGTTTGACTAATGTAAATTCCTGTGTCTAATTGTTGAATTTGGAATCCTAAAAGGAATCTGAGTTCACCCATCATACTCATTTCAAACTTAGTCTTCATAGTCTCACAGAAATGTTGACACAGGGACTCCTTATTTGATCCAAATATAATATTGTCAACATATACTTGAACCAGTAGGATGTCATTTCCTTCTTTTACAAGAAGAGTTGAATCAACAACTCCAATTCTAAATCCGTGCTGAAGAAGAAAGGTCCTGAGCCTATCATACCAGGCCTTGGGAGCTTGCTTAAGTCCATACAATGCCTTATTGAGCTTGTATACCTGCTTTGGGTGTGTTGGGTCCTCGAACTTGGGAGGCTGATGAACATAAACTTCTTCCTTAATATAATCATTAAGAAAGGCACTCTTGACATCCATTTGATATATCTTGAAGTCCTTTGCACTTGCAAAGGCAAGTAGCATCCGTATGGACTCCAAGCAAGCAACAGGAGCATATGTCTCATCAAAGTCAATACCCTCCTGTTGGTTATAGCCTTAAGCTACAAGTCTGGCTTTATTCCTGATCACTGAACCAGATTCATCCAACTTATTTCGGAACACCCACTTAGTTCCAATGATGGAATTACCCTCACGAGCGGGTACCAAGTTCCATACATTGTTCCTTGTAAATTGGAGTAGCTCCTCCTGCATAGCTACAACCCATGACTCATCCTTTAATGTCTCATCAACTTTCTTGGGTTCAAGTTGAGAAACAAAGGTATTAAGGACAAAATCAACTTTAAAGTGAGATCGAGTTTTTACACCTTGTTCAATATCACCTATGATCTGTTCTTAAGGGTGATCCTTATGGTGTACCCATTCTTTTGGAAGATCATGTATATTTTGTATATCTTCCATTTTTGATGCATCGATGAAGGGGGTATCTTCATCATCAGAATCTAAATGATTTAGTTCAGGTTCACCTAAGTTTGTTTCATCAAATGAAACATGCAAGGATTCTTCTATAACAAAAGTCCTTTTATTAAAGACTCAATAAGCTTTGCTTCTTGTTGAATAGCCAATAAAAATGCCTTCATCACCTTTAGCATCAAACTTATCAAGCCAATCACGAGTGTTTAATAAATAACATCGACTTCCAAACACCCTAAAATATGAAATCCTAGGAGACTTCTCATAATAAAGCTCATATGGAGTTTTCTTAATAATATGCCTTAAGAGAGTTCTATTAAGAACATAACATGCTATATTAATGGCTTCTACCCAAAAATATTTTTGAAGCCCAAACTCTAAGAGCAAAGTTCGGGCGCATTCTTGTAGAGTGTGATTCTTGTGCTCTACAACACTATTTTGAGATGGTTCCCGTGGAAATGAAAATTCATGGGTTATGCCAAAATTAACACAAAAACTTGAAAATTTTTCATTTTCAAATTCACCCCCATGATCAGTTCTAAGTCTAAGAAGAGGATGATTTTTCCTTTTGAAGTCTTCGAGCAAGACTTAGGAAGGAATCAAATGAGTCATCCTTATGTTTCAAGAAGATGACCCAAGTGAACCTAGAGAAGTCATCAACAACAACTAGGCAAAATTTTGATCCATTTAGACTCTCAAATTGTATTGATCCAAATAGATCAAGGTGTAACAACTCTAAAGGTCGTGTTGTTGAAATTAAGTCTTTAGGTTTAAAAGAAGCCTTGTGCATTTTTCTGAGTTCACAAGACTTGCATAAAGCATCCTTTTTATAAGTTAGTTTGGGTAGGCCCCTTACTAACTCATTTTTGGCTAACCTATTAAGATGTTTGTGATTAATGTGACCTAGCCTATGGTGCCAAAGATCTAATTCAACATAGGAGGCAAGTAGACATTTTACAAATTTCTCTTGTGATAAATGAAGAGCATAGATATTTTTATATCTAAAGCCTTCAATTAAAATCGTATTTGTTCTTTCTTTTAATATTTTAAATCCAACCTTAGTAAACAAAACATCACATCCATTATCACATATTTGACTAATACTAAGCAAGTTATGTTTTAAGTTTTCTACTAAAAGAACATTACGCACCTGCTTAGAAGAATTACCTATTGTACCTTCACCAATAATGCAACAATGTTTGTTGTCGCCCAACTTGAGGTGTCCTCCATCTTCGATTCTGGTCCACTTGATAAAGAGGTCGGAGTGTCCCGTCATGTACTTGGAACACCTATTGTCAAGGATCCATTTGTCCTCCTTAACCTACAAAATAGTTTATTAAATCTATTTTAAGTACCCATTTTCTTTTGGGTCCTTGATAGTTAGTACCCTTCAAATCCTTAGGTTTATAGATCACTTTCGTGTTAGATCTATAATTCTTAGGATTCTTAACCTTTTGATAAATCTATGCATGTCTAGGTGGATGTGATTTATTTTGTGTGTTCTTTTTATTATTGAACTTAGCTTTTAAATTATTAAAAATTCTATATTCATCCTAGTTGTTTTTAGATTATTCAAAGTGCCCTCAAAGTGTTCATAAATATTGATAAGAGCCTCATCATGAACCCTAACTAGCATAATTTAATCTAAATAAGTGTGAAGAAGCTCCTACAAAACCTAAAGAAAAGCCTAACTCAGAGAATTCTGAATTGAAGAATAAAATAAGTCATGAGGGGTAAAACTGTAATTTTACCAAGGCAATACACAAACAGGGTGTTTAAGGGTCTAAACACAGGTCAAATGAGCTTAACAAGGAAAAAAGTGGGATGATCTGATCTAAAAAGGGTTATAGCAACTTCTAGGAATTAAATGACATTCTGTAACCATAAAAACAAATCTACTTTAATTCACGAGGTTCTAGGCAGAATAAAAATCAACTAAATCCTCTAAAAATCATGGGAAAATACTCCCTAGGGTTTAGAACCTTCAATTTGGCCTTTGCAACCTATTCTGACCTAATTTGAGAACCATGCCCAAATTTTAACCTAATTTAGGCTTTTACGCAAATTGACCAGTCAAACGTGGTCAAACCCAAAATCAAATTACACCATTAAATTTCTTAGGTTCAAATTAGGTTGGTACAAAAATTTGGGCCTAAGTGAAGACCATCTTAACCGACTTTACAAATTTATCCTCTTGAATTACTTTTTAACCCTTATCTTTTCAAAGCCTTGCATTTAGCCCCTATATTTCCCTTCGTTCTTTGCAGAACGGACCTCCCTGCCACCCTGCGCAGGCACCATACCTCCGGTGACCTTGCGCGGAGGATGGCGCCGCGCAGGGTAAGGCAGCCGCTCTCAGGAACGAACGGGGGGTTCCCTGCATCGTCCTCTAACGCAGGGACCCTCCCCTGTGACCTGTGGCTGCCCATGCCTCTCGTGCGAATGCACAAGAGGAATGGGTCTCCATCTCCGACCATCTCCGGCAAGTTCCCCACGTCGTTCCCTCGAGACCATCTCCTCGCCAGCACCTTTATAAGGAGCGATAGGGGCTGCCGTCTCCAACAAGCTTGATTTGGCCGAGGATCCCTCCCCGATTTCATCCTCTCCTCCCACAATCAAAATACCCGCAGGCTCCAGTGGCCTTTCCTCCTCCTTTCGTCGCTCTGCTGCCACACCTACAGTAGAGCCCACTCCGCCTCGTCTTCCCGCGCTAGGCTGCACCAGCTGGCGCTTTCCTGACCTCTTTCTCGCCGCCGTTACTCACCTCTGGGCTCCTTCGTCTCCGGCGCCGGCAGGTACGCGCAGAGTGCCGCCTCCCTCCCTCTTCGTCAATTAGGTAGGTAAAAACTTTCCCCTCTCCCTCTTTGTTATTTCCCCCTTCCTAATTTACTATTTCAACCCACCGACCACCACTGTCCATCACCACCTTCTACATCTCTAGCTACCCTCCGGCGAGGCGTACTCGCTACTCCATGCCTCCATCTGCCTCGCCAGCTACCCCTTACCTCACTGACACCGAATCCACCCTCCATTCACCACCTTGCACCTCCAGACCACTCCCCGAACACACCCACTCTCACGCACGTAGAGTGCCCTAGGCGCACGACCACAGGCACTCTCACGTCTCGCCGACCCCCGCACCGCTTTCGCCGCGCTTTGGCGAACCTCCCTAGACCTTTTTGATGTGGCCGCTAGGCCGTTTGCGTGTTTCAAGTTTCGCCCTCCTCGCCGCCATTGACGAGCAGTAGGAGCTGCTTGGCAAGCAGCTCCAGGTCTCTTCAGCTCCAGGCGAGAGCCCCAGGCGATGCGGAAGGGAGCCATGCACACATCCAGGACTTCACTTGGGGTCGCAAGCCTCGGCTACTGCCCCAATTGCTCGAAGCCTTCTCCCGCAGGCGTCCGAGATCGAAGGTAGGACTTTAGTCCCACCTCGGAAGTGTATGGGCGCACGCCCATACATAAATTGAAAATGTGCTATCGGCTGGTTGCCTCCGATAACACTAGGGTGAGGTCCCTCACCTACTCACCGGGTCTCATCCGCGACATGCCCACGTGGATCTGACCCGACACGACTTCCCACTCCTGTGCACTCCTCGCACACCACCCATGCCAGTGCGCCTGGACCCAGGCACGCGACCCGACCCGATTACCCAGTTCTAGGAGAGCTTACCAAAGAGAGATTCAGAGAGAGAGAGATGCAGG
This sequence comes from Thalassia testudinum, assembly GCA_037157565.1. Taxonomy (NCBI): domain Eukaryota; kingdom Viridiplantae; phylum Streptophyta; class Magnoliopsida; order Alismatales; family Hydrocharitaceae; genus Thalassia; species Thalassia testudinum. The sequence continues at coordinate 137,465,634 of JAZHRO010000055.1, read as the reverse complement.
GAAGGGGTAGGGTAGGTTTTGCGCTGACGTGTGTGTGTGTGCGCAGGAAGGAAGAAAGGAGAAGAGGAGCAGTGGCCGAGACTTAGCAGCGCAGGGAAGAAGGAAGGAAGGAGAAGAGAAGAGGAAGCCAAGAGGAAAAGGAGAAGGAGAGGCTGAGCAGATAAGGTGTCTGAGCTCTGAATCAGACGTCGGCGAAAAGGAAGAAGAAGCCGCAGCAAAAAAAAAAAAAGAAGAGGCAGCAGCAGAAAAGAAAAGAAAAGAAAAAGAAGCCAAGAGAAAGAGAGAGACTGCCGCACAAGAAATCAGAGAAGAAAAGAAGAAAGGAAGAAGCAGAGAAGCCCTTCAGAGAAGGAAGAAAGGAAAGGAAAAGAAAAGAAGAGAAGAAGAGCTTGCCACAAAGAAGAAGAAAGAAGAGAAGGAAAAGGGAAAAAGAAAGAAATGAGCAATTTTTACTCTTGCTCTCTCTCTCTTTCTTAATTTTTGTAAAACATTATATATTGTGAATTTATATGCTTCTGGAATTATAGTTTACTCCCTGAGTTCGACCTCGGGAAACTTTTTATTTCCGAGTAACAAATTGTATTAAATTGGTGACCGTTTCTTTGCACTATACTACGATGAAAACCCTAGAGAAGGAACGCGGCCGAACCAGTTTTTGGCACCGTTGCCGGGGAGCAATGGCCATTCTAGAAGCTATTAACTCACAATTTTGATTTCCTATTGACTAATCTCTTCTCTTTTGTTGTGCAGGCACAGGAAATTAAGAGGAAAACAAGCAGCCACACAACAACCACACCAAGGACAGGTAATTTTCTATCCTCTCATTTAAAATCCTAAATTCTAAAGAGGAAAAAAAAAAGTGATTTAGGAATAACCTGTCTTTTATACGTAGCAAAACACCAAAGTTGCCTATTTTCATATTTCAACATACTTTATCTGTATATCTATTAAAGGTTGTTAGGGCTAAAACCTTCTTCCTTGAACCCTAATTACCCAATCTAGAGGCAACTAACTGGACCAATTAGAGCCAATATAAGATTCAAAGCTAGGGTTTTAGAGACACACTTTCTAAGCAAGAATTGAGAATTCCCAAAAGAAGTGTGCCCAAGCCATTGTTTGAAAACACCTATTAAGAGAAACCCTAAGAAATTTGGCTCTTAAAAACACTTGAACCCTAAAAGACAAGACCTAATAAGCTCTCAAAGGAACTAGTAGGTGAAGTTGACCCCTTAGGTCAACCAACCTTGAACTTAGGTCACTCTTTGCACTCAAAAGGTTAAAGTTCAAGTGAAAACCTAAGCACCTTGATCCTAACTAAAAGTGGTAGACTTAAGAGGTCAAGGTCCCCATTCTGGTCTACCTGGAATCTCAATGACAAGAGAAGTCGGGTGGGGGAAACCCTGTAACCCGTGGGGGCGCTCTACCGTGTAAGGGTCATTGCGGGACTCACCCTCTCTGGCTGCCCAGGTAATTCTCAGGTGGATGACCTTTTGAACAAGGGGTCCATCCACCCCAAACCTCTATAGTCACCCAACATTTTGGGTGTCTCGATTGGGTCCAGCACCTGCTAAACTCATCCTCTCCATCAGTGTATGTTTGGTAGGAGGTCCTTGAAACCTCCTTTAGAAATTCACTCTCCTCGAGGCCGAGCCTCGGTGCCCTTGTTTGTGCAACCAACACTTCACATAGACCTCTCCTCTGATTCTGAACCCAACTCACCTTCTTCTTCCACAATGGCTCAGCCAGTTGAGGAAGAGAACAATCTGGAGCACCAGCTCCAGCGACTCAATGACCTCTTCTAGAACTTCATACACCCACCACGGCATCCCATGATGTGAGATCATTATAATCCCGCTGCGGTGGCTATTGAGCCTCGAGTCAGAATCCCGACTGGAGGACCTGATTCTGAACTAAAGCCCAACATGATTCATGCCATACCTAAATTCTATGGGCTTAATTCTGAAGACCCCTTCCAGCACATTAAACAGCTAAAGCATCTAGCCCAGACTTCCGGGTCAGATGCGCAAAATCGGGATATTCTCCTAATGAAGATGTTCTCTTTCTCCCTTATGGACAAGGCAGCCCATTGGTACCAAACACAGACTCGGCTGATCAACAATTGGGAGGAACTTCAGTCTGAGTTCCTGAAGAAGTTCTTCCCCATTGGTCGGACCAATGCCTTGCGCCATCAGATTACCCACTTCACGCAACAGATGGGAGAACCTCTTCATGAGGCATGGGATCGTTTTCAGGATCTCATGAGAAAGTGCCCCCATCACGGAGTTCCTAAATGGGAACAAGTCCAGTCTTTTTACCAAGGACTTCATGAGGATATTAGACTATTCGTCAATGCAACTTGCGGAGGGAATATCATGGGTCAGCATGAGGAAACCGTGTGGGAGATTCTCGAGAATATGTGCGAGAACTCCATCAATAATGACTCCATGGGATTATTCGACAGGATGAATACCCGCGCATCAACGAACCTTAGGGGAGCACACGAGACGCAGAGCCTGTCCGCATCAATCGACCTGGAATTGATGGCCAGTCAATTGGACAAGGTCTCTATTATTGAGAAGAAAGTGGATGAGCTGACTCAGCACTTGCAGCGAGCCACCTCTGCGCATAATTCCTTTGCACAGCCCCCTTCCACACGGGAGACTGTGCAAAACATTTTCCACCGACCTTCTCCTGGGGTGGACCCGTATCCACCCCCATCTGACTCTCAGATTGGAGGAACCTCCGACCCATTCTATACTAGCCAGGGGAATTCCACTCCCCCATTCTCTGACTTTTCTGAGGCTCCTCAGACCTGCGAGGACCTCAACGCCATCCAGAATGGCCCATTTTCCAATACCTACAATCCTGGATGGCGAAACCATCCCAACTTCCAGTGGGCAGGGAATTCCCAGAATCCAAGACCATCCTTTCAGCCCCATCCACAAGCACCTCGTCCTTACCAGCCGCCTCAGCCTCGGCCCAACCCTACTTATCCATCCGGGCCAAACCAAGACCAAATGTCCTTCATCCTTCAGACTCTGGCTGACATTCAGAGAATGAATGCGGCTATTCAAAAGCAACACAAGGACGAAATCACAGAGGTTCGAAACCAACTGGCCCAGTTGGCGAATTCTCGCCAACCAGGCACGCTTCCTTCTCAACCTCTTCCTAACCCCAATAGCGTGCCGACCCAGCGGCGCGTTTTGAACCCAAACTTGGGCCAAGCACACATGATTTATCAGGCCCCCTCTATTCCTTCACCTGACGGGATGGAGGCTTCAACTTCCTATGCGGGTTACCAGCAGCAACAACCCATCCTACCAAACCCTAACCAGAACCAGGCAGGGCTGAATTCTGTAACCACCCGTAGTGGTAAGGAGACCCAAGATCCACCTTATCCAGACCACTCCAAGCCTGGTAGTGACCCAAACCCTAGGACAGAAATCCAGGACGTTCCTATCCCTATCCCAGATCAAAGACCTGGACCTAGAGGAACCAACCAAGGTTCCATTTCCCAAGGCCTTGACCAAGGGAAAGAAGACAACCAAATCCATGGCTCCTGAGGAGGGCCTGGTCAAGCTCTTTGAGCAGGTCCAAATAAACATCCCCTTGATGGATGCGATTCGCCACGTACCATCTTATGCACAATTCTTGAAGAATGTGTGTACACCTCAGAGTAAGCCACGAACCAAGAGTGGGAGTCCAATTGTACTGTCAGAGCAAGCCAGCTCTGTAATACTGAGCAGACTCCCACCCAAGGTTAAAGACCCAGGCGCTCCCCTGATTTCATGCAAGATAGGTGAAACCCAGTTTGATAGAGCATTGTTAGACTTGAGTGCTTCCATAAATTTGATACCCACATCCTTACTCAACCACCTAGAAGAATCTGAGTTAAAACCGACTGAGGTGACACTACAGTTAGCAAATTGATCTATAAAGTCACCTAAAGGGATTCTTGAGGATGTTATTGTAAGGGTGCGGGATTTCTATTTCCCTGTAGACTTCATAGTCTTAGACATGGATGCACCTGAAAACCCAAGGGATACACCGATCATTCTAGGGAGACCTTTCCTGGCCACGGCTAGGGCCAACATTAGTTGTGAGGAGGGCCAAATAGAACTAAAATTTGGGAATCAAACCCTCAAAATTGATATCTTTAAGGCCCAACAAGGAACCAATTGCGATGTCATTGAACAAATCTATGATATTAGAGCTTTGGTTGATGAAACACAATTTGAGAATAACCTGATTATGCCTCATCAACCACAAGAAGATCTTGAACCGCAATTAGAGGAGTCAGACCCTGATTCAGACAAACCCATAACTCCTATCCTTGAACCTCACACTCACCCTGAACCACCCGCTGCTGCTGATAACCCTATTCTTGAACTCAAACCCCTTCCCGATCATTTGAAATATGTCTTTTTGGGTTCTAATCAGACATTTCCTGTGATCATAAATTCCAAGCTCACTCCTGATCAGGAATCCCGTCTGATTGCTGTTCTCCAGCAACCTCGCAGAGCCATTGGTTGGACTCTCGATGACTTGACTGGGATAAGTCCCTCTTATTGCACACATCGTATCTATTCTGAAGAGGGTGCACGACCTTCCCGTAAGATGCAGAGACGTTTGAATCCCAATCTGCAGGAGGTAAAAAAGGAGATCATTAAGTGGTTAGATGCAGGGATCATCTACCCGATCTCCGACAGTCGTTGGGTGAGCCCAATCCAGGTTGTATCTAAAAAGGCAGGGCTCACCACCATTACGACTGAAATCGGAGAAATCATACCTACCCGAATAGCCAACTCATGGAGAGTCTGCATAGATTACCAAAGACTAAACTCCTCCACGAAGAAGGATCATTTCCCACTACCTTTCATTAATCATATTATCTAAAAATTAGCGGGAAATCGATTCTTCTGCTTTCTTAACGGATACTCCGGTTATAACCAAGTGGCGATTCATCCTGAGGACCAAGAGAAGACCACGTTCACCTGCCCCTTCGGGACATACGCGTTCCGAAGGATCCCTTTCGGTCTCTGCAATGCTCCCGCAACTTTTCAGCGGTGCATGCTTGCCATATTCTCTGTTATAGTAGGTGATTATCTGGAAGTCTTCATGGATGACTTCTCAGTTTTTGGGGCATCATTTGACAATTGCCTCTAGCACTTGGTTCACATACTCAGGCGTTGCATCGATGTAAATTTGGTTCTTTCCCGGGAAAAGAGACACTTTATGGGGCCTGAGGGGATCATCCTAGGTCATCTAATTTCTGAGAAAGGCATCCAAGTGGATCAAGCCAAGGTTGATCTTATTTCTCGACTTCCTATGCCTAGCTCGATCAGGGACATCCGTTCTTTTCTGGGGCACGTCGATTTTTACCGTCGCTTCATCCCTAATTTCTCGAAAATCGCGTGCCCCCTGACTACTCTTCTCTCCAAGGATGTACCCTTTGAGATCTCCAAGGAATGCACTCAAGCTTTTCAAAACCTTCGTGACCGAGTCACCCAAGCCCCGATCCTACAATCCCCTGATTGGTCTCAACCCTTTGAGATCATGTGCGATGCGTCTGATTTCGCTATAGGAGCGGTTCTGGGATAGAAAGTTGACGGGAAACCCGTGGTCATCTACTACGCTAGCAAAACACTTGACGAGGCTCAGCGTAACTATACAGTTACGGAGAAAGAGCTGCTAGCCATAGTATTTGCCCTCGAAAAATTTCGATCCTATCTCCTGGGTTCCCAATTCATCATCTACTCAGATCACACAGCTGTGAGGCATCTCCTTGCCAAGAAGGACGCGAAGCCTCAATTAATCCGATGGATCTTGCTGTTGCAAGAATTCGACCTCGAGATTCGCGACAAGGCGGGAAGACAGAACGTGGTAGCTGACCATTTGTCTCGCCTTCCTTCTGAGATCATCAACCCTTCTGGACCCATCACGGAGCATTTTCCTGATGAGCACCTACTGACTATTGGTACTAGGCTTTCATGGTTTGCTGATATAGTAACTACTTGGCATCTCATCAGATCCCATCTGATTGGCCGAAGGCCAAGAAAGACAAATTGCACTCTGATGCCAAGTACTACATCTGGGAAGACCCGTACCTCTTCTGCATAGGTGCTGACCAAATCATCTGGCAATGTGTCCCAGAGGGTGAAATCAATGATATTCTCTCCTTCCATGACCAGGCATGCGGTGGCCACTTCTCTGGACACAAAATCGCATCAAAAATCCTCCAGTGTGGCTTTTATTGGCCCACTTTATTCAAGGACGCATACAATCACTGCAAGGCATGCAGTCATTACCAAACCTTGGGCAGCATGAGCCATCGAGACATGATGCCTTTGCAGCCAATTCTTGTATGCGAAATCTTCGACATTTGGGAGATTGATTTTATGGGCCCCTTTCCTGTTTCGGATGGCTTCGAGTACATTCTGCTGGCTGTGGACTACGTGTCCAAATGGATCGAAGCCATACCGACCCGAACCTGTGATCATAAAATCGTTATCAAATTCATTCATCACAATATCTTCTCACGGTTCGGGATTCCTCGTGCAGTCATCTCTGACGGAGGGACCCATTTCACCAATGCTCAGTTCAGGTCACTGATGACCAAATATGAGGCGTCTCACCGAATCTCTACTCCTTACCACCCTTAGACTAATGGTCTAGCTGAGCTATCAAATCGGGAGATCAAAAAAATCCTGCAGGTCACTGTTCGGCTTGACAAGAAGGACTGATCGTCCCGACTCCGGAAGCTTTGTGGGCTTATAGGACCACCCACAAAACCCAATTAGGAATGTCTCCTTTTAGACTGATGTACGGGAAGGCGTGTCCCTTCCCGTCAAACTGGAGCACAAAGCCAATTGGGTAGTACGGAGGTGTAATTTAGATCTTTCTAAGGTTGGAACCCACAGAAAGCTTCAGATAAGTGAGATCGATGAATTACGCCTTGATGAGTATGAGAACTCGCGAATCTACAAAGAGCGGGTTAAAGCCTTCCATGACAAGCACATATCTAGAAAGATCTTTCATCCTGGTAAGAAGGTCCTACTCTTCGATGCCCGACTCAAACTCTTCCCTAGGAAACTGCGATCCAAGTGGGTCGGACCATATCTTGTCCGACAAGTTTTTGGAAATGGAGCTGTAGAAATCAGTCCGCTCAGCCATGATTCCGAATCTTTCATCGTGAATGGTCAGAGACTCAAACCGTTCATCGATGTAACCTCTACAGATTTAGCTGAGTCATCATTTATCCTCCATTTTCCTTGAGCATATTGCGCCCAGCCAATGGCGTAAAACTCAGTGATCAACAGGAGGCAGCCTGTCATTCTTTTTGGAAAAACCTGAAACCTTTTCTGACACCTCTTCGCACTTAAGGTTCATCCTTTAGGACAGCCGACTCCACCTCAGGTGCTTGCATCTGAGATTAGAAATCATCCGCAACAGTCACCCCGACCCATCCACTCACCAAAATACCTATCCTATTGCATGAACCAAGCTAAATAAAAAAAAAACCCTCCTAGGTTACAATGAGGACATTGCAAATCTTAGGCATGGAGGGGTATGAAAGTGCAAAACTCACAAGAAAAGGTTTCAAACAAAAAAATTCACATATACCAAAAACATCATAAAAAAAATGAGATGAGGGAGGAAATTTTTGTGGACTTTACAAAGGAGGAGGAGAAAAAGAATAAAATGATAAAAATGAGCACAAAATGAAAGAAAAGAGATAGTCATTAGTAAGAAATTAAGGAATTAACCTAAGTTCTAGACCACATTCAGGAAAAGAAATGGAAAGTACACAGTAAGATTAGTAAGAACGTAAACCTTAGGCATGCTTGGATAGACTCTTAGTACCCATTAAGATCTAGATATTCCTCAAGAGGTTGAGTAAAATGAAAAGCTTAAGTATTAGATCTAAGGCTTAGGGAGTATTTGGCCTCGTTAACTAACTTTTGGTTTACGGGACCCAGTAACCTAAGCACCCAAATTTCACACACAGTCCGGTTCAGTAAGCATAAAATATCAAAATCATGCAAAAGCGTTTCAAAAATTCTGAAAATGTCACCTAGAGTAGGAGCGGCCGATCTACACAAGTTGATTTGGAAGAGTTCCCAGCGCGGAGAGGTGGGAAATTCCCCTCAAAGATGCGTAACAAAATATCATCTCCTCAGTGCTTGTCTCTTAGGATATTCACATATCCTACTGGGGGCATATAAGCACTCTGCTGGTTCAGATTCCATGGATGGCATTATCACGAAGTGTCAATTGCCAGGGTCTGAATTTGGCCACAGAACACCATGGACGGGATTATCTCGAAAGCCAGGGTTCTGGGTGTTACCATGGGTGGTGCTATCTCGAAGCATCGACTGCTAGGAACCCTTGAGGATTGATGATGGGGACAAGAAATCTGATACAAACCGTGTTGAGAAGCCAATACTAAGCTAGAATTAAAAAAGAAAAAGAGAGAGAAAACTCTCCAAACATATAAATCTTCTACCTCTCTCTCTTACAAAACGCACTGCGAACTGAACCAAGGCTAAAATTATCCAAAGCACGGTGCTTTAACCACGAACTCCAATAAACCTTAGGTTAGTTCCTGTAGGCCTTAAAAACCTTTGCTAAGGACTAAGGCTAAAGCTAGACAGATTTAGATCTTGGTTGGTACTAGAGTACCTTTTAGGCCTATGGTTGGCATTTTGACCTAATCAAGGTTACAAGAGAAAAAGCACTTATCTAAACTCGATAAGAAATTCATGGTCTAGAACAAAGGTTAAAACCTTAAAATTTTGCTAAGGGACTAGCAAAAGCTAGGCATGGGGGTATGATGAGAGCCTCATCATGAACCCTAACTAGCATAATTTAATCTAAATAAGTGTGAAGAAGCTCCTACAAAACCTAAAGAAAAGCCTAACTCAGAGAATTCTGAATTGAAGAATAAAATAAGTCATGAGGGGTAAAACTATAATTTTACCAAGGCAATAAACAAACAGGGTGTTTAAGGGTCTAAACACAGGTCAAATGAGCTTAATAAGGAAAGAAGTGGGATGATCTGATCTGAAAAGGGTTATAGCAACTTCTAGGAATTAAATGACATTCTGTAACCATAAAAACAAACCCACTTCAATTCACGAGGTTCTAGGCAGAATAAAAATCAACTAAACCCTCTAAAAATCAAGGAAAAATACAAGCTGGCTCTTTCCTGACCTCTTCCTCGCCGCCGTTACTCACCTCTGGGCTCCTTCATCTCCGACGTCGGCAAGTACGCGCCGAGCGTCGCCTCCCTCCCTCTTCGTCAATTAGGTAGGTAAAAACTTTCCCCTCTCCCTCTCTGTTATTTCCCCCTTCCTAATTTACTATTTCAACCCACCGACCACCACTGTCCATTACCACCTTCTCCATCTCCGACTGCCCTCTGGCGAGGCGTACTCGCCACTCCACGCCTCCATCCGCCTCGCCAGCTACCCCTTCCATTCACCACCTAGCACCTCCAGACCACTCCCCGAACACACCCACTCTCACGCACGCAGAGTGCCCTAGGCGCACGGCCACAGGCACTCTCGCCTCTCACCGACCCCCGCACCGCACTCGCCGTGCTCTGGTGAACCTCCCTGGACCTTTTTGACATGGCCACGAGGCCGTTTGCATGTTTCAGGTTTCGCCCTCCTCGCCGCCATTGATGAGCAGTAGGAGCTGCTTAGCAGGTAACTCCAGGTCTCTTCAGCTCCAAGCGAGAGCCCCAGGCGATATGGAAGGGAGCCGCGCACACATCCAGGACTTCACTTGGGGTCGCAAGCCTCAGCTGCTGTCCCAATTGCTCGAAGCCTTCTCCCGCAGGCGCCCGAGATCGGAGGTGGGACTTTAGTCCCACCTCAGAAGTGTATGGGCGCACGCCCATACATAAATTGAAAAAGTGCTATCGGCTGGTTGCCTCCGATAGCACTGGGGTAAGGTCCCTCACCTACTCACCGGGTCTCGTTCGCGACACGCCCATGCGGATCTGACCCGACCCAACTTCCCACTCCTGTGCACTCCTCGCGCACCACCCACACCGGTGCGCCTGGACCCGGGCACGCGACCTGACCCGATTACCTGGCTCTGGGAGAGCTTACCAAAGAGAGATTCAGAGAGAGAGAGATGTGGGGAAGGGGTAGGGTAGGTTTTGCACTGACGTTTGTGTGTGTGTGCAGGAAGGAAGAAAGGAGAAGAGAAGCAGTGGCCGGGACTTAGCAGCGCAGGGAAGAAGGAAGGAAGGAGAAGAGAAGAGGAAGCCAAGAGGAAAAGGAGAAGGAGAGGCTGATCAGATAAGGCATCTGAGCTCTAAATCAGACGTCAGTGAAAAAGAAGAAGTGATGAGACACTCATCATGATCTCTAATTACCCCTAATTAACTAGTCTTCCTAGTTAATTAGCTAGGGTTATGAATATATAAGGGTTAACTATAGAATAAGGGATATTTAGTTAAGGACCTTAAAATAAGTTAAAAATGGAATTTTATCATTCAATTAACATTATTAATAATTTAGATAATAATTGGACTCGAAATCCTATTAATCATTCCCTTAATTAATAAGATAAGTAACCTAAATATAATGTATACCTAAATATGTAATAACTTAAGTGATTTTCCTTAATCTAATAAATTAATCTAAAAAGGTCAAAAATGTAAATTCAAGGTGTAAACATAGTATTTACCTTATTTACTAACATATATAAAAAGTTGAAAAAGATCTAAGTTAAAATAAACCTTCAAAACCTAGGTTTACATTTTAGTCCTTAATATTCATTACAATCGGGTCCTTATTTCTCACATAGGTCCTTAGGTTTTATTACTTCTAAGTCCCTCTTCGTCTTCTTCTCCAGCCGAATGAACAGCTGGCGGCAGAGAGTCACCCTACCGCGCGATCACCACCCTGCCGACATCATTCCTCTTTGCCCAAGCTCCTGCAGCTTGTGCTCACCACCTCCACTTGATCCATCGGTCTGGATCAACCGAAAATCCTATTTTTCAATGGGAGATAACCTCACCGTCGTCGAAGACGACGATGGAGGTTAAGCTCCTCGAGCTTCTTCTTCGGCCAGACCCCGCCCCTCTCTTCGCCGCAAACTACTATAAATACCCCCTCTCACCTCCGATTTTAAGTAAGTTGGCTCCCTTCCTTCTTCTAACACTGTAGCCGACTTCGATAGGCCATTCTTCCAAACCTCCGGCAATTCCCCATTCCATTTTCCGACTTCCTCCGTCCATTTTAAGTAGCCGAGGAAATTCGCCGTGGTCTTCCACACCTCTGACAAAGGCGTCGACCCTAGGATTCCTCTGCTCCACCTCAAATTCTCCTGTCGAAGATCTTTCTTCAACCCTCTGATTTCGTCGTCTACTATGAAACTTCGGCGGAACCCTATTGACCCCTTCGTCCAGGTAATAGTAGACTAGGAGTAGGAGTAGGAGTAGGCTAGCTTAGTTAGTTAGTTTAGTTAGGTTAGAGTAATGTCAGAATTTAGCTTCATCTCCTCCGACTCCGGCGAGTTCCTTGAGCTCGCCAGAGACTTCAATCTTGTCTTTTTATTCACTGTACACCTTCTTTTATCTTCCATGTTCACTTCTAATTCACTTTAACGATTAATTAAATCACCTAAATGCCTAATTCAATTCTCACCTTCACCGACTACTTCACTGTCCATGGTGACAGTAGTCGATTTATTCCACCTTCACTAGGTTCTTTCATCACCTATCACCACTTTAGAACCCTAATCGACATTATATTACCTATTATTTTCATCTATAATTAAATGCCTAAATTTAATTTAGCTCCTGAGCTCGCTGTCCATGGCGGCTCAGGAACATTTCAAACTATAAATTAAATATTTATTTATGATTAATAACATCTGTTGACTTGATTTAACTTCTCAATCGAGTAGTTAAATCAAGTCCTAAGCTTAAACCATTCAAATCTTTTAAGAAACGAACTTACTGTCAAATCTTTTATTTCAACGAACAAATGAAGAATTTAATGTGATAATGAGGTTCCTTGTAACCTCAGGATCATTTTTGGATCAAAAATGGTTAAATTTTGTCAATCTGTACATGCAATTTATATTTTCTGAACTCACTGGAGCTCCGGCGAGCCATTTTTGTGCTGTAGCCTCTTAAACTTGTTAAGTGGCTCCAGAATGTTAGTACATGGATCACTGATCATTTTAAAGATATCTGTTTGATGTTTAAACCAGTGGAGCTTTAGATGTAACTTCATCCCCAACTCCAACGAGTTGGAGAAATCTGTTATAAGGGATTTGAGAAACATTTAAGGACAAAACATTGTAACTACCACTGAACAACTCTGTCGAACACATACTTATTTTAGTCCAAGCGACGAGCCTGAATCCCTAGGAATTAAGGTTGAAACATAAATTTAAAGATCTGAGTGAGTTCTAGATGATGAGAAGACTTTGATTGAGGCATTAATTTCTTAGGAGGAAGCTCTAAACAGAAAGTCAATTTTCGAGCTTCCACGGTCAAACCTGAGTCTGATAATGGTGTTCTGAGCTTGAATTGAGGAATTGAGATGTGGAAATTGTTTCTTAGATTCTGTTTGATGCTTTTAGAAAGAATAAAGTAAGCTCAGATAATGTATTTAGTGAAAATTTTGTTTCTGTCAAGTTGGGTTACTCTTGAACCCAAACCAACAGAAGCACTGTTCTGTTGAAATTCAAACCTAAAACATGCCCAGATTGATTAGTTAAAACCCTTAAAATTAATCTAAATAGATTAGGAACACTTTAAAGTGTCTGTTGCACTTTTTGAAATCCAAAAATCAACCTCTGAAGTTTTCAGAGAAGAGAAAAGCTTCTCTGCAGGTTCTGTAGGTCTTGAGAACTTAAAATCTATCCTAACAGAAGTAGAATTGTTTATATAATATGTACAGACCTTTTAATAGATGAGAGAAGTCCATCTGAGGACTTCCCTGACTTTAATTTCATTTTTTAGGCTTTTTATAAAACCCGTAGAACCCCTGATTTCATCTCTTAAATTGAAGATCCAAACATCATTAAAACATTAAATTGACCCTAAAATTGTGTAGATTACCCTTAGAGCTTTCCAACGAACTTTAAATCATCCAATTTGGAGCTCTGAGTAGAAAGTTATGATCGATTGAATTCGGGTCTGGAAGGGGAATGTTTGTCCCACCTCGGATATCCACGAGCGCGCGCCTGGGTATAAAACTATTTTATTCTTATGGCTATGCAGTCGTCAGCTCTCGATGCACCGGTTCCGATTCTGATCTGATTTGAGCATTGTTCTGTGTGTGTGGGCATTAGCCTGCGGGTGTGTGCACCCTTGGGGGCGTGCGGATGTGAATGTGCCTTGGGAGGGCGAGTGTGGCCTGGGAGGTCGGGTTGAGCCGATGCGGCTCGAAACCATGAACCGATTAAGAAATAAACCGAAACAAACCTAACCGAGATTAGGCGAGGATCGAGTAGGGTCTGGTCCCACCCTGATCTCAGGGTGCTGTGTATCCCCGAAAGGACCTCGCCGCAAATAAAAGAACTTTTGGTTAAAAAAGTAAAAAAAAAAAAACCCCTGGTTCAGCTGAAAGCTTAAGGAAAGAGAAGCCACTAAATGAAGCTAAGTGCTGAAGGATGCTAAGAAGTGTCAAGAAAAAAAAAACTAAGGGAAGAAGAGAAGGAAGGAGAAGATTAAAGAAAAAGAAGAGAAGGAGGAAAGAAGGCAGGAACAACACAAGAAAGGAAAGAAGAAAGAGAGCTCGACAGAGAAGAAAATAAAAGAGAAAAAAGAAGATTAGAGGCTAAGAAATAAAAAGGCATCAATACTTTGAGAGATAAATGAATTTTCTTTTGCATAATTACTTTTTATTCTTAATTGTAAAAGGCATGCTTTAATTGTATAACTTTTTAATTGCCTTAATTTCTTAGAATGATATAAAATTGAAAAAAACTAGCATGTTTACTTGTTAATAAAGTACAACATTTTGAGTAAATATGTTTGCATATGGAATTTTGTATGTTCTTTATAGTTAAATATTTTTGACAAAATTCATGTTATGAAAATTAAACTAGTTTTACCTCCTAAACTTAAAGAGAAAAGAAAAAATTGGTGAATTTGGAGAAAATTATTATGCCTCCCAGTGAACGACCAGGACTCAACGAGTAAAAATTTCTAAAATGTTAGGTTAATTCGATCCTATATTATACAACCGACACAACTTCGAGTTAACCTAAGTGATTTCTTCTACTCTTAATTAAGTAAATTTAACTTAATTACTGAGTTGAGTGAACCCATGTATCATTTTAATGGCGCCATTGCCGAGGAGAAGAGAAGAGGAAGCCAAGAGGAAAAGGAGAATGAGAGGCTGATCAGATAAGGCGTCTGAGCTCTGAATCAGACGTCGGCGAAAAAGAAGAAGAAGCAGCAGCAAGAAAAAAAAAAAAGAAGAGCCAGCAGCAGAAAAGAAAAGAAAAGAAGAAGAAGCCAAGAGAAAGAGAGAGACTGCCGCACAAGAAATCAGAGAAGAAAAGAAGAAAGGAAGAAGAAGCAGAGAAGCCCTTCAGAGAAGGAAGAAAGGAAAGGAAAAGAAAAGAAGAGAAGAAGAGCTTGCCGCAAAGAAGAAGAAAGAAGAGAAGGAAAAGGGAAAAAGAAAGAAAGGAGCAATTTTTACTCTCTTTCTCTCTCTCTCTCTTTCTTAATTTTTGTAAAACATTATATTGTGAATTTATATGCTTCTGGAATTATAGTTTACTCCCTGAGTTCGACCTCAGGAAACTTTTTATTTCCTAGTAACAAATTGTATTAAACTGGTGATCGTTTCTTTGCACTATACTACGACGAAAACCCTAGAGAAGGAACGCGGCCGAACCAAATATCTTCTAATTCTACTATTTTTTCATGCAATTGATTATTAGTTTTTTTTGACATTTTTAATTCTATTTCTAAACAAGATTTTTCTATTTCTAGAGTTTTATAACTATCATGCAAGACCTTATTTTCTTTTTTAAGCAACCTAACTTTGTAATACAAATCTTCATATGCTTGTAATAACTCATTAAAAGTGACTTTAGAATATACCTCATTTTCTGAGCTATAGTTGTTCACCATTAAGTAAAGATGTGCAACTTCCATTTCTTCAAATTCTTTGGAAGATGATTCCGTGCCGGAATCACTATCATCCCAAGTTGCCTTGTATGCCTTTCTTGAAATCTTCTTCTTCTTCCTATCGAGTTCTTTGTCCTTCTTCTTTTCTTCCTTCTTCTTCTTGATCATTGGATAATCTTTCCGTACGTGCCTCTTCTTCTTGCACTCAAAACAAATAATGTCATTTGTAAATTTATTTACTTTCTTACCTTGTTTTCGGATGAATCTTCTAAATCTTCTCGTTAGAAGAGCAAGCTCCTCTTCTTCGTCGGAGTTGGAATCGTCGAAATCCGGCTCCTCCTTTATAGCTTTGAAAGCAAGCTCCTTCTTGCTTATGGATTTTTCTTCATTCTTCTTCATATTTTCCAATTGAACTTCATACGCCATGAAGCTTCTAATCAAGTCATCCAAAGAGAGAGTAGAAAGGTCTTTTGCCTCTTGGATGGCTGTGGTCTTTGGAGACCAATCACTTGTAAGGGATCTCAAAATCTTCCTTACAAGCTGCTCCTCCTTCAGCTTGACTCCAAGGTTCTTCATTGGATTTACGATCTCTCCAAATCTTGTGTACATCTCTTTGATTATTTCACCTTTCTGCATCCTGAAACACATAGCTTTCTGTTAGAATAGAAATATGTGTTTCTGTTACCTTACTTGTACCTTCATAGGTGACTTGCAGCGTGTTCCATATCTCGTAAGCAAGATGCAAATAAAAGCTTGCAACAAATTCCTAAGTCTCCAACAAGTATATTTCTTAATAAAAGTATATAAATTAATCTAACGAGAATACTAACGCGTAAACGAACGATTGAACAATGAAGAACACGATCACCTTTGATGACTTGTTACAAATGGAGAGAGGCCTTGAGAGGAATGCAACAAATCAAGCTTCTTTTTAGCTAGAATAATTGAGAATTTGAGGTGTAGGTAAGGATAGTATTTTTTTGGCTTCTTAGTTGTGTGCAAAAGACACTCAAAGAGTGCTTATATAAGCCACTAAACACCTTCCCTACTATTACTAGCCGTTAGGGCAATTTGGGAAGGTTAGAAATAGGTTTAATTGCAAAATAGCCATTCAGATTGGTCACAACGGTTAGTTGGTACCGGTACTGACTACCTACAGTCAGCCCAACTAAGTTACTAGGTACCGGTACTCATGATGAGTACCGGTACTTGTGACTTACAAATTTGGGTCTAGTGACCTATATGTACCGATACTAGTGATTAGTACCAGTACTTGTAAGGTCCAGGCAAAACCAAGTGCACAAACTGTGACCACTTGGTACTGATACTAACAATGAGTACCAATACTTGTTCACACTTTGCGACTTCGGCCCAAACCTGTGCCTAGCATGTACCGGTACTTATGACCAGTACCGGTACTTGCTACAAGTACCAAATATTATAAGTGTAAGTCAATTTTTAGAGTTATCCCATCTACTCTATATGACTTTATTTTGAAAGAATCGATTTTGAGTTTTGAAATGAATCAATGAATGATATTCTGAACCCTAATTATCTCTACTTTGATTTTAACTCCTAGATTATGTTTTACTTGTTAGGAGACATACAAAGATCTAAAATACAATGAATACAACAAAAACTAACACAAAAGAGAGATGGAACTAGGTTCCAACAACAATCTCAACTGATTTGTAAATAGATTTGGTGGTCTCTCATGGCATTAACACTTTAAGTTTTGATAACCCTATAACCAAAAGTAGGTCAGAAATCTTCAGCCAGTATTTGGGCTTTCAGAAATACAAAAAAGTAGGTCAAGGCTATATTTAGTGGATCATAATGGTAGTAGGTATTGTTGCCTCAATGTGCTTGACACAAAATTAGCATAACTCAACACTTTTTTTCAGTCTTTTTCTCTTTTTCTCTCTTTTTTTTTCTTTTTTTTCTTTTGTTTTCTTTTTCATATCTACCAACACAACGCAATACTCGCACACGTAAATTTTTATTCACGAGGCATTATTAGGGATTGGTGATTTTCAAGAGGATATCGAGTGACTTATTTGGTGGAAGTGCCTACTCTCGACACCAGGAAAGGAATGGATGGGATAGCGTATTTTCTAACCTTTGACACTAACACCTTCCTTCAGCTGGGGATTTCATAAAAGATGGTCGTAACCATCCACCTTAGTCCTAGTTTTATTAGAACCCACTCTTTGTGTATTTGCCTTATTTGGTAGCTCTTAAAAATTCACACAAATAATTTGTATGCAGAAATCGAGAGCAAAAACTATATCTAACTCTGAGTATCATTATCCAATTATCCATAAACTAAGATTCCTTGTATTAGACTTAGAGTACCAGTAGTCACTCTAATTTCCCCTCACAATTATTTGGTGAATTTAATAGAAGATGGTTTGCCTGACTCTCTAATTACTGTCCAAGGGTTCAGAAAAAGAAGCAATGCTTCTTCTCGACAAACTAAATATGTCTATCGATCTTCACAGTGGATCCATTGCAAATTCTACATGCAAGTGTGAAATTATACTAGATTCTAAATTCAAGAATCAGCTAAAGAATAAATCCCCAATAAAACCTTTTGATAAAACTCTATTTTCTAAGGTGTTGGTAGGAAAATTTTTCAGTTTATGTATACTACCCCCCCATGCCTAAGTTCTTGTATGTCCTCATGCATGAATAAAAGGAAAATAAAGTAAGACATGGGGTAAGTGGATAGAAATCATCTCGAATTGTTCCTAATTCTTCATTCAACATATGCTAACACAAACATGATAATCACAATATATAGAACAATGCAATATGCTATTACAGAAAGTATCTACATATGTATAATGCCTCCAGCTAAGCGAAAATTCAATTACACATCCTCGATAAATTTAATAATTTCATCAGGAGGAGGAGGTTCCTAGGCCATAAGTGGCCTGAGGCATTGGCCATTTACCATAGAAACTTGCCCAGATTTTGGGTCCATAATTTGGACCACCCATTAGAATATAGGTGAATCACAAGATACGGGCCAGTCCACTTAGACTTGAGCTTTCTTGCAAGGAATTTGAGTCAAGAATCAAATAACCAGACCTGCTGATTAGTCGTGAATTCCTTCCTCCAGATGTGGCCGTTGTGAAAAGCTTTAGTCTTATCTTTGTCTATTTTTGCATTCTCATAAGCTTCCCACCGAATTTCCTCTAATTCGTTAACCTAGAGCTTCCTTTCATAACCTCTTGCATCGAGGTTAAAATTACACTTCCGCATCGCCCAAAAGGCATGGTGCTTCAGCTTGATAGGAAGGTGACAGGCCTTTCCATACACCATGAGATGTGGCGACATTACGAGCAAGGCCTTGTACGCCGTCTGATATGCCCAAAGTGCATCGATCAATCAATTAGACCAATCCTCCCTATCTTGTCTAACCATCTTCTAGACAATAAGTTTGATTTGATAGTTTGAAACTTCAGCCTACCCATTGGTCTACGGATGATAAGGGGTAGCAATGTGATGATGTACCTTGTATTTTTTCAATAGACCTAGAATGAGCATGGGTGAAGTGACTGCCTTCGTCGCTAATTAGAGCGCGAGGAACTCTGAATCTCGCAAAAATAAATTCCTAAACAAAGGAGATAATGATCTTATGATCAGCCCATCTTGCCAGGATGGCTTCAACCCACTTCGAGACATAGTCAACTGCAAGAAGTATTTACTTGAAGCCATGCAAGTTCAAAAAAGGTCCCATAAAATCGATGCCCCAAACGTCAAACACTTCGACTAGAATGGGTTGGAGAAGCATCATGTCTCTCTTGGTCATACAACCAATCGATTGACATCTCTTGCAACATTTGGCAAACTCGTGTGTATCTTTGAAAATAGTCAGCCAGAAAAAACCTAACTGCAAAATCTTCGCAACAATTTTCTAGATCAAAATATGACCACCACAAGCATCGCTGTGACAAAAAGATAACGCACTAGAAATTTCTAAGTCAGGGATGCACCATTTGATTATCTGATCAGCCCCAATGAGAAAGAGCAAGGGGTCATCCCAGAAATAAAATTTGGCTTCTGAAATGAATTTGAGTTTCTAGTCCTTGGATAAACCCACAAGAATCTTGCCTATGACAAGATAATTCGCAATATCTACATACCAAGGAAACTCAATAGAATTAACAGCCAAAAGAGACTCATCTAGGAATTGATCTGAGATAGGCAGAGAATAGGGGATGTTTTCTAGGTCTAGCCAAGATAAGTGATCCACCACCACATTATGAGCTCCATCTTTGTCGCGAATCTCCACATCAAATTCCTGCAAAGGCAGGATCCATATGATAAGATGAGGTTTGGCATCCTTCTTTGCCAACAAATGTCAGAGGGTGGAATGATCAGTGAAAATAATCACTTTTGACCCAAGTAAATAAGATCTAAAGTTCTCCAACCCGAATACTACTGCTATCAATTTTTTCTCAGTAACTATATAATTACGCTGAGCCTCATTCAGTGTCTTGCTAGCGTAGTAGATTACAAATGGATGGCTTTCCCAGCATTGGCCTAAAATGGCTCCGACAGTGAAATCAGAGGCATCACACATCATCTTGAAGTCGAGAGACCAGTCAGGTGGTTGGAGAATTGGTGAATTAGACACCGCGCTTCATAAGGTCTCACAAGCACTGAGACACGATGAATCAACGTCAAATGGGGTGTCGGCTACCGAAAGATTCGTCAAAGGATGGGCGATTTTCAAGAAATCATGAATGAATCTTTGGTAAAATCTGGCGTGCCCTAAGAATGATCTAATCTGCTTAACTGAGCTAGGTGGAGGTAGTTGAGAAATAACTTCAGATTTAGCTTGGTTGACCTCGAGTCTGTTAGAAGAGATCCTATGACCTAGCACAATGCCATCCCTCACCATAAAATGGATTTTCTCCCATGAAAGTACTAGGTTTATGTCTATGCACGTCCTCAGGATCTTTGTGACATTATCAAGACAAGATGAGAAATCATCTCCGAAGATGAAGAAGTCATCCATAAATACTTCTACATAGTCCACAATCATATCATAGAAAATGGCCATCATGTAACGCTGAAATGTCGCTAGTGCGTTGCAGAGGTCGAAGGGCATTCGCTTAAAAGCGTATGTTCCAAAGGGACTAGTAAAAGTAGTCTTGTCCTGATCTTCTAGGTTAATCGTAACATGATTATGCTTGAAGTATTCATCTAGAAAACAAAAGAAACTATGCCCAGCTAACTTTTCTAAGATCTAATCAATAAAAGGTAAAGGAAAATGATCCTTTTTGGTAGCCGTGTTCAGTTTCCTATAATCGATGCAGATCCGCCACAAAGTCATGGTGCCGGTCGGGAAGCATTCGCCCTTATCATTCTTAATTATGAGTCCTACTTTCTTGAGCACAATTTGAATAGGACTCACCCATTGGCTATTGGAAATGGAATATACAATGCCCATATCCAGCCATTTAATGATCTCCTTGACAACCTCTAGCATATTTGGGTTCAGCCGTCTCTAAGGTTCTCTAGAAGATTTCACCCCCTCATCCGTGTAAATATGATCAATATGAGGAGAGAGTCCCAAGGAGATCAACAAGGCTCCACCCGATAACTACCCTATGTGTTTGTAAGACAGAGATCAATTGATGCTCTTGTTCTGGGGTCAAGTGAGCACTAATAATCATTGGGTATGTTTCACTATAACCCAAAAACACATACTTGAGTGAATTAGGTAAGGGCTTCAATTCAATTACGGATGGGTGGGAATCAAATTCGTGCATGGAAGGAGAAGAATCGGTAGCGGAAATATGATAATCCTGATTTTCGTGAATTCTCACTGATTCCCCACCTATGACATGGTTGGTTGTGACTGCATTAACGGGAATCCGCTTGTCACAGTCACATCATTGATGCGAAGAATGTGTGATTTATTAAAACTAGGGTTTAAGTCGTTGCAACACACAATTTTGCAATTGCTTTTAAAAATTTATAAAACCTAAATAGTGGGGTATCTAGGGTCATCCAAGGAGGCAAGTTTGCAAAATTCAGTTTGCAAAATTCAACGCTCTCACTTGAGAAAGGAGAAATCAACTTTCTTTTTAGGTTTTTAAATATAAGATTTTTTGTTTTTCAAATAACGGGCAACTACGAAAATTAAAGCTGGAAAGAGATTACACCTAACTTGCTAATACTAACACTAAAGTGACAAGCTAGTATTCTCTCTAAACTCACCCTAGGCACGTGGAGGCCTGGGGTAATTAGAGAGAGAGTGAAAAGTGCTAGAAATAACAAAAAAGATGCAACACAATTGAAGAGAAGGTGACTTTAATTAGGTAGAAAAAATGTTTTACACAAGACAAGTAGAGGAATGCTTCTACTCTAAAATAAAAAAATACAAAAGAAGTAAAACACAAATCCTCTTGATGATGGTAGTGAAGAGGAGAGAGTCCTTGCTCCAAGATCAGTTGCTCCTGGGCTTGGAAAGGGTCTCTCCAACTCCTTCCTTGAAAAGCTCCTCCAAGGTGATGTCTTCCTTGGCAAGCCCTGGGGGGGGCATGCCTTTGCTCCTCCAAAGGTCAATGATCTCCACCCACAAATCTCCTCCTAGGGTAGCGTGCACCACCCTCAAGACCTCCTCCTAAGGTCTTCCTTGCCTGGCTACTCCTCTAGCTAGTGGTGGCACAAGAGAGAAGGGAAGAGGGGAAGGCACCAAGGGGATAGAGTGTCCCCTTAATCTTCTTCTTCTCCCTCTTCTCTTGGCCATGAGTATGGTGGGATGAAGGTGGAGAATTATGAAGCCAAAGGATGATAGAAATGGTTGTGGTTATAGGTCTTTTATAGAGTAGAGGGGGTGGAGGTGAGTCTTGACTATGGTTAAGGGAAGAGTGGTGTTATGGATGGCTAAGATATGGAAGTTGGTGGATGGATGGTGGATTAGGGTTGGCGTGGAGGTGGAAGGTTGCATGAGGTGGTAGTTATGGTGGGTGGAGTAGAGTTGGTGCCAACTCTATGTGGGTTGGAGTTAAGGGGTTGGTTGATGTGTTGTATGGCTAGGATTAGGTTGTAAGATGGTAGTTAGGAGATGAGTGACTAGGGTAAGTTGGAGCCAACTTAAGGGATGTGTGGAGGTTTGGTTAAGGGATTTGGCACCAACTTTAGGAGGGTTTAGGTGGGTTAAGTGGCATGGGCTTTGTGAAGGGCTAGGATGGTTCCATGTGGTGGTGGTTGTGGGATCAAGGGTAGATATGAATGTCGCCAAGGTGAAGGGGTGTGGGTGGTGTTTTGGTGCCATTTATATGGTGGTTAGGATGTGGTTAAGGTGATGTTAGGTGGCACCAAGTGTGGGTTTCTAGAAGGGGGTCAGGTGTAGGGTTAGAATAGGTATAAGGGAGATGTGTAGGGCTAGGATGTGGGTGTGTTTTGGCACCAAAAGAGGGGGGTTCTAGAAGGGTGAGTTGGCGCCAAAACAAGGTGTCTTTTGGTGGTAGTTGAGGGGCTAAGGGATGCATGTTGGTTGGTGCCAACATAGATAGGAGTAGGTGGAACTAGGTGGACTTAAGTAGGTGGACTAGTTAGGTGATGAGGTGAAGTTAGGTTGTAGGTGGTGGATGGCCAGTGGGAGCTAAGATGTAGCTAAGCTAAGCTAGCTAGTAGTTAAGTAGAGGAGGAGGTGGGATGGAGCTAGGGTTTAGGGAAGAGGAGTTGAGGAAAGAATGTCCAGAGCTGAACTGGAGCTAGTAGCTGTTGAAGGTAACTGCAGGGAGCTACTTTAGCTGGCTTAGCTTGCTAGGTCTTTGCTAGCTGCTAAGCCAAGCTAAAGTAAGCTGGCTTCTACTGAAATATGCTGAGGTGAGCTAGGTCTGATCTTCCTAGGGAGTACCTAGCTAGCTAGAGTAGCTAAGGTAACTTAGCTCAAATAGGTTAAGCTAAGTGGAGTCCCTGAGAGCTGGACGTGAGATGGCCTGAGCTTTGTGAAGTCATCTTCAGCTGACTTGAGTTGAGTGGAGCTGCAAGTAGCTAGACCTGAGTTGAGGTGGACTCCAGTCAACTTAGCTGAGCTAGCTAGAGCTCCTAGTGAACTGAATGGAGCTAAGGTGAGCTAGACTCAACTAAGTTGAGCAGAATTTGAGCTAACTTGAGCTAGGGTGAGCTAATATGAGCTGCCCTAAGCTACCATTCAGCTAAAATGAGCTGAATGGAGCTTAATGGAGCTAACCCTAACTCAAGTGAGCTGGTATCTAGTTATGATGAGCTGGAATGAGCTTCCTCTTCACCAGTTGCCCTCATGAGTGCTAGGGTTTTAGGGATCTGTTTATCTGTTTGCCCCTAACACTCAAATAAACATATTAAAAATACAATAAAATATGCAATGCATGCCTAACCTAATTGATGCCTAAATTCAACCCAAAAACATGTTTGCAAAGTCAAAATCCTAAGAGATAGGTTTGTTTTAGGGCATAAGAATGATGAATAACCGACGTTTACCATTCATCCTATGTTAGCAAGGGCAAATCAGTACTTGGCAGGATAGGATAATCAAAATCTAGGGTGTCATGATTAGATGAACACCCCAGACAATCAGATCCGTGGGATGAAATGTGCATCGCATTAGCCTCAGTCTCATGTGGATCAAGATCCAAAAACCCTGATAGTGAAGATGAATGTTACATTGGGTCGTTACAAAGGAGCCCAATGTTCCCACAGAAAGCCGAGTCTTCATCTTCACAATCCTTCTCTATCAGATCACAGTCGAAGTTCTGTGATGCCCTAAATATCTCCAGTCTAAGTCTTTCATTTCTTAGAGCTATCTCTATACACCTGGATGCATAGTTGATGTTCGCGCGAGTTGTCGTCAAAAACAAGCGACCCAAAATAATCGATGCATTGCGGAGATTAGGAGGAACCTCCATATTAAGAATGAAAAAGTCCACTTGAAAGTAGAATGCATGGACCTTTACGATCACGTTCTCAACCACTCCCTCAGTGTTTTTACCGATCAGTCAGCCAACTATATGGTAACCAAGGTGGGTTTCAACTCCACGAATCAGAATCGATCAAATACTGCAGTGGGAGTTAGATTAATGGACAAATCCAAATCAAGAAGGGCCCGATCAAATGGAGAATCCTGCAAAAAGCAGGAAATGAGTGGGGTACCAGGGTCTTTCTTTTTTGGTGGTAAGTCAACTAGAATCACGCCGCTAACCTCTTTTGACAATACCGCCTGCCATTCGATTTACTGTTGTCGCTTCGGGGTATAGTAGTCCTTTAAGAACCTAGGGACCGCAGGGATGTGATTTATTGCATTGAGGAGAGGGACCTGAATGTGAACCTCTTTGAACATAGTTCTCAGGTCCTCGAAATTTCACGTAGCTTTTTCCCAGGCTAAATCTTGTATTAGAGCCTCGAGAAAAGGGATGGGAATCTCAGGGTCAATTAGTCTTTTGCCCTTGTCTACAGTAGGTGGCTCCAGAGAAGAAGGAGACAAGCCATCCTGCAGTAGAGGGCAAAAAAAATCATGACTCTCCTGCCTAAGTGGTGGGTCTTGTGTAGTCTTCCCACTCCTCAATGTGACAGCCTTTGCATCGACGTACTGTCCATGAGGTGGTGGAGGAGCAGAAGGGGTAGAATAGGCGGGATTTTGCAGCAAAGGTGGTTGACTCTATCCATAACCAGGTGGTGCAGGAGGTGCTTGTAATACAACATGTACTTGTCCCTGAGGTGCCTAGAACCTAGGCGGGGCTCCCTGGTTCTGTACATATCTTGGGTTAGGGACAGGTTAAGAGGGCAAGGTGATAAACGCTAGTTTATCATGATTCTTATGCCCTAAAATAGATCTAGCTCTTAGGATTTTAACTTCGAAAATGGGTTTTTGGGCTGTACTAGGCATAATAGGCATGCATTACATATTTTTGTTGTCTTTTTGATGAGTTTATTTGAGTGTTAGGGATAAACAGATAGTCAGATCCCAAGAACCTTAGCACTCAGGAAGGCAATTAATGAAGGAGAAGCTCAAATCAACTGGGACTCAGCCTAATCCAGCTCATCATAGCTGGATACCAGCTCACTTGAACTAGGGTTAGCTCATCCTAGCTCCATTCAGCTCATCTTAGCTAAATGGTAGCTCAAGATAGCTCATCTTAGCTCACCCTAGCTCAAGTCAGCTCAGATCCAACTCAACCTAGTTGAGTCTAGCTCATCTCAGCTCCCATCAATTTACTGGGAGCTCTAGCTAGCTCAGCTAAGTTGATTGGAGTCCACCTCAGCTCAGGTTCAACTACCTCCAGCTCTACTCAACTCAAGCCAACTGAAGATGAATTCACCCTAGCTCAGACCAGCTCAAGTCTAGCTCCCGGGGACTCCACTTAGCTCAACTTAGTTGAGCTAAGCTACCTTAGCTACTCCAGCTAGCTAGGCAGTCCCCGGGAAGATCAGACCCAGCTCACCTCAGCATACCTTAGCAGAAGCCAGCTTACTTTAGCTTGGCTTAGCAGCTAGCAAAGAACTAGCAAGCTAAGCCAGCTAAAGTAGCTCCTTGCCATCTTGTTCAGCAGTTATTAGCTCCTATGCAGCTCCAGACAACTCTCCTTCATCTCCTCCCCTCAAAACCCTAGCTCCTTCTACTCCCTACCTTACTCATCTACTAGCTAAGCTAGCTTATCTAGCTTAACTTAGCTACACCTCAGCTCCCATGGCCATTCATCCACCTTAGCTATCCCTAACTCCACCTTCATAAGCTTCCACTTCAAGTCCACCTAAGCTCCACATAAGCTACCCTACTTGAAGCCAACTCAACCACACCTCTTCACCCCATGTATACCACTAAATGCCACCAAGGTGGCACCAAAACCACCATAACCACCTCCTTTTGGCGTCACCTTTTTCCCTCCAAAAAACCATCAATCTCCACCCAACACCTAAGCCTTAAACCCATCTCCACCATCCACCTAACCTCCCCTTCTAGAACCCCATTTTGGCACCAACTCAAAGGACACCAAAGGGGGTAACCACCACCATAACACCCCTATGTGCCCTTCCATTTGGCACCACCTATTCCTAGCCCTTGGATCCCACACCCACCTCCAACAATCCATACCATCCACCAATCCATCTCCATGGCAACCCCCCCATCTTCACCTCTATATAAACCCTTCATATCACCACAAAAAAAGCATCCTCCCTTAGTTTAATTCCACCCTATACCCACCTATAACCCACATGCAGGAAGAAGAAGGAAGGAAGAAGATTAAGGAGGTTATCCCTTGCCTCCTTGGTGCCTTCTTCCTCTCCATTCTTCTCCTTGTGCCACGCCAAGAGGAGGTGCAAATTCTTATCAAGGAGGATGGCCAGGCTTTAAAGGAGATTCTTGGGTAGACGTCGACCCTTGGAGGAGCAAGGGCACGCCCCATCTAGGGCTTGCTAGGAAGGACACATCTTGAAGGAGCAAATCAAGGAGAAGAAGAAGTTCTTTTCAACTACAGGAGCAGCTGTAGTTGGAGCAAGAGCCTCTCTTCTTCACCAACATTCAGAGGATTAGTGTTCTGCATATTTTGTATTTTAGTTGCTAGTAGTAGAAACATTCCTCTACTAGGGTTTTTTGTAAAACACTTTTTCATTAATCAAGTTGCCTTTTTCTTAATTAGTTTTTGTCATAATTTTTGTCACTTTATCTTTAGTGCACTCTCACTCTTTCTTTCTAATTACCCTACGCCTCCACGTGCCTAGGGTGAGCTTAGAAAGAAATCATTTCTTGTCACTTAGATATTAGATATTAGGTGTTAGTCTTTCCCGCTATCAATTCGCATTATCTTGTTATTCAAAACCATAAAAATTATCTATTCAAAAATTACAAAAAGAAAGGTGAATTCCGTATTCAAGCAAGAGATTCCAATTTTACAAACTTGCCTCCTTAGATGACCCTAGATACTGCCACTATATAGGTTATAAATTTTAAATGCGAATCGATTTTTGCACGTTACAATGGTTCATAAAACCTGCATTTTATAAACCGCGTAATTTTTCAATCACAAGGCTCCGTGCGATCTATGCTCCTGCAGCAGCTGATTCTGCATATTCTATATGCTCTGAATCTGATCGACCATAGCTTCCATAATCTACAAATTGTCATGAGTCGATTTCCGCATTAGCTCCTACAGTTCCTCTTTTAATGCCTCCAAAGGGTCAGCCTGCTTTGGAGAGTGATTGGTAGTTCGTTGTAGCGGTTGATAAATAAAGCGTGATTGCTACTAAGGCAGGAATGGCTACTGCCTCGAGTATGTATTTTACACATTCTCATATGTTTGGTCTGGTAGTTTGGATCTTGATTTAGTCTCTGTGAGTTACCAAGCCAGGAAAAGTTAGGATGCTAGCTCCAACTAGGATTATACGTCTGATGATAATGTCATTAGCAGCCATATCTAGCTTTAATTAGTCATAATCAATAAATAAATGATACTACATAACCGCCAGAAGATCATAATTTACTGCAAATCCATTCTATGAGATGAACAGTAAAACAGGAGTAAAACTATAGTTTTAACAAAATATCCTAATTTTATAACAATCATGAGGTTTTCTAAGGGTTAAATAAAGGTCAAATGGTCATAAATGTTTAATAAGTGGGTTCATGCAAACAGAAACGGGTTTTCATGCGTTTCAAGAATTAAATGACATCTCAAACCTTAAAAATAGACCTGCTTAATTCACTGAGGTTCTGGTCAAGATAAAACTCACCTAAACCTTCTAAAAATCATAGAAAAATATTCCCTAAGGTTTGTTATGCTTGATTGGACCATTGGAACCTATTCTGACCTACAATAGAGTCTTAGACAAATAGTTGCCCTAATTTAGGTTTCTATGTAATTTACTCAGTCAAACTTAGTCAAAACCTAAATCTGACTTTACCATCAGATTCCTTGGGTATAAATTAGGTTTGTACCAAAATTTGGGCCCAACCAGAGATCATATTGACTTAGTTTGCATTTCAGTCCAATCTAACTCTTTTTATCACATACGCACCCCTAACTTTTTGAATTCCTTACACATGGGTCCCTAATTTTGTCATATTCTTTGTAGTCAGGTCCCTCCATTATTGTGGAGGAACTCCTACTCCGGCAACCATAGACTAGGGATTTCTCCCTGAATGATGGGAGGATCCCTTCCAAAATTGGAAGGGAGACTCCTGAGAGATTTTCCTACAATTTGAGTCACATCTTGGGCTCTAATTGTTGCCCAAATCCTCATGAGAATTGTTTGAAGGATCGGGTCTCCATTTTCGTGAAGGTTCAAAGTTTCTAAGCTTGGTTTCAAAGCTTGGGAAGCTCTCTTGAGACCTATATAAGGACCCATGAGGACAAACCGTCCTTTTGAGCTAGGTTTTGGCCTAAAAACCCTCTTCAAACTCCTTCCTCAGCCATCTCCGACTTAGCTTCGGCGAGCTCTCCCTCCGTCATCCTACGGCCTCCCAACGGCCAAATTGGGAGTTCTACGTTCCTCCCCTCCTTCGTCCACTCCTCAATGACCAACTCAGGGGCTCCTTGATATCCCTCTTCCTTGCTACACTTCCACCGGAGTTTTCACCTTCCCCTATGCCGACCAATCAAAGCCGATGCCGTCATTGCCTTTTCATCCATTAGTTTAGGACCCTTAGCTTTCTCCCTCTCTCTACTCTCTTTCCCCCTCGTTATCCTCCTGCTTTGACCCACGATCACCGGCCTCCCCCTCCATCTTCCTTCGCTTCGGCCGAGCTCCAGCGAGGTCGAGAGCTTGCTACAAGCCACTGTTCACCTCGTCAGAACTCTCAAAATGTCCACCGTGCCCTACTAACCAAAACCCCTCAAGCAATTGAGGGGATTGGACCACCAAACACCCTACCGAACACACCCACCTTCGAGCTCCCTCTCCGCCATCGCCGCCATCACGGTTGACATCTTCTGCCCTCCTCCGACCTTTTCTTCATTGCTATTACTCCCAGGCCTCGCAGACCACCTTCTGGACCTTTCCCAAGTCTTCAATCAAAGACCACAAGAGTAGCAGCTACTTCAATTGAAGGTGCCATCAATATTGCGCACACAAAGGAAGGAGGGGGACAATAGTCCCCCCTCATGAAGGAAAGAAGAGGCAGTAGCGGATAAAAGAGATTTGTGCTCTGGACTGTTTGCCCAAGAACATTGGGGGGTCGAGTCCCCCGCTTCATGCGCTCCGCGCCTCACGCCTCACTCGTGCACACATGCATGCTGGTCTGGCCAAACCCGATTACCCGGATCCTAATACCCGATTATGACGTAATTATTTGAGAAGAGGGAAAGGAAAGAGAAGAAAGAGAGAGAGGGGTAGAGGGGGGTTTTGCTCTTCAGGACAATCTCCCAACACTTAGCTGCAGAAGAGAAGTTGACTCCCTTATGCTATGGAGGAGAAGAAAGGGGAGGTTTGTGAAAAAGAAGACTTTGAAAAAGAAGGAAGAATCCCTGTGCTCATGCTATTAAGTCATCAAACCTGGCGTCCGACTTGGTTGAAAACACTAAGCCCTTATTTGAGGCACTGTGCATTTATTTGATTTATTGAGTAATTGACATGTATATGCTTAAAACTAATAATTGGTGATCTAAATCACCATTATTTTGTCTCAGACATCTTTTTGCCTCATTAAACTCTTGATATACTCTTTCTTAGTATTAAATATCATTTGAGTAGATTGTTATTCATTGAGTATCATAATTCTTGGCTTAATTATTGTGCTCATTTCTATTTTGATTAAGATTAACGCGTGAATGCAATACTTGCTCCCAGTGAACGACCTCGAACTCATTTCTTGATTCTGAGTTATAAATTATATTTGTTGTTCGATCAATTGAGGATTTGAACTATGACGACGATAATATAAACCCTTGATAGATCGCTTCAACATTTTGGCACCGTTGCAGGGGAGCAATGTGCAATTCACCGCTATTCTTTGTTTTATCTGATTATATCTGAGCACTAACTTGCCCTTGTTTGATTTCTTGTGGTTTTTGCGAGGTACATCACGAGGCGATCTTCTGCATGATTCAACCACTCCAGGGCAGGTAATCTTTCTTCTTCCCTAATCTTCTAATCCTTTGTAGAGAGAAAAGGAAACAAATCAAGTAGGAACTACCTGCCTTATTTTATTAGTAAATCATCATTTAAAAAGGTAAGTTTCCTGATTTACGAAAAAATTTCTTATCTGATTGAAGTTTGAAGCAATTCTGTTTAAGAATTCCCTACCCAAATTTCCTGTGCCTATTAGGAACTACGCTGAATTTCCAAAATCACCTTGGGCTAACACACTTCTTGCTTAAAGCCCAAGGTGAACATTTTGAGATTTAATTGAACTTGGAAATAGAGCCAATTAGGATTTCAACATCTAGGTTTGGAAGTGCTAGTTCACATTTGCCTACATTAAAGAGAATTAACCCTCCCACATTTGTGTGCTATCCAAGCCCCTATTTGAAAAGATTTAATCAAGAAAAATCCTAAAAATTAGGCTCTAAGATTCACTTGAACTCTAAAATTGTGGACCTAATAACCTGAGAGTCAATTCAGGGTGATTTCTGGGTCTTGACCTAGATTTCATTCTACCATCTTTAGGGTAGGTCAGGTGAAGTTGGTCTACTTTGTGGGCCAACCAATCTCCAAATTAGGTCACAAGTCAAATCAACTTCTAATCAAGTGAAATTCAAGGCACTAACTAGGCTAAAACTGGTAGACTTAAGGTCTTAAGTCCGTACATTCCGGTCTACTTGGAACCACAGTGACAAGGAAGGTCAGGTGGGGGAAATCCTGTAACCCGTGGGGACGTTCTACCATGTAGGGGTCTTTGCGGGGATCTCCCTTCCTAGCTGCCAAGGTATTTCTCAGGTGTACGGATTTCTAATTGTTGGGAGATCGTAGATCGCATTTTTGATAAAAGCGTCGTAGTATAGTTGCAAAATACGATCCAACAAAGATATTGTTTTGAAAATAACAAGACTTTGAGTCCCGATCGTTCGTCTCTGGGAGGCGTTGTTTTTGCCTTTGAAATCGATCTTTATTTTTAAAGTCGCTCTACTTTATTTAAAGACGCACGCCAGTTTCCAATCTCCTAACTAAGATTTCACCGTTCCTGTTATTAACTCGGATCACATGCGCATGCGTCAAGTAAATCACGAAAGTAAACATGTGAGTTTCTGTGTGCACGATTTCAGTGAGGTGGTGACTAGTTATGGAAAAAGCATTTATTGTCAGATTTTCGCTATCCTCCGGAAACGACATGCTGGTGTGTAATATATAAACAGTTAAAGAAGAGGCACTTAAATCACGCAAATATGATAATCATTCAGCTCGTGGTGATTTCAAACGCATAAGAGATATATATATAAAATGAAATTTCATTCATCATTGGGGAGTTGTTGCACAAGGAAATCTAAAGAAAAGCTTATACATGAATGCTTAAAAATTAAATCTAACTACCAGAAAACGATTGCATACAAGAATCAACGGGGTGATTTCGCATGCATCATTGGTGGAGAAGTAAGACTATACTACTAAGAAGTAAATGAAAGCAATAAAGATTATAAAGAGCATGATTTAAAGCTAGAAGAATAGAGGGCATTCAGGGGTGGTCCCCGATGGCCTTGGAGTGGTCGAGAGAAGAAGGAGGGACGGCCAATGGAACTTAGGCCGGCCCTTGGAGAGAGGTAGGGTTGATGCAGCATCCTGGCATGGTGTCGTCCATGGTGGTGGTAGTGAGCTCGTGGAGGTGGAGTAACTATCTAAGTGGAGGTGGAGTGAATGGCACCAATGGAGTGCAATTACCAAAGAAGTGAATGGGTGCAAATGGCCACCCAAGGGGTCTTTTTATAGACCTAAGGGAAGCTCTCTAGAGAATTATGGAATTCTCTAGAGAGGCATAATTCTCTAGAGAGGCCTGTGGTGGGAGCTCGTGGGAGAGTGAGAGAGAGAGGGTGGATAGTGGTTTTTAGATCCACCAAATGTGGATCTAAAAATTGAATGGCTCTTGGTTGTTATTTTTGGCAACCAAGGCAACCACACATGGTAGAGAGTTCTAGAGAATTCTAGGCTAGATATTTTCGTGTGGATGGTGTGTGTGTGTGGGTGTCTGTGGGTGTGTGTGGGTCGAAACTTAGGTGGCTAGGTTGATTAGGTTCAAGGTATGTCTCAAATTAGGGTTATAAACCCTAATTCACTAAGGTAAAGTGCAATTAATCTTAATACATTGAGTGTGTGAAAACTTAATTGAGAGTAAAACAACTCAATTAAGTTAGGTCTAGGTCAATTGGACTCTCACTGAGTCCAATTGGACAGTGTGTGCTGAGATCAGGGTTCAATTGGACTCAATGACTCCAATTGAATAGACTGATGGAATTGACTAAGATCCAAGTCAATTAGGTTTAGTGAGGACCTAATTAGGTCTTTAGGGAGGTCTAGAGGTAGTGTACTAGGGTTAGGGCACCTTAATTTAGGTTCCTATGGGGTTGGAATTGGGTTTAGGGACCTAGAGATCCAAGATCAAGGCTTAAATCTCAAAACAGGAATTGGAGAGCAGTAGCAGACGTCTTATACTCAAAAATCAGAAGTCCAGACTTGTTGTCTGGACGTCCAATCAAAGTCAGGAAGGATTTCAGGTTCTGTTTTGGGTATTCTGCAGAAATTGGACGTCTGACAAAGTGTCTAGACGTCCAATAACACTGCAGAAGTGGGTTTGAAGTGTGCGGGAGTTGGCTAAGGGTCATGGACATCTTAAAACTTATCTGGACATCCAGAGAAGGGTTGGAACTAGGGTTTTAGGGCTTCCTAGGGTGTTGTGACCTAATCTAAGGGTGGCTAAGGCTTGGGGAATTCTCTAGGCTATCCTAGGGCTAGAATGGACCTAAGCTCCTCACATTTTACTGCTTTATTCCTACTTAATAGAATAACAAACTTTTAACCCCCTTACATTATTATTCCTACATCTAAACCAGGCCTTCTGCTCCAGCTCTGCTACAACTCCCATTATTCCTGATCCAACTTCAGATCCAGCTCCTGATCAGCTTATTCCCTGCAATCAACATAATGCACTTAATCAGCACATTATAACATTATTTTATGCATAGCTAAAGGAAAGCGGTAAAGATGCAGATAATGCGTATGCATGCATGAATAACCCTAACTTATGCTAAGTCCTAGCTTAATCTAGGCCAATTAATACCTATGGTTGCTGCGCAATCACTAATTCAGAGGTATCATCCATCTCGAAATTGCCTTAGTCGTCCAAAAATCTTTGGGTGCCTTGATTGGGTCCAAATAACATCTGGTCCCTCATCTTTTCTACAGAGCACATACACAAAAAGGTCATTAGGTTTTTTTTTAACCTAAGAGACCTCACTAGATCTTCTTGGGAATTTCTTTCGGATCTAATCAACTTCAATCTAACCTGAGTTTGATTCAACATCCTAATTCCACCATCCGATTCGAAAATGCAACCTGACATTTTAGGAAAACTGTTTAGGAAACCTGAGTCCTAAATGAGCATAAAATAGAAGATGATTGAGGTTGCTCTTAAAAACCATGATGATTATTTTAGGACCTCAAATCCAGTTAGTAGGATTGTTGAACGTACGAATCGCTACGCTAACGTGTTTGGTTTTAGAAAACCTGTCATTGTAGCTTGAAAGCGAAGAATTCGTGTTCAACAAATAAAATTTATACCGAAAAGAATTCTGGGTCGAACACAAGGAGGCTACGTTGATCTATATTCGCAATTATATTTTTTTAGGATTTTTGATAAGCAAGGCGATATAATTACAATGGAGCTATCAAACTAAAAGAAAGAGAGAGAGATCGGACGGGGAAAGTAATTCGATTTAAAACTATCTAATTATTTACAATAAATAGAAGAGAGAGAGAGAGTAAGAGAGAAAGAGAATATTAGACAGAGAAATCAAAATGAGATGTAGAATAAACAAGGAATTTATCATTAAGGAGATTGTTCATTTCACTCTTACAACTACAAAGCATAAAACAATTACTCTAGAAAGCGATAAATTTACTCTAGAAAGCATTAAAAGAATGGAGGGAGAAATGTCCTCCTCGACGATTGCTTGGAGGACGAGCAAAACTACACTAGAAAGCAGAAAATCTATACTAGAAAGCAGTAAAAAGAATAGGGAGAGAGAAATCCTCCTCGACGGTCGCTTAAAGGACGAGCCAGACGGGACGACGCCTGGACGAAGGAGAACGAAGCAGGACGAAGGATGAGGAAGCAGAAGAACGGGAACGGAGCAGCACGCCGTCGTCGTCGCAGGATCCACTTCCGAAGGGGAACGAAAATTTGGACTTTATCTCGCGAGAAGCATCCCGGGTGTGGGACAAGCTTCTCTTGAGCTTTGGAGGGGTAGAGAGGAGAAGGAAGGGATGAGAATTTCGTATGGAGGGGGTCTCCTTTTATAGTTGTAAGGAGTGGGGGCAAAATGGTCATTATATCTTCAAAATAATAAATGAGGGGTCTTTAGTAACGGATAAATCCGTCACTAAAGCCCCCAACGTAGGTGTAGCTTCCGTGCCTACGCGCGGCTCCTCAGCTACCCGCTTCCTCAACGCCATCGCACGTTCATTGATTCTCAGCCATCCGATCGCGAGATCGGACGGCTTAAGACGCATCTCCGCCCGCTGCTGCGCCCGCCTGGCGCGTGCGATCGCGCGTGACGCCGCGCGTGCAATAGCGCGTGAACACTATCGGGCGCACGCGGTCGTTGGATTGCGATCTGACGGTTGATGAAGGCACGCCCGCTCGCCTCAGAAATCGCTTGGCGGGGCTCGAACGCGCGCCAGCGCCTCGCGATAAGGCGCTGGACCGCTGCGCTGCCTCGCCCAAAAGGTCACGCGGATGACTTTAAAGAGCCGCGTCCACAGCCGTTGGATCGAGATCCAACGGCGGAGAGGGGGCGGGTGCGCGGTCTTCATAGAATGGAAGCGGCTATTTGGGCGGCTGAGATGGCGCCACGTGGTGCCATCTTGGCCGTCCATCTTTTGGAAGTTGTAGATGGTGCCACGGATGTCGGATTGACTCGATTTTTGTGTCGTTGGGCTGCGATCGTCGATCCGAATTCATCTGTGCGGTCGGATTTGTCATCTGAAGTGCGGATTTACACAATCCTGGCCCTTGATCTTCTAGGGTTCCCCGGTCACTATCTGATGCTACGAATGTCTGATTAGGGCAATCTTGGAGTCGTTGAACTCCAATCGTCGCCCTGATCACATCCATATGGTTGGATCTTTGATCTGAGGCCCCGATAAAATATTTGCCCTGTCCAAGCACATAAAAGGAGACAATTAACCTCCATTTTATTCAAACTACTCTAAATGCAAGATGATGCATGTTATGCAATATTTATATCATGAAATGCAATCCTATGCTTAAGAACATGCATAAATAGACATCTTAAGTAGTGTAAATGTGTTTACATCAAGGATTCAAGTTAATATCCCAGAAACAACAACCCACATCATGAACCGTGCTGGACAACTCTTCACACAAATGATACACTATTCAAATCGGTATGATCTTTTAACTGAATACAGTGAATTGTGGAGACTACACAATGCTGAGTATATACATTGTTTGTCCAATCCACACCTTTGGGGTATGTACCAAGGTCTTATGGAAAAACATGGGTGTATGTTGAATACATTACAACAAACCATTAATCAAAATTACCCATACATCCCTTCAGAAATTGATGAGACACCTTGGAACAACATTGAAGATCAATACGATTTCCCAGAGCCCAGGGAAGAGAATCAAGGTTGTTGTGGACCCCCAACCCAAATAGAATCTGATTCAAATCATGTGCAAATTGATATGGCTGATCTTGAGATGAGTTGGGAGGATCCCATTACAGGTGTTCCCGATTTAGAGCCAAACCTAGAAAATCAAGAGCCTGGTTCACCAAGCTTTGAATTCCCAAACACCTGCAATGATACATTTAAAATATAACCTCTCGAGAATGTAAATCCCAAGCCTTATCCTGTTAAGGTAATTCTCGAGAATGATTTTGACATCCCTATAGAGCCCAGCCAAGATTCTAGTGATCCTATCCTTACCCTTAACCTATAATCTGGATTCGATCCTATTTGGGATAATCATGAGGCCCAAAATGATGAAAGTCTGATCTTGAATTTGAATTACGATTTAGGGCCTGTATTTGATGATTACACCCCTCCAGACTCCTCTAAAATACAGATTGATTTTCAAAAGTCATGCCAATTTACGATACAAAAACTGAGGAGCTGGAAGAGTTGGGATTCAATTGACTCTATCCTAGGAGCCAAGAACCCGAGCCTATACCCATCAAGGGCACCTTTTTAAACTCGAAATCTGAAATTAGGACAAATCCAAATCAAGTTTCCTATTCTACATCTCTTGATCATTTCCATGGTGGAACCTCTGATCTGGAATTGACTTCAGAACACAGTCTTCGCAAGTTCTCCAATGGCTTCGAATCCTACTCTGATTTCGAAGAACCTTTGTTTCCTGACAATTATGAACCAGTTTACTACCTGAGCATCCATGATCCGTTCCTCAACTCTGACTCTGATGTCCCTGATCTCAAGATCACTGATTCAAAATCAAGTTCTAATGTGATGGAATCATTCCTTTATGATCTGCAGGATTCAGAAGCAATAAGTGTCAAGAGTGTCGGCACTCCAGAATTCAAATCTTTTATTGACTTAGATTTCCATGATCCTATAAGCACTCTCCAGGCATTTACATTTGATTTTGATGAACACTACAAGGACTCTCTAGATGAACCGACCTTTGAACCTTTTCTAGAGGAGCCTTCAACATGTATAATTCTAGATGAAGCCATCTCTTCTGCATCACCTTCGGAACCTTCTCGAATTCGATCCCAACCTTGGCCCACCATCGGAATCAATTTCTACTCTAATTCTCCTCTCGAAGATCCGGTTTAATATGATTCTTCTGCTCATTTTGATCGGGTCTACTAATCACATCCCATCCTTTACTGATCACTCTTGTAGGGTTCCTACATCCTCCATAGACTCTTTTGCATTCAAGGATCCCTACTCTGGCTAGGTTGAATCAACAGGGTTCCTGCAAAAGTTAGGCATGGGGCTATGATGATAACGTCATCATCAGTCATATCTAGCTTTAATTAGTCATAATCAACAAATAAATGCTCCTACATAACCGCCAGAAGACTGTAAATCACTGCAAATCCATTCTGAGAGATAAACAGTAAAATCGGGGTAAAATTATAATTTTAACAGAATATCCTAATTGCAGAACAATCACTGGATTTCCCAGGGGTTAAATAAAGGTCAAATGGTCATAAATGTCTAATAAGTGGGTTCATGCAAACAGAAATGGGTTTTCATGCATTTCGAGAA
Source organism: Thalassia testudinum (assembly GCA_037157565.1). NCBI lineage: Eukaryota > Viridiplantae > Streptophyta > Magnoliopsida > Alismatales > Hydrocharitaceae > Thalassia > Thalassia testudinum. The sequence goes on along the minus strand of JAZHRO010000055.1, from coordinate 137,428,109 downwards.
TTAAATGACATCTGAAACCTTAAAAATAGATCTGCTTAATTCACCGATATTTTGGTCAAGATAAAATTCACTTAAACCTTCCAAAAATCATAGAAAAATATTCTGGTATGCTTGATTTGACCATTGGAACCCATTCTGACCTAAAACAGAGCCTCAGATGAACAATTGCCATAATTTAGGTTTCTGTACAATTTACCTAGTCAAACTTGGTCACAACCTAAATTCAACTTCACCATCAGATTTCTTAGGTCCAAATTAGATTTGTACCAAAATTTAGGCCCAATCAGAGATCATATTGACCTATTTTGCATTTCAGACCAGTCTAACTCTTTTTATCACATACGTACCCTTAGCTTTCTGAATTCCTTACAAATGAGTCCCTAATTTTATCGTATTCTTTACAATCAGGTCCCTCCACCATTATCACAGAGGAACTTCTACTCCGACGACCTTCGACTAGGGATTTCTCCCTGATTGATGGGAGGATCCCTTCCAAAATTGGAAGGGAGACTCTTGAGAGATTTCCCTACAATTTGAGTTGCATCTTGGGCTCTAATTCTTGCCCAAATCCTCATGTGAATCATTTGAAGGATCTGGTCTTGTATTTTTGTGAAGCTTCAAAGTTTCCAAGCTTGGTTTCCAAGATTGGGAAGCTCTCATGAGACCTATATAAGGACCCATGAGGACAAAACATCCTCCTTAGCTAGGTTTTGGCCTAAAAACCCTCTTCAAACTCCTTCCCCGGCCATCTTCGACTTAACTTCGACGAGCTCCTCCCTCTATCATCCTACGACCTCCCAATGGCTAAATTGGGAGTGCTACGTTCCTTCCCTCCTTTGTCCGCTCCTCGACAACCAACTCAGGGGCTCCTAGATCTCCCTCTTCCTTGCCGCACTTCCACTGGAGTTTTCAACTTCCCCAGCGTCGACCAATCAAAGCCGGCGCTGTCCTTGCCTTTTTGTCCATTAGTTTGGACCCTTAGCTTCTCCCACTCTCTACTCTCTTTCCCCCTCGTTATCCTCTTATTTCGACCCATAATCACCAACCTCCCCCTCCGTCTTCCTTCGCTCCGACCGAGCCCCGATGAGGTCGAGAGCTCACTACAAGCCACCGTTCGCCTTGCCACAACTCCCAAAATGTATGTCGTGCCCTACTGACTAAAACCCCTCAAGAAATTGAGGGGATTGGACCACCAAACACCCTACCAAACACACCCACCTTCGAGCTCCCTCTCTGCCATCGTTGTCGTCATGCGCGACATCTTCCGCCCTCCTCAAGCCTTGTTCTTCGTTGCTGTTACTCCCAAGCCTCGTAGACCACCTTTAGGAGCTTTCCTAGGTCTTCAATCAAAGACCACAAGAGCAACAACTACTTCAGCTGAAGGCGCCATCAGTATTGTGCACACGAAGGAAGGAGGGGGACAATAGTACCACCTCGTGAAGGAAAGAAGAGGCAACAGCAAATAAAAGAGATTTGTGCTCTGGGTTGTTTACCCAAGAACACTGAGGGGTTAGGTCCCCCTCTTCACACGCTCCATGCCCCACGCCTCGCCCGTGCACACATGCACGCTGGTCTGGCCAAACCCGATTACCCGGATCCTAATACCCTATTATGACGCAATTATTTGAGAAGAGGGAAAGGAAAGAGAAGAAAGAGAGAGAGTAGAGGGGGGTTTTGCTCTTCAGGACAATCTCCGAACACTTAGCCGCAAAAGAGAAGTTGACTCCCTTGTGCTGTGAAGGAGAAGAAAGGGGAGGTTTGTGAAAAAGGAGACTTTGAAAAAGAAGGAAGACGCCCTGTGCTCATGCTGTTAAGTCGTCTGGTCATCAGACCCGATGTCTGACTTGGTTGAAAACACTGTGTCCTTATTTGAGGCACTGTGCATTTATTTGATTTATTGAGTAATTGACATGTATATGCTTAAGACTAATAATTGGTGACCTAAATCACCATTATTTTATCTTAGACATCTTTTTGCCTCATTAAACTCTTGATATACTCTTGCTTAGTATTAAATATCATTTGAGTAGATTATTATTCATTGAATAACATAATTTTTTGCTTAATTATTGTGCTCATTTCTATTTTGATTAAGATTAGTTCATGAATGCAATACTTGCTCCTAGTGAACGACCTCAAACTTATTTCTTGATTATGAGTTATAAATTGTATTTGTTGTTCGATCAATTGAGGATTTGAACTATGACGACGATAATATAAACCCTCAATAGATCGCTTCAACAATGTCTCCGAATACGAGTTATTACACCCATAACCTTGGATAGTGTTGACATCTTCGTTAGGCGAAGATGTCTAAGATGTAAATTCATTAAAGGAATACACACTAGAATCATTGTGGGGTGCGTAACCCTAATCTTTTGGTGCCAGATTGAGATTATTAATGGGTTCCTGATATGTAGGATCTGTGAAGATGGAGAAGAAACATCTTGAGTGGGTGCTAATGTCCATATCAACTTTGGCAAATTTGGCGTAAGCTTCATGGACATTAACTCGCTGCTGTCTAGGCCGCTGGAACTGCTTCATCGACGCAACATTCATTAAGTTCCCCGCTAAGGACTCAAACAACTCAAATGCTCTATTTTCGTCCTTTGCGAGGAAATTCCCATCGCTAGATGCATCAGCCAGGTACCGATGTATGTCATCTAGCCCATGGTAGAAGATTTGTACTAAGTGTCATTTGGGCACACCATGGTGCAAGCATTTCTTGAGAAGATCATGAAATTTATCCTAGGTGTCATGTAACTTTTCCCCTGGTCCCTAGGAGAAAGTCGTATCTGCATGCCTCATCGCATCACCTGACCAATCGAGAAGAAATTTTGGAAAAATTCACGACATAATTCCGCCCAGGTTCCAATTGGCCTCCCGATGGTCTTGAATCAATAAGAAGCTTTATCCTTAAGAGAGAATGGAAAAGGCTTCATGAGAACAATCCCTAAACCAACGTTTCTGGGTCGAATCGTTTCTGCAATTTGGCTCAGATCCTAGATGTGCTGGAAGGGTGATAAACGGTAGTTTATCATCATCCTTAATACCCATTCACATCTAGTTCCTAAGGTTTTGTCAATTGCATTGCATTACCTCACTGCATTTAGCATGCATTTGCATTTAGGGTTTAGAGCATGCATTATCATTTATTTTACATTATCTTATGTAATTACCATTTGATTGCTAAGGATGAATGCTTTGGAAATCATAAAAGCCTTGATAGTATGGAAGGCACAAGGAATAACGTGAAGATAGTTCAGGAAAGCTCCTTCCATCTCCTCCACTACTTAGCTAAGCTATTAACTAGCTTAGCTAGCTCCTCCACTACCCCAACTCCTACCCTACCCCCTCTACACCTTAATGGTCGTCCACCTACATTAAAACCACCGACCATTGGCACCTAAAATGAACTCCTTGGCACCCTTTCCATGGCACCAAGGAAGCTTCCTAACCACCCTCCTTGGCACCCTTTCACATGGTGCCAAGGAAGCTTCCTAACCACCATCCTTAGCACAATTTCACATGGTACCAAGGAAGCTTCCTAACCACCATCCAAGCCACCCTCCTTGGCACCCTTTCACATGGCACCATGGAAGCTTCCTAACCACCATCCATACTATCCTACAAAGAAACCCCCCATCCTGCCAATCAAATCATCCTTGGCTAGCAAAAATACTTCCTATATTCTACCCATATCCCATGCCCAAGGATGAAGAAAAGAGAGGTGATCAAAGGGAACACCCACCTTGTCCATTTGGTGTTCACCTTCTCCTATCTTTTTCCTTAGCTCCACTCCAAGGAGCACATCCAAGCAAGGAGGACATCCACCTTGGGAGGAGAAGCATTCAAGGAGCAAGAAGGATCCTCTTCAGCCCTAGGAGCTGTTGAGTCTGGAGCGAGGATATCTTCAAGCATTTTGGGAGAATCTTCTTTTTTTTTTGTCATCTTTGTTGTAGTAGTTTAAAGCATTCCTCTACCTGGGGATTAATTGTGTGGTGACATTCACAAAATTGAGCTCCCCAAGTACTTTGTAGATGCCACTACATTTCTTAATTCCAAAGTGCATCTCCATATCTTGTTGTCTTTATTTTTTGAGCTTTAAATTCTATTTTTTCTAGTAGCTGTAGTGCACCACTTCTCCTTTCTAATTACCCTAGGCACACTTGCCTAGGGTGAGCTTAGTTCACTTAGGTGTAGTCAAATTGACTTTCCGTGTCCTGATTATTGAAAAAAACCTAAAAATTCACAAAATCCAAAAGACAAAACGAAAAGTGTCGATTTGAGAGAGCAAAAGAGAGAACCAACTTTTTGACTAATAAATTGGCATCCTTGGAGGACCTTAGATACTCCATTATCTATGTTTACAAATTTAAAAGTTGTTTGCGATTTACGCGTTGCAACGACATTAAAACCCACATTTATAAAATCGTGCAAATCTCGCACCACTTTTTAGCACCATTGTTGGGGAGTCATGGCTTAGCAACATCTTTTATCTCTCTCTTGCTTACTTGTTCACCACGAAGTTTTTGTTTTATTTTGTTTAGGTACGAATCAAGAGCGAGAGCGGGATTTGGATCACTTGGAGCTGAAGCTTCTAGTTTCTTTTCTTCTCGCGTACTTCAGGTAAGCACCTCAGGCCATTTCTTTGCAAAATCAAAAAACAAAAATCTCTAAAAAAATCTTTAATTTATCAAAAAATTCAAAAATAAGAAAAATTGAGGGTGGTGGAACCCTAAAATTCACTTTGTTGCTTGCTTGCTTCATTTTTCCACCACCTTAGTCTTATTGGTATTTGATTTGTGAAAATCTATACTTCCATCTTGATTTTCAAAATTATGTTAGGGCACATAGGAGCTTCCTAAAATCACCTAATTTCACCCAGGAAAGACCCTTTGAGTTACAATTCTTGAGTCCAATTTGCAAACAATTTTGAGCAATAGAAAAAATTAAAAATTTTGTGGACTAGACAAGGGTTAGACCTTATTTTCTTACTATTTTCTTACTGTATGTGAATTTTATAAATTTTTCTATTCATCCAATTTGAGCAAGATTTATATTGATGGAAACCTTAAAAAATTCTCTACATTATATAAAATTTTTAAATAATTTTTAGGGCAATCGAGGTTTCTATAGAATCATTCTTCTAAATCTATCATTTCTGACGCTTAACACCACTATGAAGAAAAAATCCAAAAAAAAGTAAATAATTTTCTAAAATCTAAGAAAATTTGTTTTTGGATTCATTGTTTAATTTTACATGAAGTGGTGGTATTGTTTTCTTGTTTGGATCACTACTTTTAAAGATCTCATAAAAAAAAAATCATTTAGGAGTTACATAACTAGGATTTTCAATTCTAGGATTTTGATTTTATTCTCTTTTAGTCACACATACACTCAAAGGAATCTTCCCCATGGAAGTTTGGAATATGATGAGAGGCTCATCATGGCTTCTAATTACCTGTAATTAGTTAGTTTCCCTAGTTAATTAGCTAGGAATATGTAAATATAAGGGTTAATTATAGAATAAGGGATAAAATATTAAAGGACCTTAAAATAAGTTCAAAATGCTAAATTATTATCCAAATAATATTATTAATAATTTAATTAATAAATGGACTCGAAATATCATTAACTATTTACCTAATTAATGTGTTATTAACTTAAGCATAACTTATACCTAAGTATGTAATAACTTAAGTAAATTTACTTAATTAAATAAATTAAGCTAAAAGGTCAAAAACGTAAATCCAAGGTTTAAATATAATATTTGTCTAATTTATAATCATATATAAAAAGTTGAAAAAGATTTAAATTAAAATAAGCCTTGAAAACCTTAGTTTACATTTTGGTCCTTAGGTTTTATTTCAATCGAGTCCTTCTTATTCACTAAGTCCTTAGTTTTCCTTACATTCAGGTCCCTGTAAACATCTTCTTCCTCTTCATTTCTTCTTCAGTCTCTTCGATGGCTGACGACAGGAGGTGTTTTCACCCGCCGATCACCGTCCATCTGACTTCTGCCCATCCTTGCCAAGCTCCTGGAGCTTGCGCTACCGTCCCCTTTTCATCCATCAGTCTGGATGACGCTAAAATCCTATTTAGGGTTTGAAGTTAACCTCACTGACATCGGAGAAGACGCCGGTGGTTACTTCGCACCTAAACTCTTCCTTGTCCAGATTCACCCTCCTCCTTAGCCACCGCAACCTATAAATACCCCTCCACCTCTTCGATTTCAAGAGGTTAGCTCCCTTCCCTCTTCCCCCCACTAAGCTAGCAGATAGGCTATTCACTCCAAATCCGGCGACTTCCTCCTACTTCCTCCGTCTTCCTCCGATCATCTTCACTCATCCCTAATCTCCGCCGTCGTCCACTAAGTCTTCTGACGTAATGCCGACGTTGGACTTCATCTTTGCACCTCGCCTACACCCACCGGACTTCTTCCTCCGCCCCTCTGATTTCCTCCTCCGCTAAGGACCTTCGACGGAGACTCTTTTCCCCCTTCGTCCAGGTAATAGTAAGTTAGGTAAGTTAGAGTAATTAGAGTAGTTAATTAGGTAGTGTAGTTAGAATTAATGTTAGATTTTCCATCATCTTAATCAGCTCTGGCGAGCTCTTTGAGCTTAACTGGAGCATTCTTTTGTCTTTTTGTTTCACTGATCACCTTCTTTAACCTTCCATGATCATCTTTGACACCTTAATTCCTTAATTTTAACACTTAATCACCTAATCCATCTCCACCTTCACTGGCTGCTTCCGCTATCCATGGTGGAAGTAACCGAGGGCAATTCACCTCCACTGGGGCCTCCATCACTTAGTCATCATCTAAGGGCCCCAATCTTCACTTTAATTTGACTTAAAATCACCTATAACTAAAACGCCTAAAATTCATTCAACCTCTTGAGCTCGCTATCAATGGCAGCTCAGGAGGAGTGTATCCACCAATTGATCATCTGTACACCTTCACCACACTCCACTGACATGTTCTCTCTACTCAATTGAGTGAGATAACTTGTCCTGAGTTCCAGCGAACTCAGGTCACAATCCTTATGAATTCAATGCATAACTTTCAGCTTAATCATTAATTAAGTGAACTATTAAGTTCCTGAGGTTCCTTGTGACCTCAATAAACCTTTCAAACCTTCCATGGCCTATTTTGATGATTTTTACATATTTTTAACCATTGTCTGAACTCACCAGAGCTCCAACGAGCTCCGACGAGTCAAAAAGTTATCTTCAGCCTATAAAACTTCCTGAGAAGCTCTAGATTGCTTAATTGAGGTTTAATGATCATTCTGCAGTGTTTACTTTGAAGTTTTAAAGTCTGGAGCTAGATCTAGACCTCTATCTTCTCCAACTCCAGCAAAGTTGGAGAAGACTGTTCATTAGGGTTAAGCTTGATTTTAGAGGCCTTAAAGCATCAGGAGGATGCTATGAGATCAGTTCTGTGAATCTTTCACTTAGAAAAGCCTTAGCTTGTTCTGTCGAATAAATTAACTTTAAAACTTAGGCGATAGACCTAAAACCCTAGGTTTCTTGGTTGAAACTTCTTTGTGAGACCCTGAATCTATTCCTAAGGATAATTAGAGTTAAATTGAGGTGTTAATTTCATTTGGAAAAGCTCAATGAAGAAAGTCAATTTTTGAGGTTCAGTGGTCAAATTATGGTCTGATTGAATGATTTAGGTTTCAATTAGAGAAATTGATGAGTTTAAATGATTTCTGGGATGATTTTAGATGGATTGGATTTGATTTGAATGAGTTTAAGTCAAGATCTTAAATGAATCCAATTTCTGTTCAGTTTGGGTTCATTTGAACCCAAAACTGACTTCAGTGTTTTTCCGACGAGATTCAAATGAAAATGCTACCCAGATGGATTCTTCACAACCTTTAGAGGTTGTTTAATTGGATTTAGCTGCCCTTTAGCTTTCTGGCAAGCTTTTCAGAGCTCAATCTGGAGCTCTGAAGCTTCTAGTTGAAGCTCTTGAGCTTTGTCTTCCAAAAGCCTTTTAGTACCTTTCCCCACACCATTAGGAGCAGAATCAACTCCTGAATCTATTCAGAACCTCATCTGAGGTCAAAGAGCCTTACTGCAGGTCCTTAGACCTGTGAAGCACATCTGCAGGCTAGAATGGTCGTGACAACCTCCAACTTTCACCCTTCAAATCGAAGGGTAGATTCTATTCTCAGCATCAAATTGATGCTGCAATCCTGTAGTACTTCTTCAGAGCTTTCCAATGAGCTATTACTTGCTCGATTTGGAGCTCTGAGCTGGCCAGTGTCTCCAGCCAAAGTTTGGCTGGAGGGGACAAAGTTAGTCCCACATCGGAAAAACGTGAGCGCGCACCATAGAATAAAAGGAAAAAGTGATAGGGCCTATTCGGTCGTCTGCGCTGGGTGCATAAAGAGCATATGTGTGTGTGTGAGTGTGTGCGGTGCACGTGCCTGGGTGTGTGTGCGCCTATGGGCATGTGAGCGTAGGCCCGTGAGCGAGCGTGTGTGTGGGCCTGGGAGGCCGGAGACTATGCATGTGATGATTAAACCGAAAATAAACCACCTAATGTGAACTAGGCTTGGATCCAGTAGGGTTTGGTCCTACTTTAAGAGGGGTGTTGCGTATCCCCGACCAGTCCGAACTGCCCATAATAAAACCAATTTTTGGTTTAGTGTGGTTCAAACGCACAATTGAAGAGTAAAGGAAAAAGAAAAGAAGAGAAAAGGTTAAAAGACTTAAGAAATTTCAAGGAGAAGAGATGAAGAGCTCGAGAAGGGTAAAGACAGAAAGCTAAAGAGAGAGTAAACAAAGAACAAAGGTAAAGATAGAGAGAGAGAAAGGGATGACAAAAGAGAAGATAAGAAGGCTGAAGAAAGAAGAAGAAAAATAAATGAAAAATAAAGAGTTTTTAGATGTCTGATAATTCAATGCTTATTTTTAAGACGTCTAATTTTGTATTTTACTTCAATACAATTTCTTTTTGAACTTAATTGATGAATAAGGCACTTGTACTTAATTGTATTTCTTTTTCTTGCCTTAATCTTTTGTAAATAAGAAGAAATTACTAGAAATAAGCATGTTTACTTGCTTTTAATAATTGATCACATGTGTAAATATGTTTTTCTTATGGAATGTTGCATCTCCTTTAATTGAATATCCTTTGTGCAAGATTCATGTTCTTAAAGTAATATAATTATAATTCTAATTGATTAAGTAGTAATTAATGCTTAGGATTAAATGGTGAACTAAGTTAAGTTATGCCTCCTAGTGAACGACTTGGACTCAACCAGTAAAAAAAAAATTAAAAATCTAAAATGGTAGGTTAGCTTGACCCTACACTACACAATCGACATTAAATCAAGTTAACCTAAGTTGCTTTCTCTTGCACTTAATTAAGCCTAATTAACTTAATTAACTATGTTGGGAAATTAAATCTATCATTTTAATGGCATTGTTGTCAGGGAGGTAACTGTAATTATATTCGCCATTACTATTTTTGTTTTATTTGTTTTTTGTACTAATTAGTTTTGTTTTGTTCTGTTTTCTGTCTTCTTTTCAAGGTTACCTCTGCGAGTATTCTCAGGAAAGAGGCAGGTTTTCTTTTTCTATTCTCTATTTTTCTAGCCATTATAAATACCATTGTGACTATTTCTTCCTTAGTCTTTAGTTTAGTTTGTATTTCTGCATTTAGTTAGTTTAAAAATTAAAAAATACAAAAATACGCATACTTTCTGACTACCAGCAGCACATTTTAGGCATACACTCCTAGGAGTGCATATACCTGCTAGTTCTATTGCGATCTGACTAGGGAAAAATTTTTCTACTGTTTTTCTCGCATCAGTGGGAAAACACGCAAAAACCCGCATAGATCCCTATCTTGGAGATAATAAACAAGCCCATATTTTTGTTGAAAATACATAAAAAGTGGTCACTTTATTTCTTTCTATCATATTTTTGTAAAAGATCAAATAAAAAAAGAGGATAATAAAATTTGTGACTTAATATATTTGCAAAATGCATGTGGGTTTTTACACTATCGTCCGTTGCACGCTATCGCGCACACAGCGTGATCACTAGAGTCACATGAGTCTGAATTTTCTACCTCTCTTCTTTGCACCTCCTAGGGCTTTGGTCGAAGATCAACAAGTTTGTCTCACTACTAGAGCCCCAGGGAGCTTGTAGTGAGCGGTCTCGATCCTAGACCTTAAACCTTGGAGCTTTAAGGATACGCACTTGCGTAGACACGAATTTAGGACACGTAGTTTGATACTGATATTATACTTGTTTGCATTGAAATTATTTTGCGTATTCTAGGACTCTCTTCTTTATTTTGAAAGGAGAAAAACCCACTTTTTTGCGTTGTTTTGTAGGTCTTGTTTGCCACTGTTTTAGTTGCGTGAGTGTGCCTTTGCACATTTTTTTTAGTTTATGCACTGGAGGCAATCCCTGAAATCGCCTCTCGTATCTCCGTTGACAGGTATACCTAGATCGGTTGCACCTAGGCAACCAATAAATTTCCCGTCTGATGCCTCTGCTTTTTCGGCATTTGATCTTATGGAACAATTGCAGAATCAAAATCTCGAGATCCCTTCTTCTTCTAGTCAGGGAGAGATGCCGCCTTTTGATGTTCATGAGGCACTTTTGAACCAGAATCTCCAAATGCTCGAGCAGAACTGCCAAATTAATCTATTGACGGCTGCTCTTCAAAATCTGTAGAATCTGCAAGCCCGTCCTCCACCTCAACCTGAGGCAGGTTTTATATCCCTGATTTGCCGATCCCCCGTCCTAGGCCTCTACTCCGAGACTATTATAATCCATCTAATGTACAAGTAGAGCCTAATGTTAGGATTCCCATTGGGGAAAATGACCCAGAATTAAAGCCAAATATTATAGGTCTAATCCTACACTTTCATGGATTTGCATCCGATGATCCATTTCAACACATTGAAGATCTTAAGAATCTATCTCAAACTCTTGGACCTCGAAATCAAAATAGGGAAATCCTACTCATGAAGATGTTCTCCTTTAGCCTCAAAGATAAGGCTGCATATTGGTATAGAACAATTGCAAGACCAATCTCGACTTGGGCTAAACTTGAATCTGCATTTTTGAAGAAATTTTTCCCTATTGGTTGCACCAATGCTTTAAGGAGAGCTATTATGACTTTTACTCAAAATCAAAGAGAACCAATTCATGAAGCATGGGTGCACTTTCATGAATTACAAAGGAAATGCCCACATCACGACATCCCTCGTTGACAATTAATGCACATCTTTTATTATGGATTGCAAGAGGGCATTCGCAATCTAGTCGATGCCTCTTGTAGAGGGAATTTTTTGAATCACAACGCAGAATCCGCCTCAGAATTGTTTGAAGGGATGGCGGAAAACTCGATCAATAATGCATCAATGTCGCAATTCACGTGGGGCACCAATACAGTCATCAAAATCCGCATAAGGGCATTCACGAGATTGGTAATCTGTCCAGTTCCAAGGATTTAGAGATTATAGTTGAAATATTGGACAAAGTCGACATCGTAGCGAAGCATCTCCACGAGGTCTGAAACACGATAAAATCTCTTACGCCTCTACTCACTACGCAAAATCCCGCGCATTTACCTGTTTCACAAATTCCCACAAGGAGGGAATTTGTGAATAATCTGGATTCTAGAGATCCATCTTCCTTGGGTTTTCTGTCTACTCCTGCATCAACCCAAGGAGGGACCTTTGTCCCACAATCTTTCCCACCTCTTTCCCCACTTCCTATTTTTTGAAAAACATGCCTTATCCTTCATATTTAAACGCCATTCAGGGATATGCACCAAGATCGAACCCATATTCTAATTCCTATAATCCTGTATGGCGTAATCACCCTAATTTCTCTTGGTCTAACCATTCACAAAGACCTTCATATCCGACTCAAACCAGGAAAAACCTACCTACATTGCCTTTTCAGCAACCAAACGCGAAGCCATTTTATGCAGGTTCGCAAAACCTCGCAAGGCCAAATAGAGATTCGCAACTCGACCAGATTTTGCGAGCTGTGACTGAGAGCCAGCGACAGAATGCTGAGGCTCTTGCTAAAGTTTATGTTCGGCAGAATTGACTGCTCTTAAGGGCCAAATCATGCAGTTAGCTAAATCTCATCAGCTAGGGGCCATTCCATCCCAGCCAATTCCAAACCCTAGGAATATCCAACAGAGACCACACCTAGGAGTTCAAAATCCGAATCAGGGACATGTCTATTTCCTTAATCAATTACCCCTGAATCAAAATCCAAATCAAAATCCACCCTCTGCTACTCATGATTACGAGTATCTTAATCAGCAGCAATCATTTCTAAATCAAGGCAACCAGCCTTTACTTTCTAATCCATCTTTCCAGCACCAGCAAGCACCTTCTTCTTCATCAGCTTCTTGTCATGCGGGTATTAACTCTGTCACAACTCGCCGTGGAACGTCCACTAGGGATCCAGTTTATCCAAGGAACTTATCCCAAGACCCTAGTACATCTAGAATGACCCCTGTTTCTACACCTGTAAGAGGTGCAAAACCCGATCTCGCAATTCCTGCTAATTCACAAGATCTGGGAAATACCTCAGTAGAATAGGAAATCCGAGTCCCATTTCCTGAAGCTTTGAAGAAGACTAGGAAACAAAAGTAAATTGTTACATTAGATGAGGATTTAGTTAAAATTTTTGAACAGGTACATATTAATATCCCACTCCTAGATGCTATCAAACACATTCCGACTTATGCAAGATCTCTCAAGGAGTTGTGTACTCCTAAGAGTAAGCCGAAGAAAGGAAGCACTGTGGTACTCTCGGAGCATGTGAGCTCTATCATCTCAAGTACACTTCCTTTGAAAAAGAAAGATCCAGGATCTCCATTTATTTCCTATATAATTGGGGACCAATGTTTTAATAGAGTCTTCCTAGATTTAGGAGGATCTATTAACCTCATTCCTTCATCTTTGGTAAAACATTTCCAAATAAAAAACCTTAAGTCTACCAATGTGACTTTACAATTAGCCGATAGATCTATTAAGTCACCTAAAGGAATGTTGGAGGATATAATTATAAGAGTTCAGGACTTTTATTTTCCGGTGGATTTTATTATACTTGATATGGAAGTACCCGAACACATTAGAGATACCCCAATTATTTTAGGAAGACTCTTGTTGGCCACTACAAAGGCCAATATAGATTGTGAATCTGGAAAGATTGAGTTGAAATTTGGGGAGAAGACAATTAAATTGGATATATTTAGAGCTTCTAGAGGATTGGATTGCAATTGGATTGAGGAAATTAGATCTATTTCAGTTTTTGAGGATGACCTTAGTTCCTTAGAACTAGAGAACACATCTTTTGATATCTTTTACCCTCAAAATGAAAACCCGCTATCAGAATCTATACTCTATCCTGAATCTAAATCTCACGACTCATTTAATTCACTTTTTGCAGTCGAAAATCCCGCCCCAAATACTGTTGTTGATTCTACTCCTGCATTAGAATTGAAGCCATTGCCTGATAATCTTAAATATGTTTATCTAGAACCTGATCAAACATATCATGTAATCATTAATCCCCATCTTTCTGTATCACAAGAATCAAAATTGATCAAGGTTTTACGAGATCACAAGAGAGCAATTGGGTGGACTTTACACGATCTCACCGGGATTAGCCTCAATTTTATACTCATCGCATCTATATTGAAGATGGGGCACGACCTTCAAGAGAAGCTCAAAGACGTCTAAATCCGAATTTAAAGGAGGTCGTAAAGAAAGAAATAATCAAGTGGCTAGATGCTGACATTATTTACCCTATATCTGATAGCCCTTGGGTGAGTCCAATTCAAGTGGTACCTAACAAGGCAGGACTCACCATAATCAAGACTGAATCTGGAGAAACCATTCCCACACGAATTGCAAATTCATGGTGGGTTTTCATCAACTATCGCAAGCTCAAAACGGTTACAAAGAAAGACCACTTTCCTTTGCCATTCATTGATCAAATCCTTAAAAGATTAGCTGGTAATAGGTTCTTCTACGTTTTGGATGGTTACTCTGGATATAATCAGGTAGCAATATATCCCGAAGATTAAGAGAAAATGACTTTCACCTACCCCTTAGGAACCTTTGCTTTCCGAAGAATGCCATTTGGGCTTTGCAATGCACCCGCAACTTTTCAGCGATGCATGTTAGCCATTTTTACCGAAATGGTGGGTGAATATATGGAGGTTTTTACGGATGATTTTTCAGTCTTCGGGGAAACATTTGATATTTGTCGAAGATTCTCAAGAGATTTATAGAAGTGAATCCTGTCCTCGGTTGGGAAAAGAGCCATTTTATGATTCCAGAGGACATTGTACTTGGCCACCTTGTGTTTGAGTGAGGTATCCAAGTAGATCAAGCCAAGATCAATCAAATTACAAATCTTCCAATTCCTGACTCGATCAAAGGCATTAGATCTTTTCTCAGGCATGTGGGGTTCTATAGAAGATTTATACTTGACTTTTCAAAGATTGCCCAACCACTTACAAACCTCCTCACAAAGGATATGACTTTTGAGATAAGTGAGGAGTGTATATTTGCATTTGAAACATTGAGAGATAGAGTTACACAGGCTCCGATCTTGCAACCACCTAATTGGGATTTACTATTTGAAATCATGTGCGATGCATCAGATTATGCAATTGGAGCTGTTTTGGGACAGAAAATCAAGAAAAATCCAGTAGTGATTTACTACGATAGTAAGACTTTAAATGAGGCACAAAGGAATTACACAGTTACGGAAAATGAATTACTAGCGATAGTATTTGAATTAGAAAAGTTCAGATCTTATATACTCGAATCTCGAATCATTGTGTACTCTGATCACTTAGCTATTCGACACCTTCTATCTGAAAAGGACACGAAACCTAGGTTGATCAGATGGATATTGCTTTTGCAAGAGTTTGACCTAGAAAGTCGTGATAAGGCAGGACGACAGAATGTTGTTGCCGACCATCTTTCTCGCCTTCCTTCTGATACTATTGAATCATCTCCTCCAATCACTGAATACTTTCCTGATGAACATCTTTTGACTATATCCTCAGATCTTCCTTGGTATGCAGATATTGTTAACTATCTGGTTACACATCAATTCTCGTCGGACTGGGACGGGAATCGCAAATCATAACTCAAATCAGAAGCCAAATACTATTTTTGGGAAGATCCATATCTTTTTCGACTCTGCAATGATCAAATCATCAGGCATTGTGTTACTTCTTCTGAGATTGATTCTATCCTTTCTTTTTGTCATGACCAGGCTTGTGGTGGTCATTTTTCTAGTCATAAGACCGCTGCAAAAGTTCTGCAATGCGGGTTTTATTGGCCCACTTTATTTGTAGATTCACAGACATGTTGTAAGGCATGCAGTCACTACCAAACTCTTGGTAGCATATCCCGAAAAGACATGATGCCTCTGAATCCAATTATTGTCTGTGAAATCTTTGATATTTGGGGTATAGATTTTATGGGTCCATTCCCATCCTCTTTTGGCTTCGAGTATATTTTACTTGCTGTTGATTATGTTTCTCATTTGATTGAAGCCATACCCACACGCACAAATAATCATCGAGTTGTCATTCCTTTTATTCAGAGTCATATTATTGCTCATTTTGGGGTACCTCGCGCTATCATTTTTTACGGTGGTTTCCATTTTAATAATGCCCAGTTTAAGAATTTACTTAGAAAATTTGGGGTTACACATCGTATCTCTACACCTTATCATCTCCAAACCAATGGGCAAACCGAGGTCTCTAATCGGGAGATCAAAAAGATCCTTCAAATGACAATCCGACCCGATAGGAAGGATTGGTCTTCCCGTATAGATGAGGCTTTGTGGGCTTATAGGACTGCCCACAAAACACCAATAGGCATGTCACCATACAAACTTGTTTACGGGAAACCCTATCATCTTCCCGTAGAAATTGAACACAAGGCCTATTGGGCAATTAAAGCCTGTAATTTGGACCTCGCGAAGGCTAGTGATCATCGTAGGTTGCAGCTTAGTGAACTTGAGGAATTACATCATGATTCCTATGAGAGTTCAAAGCTGTATAAGGAAAAACTTAAAGCCTTCCATGATAGACACATTTCCCACAAATCTTTTACACCTGGTCAAAAGGTGTTGCTTTTTGATGCCCATCTAAAGCTCTTCCCTGGGAAACTTAGGTCTAAATGGCAAGGACCATTTATTGTTGTTAGAGTCTTCGACAATGGAGCTGTTGAAATCACCAAACCCAACAAGGATCAACCCTTTAAAGTTAATGGTCAACGTTTAAAACCTTTCTTGGAACCACATGTTTTGGGTCTTGTTGGAGACTGTTACACGCTCCATTAGGGCTTGTCATCTATCCATCCACACTTTGTATATAGCTATTTCCTATTTTCTACAATTTTCTCTTCTTATACACTTGAATCTGTATTTGATTTTTCACTTCATTCTACACTAATTACCTTCACTTAGTCCGACTGACCACTCTGACCTTTGGTCAGAATAGAAATCATCTGCACAGAGATCTTTGATCTCCTCTATCCGACTCCTTCCATCACCTTACACTGAGTGAAGTGTAATATCTTTTTCACCCTTCTTACAATGAGAACATTGTAAAATCTTAGCTTGAGGGGGTGTGAAGTGAAATTTTTACTTCAAGTGTATTTGTAGAGAAAATATGAAAAAAACACATAAAAATTAAATATCCACAAAATTTTAAAAAATGGAAATACCAAAAATGTTAAAAATTAAAAAAAATCAAAAATACCAAAAAAATTTAAAAATTTTTGAAAAATTCATAAAAATTGGAAAATTTTATAAAACATAAAAATAAAAATATACAAATATAAAAATTTGAGAATTACATAATTATAAAAAGAATAAAGGGGTTTTACATTTATAATAAAGAGAAAAAAGAAGATATAAAAAATATATATATTTATGCTTATTTATATTAGTAATTAAGAGCTTAATTTTTCTTTTAGGTCAGAAACTAAAAATATAAATATATATTGTAAATAGTATTTTATAAGAGTATTAAATCCTTATTTAGATTTTTACTTATAACATTTTTTCATAACACACTTCTGTTTGCGAAATTTTAAACGGGATTTTATTTAAGTTAGAATCTTAAATCCTAAGGATTTGTTTTTCTATTTTTTACCCTGAAATAAAGTAACTAAAGTGTATTAAGTTCAAAACTTAAGTTTTGGGATTAAATTGTAACTTTTTAATTAATTAAACTAAGTAATCCTTTTTGCTTTTTGAATATTTGTTTTTATCATCAAGTTAAGTAAAAATGTCAGATATTCAGAGTTAATTAAGTAAAGAGTTAGTAGAATCTTAGTCTTAAGGTCTATCAGGATATAGTTAGCTTAATCAACTAAGGACATTCGGCTAGACTTGGTGAGTTATGTCTTGACAGATCCTGTAAGGAAACTAAAAGTTTAAAAGACCTGAGAGTGAATGGCTTTGCTGTCCAAGCTGTTATTTGAGAGCTAAGTAACTTAAGCATCCAAAATTCACACACATAGAGTTGTCTTGTTGGCATCTGAGACCGCAAAAACATAGAGGTTAAGAGATCGATTCTAAATCCTCTTTAGTCCAAGGATTTCCACAGGGCGGCTCTTGAAAGGGTGAAGGATGTGCCACTCACCTAGAAAAAGGATATGGAGTATAATGTTAGTAAGAAAAATGAGAAGGGGGAGAAAAAGAAAAAAAATAAAAATAAAATAAAGCACCCTGCAGTTAAGGACCTCGTTACAAATGGGTACTTATGCAGTCTTTCCACCAAATAAAGCATCTCGGTACAAATGGATGCTACCCTTCCTTCCATTAAATAAAAAGAACACCTCGTTACATATGGGTGTTCCATCCTATAGAAAAAAAGTTGAAAAAAATATGGAGATAAAAATTAGGAATAAGAGACCCAATGGTCTACCGGGGAGATAAACACAAAAAGGGTTGACCTCGAGATAGAAAACTGATGAGGAGAAAGCAACCAAACCTGAGTAAGGCCAAGCCAAAGGCTTGAATTGAAATAACCTGGATTGGAAATTGATGTCTTAAGATCTAGATTTTTGCAAATTTGGATGCCTTTAGGATAATTCTCTTCACAAGCACAGATGCTTTAAAATCATAGCTACTGAACCTTTGTATTGGGCAGTGAAGCCTAAGAAATCAGGTTTTGAGGACTTGCAGTTGAGACCTAAAGGAGAAAGATTGACAAAACCCTAGGTCTAGAAGTCTGTCCTTGGTGTTGTAGGCTAGCCGATTAGGGTTTTACTATAAGTTTGGTTAATGATGAGTATCTGGCTAATTTGCTAAAACTTAGATTGATAAAAATCAGATTTCATAAACTTAAGGATTAACTTAAGTCTATTGAGTTTTTGAGTTAAAATTTAATTTCCAACTCTTAAGTTTTGTTTTCTTAAAACACTTTGAATTCTGAGTTTCTAGGGTTTAGAATGATTACAGAGAATAAGTGGGTTTTTGGGATTCTAATTTTTGAAAAGAACTCTATTTTTAATAGAGTGTGTTTTGAAAAGTGTGTTATTGAGTATAAGTCTAAGTAAGGAGACTCTTACAGAATGCTCTGTATATTTATGGATACTTATTTATATATACATAAAATCTAAAAAAAATGAATATTCAAAATTCTGACCTAAGCATTCCTCTACTTAGTTTTTATTTATATTAATTTAAACCCAAGTGTTTAAATAATCACATTTCTAGTTAACTTTGCTAGGAACTAGCAAAACTTTGGCTTGGGGGTATGATGAGAGGCTCATCATGACTTCTAATTGCCCCTAATTAATTAATTTTCCTAGTTAATTAGCTAAGAATATGTAAATATAAGGGTTAATTATAGAATAAGGGATAAAACATTAAAGGACCTTAAAATAAGTTTAAAATGATAAATTATTATCCAATTAATATTATTAATAATTTAATTAATAAATGGACTCGAAATATCATTAACTATTTACCTAATTAATGTGTTAATTAACTTAAGCATAACTTATACCTAAGTATGTAATAACTTAAGTAACTTTACTTAATTAAATAAATTAAGCTAAAAGGTCAAAAACGTAAATCCAAGGTTTAAATATAATATTTGTCTAATTTATAATCATATATAAAAAGTTGAAAAAGATTTAAATTAAAATAGGCCTTGAAAACCTTAGTTTACGTTTTGGTCCTTAGGTTTTATTTCAATCGAGTCCTTCTTATTCACGTAGGTCCTTAGTTTTCCTTACAGTCAGGTCCCTGTAAACATCTTCTTCCTCTTCATTTCTTCTTCAGTCTCTTCGACGGCTGACGACAGGAGGTGTTTTCACCCGCTGATCACCATCCATCTGATGTCCGCCCATCCTTGTCAAGCTCCTGGAGCTTGCGCTCACCGCCCCCTTTTCATCCATCGGTCTAAATGATGCTAAAATCCTATTTAGGGTTTGAAGCTAACCTCACCGACGTCGAAGAAGACACCGGTGGTTACTTCGCAACTAAACTCTTCCTCGTCTAGATTCACCCTCCTCTTCAGGTGCCGTAACCTATAAATACCCCTCCACCTCTCCAATTTCAAGAGGTTAGCTCCCTTCCCTCTTCCCCCCATTGAGCTAGCAGATAGGCTATTTGCTCCAAACCCGGCGACTTCCTCCCGCTTCCTCTATCTTCCTCCGATCGTCTTCACTCATCCCTGATCTCCACCGTCGTCCCCTGAGTCTTCTGACACAGTGCCGACGTTAGACTTCATCTCTGCACCTCGCCTACACCTGTCGGACTTCTTCCTCCACCCCTCTGATTTCCTCCTCTGTTAAGGACCTTCGACAGAGACTCTCTACCCCCTTCATCCTGGTAACAGCAGGTTAGGTAAGTTAGAGTAATTAGAGTAGTTAATTAGGTAGTGTAGTTAGAATTAATGTTAGATTTTCCGTCATCTTCCTCAGCTCCAGCGAGCTCTTTGAGCTTGACTGGAGCATTCTTGTGTCTTTTTGTTTCACTGATTACCTTCTTTAATCTTCCATGATCATCTCTGATACCTTAATTCCTTAATTTTAACACCTAATCGCCTAAGCCATCTCCACCTTCATTGGCCGCTTCCGCTATCCATGGCGGAAGTAATCAAGGGCAATTCACCTCCACTAAGGCCCTCCATCACTTAGTCATCATCTAAGGGCCCCAATCTTCACTTTAATTTGACTTAAAATCACCTATAACTAAAATGCCTAAAATTCATTCAACCTCCTGAGCTCGCTGTCAATGGCAGCTCAGGAGTGTATCCACCTAATTGATCATTTGTACACCTTCGCCACACTCCACTGACATGTTCTCTCTACTCAATTGAGTGAGAGAACTTGTCCTGAGTTCCAGCGAACTCAGGTCATAGTCCTTATGAATTCAATGCATAACTTTCAGTTTAATCATTAATTAAGTGAACTATTAAGTTCCTGAGGTTCCTTGTGACCTCAGGAAACCTTTTAGACCTTCCATGGCATATTTTGATGATTTTTACATATTTTTAGCCATTGTCTGGACTCACCGGAGCTCCGGCGAGCTCCAACAAGTCAAAAAGTTGTCTTCAGCCTATATAACTTCTTGAGAAGCTCCAGATTGCTTAATTGAGGTTTAATGATCATTCTGTAGTGTTTACTTTGAAGTTTTAAAGTCTGGAGCCAGATCTAGACCTTTGTCTTCTCCAACTCTGGCAGAGTTGGAGAAAACTGTTCATTAGGGTTAAGCTTGATTTTAGAGGCCTAGAAGCATCAAGAGGATGCTATGAGATTAGTTCTGTGAATCTTTCACTTAGAAAAGCCTTAGCTTGTTCTGTCAAACAAACTAACTTTAGAACTCAGGCGACAGACCTAAAACCTTAGGTTTCTTGGTTGAAACTTCTTTGTGAGACCCTGAATCTATTCCTGAGGATAATTAGAGTTAAATTGAGGTGTTAATTTCATTTGGAAAAGCTCAATGAAGTCAATTTTTGAGGTTCAGTGGTCAAATTCTAGTCTAATTGAATGATTTAGGTTTCAATTAGGGAAATTGATGAGTTTAAATGATTTCTGAGATGATTTTAGATGGATTGGATTTTATTTGAATGAGTTTAAGTCAGGATCTTAGATGAATCCAATTTCTATTCAATTTGGATTCATTTGAACCCAAAACTACTTTAGTGTTTTTCTGACGAGATTCAAATGAAAATGCTACCCAGATGGATTCTTCACAATCTTCGAAGGTTGTTTAATTTGATTTAGCTGCCCTTTAGCTTTCTGACAAGCTTTTCAGAGCTCAATCTGGAGCTCTGAAGCTTTTGCTTGAAGCTCTTGAGCTTCTTCATCTTCCAGAAGTCTTTTAGTACCTTTTCCCCACACCATTAGAAGCGGAATCAGCTCCTGAATCTATTCAGAACCTCATCTAAGGTCAAAGAGCCTTACTGCAGGTCCTTAGACCTGTGAAGCACATCTGCGGACCAGAATGGCCATGGCAACCTCCAACTTTCACCCTTCAAATAGAAGGGTAGATTCTATTCTCAACATCAAATTGATGCTGCAATCTTGTAGTACTCCCTGAGAGCTTTCCAATGAGCTATTGCTTGCTCGATTTGGAGCTCTGAGCCAGCCAGCGTCTTTAGCCAAAGTTTGGCCTGGAGGGAACAAAGTTAGTCCCACATCGGAAAAACCTGAGTGCACACCATAGAATAAAAGAAAAAAGTGATAGGGCCTATTCGGTCGTCAGTGTTGGGCGCATAAGGAGCATATGTGTGTGTGTGGGTGTGTGCGGTGCACGTGCCCGGGTGTGTGTGCACCTGTAGGCGTGCGAGCGTAGGCCCATGAGCGGGCGTATGTGTGGGCCTGGGAGGTCGGAGACTGTGCATGTGATAATTTAAACCGAAAATAAATCACCTAATGTGAACTAGGCTTGGACCCAGTAGGGGTCTGGTCCCACTTTGAAAGGGGTGCTGCGTATCCCCGACCAGTCCGAGCCACCCATAACAAAACTAATTTTTGGTTTAGTGTGGTTCAAACGCACAGTTGAAGAGTAAAGGAAAAAGAAGAGAAGAGAAAAAGTTAAAAGACCTAAGAAATTTCAAGAAGAGATGAAGAGCTCGAGAAGGGTAAAGATAGAAAGCTAAAGAGAGAGTAAACAAAGAACAAAGGCAAAGACAGAGAGAGAAAGAGATGACAGAAGAGAAGATAAGAAGGTTGAAGAAAGAAGAAAAATAAATGGAAAATAAAGAGTTTTTAGACATCTGATAATTCAATGCTTATTTTTAAGACATCTAATTTTGTATTTTACTTCAATACAATTTCTTTTTTAACTTAATTGATGAATAAGGCACTTGTACTTAATTGCATTTCTTTTTCTTGCCTTAATCTTTTGTAAATAAGAAGAAATTAGTAGAAATAAACATGTTTACTTGCTTTTAATAATTGATCACATGTGTAAATATGTTTTTCTTATGGAATGTTGCATGTCTTTTAATTGAATATCCTTTGTGCAAGATTCATGTTCTTAAAGTAATATAATTATAATTCTAATTGATTAAGTAGTAATTTGTCAAAAAAAAAATGATTAAGTAGTAATTAATGCTTAGGATTAAATGGTGAATTAAGTTAAGTTATGCTTCCCAGTGAACGACCTGGACTCAACCAATTAAAAAAAATTAAAAATCCAAAATGTTAGGTTAGCTTGACCCTATACTACAAAATCGACATTAAATCAAGTTAACTTAAGTTGCTTTCTCTTGCACTTAATTAAGCCTAATTAATTTAATTAACTGTGTTGGGAAATTAAACCTATCAAACACTCACAAGAGGAAAGGAAAGGAAGAAAAGAAAAAAAGGACCTTCCTTATTATTCTTCTTTCTCCCTCTCTCCCTGATATTCTCTGATTCTCTCTCTTTTTATTCTATTTGTAATAGGCAGAGACGGTGGGAGAAGATTATCTTCTTCCTCCACGGAGGGAGAGCCCTCTCTCCACGCATAGGACCGCACCATCGACCACAACCGCATCTCTCCCACGTCTGCAACTCTAACCACCACCGCGTCTTATCTCCACTACGAACGACCATCACCGTGGTCGAAGGTGGCAACTTCGACACCACCACCGCACCCGCTATCACGTCTTCGACATCACCACTGCAACTTATCTCTACTGCAACAACTCTCACGACCATGCGATCCACCACCAAAACAACCATCGCGAGCCTCGATGACAACCACGACACCACCACTGCATTCACTACTGAGTCTCCAAAATCGCCACCGTGATCGCATCATCTTCCATTGCGTCCTCTAACCAACAGGGCGTACGTGCCTCCTCTCCCATTTGTTTAAGACGTCCGGAGGCCATCTCAGACGTCCAGAGGGCTCCACCATCGAGCGCATCAAGTCGTACCCTCACCGACACTGCAACACCTCCACCTCCATGCAGCCACCGCCCGCGCCTCACTACGCAGCAACCAGCCCTTGCGTGTGCCCCCTTACGTGTGCGCAAGCAACAGCGCCACCCGCCTTTGCTGCACAAGCACGTAGCAGCCACCGGCCCAACCACACATAGGCCATCGTGCGACCACGCCTTCGAGCGTAGCCACAACGCGACCGACCACCTCTACACGCTCTCACCCTAGCCCTTGCACCCTATTAGCCACCCACCGATGTCGTGCACTATTCACCTTCTTACTCGAAGAGAACCCAACACCCGCTGACCTCCTCCACTCACAACCGTCAACTCTAGCCATGAAGCTTCACATTGTCGATGCCAACACACTCCCCTCACCCTCCTGAGCACAACCACTCCTTCGATCGCATCAAACAGTCACCATCTTGCCGGTTGGAATGCCTCATCACCGACGGCTTCCATCCCTCCAACCGACAACCGCCGACCACCTCCGTCAACACCACCACCATCAATGGAAAGCTCCTGTAGCGGCCAACCTCCACCGAGCTCCGCAAGCCCGACTGCAGCCTCCTTGATGTGCACGCTCAAGAGGACAAAATCCTCTGTTTTGGTTCCTATTAAAAATTACAGGACATGCCATTGCCAAATTTTCATTTTTCTAATTTTTTGTGGAATATTAAATTGAGGAGAAATTCCATCATCACACTTATTCTTCCTTGTAATTAAGCAACACTTGTTGATCACTTTTGATTGCACAACTTGGGACTCAAATTTGTACTCTAATACACACGTAATTGAAAATTACATGGGATGCCATAGCACATGCACTATTCACATATTTGGAGCTTTTATTTCTTACGTGAAATTTACGTAAACAACACTTGACTTCTCTATAAATTCAAGGTTCACATTCAGAATAGCATATCCATTGATTGATTTGATGAATATTTTTGCAAACATGATTATTTTTGTGAATATCTGTGATCTTATTAGTCTGTTCCTCCCTGTGGATACAACCTAATCCATCATGGTTAGTTTTTACTAATAAATTTTTGGTCTGGGATTTTTCCACAATGATTTACATTACTGCGACGACATATTTTTCCGAAAAGGAAAATCTCCCATTTAAATGGTGCCATTGTCAAGGGGCAACAGACACAATAGAAATTCACGATTATATTTTAGGATTATTCTAAGGTGCACATTGATCTGACCAGTTGTTATTTTTTCTGTGTGAGAAATCTGACAAGACGACAGGCGTAGTGACGACATCGACCTTGAACGATGCCCACACACACAGAGAAGACTCGAAGAGAAGGAGACCTGGATCTCGCTTTCACAAGGGATTCTCCTTTGTCGCAGATTTTCTTTCATTTCACTCTTCTCACCCTTGTACCATCGGGGCTAATTTTTGGGTATCTGTCTGCACTTTCTTTAGCGACTAGGGCTATTTCTCTATGTGTGAATGATTCAGTTTCTACCTACTTGCTCTAAAAAGAAAAGACAAAAAACATCGAGCTTCCTATTTAGGAGTTGCATACCCTTAGGTGCGCACATTTAGGGGTGATTGAGCAACATACTATATCTCTTTCCTTGCATTGCGTACATAACTGCATGAAGATTGCTGGAATCAGGTATATCGTTCTATCTTTGCATCCAGCTCATGTTTACGCATTACATTTGGATTAAATTTCAAGACCACCAAACTGATTAAATTTATCTAATTCAGTGGTCGCCTAATTAAAATTGGAACTGCTAATCAGATTCGACCTCAAAAGCAAAATCACATTTGATCATATCAAAAGGGACCTGTGCGTAATTCTTTTCAAAAACAAACTGATTTGCGGTGTGATGCACACTTCTAGCACTGAGCATGCACACTAGGCACCGCACTTGGTCTTGGTCCCTTAAGGCTATAGGCACCGATCTCTTCACCGATGAAAACCCTCCTATTTCACTTTGTGGTGGTGATATTATCCCGTGTCCAAGTGTTTTGATACTTCAAGGAGGGGGACACCCCTTAAAGGAACAAAAGGGTAATTAAGAGGCACCGCATTCGCATCTCCTCAAAGGAAGGGTTCGTCCTACTTGCATTCCTTAATTCTGTCCTTGGAGTAACTTCTTACTAGGTCACTTGAGTGTGTCATTGAAGCAAGGTATAGGTCCTAGGGCACGCGAAGGTTGACTTAGGGCCCGTAATTGATTGTGAAACTTTTTTTGGCCACCAAGAAAGAACGTAGCTGACCTCTGTTCTTCTCCAAAGAGCTTGTCAAGGATCTCAAGTCAAAGCCCCCTCTTATACCATTAAAGTGGGAACAGACGGGTGCAAACTTGACCCCATTTGACAACTTTAATGGGTAGGTTGGAGGTTGGCTCAAATCTGCTCTAAGAAAAAGGAGTCCCATTGCCTTGCATTTGATTGGGGTGTGTTTTTCAAGTTGTATCGCAAATGGATTACAATAGTTAGTTCACTTCTTATTTTCACCCCAGAACACCGAATCCCAATCTCATGACCTACAATAATCCATCAGTTGATGTGCCTTGGGATCTTTTCTACTCCTACTATAGGAGCATTGGTCTGATTAAACCCCAACCCAGTGATGATGAGCAAAACCTAGGACAAGGGTATCTTAGCTCTAGCTCTCCTATGACTATACCCAACCCACCTATTCTTAACGATTTTGCTTATCGAGGTTGGACCGATACTCCTAGGCAACTTGAACCTGAGATTAACAATCCTCCCCAATCTGATAGTGGTCTCTCCTCTTTTATGATAGAAATGCAAAAACAACAGAAAGAAATGATGGATTCTATGGGAGAGATTTTCACGAATAGTCAAAGATTAACTGAAGAGATTAACCAACTTAGCGACACTCCTATAGTCAATTCTGATACGTCTATACCCTCGATTACCAAGACAATTTCAAGGAAAATAATGACAATAGGGATCTTGTATTGAGGAGTAGCTTCGCCATGAGATATACCTACCAGAAGGCAATCCTGGTGAGTATCCACCTAATCTTAATTGGAAGAAGGGGAAAATGGTCCTGTTAGATGAATTCAACCCGAATGATAGTAAATTTGATGAAATGGGCCACAGTCAAACAGTCAACCCAACTCCCATTCTGGATTTTGAGGTGGAATCTGCACCCCATCCTAAGGATGCCAAACCTATACTTTACACCTATGAAGACCTTGCACCTCAGTTAGATCTCCTTGAGGATTGTAAAGTTAACAAATTCCAGGAGTCTTAGATGTCGGACGAAATCATATTGGAAGTGATAATAACCACGATCCTCTACTTAGGGGACCAACACTTGTCATTGAACATTCTGAGGATTTACATGTACCCAACACAGGTGACCCTGAGGGAATTGATATTGAATTGGAAGACCTGGATCAATATTGGTCTCAGGGACATGAAGATTTGATTTTGGAGGAAGACAAAGAAACACTTGAAATACTTGATCCTGGCATTAAAGATTTTCCTGAGTCTCAGGGGCATGAAGGAAGAAATGTAGAGGATGATGACAACTTTCAGGAGCCCAGATTCGGAGTATGGAGTGACTACAGGGGAAAATATGTTTTGTTCGAGGACTTACTCCCTGAGGATCTTACTGATTTAGCCAAATCTGGATTCCTACCTACTTTTGACTATAAAGATCTTCCTCTCAAACATTAGGAAGAAATGAAAGCAATTAATACTTTTGATGAAGAAATCTATACACCCCAGGAATAAGATCTTAGCATCGAACAAGAACTTGGGGATGTCGCTGTAGAGGACACTCACACCCATAGTGCTTCCAACCCACCATTACATGAGAATGAAATGGGTAACATCCTTGATTAGTTTAATTTGGAAGATAAACATTTGGTCCCATTCCAGGATGCGCACACTTATGATAGGTAGCATGAAAGTCAATCAGTAACTAGGGCTGCTTCTGATGACATTCAAGAACTGGAATAGTTGTCGATGATGAATGTTGAACCTCTAAAGCCCTCTTTAACCATCATCCCTACCCGGCAACTGAGAGATTTACACTCCTGCAGAAACAGCTTCCTAAAAGCTCTACTCACATTTATGCATTACGGGGGGATAACCAGACCAATACATCTTGTGGTAGAGTGGTGAGTGTGGATCGATGCTTGTCCATGTTAGTCCATCAGCCTTTGGGTGTCCTTCTTAGCACCCTCTTTTTCCCACACGTATCTGCTTGAGGAGCCTTTGCCTCCTCACCGCACACTCCCGGAGGTCACTACTCATGTGTATTATGTGAAACCACCAACAATAGCTCAAGAGTACCCTATTTTCACCGGCATTTGGAGAGCATTTGGCATCACTCTCCATCATCAGCTTGCCAACATCTTAGGTTACTTAGTCTCTAGGCCAGGTTTGTTTTGTATCTTCTTTGGGTCTCCTTCTGCTTCACTTCGAGAGCCCGATTTGAGAGAATCACCCATTGGGAGACATCCTAACTCCACCTTAGGTAATATCTTTCCTTGCTTTTGCTTTCCAACAAGGACATTCCTAAATTTAGGCATGGGGGGTATCACCTAAGGTTGTTCATAGCATTTATACATATTTTGCATGTAGTTAGGGCATCCATATTGCATTAGAAAAAAATGAGGTGAAATCTTTAGGAGCTAAATTGCAAGTATATTGAGAAGGAAAAATAAAGAGAAGAACACAGAGACAGAGGAAAAGGTGCAAAAATTATGCTGGTCCTAGCATTTGATTGTGGAAGAGTTACAAAAGTTATAGGCTAGAATGAATTCTTAATTAAGTCTTGAAGTGCTAAAGAGAAGGAGATAAGTGAGGGATACTGACTTTAAGCCTCCTGGGTCTATTCTAGGGCTTAAACACTCGTGTACTTGTTAAGATCTGGACTATTCCTCAAGAGGTGGAGGAAGTTGCGATGCTGATGTATTAAGTCTACGGTTGAGGAAGTATTCGACCCTGTTGCCCGCCCTTTGGTTTGCAGGACTTGGTACCCTAAGCACCCAAAATTCACACACCAATCTGGTTCAGTGCTCATAATGAAGAATAATTCTAAAAAGGTGTTCTACTCTAAAAATGTTTTCGCAAAAATTTGACTTAGAAACGGCTCGAAGGCACAAGTTGATTGGATGAGTTCCCGACACGGAGGGAAGGAATGAAAAATACTCCCCTCGAAGATCTGTTATAACATACCATCTCCTTGATGCTTGTCTCCTAGGATATCTAAATATCCTACTGGGGGCACGAAAGCACCTTATGCTAGTTCAAATGCCATAGGCGGCGTTATCCCGAAATGTTGATTTTCAGGGTCTGAATTTAGCTACAGAACACCATGGGCAGCACTATCTCGAAGTGTCGAAAGCCAGGGTTCTAGGGGTTGCCATAGGCGGTGCTATCACGAAGCATCAATTGCCAGGGATCCTGCAAGGATTGATGATGAGGATAAGAAATCTGATACAGATCGTGTGTAGGACCAATCTGATGTTGGGTTTAGGGGAATTTAAAAAGAAAAAGAGAGAAAACTCTCACAATAATTATATCTCTCTTTGTCTCTTATCCAAAAATGCATTAGCAAACTAAACCTAGACCTATTGCACATACGCACGAGTGCTTTAACCGCTGGGGTCAACAAACCTCTTGGCAGTTTTTGCGGGCCTTAAAAACCTTCTCGGTGGACCCAAGGCTGAGGCAGATCAGGTCCGTATCTTGGCTGGTACTTGAGTACCTTTAGGTTTATAGTTGGTATTTCAATCTAGTCTCTAGAGGTAAGGCACGATAAGGTATCCTAATGGTAAAATCTGGCCTAGAGACCTAGTCTAATCCATATAATTTTTCTTGGGATAAGCAAAACTTAGGCATAAGGGTATTTGATAGGTCCACTTTAGTAGTCTAAATTAGAGCCTAAATACCTCATTATTGAAATGAAAATGTAATCTGAATCATGCATTGCATGGATAAAATTAATAAAGCTACAAAATTATCATTCCATACTTTACACCAATTTTTACATCTTAATCAATTAAATTCGGGTCAATATGGAAGGGGCAATTTGGATGCAATCATACCTCAATTAGGAATGTCATTTTCTGAGATTTAGTTTGTCACATGTAAGAAAAGAATGAGCCCTTTAATTCCCATCTCCAATTTTGGAAGGAGATGACTCTCCCCCAATTAGAATCTTCCCTATGGCGGTTTTGGAAGCCACACACAAGAGGAAAGGAAAGAAAGGAAAGAAAAAAAAGGACCTTCGTTATTTTTGCTCTCTCTGTCTCCCCGATATTCTCTGATTCCTCTCTCTTTTTATTCTATTTATAACAGGCAAAGATGGTGGGAGAAGATTGTCTTCTTCATCCATGGAGGGAGAGCCCTCTCTCCACACACAGGACCACGCCATCGACCACAACCACATCTTGCCCATGTCTGTGACTCCATGTTTTCAAGCTTTTCATCGAGTTTAGGAAATGCATTGTAGTACAATCGACAGATCTCTCTCAAACAGATAAAATTTATTACTCAAAATCTAAATTGAAGTCCGAGGTGGAACACAGGGAGCAAATATGGAATTCACGTGCTAGTCTTTAATCGCATATAAATGAGCACCATAATCGAAGCATAAAAGAGATATTCAATGAATAATATCTACTCAAATTAATATTCAATTATAAGCATAAGTACTTCAATAAATCACAATGATAAAAATAAATCTAAGACAATAATGGTGATTTAGATCACCAATTATTAGCCCTAATTAGACATGCATATTAGATATCTTAATTAAACCAAATAACCCAAGAGTAACTTGAACATTACTTTGATCAAACATTTGTTTCTCAAATCAGATGGCTTAAGTGTTCATTAGACACAAGGCTTCGTGAAGCTAAGCCTCTCTTCTTCTTCTGCTTCCCTTCTTCTTTTTAGCTTCTCTTCTTTTCCTTCTCTCTTCTTGAGCCTTCTTCTTCTCTTCTATAGAGCTTCTCCTTCACAACACAGAGGACTAAGTCTTCAATGACTAAGTGTTAGCGACATACACAGAGGAGCAAAACCCTCCCCCACTCTCTAACAATTTCCTCCTTTCCTTCTCTCTTAGACCCAGCACATAGTCGGATCCATACTCGGGTATACGGGTCATGTATAGAGTCTAGGGTCACCGGCATGTGTGGTGATCAAGGAGTGAAGATAGGTCGGGTAATCGGGTATGAAGGGGTGAGGGACCCGACCCCTCAAGTGACTGGGCGATAAGGCCAGTTCACAAAATCATAATAAGCGTGCGCGGGCGTTCTTCTTCCACCAATGTGGGACTATCCCCACTGCTCTTTTTCTTCGCATTCAAGCAGCAGCAGTAGGTGAAGGCTTCGTCTAATTAGGGCAAGCCCGTAGCTGGGGCCTTTGATTAAGGACCTGAGTGTGGACCTAGAGCCAAACCACAGCACCTGGGAGTTTTCTTGATGAAGAATACGGTCGTAACTTGAAGAACAAGCCGAAGAAGATGGCGCGGCGACAAAGCTTCGGCAGGGGACCTGAAACACGAAATATGGGCTACAAGCCCTCGTTAAAATGTTCCGGAGGATCGTCGTAGGGCGTAGAAGGTGATGGTGGCGTCCATGGGGTGTTTCGTGCATGGAGGTATGGCGGAGGTTGTGAGGGTGTTGGTGAGGCGTGTGGTGTGGTGGAGCGACGAGGAGACCTCGCCGAAGGGCAACTAGAGATGGAGAAGATGGAGGGCGAACGGTGGCGGTGTGGGTTAAATTGAGAATTTGAAGAAAGGAAAAATGATTAGAGGGAGAGGGAAACCTAACTACGCTAACCTAATTGGACGAAAGGGGAGGGAGGGGTCGGTTATGGTATGGCCAGCGTCATGGAAGGTGAAGTTGTCGGTGGGAGAAGCGATGACAACGAGGGGAGGTAGGTAGCACTCGCTGGTATTGCGAGACACGGAAGAGCGAGAGGAAGGAGAACCCACCGGCTATTGTCTATGATGACGAGCGAAGAGGGCAATCGAAGAGGGTCATCGGAGTTGGTGGAGACAGAGGTTGAGGAGAAGAGAAGGAGATTCTGACCTCCAAACCAAGCTAAGGATGTAAGGTTTGCATTAGGGGTTCTTTTATAGGGCTCAGGGGCCATTCCAATCTTGGAAACCAAGCTTGGAAGCTCGAAGATTGCGCACCTATGGAATACCCACATCTTCCATGCGTTCGCATGGAAGATTGGGAAGGAAATAGGAATCATGGCTGGTCTCAATTGGAAGAGAATTCCTCAAGGA
The DNA here is from genome assembly GCA_037157565.1 of Thalassia testudinum. Classification (NCBI taxonomy): domain Eukaryota; kingdom Viridiplantae; phylum Streptophyta; class Magnoliopsida; order Alismatales; family Hydrocharitaceae; genus Thalassia; species Thalassia testudinum. Next base: position 137,396,420 of record JAZHRO010000055.1, on the reverse strand, counting down.
AACTCTTTCAATTTTGGGACTGACTAATTGAGAATCAAGCGAGAAATCATCTCTCGAATCTCAACAGTGGAGTTTCTGTTGACACTAATGGCAGTAGGGACCTATTTGCAAAGAATATGAGAAACTTGGGGACCTATCTGCAAGAATTTCAAAAGTTAGGGGCTAGTGTAAGATAGAAAGAGTCTGACTGGACTGAAATGCAAACTAGGTCAAGATAATCTCTAATTGGGCTCAAATTTTGGTACAAAGCTAATTTGACCCAAAGAATCTGTTGGTGAAGTCAGATTTTGGTTTTGACCAAGTTTGATGGGGTAATTTATGTAGAAACCCAAATTAGGGCAACTTCCTATGTGAGACTCTATTTTAGGTCAAAATGGATTCCAATGGTCAAATCAAGGATACCAAACCTTATAAAATATTTTTATATGATTTTTAGAAGGTTTAGATGAATTTATCTTGACCAAAACCTTTGTTAATTAAGTAAGTCTGAAATTAGGATTTTGGATGTCCATCAATTCTTGAAATGCACAAAAACCCGTTTTTATCTACATGAACCCTCTTATTAGACATTTATGACCATTTTACCTTTAATTAACCAATAGGAAAACCCGTGGTTACTCTACATTTAGGATATGATGTTAAAACTGTAGATTTACCCCTAATTTAATGCATTCTTCTCAGAAAGGATATGCAATGATTTATGACTCTCTAACAATTATGTAGGAGCAATTATCAATTGATTCTGAGTAATTAAATCTAGCTATGGTTGATGATGATGTTATCATTGCTCCAACCACCACTGCGTCCCGTCTCCACTATGACTAACCATCACTGTGATTAGAGGTGACAGTTCCGACACCACCACCGCATCTGCTGCTTTATCTTCGACATCACCACCACATCTCATCTCTACCATGACAACTCTCACGACCATGCAATACACCACCAAAACAACCATCGCAAGCCTCGATGACAACCGTGACACTTCCACCACAATCACATCATCTTCCACTATGTTTGTCGACCAATAGGGAGCATGTGCCCCCTCTCCATTTTGTTTAAGACGTCCAGATGCCATCTCGAACGTCAAGAGGCCTCCACCACTATGTGCATCAAGCCGTGCCCTCATCGACACTGTAGCAGCTCGACCTCCACATAGCCACCGCCCGCGTCCTCACCAGCACTACCCATCCCATGCATGCCTCATTGTGCGCCAATGAGCGCTCGCATGTGCCCCCTCACACGCGCACAAGCAGCAGCACTACCTGCCTTCGCCGCACAGGCCCTCGCATGTAGAGGCCACCGATGCAACCGAGAACAAGCCCTTACACGACCATGCCCTCGAGTGTGTCACAGCATGACTAACCACCTCTGCACACTCTCGCCCTTTTGCGCCATCAGCCGCCTACCGGTGTCATGCACTATTCACTATCTTCCCTAAAGAGAACCCAACACCTACCGGCCTCCTCCACAAGTAACCATCAACTCCAGCCATGAAGCTGTTGATGCCAACACTCTGCCCTCGCCTTCCCGAGAACAACCATGCCTTCGATCGCATCAAATGGCTGTTGTCTCGTCGACTAGAAAGCCTCATCGCTGGAGGCTTCCTTCCCTCCGACCGGGGATTACCGGCCACCTCCATCGACATCACCACCATCAATGGAAAGCCCTCGTCGCGGCCAACCTTCACCAAGCTCTGCACGCTCAACCGCAGCCTCCTCGACGTGCATGCTCAAGAGGGCAAAATCCTTTGTTTCGATTCCTATTAAAAATTACAATACATGCCATTGCCAAATTTTCATTTTTATGATTTTTTTGGGATATTAAATTGAGGAGAAATTGCATCATCACACTTATTCATCCTCGTAATTATGCAATGCTTGATCACTTTTGATTGCACAACTTGGGACTCAGATTTGCACTCTAATGCACACGTAAGTGAAAATTACATAGGATGCCACTGCACATGCACTATTCACATATTTGGAGCTTTGATTTCTTACGTAAAATTTACATAAACAACACTTGACTTCTCTATAAATTCAGGGTTCACATTTAGAGCAACATATCCATTGATTGATTTGACGAATATATTTGCGAACATGATTAATACATATCTGTGATCTTATTAGTCTATTCCTCCCTATGGATAAGACTTAATCCACCGTGGTTAGTTTTCGCTGATATATTTTTTATCTGTGATTTTTCCATGATGATTTACATTGCTACGACGACATATTTTTCCGAAAAGCGAAATCTCCCATTTAATTACCTTCAAACTTGTTTGAACATTTGAAAAGAGAGAATCTTAAAATCCACGAAAATTTTATCAAAATCCTAAACTCTTTTCACAAAAATCCTTGTTTGTAAACCTCCTATTATGGCTTTAGCCTCAATTTCCGCCTAATTTTTGCACACACAAAAATTGAAATAATTAGGCATTACCCTAATTAACACCCATCACATTCTTTGTGCACTTTATCCTCCTAGACCTAATTAAATTCTATAGCAATTTGACTCTTAAAGTGTCATCAAACTTTGTCTGGCTACCTAGGTCTTAAGATTTCCTTAGTTGGTTTCAATTCCTTCATTTATATCTGGTGCCAAACTGAGGGGTTGTGTCAAACGACCAAGCACGGCTTATACAAGCTCTTAGTGATTTTCCTGGGACATACTTGGGCCCAACCTCCCCTTAGTCTAGCCAGATTTGTTGAGGGAACGATTATTTGCTACAAATTTCTTATTTCTTAGGTAGACCAAGTCTTAGGTAATTTTTAGGGAGTCACCCTTAATTTAGGTCTAGAATTTTTCTTACTTGGTTGCACACTTATTCTTCTCATCTTTGCTTCCTCTCCTACCCATTCTTCCATTGCAAGCATGGGCGGCGATCCCAAAATCCACACTTTGAGGGACCTCTTGATTCTGCCCCCCTCACAAAAAAACTTTCTTCCTCTCATGTTTCATTCTTCAAAAATGGAAAATCTCCAAAACAAGTCCACTACCACTTCCACCTCTTACCCACAAAACACCTCTAGCCCCACCCCTAATCCCGCCTCTAAGTCTTCCACCTAAAATCCACCAACTAATCCTTCCATCTTTGACTTACCCATCCCTAACCTACCTGGTTTGGAATTACCTAAGGGGCCTCAAGATCACAACCAAGGCCCCCCACCCAATCCTTTAGCTACGATGGGTGATCAACTGGCATAACTTCAAGTAAACCAACAACAGTTAGCTAGGACTGTCATGAACTTAGCCAAGCAAGGGCAAAACCCACCACCCCCTTAGCATCCTGTCATCCCTCTTAAAGATTTCTATGATCCTTCTAATTACGAGGACAGACCAAGGGTAGTCATACTAGAAGGAAAGTTTGAAATCAAACCTGTTGTTTTGACCATAATAAAGCACTCCGATGGCCTTCTAAGGGAAGACCCAATCAGCCACCTTGAGGAACTCACTCTCCTCGCACAAATGACCCATTCTTGCAATGTGCGAGAAGATTTATGGCTAATGCAGTTATTCCCTCAAAGACAAGGCTGCTTACTAGTTTAGAACCATAGGCAAACCTATTAACACTTGGCATCAGCTCAAAAGTGCTTTCCTTAAAAAATTCTTCCCCATTTGTCGTACTATTTCCCTGAGAAGATCTATTAAGACTTACCAACAAAAACCTGGCGAGACTTTACATGATGCTTGGGAACGATTCTAGGATCTCTTAAGAAGTTGCCCACACCACAAGGTTCCTTTATAGTAGCTCGTGTAGATCTTCTACAATGGATTAGAAGATCAACTTTGACATTTCATCAATGGCTCATGTGGCAACAACTTCCTGAACAAAGACATTGAGAGTGCCTATGACTTGTTCAAAGAAATGTGTGAAAACTCATTTAACCATGCGTCCATGAGCACCTTTGGTCAAACTACCAACCTACAGTTCAGTATTCATGAGATAGGCACTCAATCAATCCTCGTAACCCAAGACGATCTTCAAATGATTGCCCACAAACTCGTCCAGATGCAATTAAATTAAAAGAAAATCAAGGAAAGACTTACCACACCCACCTAGGTTCCGCATCTAACCCCGCCTAACATTCTGAAGAGAGAAAACTTGCATAATCTCAATACTATCCCTATTGAGTATAATCATTTCTCTGAGGCTTTATATGGATCATCAAGGACTTACATTTATCCCAACCCCACTGAGAATATTTCTGCCCTCCAGGAGCAATTTAGAAATCCCTCCAACTCCAATTGGAGGAACTACCCAACTCACTCCTGGACCAATCCGGCTCCCTCCCAGAAACACAACCAATTTGGAGTGTATGGGTAGAACTAGACCTTTTATCAACTTGGGCCATCCCAAGAAGACGTCAATGCCCAGGTTATGAAAACCCTGCAAGGAGTGCAAAGTAAGATGTCGGAGGTAACCCGTGTTGTTACAAATCTCCATAACTAGATTGGGGTTACTTTGATTTAGAGACCTGTAGGACATCTGCCTTCCCAACCCATAGCCAACCCTATCAATCAGAGGAACCACTACCAGGTGGGAACTCAAATTAGAATAATACTAATCAGCCTCCAATCAACCCAGTATCACAGCACTCACCAGGTTTCCTACAACATCAGGCCCCCCAACCCCCTCCCAGGAACAACCAAACTACCAACGCAGTTACTTTGAGGAATGGGAAAACAATCACCGATCCTGAGCCTTCACACAAACCTGATGAAACCCACACTACTACAGTGCAAGTCCACTCTCCTAACACCATCACTTAGGAAGAGAAAGAAATTAATTATCATGACACAACTCCCGTCCCTTTTCCCCAAGCTCTCCACTCCACCAATAGAAGAAAGAAATTTGAGCCCATAAACGAGGAACTCATGGAATTATTTGGGCAAGTTCAGGTCAACATCCCTCTCCTAGATGCAATAGAATATATCCCTACCTATGCTAAGTTTTTGAAGGATATTTGTACTCCAAAATGGTAGACCAAAAATCTAAGACAAAGGCATCTTTTGGAGACAGTAAGCTCTGTCACACAGAGCAAGCTACCTCCCAAGATGAAAGACCCGAGCATGTCTTTGATTTCAGTGATTATTGATGATACTACATTTAACCGCGCCCTTCTCAATCTCGACGCCTTAGTCTTTTTGAGGAATTTAAGACCAATGATCTCATGACTATTAAGGTTACCCTACTATTAGCTGGCTGATCTTCAATCAAACCTAAGGGGATTATCGAAGATGTTCTTATCAAGGTCAAGAACTGTGTCTTCCTAATCGACTTTCTAGTCCTTGACATTGAGGTACCCAAATCTTTGAGCAATGTCCCTATCATTCTTGGATGACCCTTTTTGGTCACCGCAAAAGCAAATATAAATTGCCATATGGGTAAAATGGATATAACATGTGCAGGCCAAACAATTACGCTAGATATTTTCAAATCCTCCAAGAGATTCTATGATGATGACTTCTTTGAGGACTCGGATACTGAAACATCTAATTTGGTGGAAGAAACAATGCTAGTAAATTCTCTTCCCGACCATAATTTTTTGAGGATTCTAACTCTGAATTAGTGGTCGGTGACATCAATGCCCAGGAGACTTGTCCTCAATCCTACTCTCTTCCTGACTCATCACCTCACCCACCCACTTTAATCTCAATGCAACCTCCCACCCAAACATCACCAACCCTTCATCTTGCTAACTCTTCTCCCACTCCCTTTCCCCTAGACCTACCATCTGATCCCCCCGAGTATGTCCATCTTCTTGAACTGAAACCCTGGCTAGACTCGGGTATTTCTTCCATTTTTTCAACTCATTTTAGTCCCCCTACTTCCACCACATTCTTTTCAAGGGACCAAGTGGAAGATCTCATTTTACAGGACATTTAGATCCCCAACTATCTTTATGATTGACCATCTTCTGTGCATCACTTCACGCCTCGCTAAATGGCGTTAAAGGCAACACTGGTTGGTGATGTCGCAAAATGCATTTGTGTAAATCGCTCGTTGTAGCATATTTTACGACATCAATTTTAATAGAAAATCAGGCATGAGTCCAAGTGTTGAACATAGGGAGGCAAAGAATTGAATCTGCTAATCACTTTTGTGTCACAAAAATATGTCGATTTGTTCGCTTGCAAAACGAATAGAGACAGAGAGAGATAGGGAGAGAGAGAGAGAAAGAGGGAGAGAGAAAGAGGGTGAGGGGGAGATAGGGTTAGAGAATCACAATGACTCATTGCAAAGACAAGATATCAAAAACATATTCAATTGATTATCAAATGTCATGTTCAACCAAATATAGATGAATGCTTGAATATAAGGAATAACTACAACTATCAAAGAATTAAAACTAAATGTAAGGCGGTGGATGGCATCGAGACAGCCACGGTGGTGGAGGGACTTCCGTCAGTGGCTCGGTGTCTTCACAACCTTGCTTGGGAGCTTTATGGAGTGGTGCAATTTCTTCGGTAGAAGATACGGACAAATGGGAGGGGTAGGCCCCATTTTATAGTTGAAAGGGCAAAAATTCATCCTCGGATCAAAAGCAACATTCAAAACATTGCTATAGACCCACTGCAAGCATCACTCTAGTCCCTACCCTCACGCCTTCAATGCACGCACAATTGCCATCCATGCAATCCACGTGTGCGCCACTTAAACCGTCCAATCCTTGATCAGACGACTAGGATCACATCTCACCCGTTGCCTCAAATCGCGCCCCGCGCACATTGGATTAGGCATGCTAGAGAGCGTGATCGCGCACGTTTCACGTAGAGGGCTAGATGGCACTCAACACACCTATTTCTTGATCGTTCGATCGTGATTGAACAATCCAATTTCAATTGGCACGCCGTGGAGGGCAGGTGGGATTCGATCCCTCACCACTTGCTTGCAAGTGGCTTGCCCGCTCTATGTGCTGCAAGTGCGATTGGTCACGAAGACGACGAGGTGCTGGAGTGGTGGCGACTGTCGGATGATGATCATGCGATGGTGAATGCACGATGAAGGATGAACTGAAGCTCGATGGAGAGAGGAAGTGAGTGCCACATGTCGCATTTGGAGCCATTGATCAGTAAATCAATGGTTAGAACTTCTCGGGCTTGTTGTAGGAGCTATGAAGGTTGGATCGAGGTGATTTTGAGTCTGTTGGACTCCATTCGTCAATCTGGATCCATTCGTATGGTCCGATTGCTCATCTGAGACCTATTTTAATATGTACTTGTACACAAGGTTGTTAAACATTGATTTTAAGCAACTTAAATGTAAAGATCACGCAATATGCATGCAATGCTCCCAAGCCCTATAGTATGTCATTATTGCACAAGCACCCTCGAAATTGAATCTAATTGATAATATTAACACTGATAATTGTAGAGTCATCATACCCCCATGCCCACCCCTTGCTAGCCCCTAGCAAGGTTTAACCTAAATGCTATTTTACAATTAGGAATTGATCACTTAGGTAGAAGTTGCTTATCAATCGGAGGAAATTTCTACTAAGAATCTAACTTTCAAAGACTCAACAGTGCCTGGGTTGTTTGCCAAAATATCAACCGCCCGAGTCCTTGCCTTATTCTATATAGAAGCAACTTTTTTTTTCTTTTTCATCTTTTCTAATTTTTTTGGATCTTTGGAGTTGAGGATTTCAAGATAACTTTTTACGGCTACCCAATCCACCCAAGACTTAAAAAAAGACTCTAAGTACTAAGCATCTTATTGTGAAAGTGATAGACTCAACGCCAATTAAAACGGACTTTGGGTTTCTATGCCCCTAGGTGACCCGAAAGAGAAAATGTTACCTAAAGGTGTATCTATCTGATCGGCAACTTTCTCCCTACTTTTTATTTTTGTGGAATCAACACAAGGGAAAATCCAGTGTATATCTCCCCGTATTATGCTACTTCCCCACTTCTTCCTTAAGTGTTTTGGAATTCTTGTGATTTTATGAGCTGGGATCTGAACAACCGGCCAATGGGTTGTTACCCACGACAACCTGCCAACCAGAATCATGCGGTGAAGTGTGGCTTATTTCTTTTCTTCTACTTTTTCTATTTTTCTATTTTTTATTTTTTTGTTTTTAAGTAGGTGGCTTTCTTGATCTAAGATTTACCTAGAGGCAATAGTAAGGAGAATGGTCCTAGGACTGGCCTCTGGACAACTGGCCAATGGGTTGTTATCCACAGCAACTTATCAGCCATATCACCCTAGAAAGTTCATTAGCTACCCAATTTCCATTAGAACCGCCAATGAGTGAGTCAGTGCAAAACGTGTGTAGATGCTTAGACTAAAAATCTCCCTAAATCAGAGGGTAGGTTGATAAGTCGTATATTTATCACCCTACTTTATTGACTAGATTAATATAAATTATGGTGGCGATGACTCAAGACCAAGTCCACATTTTAGTGGGCACCCGGACTGATTAAGTTGGAAGACCTGAAGAGTCTAAACATTTAGGTCCCTAATGTATCATTTCCTAAAATTGGCAAGCTCCTAATACCTAAGTTTTCTTTTCCTAATTTTTTTTAAATAAAAAGAAATAAAAATTAGTTCAAGCTAACAATTTTTTTACTCAGATCATGAGAATTACCACCCCCCATGCCTATCTTAGACAATGTCCTCATTGGAATTTACATGTATGCAAGAGGGCAAGGAAAGAAATCACCTGAGTTGTAATCGTGTATCCGGTTAGCTTGAAACCTCTAGGTTACCTCCCAGGAAGCGTTGAGTTTACTGCCTCTAGCGGGCTAGTTCCCATTCAATCCTCAATGAGGGTTACGACTTCCTTCGAGGGAATCTGGGCAAGAAAGTGTTTCAATCTTTGGCCATTAACAATAAAGGTTTTCCTAGTCTTGGGATTGGCAATTTCTATCGCCTCATTGGGATAAGGTCTAACCACTTGATACGGTCCCATCCACTTAGATCTCAGTTTCCCAGGAAAGAGCTTAAGTCATTCATCAAAAAGCCAGACTTGCTAATTCGGCTCAAAGGTTTTTCTATTAATGTGCTTGTCATGGACGACTTTCATCTTCTCCTTATAAAGTCGATTGTTCTTGTAAGTGTCTCGACGTATTTCCTTGTGCTCGAAGAGTTGGAGCTTCCTTTAAGTTTTGGCCATCTGGGAATCCACATTGCACAACTTAACAGCCCAATATGCCTGGTGCTCCAACTCGACCGGAAGGTGGCAAGCTTTGCCAAAGACAAATCGATATGGTGACATGCCTATCGAGGTCTTAAAAGCGATCCTGTATGCCCAAAGGGCATCATCCAATCGTGTGGACCAATCCATTTGGTCAGGTCTCATGGTCTTTTACAGAATATTCTTAATCTGCCCATTTGAGACCTCTGTTTGCCCATTTGTTTGCGGGTGATACAGGGTGACAATGCGGTGAGTGGCCCCATATTTCTTAAGCAAGGCATGAAATTGGGCATTAATGAAGTGACTCCCACCATTGTTGATCATGGCTTTAGGTATACCAAATAGGGAAAAGATATTTTTCTTAACAAAGTCCATGATAGCCTTATGGTCACATTTTCTGGTGGGTACGGCTTCGATCCATTTCAACACGTAGTCCACTGAGACTACTATATACTCGAAACTGTTTGATGGTGGGAAGGGACCCATGAAATCGATGCCCCAGACATCGAAAATTTCGATGATCAGAATGGGTTGTACATGCATCATATCTTTCCTGGTCATAATTCCTAAGGTTTAGCATCTAGTGCAAGTCTTTGCAAAGTTATGTGCATCCTTGAAAAGTGATGGCCAGTAAAAATTGGACTGTAAAACTTTTGCAACCGTCTGCTTCCTAGAGAAGTGGCATTGAAAGAGCGATCTTCGTTTTCATTGAATTTTTAAACATAAAATGACATGTCGTCGTATATTGTCGCGTGGTAGAAAATCGCTTTTGCAAAACATTTAAAACTCAAAATCTAACCACGAAAATAGTTAGGTCGTCTCCACAAGGAGGAATTAGACTCTTGGACTAGTGAGTGGTGACACTTTTATTCAGGAATCTCAATGAGTGCGCCTATTCTTTAGTGCAACTAGTTGCCCTCATAAATGCTCATTCTAAGCAATTGATCAAGATTGTAAGTGTTTATATGCAAAATTACCACAATATAATATTCTATTAAATAATGATCTTGGTAATGGTAATCAACATAAATATTAATTTCCAATAAAAGATTCCTTGTTTGCTATAATCAATGTGACATGCTCTATATAATTCATGAGATACTCAACCAAAAGTAATTTATCAAGAATAAAGGGACATTCATGTAAATTCGATGCAATATATTAAATCAGAAAATAAATGAATAGGAATTTGGCAATGGCATTCAATGTAATTTTTAATAAGGAGAAGAATAGGGGATTTCGTCTCTCCTTCGTGTGTGTGCGGGGAAGCTTTGTCAGAGGAGTTGCTGCGGGTGAAGGTGCATTGGAGAGTGGCCTTCGCGATGGCGCAGGAAGCACGGCCAGAGGTGTCCAACGATGGTGACCAGAGGTGGAGGGGAACGCCGACGGCGAGAAGGTTGAGCAGCAATCGTGGACGTTCGTGCGTGGTGCTTGAAGTTGGCGAGGGCTCGGGGTCACGCTTGAAGTCGACGAGAATGCTTCGTGTAAAGTTTGGAGGCCGAAGGGGGACCTGATGGAGGAGTTGTTCGCTGTGGCTTTGGGTTCCTTCGGCGTGTAGAGGTTGAAGATGATGGGGAAGATGAAGATAAGGCACAATCGCGGAGAGGTTTGCTGCTATGGGTACGCACGTGTACGCAGATGCGAGGAGGCACAACAGCGAGTGCACGGTGGGTAGTTGTGGCTGTGGCCGCTGTGGTGGAGAGGAGGCACGGTCAAGGACGAAGGCTCCCGGTGATGGGAAAGAGAAGATGGTGAGGGTGGTTCTGGTGGTGGCGCAATGGTCTTGGTCGGCAAGGGGGAGAAGGTCAGTTGTAGTTGGAGGGTGATGGGTACGGGTGGAGTTGATGAAGGTGATGGGTGTGGGTTATGTTGGCAAGGGAGATTTTTGGTGGAGAAGAAGGAGACGGAAGAAGAGAAGGAAAGGGAAGGGTGGCTGTGATGGCTAATGGTGAAGGTGTTGGTGGTGAGCGGGTGACGGTGACGTGCACGCTGTCACCATGCACGCCCGAAGTTGATAAAAGGTGAAGATCAGCTAAGCCACAATGCAAGCCTCTGACCACAGTGTACGCTGCTTCCACGATGGAGCGGATGAGGAAGAAGATCCTCGCAAGGGGAAGGGATGATCCCTCGATCCTGCGGCCGCTGCACTTCTTATATAAATACACTCGCTGATTTCTTCTGCCGAAAGTTCTCCAACTAGTCCAACCACTCGGTGAAGATCACGAGTGGTTGGAACGGTAAGATCTTCCTGGCAATATCTTCATCAGATGCCTGATCGACACTCCAGACGTCTTAAAAAGTGTGGACATCAACGAGTTCATGATGGTGGTTCCCAAACATCCGACCTTATCTCTAGACGTCGTATAGACACAAAAATGGACGTCTGAACTCTTCCACCTAGCATGCATAAATAAATTATGTTATCATATCATATGTTGTTAAGTGTAAAATTGATGCATAAAATTATATGCAGACTAAGGTGAATTGCCATATAACTCCTAATTAATTAACAACTAAGAATAACTAATTAAAGAGTACTTAGATCGAATAATGATCCACTAAAGTGGACTTATCAAATGCCCCTATGCCTAAGTTTTGTTAGTCCCTAGCAAAAATGAAAGATGACAGAAGCGACCAAAGACTTCTGCTTTTCTTATTCCAAAGAATTATAGATCTAGACAAATGTGAAGTGATAGTAGCCTATGTAATTGATCAAGTGAAAAACTTACATTTATAGTTCGTACTTAACCCTTGGTAAACATTTTATTAAGATAGGCAACTTCTTCTCTCGGGGACAAAGTAGAAAATAATCTATAGTTTGACCCCAGCTTTTTGACTTAGGTAGGAGATCTGAGTTAAATGGATTCGTATTTGGTGGCTCATACTCATTTGGTGCTACATGTAGTCTAGTCTTGCAGACTCTAAATCTCTAGGCTATCAAATGAGTTAACCAAGAGAGAGGCTAAACAAAACTGTGCTCTCTTGATGTTCCTTTGCACTCACTTCTTTCTTTTCCCTCTGAGATCACATATCTTACCAAATTTTGTAAATATACTCAGTGTTTGGTGGTCTCACATGGCATTCACACTTCAATTAAAGTCCTAATAACCCTACAACTAAGTTAGAAGTCCTCAGCCACTATTCTGACGATCAGAAATTCTGAAAAGTAGGTATGGGTCATATTTGGTGGATCACAATGGATGTTTTGTTGCCTCAATGATATAGACACCTAATAAAGTTGACACCTAAGACAACTATAACCTTAACATTTTTTTTCTTTCTCTCTATCTTTTTGTACATATATTTTTTTTTTCTTTTTTTTCTTCTTTTTTTCTATGTATATCTATATTTTTTTTTCTTCTTTTTATCTCTCTCTGTTTTTTTTTTTATAACTCCAACACAACATGACGAAGACTTTTATTTATGAGGAATTATTAGGGATGATGATGGTCAAGAAGATATTGTGTGGCTTATTTGGTGGAAGTGACTACTCTTGGCACAGGGAAGGAATGGATATGACAAGCGTATTTCTGACATTTGATACTACTACCCTCCCTCAGTCGAGGACTTTATGAAGAATGGTCGTAACCATCCACCATAGACATAATTTTATTAGACTCAATCTCTGTGTATCTGCCTTTTTTGGTGGCTCTCAGGTATTCACACAATGTTCGCACGCAGGAACAGAGCATGAAAAACTATGGCTAACTCTAAGGTATCATCATCCAATTATCCAAAACTTAAGAGTTCTTGTACTAAACTTAGTGCACCAGTAGTCTCTCTACTTTCTCCTCACAAATATTAGGTAGATCTAATAGAAGATAGTATACCTGACTCCCTTCAAACTATTCAAGGATTCAGCAGACTAAAAATGCTTATTGGTTTTCTACAAAGATCCATTACCTAGTCTACGTGTAAGTGAAGTAATTATACTAGATTCTAAACTTAGAAATAATTTAAGAAGAAAATCTTCAATGACACCTCCTTGATAAAGATGTTTTTCTAAGGATAACCAATTCAGCTCAAGAAAACAAAAGAGATTTTTTTTTAATGCACCTAACCTAAATGCATGAATACTGGCTAAAAACACCAAATGCACCCCCCATGTCAAAATCATGCAATGTCCTCATTGTAAAATTAAAACAAAGGGAGAAAGGAAGGAAATCACCTGATGAAGGTATTATTCTACACGTTAGGTTATGATGCAAACACATTTATTGAGGGTAAAATGCCTATTCATGCATGTTCCTAGGCTTAGATTTGCATTTCATGTTATAAATATTGCATAGCATGCATCATTCTACATTTAGAGTAGTTATATATAATTTAGGTTAATTGCATCCTTTTTGTGGTCAGGAGAGAAGGATATTTATTTTGGAGCCTCGGATTGACGATCCGACCGTACGGAACTGATCAAGACGACGATCGGAGTCCAACGCCTCCGAAATTGCCTCGATTGGAGTCCCGTAGCACCATATGCAATTTGAGGAAGATCAACAGCCAAGGGACTAGGTGACATAATTCGAAGCTTCAAATGAAAAATCCAACCGCGCGGATGGATTTGGGTCGATGATCGTTGCCTAACAACGCAAAAATTGACTCAATCCGACCTCTGTAGCAGCCCCTACAACGAAAAGAAGATGGACAACCCAGATTACGCCATGTGGTGCAGCCCAAGCCGCCCAGACGCACGCACGCGTGTAGAAGCACGGGTGCGCGCGCACACGCGCAAGAGCGCATGCACACAACGCAGCGCCAGTGTGTGAGCGTGCATGCGCGGCAAAGGCGAGGACAACACGCGCCAGCGACGCATGAGCTGGCCTACAACAACGCATGAGCTAGACCTACAGTGACACTCACAACCATCGCTAATTCTTCACGCGCCAGCAAAGCCAGCTGTGGGTGCGAGCAGGCATGAGCTACGTACAGCGACACTTCCAACGACAGCTTAGATGTCACTAATGATCCCATACCTATTTTTGCCTCTTCTACTCTACTATAAAAGGACCTACACCCCCTCCCTTCCAAGCCATCTCTACCTGCTCTGCTCCTACCTACTCCCAAGCTCTAGCAACCCGACCAATACTCCATTAGAGCTTATTCTCAAATTTCCAAGGCACCTATTAGTGTAGCAAACTTCTACCCCACCAAATACTCTTCCAACTTCCCATCCCCATTCATAGGTCGCCTTGGAGTCATCCTCCCACCTCCATTTCGATAGCAGATCATCTCCGTCTTCTCACCTCCATTCCGGAGCCACGCCGAAGCTTTCCTCAACCCGACGTTCTCCTGCATCTCATCTCCTTCATCCGAGCTTCCACCAGGCACCGTCGTCTCGCCGAATAGTCGATTCGGGAGATTTCCTCTCACCCCCTCTCTTTTTATGCTTTCATAGTAGATTGTAATAGACATTGAAGTGATATCATACCATTTCGTTCTATCTCTATCTTGTGATTCGTTTGCTTGTTTTCTTACAAAAATACAAAAAAAAAAATAAAACCCTAAAATACCAAAAAGAAACAAATCGAAGCATGGTTTTCAGTTAAAGTAAACGTCGTCTCCCCTTGTTTGACTCAGTACTCCCGTGGAGTTTCGGTATAAATTTTATCTGATCGACGTGTTTTGCAACTATGATGCCGAGTTACTTGTAACCCCGATTTCTAACACACGAAACACATGCGACCATTTTGACACCGTTACCGAGGAGGCAACGAAATTTACTTTATTATTTTCTGTGCTCCTTTGCATTTACATAACACTAACCCCGCTTATCTCTGATCTATTGTCTTGCAGGTACCCTAGCATGGAGATCCAAGTGCGGTAGACTAGAGTAAAGTGTGGGTAGAGTGTTTTGTAAGTGTCCCGCACACCACCCCCACCTTAGTTTTCATTCCATAACCTAATAACACAAACTCAAATCAACTTAGGTGCTTTGTATAAACCTTAGGGAAGATTTTGGTTGTTTGATTGTCACTCCACTCACCTCACCCACCTGCATATATAAAAAAATAAAAAAAAATATTCTTCTCTTATGGGATTTAACTGAAAGCTATACACTTAATACCCACAACTTCTTATCATAAGGAGCACAATCACTTTGATTCTACCACTTAACCAAGATCTGACTTGTGGACCCAGTACACTTCAACTCAATACACATAAGTGAGTAGAAATCTGAATAGGTTAAACATTCTTGTGTGCCTTAACTAAGTGGTGCAACAGGCCAATTGATTGAGCTATTTAGGCTGCACCACTCAATCTAAAACTGATCCATCAAGTAGCTGGCCACTTAAGGTTGAACCAGGCACTCCACATTATTTTTTATTTTTAAAGGAACATACCATCACCCGTGTTTTCAAAACTTAGAGTGCTCTACTAAACCTTGATTGAACCAACCTAAGAATTAAACCCTAAAAGCTATTAAGCAAGGTTAAACCCTAAAAGACACATCATCAAATAACCTTATTTGAAAACCCTAGTTGTGCATGCACACACATTTTAACTGATCATTAAGGGCACAACCTATCTAAAGGTTCCATCACATTCGAAGAGCACGATCATCCCAAGCCTAACTAAAACTAAGTAGACGTTGGCCTTAAGGATTGATTCGCTCTTCGAGGCTCAGACTGAGATTTCTTTTTCGATTAATCTGCTTTTACTAGTCCATCTGATGTCTAGCTAGGGGAGTAGAGTCAAACGATCGTGGCTGGGGGGTACACTAGAAACCAAAGGCGTAAACCAAAAGAAGAACCTTCTCCCCAATCCCTCCTTCTAACTGGTTGGATTGATAAGATAAAAGTAAACCAAATCGTTTATAATCTCAAGATGGGTCCTGAGAGTCTTTAGGCTACCCACATAAGGATAGGTTTGGTTGATTGTATTGCAGGGCGCCTTTTCTCTTCCCCATTTTCCCTCCTTTTCTACCTTGTACCCGTCCACATCCTACACACATTTCACATCCTATCCTCCTACCACCACTTATCCCCAAGATGATTACTATTCCAACTTGACTTGTAATTACCCATCCGCCAGCTGGGATGAATTTGATTGGGGATACGAATCCGGACCTCAATGTCCAAGGCCCAACTCTGGACAACAAGACTGATTATTATCCTTCCTAGAGCTAGAATGATTATAGATCTTCATCCT
Organism: Thalassia testudinum; assembly: GCA_037157565.1. Lineage (NCBI taxonomy): Eukaryota > Viridiplantae > Streptophyta > Magnoliopsida > Alismatales > Hydrocharitaceae > Thalassia > Thalassia testudinum. The sequence continues at coordinate 137,380,128 of JAZHRO010000055.1, read as the reverse complement.
TTGATCACCAAACCAACCCGATCTACAATCAGGAAGGATATAATGATTATAACACCTACCCTCCCCAGTATTCCACTGAATATAGGTCACCACCATCCTTTAAACAACCTGAAATGTCCTACTATCAGGGAGGGACTCGAGAACCTCGATATCTTGACTCCCTTAGATTTAACCCGAACCCACCCAACCCTGAACCAAACCAGATCCAAGATAGGGAGCTGGCTAATTTAAGGAACATTATACAATCTATAGAAGCTCAACCAACACCATGCACTGAAGCATTGGAGCCTATGATCAAAATGATTGATGAGTTTAATAGTTCTCTATTGGATTTGCTCCAAAGTGTTAAGGATAGGGACTTAGGTGAGTTTCTTCTTGGGAAATTATCTAGGTTAAGGATGAAATTTGAGGTTGCCTTAGTCAAATCTTGGGATGATTCTCAAGATGAACCCCCTTCAAGAGAGCCAATGTCTGAACCCGCTCAGGCGCCTGTCGGGGGGGATACATTTTCTGAGATCGGGGATGACCAGGCTGGGCTAGAGAAACCATTTAAGGAAGAACCGATTGATTCACCCGAGATCCCTAAGTCAGGAAACGAAGAAAATTGTCTCCTTGGATCATGAAATGATTTATTATTTTGAGACATATATAAATGAGGATCATCAATTCTTTGATTTTGAGGGTGAAGAATCTTTTGGTGAAGTCTCATTTGAACTCAAGGAAGATGATTCGAGTGAGATAATCGGGCTCGAGGAGTATGACGAACTATTTGATAGCCCGATCATTGAAGATTATGATCATGTTGGGGCTAACTTGGACGATTCGAATCCTGATGATTCAATCAATAGCCCCATTCCTTAAACACACCCTAAAGAATTGAATGATGATATTTTTGAGATCACCAAATCCAAGTCAATCCTGATTCAGCCACAATTGTTGGACTTGGGTACTTTAGATGGGGTGTACAATGATTTGGAGGTCCCGCAAACATTGATTTTGGAGGATAGGAAGTTGGAATTAAAAATCTGGGAAGCTAATTCTGAGGGAACTTTGATTTTGGATCTAAGGGTTCCTGTTGACCTGAAACCACCTACTTTCTACCATGACCCTTACGATATCTTTCACATGCAACCCAAGCTCGAAATAACTGATTATTTTTCTGAGCTAGATGTCAAGTAGACAATCGCACCTATTGAACCATCTTTACCCGTTGTCTAACACTTTAGTCTTGGGTTGCACACCACTAAACCGCAGACCCGACCCCGCAAACACAACAACCTTCGATTCAGGGTGATTTTCATCCAGAACCCTAGAACCACTCAACCATGGGGCATGGGTCTGCACCATAATCTGGTCCACGTCTGTGGACATATTCTGTTGGCAAGTTTGAGGATCAATATTTTTATTTTGATTTTGATCCGCACTTGTGAATTCTCAATTTCTTCTTTGTATGTATGTTATGCCTAGCTGAAGGCATTAAACTTAGCACGTGTGTATACACTCTTCTCTCTACAGAGCTGACCAGATTTTCACGACACTCAGGTGATATTCTGTTTACTCTGCCCTTTTCATGTCTTTATTTTTACAATGAGGACATTGCATCATTTAGGCATGGGAGGGTGGATAATCAATTCCTGAAATCATTATGATAACTCCGTAGAATTTCTTTTAGTTTCTTATAAAATTAAAAAAAATGAAAATTTGAAAAAGATATAAAAAGAAAGAAATTAGGAAAAGAGAACTTAGGCATTTGGAAGTTATTAACTTTAGGAAATGATACGAGAGAACCTAAACACTTAAACTCTTCAGGTCTTCGAGCTTAATTAGCCCAGGTGTCCACTCGAATGTGGACTTAGTATCGAATCCTCGCCAATTCAAATTCATTTTTAATTTAGCTAATAAATTGGGATGATAAGTATGCAACTTATCAACCCGCCCTCTAATTTGGGGGGACTTTAAGCCTAAGCATCTGCACACATTTTTTGCACTAACTAACTTTTCGACGATTTCTTCATAAATTGGGTAGCTAATGAACTATCTAGGGTGGTATGGCTGGTAAGTTGTCGGTGGTAACAGCTCATCGACCAGTTGTCGAGATCCCAGCCACAAGACCATTTTCATTTTACTGTCTTTAGGTAAATCTTAGATCAGGTAAGCCACCTAGTTAAAAAAAAAGAAAAGAAAAGAAAAGAAAATATAGAAAAAAAATAGAGAAAGGAGAAAATAAAAAAACAAATAAAATCACACTTCACCGCATGAGTATGGCTGCCAAGTTGTCGGTGGTAACAGCTCATCGGCCGGTTGTCTAGAACCCAGCTCACAAAAAAAAAGCATAATAATTCCCAAAACACTTAGGGAAGAAACGGGGGAGTAGAATAAACCGGGGAGATATACACTGGGTTCGCCCTTGTATTGACCCCATAAATAAAATAAGTAGGGAGAAAGCTACCGTTCGAAAAGATAAACCACTAGACAAGGTTGAAAGTTTCCCTACTAGGAGGGGTGACGTAATAAATGCGGAAATAAAATATAAAGCAATCTCACAAAAAAAAATCAATCGCACAAGTACACAAGTAATTTTAGGTGGAAACCCAAACCGGGTGAAAACCACCACCTAACCCTCTCGAGTTAGGATTTTCGGATCAACCTAGTTGATCAAATCCACTAACCGAATCACTTTAAAACGAGGGTGATTCAACCTTAGTATAACCACGCTACAAGTACGAGGGTAGCGTTCCTCAACCCCTTCTCTCCACGAGAAGGATTTTGTCCCACGAAGGAGACGGGAATTCGCAAAGCGAATACCCAACCAAAAGACAAAGATAAAATAAACAACAAACCTATAGAGCCAACAAAGTAATAAACCTAAGCTTCTATAGGAATTAGGAAACTCCCCTTTGCAAGGAGTGCGTCGACGATGACGCGGGTGCGTGAGCCACGCAACGGCGCAATGTCGCTCTCGTGAACAACGGCGGGAGAGCGGGTGCGCGAAGGTTTGATGCTCTCAAGGGAATGGAGCTTAAGCTTGGAGAGCAAGATCTTTTCTGGACACAAAAGAGTGTGAAAGTGTGTAGCTAAGTGTATCCAAGTGTGTATATGTGTTGCAAAGGTTCCCCTCTATTTATAGAGGCCTTAGGAAGGCTTTGGAAGGCTTAGGAAAGGTTCTATAGCCGTTGGGAACAAAGTCCAAGAGAATCAGGCCGAAATCAGGACAATGATTACGTTTGACAGGGTTATCAGACGTCTAACTCTGGAATCAGACGTCTGGAAGGCCACTTTAAGACGTCTGATTCCAAGGTCAGACGTCTGATTTTGGGTGGGTCTCTCCCTGACTTGGATCAGATCTAAACAGGGTTTTTGCGCAAGTCCATCAGACGACATACAGGACGTCTGGAACTATGTCTGGACGTCTGGAAACCTACTTCTACTGTGGGAATTGATTTCCAAACGTTGCAACGGCTAGAAAATCTCTGAGAAGAGATTTTGGGTCAGCCGAGGCAAAACGGTCATTTATCAGACGTCTGGAAAGGCCTAAGGACATCTGATAAGGCTCTAACGGTCATAATCTTGAGCGCCTGCTAAGCTAGCCAACGATCCACTATCTGGACGTCTGGCAAGTCCATCAAACGTCTCCTAAGACGTCTGGTATAATGTCTGGACGTCTGATTTCGTCAGACAGAACTAGCTATCCCAGCCTAACAGATATCAGACGTCTGAAACAACAGTCAGACGTCTTAAAATACTTTATCAGACGTCTGATTTGGGAATTAGACGTCTGGAAGTGTTGTTTGAACCCTATATTGATTTTCTAAGTATTCTACAGAAAACCTAAGTATCCTAGGGTTGTGCCGGTGTTCCTAGGACTACTGTTAGGGTTCTTTGAGGCTCTTTAACATAATTTTCTAAGGAAAATAAAAAGAGCAAGAAAATAAAGACAAGAGATACAAGAAAGGATTAAAAAGAATCTATCCTATTCTTCTTGTCTTCTATCTTCAATCTGTCGCTCCACGCGAACCTCCTCTGTTTTCCGTCAAGCTCCTCCAATCCGTCCTGGATGCGAGCTCGAACTCCGTCTAAACACGTCCACATTTGCAATTGACCTGAAATCTAGGACTCAAATTGCAAATGTTAAATAACACGTGTTTTGTTATCATCAAAACAAATGATCGTGGTGCTCTAGCACCAACAAAGGTCACCTAGGGTCGTAGAAACTCGATGTCCGTTTTAACAGTCGCCTAGTGAGTCTTTCACTATTTTCACAAGATGCTTAGCACCTAGAATCCTTTTCGAGTCTTGGGTGGGTCGAGTAGCCGTAAAAAGTTATCCCAGAACTCTCAAACTCCAAAAGTACAAAAAAATAGAAAAGAAGAAAAATAATAAAAAAATGTATCTTCCCTTCTCAAATAAGGAGAGGACTTGGGCGGTTTGCATTCTGGCAGGCACCTGGGTACTGTTGAGTTTTCGTAGTTTAGGACCTTAGTTGAAATTTTCTATTGTTAATAAACGACTTAGGCCTAAGCGTTCAAATGCTAATTCTGCTTTTATACATAGCATATAATTTAATTTTTCCAGGGGCTAGCAAAAGATAGGCATGAGGGTATGATGTAAACATATTTATTGAGGGTAAAATGACTATTCATGCATGTTCCTAGGCATAGATTTGCATTTCATGTTATAAATATTGTATAGCATGCATCATTCCGCATTTAGAGTAGTTGTATATAATTTAGGTTAATTGCATCCTTTTTGTGGTTAGGAGAGAAGGATATTTATTTCGGAGCCTCGGATTGACGATCCGACCATACGGATCTAATCAAGACGACGATCGGAGTCCAACGCCTCTAAAATCGCCTCGATCGGAGTCCTGTAGCACCACATGCAGTGTGAGGAAGATCGACGGTCAAGGGACTATGTGACATAATTCGGAGCTTCAAATGAAAAATCTGATCGCACAAATGGATTCAGATCGACAATTGTAGCCTAACGGCACGAAAATCAACTCAATCCAACCTCTGCAGCAGCCCCTACAATGAAAAGAAGATGGACGGCCCAAATTGCGCCACGTGGCTCAGCCCAGGTTGCCCAGGCGCACGCACGCACGCAGACGCGCATGCGCACGGCGCAGCGCTAGCGCGTAAGCATGCGCGCGCACGGCAAAGGCGGGGACAACACGCGCCAGCGATGCATGAGCTGGACCTACAACGACGCTTACATCCATCAGTAATTCTTCTCGTGCCAGCAAAGCTAGCTGTAGGCGTGAGCGAGCATGAGCTGCCTACAGCAACGCTTTCAGCGATGGCCTAGATGTCACTAATGGTCCCATACCTATTTTTGCCTCTTCTCCTCTACTATAAAAGGATCTACACCCCCTCCCTTCTAAGCCATCTCTACCTACTCTACTCCCACCAACTCCCAAGCTCTAGTAAGCCTACCAATGCTCCATTAAAGCTTGTTCTCAAACTCCCAAGGCGCCTATTAGTGTAGCGAACCTCTGCCTCACCAAATACTCCTCCAACTTTCCATCCCCATTCATAGGCCGCCTTGGAGCCATCCTCCCACCTCCATTCCGGTAACAGATCATCTCTGTCTTCTCACCTCCATTCCGAAGCCACGCTGAAGCTTTCCTCAACCCGACAACCTCCTACATCTCACCTCCTTCGTTCGAGCTTCCGCCAGGCGCCGTCGTCTCGTTGAACAGCCGACTCGGGAGGTTTCCTCTCACCCCCTCTCTTTTTATGCTTTCATAGTAGATTGTAATAGACATTGAAGTGATATCTATACCATTTTCGTTCCATCTCTATCTTGTGATTCATTTGCTTATTTTCTTCTTACAAAAATACAAAAAAAAAAAAAACAAAACCCTAAAATACCAAAAAGAAACAAATCAAAGCGCAGTTTTCAGTTAAAGTAAACGTCACCTCCCTGTGTTCGACCCAGGACTCCCTTGGAGTTTCAGTATAAATTTTATCTGATCGACATGTTTTGCAACTACGACGACGGGTTACTTGTAACCCCGATTTCTAACACGCGAAACACGTGCGACCAGGTTGCCTCCCAACGAACGCTGCATTTTCTGTTGTCAGCCAGACTTATAAGGGACCTGTAAGTTTGGTTCCAAACAAAAAGAGCTAGGCCCTAAAAATATGCGTAAAAGCACGGGCCTAGAAATTAGGTAGCCGTGGATGCTGGCAGGCTAATGATGCAACGTTATCCCAAATGATCGCCAGAAGACATGATAGCAAACAATCTCGCAAGCTACCTAGAGAGGTCTAGGAAAAAGAGTAATAAAAGAAGGGGCCTCTTGAAACATGAGTAGAGGATAGTAATGCTCCTCTAAAGCAGGAAGGGTTTTAAAAAATATAATCATAAATATGTAAAACCCTTGAATGACGAGAGAAAAAGTACAACCATCAATTCAAACTCGCCATTCCACTCGGGGATGTACTGGCCTAATATGCTCCCCAGAAAGAATGTATGTGAGTAGAGACCAAAGCCAAGGATCGATTAGGGAGTGTAAGGGTTGTTTGTGGTGTTGGGAGGTAATGATTATGTCCAAGGAAGGCTTAGTCCGTGTCAAGTCCAATTCCAAAAATAATTCAGATTCTGTATTATTCTCCCTAATAGTTGTTGTAGAAAAATTGAAGTCACCCTACCAATCATTTATGATTTCCTCAAGAATCGGAGTCATATTTTCACCTTCCAGTATATGTGAATCTATGGTGGACTCCAAATCACATTTATTTGATGACAGGGTCAAAGCAACAAAATCATTATCATTAATGTCATCCCCAGATTCTTTTGGTTCACTTAAGTTTTTGTCAAATTATATATGTGATTCACCAGTAAAGAGAGGAGTTGCTTCAATATCCTTAATTATTTCTGAAGGAGGATCAGTCTTAATGTTTTGGAGTAACCCTATATCACTCAATTCTTTGTTCTCCTTGGGGCATAAATCCTCAATTGATGTGTATTGTCCCCGAGAGTCACTCCTAGGCTTCTCACTATTGTGTTCATCCTCCTTCAACATCAACTCCCTATCTTCCTGATTCTGCGAAGGATGATTTTCAAAATCAAAAGTAGGGAGGAATCCAAATTTCACCAAATCATTAATATCCTCAGGGGGTAAGTCCTCAAATAACACATAATCCCCTTGAGATTCACTCCAAACTCAGTCTAGGTTCCTCCATTTGGTTAGCATCCTCCTCTAAAATAGACTCTTTATATCCCTGAGACCGAAATTGATCCAATTCATCTTCCATTCCCTTAGGATCACCTTCATTGGGCACATGTAAATCCTTAGAATGATGAATGGTAGGTGTTGGTTCCCAAAGTGGAGGGTCAGAATTAGACTCACTAAGGGTAGAATGGGGTTCCATCACATGATTAATAGGGGAAGTGGCATGAACAATATGACCTTGACCCAAGTTATCAGGGGTAAGAAAAATACTGTCAGTGGGGTCAAGGTCCTCAAGTGGTACCATCTTCCCTTTCTTTTGACTCCAATATAGCTCGGGTAAATAATCATTAATATAGTTCTTCTCTAGTGGTCGTGTCTCATGGGGAGAGTCTAAATGATAGCTACTCAAAATGGGATCCCTATTATCCGGTGTTTCCGCAGAATCTTTTTGATGATCACGATTGTATGGGTAGGGATCAGAATCAATAGTAAGAGAGTAGCTAAGCTAACAAATTTTCTCATTCAGTCGTTGACAATTCCTCAACATCTCTCCCATAGACTCCATTTCTTTTTTTTGTTTTTGCATTTCTATCATAAAAGAGGAGAGGCTACTGTCAGATTGGGGAGGATAGTCAATCTTAGGCTCAGGTTGCCTAGGAGTGTTAGTCCAACCTTGATAAGAAAAATCATGAAGGGGGGGAGAGCCGGGCATTGGCAAAGTAGTGGGGATTCCTGGGGTGGAAAATCCCACTCCAAGGTTCTACTCAAAAGTGGGAGTTATCGGGCCAATACTCCCAGGATAGGAATATGATTGATCCCATGAATTGTCATTGTACCCATCAGAGGATGGATATGCTCGAGGCATGGGATCTTGATTAAAAGACAGAAAGTATTGACTCTGATAATCTAAATGATAGGAGTAAGGGTAATCCATTTCTTTAAGCCAAACAGGTCTAACTCTCTTAGGACTTAGAAGAAATCAGAATAAAAATAGAAACTTCCTAGAGAGTTCCACCACTGTCAAAACAAACGCAAATATAGTGGGATCTATTTTTAGTAGATTCTAGGTCATAGAATTAAGTATTCAGTTGGTGGCCAAACAAGTTTTGCAAGAATTACACTTCCTAGGCCAACTTTCATTGGTGCCTACAACCTACTTCCAAGGGATGGAAGTCACGAATCAACCCCACGCGCGAGGAACCAAACTAACTTGGCGGATAGGCTTGTCGATTTCCGACAAACTTTCCTTGTGGTGCAAAGAGGAGAGGCAGCAATTTATCTAGTGACCTTATGTGTGATGTGCACAGTGTCTCGGGTGTGCAACACACGTACGCGTTTTGTGTTTTAAAATCTTACAAACAAGTCCTTTTGCACGCAATTAAAGTCACTGATTTTAAGGTCCAACCTCATAATAGTCCCAATTTCTTAAAGTGACCACTAAATTAATTAGATTCACACACTTTAGTGGTCTTGGATTTAAGTCTAATGCAAATGCATGACAATGCTGGAACCTTGTTCCACATCTTGTTTTGGTGTTAACAAAATTATTATAGATTAATGTTTGCAATTGAGTACTTTTCATATTTAGGCGAAGATCAAAGCAAATAGGAAATGATGGAGGCATGATGATGAGAAAGAGAAGATCATGACATGGAGGAGGCAAGATGACAAAGAAGAATTGAGGAGGAGAAGATCATCTTCGTCCTTTAGTTTTTTAGTTTAATTTTTTCTAATTTATATAATGTATTCCTCTTAACAAAGAATCAACTTAGATCTTAAAATTAATTAGAGATAAACTAGAATTTATACTACAATCATTTTCAAAGAACGTAATTTATTACTAAGGTTTAGTACCGATACATGTGAGTTACAGGTTTAGGTTTTCTCAAAGAAACAAACCTATACCCCACGAGTACCAATACTCATAATCAGTACCAATACTGGAGGGAACGAGTACCGGTACTTATGATCAGTATCGATACAAGTGGGTTACAAATTTGTGTTAAGTGTTTGAAACCCAAATCTGGAAGCAACGAGTACCGGTACCCATACTTTTATATTGGTACTAGGTAGCTGTTGGCTCAAAACTGAATGACTAGAAAATTAATTTAGGCAAAACATTGGGATTTAAACCCCAACGTCTAGTAGACGACCCACTAAGGTTTTAACTCTATAAATAAACCCTCGGACCCTAAGTTTGCATAAAATAAATAGAGAAGAAAAATTGTAGAGCTATATTTCAAATTTTCACAATATTTTCAAGAGAAGGAAAAGTTTGCTGCTCTCAATCTCTCCACGGATTTGCAAGCACATTGACGTGATTTCTTCACGCATTGTCAAGGCATTCTCACATTCATTCTAGGCTCTTAAATTGGTATTAATTTTATATTATTGTTGAGAGGCTTAGGTATTTTGTTGTAAGATTTTATTTGTCTTACACCAGCGCTATATTTGTTCTTGAGCATTTGCTCGTTGAGTTGTAACAAACCCGTCTCTTGTACTTGGGTTGAGGTAACCCGTTAATTACCTAGTTTAGTAAATTGATTTCCTCGAGGTTGAGGGAATCGGGTAGTTGGGAGGCTTAGGAAGTGGAGTACCCAAGTGAGTAGGGAACCACTATATATCTTGTGCCAATTTCTGTGATTGTAATTTGATGAGAGCCTCATCATAAGTCATAACTAGCTCATTTTGACCCAATAAAGAGAATAAAAGCTCCTACATAACCTAGAAGAAGGCCTAAATGAAGGAATAAGTATTCTGGGAAGAAAACATGAAATAAAGGTTAAAACTGTAATTTTACCATTGCAGTACATAAATGGGATTTCTCAGAGGCAAAACATAGGTCAAAAGGTCTAAATAAGATAAAAAGTGGGTTGATTCAATCAGACATGGGTTTATGTGCAATCTAGGAATTAAATGACGTTTGATAACCCTAAAACAGACCCGCTTAAATCAACAAGGTTCCGGTCAGGATAAAAATCAAGTAAACCCTCTAAAAATCTTAGAAAAATATCCCCTAGGGTTTAGAACACTTAATTTGACCATTGGAACCCAGTTTGACCTAGATTAGGATCCTAGCTCATTAATTGACCTAATTTGGGTTTTTATGCAAAATATTCAGTCAAATGTAGTCAAACCTAAAATCCAACTTCACCATTGGATTCCTTAGGTCCAAATTAGGTTTGTACCAAAATTTGGACCTAAGGGGAGGTCATCTTGACCTACTTTGCAATTTATTACACCCAAATCATAATTTGGTCCCTATCTTTTGAAAATCATCACAGAGAGCCCCCTAACTCCCTCGCCACCTTTGCAATCAGGTCCTTCCACCATTATTGGGGAGGATTCTTTTCCGGCGAGGTTGACAGGGGGGATATGCTCACGTCCCTCAGAGATCTCCTCCCAGAATTGGAAGGGAGATTCTCTGAGGAATTCCCTTCCAACTTAGCCCGATCTTGATCGTTGATTTCTTTCCAAACTCTCGGGCGAACGCACGAGAATTTTGGGGCTCGACCACCTTCCTTCACCAGCGAGACAGCGGTAACCAAAAGCCACCCTCCACGCACTAGAAAGTTCGGCCAGCACCTATAAAAGAATCTCCAAACCCAGCCGCTGAATTTCAGACTTGTCTTGACGAAGATTCCTCCAAATTTTCTTCTCTCCTCTCTCCGGTCAAGGAACCTGCAAGCTCCGGCGACCTCCTCCCATCCTTCTCGTCGCTCTGCTGCCATACCAGTAGCAAAGTCTACTTCGCCTCCTCCTCCCGCGTTGCGCCGTACCAAGCGCGCGTTTCCCCGACCTCTTCCTCGTCGCCGCTCTCTCCCTCAGGGTGCTTCTCCGACGACGGCAGCTATGAGCCGTCCACTCCGCTGCCTCCTTCTCTCCCACAACAGTCCAGATATGTTCCCCATCTTCCCCTCTCTCTTTTCCCCACTACATTTCATTTAATTACCCCTCGACCACGCCTGACCACCGCCATCTTCCATCCCTCCAGCCAACCTCCGGCGAGTCGCCCCCGTCGCTCCACACTTCCGCACGACTCGCCGACCGACTCAGAGGCTCCGCCTCATCACGCTGAACACCCTCCGCCCACCCACTGCCGCTCTACACCCACTTAACGCTCCCCTGAACACACCCACATCTCCGGTCACAGGACGACCTAGGCACGCACGCCTAGGCTGTCCCACAACCTGCTGCACCTTGCACCACCTTCGCCGTGACACGGCGAAGGTCCCCCGGTGATCTGATTTTGCCTCGACTGACCCAAAATCACCTTTGTGGGATTTTCTAGCCGTTAACCTATCTTGGGAATCCATTCCTGCAGTATAATAGGTTTCCAGATGTCCAAACCTAGTGCCAGACGTCCTATACGTCGTCTGATGGTTATACACTAGAACCCTATTTAGGTCTGAAGCAAGTCAAGAAGGAAACTCACCTAGAATCAGACGTCTGACTTAGTTCCCAGATGTCTTAAACAAGTTTTCCAGATGTTCGATACCTGTACCAGATGTCTGATGACCCTGTCAGAATCATAATTGATTCTGATTATGGCCTGTTTTTCCTTGGGTTCAATCCCAATGGCTATGGAACTTTCTAAGGGCTCTCAAAGCCTTCCTAAGCCCTCTATAAATAGATGAAGACCCTCGCCTTGCAAAAATACCAAGACACACCTTGAACACCATTTCCACATCTCTTGTGTCAAAAAGAAGTAGAAGATCATCTAGAAGAAGCTCTAGCTCTCTAAGCTTTTCTTCCACATCTAGAGACCTTGAATCCAGTTGCGCACCCGCTCCCCCTCTGCTATTACGAGAGCGACGAGGTTCCCCCACGTGGTTCACGCACTTGCGTCGTCACGCCGACGCACTCCCACCAAAGGGAAGTTCCCTTACCTATAGTAGCTAGATTTAATCATTCACTTTGTGGCTCTATAAGTTGAGTTGTAATTTATCTTTGTAATTGTGTTGGGTATTCGCATTGCAAATTCCCGTCTCCTTCGTGAGACAAAATCCTCGTGAAAAAGAGTGGTTGAGGAACGCTACCCTCGTACTCGTAGAGTGGTTATAATTAAGGTTGATCTACCCTCGTTAAAGTAGTTCGTTAGTGGATTTGATCAATTTTGTCAATCGAGAAATCCTAACTGGAAAGGGTTAGGTGGTGGTTTTTACCCGATTTGGGTTTCCACCTAAAAAATCTCTTGTACCTATTGTGTGATTATTTTATTTGTGAGATTGATTACATTATTCCGCATTTTATACATCACGCATATCTCATCCCCTCCCCTAGGGAATTACAATTGGTATCAAAGCAGGTTCTTGCTGTTTCAACGTAACAACCAAGCAAGAAGATCATGGAGGGAAGTACTTCTGCGACGAGGATTCTTGAGGGACAGTCTACCACCCGTCCACCATTCTTTGACGAGAGCAATTACCGTATTGGAAGCTGTGGATGAAGACATGGCTTCAAGCCAATGACTTCACAATATGGGCCCGATGCGAGACCCCCTTCGACATCCTGGAGAGACCTACCGCAGGATACTCACAGCAGCAGATCCGAGAGCTCTCTTTAAACGTAAAAACAATGAACGCATTGTATTGCACTTTGAGCCCGGAGGAGTTCAACAGAATCTTGCAATGCGCCACCGCATACGAGATCTGGCACACACTCGAGGTAACTCACGAGGGTACCTTTAAGGTAAAAACTTCTAAACTCAATTAACTTTCACAAGAATTTGAGTCTTTTTCTATGAAATCTAATGAATCCTTGAGTGAGATGAACACTAGGTTCACTCTCATAGTAAATAATCTTAAGGCATTAGGAAAGACTTTCATTAAGGGGGAGCTTCAAGGGAAGCTTCTTCGTTCCCTTGGACAGGAGTGGGAACAGAAGGTCACCACTATCGAGGAGGCGAATGAGGTGGAGGAGCTCAACATGGAGGATCTTCTAAGCAATCTAATGGCCTATGAGACAAAGGGTAAAACAGAAGAAGAAGGATACACCAGAGCCAAAGCCGAAGAAGACTCTCACCGTCAAAGCAACTTCAGAAACCGAGGTAAGTTCTGATGACAAAGATTTTAAATTTTTACTTAGAAAATTTTCCAAGTTTTGTAGGGAATCAAAGAAAGAAAAGAAGGAGAAGAAGGAAAAAGATAGCCCGAGACGTTGCTACCACTGCAACGAAAAGGGTCATCAACGACTTGAGTGCCCTCTTCTCAAGAAGGAGAAGAAGGAAAAGGAGAAGAAGTATAAGAAGAAGGCGTTCCAAGCAACTTGGGACGAGTTGAGCTCAGAGTAAGAAGAAGAGGAGAACCTCGAGGAAGAAATTGCCTACATGGGTTTCATGGCGACAGTGGGAGACGGCGAAGGCGACTCCGACAATGAGGTACATTCTGATTTACAAGATGCTTTCAATGAGCTATTTCAACTTAGTAAATCACTTAAGATAGAAAATAAAAACTTTAAAAAGAATCTTAGTTTTCTTAAAAGTGAAAATGAAATATTAGAATTGAAACTTAAGGACCTAGAAAGTAGTTCTAGCTCAAAAAATGAGTTGTCATTAGAAAATCACAATCTAATCATTGAAAATAGCAAACTAATTGAGGAAAATACAAGTTTAAAATTAGAAATTTCTGATTTAAAGACTAAGATGCATGTTATAGAAAAAGAGCTTGCTTGTCTTAAGGAAGAATTTAACAAATTAATGAAAAAATTAGATAATTTTTCTAATGCTAAAGTTAGTCTTAGCTCTAAGGTTAAGAAAGGATCTCCGTCAAGGACTCCTGCTAACAGAACCGGATCCAAATTGATATGGATAGCTAGGAAAGAACTACAATCTTATTTTATAGGTCATAAGAATCACAACACAAAGGATTGGACCTACAAGATAAAGAATGGTCAACTCGAGTTCGGAGGACCAAGGAGTAGACCAAGGAGAAGGACAAGAAGACCGACGAGACGATGAACAAATGATCAAATCGTCGCACGTCGACCGCCAGATTGGAGACTGACGCCAATGCCCAGACCTCCAAGCTACGGATGGGAGCCCCATTCGGTTTGGCTTCCTCCGCCATTTGGGCCATTTTACTGGCCATGGTAGGTGAGGTAACCCTCAACCCTATCTTTTTATCATTAGCATATAGATAGGGGGAGTTAAAATTAATGAGCTATTTGTCAATCATTAAGGGGGAGATGTTAAGTTAGCTATATTTCCTTTAGAAAGGAGGAGAAAAATATATAGCTATCTTGTTATTACAAAAAGAAGAACATTATTCTTGATTAAAAGAAATTTAACCCAAAAACTAGAAGAGCATGTTTTAAGGGGAAGTGTAGGAGAATTAAAATTGATAAAAACCTTTTTGATAATGTCAAAAAGGGGAAGAATTTTATGGATTATTTTTTATAATTTTGTCATCATCAAAAAGGGGGAGATTGTTGGTGCTAGTGCACCATGATCATTTATTTTGATGATAACAAAATACGTGTCTTTTAACATTTGCTTTTGAGTCTTAGTTTTCAGGTCAAATTGCAAATGGAAACTTGTTTAGATGGAGTTCAAGCTCGCATCCATGACGGATTGGAGGAGCTTGATGGAGAAGAAGGAGCTTCGCGAGTAGCGAAAGCGTGAAGAGAAGAATAGGATAGATTCTTATTGTGACTCGTAAAGCACATTTTTGATAAGAAAGATCTCGTCGTAGTATAATACACAATACGATCAACAAAAATAATTTATAAGATAACGAGACTTGGAGTCCCAATCGTTCATCTCTGGGAGGCGTTTATGGAAATGCAAATTTGAAATCGATCCCACTCACTCTACTTGCTTAAAATCGCATGTCGGTTTATGGTTATTACGTATTTATGCACGACATGCTTAGTTGCCAGAATATCAGAAATTAAAAATAGGCAACTTAATCACACAAAATATATTGTAATGAGCTCATGGTAATTCTCAACACACACACATATATATATATAGGAAAAGATCTTTCATTGATTCATCATGGTGTTTACAACATGGAACTCGTGAAAAGCTTATAGAGGAATGCTTAGAAACACAAATGTAGCTAGCAGAAAATGATCACATGCATGAATCTAAAGGGGGATTATGCATGCATCATTGGAGGAGAATATAGAGCTACACCACTAAGAAGTAAATAAAGCATGCAAACTATGAAGAACTAAGCTACTAATCTAGTAAAAATAAGGGCATTTGGAGGTTGGCTCCGATGGCCTTTGAGTTGGGTGAGAGGAGAAGGAGGGGCGGCCAATGGTGCTTAGGTCGGCCCTTGGAGAGAGGTTGGAGAGGTGATCCAGCATCTTGGCATGGAGGTGGTGGTGGCCATGGTGAAGCTACTCGTGGACATAGAGGTAGAGTGGATGTGGAATGAAACTAAGCTAAATGGAACCGAGAGTGGATGGGTGCAAATGGCCACCCCTTAAGTCTTTTTATAGACCTAAGGGAAGCTCTCTAGAGAATTATGGAATTCTCTAGAGAGGCCTATGGTGAGAGCTCGTGGGAGAGTGAGAGAGAGGATGGATGGTGGTTTTTAGATCCACCAAATGTGGATCTAAAAATTGAATGGCTCTTGGTTGCTAATTTTAGCAACCAAGGCAACAACACATGGTAGAGAGTTCTAGAGAACTCTAGGCTAGGTATTTTCGTGTGGATGGTGTGTGTGGGTGTGTGTGGGTCGAAACTTAAGTGCTAGGTTGATTAGGTTAGGTTCTAGTGGGTTTAGGTCAAGGTAGGTCTCAAATTAGGGTTGTAAACCCTAATTCACTAAGGTAAAGTGAAATTAAACTTAATACAAGTTTAATTGGGCGTGTGAAAACCTAATTGAGAGTAAAATAACTCAATTAAGTCAGGTCTAGGTCAATTGGACTCTCACTGAGTCCAATTGGATAGTGTGTGCTGAGATCAGGGCTTAATTAGACTCAATGAGTCCAATTGAATAGACTGAAGAGATTGACCATGATCCAAGTCAATTAGGTTTACTGAGGACCTAATTAGGTCCTTAGGGAGGTCTAGAGGTGATGTACTAGGGTTGGGGCACCTTAATTTAAGTTCTTAGGGGGTTAGAATTGGGTTTAGGGACCTAGAAATCCAAGATCAAGGCTTGAATTCCAAAACAGGAACTAGAGGACAGTATCAGACATCTAATAAAGTTGTCAGACATCTTATAATGAAAAATCAGAAGTCCAGACTTCAATTCTGGACGTCCAATTAGAGTCAGGAAGTATTCTAAGTTCTGTCTTAGGTATTCTGTAAAAATTTGATGTCTAACCAAGTGTCTGGACGTCTAATAACACTGCAGAAGTGGGTTTAAGGTGTGCGGGAGTTGGCTAAGAGTTCTAGACGTCCTATAACTCATCTGGACGTCCAGATAGAGGCTGGAATTAGGGTTTTAAGATTTCTTAGGATGCGGTGACCTAATCTAAGGGTGGCTAAGGCTTGGGGAAGCTTCTAGGCTATCCTAGGGCTAGGATGGTCCTAGGTTCTTCATAATTTACTGCTTTATTCCTACTTAAATAGAATAGCATATCTCAACCCCTTACATTATTGTCTACTACATCTTATTCTAGGTCTTCTGCTCCAACTTTGCTGCAACTCCAGTTATTTTTTATTCTTCAGATCCAACTTTAGATCCAGCTTTAGATCTAGCTTCTGATTAGCTTATTACCTGCAATTGACATAATGTACCTAATCAGTACATTATAGCATTATTTTATGCATAGTTAAAAGAAAGCAGTAAAGGTGCAAATAATGCTTATGCATGCATGAACTACCCTAACTTATGCTAAGTCCTAGCCTAATTTAGGTCAATTAAGACTTATGATTGCTGCACAATCATACCCCCATTCCTAAATATTGCTAGTCCCTAGCAAATGCAAGAGTAAATTATTCACATAAGGGTCCCTAAGGGATTGATTATTTTATCAAGTGTATGCCTAGAGATTTTTCTTCTTTTTATTTTCATCCTATGCTCTAGAAATCCAGATAGTCATGAAAGTGTAACTATGTAGCCTTTGCAATGGATTCGAGTGAAAAACTAATTCACCTCTAAAGCCTGTACTTGACCCCTAGTAAAAATTCTAGCGGGATAGGCAGACTTCTTCCCTCAGGGTATTCAAGATATTCTATGAATTCCACCTGGCTTTAAGCTTAGGTAGAGAATCTTAAAGGGAAAAGATTATATATTTGGTGACTCACTCTCGATTGGTGCTACATAAAGATTAGTACTATAGATTCTATATTCCTAAATTATTACATAACTCAACTCAAAGAAACACGAGAAAAACTATGCTCTCTTTTGATTCCTTTGTATTCATTCTCTCTTACTCTTTTTCTTTTTCTTTTCTTTCTTTTTCTTAGAGCTCACAATCTTACCAGATTCACACATATAACCTATATTTGGTGGTCTCACTTGGCATTAACACTTTAATTGAGCATCCATAACTCTAACACTAAGTCGAAATTCCTCAGCCAGTATTCGGGCGGTCAAAAACACAGAAAAATAGGTTAAGGCCATATTTGGTGGATCTCAAATTTATTCGGTGGTATTGTCTCAAGGCAAATGAAATAAACACTAAATATTCACAAACTCTTTTTTCTTGCTTTTTCTTCTTTTTCTAATTTTTTTTCTTTCTTTTTTTTCATTTTTTTCCATTTTCTTTTTTTTTTCTATGTATAATTTTTTTTTTCAACACAACACAAGCTAGCATACATTCATGAATTTTATTGAAGAGGCATTATTAAGGATCGGTGGTACTCAAGAGACATTCGGTGGCTTATTTGGTGAAAGTGCCCACTCACGGCACCAGGAAAGATGGATAGGATGGTGTATTTCTGACCTTGACATCAATACCCTCCTTCAACCGAGCATTCCGTAAAGAATGGTCGTAACCATCCACCTTAACCCTGGTTTTATGAAAAGTCGCTCTCTACATATTTGCCTTATTTGGTGGTTCTCAAAATTTTGCACAAAAAATGTATACGTAGGAACCGAGAGTGAAAACTATGCCTTATCTCTGAGTATCATCACCAAATTATCTAAGATTCCGAATTCCTTACACTAATCTTAGAGCACCAGTACACTCTACTCTCATCTCACACTATTTGGTGGATTTTTGGAAGAAAATCTTCCTGACTCCCAAAACACTGTCCAAGGGTTCAAGAAAAGAATCACTGCTTCTTCTCGACAAACTAAAGACATTTATCAGCCTTCACCGTGAATCCATTGCAAATTCTACGTGTGTGTGAAATATTGTACTGGATTCCAGATTACAGGAATCAACTAGAGGATAAAATCCCTAATGCATTCTCTTAATAAGATAATCTTATTCATGGATGCACTATGTATATATGCTATAAACAAGTAACCTTGTATAATTTATACATCATAAAATTCCCATATCGGGTTACATTCAGCTTGATCCGAAATTTCAGAATAGGAAGGGTGAGTAGGTGAGTTGGAAATGACTGTTGCGGATGATTTCTAACTCCAATGTGAGCATTAGAGGTGGAGTCAATTATTCTTTTATTTAGGATCCTAAAGTACGTTTGACATGCAGCTCCGAGGTTTTCCTAAATGTTGGCATAAAAGTTTTCAATTTTGTTGTATCTACCCCCCCATGCCTAAGTTCTTGCATGTCCTCATGCATGAATATGAAAGAAAATAAATACAGCAGGGATTAAATGGGTATAAATCACCTGGAATTTCTCCTGAAATTTTATCTTTCAACATCGGCCAACCTGACAATATGCAATATGCAAAAGAAATATGCTTAAAAGAAAAATATGCTATGTATAAAAATGTTTATGTACAGATGATGGATGTGGAGTAGATGCTGAGTTTAACGCCTCCAGCTAGGTGAAAACTCAATCAGATGTATTAATTCTAGCATAGGAGCCGATCAAGATTAAGAGAAAGATGTGCTCGTATGCTCCTAGAATCAGTGGTCCGGAGATGCGAACCAACTGATTGTGCACCCCTACTCCAAAAAGTCTAGCTATAAGAAAGTGTGGAGTGGTGGTGGAAAATAGAGTATAATCAGAGGGGGGGTCATGATGTTGATTCAGCTGATTTATCATGTCCCACAATTCATTAGGAAGTTGCTGAGGGAGTAGATCAAAATGTATCTCAGAACCAGAATCTGTGTCATAGGGATCCTCATAACAATAATTGACATCAAAGATCATGCCCTCTCCAGGCTCTGGATCATATGGGGGTATCCGTGAAAGTAAAAGATCAGTGGGGAGGTCACTGAAATCCTCATCAGCAATTACTTCGTCCTCATCAGTACTCATCTCTGATTCATCGGAGGCTGACTCATCAGGCTCGGAGTCGAGCCATCCATTAGATTGACTAGGATGGTAGGTACGTCCCCAGCTCATTCTGTTCAAAGCTTCACCCTCATATGCATTGGGTTCCTCAGTAATTCCTACCTCAGGTAGCATATGAAAGTTTCTTCCCTACCAGGAGGGATGACGTAATAATTTGCGGAAATAAAAATATAAAGCAATCTCACAAGAAATAAGCAATCACAAAATGTACACAGGAATTTTTAGGTGGAAACCCAAACAGGGTGAAAACCACCACCTAACCCTCTCGAGTTAGGATTTTCCGATCAACCAAGTTGATCAAAATCCACTAAACGAATCACTTTGAACGAGGGTGATTCAACCTCAATACAACCACGCTACAAGTACAAGGGTAGCGTTCCTCAACCCCTTCTCTCCACGAGAAGGATTTTGTCCCACGAAGGAGACGGGAATTCGCAAAGCGAATACCCAACCAAAATACAAAGATAAAGGAAACAATAGTCCTATAGAGCCAACAAAATAATTAAACCTAGCTTCTATAGGAAATAGGAAACTCCCCTTTGCAAGGAGTGCGTCGACGATGACGCGGTGCGTGTGCCACGCGATGGCGCTACGTAGCTCTCGTGAACAACAGCGGGAGAGCGGGTGCGCAAACTGTTTGATGCTCTCAAGATGTAGAACTTGAGCTTGGAGAGCAAGAACTTCTTGGACACAAGAGTGTGAAAGTGTGTAGCTAAGTGTATCCAAGTGTATTTCTAAGTGTCTCTTATGTGTTTTTGTGTTGCAAAGGCTCCCCTCTATTTATAGAGGCCTTAGGAAGGCTTTGGAAGGCTTAGAAAGGGTTCTATAGCCGTTGGGAACAAAGTCCAAGAGAATCAGGCCGAAATCAGGACAATGATTACATTTGACAGGGTTATCAGACGTCTAACTCTGGCATCAGACGTCTGGAAGGCCACTTTAAGACGTCTGATTCCAAGGTCAGACGTCTGATTCTATGCGGGTTTCTCCCTGACTTGAATCAGATCTAAACAGGATTTTTGTGTAAGTCCATCAGACGACATACAGGACGTCTGGAACTAAGTATGGACGTCTGGAAACCTACTTTTACGGTGGGAATTGATTTCCAAACGTTGCAACGGCTAGAAAATCTCTTAGAAGAGATTTTGGGTCAGCCGAGGCAAAACGGTCATTTATCAGACGTCTGTAAAGTCCTATGGACGTCTGATAAGGCTCTAACGGTCATAATCTTGAGTGTTTTCTAAGCCACCAACGGTCCACTAAATGGACGTCTGGCAAAGTCATCAGACGTCTCCTAAGACGTCTGGTCTAAGGTCTGGACGTCTGATTTCATCAGACAGAACTAACTATGTCCAGCCTAACAGTTATCAGACGTCTGAAACAACAGTCAGACGTCTTAAAATGCTTTATCAGACGTCTGATTTGGGAATTAGACGTCTGGAAGTGCTGTTTGAACCCTATATTGGTTTTCTAAGTATTCTACAGAAAACCTAAGTATCCTAGGGTTGTGCAAGTGTTCCTAGGACTACTTTTAGGGTACTTTGAGGCTCTTTAACATAATGTTCTAAGGAAAATAAAGAGCAAGAAAAATAAAGATAAAAGTACATGAAAGGATTAAAAAGAATCTATCCTATTCTTCTTGTCTTCTATCTTCAATCTGTCGCTCCACGCGAACCTCCTCTGTTTTCCGTCAAGCTCCTCCAATCCGTCCTGGATGCGAGCTCGAACTCCGTCTAAACACGTCCACATTTGCAATTGACCTGAAATCTAGGACTCAAATTGCAAATGTTAAATAACACGTGTTTTGTTATCATCAAAACAAATGATCGTGGTGCTCTAGCACCAACAATCTCCCCCTTTTTGATGATGACAAAACCGTAAATAATAATGCATAAAAATCCTCCCCCTTTTTGACATTATCAAAAAGGTTTGATTGATTTTAAATTTTCTATTACTCCCCCTTAAAACATGCTCTTCTATTTATTTTAACAAAGGTAATATTCTCCCCTTTTTGTAACAACAAGATAGCTATTATTTTTCTCCCCCTTACTAAAGGAAATTTAGCTACCTTATTTCTCCCCCTTAAAAATTGACAATAAGCTCATCATTTTTAACTCCCCCTATCTAAATGCTTATGATAAAAGGATAGGGTTAAGAATTTTACCTCACCTACCATGGCCAATAAAATGGCCCGAATGGTGGTGGTGGATGCCACATCGGATGGGGCTCCCATCCGTAGCTTGGAGGCCCGGGCATTGGCACCAGTCTCCAATCTGGTGGTCGACGTGCGGCAGGTCCGTCGTTTGTTCGCCGTCTCGTCGGTCTTCTTGTTCTCCTCCTTGGTCTACTCCTTAGTTCTCCTAACTCGAGTTGACCAGCCTTGAGTTTGTAGGTCCAGTCCTGTGTATTGTAGTTATCCCTGAATCCTACAAAATAAGATTCTAATTCTTTTTTCGGTATCCAAGTGGGCTTGGATCCGGATTTGTTAGAGGGTCTCCTTGATGGAGATCCTTTCTCAACCTTAGGGCCATAAAACTTGTCTACTTTGTTGATTAATTTGTTAGAATTTTCCCTAAGACATGCAATTTCTTTTTCTATAATGTTCATTTTAGTCTTTAAATCTGAAATTTCTAATTTTAGACTAACATTTTCCTCAATCAATTTATTATTTTCATTGATGAGGTTATGATTATCTAATAATAGGTTATCATCCTTAGGACTAGCTTCTATGTCCTTAAGTTGTTTTTCTAACCTATCATTTTCATTTTTAAGAAAACTAAGGTTCTTCTTAATACTTTTATTTTCTATCCTAAGTGATTTACTAATATCAAAAAGTTCATTAAAAGCTTCTTGAAGATCGAGATTTACCTCGTTGTCTGAGTCGCTTTCGCTTTCGCTGTCGCTTCCTCTGGCCATGAAGCCGAAGCAAGCGGTTTCTTCTTCTATGGTCTTTTCTTCTTCTTCCTCCGAGCTAGAATCGTCCCAAGTGGCTTGGAACGCCTTCTTCTTAGATTTCTTCTCCTTTTCTTTCTTTTTCTCCTTTTTGAGAAGAGGGCATTCTGGTCGCAGATGCCCTTTCCCGTTGCAGTGGTAGCAACGTCTCGGGCTTTCCTTCTTCTCCTTTTTCTTTTTCTTTAATTCCCTACAAAACTTGGAAAAATTTTTAAGTAAAATTCTAAAGTCTTCGTCGTCGGAACTTACCTCGCTATCCGACGCGGCTCTGAAGGCGAGAGTCTTCTTTAGTTTAGGCTCCGGTGTATCCTTCTTCTTCTGCTTCAACTTAGTCTCGTAGGCCATCAGATTGCCTAGGAGATCTTCCATGTTGAGCTCCTCCATTTCGTTCGCCTCTTCGATGGCGGTGACTTTCTGTTCCCATTCCGGTCCAAGGGAACGAAGAAGCTTCCCTTGAAGCTCCCCCTTGATGAAAGTCTTCCCTAAAGCTTTCAAGTTATTTACTATGAGAGTGAACCTAGTGTTCATCTCACTTAAAGTTTCGTTAGTTTTCATAGAAAAAGCCTCAAATTCTTGTGAAAGTAAATTGAGTTTAGAAGTTTTTACCTTAGAGGTACCTTCATGAGTTACCTCGAGTGTGTGCCAGATCTCGTATGCGGTGGTGCATTGCGAGATTCTGTTGAACTCCTCCGGGCTGAGCGCGCAATACAACGCGTTCATTGTTTTCGCGTTGAGAGAGAGCTCCCGGATCTGCTGCTGCGAGTATCCTCTGGCGGGTTTCTCTGGGATGTCGAAGGGGGTCTCGCACCTGGCCCAGACTGTGAAGTCGGTGGCTTGAAGCCACATCTTCATCCGCAACTTCCAGTAGGGGTAGTTGCTCCCGTCGAAGAACGGCGGACGGGTTGTGGACTGCCCCTCGGAAATCCTGCTTGTGGAACAGCTTCCCTCCATGTGATCTTTCCGCGGATGTTACTCCTGTCGGCGGAAAACCTGCTCTGATACCAATTGAAAGTTTCTTCCCTACCAGGAGGGGTGACGTAATAATTTGCGGAAATAAAAATATAAAGCAATCTCACAAGAAATAAGCAATCACAAAATGTACATAGGAATTTTTAGGTGGAAACCCAAACCGGGTGAAAACCACCACCTAACCCTCTCGAGTTAGGATTTTCCGATCAACCAAGTTGATCAAAATCCACTAAACGAATCACTTTGAACGAGGGTGATTCAACCTCAATACAACCACGCTACAAGTACGAGGGTAGCGTTCCTCAACCCCTTCTCTCCACGAGAAGGATTTTGTCCCACGAAGGAGACGGGAATTCGCAAAGCGAATACCCAACCAAAATACAAAGATAAAGGAAACAATAGTCCTATAGAGCCAACAAAATAATTAAACCTAGCTTCTATAGGAAATAGGAAACTCCCCTTTGCAAGGAGTGCGTCGACGATGACGCGGTGCGTGTGCCACGCGATGGCGCTACGTAGCTCTCGTGAACAACAGCGGGAGAGCGGGTGCGCAAACTGTTTGATGCTCTCAAGATGTAGAACTTGAGCTTGGAGAGCAAGAACTTCTTGGACACAAGAGTGTGAAAGTGTGTAGCTAAGTGTATCCAAGTGTATTTCTAAGTGTCTCTTATGTGTTTTTGTGTTGCAAAGGCTCCCCTCTATTTATAGAGGCCTTAGGAAGGCTTTGGAAGGCTTAGAAAGGGTTCTATAGCCGTTGGGAACAAAGTCCAAGAGAATCAGGCCGAAATCAGGACAATGATTACATTTGACAGGGTTATCAGACGTCTAACTCTGGCATCAGACGTCTGGAAGGCCACTTTAAGACGTCTGATTCCAAGGTCAGACGTCTGATTCTATGCGGGTTTCTCCCTGACTTGAATCAGATCTAAACAGGATTTTTGTGTAAGTCCATCAGACGACATACAGGACGTCTGGAACTAAGTATGGACGTCTGGAAACCTACTTTTACGGTGGGAATTGATTTCCAAACGTTGCAACGGCTAGAAAATCTCTTAGAAGAGATTTTGGGTCAGCCGAGGCAAAACGGTCATTTATCAGACGTCTGTAAAGTCCTATGGACGTCTGATAAGGCTCTAACGGTCATAATCTTGAGTGTTTTCTAAGCCACCAACGGTCCACTAAATGGACGTCTGGCAAAGTCATCAGACGTCTCCTAAGACGTCTGGTCTAAGGTCTGGACGTCTGATTTCATCAGACAGAACTAACTATGTCCAGCCTAACAGTTATCAGACGTCTGAAACAACAGTCAGACGTCTTAAAATGCTTTATCAGACGTCTGATTTGGGAATTAGACGTCTGGAAGTGCTGTTTGAACCCTATATTGGTTTTCTAAGTATTCTACAGAAAACCTAAGTATCCTAGGGTTGTGCAAGTGTTCCTAGGACTACTTTTAGGGTACTTTGAGGCTCTTTAACATAATGTTCTAAGGAAAATAAAGAGCAAGAAAAATAAAGATAAAAGTACATGAAAGGATTAAAAAGAATCTATCCTATTCTTCTTGTCTTCTATCTTCAATCTGTCGCTCCACGCGAACCTCCTCTGTTTTCCGTCAAGCTCCTCCAATCCGTCCTGGATGCGAGCTCGAACTCCGTCTAAACACGTCCACATTTGCAATTGACCTGAAATCTAGGACTCAAATTGCAAATGTTAAATAACACGTGTTTTGTTATCATCAAAACAAATGATCGTGGTGCTCTAGCACCAACAATCTCCCCCTTTTTGATGATGACAAAACCGTAAATAATAATGCATAAAAATCCTCCCCCTTTTTGACATTATCAAAAAGGTTTGATTGATTTTAAATTTTCTATTACTCCCCCTTAAAACATGCTCTTCTATTTATTTTAACAAAGGTAATATTCTCCCCTTTTTGTAACAACAAGATAGCTATTATTTTTCTCCCCCTTACTAAAGGAAATTTAGCTACCTTATTTCTCCCCCTTAAAAATTGACAATAAGCTCATCATTTTTAACTCCCCCTATCTAAATGCTTATGATAAAAGGATAGGGTTAAGAATTTTACCTCACCTACCATGGCCAATAAAATGGCCCGAATGGTGGTGGTGGATGCCACATCGGATGGGGCTCCCATCCGTAGCTTGGAGGCCCGGGCATTGGCACCAGTCTCCAATCTGGTGGTCGACGTGCGGCAGGTCCGTCGTTTGTTCGCCGTCTCGTCGGTCTTCTTGTTCTCCTCCTTGGTCTACTCCTTAGTTCTCCTAACTCGAGTTGACCAGCCTTGAGTTTGTAGGTCCAGTCCTGTGTATTGTAGTTATCCCTGAATCCTACAAAATAAGATTCTAATTCTTTTTTCGGTATCCAAGTGGGCTTGGATCCGGATTTGTTAGAGGGTCTCCTTGATGGAGATCCTTTCTCAACCTTAGGGCCATAAAACTTGTCTACTTTGTTGATTAATTTGTTAGAATTTTCCCTAAGACATGCAATTTCTTTTTCTATAATGTTCATTTTAGTCTTTAAATCTGAAATTTCTAATTTTAGACTAACATTTTCCTCAATCAATTTATTATTTTCATTGATGAGGTTATGATTATCTAATAATAGGTTATCATCCTTAGGACTAGCTTCTATGTCCTTAAGTTGTTTTTCTAACCTATCATTTTCATTTTTAAGAAAACTAAGGTTCTTCTTAATACTTTTATTTTCTATCCTAAGTGATTTACTAATATCAAAAAGTTCATTAAAAGCTTCTTGAAGATCGAGATTTACCTCGTTGTCTGAGTCGCTTTCGCTTTCGCTGTCGCTTCCTCTGGCCATGAAGCCGAAGCAAGCGGTTTCTTCTTCTATGGTCTTTTCTTCTTCTTCCTCCGAGCTAGAATCGTCCCAAGTGGCTTGGAACGCCTTCTTCTTAGATTTCTTCTCCTTTTCTTTCTTTTTCTCCTTTTTGAGAAGAGGGCATTCTGGTCGCAGATGCCCTTTCCCGTTGCAGTGGTAGCAACGTCTCGGGCTTTCCTTCTTCTCCTTTTTCTTTTTCTTTAATTCCCTACAAAACTTGGAAAAATTTTTAAGTAAAATTCTAAAGTCTTCGTCGTCGGAACTTACCTCGCTATCCGACGCGGCTCTGAAGGCGAGAGTCTTCTTTAGTTTAGGCTCCGGTGTATCCTTCTTCTTCTGCTTCAACTTAGTCTCGTAGGCCATCAGATTGCCTAGGAGATCTTCCATGTTGAGCTCCTCCATTTCGTTCGCCTCTTCGATGGCGGTGACTTTCTGTTCCCATTCCGGTCCAAGGGAACGAAGAAGCTTCCCTTGAAGCTCCCCCTTGATGAAAGTCTTCCCTAAAGCTTTCAAGTTATTTACTATGAGAGTGAACCTAGTGTTCATCTCACTTAAAGTTTCGTTAGTTTTCATAGAAAAAGCCTCAAATTCTTGTGAAAGTAAATTGAGTTTAGAAGTTTTTACCTTAGAGGTACCTTCATGAGTTACCTCGAGTGTGTGCCAGATCTCGTATGCGGTGGTGCATTGCGAGATTCTGTTGAACTCCTCCGGGCTGAGCGCGCAATACAACGCGTTCATTGTTTTCGCGTTGAGAGAGAGCTCCCGGATCTGCTGCTGCGAGTATCCTCTGGCGGGTTTCTCTGGGATGTCGAAGGGGGTCTCGCACCTGGCCCAGACTGTGAAGTCGGTGGCTTGAAGCCACATCTTCATCCGCAACTTCCAGTAGGGGTAGTTGCTCCCGTCGAAGAACGGCGGACGGGTTGTGGACTGCCCCTCGGAAATCCTGCTTGTGGAACAGCTTCCCTCCATGTGATCTTTCCGCGGATGTTACTCCTGTCGGCGGAAAACCTGCTCTGATACCAATTGAAAGTTTCTTCCCTACCAGGAGGGGTGACGTAATAATTTGCGGAAATAAAAATATAAAGCAATCTCACAAGAAATAAGCAATCACAAAATGTACATAGGAATTTTTAGGTGGAAACCCAAACCGGGTGAAAACCACCACCTAACCCTCTCGAGTTAGGATTTTCCGATCAACCAAGTTGATCAAAATCCACTAAACGAATCACTTTGAACGAGGGTGATTCAACCTCAATACAACCACGCTACAAGTACGAGGGTAGCGTTCCTCAACCCCTTCTCTCCACGAGAAGGATTTTGTCCCACGAAGGAGACGGGAATTCGCAAAGCGAATACCCAACCAAAATACAAAGATAAAGGAAACAATAGTCCTATAGAGCCAACAAAATAATTAAACCTAGCTTCTATAGGAAATAGGAAACTCCCCTTTGCAAGGAGTGCGTCGACGATGACGCGGTGCGTGTGCCACGCGATGGCGCTACGTAGCTCTCGTGAACAACAGCGGGAGAGCGGGTGCGCAAACTGTTTGATGCTCTCAAGATGTAGAACTTGAGCTTGGAGAGCAAGAACTTCTTGGACACAAGAGTGTGAAAGTGTGTAGCTAAGTGTATCCAAGTGTATTTCTAAGTGTCTCTTATGTGTTTTTGTGTTGCAAAGGCTCCCCTCTATTTATAGAGGCCTTAGGAAGGCTTTGGAAGGCTTAGAAAGGGTTCTATAGCCGTTGGGAACAAAGTCCAAGAGAATCAGGCCGAAATCAGGACAATGATTACATTTGACAGGGTTATCAGACGTCTAACTCTGGCATCAGACGTCTGGAAGGCCACTTTAAGACGTCTGATTCCAAGGTCAGACGTCTGATTCTATGCGGGTTTCTCCCTGACTTGAATCAGATCTAAACAGGATTTTTGTGTAAGTCCATCAGACGACATACAGGACGTCTGGAACTAAGTATGGACGTCTGGAAACCTACTTTTACGGTGGGAATTGATTTCCAAACGTTGCAACGGCTAGAAAATCTCTTAGAAGAGATTTTGGGTCAGCCGAGGCAAAACGGTCATTTATCAGACGTCTGTAAAGTCCTATGGACGTCTGATAAGGCTCTAACGGTCATAATCTTGAGTGTTTTCTAAGCCACCAACGGTCCACTAAATGGACGTCTGGCAAAGTCATCAGACGTCTCCTAAGACGTCTGGTCTAAGGTCTGGACGTCTGATTTCATCAGACAGAACTAACTATGTCCAGCCTAACAGTTATCAGACGTCTGAAACAACAGTCAGACGTCTTAAAATGCTTTATCAGACGTCTGATTTGGGAATTAGACGTCTGGAAGTGCTGTTTGAACCCTATATTGGTTTTCTAAGTATTCTACAGAAAACCTAAGTATCCTAGGGTTGTGCAAGTGTTCCTAGGACTACTTTTAGGGTACTTTGAGGCTCTTTAACATAATGTTCTAAGGAAAATAAAGAGCAAGAAAAATAAAGATAAAAGTACATGAAAGGATTAAAAAGAATCTATCCTATTCTTCTTGTCTTCTATCTTCAATCTGTCGCTCCACGCGAACCTCCTCTGTTTTCCGTCAAGCTCCTCCAATCCGTCCTGGATGCGAGCTCGAACTCCGTCTAAACACGTCCACATTTGCAATTGACCTGAAATCTAGGACTCAAATTGCAAATGTTAAATAACACGTGTTTTGTTATCATCAAAACAAATGATCGTGGTGCTCTAGCACCAACAATCTCCCCCTTTTTGATGATGACAAAACCGTAAATAATAATGCATAAAAATCCTCCCCCTTTTTGACATTATCAAAAAGGTTTGATTGATTTTAAATTTTCTATTACTCCCCCTTAAAACATGCTCTTCTATTTATTTTAACAAAGGTAATATTCTCCCCTTTTTGTAACAACAAGATAGCTATTATTTTTCTCCCCCTTACTAAAGGAAATTTAGCTACCTTATTTCTCCCCCTTAAAAATTGACAATAAGCTCATCATTTTTAACTCCCCCTATCTAAATGCTTATGATAAAAGGATAGGGTTAAGAATTTTACCTCACCTACCATGGCCAATAAAATGGCCCGAATGGTGGTGGTGGATGCCACATCGGATGGGGCTCCCATCCGTAGCTTGGAGGCCCGGGCATTGGCACCAGTCTCCAATCTGGTGGTCGACGTGCGGCAGGTCCGTCGTTTGTTCGCCGTCTCGTCGGTCTTCTTGTTCTCCTCCTTGGTCTACTCCTTAGTTCTCCTAACTCGAGTTGACCAGCCTTGAGTTTGTAGGTCCAGTCCTGTGTATTGTAGTTATCCCTGAATCCTACAAAATAAGATTCTAATTCTTTTTTCGGTATCCAAGTGGGCTTGGATCCGGATTTGTTAGAGGGTCTCCTTGATGGAGATCCTTTCTCAACCTTAGGGCCATAAAACTTGTCTACTTTGTTGATTAATTTGTTAGAATTTTCCCTAAGACATGCAATTTCTTTTTCTATAATGTTCATTTTAGTCTTTAAATCTGAAATTTCTAATTTTAGACTAACATTTTCCTCAATCAATTTATTATTTTCATTGATGAGGTTATGATTATCTAATAATAGGTTATCATCCTTAGGACTAGCTTCTATGTCCTTAAGTTGTTTTTCTAACCTATCATTTTCATTTTTAAGAAAACTAAGGTTCTTCTTAATACTTTTATTTTCTATCCTAAGTGATTTACTAATATCAAAAAGTTCATTAAAAGCTTCTTGAAGATCGAGATTTACCTCGTTGTCTGAGTCGCTTTCGCTTTCGCTGTCGCTTCCTCTGGCCATGAAGCCGAAGCAAGCGGTTTCTTCTTCTATGGTCTTTTCTTCTTCTTCCTCCGAGCTAGAATCGTCCCAAGTGGCTTGGAACGCCTTCTTCTTAGATTTCTTCTCCTTTTCTTTCTTTTTCTCCTTTTTGAGAAGAGGGCATTCTGGTCGCAGATGCCCTTTCCCGTTGCAGTGGTAGCAACGTCTCGGGCTTTCCTTCTTCTCCTTTTTCTTTTTCTTTAATTCCCTACAAAACTTGGAAAAATTTTTAAGTAAAATTCTAAAGTCTTCGTCGTCGGAACTTACCTCGCTATCCGACGCGGCTCTGAAGGCGAGAGTCTTCTTTAGTTTAGGCTCCGGTGTATCCTTCTTCTTCTGCTTCAACTTAGTCTCGTAGGCCATCAGATTGCCTAGGAGATCTTCCATGTTGAGCTCCTCCATTTCGTTCGCCTCTTCGATGGCGGTGACTTTCTGTTCCCATTCCGGTCCAAGGGAACGAAGAAGCTTCCCTTGAAGCTCCCCCTTGATGAAAGTCTTCCCTAAAGCTTTCAAGTTATTTACTATGAGAGTGAACCTAGTGTTCATCTCACTTAAAGTTTCGTTAGTTTTCATAGAAAAAGCCTCAAATTCTTGTGAAAGTAAATTGAGTTTAGAAGTTTTTACCTTAGAGGTACCTTCATGAGTTACCTCGAGTGTGTGCCAGATCTCGTATGCGGTGGTGCATTGCGAGATTCTGTTGAACTCCTCCGGGCTGAGCGCGCAATACAACGCGTTCATTGTTTTCGCGTTGAGAGAGAGCTCCCGGATCTGCTGCTGCGAGTATCCTCTGGCGGGTTTCTCTGGGATGTCGAAGGGGGTCTCGCACCTGGCCCAGACTGTGAAGTCGGTGGCTTGAAGCCACATCTTCATCCGCAACTTCCAGTAGGGGTAGTTGCTCCCGTCGAAGAACGGCGGACGGGTTGTGGACTGCCCCTCGGAAATCCTGCTTGTGGAACAGCTTCCCTCCATGTGATCTTTCCGCGGATGTTACTCCTGTCGGCGGAAAACCTGCTCTGATACCAATTGAAAGTTTCTTCCCTACCAGGAGGGGTGACGTAATAATTTGCGGAAATAAAAATATAAAGCAATCTCACAAGAAATAAGCAATCACAAAATGTACATAGGAATTTTTAGGTGGAAACCCAAACCGGGTGAAAACCACCACCTAACCCTCTCGAGTTAGGATTTTCCGATCAACCAAGTTGATCAAAATCCACTAAACGAATCACTTTGAACGAGGGTGATTCAACCTCAATACAACCACGCTACAAGTACGAGGGTAGCGTTCCTCAACCCCTTCTCTCCACGAGAAGGATTTTGTCCCACGAAGGAGACGGGAATTCGCAAAGCGAATACCCAACCAAAATACAAAGATAAAGGAAACAATAGTCCTATAGAGCCAACAAAATAATTAAACCTAGCTTCTATAGGAAATAGGAAACTCCCCTTTGCAAGGAGTGCGTCGACGATGACGCGGTGCGTGTGCCACGCGATGGCGCTACGTAGCTCTCGTGAACAACAGCGGGAGAGCGGGTGCGCAAACTGTTTGATGCTCTCAAGATGTAGAACTTGAGCTTGGAGAGCAAGAACTTCTTGGACACAAGAGTGTGAAAGTGTGTAGCTAAGTGTATCCAAGTGTATTTCTAAGTGTCTCTTATGTGTTTTTGTGTTGCAAAGGCTCCCCTCTATTTATAGAGGCCTTAGGAAGGCTTTGGAAGGCTTAGAAAGGGTTCTATAGCCGTTGGGAACAAAGTCCAAGAGAATCAGGCCGAAATCAGGACAATGATTACATTTGACAGGGTTATCAGACGTCTAACTCTGGCATCAGACGTCTGGAAGGCCACTTTAAGACGTCTGATTCCAAGGTCAGACGTCTGATTCTATGCGGGTTTCTCCCTGACTTGAATCAGATCTAAACAGGATTTTTGTGTAAGTCCATCAGACGACATACAGGACGTCTGGAACTAAGTATGGACGTCTGGAAACCTACTTTTACGGTGGGAATTGATTTCCAAACGTTGCAACGGCTAGAAAATCTCTTAGAAGAGATTTTGGGTCAGCCGAGGCAAAACGGTCATTTATCAGACGTCTGTAAAGTCCTATGGACGTCTGATAAGGCTCTAACGGTCATAATCTTGAGTGTTTTCTAAGCCACCAACGGTCCACTAAATGGACGTCTGGCAAAGTCATCAGACGTCTCCTAAGACGTCTGGTCTAAGGTCTGGACGTCTGATTTCATCAGACAGAACTAACTATGTCCAGCCTAACAGTTATCAGACGTCTGAAACAACAGTCAGACGTCTTAAAATGCTTTATCAGACGTCTGATTTGGGAATTAGACGTCTGGAAGTGCTGTTTGAACCCTATATTGGTTTTCTAAGTATTCTACAGAAAACCTAAGTATCCTAGGGTTGTGCAAGTGTTCCTAGGACTACTTTTAGGGTACTTTGAGGCTCTTTAACATAATGTTCTAAGGAAAATAAAGAGCAAGAAAAATAAAGATAAAAGTACATGAAAGGATTAAAAAGAATCTATCCTATTCTTCTTGTCTTCTATCTTCAATCTGTCGCTCCACGCGAACCTCCTCTGTTTTCCGTCAAGCTCCTCCAATCCGTCCTGGATGCGAGCTCGAACTCCGTCTAAACACGTCCACATTTGCAATTGACCTGAAATCTAGGACTCAAATTGCAAATGTTAAATAACACGTGTTTTGTTATCATCAAAACAAATGATCGTGGTGCTCTAGCACCAACAATCTCCCCCTTTTTGATGATGACAAAACCGTAAATAATAATGCATAAAAATCCTCCCCCTTTTTGACATTATCAAAAAGGTTTGATTGATTTTAAATTTTCTATTACTCCCCCTTAAAACATGCTCTTCTATTTATTTTAACAAAGGTAATATTCTCCCCTTTTTGTAACAACAAGATAGCTATTATTTTTCTCCCCCTTACTAAAGGAAATTTAGCTACCTTATTTCTCCCCCTTAAAAATTGACAATAAGCTCATCATTTTTAACTCCCCCTATCTAAATGCTTATGATAAAAGGATAGGGTTAAGAATTTTACCTCACCTACCATGGCCAATAAAATGGCCCGAATGGTGGTGGTGGATGCCACATCGGATGGGGCTCCCATCCGTAGCTTGGAGGCCCGGGCATTGGCACCAGTCTCCAATCTGGTGGTCGACGTGCGGCAGGTCCGTCGTTTGTTCGCCGTCTCGTCGGTCTTCTTGTTCTCCTCCTTGGTCTACTCCT
This sequence comes from Thalassia testudinum, assembly GCA_037157565.1. Lineage (NCBI taxonomy): Eukaryota > Viridiplantae > Streptophyta > Magnoliopsida > Alismatales > Hydrocharitaceae > Thalassia > Thalassia testudinum. The sequence goes on along the minus strand of JAZHRO010000055.1, from coordinate 137,346,742 downwards.
TAGTTCTCCTAACTCGAGTTGACCAGCCTTGAGTTTGTAGGTCCAGTCCTGTGTATTGTAGTTATCCCTGAATCCTACAAAATAAGATTCTAATTCTTTTTTCGGTATCCAAGTGGGCTTGGATCCGGATTTGTTAGAGGGTCTCCTTGATGGAGATCCTTTCTCAACCTTAGGGCCATAAAACTTGTCTACTTTGTTGATTAATTTGTTAGAATTTTCCCTAAGACATGCAATTTCTTTTTCTATAATGTTCATTTTAGTCTTTAAATCTGAAATTTCTAATTTTAGACTAACATTTTCCTCAATCAATTTATTATTTTCATTGATGAGGTTATGATTATCTAATAATAGGTTATCATCCTTAGGACTAGCTTCTATGTCCTTAAGTTGTTTTTCTAACCTATCATTTTCATTTTTAAGAAAACTAAGGTTCTTCTTAATACTTTTATTTTCTATCCTAAGTGATTTACTAATATCAAAAAGTTCATTAAAAGCTTCTTGAAGATCGAGATTTACCTCGTTGTCTGAGTCGCTTTCGCTTTCGCTGTCGCTTCCTCTGGCCATGAAGCCGAAGCAAGCGGTTTCTTCTTCTATGGTCTTTTCTTCTTCTTCCTCCGAGCTAGAATCGTCCCAAGTGGCTTGGAACGCCTTCTTCTTAGATTTCTTCTCCTTTTCTTTCTTTTTCTCCTTTTTGAGAAGAGGGCATTCTGGTCGCAGATGCCCTTTCCCGTTGCAGTGGTAGCAACGTCTCGGGCTTTCCTTCTTCTCCTTTTTCTTTTTCTTTAATTCCCTACAAAACTTGGAAAAATTTTTAAGTAAAATTCTAAAGTCTTCGTCGTCGGAACTTACCTCGCTATCCGACGCGGCTCTGAAGGCGAGAGTCTTCTTTAGTTTAGGCTCCGGTGTATCCTTCTTCTTCTGCTTCAACTTAGTCTCGTAGGCCATCAGATTGCCTAGGAGATCTTCCATGTTGAGCTCCTCCATTTCGTTCGCCTCTTCGATGGCGGTGACTTTCTGTTCCCATTCCGGTCCAAGGGAACGAAGAAGCTTCCCTTGAAGCTCCCCCTTGATGAAAGTCTTCCCTAAAGCTTTCAAGTTATTTACTATGAGAGTGAACCTAGTGTTCATCTCACTTAAAGTTTCGTTAGTTTTCATAGAAAAAGCCTCAAATTCTTGTGAAAGTAAATTGAGTTTAGAAGTTTTTACCTTAGAGGTACCTTCATGAGTTACCTCGAGTGTGTGCCAGATCTCGTATGCGGTGGTGCATTGCGAGATTCTGTTGAACTCCTCCGGGCTGAGCGCGCAATACAACGCGTTCATTGTTTTCGCGTTGAGAGAGAGCTCCCGGATCTGCTGCTGCGAGTATCCTCTGGCGGGTTTCTCTGGGATGTCGAAGGGGGTCTCGCACCTGGCCCAGACTGTGAAGTCGGTGGCTTGAAGCCACATCTTCATCCGCAACTTCCAGTAGGGGTAGTTGCTCCCGTCGAAGAACGGCGGACGGGTTGTGGACTGCCCCTCGGAAATCCTGCTTGTGGAACAGCTTCCCTCCATGTGATCTTTCCGCGGATGTTACTCCTGTCGGCGGAAAACCTGCTCTGATACCAATTGAAAGTTTCTTCCCTACCAGGAGGGGTGACGTAATAATTTGCGGAAATAAAAATATAAAGCAATCTCACAAGAAATAAGCAATCACAAAATGTACATAGGAATTTTTAGGTGGAAACCCAAACCGGGTGAAAACCACCACCTAACCCTCTCGAGTTAGGATTTTCCGATCAACCAAGTTGATCAAAATCCACTAAACGAATCACTTTGAACGAGGGTGATTCAACCTCAATACAACCACGCTACAAGTACGAGGGTAGCGTTCCTCAACCCCTTCTCTCCACGAGAAGGATTTTGTCCCACGAAGGAGACGGGAATTCGCAAAGCGAATACCCAACCAAAATACAAAGATAAAGGAAACAATAGTCCTATAGAGCCAACAAAATAATTAAACCTAGCTTCTATAGGAAATAGGAAACTCCCCTTTGCAAGGAGTGCGTCGACGATGACGCGGTGCGTGTGCCACGCGATGGCGCTACGTAGCTCTCGTGAACAACAGCGGGAGAGCGGGTGCGCAAACTGTTTGATGCTCTCAAGATGTAGAACTTGAGCTTGGAGAGCAAGAACTTCTTGGACACAAGAGTGTGAAAGTGTGTAGCTAAGTGTATCCAAGTGTATTTCTAAGTGTCTCTTATGTGTTTTTGTGTTGCAAAGGCTCCCCTCTATTTATAGAGGCCTTAGGAAGGCTTTGGAAGGCTTAGAAAGGGTTCTATAGCCGTTGGGAACAAAGTCCAAGAGAATCAGGCCGAAATCAGGACAATGATTACATTTGACAGGGTTATCAGACGTCTAACTCTGGCATCAGACGTCTGGAAGGCCACTTTAAGACGTCTGATTCCAAGGTCAGACGTCTGATTCTATGCGGGTTTCTCCCTGACTTGAATCAGATCTAAACAGGATTTTTGTGTAAGTCCATCAGACGACATACAGGACGTCTGGAACTAAGTATGGACGTCTGGAAACCTACTTTTACGGTGGGAATTGATTTCCAAACGTTGCAACGGCTAGAAAATCTCTTAGAAGAGATTTTGGGTCAGCCGAGGCAAAACGGTCATTTATCAGACGTCTGTAAAGTCCTATGGACGTCTGATAAGGCTCTAACGGTCATAATCTTGAGTGTTTTCTAAGCCACCAACGGTCCACTAAATGGACGTCTGGCAAAGTCATCAGACGTCTCCTAAGACGTCTGGTCTAAGGTCTGGACGTCTGATTTCATCAGACAGAACTAACTATGTCCAGCCTAACAGTTATCAGACGTCTGAAACAACAGTCAGACGTCTTAAAATGCTTTATCAGACGTCTGATTTGGGAATTAGACGTCTGGAAGTGCTGTTTGAACCCTATATTGGTTTTCTAAGTATTCTACAGAAAACCTAAGTATCCTAGGGTTGTGCAAGTGTTCCTAGGACTACTTTTAGGGTACTTTGAGGCTCTTTAACATAATGTTCTAAGGAAAATAAAGAGCAAGAAAAATAAAGATAAAAGTACATGAAAGGATTAAAAAGAATCTATCCTATTCTTCTTGTCTTCTATCTTCAATCTGTCGCTCCACGCGAACCTCCTCTGTTTTCCGTCAAGCTCCTCCAATCCGTCCTGGATGCGAGCTCGAACTCCGTCTAAACACGTCCACATTTGCAATTGACCTGAAATCTAGGACTCAAATTGCAAATGTTAAATAACACGTGTTTTGTTATCATCAAAACAAATGATCGTGGTGCTCTAGCACCAACAATCTCCCCCTTTTTGATGATGACAAAACCGTAAATAATAATGCATAAAAATCCTCCCCCTTTTTGACATTATCAAAAAGGTTTGATTGATTTTAAATTTTCTATTACTCCCCCTTAAAACATGCTCTTCTATTTATTTTAACAAAGGTAATATTCTCCCCTTTTTGTAACAACAAGATAGCTATTATTTTTCTCCCCCTTACTAAAGGAAATTTAGCTACCTTATTTCTCCCCCTTAAAAATTGACAATAAGCTCATCATTTTTAACTCCCCCTATCTAAATGCTTATGATAAAAGGATAGGGTTAAGAATTTTACCTCACCTACCATGGCCAATAAAATGGCCCGAATGGTGGTGGTGGATGCCACATCGGATGGGGCTCCCATCCGTAGCTTGGAGGCCCGGGCATTGGCACCAGTCTCCAATCTGGTGGTCGACGTGCGGCAGGTCCGTCGTTTGTTCGCCGTCTCGTCGGTCTTCTTGTTCTCCTCCTTGGTCTACTCCTTAGTTCTCCTAACTCGAGTTGACCAGCCTTGAGTTTGTAGGTCCAGTCCTGTGTATTGTAGTTATCCCTGAATCCTACAAAATAAGATTCTAATTCTTTTTTCGGTATCCAAGTGGGCTTGGATCCGGATTTGTTAGAGGGTCTCCTTGATGGAGATCCTTTCTCAACCTTAGGGCCATAAAACTTGTCTACTTTGTTGATTAATTTGTTAGAATTTTCCCTAAGACATGCAATTTCTTTTTCTATAATGTTCATTTTAGTCTTTAAATCTGAAATTTCTAATTTTAGACTAACATTTTCCTCAATCAATTTATTATTTTCATTGATGAGGTTATGATTATCTAATAATAGGTTATCATCCTTAGGACTAGCTTCTATGTCCTTAAGTTGTTTTTCTAACCTATCATTTTCATTTTTAAGAAAACTAAGGTTCTTCTTAATACTTTTATTTTCTATCCTAAGTGATTTACTAATATCAAAAAGTTCATTAAAAGCTTCTTGAAGATCGAGATTTACCTCGTTGTCTGAGTCGCTTTCGCTTTCGCTGTCGCTTCCTCTGGCCATGAAGCCGAAGCAAGCGGTTTCTTCTTCTATGGTCTTTTCTTCTTCTTCCTCCGAGCTAGAATCGTCCCAAGTGGCTTGGAACGCCTTCTTCTTAGATTTCTTCTCCTTTTCTTTCTTTTTCTCCTTTTTGAGAAGAGGGCATTCTGGTCGCAGATGCCCTTTCCCGTTGCAGTGGTAGCAACGTCTCGGGCTTTCCTTCTTCTCCTTTTTCTTTTTCTTTAATTCCCTACAAAACTTGGAAAAATTTTTAAGTAAAATTCTAAAGTCTTCGTCGTCGGAACTTACCTCGCTATCCGACGCGGCTCTGAAGGCGAGAGTCTTCTTTAGTTTAGGCTCCGGTGTATCCTTCTTCTTCTGCTTCAACTTAGTCTCGTAGGCCATCAGATTGCCTAGGAGATCTTCCATGTTGAGCTCCTCCATTTCGTTCGCCTCTTCGATGGCGGTGACTTTCTGTTCCCATTCCGGTCCAAGGGAACGAAGAAGCTTCCCTTGAAGCTCCCCCTTGATGAAAGTCTTCCCTAAAGCTTTCAAGTTATTTACTATGAGAGTGAACCTAGTGTTCATCTCACTTAAAGTTTCGTTAGTTTTCATAGAAAAAGCCTCAAATTCTTGTGAAAGTAAATTGAGTTTAGAAGTTTTTACCTTAGAGGTACCTTCATGAGTTACCTCGAGTGTGTGCCAGATCTCGTATGCGGTGGTGCATTGCGAGATTCTGTTGAACTCCTCCGGGCTGAGCGCGCAATACAACGCGTTCATTGTTTTCGCGTTGAGAGAGAGCTCCCGGATCTGCTGCTGCGAGTATCCTCTGGCGGGTTTCTCTGGGATGTCGAAGGGGGTCTCGCACCTGGCCCAGACTGTGAAGTCGGTGGCTTGAAGCCACATCTTCATCCGCAACTTCCAGTAGGGGTAGTTGCTCCCGTCGAAGAACGGCGGACGGGTTGTGGACTGCCCCTCGGAAATCCTGCTTGTGGAACAGCTTCCCTCCATGTGATCTTTCCGCGGATGTTACTCCTGTCGGCGGAAAACCTGCTCTGATACCAATTGAAAGTTTCTTCCCTACCAGGAGGGGTGACGTAATAATTTGCGGAAATAAAAATATAAAGCAATCTCACAAGAAATAAGCAATCACAAAATGTACATAGGAATTTTTAGGTGGAAACCCAAACCGGGTGAAAACCACCACCTAACCCTCTCGAGTTAGGATTTTCCGATCAACCAAGTTGATCAAAATCCACTAAACGAATCACTTTGAACGAGGGTGATTCAACCTCAATACAACCACGCTACAAGTACGAGGGTAGCGTTCCTCAACCCCTTCTCTCCACGAGAAGGATTTTGTCCCACGAAGGAGACGGGAATTCGCAAAGCGAATACCCAACCAAAATACAAAGATAAAGGAAACAATAGTCCTATAGAGCCAACAAAATAATTAAACCTAGCTTCTATAGGAAATAGGAAACTCCCCTTTGCAAGGAGTGCGTCGACGATGACGCGGTGCGTGTGCCACGCGATGGCGCTACGTAGCTCTCGTGAACAACAGCGGGAGAGCGGGTGCGCAAACTGTTTGATGCTCTCAAGATGTAGAACTTGAGCTTGGAGAGCAAGAACTTCTTGGACACAAGAGTGTGAAAGTGTGTAGCTAAGTGTATCCAAGTGTATTTCTAAGTGTCTCTTATGTGTTTTTGTGTTGCAAAGGCTCCCCTCTATTTATAGAGGCCTTAGGAAGGCTTTGGAAGGCTTAGAAAGGGTTCTATAGCCGTTGGGAACAAAGTCCAAGAGAATCAGGCCGAAATCAGGACAATGATTACATTTGACAGGGTTATCAGACGTCTAACTCTGGCATCAGACGTCTGGAAGGCCACTTTAAGACGTCTGATTCCAAGGTCAGACGTCTGATTCTATGCGGGTTTCTCCCTGACTTGAATCAGATCTAAACAGGATTTTTGTGTAAGTCCATCAGACGACATACAGGACGTCTGGAACTAAGTATGGACGTCTGGAAACCTACTTTTACGGTGGGAATTGATTTCCAAACGTTGCAACGGCTAGAAAATCTCTTAGAAGAGATTTTGGGTCAGCCGAGGCAAAACGGTCATTTATCAGACGTCTGTAAAGTCCTATGGACGTCTGATAAGGCTCTAACGGTCATAATCTTGAGTGTTTTCTAAGCCACCAACGGTCCACTAAATGGACGTCTGGCAAAGTCATCAGACGTCTCCTAAGACGTCTGGTCTAAGGTCTGGACGTCTGATTTCATCAGACAGAACTAACTATGTCCAGCCTAACAGTTATCAGACGTCTGAAACAACAGTCAGACGTCTTAAAATGCTTTATCAGACGTCTGATTTGGGAATTAGACGTCTGGAAGTGCTGTTTGAACCCTATATTGGTTTTCTAAGTATTCTACAGAAAACCTAAGTATCCTAGGGTTGTGCAAGTGTTCCTAGGACTACTTTTAGGGTACTTTGAGGCTCTTTAACATAATGTTCTAAGGAAAATAAAGAGCAAGAAAAATAAAGATAAAAGTACATGAAAGGATTAAAAAGAATCTATCCTATTCTTCTTGTCTTCTATCTTCAATCTGTCGCTCCACGCGAACCTCCTCTGTTTTCCGTCAAGCTCCTCCAATCCGTCCTGGATGCGAGCTCGAACTCCGTCTAAACACGTCCACATTTGCAATTGACCTGAAATCTAGGACTCAAATTGCAAATGTTAAATAACACGTGTTTTGTTATCATCAAAACAAATGATCGTGGTGCTCTAGCACCAACAGCATATCCATTTCTTCGGTCAAAACATCCATAGCTACTTCTAGTCTTTGGATGCCAAGATCAGGGATAGAAAGTATCATCTCAGAATCTCTAACATCCGAATTAGGTATGTAGGTGAAAGAAGAAGAGTGCAGGTCAGAAGATGTTGGCTCTAGCACAGGTTCACCTACAATGGGAAGTGGCCTAGATCGATCAGTAGTGTCACATGTAATGTTTGCCTCAAGATCCATATCCTCAAATGGATCTACTTCCCTTATCATGGTTGGGTTATCTAACCCAAGAGGTATCTCCCAGGATTCAGGATAATCCGATTGTGGCTCAGTCCTGGAGATATTAGTCCTTTCCTCAGTTTCCTGAATGGAGTTCTCAAATGAAACCATTCTGAATATTTCCTACTCCTGTCTCATATCCAAGCTAGATTCTTCTTCCCCTAAATTACCTTCTAGCATTTGCTCCCAAGAATCTTCTGTGTGTCCTTCCAGTGTAGTCATTTCATAGTCTTTGAGGTCTTCAAGGCTATTTTCCACTTGATATCTCAAAAGTAGTAGTTCTTGAGTTTCCCGATTTTGTCCAATTAGCCTTGTTATCCCAATTGTTCCCTAAAGGAGCTCCATCACAGCTTGTTGATATGGAATCCTGCTTTGTCTTTGGTTCAGCTCAGTGATAGCTTGGATTTCGTGTAGGTAGAATGCGACCTTCTCCTTAGCGCTAGCCATAACTCTCTGTATTCTGTAATGCGGTCGCATATGCACTGGTAGTTCTTCAAGGGTTCTAGGGGGTGAATCAAGTCTACGCATATTCCATGGGTGAGAAGCAGGAGTATGAAATCCATATCCTAGGTTATAAGATGCGGTCCTTTGAGGGACTGGCTGGTATGGGTCATAATATCCAGGGTTAGGATATGGGTTAACCATTTCGGTAACCAGAGGAGAAGGATCAGGCGAAGCGAAAAGTCATCTTCACCACCTTGGGTTCTGATCCCAAGGTTGAGCTGATTCAGTGACCCAGGCTCTCAGATAAGCTCGTGGGTCCAACTCTTCTGAATCCTGATTAGGTCCAAATCTAGGGTTAGCCATTGTGGCTAAGGAGATAGAAGAAGAGGGTGGGGGAGAAGATGGCCTAGGCCAAGTGACTCGCCTCCTTGGGGGTGGCTCCCAAGGTCCAACCAATTGAGGTCTGAGTGACCTCCTTCCTCGCATGCACCAACCAACCCCTGGGTTGGTGTAGCCAAGCCAAACAAGGCTAAGGCCCTATCAATTAAATGATCCTTACGATCGGATGACCAAATTTTTCGTTTTAAGTTCGAATTCCTGAAGAAAAATTCGTCGTACAACCGACTGAAAGTGATTTCCGCCTCTCAAGCTAACCCATCTAGTCTGGTTACGAGGGGACTAAGGGGAAGGTTCTTCCTTTGGCTTACGCCCCTGGTTCTATTACCCTTAGCCGCAGTCGTTTGACACTATCCCGTAGACTTAGTCACCAGGTTCGGCGAGAGAGGTTGAAGCCACCCAATAGTACAACAAGGAATCCAGGTTTATTTACGTGTTTCAAAATTGATTTTAGCCCGTTTTTCTTCAGTTGGGGTTTGTGGTGAGTGGCCCACAAGGTGACCAAGCTCACCGGCTAAGCACTAGACTTGACTAAGTCTAGGCTATACCAAATGTATGGTCTATAGAGCATAACCCTAAAGATGTAACCTAGGGTCCATGCAATTCTAGGGTTTTTTTGTTTCTTCTTCAACAGACCACGGAATAAAAATACTTCTCGGGTAAAAATTGGAATCCAAATAAGTTCAAATTTTGCAAGTAGATTCATTTTTCAATAGTCTTTTCATAGAATATATTTTTGTAATTTTTACTGTTTCAACCGAATTTCTAGAGATTTTTGAATGTTAGGGGGTTAAATATGAAATTTTGACCCCATGTCATTTTCTCAAAATGAAACAGTATCAAATGATTTTCAAAAATTTGGAAAAAATATGAGAATTATAGCCACTGAGATCAGCTTTCAAAACCCACCATTTCTAGTCAAAACAGATTCGCGGATTGCTCGAAATTGCTTTTTGAATTTTGAAAATTTTCAAATCTGGGTCAGTCTGACCCTCTTGCACTTCGCAAATTTTTAAAAATTTTGTACATAGAATATTTTCAAATGAACGATGTCATTTGAAAGGTGGTTTAAAAATGAAGGTCTAACTCAAATTATTGAATTTTTTTGCGCATTAATTTTTTGGCAATTGAATTTTTAAATCAGAATTTGAAATCTTTCCGAAAATTAGAGGGTGGTGGAGAAACTTTTGAAAAGGTGTTTGAATTTGAAATTCAAACTTTCCACCAAAATTTTTTTTTTCTAAGAAAGATTTTTTTTTTTCAAAAGATTTTCAAATTTTCTTTTTTTTTCTTACCTTTTTTTTCCAAAACTAACTAACTAATCTTAAGATTCAAAAAGTGAAACCTATTCTAACTGCCTTTTTTTTTTGATTTTTTTTTCACGAAAATAAATAGACTCTTTTTTTTTTAAATGAAATTGTTAGAAAGAAATCTAACCTAAGGTTCAAATCAAACCTAAACTAAGAAATATATGATGTGCGCCTTTTTTTTTTTTTCTACGCTTGTGTGTGCAGATCCGATTTTTTCTATTTTCCTGTACATCAAAAGACAAGTAGAGGAAGATTTATCAGTGATAATTCTAGAGATCGAAATAAAAAATGACGTTGCCTCCCTGGCAACGGCACCATTTTTTGCTGTGACTTGTAAAGCGCATTTTTGATAAGAAAGATCTCGTCGTAGTATAGTGCGTAATACGATCAACAAAAATAATTTATAAGATAAAGAGACTTAGAGTTCCGATCGTTCATCTCCGGGAGGCATTTATGGAAATGTAAATTTGAAATCGATCTCGCTCGCTCTACTTATTGACCATGATCCAAGTCAATTAGGTTTAGTGAGGACCTAATTAGGTCCTTAGGGAGGTCTAGAGGTGATGTACTAGGGTTGGGGCACCTTAATTTAAGTTCTTAGGGGGTTAGAATTGGGTTTAAGGACCTAGAAATCCAAGATCAAGGCTTGAATTCCAAAACAGGAACTAGAGGACAGTATCAGACATCTAATAAAGTTGTCAGACATCTTATAATGAAAAATCAGAAGTCCAGACTTCAATTCTGGACGTCCAATTAGAGTCAGGAAGGATTCTAGGTTCTATCTTAGGTATTCTGTAGAAATTTGATGTCTGACCAAGTGTCTGGACGTCTAATAACACTGCAGAAGTGGGTTTAAGGTGTGCGGGAGTTGGCTAAGAGTTCTGGACATCCAGATAGAGGCTAGAATTAGGGTTTTAAGGTTTCCTAAGGTGCGGTGACCTAATCTAAGGGTGGCTAAGGCTTGGAGAAGCTTCTAGGCTATCCTAGGGCTAGGATGGTCCTAAGTTCTTCATAATTTATTGCTTTATTCCTACATAAATAGAATAGCATACCTCAACCCCTGACATTATTGTCTACTACATCTTATTCTAGGTCTTCTGCTCCAACTCTGCTACAACTCTAGTTATTCTTTATTCTTCAGATCCAGCTTTAGATCCACCTTCAGATCTAGCTTCTGATCAGCTTATTACATGCAATTGACATAATGCACCTAATCAGTACATTATAGCATTATTTTATGCATAGCTAAAAGGAAGCATTAAAGGTGCAAATAATGCTTATGCATGCATGAACTACCCTAACTTATGCTAAGTCCTAGCATAATTTAGGTTAATTAAGACCTATGATTGTTGCGCAATCAATTCTCTTTTCATGTATTCTTTTGTAATTCTTTTGCTCTTTATTCTTTGTGTCTAGATCTTTTGTTAAGGAGCCTCAAAGAACCCTTAAAGTAGTCTTAGGAACACCTGCACTACCCTAGGATACTTAGGTTTTTTATAAAGAGCTTAGAAAATCAAAATAGGGTTTTGACAGCTTAATCAGACGTCTAATCTAAAAATCAGACATCTGACAGTGACTTTTAAGACGTTTGACTGTTGACTCAGACGTCCAATAACTTAGGCTGGACTTTTGTAGGTTCTGTCTAATGAAATCAGGCATCTAGACCTTAGTCCAGACGTCTTAGAAGACGCCTGATGGTTGTACCAGACATTCAATTAGTGGAACGTTGGCTACCAAACTAAATGTTGAAGATTATAACCGTTAGGCTTATATCAAACGTCCGTAGAGGACCCTAGATGTCTGATATGTGACCGTTTTGCCTCGATTGACTCAAAATCACCCTTGTCGGATTTTCTATCCATTAACCTATCTTGGGAATCCATTTTCGCAGTATAATAGGTTTCCAGATGTCCAGAATTAGTGCCAGACGTCTTATACGTTGTCTGATGGTTATACACTAGAACCCTGTTTAGGTCTGAAGCAAGTCAGGAAGGAAACTCACCTAGAATCAGACGTCTGACTTAGTTCCCAGATGTCTTAAACAAGTTTTCCAGACATCTGATACCTGTACCAGATGTCTGATGACCCTGTCAGAATCATAATTGATTCTGATTACGGCCTATTTTTCCTTGGGTTCAATCCCAATGGCTATGGAACTTTCTAAGGGCTCTCAAAGCCTTCCTAAGCCCTCTATAAATAGATGAGGACCCTTTCCTTGCAAAAACACCAAGACACACCTTGAATACCATTTCCACATCTCTTGTGTCAAAAAGAAGTAGACGATCATCTAGAAGAAGCTCTAGCTCTCCAAGCTTTTCTTCCACATCTAGAGACCTTGAATCCAGTTGCGCACCTGCTCCCCCTCCGCTATTACGAGAGCGACGAGGTGCCCCCACGTGGTTCACGCACTTGCGTCGTCATGCCGACGCACTCCCACCAAAGGGAAGTTCCCTTACCTATAGTAGCTAGATTTAATCATTCACTTTGTGGCTCTATATGTTGAGTTGTAATTTATCTTTATAATTATGTTGGGTATTCGCATTGCGAATTCCTGTCTCCTTCGTGAGACAAAATCCTCCTTATGAAAATGAGAGGTTCAGGAATGCTACCCTCATACTCGTGGTGTTCTTGTAATTGAGGTTGATCTACCCTCGTTAAAGTATTTTGTTAGTGGATTTGATCAACTTTGTCGATCAAGAAATCCTAACTCGAAAGGGTTAGGTGGTGGTTTTTACCTTATTTGGATTTCCACCTAAAAAATCTCTTGTGCATATTATGTGATTGTTTTATTTGTGAGATTGATTACATTATTCCACATTTTATACGTCACGCATATCTCACCCCCTCCCGTAGGGAATTACATCGTCGACTCGTCCTCCCTATTTCGATGGGACGAATTATGGGTATTGGAAGAGGAGGATGCAAGTCTTCCTCAAGGAAATGGATGAGGAGTTGTGGACACTCATTTAAGAGAAGTACTTAGATCTGGAGCTGCAAGGAGTAGCATGGATGGCAGATCAAAAGAAGAAAATTACCGGCAATATGAGGGCGATGAGTGCACTTTATTGTGCATTGTCAAGGGAAGAATTCAACTGTATCTTAACGTGCGAGTCAGCATTTGAGATATGGAATATACTTCAAATCACCTAAGAAGGTACTAACAAGGTAAAAGAAACCCGTATTTCTATTCTAACCAAAGAATATGAGTGTTTCAGGATGACAAAAGGTGAAACAATAAAAGACATGTACACAAGATTTGGGGAAATAGTTTACCTCCTAAAGAACCTTGGAGTGAAGTACACGAAAGAGCAGCTTGTAAGGAAGATCCTAAGATCTCTTACAAGTGATTGGGATCCAAAGACCACTGCCATCCAAGAGGCGAAGAACCTCTCCACCCTCCCCTTGGATGATCTAATTGGAAGCCTTGTGGCCTATGAGGTTCAACTAGAGAACATGAAGAAGAATGAGGAGAAGATGTCAAGCAAGAAGAAGAGTATTGCCTTTAGAGCAATTAAGGAGGACACGGATTCAAGTACCTCGGAATCCGAAAATGATGAAGAAATGACGATGCTCACAAGAAAGTTCCAGAAATTTCTTCGAAAGCAAGGTAAGCAAGTGAATAAAATTTCATCTAATATTGTTTGCTATGAATGCAAGAGAAAGGGTCATGTGCGGAAGGATTGCCCCATAAGCAAGAAGAAGGAAGACACAAAAGAAGCCAACAAGAAGAAAAAGAAGAAAGTTTTTAAAGTGACGTGAAATGATAGCGACTCCGACATGGACATCTATTCCAATGACGATGAGGTCGTACACCTTTGCTTGGTAGCCACTACAGAAGACATAGAGGATGAGGTAAATCCTGACTTTTCTTTTGAAGAATTACTTGAAGCTTATGAAGAATTATATCATAAAGCTAGGCTGTTTAAAAAGGAAAATAAAGTTTTAAAGAATAATTATCAAATATTAGAAGTAGACAAATCATGTTTAGAAATAGAATTAGAAATGTCAAAAGTGACTAATAATCAGTTGCATGCAAAGATAGTAGAGCTAGAAGATATTTATGAACATTTTGAGGAGACTTTAAATAATCTCAAAACAACTACTAGGCTAAACACTGAATTTTTTGATTCTTTAAAATCAAAATTTAAGAGTAAAAAGAATATACAAAATAAATCACATGCATCTAGGCATGCATGGATATACCAAAAGGCCAAAAATCCCAAGAATTATAGATTTAACACAAGAGAGATCTATAAATCTCAAGGTTTAAAAGGTGCTAACCTAAAAGGACCCACAAGAAAATGGGTACCTAGAAAAGACATTTTACATTATTTTGCAGGAGTAGATCAATGGGATCAAAGTGATCAGTGGGTGTTCAAGGCACACAATGGAACATTTCAATCTTTCTATAGGTTAAATGAAGACTAAGAACGATGGCCTAATGGAGCTTTGTACCCACATTCATCATTCTACTATTAGTAAATTTTATGGTATAATATTCTTTACCCCTTTATTTTTTTTGTGATTGACAAAAAGGGGAAGAAGAATAAAGAGCAAACAGTAATATTTTTAGGGGGAGGATATTAAATTAAATATTGTTTCCTTCATATAACAGTTTAAAAATTATTTATTATCCATTTGAAAGATAGTTTTGTCAACACCAAAAAGGGGGAGATTGTTGGAGCCTTGTTCCACATCTTATTTTGGTATTAACAAAATTATTATGGATTAATGTTTGCAATTGAGTGCTTTTCAGATTTTAGTGAAGATCAAGGCAAATAAGAAATGGAGGCATGATGATGAGAAGGAGAAGATCATGACATGGAGGAGGCAAGATGACAAGAAAGAATCGAGGAGGAGAATATCATCTTCGTCCTTTAGTTTTTTAGTTTAGTTTTTACTAATTTATAGAATGTATGCCTCTTAGCAAAGAATCAAATTATATCGTAAAATTAATTTGAGATCAACTAGGATTTATACTACAATCATTTTCAAAGAACGTAATTGATTAATTTACTTAAAAAAGGCACTTGTTAACCCACAAGTACCGGTACTAAAGGTTAGTACCGGTACATGTGAGTTACAGGTTTGGGTTTTTTCAAAAAAATAAACCTGTACCCCACGAGTACTGGTACTCATGATCAGTACTGGTACTCATAATCAGTACCGATATAAGTGGGTTACAGATTTGTGTTAAGTATTTGAAACCCAAATTTGGAAGCAACGAGTACTGGTACCCATACTTTTGTACCGGTACCAAGTAGCCGTTGGATCAAAATTGAATAGCTAGAAAATTAATTTAAGCAATTTGAATGTTGGGATTTAAATCCCAACGTCTAGTAGATGACCCACTAAGGTCCTAACTCTATAAATAAACCCTTGGACCCTTAGTTTGCACATAAGAAATAGAGAAGAAAAATGCTAGAGCTATATTTCATATTTTCACAATATTTTCAAGAGAAGGAATAGTTTGCTGCTCTCAATCTCTCCATGGATTTGCAAGCACATCGATGTGATTTCTTCACGCATTGTCAAGGCATTCACATTCATTCTAGGCTCTCAAATTGGTATTAATTTTATATTATTGTTGAAAGGCTTAGGTATTTTGTTGTAAGATTTTATTTGTCTTACACCAACACTATATTTGTTCTTGAGCATTTGCCTGTTGGGTTGCAACAAGCCTGTCTCTTATACTTGGGTTGAGGTAACCCGTTAATTATCCCATTTAGTAAATTGATTTCCTCGAGGTTGAGGGAATCGGGTTAAAAACCCTAAGCTAGGAGAATTAAGTAGTGGAGTACCCAAGTGAGTGGGGAACCACTATATATCTTGTGCCAATTTCTATGATTGTAATTTGTGTAAATATTTCTTGTTATTATTAATAATTTGTTTGAGTGTTTGTGCGCATAGCCATTCTATTTTTTAGATCCAATCAGACAAGTATTTAATGCCAAAGAGAAGACGTGCCTTACTCCAATTTTCTTCGTGTAAGATGTCTGCAATGCAGAAATATAAATTAAATGCTGCCCATTCAATCCTAGATAGTCGCCCTATAGATATGCAGTTTCCAGAAGGCAGTTCATTTTTTTTTTTTTTTTTATAATAAGTAAACAAACCCAATCTAATTTAGCTAACTACTTAGCATGTAGTTCAAACAATTCAAATAAACCTATAATTTAAATAAAATTGGGAACATGCTCCAAAAAAGATGCTCCCGCATACAAGAGCTATAACTAATAAATATCACTGGGAACACGTTCCCAAAAATGCCCAACACGGGTCCACAAGACAGAAATTAAGTTTCAATGTCTATCTAGTATGATCTAAATCTAAAAGAAGCAAATAGATCTTTGGTCATCAATCCTCCTTCCACACATGTGGAATCAAGGCCCACGTGCTCCTATTACTGCCCTCTAGGTGGTGTCAAGGTCCACCAAAAATATCGTCTCCGTCGTGCACTCCCATCGCGTTCGTTTGTTCGTTTTTGCACACAAATAGAACCAAGATCAGTAATTCAGAAAAGCTTCAGAAATAGCATAAAAATAATATAAATTCCTCGAAAACTTAATAGGTGTGTTTCCATCCTGGAAATGGTGCCATTTGAAAGAGTGATCTTCATTTTCATTGAATTTTTAAACATAAAATGACATGTCGTATATTGTCACGTGGTAGAAAATCGCTTTTTCAAAATATTTAATACTCAAAATCTAACCACAAAAATAGTTAGGTCATCTCCACAGGGAGGAATTAGCCTCTTAGCCTAGTGAGTGGTGACTCGTTTATTCAGGAATCTCAATGAGTGCGCCTATTCTTTAGTGCAACTCGTTGCCCTCATCGATGCTCATTCTAAGCAATTGATCAAGATTGTAGGTGTTTATATGCAAAATTACCATAATATAATATTATATTAAATAATTATCTTGGTAATGGTAATCAACGTAAATATTAATTTCCAATAAAAAATTCCTTGTTCGCTGTAATCAATGTGACATACTCTATATAATTCATGAGATACTCAACCATAAGAAATTTATCAAGAATAGAGTAACATTCATGCAAATTCAATGCAATAAATTAAATTAGAAAATAAACGAATAGGAATACGGAAATGGCATTCACCGTAATTTTTAATAATGAGAAGAATAGGGAATTTCATCTCTCTCCTTCGTGCATTCACAGGGAAGCTTTGTCGTAGGAGCTGCTGTGGGTGAAGTTGTGTCGGAGCTTGGCCTTCATGATGGTGTAAGAAGCACAGCCGGAGGTGCCGGCGACAGTGACCAGAGGTGGAGGAGAACGCCAGCGGCGAGGAGCTTGAGTAGTAGTTGTGGACGTTCATGCGTAGTGCTTGAAGTCGGCGAGGGCTTGGGGTCATGCTTGAAGTTGATGAGAGTGCTTGGTGTAAAGTTTGGAGGCCGAAGGGGGACCTGATGGAGGAGTTGCTCGCTGAGGCTTTGGGTTCCTTCGACATGTTGAGTTTGAAGATGACGGGGAAGATGAAGATAAGGCATGTTCGTGGAAAGGTTTGCTGCTATGGGTGCATGCGTGTACGTGCATGCGAGGAGGCTCGAGGGCGAGTGCACGCTGTTCTGTTGTGGTTGTGGCTACTGTGGTGGTGAGGAGGCCCGGTAGAGGATGAAGGGTCGCAGTGATGGGAAAGAGAAGATGGTAAGGGTGGTTCTAGTGGTGGTGTGATGGTCTTGGTCGGCAAGGGGGAGAAGGTCTGTTGGAGTTGGAGGGTGATGGCTACGAGTGGTGTTGATGAATGTGATGGGTATGGGTTATGTTGGCAAGAGAGATTTTTGGTGAAGGAGAAGGAGACGGAAGAAGAGAAGGAATGGGAAGGGTGGCTGTGATGGCAGATGGTGAAGGTGTTGGTGGTGAGCTGGTGAGGGCGACGTGCACACTATCACCATGCACGCCCGAAGTCGAAAGGTGAAGATCGCCTGAGCCACAGTGCAAGCCTCTGACCACAGTGTACACTGCTTCCACGGTGGAGCAGATGAGGGAGAACATCCCTGTGAGAGGAAGGGATGATCGCTCAATCCCACAGCCGCTGCACCTCTTATATAGAAACACCCGCTGATTTCTTCCGCCGAAAGTTCTCCAACCACTCCAACCACTCAGTGAAGATCATGAGTGGCTGGAACGGTAGGATCCGCTTGGCAATATCTTCATGAGACGTTTGATCTACACTCCAGATGTCTTAAAAAGTGTGGACATCAGCGAGTTCACGATGGCGGTTCCCAGACGTCTGACCTTATCTCCAGACGCCTTATAGATGCAAAAATGGACGTTTGAACTCTTCCACCTAGCCTGCATAAATCAATTATTTTACCATATCATATGTTATTAAGTGTAAAATTGATGCATAAAATTATATGCATACTAAGGTGAATTGTCATATAACTCCTAATTAATTAACAACTAAGAATAACTAATTAAAGAGTACTTAGATCAAATAAAGATCCGCTAAAGTGGACTTATCAGCCACCACAGGCTTGGTCATGATAGAAGGATAGCACACTTTGAACTTCCTCTTCAGGAATACACCTCTTAATGATTTGGTCAGCATAAAGTCTAAACAACATAGGACCATCCCAAAAATAATGCTTGGCCTCAACCAAGAACATATCCTGCTGCTGTCTAGACTAGCCATGTAGAGTCTGCCCTACCACTAAATAATTGACTAAGTCTGCATACCAGGGTAGACTCTTTTCATGCACAGTTAGAAGTTGTTCATCAAGAAATGTGTCGGTTAAGGGTAATGAGGGTCCAATGTGTTCCGAGTGAAGTCTAGATAAGTGGTCAGCTACAACATTCTTGGATCCGACTTTGTCACGTATTTCCAGGTCAAACTCCTGTAAGAACAGGACTCATCTAATTAGCCTGGGTTTAGCATCCTTTTTTACTAACAAATTCCGAATAGTCGAGTGGTCAGTGTAAATAGTCATGTGGGATCCTGGAAGGTATGATCTGAACTTTTCTAATCCAAAACCTATGGCGAGCAGTTCTTTTTCTGTGACAGTGTAATTCCGTTGAGACTCGTCCAAGGTTTTGCTCGCGTAGTAGATCACCATGGGTTTTTTTCTCGTCTTTGTCCTAACACTGCTCCAACAGCAAAATTTGATGCATCGCACATTATCTCAAAGTCCTGGGACCAATTTAGGGGTTGTAAAATAGGTGTAGTCAAGACTGTATCGTTAAGGGTGGTGTAAGCCTTGATGCAATCAGGTGTCATGTCAAAAAGTACATCATTGGCTAGAAGGTCAGTCAAGGGCTTGGAAAGTTTGGAAAAATCCTTTATGAACCTTCTATAGAAGCCAACATGTCTTAGAAACGATCTGATTTGCTTGACTGAGCTAGGAGGTGGAAGTTTGGAAATTAAATCAACCTTAGCTCAGTCAACTTCTATGGCCCTATGTGAGATAATGTGACTGAGGACAATCCTTTCCTAAACCATAAAATGGCTTTTTTCCCAGCTTAAAACTAGGTTGACCTCAATACATTGTTTCAAGATTTTCATCAAGTTACTAAGACAATGGTCGAATGAGTCTCCAAAAATGGAGAAATCATCCATAATGACCTCTAAATATTCACCTACCATCTCCGAGAAGATGGCTAACATGCAATGCTGAAAGGTAGCGAGTTTGTTGCATAACCCGAATGGCTGCCAATCGTTCGAGAATCTGGTCAATGAATGGTAGGGGAAATGGTCCTTTTTAGTGGCCTCATTAAGCTTTTGATAGTCAATGTACACCCACCACGCAGTTGTGGTGCAAGTGGGGATGGATTCGCCCTAGTCATTTATGACCACGGTGAGCCCGACCTTCTTTGGTACCACTTGAGTAGGGCTCACCCAAGTGCTATCGGAAATCGAGTAGATGATTTCCGCACCAAGCCACTTGATTATTTCTTTTTTAACGACCTCTTGCATATTCGGGTTGAATCACCTTTGCATCTGGCAAGTAGGTCGAGCCCCATCATCCAAATATATCTTGTGAGTGCAATAAGTAGGGTTAATTCCCCTTAAGTCAGAAATTGTCCACTCAATAGCTGGCCGATGTTCAAAAAGGGTAGTAGTTAACCTAAGTTCTTGGTCCCTAGTTAGGTGTGCATTGATAATCACAGGGAAAGTTTGATTAGGTCCTAGGAAGACGTACTTAAGGTTGTTGAGCAAAGGTTTTAATTCAGGTGCAGGTGGGACAATGTTTGATAGGTAAGGGAAGGGCAGGAATTGATTAACATCAATCTCCTCAAATGGAGGTTGCCAGTGGTAATCAGTTCTGCAGATTTCAACCTCCAAAGATTGGGATGGGTCAGGGTGGTCAATAACTGGTTGAATCAGATGGTCTTCTAAAGAGCTTATAGTCAAGCATTCTTCAACCAGGGTTTCCACAGGATTGCATTCCTCAACCCAACCACAATCAAATGACTTTATTGCCTTGAAGATATCCAATTTCATCTTCCTATCTCCGAAGGCAATTTCCATACATCCCATGTCAAAGTCAATATTAGCCTTGGCCGTAGCCAAAAAGGGTCTGCCTAGGATGATGGGTGTGTTCTGTAGTTGTTCGGAGACTTCCATGTCAAGGACTAAAAAGTCAACTGGGAAGTAGAAGTCCTTAACCCAAACAATTACATCCTCGACTACCCCTTTCGAGGTTTTCACGAATCGGTCGGCCAGGTGGATAGTCACAAGTGTAGGTTTTAACTCTCCAAATCCAAACTGGTAATAAAGGGTAGTCGGGATTAAGTTAATCGAGGCACCTAAGTCCAAGAGTGCTCTATCAAACGACATGTCACCAATATTACATGATATCAGAGGTGCTCCGAGGTCAGTTCTTTTAGGAGGTAGGCTGCTCAATATCACTAAACTAACTTGTTCCGAGAGCACTACCTTCCTAGGTGCTTGGGTTCTTAGCTTACACTTGGGTATGCAAACATCCTTCAAAAACTTTGCGTAAGCCGGGATATGTTTGATCGCATCGATGAGAGGTATATTAATCTGAACTTGCATAAAAATTTCCAATAACTCCTCATTCTCAGCCACATTTTCCTTCTTCTTTACTTTGTCTAAGGCTTCAGGGTATGGGATTTGGGTTTGAACTAGGTTAGGCTCCTGATCCTTGGCTTCCTCCCACTCATCCTTAGAATCAAGCATCTCAAGTAGAGAAGGCACAGGAAGGGTTGGCCATTTGGGGTCCTAGGTTTGAGTGTCGCTTCTCAAGGTAACCGCATTGGCTGAGGCATTGGAGCCAGGGTTAGGTCCTTGAGAAGAAGAAAAGGCAGCAAACCCAGGAGGTGTCTGTGGGGCTTGTTGAATCATATGAGCTTGCCCCTAATTTGGTTAGAACCCTCAAGGATTGCGACCTCTGTTCATTGCATTCCTTAGGTTCAGTTGTGGCTAAGAAGGAAGGGACCCCTGTTGTTTGTTATCCAACAGCTGACTCAACTGTCCCTTCACTAATGCCATCTCCTCCTGATGTTTATGATTCATAAAAGCAATCATTTTAATCAGGGTGTACATTTGGTTTTGCTACGTAGGAGCCGCCCTATTCTAGTTATAGGGTGGTTTGGTAGGTGGACTAGGCTAATAGGAAGGAGGGTTTTGCCTAGGCCGGTTCTGAAATTGGTTCAATTTTTTATTCGACCAGGCAAAGATTGGGTGGTTGCGCCATCCAGGGTTGTAAGTGTTGAAGAAATGGTCAGGCTTAGAAAATCCCTGGATGGAATGGACATCTTCAAAGGCAGAAGGTGCTGAAGGGGAGGGAAAAGAATAATTAGAGTTTGAGGGAGCAAAGGTCCCTCCCTAAAACATGGTCAGGGGTTGTTCTAGGCGCATTTGGTTCATAGACTGAACTAGATCCACATTGTGTGCTCCCTTCGCTAGGGAGAAGGTTTGTAATGGGGTTTGGGATTGATTAAATAGCTTATCAATCTTCTTATCCACCAACTCAACCCGATCCAATTTCTTGGCTATAATGTCCATGTCAACCATTCCAGAATTAGTTTGTACCTCATAAATCACACTACAGGGTTGACTGGACTGATCAAATTGGGTCATAGAGGCGTTATTAAGCGAGTTCTCGCTCATTGACTCAAAGAACTCGAACGCACTTTCCTCATCCTTATTCAAAAAATTGCCTTCGCATGAGGCATGCACGAAATTCCTAAGGATGTTGTCCAGAGTATGGTAGAAAATCTGGTCCAATTGCCACCTTGGAACCTCGCTGTGTGGGCATTTTCTCAATAATTCATTAAATCTTTCCTACACCACAAGAAATTTCTCTCCACTTTGTAGGGTAAATGTAGTGATGGCTCTCTTAAGGGCATTAGTCTTTCCTATGGGTAAAAACTTCTTAAGAAAAGCATGCATTAACTCCTCCCAAGTGGAGATGGGTCTCCCTAAAGTCCTAAGCCAATGAGATGCTTTGTCTCTCAAGGAGAACGGGAACATCTTAATTAGCACAATATCCAAACAGATGTTCCTTTGTTTTACGATCTGAGCAATCCGATCAAGGTCCTCCAATTGTTGGAAAGGGTCTTCATTTGAGCTCCCATGGAAATGGCTTTGAATCAAGCTAAGGACATTGGGTTTTAGCTCAAAATCATCTCCCCCTTCAGGGACCCTAAGATATGGTTCCACACGGATAGCAAATGGATCGTAGAAATCATGGAGAGGCCTTGGTTGGCCCTCAAGGGGTGGTGGTGGGTTCTGTGGGGGTTGCCCTTAAGGGTTCTACCCTTGAGGATTCTGTCCTTGAGGATTCTGCAGTCGGTGTATGGCTTGCATAATGGTGTAGATCTGTTGTTGCTGAAGTTGGTGGTTAGCTATAATTTGAGCTAAATCATGACCATGGCATCTGGTTGAGGTTAATCCTCAACCTCCTCAACTCGTGGATTGGCCATGTTCTCAATCCTACCCCCAGAAAAATCAAGTTTTCTCTTAGTTTATCTAAAGCAACCAATTTGGGATGAAGTAATCACCTTTTGTGCATACACTAGAGAAGAACCAGAAGCGATGCGAAGGGAAACAGATGTGAGAAGTGTGTGCACAATCAAGCAAACAAATCTAAGCCCTACAGTGTACACCTAGGCGACTTACACCTTAGAAGTAGATTCCGACCACATGGTGAATTCGATGTTGTCCTTACTCCTGAAGGTGGTAGAGTTGGGAAGGCAAAGGAAGGGGAGCATGTCCCGAAGGCAGCTAATTATGCCAAACCCCAGCTTGCTTAAGTCGTTTGACAATCGGGCCTCCCAACTCAGCATCCTTTGGAGCAAGCAGACATCAGTAATTCACTATGCTTTCAGGAAAATACCCTGAAATGAACTCAATAATTCTTAGGGCCAATATCTACTTAATTTTTAGGGCTAGGACAGTGCTTGTGCTCAAGGATTAAGTGAAGGGCGTTAGGGGGATTAATGCCCTTAAAATTTCAGTTTAAGCCATGTGCACAATTGGGTGCAAGGACCCAATGCCAAAACAAGTGTTCATTAACAAGCAAGATTAAGATGTGTGATTTTTAAAATTTGAATCTTGCTTTCATGGATTTTAAAATTTTACTTGTTTATGCATTCAAACAAGGCACAAATGTATAGTCACACATTTGGCGAAGATTGATTTTCTTTAAGGCCTTTTGTGTGACTATAAAGTTAAAAACTTCCTAGTGTGGAAGATCCTAGGAAGTGCAACTTCTACTTAGTGAATCTTGTTTTTTAAGATTCTATCAAGAAGGGTCTAATCAAAACAAGAAATGACCCTATCCTAACTGAAATCGAATGAGCTTTTCAAAAAAATTAATTTTAAAATTTTTGGAGGATGATAGACCACCCAAATTCATGTCTTTTCAAGAAGGGCTCAATCTATCCAAAACTTCTAGATTAGTGCGCAAGTTTAAGATTTTGATCAGAACAGGGATTAATCAATTTCAAATGCAAAAAAGGTCTTTAGATGAAGTGTATAGAATTTTAGGATCTTTCCAGGAATATGAATCACTCACAAATCCAAGCTGCGTGGAGTTCGCAACAGCAAGAACAACCTACAGATCTCCAAAACTGAGGACAACCATGCGCACTTCCAGTAGCAAATTTCTTATGGCCAAACTACAAAGAGTTTAGCTATGAAATTTGAGGTGGAGTTTACCAACTGAAAGGAACACCTCTAAAATTTTTCTCAAAATTTTTAGAGATTCGTTAATTGTGTCCTCAACCCGAATCTAGAAAATGATTTTGCAAAGTTAACAGGTTTAAGACTTAATGGTGGTGTTTTCTTCGACAAACAAAAGAGAGATTTTCTTTTATAACACCACCATTTTTTTAAGTCCCATGATGACAAGTTACCTTTAGATCATGGGAAGACAAGATCGAACCTTAGGATTATTGGCGGTCTTCTTCTTGCGCTTCCTTTGACCCAACCTGATCGTTCTCCTCTCGTTGTTGCTGCACGCGTTTCTTGCAAGCACAAAAAGAAAGAGAAGAGCAAGTTAGATAACATGAATACAATTAATTTCTAAAAAAATGAAAGTGAGTAAAAGATTTGTTGCCTCCCCAGCAACGGAGCTAAAAACTGACGTCGCAAAATGCATTTGTGTAAATCGCTCGTTGTAGCATGTTTTATGACGTCAATTTTAATAGAAGAATCGGACGTGAGTCCGAGTGTTGAACACAGGGAGGCAAAGTATTGAATCCGCTAATCGCTTTCGTGTCACAAAAATATGTCGATTTGTTCGCTTGCAAAATTAATAGAGAAAGAAAGAGAGAGAGAGAGAGAGAGAGAGAGAGAAAGAGAGAGAAGAGAGAAAGAGAGAGAGGGGGAGATAGGGTTAGAGAATCACAATAACTTGTTACAAAGACAAGATATCAAAAACATATTCAATTGATTATCAAATGTCATATTCAACCAAATATATATGAATGCTTGAATATAAGGAATAACTACAACTATCAAAGAATTAGAACTAAATGTAAGGCGGTGGATGACATTGAGATAGCCACGGCGATGGAGGGACTTTCATCGGTGGCTCGATGTCTGCACAACCTTGCTTGGGAGCTTTATCGAGTGGTGGAATTGCTTAGGTAGAAGATAGGCACAGATGGGAGGGGTAGGTCCCCTTTTATAGTTGAGGAGAGGGCTAAAATTTGTCCTCAGATTAATAGTGGCATTCAAAATGTCTCTATAGACCTACCACAAGCGTCGCCCTAAACCCCGCCCTCGTGCCTTCAACGCACTCACAGCTGCCATCTATGCGATCCACGTTCACATCACTTAAACCGTCCGATCCTTGATCGAATGGCTAGGATTGCATCTCACCTGCTGCCTCAGATCGTGCCTTGTGCACGTTGGATTGAGCATGCTCGAGAGCGTGATTGCATGTGTTTCGCACGGAGGGCTGGATGGCGCTCAACGTGCCCGTTTCTTGACCATTCGATTGCAATTTAATGGTCTAATTTCAATTTTTGTACCGTGGAGGGCGAGGTGGGATTCAATCCCTTAACGCTTGCTTGCAAGTGCCTTGCCTGCCCACTGTGCTGCGAGCGCAATTGGTCATGAAGACGACGAGGTGCTGGACCGATCCGACCGTTGAATGATGATCGTGCGGTGGTGAACGCACGATGAAGGATTAGCTGAAGCATGATGGAGAGAGGAAGCAGGTGCCACGTGTCGCATTTGGGGTCGTTGATCAGTAGATCAATAGTTAGAACTTCTTGGGCTTGTTGTGGGAGCTACAAAGGTCGGATCGAGGTGATTTTGAGCCTGTTGGACTCTGTTCGTCGATCCTGGTCCATCCGTACAGTTCGATTGCTCATCTGAGACCTATTTCAATATGGACTTGTACACAAGGTTGTTAAACATTGATTTTAAGCAACTTAAATGTAAAGATCATGCAATATGCATGCAATGTTCCCAATTCCATTATAATATGTCATTATTGCACAAGTACCCTTGAAATTGACTTTAATTGATAATATTAACACTGATAATTGTAGAGTCATCCATTGGGAGGTAACCGAGCAACATTTTCTTTTTCATTTTCGTTTTCTTTTTCAGGTTCTGCAAAAAAGTTCACCTCCAACCTAACTTCTTCCATCTCAGGTGATACCTTCTCCTACTTTTTTTCTTTTGTAACTAGACTTGTAAACTTTAAGCATGGGGGTTACTTTCAATTTTATCAGGCATTTTATCATTTTTCAGAACCTAAAAACATCAAAATATTTTTCATTCTCATCATCTGCATCTGCATATGCATTCTATTTGCATGAACTCTAAAAAAGTGTTTTGAGAAATGTTAGTAAAAGAAAGGACCATTAATTGTTGACCCTTAAATCAAATTAGGTACACCTAGGGTTTGATCACTAACAAATTAAGGACATGTTAGAATCTTGTTTCACATCTTTTTTTGGTATTAACAAAATTATAACAAAATTATTTTAGATTAATGTTTGCAATTGAGTGGGTTTCAAATTTAAATGAAGATCAAGGCAAATGGAGAATGATGACAAGGAGGTGACAATGATAGAAGATCATTTGCTGATTGGAGTTTATGTTGTCAATTAAATTAGGTTTTTATTATATTCTTAGAATGTATGCCTCTTAACAAAAAAATAAGAATTTGATCGTAAAAATCATATATAGATAAATTAGGATAAAACATTATGATCATTCAATTTATTTCAAAGTATGTATTGTTTAAAAGATAGTTTTTTAATGTTTAAAGTATTTGCAAAAATAAGCTAGTAATCAAGTTGTATTCATGTCTAAAAATGTACTTGTGTTGTTAACTCACAAGTACCGGTACTAAAGTTTAGTACCGGTAAATGTGAGTTACAGGTTTAGGATTTTTCAAAGAAACAAACCTGTACCCCACGAGTATCGGTACTCTTAATCAGTATCGGTACTAGAGGCAACGAGTACCAGTACCCATGATCAGTATCGAAACAAGTGGGTTACAGATTTGTGTTAAGTATTTAAAACCCAAATCTGGAAGCAACAAGTACCAGTACTCATGATTAATATCAGTACCCAATAGGTACTGTCTATGATAAGTTAACTTAAAACACAAAATAGTATGTCGCTAGTACCAATACCCATACTTTAGTACTCATACCAGCTAACCATTGGGCCAAATCTGAATGACTAGAATATTAATTTTGAGATCTTGAACATTGGGATTTAAACCCCAACATCTAATAGACATATAACTAAGGTCCAAACTCTATAAAAAGACTATCGGACTCATGGTTTAATGATAAGAGAGATACAAGAAATAGAAGAAAAAATCCTAAAGCTTAATTTTCATGCTTCCACCATTTTTCTCAAGAGAAGAAATTGTGTTTGCTGCTCTCAATCTCTCTACAAATTTGCAAACTCAAGGACGTGTTTCTTTCATGCATTTATAAGTGATTCACATCTTTTCTAGGCTCTCTAATCGGTAATCTCATTTTAATTATTATTGAGAGGCATATGAATCTTTGTTGTAAGATTTATTTTGTCTTACACCAGTTCTATCTTTGTATTGAGCTTTTGCTCATCCTTTGGGTTGTAACAAATCTGTTTCTTGTACTTGGGTTGTTAATTACCTTGATTAGTAAAGTGATTCCCTCGAGGTTGAGGGAATCGGGTTAAAAATCCTAAGCTGGGAGGCTTAGGTAGTGGTGTACCAAAGTGAGTGAGGAGTAACTATACATTTTGCGTTCTTTGTGGTTTGAACTATTTGTGCAAATTTTTTTTTGCTATTACCAATATCCTCTTGAGTGTGTTTATGTGCGCGTAGCCTATAGTAGCTTCAAGATCCTACACGTGTTATCAGAGCGGGTTGCGAGAAGATGTAAGAACTCTTATTCGCGATGACATCAACCTAAAGTTGCACTGAAGGACAATCATCTACTCATCCTCCCTATTTTGATGGGACAGACTACGGATATTAGAAGAAAAGGATGCAAGTGTTTCTCAAAGCATTGCATGAAGAATCATGGAGCCTTATTCAACAAAAGTATTCATATCCGAAGGAGGAAGGAATAGTACTGACTACGGATCAAAAGAAGAAGATTGTCAACAATGCAAAGGTGATGAAGGCACTTTATTGTGCATTATCAAAGGAACAATTCAACCAAATTTTGGCATGCAAGTGAACATACGAAATTTGGAATACCCTTGAGGCCACCTATGAAGGAATGAACAAGGAAAAGGAAACTCCTATTTCGATTCTAACCAAAACTACGAGTGTTTCAGGATGACAAAAGGAGAAATAATCAAAGATATGTACACGAGGTTTGGAGAGATCGTAAATCCCATGAACAATCTTGGAGTCAAACTAATAGAGGAGCAGCTTGTAAGGAAGATCTTGAGATCTCTTACAAGTGATTGGACTACAAAGACCATAACCATCTAAGAGGTGAAGTACCTATCCACTCTCCCTCTAGATGGTCTAGTTGGCAGCCTTGTGTCTTACAAAGTCTAACTAGAGAATATGAAGAGAAACGAGGAGAAGACATCAAGCAAAAAGAAGAATCTTGCCTTTAGAGCACATAAGGAGGACTCAAATTTGAACACTTCGGAATTCGAAGACGAAGAAGAAATGAAGATGCTTACAAGGAAATTTCAAGAATTTCTCCAGAAGCAAGGTATGTAAGTTAATAAAGTTTCAACTAATGTTGTTTGTTATGAGTGCAGGAAAAATGGACACTTGAGAAAAGATTTCCCCATGAACAAAAGAAGGAAGACAAAAGGAAAGACACAAAAGAAGTCAAGAAGAAGAAGAAGAAAGCTTTCACAACATGGCAAGATAGCGACTCCGACATTAACACCGACTCCGATAAATCAGATGACAACGAGGTTGCACATCTATGCTTGGTAGCCACTACAGAAGATAGTGACAATGAGGTAAATCCTGATTTATCTCTTGATAGCCTCATGATCATCTGCTCCTCATTCACGTTTCGTGTCTTGGTGGTTTGGACCAACGTGGTCAAGTCCTTCAAGTGCTGAAATGGGTCTTCAGAGCCAAGCCCATGGAAATGTTTGATCAGGCTTAACACCTGGGGCTTGATTTCTACCTCACCGGCAGGAATCTGGATGCCGGGACATTCCCTGTAATTTGAAGGATCATAAAAATCCTTCAAGGGCTGAGCGCCCTGCATTCTCTAGAACCATTCTTGCATTCTCTGCATTTGTTCCAGTTGCCTTTAAAATACTTCCTGTGGATCCTTAGGCAGAGGAGGCTGTTGATCGGCCATGGGATCAATTTGGCCAAAATCCAATCTATGCCTCCAAGAATACCCTAGTGGTCCTTCCAATCGAGGATTCAATGACCTCCTTCCCAGCATAAACTAGGAAAAGGTTGGAAGGACTGGGGATAAGAACCATACAGCACAACAAAATAAGGCTGTTCTTAAGTGGGGTAGCTTAAGGATCTACAGACTCTCTGAATTCGCCGTAAGATTATAAACGATTTACTCTGCTTGCATCTGCTCAATCCAACCAGTTAGAAGGACGGACTGAGGAGAAGGTTCTTCCTTCAGCTTGCACCTCCTAGTGTACCCCCAGCCGCTGTCGTTTGACGCTACAGCTAGACATCAGATTGATCAGTACAAGCAAGTTAATCGTAAGCAATCTCAGAGTGGACCTCGAAGAGCGAATCAGTCATTAAAGCCAACGTCTACTTGATTTTATTTAGGCTTGGGATTGTAGTGCTTATGGAATGTGGTGGGCCCTTAAAATGGGTTGTGCCTTTAATTATCAATTAAGAATGTGAGTGCATGCACAACCAGGGTTTTCAAGCAAGATTATTTGTGATGAGTAGATTTTAAGGTTTAAATCTTGCTTAAGTAGCTTTTAGGGTTTGGAATTAGGTTAATTCAACCAAGTTTGAGGCAAACCAGGTTTTCAAGCACGGGTGAAGATCACTTTCCTTTTGAGATCAAAAATAAAGTGGAGTACCTGGTATGAACCTAAATTGAAAACCCTAAGGGGAAGCTACTTGGTGAGTTGATTTTTGGTTAAGTGGTGTGGTTCAAACAACTCAAACAATTGGCTAAGATTGCACCACTGAGTTAGGCACACAAAATGATTAACCTAGACTAATTTCTACTCTTTTATATGTTGATTTGTGTGTATCAGTTCCACAAATCAGAATCTGGCTGAGTAGAAGAAAATCAATTATGTTAAATGCCTTGAATGTGGGTGTATGTTGTGTGTATATTTGAATTACCCTACAAGAAATATCTTTTTGTAATTTTTTTTGTATGCGGGTGAGATGAATGTGAGTGGAAATCCAAGCAACCAAACTAACCCTAGGATTTATGCAAACACCTAAGTTAATTGGAGTTTGAATTAATGTTGTGAAATGAAATCTATGGAGGGGGTAAAATGGGGAGCACTTATAGTCGTCTTCAACTGCACTTCGATCTACCGCTTGACGATTCCCTGATCGAGGTATCTGCAAAACAATAGACAAGAGATAAAGCAAGTTAGAAAACAGTAAAGTGCGCGAAATGAGGAAAGAAGATAAAAAAAAATTGTTGCCCCCCGGCAACGGCATCAAATATTGACAGCGGAAAACTACACGTTCGCAGTTGGATTCGAAAACTCATCATTGTAGTTCGAGTCACGAAGAAATTTGTTCAACAGATAAATTTATACCGAAAATCCGTAAAGAAGTTCCGGCTCGAACACAGGGAGGCTACGTCGATCTCAAAATCCGCAATTATATTTTGTTTTTGTGTTTTTGTTTGAAAGGTGAAATAATCACAATGAAATCGATATAAACAATAAGAGAGAGAGAGAGGGAGAGAGCAATCACTTGGTATTTGAATAATGTTTTTACAACTAAGAAAGCAGTAAATGATTACACTAGAAAGCGGGAAACTGTTACAACTAGAAAGCAGGAAATTTTACTCTAGAAAGCAGTAAAAGAAGGGAGAGAAATGTTATCCTCCTCGACGAATGCTTGGAGGACGAGCCGAATAGAGGTGACGCCTGGAAGACGGAGGATGAGGCGGGAAGGAGGACAAAGTCGGAAGAATGGGAACGAGGCAGCATGTCGTCGTCGTGGGATCCACTTCCGGAACGGGGGCAAAAACTTGGATTTAGCTCTTGAGGAGCATCCCAGGTGTGGGACAAGCTTCTCTTAAGCTTTGGAGAGGAAGAGAGGAGAAGGAAGGGATGAGAATTTCGTAGGGTAAGGGTCTTCCTTTTATAGTTCAAGGAGTGGGGGCATTTTGAAAATTTTAACTTCAAAAACAATAAAGAGGGGACCTTCAGCAACGACTTAAACGTCGCTAAAGGTCGGTCATGGACGACGTGTGCACGCTGCATGTGCCCACTCCTCTTCCGCGCCCTAAGCGCCCGCGCACGTTTAGACGATATGAGATCGGACGGCTTAAAGTCGTCCTCGCTACCGCCGCACTTCATCTTCGCACCGTTTGATCGCGCGTCAGATCGCACGTGAGTTCTACACGTTGAATCGCGCGTCCATCCTATCAGACGATCTGGGCCGTTGATTTCTGATCGTTCGGCTATGATGACACGCTGACGCGCGAGGACAGGCCGTTCAACGATTCTAACACTCGCCTCCTGCCAACACAGTGCCTTAACCACTGCGCTACCGGTGCGGTTAAGGCACAATGATGGCTTTGCGAATGGCCGATCTCGGCCGTTAGATCTTCATCCAATGATCGAGATCAGGCGTTGATTCTTCCTTCAGATGAGAAGCGCTGATGAGCGGTGACGTGACCGATTCTCAGACGTTGGATGGGCATCCAATAGCGGAGATTCGTCGAGCGAGTGAAGAAGAAAAGTAGCGGCGGGTTCCTGGGGCCGATCGGGCGACTGAGATGGCGCCACATGGCGCTATCTTGGTCGTCCATCTTTTGTGTGTTGCAGATGGTGCCACGGGTGTCGGATTGGACTGATTTTTGCGCTGTTAGGCTGCGATCATCGATCTGAACCCATCCGTGCAGTCAGATTTGTCATCTGAAGTACTGATTGGCACCATCTTAGCCCTTGATCTTTAGAGTTCCTTTGTCTCTATCTGGTGCTACAGATGTCCAATCAGGGCAATCTTGGAGTCGTTGAACTCCAATCATCGCCCTGATCAAATCCGTACGGTTGGATCTTCGATTTGAGGCCCCGATTAAGAATCGCCCTTTCCTTGACCATAAAAGGAGACAATTACTATACAATTTATACAACTTGATCTAAATGCATGATTATGCGTGTTATGTAATATTTACAATGTATAATGCTATTGTGACACTAAGAACATGCATTAATAGACATTTTTGCCTATTTAGATGTATGCACATCAGCTGGGGTCGCACGCTGCTTCACCGCCTTATCGCACCTGCATGGATTCGCGCATCATCATACGCGCATAGATCTGGCGTGTCTTTGCACACCACACATCTCGTTCTACACCGCTCGATCATGTATCGATGGTCGAATTTCAATCGTGCGCACCACGCCTCAATTTTTTGGCTCTTTGTTCCTCGAACGCTCACCGCATGATCTCTTCGAGGGAGCTAACCAACGTGCTACATGCGTGGATGGTCGCACCCTTGAATTTATGTTCGCGTGCTCTCAATCGTTGGATGACAATCCAATAACTAAGATAAGGTCTCCCTTGATGAAGAATGTGGGGTCTAGCGACATCGCTCACTCGTGGCTGTTGGATGATGATTCAACAGCCCATGTTTCGCTTCTGTGGCTGAGGGAGCAATAGAGAGCTATTGGGATGGCGCCATCTTGACCGTCCATCTTCTTGCATTTGTAGTTGGCACTTCAGGGCTCCGATTGAAGTGATTTTGCGCCATCGAATTGTGATCATCGCTCTGAGTCCATCTGTATGGTCAGATTTATCATCCATGGTCCTGAATCATCTGCAATTATTATTGCCGCTAAATTAGAACATAAAATAACCTTATTATTTACATGGCTAAACAAATCATGTACGATGAAAGTATGCTGCTCATGCATGCATTAGTCCTAAGTTAAGATAGGATCTAACTTAATTTAGGTAGATTAGGTCTTATGATTGTTGCGCAATCATACACACCTTGATCTGATAACGTGTGCAGTGGACAACCAGATGAAGGATTCAGACTTGTAGACTTTCGGTGACCAGGTAGTCGCAAGAAACCCCAGTGAGTTCACCTTCATTGACGAAGTACTCCGACTTTGTGGCAAGTTGTGTGTTCCACAAGATGAAGCACTTCTGCGAGAGCTATTGTCCTAGGCTCATTGTAGTAAACTCACTATCCATCTAGGAAATATGAAGATATACCATGGCCTAAGGAAGGACTTCTGGTGGTGTGGCATAAAGGGTGTTAACGGGGACAACCGCGACGCGTCTCTTATAGTAGAGTCATTGTAGTATAGGATAAGACGGCTCTGCGGTTGCCGTTACAATTAAAATTTATTACTTGGAAATAAAAGAGTTCCCGAGGTCGAACTCAGGGAGCAAGTCGTATTCTAGAAGTACAGTATTTCTTATTACAAAAATAAAGAGAGAGAGAGAGAGAGATGAAAATTTGGCTTCTCCTTCTTCTCTTCTTTCTTCCTCTTTGTCTTCTCTTCTCTTCCTCTCGTGCTCTTCTTCTTCTTTGTCTATCTCCTCGTGGTCTTCTCTTCTGCCTTCTGTTCTTCCTTGTTTTCTCTTCTTCTTCTTCTGTTCTTCAGATCTTCCTCTCGTGCTCTTCTTCTTCTTTTTCTTCTTTCTTGTCTTTCCTCTTCTTTGCCGCAGTCCTGCTTCTTCTTTTCTTCTTCTTCCTTGCCTTCAAGACGTCGTCTGATTTTGCAATCAGACGACTTAAACCGATGCTGCTACAGTGTACCTCTTAGCTTCCTTCTTCTGCTTTGTGTTCTTTTCTTCATCTTCTTCTTCACATGTGCCTGCACACTTCAATGTTTTCGTCAAAGGGCAAAACCTACTCTACCCTCCCCCCCGCGTCTCTCTCTCTCAGAATTTGCTCTTAGGAAAGCTCTCCCAGAGCAACCGGGTAATCGGGTACGCGGGTCGCGCCTGGGTCTAGGCCCACCGGCGTGCGGTAGTGGGCGAGAAGTGCAGGTCGGGCTTAGTCGGGTCGGGCCAGGTCCGCGGGTCGTGAGCGCGGACGAGGCCGGGTAATCGGGCGGGTGAAGGGGACCTCACCCCGTGATCTGAGGCAAACAGCTTAAGGCACCTTTTGCCTTTAAGCGCTTGCTTGCCTCGGTGAGTTTCCGAGGTGGGACTAAATGTCCCACCTCAATTGGACGCCCGCGCGGAGGAGGCAGCGCCCAATCGAGGCTCCACGCGAGGGCTTCGCCCCAGCTGCAGCCTGGGACTCTTCGCGAAGATACCCCGCGCAGCCTGGGAGCCTGATCTGGGCGTGGCGCGCCTGGAGCAGCAGGTCGAAGGAGCTTCGCTGCTCAGCAATGGCGATGGCGGGCGCAACACCTGTCCACAACAGCACGGCCTCTCGACCTAATCAGATATGCGGAGGACCTTCGCCGTGACACGGCAAAGGTGGTCGGAGAGCCTGCAGGTGGCGAGGCGGAGCCTAAGGGCCGCCCTAGGTCAAACTGCGGGTTGGGAAATGGGTGTGTTCGGTGGAGTTGCAGAGGGCGATTCGGGGGAAGTGGAAGGGCGGAGGATGATCAAGGTGAGGAGGCGAAGGTTCTGTGGTGGTCGGCGAGCCGTGTGGGTTGCTGGAGTGATGGGAGCGGGTCGCCGGAGTGTGGCCGGAGGTGGAGAAGGTGAGGGTGATTAGGCGCGGTCGAGGGGTAATTAGATAAAAATAGCAGGGGGAAAAGAAAAAGGGGATAGAGAAGACTAATTCTAACCTAGCTAAAGTGACGAAGGGGACGAAGAGGCTGCCGGCTCGTACCTACCGGAGCTGGAGAAGAAATGCCCAGTGGGGGAGAACGGCGGCGACGACGGGGCAGAGGCAGCGCGCGGCGGTATTGCGTGACGCGGAGGAGAATCAGGAAGAAGTCTCTGCTGCTGGTATTGCGGCAGAGCGAAGAGGAGGAGGAACCGCCAGAGCTGGAGGGCTTCTGCCGGAGTGGGAAGAGAGGAAAGTTGTGGGGGTTTTCTCCGTCATATCCGAGCTGGGAAGAACGGCGGAGCGACGGGGGTATTTATAGGGGTAGAACCAGAGAGGAGGGCAGAGGGAGATGACGTGTCTCCCTCGCCAGAGGAAGGAGACCCATACCGTCCGTGCGTTCGCACGGCCGGTATGGGTGGTTGCAGCCATCAGGGGGTGTTCCTGCGACGGCTGACGACGCAGGGCACCCCCATTTGACTTGGCAGGCCCCCCCTTACCCTGCGCGGCGCCATGCTCCGCGCAAGGTCGCCGGAGCATGGTGTTGCTCAGGTTTTGCAGGAGGGACCTAAACGCAAAGAACGAAGGAGAGTTAGGGGCCAAAATGTGAGGGTTCAAAAGTTGAGGGCCAGAAAGTAAATATATGAGGACCAAAGTGTAAAGTTGGTCAAGAAGGTTTCTTCTTAGGCTCAAGTTTTTATACATGACTAATTAGGACCTAAGGATTTGGATGGTAAATTTTATTTCTAGATTAAACCTTGTTTGACCGGTCAAATTACGTAAAATCCAAATTAAGTTGTTAATTGGGCATGGTTCTCAATGTAGGTCAAAATGGGTTTCTAAGGCCAAATTGAAGGTTCTAAACCCTAGAGATTATTTTTCTATGAATTTTACAGGGTTTAGTTGATTTTTTCTCTGCCTCGAACCTCGTGTATTTAAGTGGGTTTATTTTTAGGGTTACAGGATGTCATTTAATTCTTCGGAGTTGCTGTAGCCCTTGTTGAGTCATTTCATCCCACTTTTCTTCTTATTAGGTTGTTTTGACCTATGTTTGGACCCTGAGTTACCCTGTTTTCAGATTGGATTGGTGAAATTGCATTTTTACCCCTTATGACTTGTTTTCTCCTTAAACTCAGAATTCTCTGAGTTGAGCCTTTCTTTGAGTTATGTAGGAGCTTTTATTCTCTGTATTAGGTCAAAATGAGCTAGTTATGGCTCATGATGAGGTTCTCATCATACCCCTATGCCTAGCTTTTGCTAGTCCCTTAGCAAAAACTTAAGGTTTCAACCCTTGTTCTAGACCATGAAGTTCTTAATAGCTTCAGATAAGTGCGTTTTCATTTAAACTTAGATTAGGTTAGAATGCTGACCATAGGCTTAAAAGGTACTCTAGTACCAATCAAGATCCAAATCTGTCTAGCCTCAGCCTCAGTCCTTAGCAAAGGTTTTTAAGGCCCACAAGAACTAACCTAAGGTCTATTGGACTTTGTGGTTAAAGCACCCGTGCTTGAAATGATTTTAGCCCTGGTTCAGTTCGCAGTGCGTTTTATAAGAGAGAGATAGAAAGTTTTTCTATTTGGAGAGTTTTCTCTCTCTTTTTCTTTTTAGTTCTAGCCTAGGATTGGCTTTTCAACACGGTCTGTATCAGATTCCTTGCTCCCATCATCAATCCTCAAGGGCTCTTGGCGATCGATGCTTCGAGATAGCACCGCCCATGGCAACCCCCAGAACCCTGGCTATTGAGATTTCGAGATAATCCCATCCATGGTGTTCCGTGGCCGAATTCTGACCCTGGCAGTTGACACTTCATGATAATGCCATCCATGGAATCTGAACCAGCAGGGTGCTTACATGCCCCCAGTAGGATATGTGAATATCCTAAGAGACAAGCACCGAGGAGATGATATTTTGTTACGCATCTTTGAGGGGATTTCCCGCCTCTCCGCGCTGGGAACTCGTCCAAATCAACTTGTGTTGATCAGCCGCTCCTACTCTAGGTGTACTTTTCAGAATTTGCGACGCTTCTGCGTGATTTTGATTTTTACGCTTACTGAACCAGGCTGTGTGTGAGGTTAGGGTGCTTAGGTTACTGAGTCCCGTAAACCAAAAATTAGTTAATGAGGCCAAATACTCCCTAAGCCTTAAACCTAATACTTCAGCTTTTCATTTTCCTCAACCTCTTGAGAAGTGTCCAGATCTTAATGGGTACTAAGAGTCTATTCAAGAATGCCTAAGGTTTGCGTTCTTACTAATCTCATTATGCACTTTTCAGTTATTTTCTTGAATAAGGTCTAGAACTTAGGGTAATTCCTTAGTTCCTTACTAATGACTATCACTTGTTTCTCATATTTTATGCTCCTTTTTTCCTTTTATTTCTTTTCTCCTTCTCCTTCACAAAATTTCCTTTCTCCTCTTATTCTCTTATTCTTTTTCGAAAAATTTTTAATTTTTATGGTGTTTTTGGCATATGTGAATTTTTTGTTTGAAACCTTTTCTTACACGTTTTGCACTTTCATACCCCCCCATGCCTAAGATTTGCAATGTCCTCATTGTAACTTAGGGGGTTTTTATTCAACTTAGTTCATACATTAGGACAGATGTTTTGATGAGTGAATGGGTCGGGGTGACTGTTGCGGACGATTTTTAATCTCAGATGCAAGCACCTGAGGTGGAGTCGGCTGTCCTAAAGTGTGAATTTCAAGTGCACAAAGGTTTTAGAAAAGGTTTCAGGTTTTTAAAGAGAATGACGGGCTGCCTCCCGTTGAGCGCTAAATTTGATGCCTTCAGCCAAGCGGGAAATGCGATGGAGAGGGGATGGTGAAATCAGCAGAGTTTTGTAATACAAGCACCTTGATTAAGAGCCTGGTTGGTCCAACCAGGTGCTTGTTCAGATCAACAGGCTGATGATGCAGCCCAAACCCAATCAATCTGGTGGGTTGATAGATGTGGATAAAAAGGTGTGGAACCCACCATATACTATGAAGCTCAGACGGATGTGGAAGTGAAAACGCAGGGTTTGGCTGAGTCGAATCAGCCTGGTCAGAGTAGGGACCCGTAGAATAATCAATGAATGACGCGGAAACCCTACAGGGGTGATCAGAGAATGATGAAGCATGATATGTAGTCTGATCGGTGTTCCAAACCCGATGTGGAAATGCAATCGGCTCGGTGAGAGGTGAATCTGAATAGAAATTGAGTCCGGTTGCTGGTCGGGGTTGGGAAGAGGTTTTGATTAGTTCTATGTGTGCAGACGAGGTGGCAACTGTGTATGAGGGCTCTTCTAGAAAGGAATGACAGGTGATTTTCTGTAAAGAGTCCTCTGGGTAATTATCAAATGCCTGAAGAGTGTCTGTAGGATGAAAGAAATCTGAATTGAGAAAAGATTTGAATTCTGGGTTGCAATCACTCTTGGCATTTTCTATTTTTGGTTCCTGAGGATCGAAAAGGAATGATTCTGTGTTATCAGTGATCTCGGGAATCAGGACCTCAGAGTTGGAGTCAGAGTCATGTGAACTGAGGTCGTAGATGGGCCTGGCGTGTTCAGGAAGGAGAATCTCTCCGCAATTATAGTCGGATCTGAAGTTGTCGGAGAGTTTGCGAAAATGAGATTCATGATTATGAATTCCACCACAGCATAAATCATCAGATGTGGAATCAGCAGCCTGACTGGGGTCTAGCCTATATGTTAATTCTAGGCTTAAAAAGGTATTCTGTCTAGGCTCAAGCTCAAAGCTGGTAGGATAGACCCAATTAAAACCTTGCTCATCCAACTCCTCAGTTTCTGTATCATAAATTGGCATGACTTTCGAAAAATCGATCAAATTTCCTGAGGATGTTGGAGAGGGATATTCATCAAATAGAGGCCCGGAATCATATTCTGTAAAAATTTGATCTTTCTCATAAGGGGCCTCATAATCTTCCCAATAAGTTTCAGATCTAGGTTCTAGGCTTAGGATGTGGGTAGAATTATTAGAACCTAAGTCCGAATAACCTTCGAGGGCCACCTTATCAAAATAAGGGGCGGAATTTATACCCTCAAAAGGTTCAGTTCTGATCTCATTATTACAGGAGTTTTGGAATTCTAGGCTTGGCAATTCATGGTCTAAGTTTGGCTCATCATTGTGTTCTCCTGCAATATCCCAACCTAATTCAACATTGTCTTCATCTGGGTTGGGATTCCACAACCACTTTGTGCCTCAGTCCCGAGATCTGGGAAACTGGATTGTTCCTTACTACTGTTCCAAGATGGTTCATCCTCTATTTCTGGTATATACGGGTATTTCTGGTTGATAATTTGTTCTACTGATTTCATCATTTCTACCCGTTTTATAAGGGCATCTTGGTGTTGTTCCCAAAGTACAGGATTTGTCAAGCATTGAAGGTATTCAGATTGGTGTAATTTTTCTATCTCAATGTATCCTGTCATGAGCATATCTCGGGTTGATCCTTTTGTAACTTCTGTCAATAGAATTTGGGCACAGTTTATGATGAAAGCTGTGGTTGTTGGGACATCAACCTGAATATTTTCTATTGGTGTTGAGGGTTTACATTTGATTTCATAGAATTCAAGGGCATCCTCAATCATCTTATCTTTCATGGATCTCAGATATTTAGGTTTTTTGAATGGTAGTCTTAATTGGTGTGGCTGCATCTTTGAATCAGGTGGTGGAATCAAGATATAGAATCGAAGTTTGAATCAAGATGGAAGAAGGGGATTTTGTTCAGAATCAGAGGAAAGAGGGGATTTTGTTCAGAATCAGAGGAAAGAGGGGCTATGTGAATGATTTCTGCAAAATCAAGGAGCCGAGGCTTAGCCTCGGGGAGAGTGAATTTCTATAGGAGGTTTCAAGGACCTCCTGCAAAATACTGAAGGACTGTATGAGATAAGCAGGTGCTGGACCCAATTGAGGCACCCAAAATGTTGGGTGACTATAGAGGTTCGGGGCAGATGGACCCCTTGATCAAAAAGATCGTCCACCTGAGAATTACCTGGGCAGCCAGAGAGGGAGAGTCCCGCGAAGACCCCTACACGGTAGAGCGTCCCCATGGGTTACAGGGTTTCCCCCACCCGACCTCTCTTGTCACTGAGATTCCAGGTAGACCAGAATGGGGATCTTGACCTCTTAAGTCTACCAATTTTAGTTTAAGATCAGGGTGCTTAAAGTTACACTTGAACTCTTAGGTATTTTGAGTGAGAAAGTGACCTAATTTTAAGGTTGGTTGACCCAAGGGGTCAACTTTACCTCTTGTTCCTTTGAGAGCTTTTGGGTCCTTCCTTTTTGGGTTCAAGTGTTTAGAGAGCCAATTGTTTAGGGTTTCTCTGAATAAATATGTTCAATCAATGGTTTAGGCACACTTCTTTTGGATTCTCTCCATTCTTGATTTAAGTAGTGTGTCTCTAAAACCCTAATGTTGAATCTTATGTTGGCCCTACTTGGTCCATTTAAATCCTTGTTTGGGTAATTAGGGCTCAAGCAAGGATGTGTTAGCCCTTAATTACCCTTTTAAAATTGTGTGCAGGAATAGTGGTTTTGAGAACATGCAGCTATTACTATGAAAGGCAGGTTACTCCTAGTTTTTCTTTGTTTTTCTCCTAGTTTTTCCTCTTTGAATTTTTAGGGTTTTAATAGGAGGTTACCTGTCCTTGGAGCGGCTGTGTCTATCTTTCTTCCTTTACCTGCACATCAGAGAGAGAAAAAGATTAGCAATTGTTAAAAAGAAATTCAAAGCTTCTAGAATAGCCGTTGCTCCCCGGCAACGGCGCCAAAAAATTGTTATCGGGGACAACCGCGACGCGTCTCTTATAGTAGAGTCATTGTAGTATAGGATAAGACGGCTCTGCGGTTGCCGTTACAATTAAAATTTATTACTCGGAAATAAAAGAGTTCCCGAGGTCGAACTCAGGGAGCAAGTCGTATTCTAGAAGTACAGTATTTCTTATTACAAAAATAAAGAGAGAGAGAGAGAGAGATGAAAATTTGGCTTCTCCTTCTTCTCTTCTTTCTTCCTCTTTGTCTTCTCTTCTCTTCCTCGCGTGCTCTTCTTCTTCTTTGTCTATCTCCTCGTGGTCTTCTCTTCTGCCTTCTGTTCTTCCTTGTTTTCTCTTCTTCTTCTTCTGTTCTTCAGATCTTCCTCTCGTGCTCTTCTTCTTCTTCTTCTTTCTTGTCTTTCCTCTTCTTTGCCGCGGTCCTGCTTCTTCTTTTCTTCTTCTTCCTTGCCTTCAAGACGTCGTCTGATTTTGCAATCAGACGACTTAAACTGATGCTGCTACAGTGTACCTCTTAGCTTCCTTCTTCTGCTTTGTGTTCTCTTCTTCTTCTTCTTCACCTGTGCCTGCACACTTCAAGGTTTTCGTCAGAGGGCAAAACCTACTCTACCCTCCCCCCCGCGTCTCTCTCTCTCAGAATTCGCTCTTAGGAAAGCTCTCCCAGAGCAACCGGGTAATCGGGTACGCGGGTCGCGCTCGGGTCCAGGCCCACCGGCGTGCGGTAGTGGGCGAGAAGTGCAGGTCGGGCTTAGTCGGGTCGGGCCAGGTCCGCGGGGCGTGAGCGCGGACGAGGCCGGGTAATCGGGCGGGTGAAGGGGACCTCACCCCGTGATCTGAGGCAAATAGCTTAAGGCACTTTTTGCCTTTAAGCGCTTGCTTGCCTCGGTGAGTTTCCGAGGTGGGACTAAATGTCCCACCTCAATTGGACGCCCGCGCGGAGGAGGCAGCGCCCAATCGAGGCTCCACGCGAGGGCTTCGCCCCAGCTGCAGCCTGGGACTCTTCGCGAAGATACCCCGCGCAGCCTGGGAGCCTGATCTGGGCGTGGCGCGCCTGGAGCAGCAGGTCGAAGGAGCTTCGCTGCTCAGCAATGGCGATGGCGGGCGCAACACCTGTCCACAACAGCACGGCCTCTCGGCCTAATCAATATGGTCGGAGAGCCTGCAGGTGGCGGGGCGGAGCCTAAGGGCCGCCCTAGGTCAAACTGCGGGTTGGGAAATGGGTGTGTTCGGTGGAGTTGCAGAGGGCGATTCGGGGGAAGTGGAAGGGCGGAGGATGATCAGGGTGAGGAGGCGAAGGTTCTGCGGTGGTCGGCGAGCCGTGTGGGTTGCTGGAGTGATAGGAGCGGGTCGCCGGAGTGTGGCCGGAGGTGGAGAAGGTGAGGGTGATTAGGCGCGGTCGAGGGGTAATTAGATAAAAATAGCAGGGGAAAAGAAAAAGGGGATAGAGAAGACTAATTCTAACCTAGCTAAAGTGACGAAGGGGACGAAGAGACTGCCGGCTCGTACCTACCGGAGCTGGAGAAGAAATGCCCAGTGGGGGAGAACGGCGGCGACGACGGGGCAGAGGCAGCGCGCGCCGGTATTGCGCGACGCGGAGGAGAATCAGGAAGAAGTCTCTGCTGCTGGTATTGCGGCAGAGCGAAGAGGAGGAGGAACCGCCGGAGCTGGAGGGCTTCTGCCGGAGTGGGAAGAGAGGAAAGTTGTGGGGGTTTTCTCCGTCAGATCCGAGCTGGGAAGAACGGCGGAGCGACGGGGGTATTTATAGGGGCAGAACCAGAGAGGAGGGCAGAGGGAGACGACGTGTCTCCCTCGCCGGAGGACGCCGGAGGAAGGAGACCCATACCGTCCGTGCGTTCGCACAGCCGGTATGGGTGGTTGCAGCCATCAGGGGGTGTTCCTGCGACGACTGACGACACAGGGCACCCCCATTTGACTTGGCAGGCCCCCCCTTACCCTGCGCGGCGCCATGCTCCGCGCAAGGTCGCCGGAGCATGGTGCTGCTCAGGTTTTGTAGGAGGGACCTAAACGCAAAGAACGAAGGAGAGTTAGGGGCCAAAATGTGAGGGTTCAAAAGTTGAGGGCCAGAAAGTAAATATATGAGGACCAAAGTGTAAAGTTGGTCAAGAAGGTTTCTTCTTAGGCTCAAGTTTTTATACATGACTAATTAAGACCTAAGGATTAGGATGGTAAATTTTATTTCTAGATTAAACCTTGTTTGACCGATCAAATTACGCAAAAACCCAAATTAAGTTGTTAATTGGGCATGGT
This sequence comes from Thalassia testudinum, assembly GCA_037157565.1. Taxonomy (NCBI): domain Eukaryota; kingdom Viridiplantae; phylum Streptophyta; class Magnoliopsida; order Alismatales; family Hydrocharitaceae; genus Thalassia; species Thalassia testudinum. The sequence goes on along the minus strand of JAZHRO010000055.1, from coordinate 137,304,312 downwards.
TCTCAATGTACGTCAAAATGGGTTTCTAAGGCCAAATTGAAGGTTCTAAACCCTAGAGATTATTTTTCTATGAATTTTAGAGGGTTTAGTTGATTTTTTCTCTACCTCGAACCTCGTGTATTTAAGTAGGTTTGTTTTTAGGGTTACAGGATGTCATTTAATTCTTCGGAGTTGCTGTAGCCCTTGTTGAGTCATTTCATCCCACTTTTCTTCTTATTAGGTTATTTTGACCTATGTTTGGATCCTGAGTTACCCTGTTTTCAGATTGGATTGGTGAAATTGCATTTTTACCCCTTATGACTTGTTTTCTCCTTAAACTCAGAATTCTCTGAGTTGAGCCTTTCTTTGAGTTATGTAGGAGCTTTTATTCTCTGTATTAGGTCAAAATGAGCTAGTTATGGCTCATGATGAGGTTCTCATCAAAGGGGATGTAGGTGAATTTGTAAAGTAGTGTCTGATATGTCAGCAGGTGTAGGCAGAACATCAAAGAATCATGGGTCAGTTGCAGCCCCTTCCGATTCTGGAATGGATGTGGGAAAGCATCTCTATGGACTTCACACTGGACTACCCATGAATCAAAGAGGAAATGATGCAGTCTGGGTGATCATTATTGCTTGACAAAGTCAGCATGATTCTTGCCTATCAGAGTGACTTATCATCCTTCGCAGCTAGCAGAGTTGTATATACAGGAGATTGTGTAATCGTATGGTGTGCCCAAGGATAGCATTTTAGATAGAGATGCCCGATTCACTTCCCAGTTCTGGGCAAGCTTCCAGCTGGCCTTGGGGACATAGCTGAACCTGAGCACATCTTATCACCCGCAGAGCGATGAGCAGTCAGAGAGGGCCATTTAAACACCGGAGGACCTATTGAGATCTTGCGTACTAGAGTGGAAAGGCTCTTTAGAGGAGCACCTACCTCTGGTGGAGTTCACGTACAACAATAATTACCATGCTAGTATTGATATGGCTCAGTATGAAGCATTGTATGGTCGAAGGTGCACATCTACACTTGCTTGGGATGAGGTTGGCGTGAAATGGGAGGTAGGCCTTAGGTTGATCTGATAGAGTAAGGAGATCATCGAGAAGATCCGGAAGAAACTCATTATATCACAAAGTCAATAGAAGAGTTGCACAAATCATCGACGACGAGACATGTAGTTTGAGGTTGGTGTCTTTGTCTTCCTTAGAGTTTCACTTATGAAGGGAGTACAAAGGTTTGGGGTGAAGGATAATCTAGCACCGAGATTTGTGGGCCCATTTGAGATAATGGAGCGGGTCAGACCAGTTGCTTACAAACTTGCCTTGCCACCTCAATTAGCCAGCATCCACGACATCTTCCACATCTCCAACTTGCAGAAATACGTGTTGGATCCAAACAATGTTCTTAGGTACAACAACATGGGGATCAAGGATGACCTGACCTATCAGGAGCAATCGGTGCATATCCTAGATTGTACCATTCGGAGGTTGCAAAATAAGGAGATCACTCTATTGAAGGTCTTATGGAGGAGAAAGAAGTACGAGGAGGCGACTTGGGAACTAGAGGTAGAAATGAAGGAAAAATACCTAGAGCTTTTCACTGGTGAGTCCATGACTCCCTAGTTTGTTTCTTTCTAAGGTTGTTATTCCTCTTTAAGGTTATTATACACTCAGCATGATTTTCGCTCTACCAACACCTTCTCTCGAGTTTCAAGGGAGAAACTCCCTTTAAGGTTTTTATATCTGTAACATCCTAAAATCCAGGTTTTGAGTTGTTTCAAAGTGGTTTGAGTTGCTTCGAACCTGTACACACATTGTTGGTTCGATGTGAGTACAAACAGCTTGTAAAATGTACAAAAATGCATATTTTGGGTCAACCCCTCATTAAACCTCCTCAAAAGCTATCATGTATGGTACCATTGGATTCCTCTCATCGCAAGCTTTCCAATGACACTTGTTTTGCATGAATCTAACATGTATAGCTCAAGTTATGCCCAAAATAAGTCAAAAAGGACCTAAATGTAAGGTGAACCAAATCTAGGGGTAATTTGGTAATTTACCCACCAATCCTAAACCTAAATGGACCTTGGGGTCTATAAATGACCCACCTAGGGTTTGGGGTCGTCATTTGTATCCTAAGGTCTCTAAAACCTAAGAGAAAGAGAGAGAGAGTGGGGAATTAGGATTTTAATTAGAAATCCTAATTCAAATTCTAAGGCCTTAGTCGCGTTTTTGAAAACTGTATGCTTCTCGTCTGCAATATTTGTGGAGGCATCGGTGGCGGCGGGCATTCATCGTCGGATCTGGCGACGCAGTGCACACTTGCGACACGTGTTGCATGGTGGGGCCATTGCACGCTTGCCTTCAGGCGAAGAGATCGCGTAGGGGAGGTTCTACGTTGCTTGATCACTGACATATGGAGATCAGATAGCTATGGGTGAGCAGGTGTGAGCGCGATCCACGTAAGGTGTGTGAGTGTCAATCAGGTGCTGACACGTAGCGAGCACGTTGACCGTTGACCGACATGCTTGAACCGGTTGATTTAGGACCTCCTCGCGTTGTTTTGAGCGGGTTGAGGCCTTCCCAACCTCAGAATTTGATAAATAAGGTACTATTGGAATTGTATCGACATGTAGTATGTGTTACTACACTTTATTTCTATTTCGAGTAATGATTCCGTAGTGTAAAATTAGAAACATCTCTAAGTGTCTCCAACCCTATTTTTAGTTTGTGTAAATCAGGATTTGCCCTTGGTGCGTGTGTGGAATATGAGGCAGGGGTGGTGATTACCCTAGACCCTGTGCGCATGGTTCAGAGTCATCATGACCCTCTGGTGATACTAGATAGAGTAGTCCCCTCTTCTTTTGCTTCCATGTTGTTTCCAGGTAACCGTAGACCCATTTTGGGTGGTTCTATGTGTATACCAGTGGATTGGTGTGGTGATTCCTCTTTTGCTATGTCCGAAACCTTTTTGAAGTTTACCCTGATTTTTTAGCGCTTTAATGAGAAATAATTGGATGTCATGCGAATGATTAAGAATTAATGACCTAATGTACCCTTGATTGTGCAGCAATCATAGGTTTTAATTAACCTGAATAATGTTAGAAACCTCATTATTCTTTAAATATTGCATTCATAAGCAACATTTCATTCATTACATCATTTTATATAGTTTTTCATAGAATAATAGACGATTATCCTGCTATTTGATGTTTTATCTGTTTTGCAAGCAATAAGAAGACTAGAAGATAATCCTGGCATGAAATAAAGTCAAGCAGAGAGAGAGACAAAGATAGAACTTGCATGAAATAAAGAGAAGAGAGAGAGGAGTTATCTAATTCTTAACCCAACGACAACCCTAGCCCTATACCAACCCTAGGATAGTTTAACCTAAACCTAAAACCACCTTCACCTTAGTTAACCTAAACCCCAAATCTGAAAACTTAGATAACACTATCCAGAGTCTTATCCAAGTTATCCATGAACCTATCCCTACTACCCACTATCCCAATTAGCCTACCCATGTCCCAATTTCACATTTCCTACCCCAATTTCCTATTAGGTCTCCAATTGGGCTAGGTGTGACTCAAATTGACTCATCCAGAGTTAATTAGACTAGCTCAGAGTTGATTGGGTTCACCTAGAGTTAATTAGGCTAACCTAGAACCTAATTAGCTCTACTAAAACTTTAATTGGACCAACCTAGACCTATTTGGGTTCATCCATTACTTCATTGGGTGCACCTTTATTTAATTGGGTTTACACTAACCCAATTGGACTTACCTAGACCTAATTAGGCTCACACCTACCTAACTTAGGCTAACCCAACCCAAATCCCATCTAATCCTACTCAACCTTTTCTACAAAATTTAAACACACACACACACATTAACACATTTCCTAATATACCCTCCCGTTCTACAAAATAGGTGACACCACTTTTTTGCTTTTGATTTGTCGGCAACCCTAAATGCCACCAAAATAGGTGAATCCCATTTTTGTCCCTTCACCAATTATCGCCGACCCAAATCCCTTGAAAAGTGGCGATTGCCATTTTCTTGTAAACCCAAGGTTTCCATCCTTAGCTCCACCATTATTAGCGAAAAATCAAGGCCTTACAAAGATGGCGATTTCCATCTTTGTTGGGTCAACACAATCACATCTAATCTAGGTCACTAAAGGTGGCAATTTTCTTGTATGGATGGTCAACATCAACGCACAAATCATATCCCAATTCAATAGGCGATTTCCAATTTGGGGGTCCAACATTGGATGTGCGACTATGTTGATGCGGCTTGATCGTGTTTTAACAGTTAGTTACGTCGTAGTATAGGTGACCAAGTGTTGTCAACAAATAAAAATTTATTACTTGAAAACCTAAGTATCCGAGGTCGAACATAGGGAGCAATTGGAATTTACTACTAATCTCAAGAATGTAATTGAACACTTAATTTCTCAAAACTTAATTTAAAATATAGAAATGCATGCATTTAAAAGTCAATTGTGACAAAAAGAAGGAATTTGGACGTCTGATCCCTTAAAAAGATGTCTTCTCCTGTCTCCTTGTTCTTCTTCTTCTAACTTCTGATTTTCCTTTGTTCCTCTCTTCTTCTTTCGCCATGTGCTTCTTCTCTGCAGCTTCTTTTGCCTTGCTTCTTTCTTCTTATTTTCCTCTGTCTTCTGCCTTACCTTTCCTTCCTTGCAGTTCTTCCTTCTCCTTTTCTCTGCGGGTCTTCTTCTTCTTCCTTCCTTGGTTCTACTTCCCTTGCCTTCAGCTTCTCTTCTTCTTCTGCTTGTCTTTCCCTTTCTTTATTTCTTCTTTCTTCTTCAGTTCCTCTTCTCTTTGGCTTCGCCCCTTCCCTCTACCTTGCCTTTCCTTCTCTTTTTCCTCTGCAAAGCTTCCTTCCTTCTTCTCCTTCGCTTGCAGCGGCTAAGTCCCTGCTTCCTTCTTCAGTTCCTTCCCCGCACAAACCAACGAGAGCAAAACCTACCCCTCTACCCACACCCACGTGTCTCTGTCTCTGTATATCACTCTTCAGCACGCTCTCCCAAAGCGGGTAATCGGGTCGGGTCGTGTGCCCAGGTCCAGGTGCACCGGTGTGGGTGTAGTGTGCGAGGAGTGCTCAGGAGTGTATTGGGTCAGGTCACTAGATCTGCGTGATGAGCTCACGGATGAGGTGCTGTGTTTAGGTGAGGGACCTCACCCCATGTGTTATCAGAGGCAACCAGCCGATAGCATAAAATCAATTGAAACCACTCAACGACGTTATGACTTACCGAGGTGGGACTATTGTTACCCCGCTCTTTCTCGCGCCCCCGCAGGAGAGCGTTCTCCAATTGCAGTAGCTGCAGGTCTCTCGGTGCCACTCTCTTGAACAGATGACTTCGCGAGGCCTCCCCAAGTCTGCTGGACCTGGAATCCTGGAACACTGCAGCCTGGGATGAGCTTGCAACCTCCTCGAGTCACCGTTAATGGCGGCTGGGGCTCAAACCCTGCTTGACACAAAAAGGGCCTTGAGGCTCAATCAGACCATAGGAACACCTTCGCCGTGTCACGGCGAAGGTGAGGCGAAAGGTGGCAGGCCGCGGGGCATCCTAGGCGTGCATGCCTAGGTTGCTCTGTGGCCAGACGGATGGGTTTGGTCGGGGGGGGGGGGGGGGGGGGGGCAGTTGTGGCAATGTAGGCGGCCTGTGGATGAGTGTAGGATACTCAATGAAGTATGGCGGAGGTTATGCGGTGGTCGGTGAGATGTGTGGGGTTGCGGAGTGACGGAGGCGTCTCGCCGGAGGATGGCCGGAGATGGGGAAGATGGCGGTGGACAGCGGTGGTCAAGGAGCATTTGGTGAAATAAGATGAGGGAAATGAAAGAGGGGATAGAGACGAACAGTTCTAACCTAACTAAGAGGACGAAAGGGGAGAAACGAGCGGCTGGCAATACCTGCTGTCGCCGAAGAAGAAAGCGTCCAGTGGAGGAAGACGGCGGCAACGATGGGGCTAGGGCGGCTCGCGCCGGTGTTGCGCGACACGGAGGAGGATGAGGAGGACAGCTCTGCCACTGGTTTTGTGGCAGAGCGACGAGGAAGAGGAGGGGGCTCGCCGGAGCTCGCTGGACCCCTTGGCCGGAGGAGAAGAAGAGGAAATCAAGGTGGAATTCCGGCCAAGTCGAGCTATGGAGGTGCGGCCGGAGTTGGGGGTTAATTTATAGGCACAGGCAGGGACTCCTGTGCTTGGAAGACAACCCTTCTACCACTGACGTCTCGCAGGAGAAGGAAGGTAGTTGGGATTCCAAATCTCTCGTGCGTTCGCACGAGGGATTGGACATAAATCACAGATTGTGATTGGGCTCAGATGGAAGGGGATTCCTCAGAGAATCTCCTTTCCAAATCTGGGAGGAGATCTCTGAGGGATCAGGGCGTATTCCCCCTCCCTTCCTCACCGGAGAAGGATTCCTCCCCATTAATGGTGGAGGGACCTATTTGTAAGAGTGGCGAGGAAGCTAGGGGGGTTTATGCAATTACTTTCAAAAGATAGGGACCAAAATGTAATTGGGTGTACTAATTTGCAAAGTAGGTCAAGATGACTTCCCCTTAGGTTCAAATTTTGGTAAAAACCTAGTTTGGACCTAAGGAATCCAATGGTGAAGTTGAATTTTAGGTTTTACCACGTTTGATTGGATATTTTGCGTAAAAATCCAAATTAGGTCAATTGATGAGCTAAGACCCCAATCTAGGTTAAACTAGGTTCTAAAGGCCAATCTAAAGGTTCTAAACCCTAGGGGATATTTTTCCATGAATTTAAGAGGGTTCACTTGATTTTTATCCTGACCAGAACCCTATTGAATTAAGCGGATCTGTTTTAGGGTTACAAGATGTTATTTAATTCTTGGATTGCACATGAACCCATTTCTGATTGAACCAACCCACTTTTTATCTTATTCAGACCATTTGACCTATGTTTTCTCTCTGAGAAATCCCGTTTATGTACTGCAATGGTAAAATTACAGTTTTACCCTTTATTTCATGTTTTCTTCTCAGAACACTTATTCCTTCAATTAAGCCTTCTTCTAAGTTATGCAGGAGATTTTATTCTCTTCATTAGGTCAAAATGAGCTAGTTATGGCTCATGATGAGGCTCTCATCAGACTACCAATTGTGTGCCATCATATAAAAACCCAAAATCACTTAGTGCGAACATCATTAAATTCTTGTTCCACCAGAAGTTCATCCAAGAGCTCTTCTTCTTCCTCCCAACGTCCACCATTAGAGGAGAGCTCCTCCACCTTCACCACCTTAGGCCATCCACCATTGGTGGCTTGGGGAATCTGATATAGAAAATACGCGATTTGTTAAATGATGTAATTAGTGTCATTGCAACATGTAAATCCGCAATCAAACTTTTACATTTATAATACCTAGATGGTGGAGTATCTAGGGTCGTCCAAGGAGGCCAATTTGTTAGTCACATTAAATGGTTCTCTCTCTCGCCTCTCAAATCAAGACATATCTTTTTGTATTTTTTTATTTTGTTATTTTTAGGGTTTTTAGAAACAATCGGGTTTTGTGATGCGAAGATTAACTAAGCTAACGACCACACCTATCACTAAACCTAAGTGACAAGAATAGAACTCTCTCTTCTAAGCTCACCCTAGGTAAGTGCACCTAGGATAATTAGAAGAGGGGAGTGTAGTGTGCACTACAACTAGAACAACATGAAAAATACACTAACTAGAACATGAGTGTTGGAAGGCAAAATAAATCTTTTATTGCTAGAAAGTGAAGTACATGTAAAGGAATGCTTCATGCAAAACAATAAATTACTAGCTAATACAAAAAAAATAAAATGGAAGATAGAAGAAGATAATCCTTCAGTTGAAGCTTAGAATAATCTTCGCTCCAAGCTCAGTAGCTCTCGGGTTTGAAGAAGATGTCCCCTTGCTCCTTCCTTCAATTGGTTCTCCTCCTAGGTGCTCCTCCAAGGGTGGACGTCCACCTTAGATTCCTCCTTAATGCCTGGCCATCCTCCTTGGATGAAGAGCTCCTCCTCTTTGGCGTGGCACAAGGGAGAGGAAGAAGAGGAAGAAGGCACCAAGGGGGTGCTTAGGTTGCCCCCTTGACCTTCTTCTCTTCTTTTTCTTCCTTGGCGTGGATGAAGGTGGTATGGGTGGAACCTAACTAATGGAGGAGATGAATTTTTGGTGGTAGTTAGGAGGGTATTTATAGAAGTAGAGTGGTGGTTGGCATGGGGATTAGGTGTAGGGCTAGGATGGGCTTTAGGAGGTGGTTAGATGATCCTATGGTGGAGGGTATTTGGCGCCAACCTAAAGGTTGCTAGGGGGTAGTTATGGTGGCTAAAGGTCGCCTAAAAGTGGCCCCAACTATGGAAGGTTGCCTCCATTTTGGCACCAACCTAGGTGGGTTCTAGAAGTAGGGTTATGTGTAGGGTGGTGATGGCTGGAAGGGGTATGTTTAGGGGGGAAATTTTGGAGGGAAAAGTGGTGCCAAGGAGGGGGTTAGTTATAGGCATTTTGATGCCACTTTTGTGGTGCCTTTGGTGGTGGTTGAGGGGCCAAGAGATGCCAATGTTGGCGCCAAAAGAGAAGGGAGGTGGAGGTAGCTTAAGTGGACTATAGGGAGGCTTAGTTGGTGGAGCTAGTTAGGTGAGGTTTAGGGGTTAGGTTTGGATGCCATGGAGGTGGACTAGCTAAGCTAAGTTGTCTAAGCTAGCTTAGCTAGTAGGGAGTTTGGGGGAGAGGTAGATGGAGCTAGGGTTTTGGTGGTGATGAGCTGGAGGAAATTGTCTTGAGCTGCACTAGAGCTGGTGGTTGCTTAAGAGAGCTGTAAGGAGCTACCTTAGCTGGCTTAGCTTGTTAGTTATTTGCTAGCTGCTAAGCAAAGCTAAGATGAGTTGGCTTCTGCTGATGTGAGTTGAGGTGAGCTGGGTCTGGTCTTCCTAGAGATTACTGAGCTAGCTGGAGTAGCTAGCTTAGGTCAAGTAGCTTAGCTCAACTAAGTCGAGCTGAGTTGAACCTCCGAGAGCTGAACTTGAGCTAGCCTGAGCTGGTTAAGGTCATCTTCAGCTGACCAGGTCTAGCTAGTAGCTAGTCCTAGTCAGGTTGAACTTCTAGTTAACTCTTCTGAGTTGGAGGAGTTGGAATGGAGCTAGGATCAACTGACTTGAGCTAGTTTGAGCTGCCATCCAGCTAAGGTGAGCTGAATGGAGGTAAGGTGAACTAGCTAGAGCTACCATTTAGCTAAGATGAGTTGAATGGAGCTAGGGATGAGTTGATCCAGCTAGAATAAGTTGGGATCCAGCTGAGATGAGCTGGATTTAGCTAGAATCCAACTGAAAGGAGCTTCTTCTTCATCTTCTACCTTCCTGAGTGCCAAGGATGTGGGATTTGACTTTTTGCTTATCCCTGACACTCTAATAAACTTATCAAAAGGACAATAAAATTCAATGCATGCCTATTCTAAGTAAATGCCTAAATGTAGCCCGAAAAATCATTTGCGAAGTTAAAACCCTAAGAGCTAGGTCAGTTTTAGAGCATAAGAATGATGATAAACTGACGTTTATTGATGTCCTCCTTAGAGCACCACCACTGCTCTTCTATTTGTCTCCAACAACTAAGCTGACCTTCTCTCTCTCTCTCTTATTTTATGCAAGTTGTTTTCTCTTTCTCTTTCTCTCTAGGACACACCCTTGCTTCTCCATAGCTTGGGTGTGCCATCCCTAGGTGCAATGTGTAGACGACCACCTCAAGGTCTTGGTTTAGTCGCTACCACCCTCCATAAGCCGACGACCCTCCTTGGAACGCTTTCGGTGGGGTTGGATTTTTATTAGTGTAATTTTAGTTTTTGTTATGTTTGTTAAGCATTTTTCTATTCATTATGTTATCATGTTGATAGGTTAACTTTTGATGCAATGGAAATTTATTTATCTTGATTTCTATCTTGTTAACTGATCCAATTTTCATATCGCCTTCACTTCCGCAGTTGTAATCACCACACACTACAAGAAAAATGACATTTAGTGGCAAATTAAACAGTGGCAATTAACACTTTTGCTACTATTACTTGTGATTTAGTGGCAATTATTTTTATATGACACTACACCTCTTTTGTCAAAGGACAATTAGTATTAGTGGAAAATATATATGCCATTATGTACATGTAATATATTATTATTGTGATTTTGAAAGTATAGTATAGTAGCAAAAGAATTAAATGATGCTATTCTTATTTTGTTAAATGACAAATAACATTAGTGACAATTATAAATGATGCTATATCTATATTACCATCATAATTTTTAAGATATAATTTAGTGGTAAGAAAATCATATGACATTAAAAGTTTCTTGTCAAAGGAATATTTCCATTAATGTCAAATATATATGTCTCTATATATAATATATGTTATCTCTAAAATATAATTTCGTGGTGAAAAATTATATTCCATTAAAAGTTTCCAATCAATTGCTAATAAATATTATAATGCTACTATAAGGAAATAGTACTTTTGTGGTAGTTGTATTTAATGGTAAAATCTACTATCACAAAAATATATTTTTTTATGATAATATCAATATAATCTTTAAAATTTTATCGTAATAATCTTTTTGTGATGGCCGAGAATGGTCACAGTTGTTATAAGAAACATTGGTTGACATTAAAGTACCTATATGTTAAAAAAAAAAAAAGCCCCTTCCCTCTCCCCTCGTGCCTCCCCTGTCCATCCCTGAAAAAATCCCACTCGAAAATCTCACTTTCCCGCACCCACACACGACTTGCCGCCTCGTCCAAATTCTCAAATCCAATTTTAACAAAAATATAAAAAATAAACAAACAAAACACAAGTTCGCCGTTTCCCCCCTCACCACCAAAAAAAATCTCACGACTTCCCTTCTCTCCTCTCACGAAAACATAAACCCTCACCCCCATGCTAATCCCTACCGCCATGGTCCTCTTTCTAGCGTTTCACCCATGTCGCCGGTTGCGTCCTCTATAGCTCTTGGCCACCTATTGCGTCCGCAACTGCTCCTCGACGCCGAGCTGCAGTCCAACCACATCCTCGCCCACCAGTACCCTCACGCCTACTTCCTCTCTGCCTGCTCACCTGCAGCCCCCTCCTCTCTAGCTGCAATGTCCTAGTCACTCCAACTGTGACCGCTCTCCTCCGGTTGCGAGACCTTTTGTCCGGCAAACGCCACGCTGTGCCTCCTTCGGCAATGTCCACCTTCATCTCCTTCTCCCACCAGCCCTTTCCTCACCTCCTCCCTCACATTAGCCCCGACCTCCACATCAACACCAGTGGCTAGCCACTTCTCTTCCTTTCATATGCAATGGTTAAGAACCAGATTATTAGAATACTTTTTTTATTTTGTTTTTCATTTGGACATCCTCCGTACCTTCAATTTGAGATATGGATGGATACCATAGGCAATGTTTCTCATGTTTAACATCCACCACGTTCACAATGCTTTTCTTTTTTTTCTCTTTTGCTTTGATAATTTTATTAATCCGATATAATTGTTAAGGCATGGCATTTTCATTCAAGGGGGGAAGGCTGCAGTCCAAGCACAAGAAGGAATTGTGGCTCCCTGTGAAAAATTGTACACATCGGTTGATCATTATTCCCAGCGAGAAGTTGTTGACTGCTGCCACTGCTCAATCCACCCCTGTGATAGAAGCATTTAATCTAAGTGATATATTTTGACATGGTGTTATGGGCATCTCTAGTTTAATCATGGTATGTTTTCCCTGATTTCAGCTTTTTGATCTCCATTTTGTTGCATGGGAAAAGAAAAGCATACTTGATATGTAGCCTTCTAATCAACTTTATTATGGCATGCAAGTTTTCAGGTGTCTATCAATTTCTTCTATGTAGTTGTTTTCAAAGAAAAAGGAGCAAGCACCTAGTTTGAAAGTGAGTGATTGTTGTAGGGACAATCATTATAGTTGAATATTGGTTGGCAACCATAAATTAAGGGCATCCGTAGATTTCAAGTTACTTGTGTATGGTTACTCTTGAGAAGTGCATCTTCATAACCTGATCACTAATTACCAAGTACACATGTAACATTGAGATGGATATACCCAAGCACATCCTGTAAAATCTAGAATGTTGCATCTATGCATATTACATTTCTTCATGGGTGCCGATAATGAGAATGATATATTTTAATGTTCATCTAGATACGGTTGATATTTAATATGCAATATCTTTTTCCTGTCTATCTAATGAGTAGGTCTTTTCTCACATTTTTCACTATGATTTGTTAGGATTGTTGTGTATATGGGCCACTTAAAGCCAATTAAGTTAAAAGGTTATTGAAATGAGCTTTTTGATGAAAGTTTTACAGTGACAATGAACCCAAGGGAATTATGTAATGATTCTCAATGACCAAGGGTATTGTCTTGAACCACAAAAAATTGTGTTCATTTGGTAGTGTCTGTCTCTTCACTTTATTGGGGGTTTGCTAGGTTCCTTCCTCGCTAGAATAGGACGTCTTCAAAACTATGAAAGATTGTTGCATCCATGGTTTAACTTTTTTTGTTTATCTCATATAGCTTGTTATTCTATCTCACATAGCATATAAGTTTGGCACCCTTTTAGGATAGGCCACATGTGAGTTCGGCACTCTTTCAAACATATATATATGTGTGGCACCAAAATGATGTTAGCACATTCTTTACTAGACTTAATTGCTAGTTCATAATGGTAATGGTTGTATAATATTCACATAGGCACTAAGTGCTAAGCATGGTTCTTTTTTTTTTTTTTTGAGGGTATGGCGGTCATGGAATTTGATCCCGTAATGCTTAGATGTCAATGAAGAGGTTTTACCACCTTTCTAATCCCTTGGTGGCTAAGTACAATTGTTTTATTTGATCGAATATTCACCAGTTGAATGCTCCACTCTTAGTAGTCTCAGTTGGCAATCTTGTATATAAACATGAGTGCACTTGTTGACTTGAATTTTCCTGGTTGATTCATCATCTCTTCTAGGAATTGTATTACATCTCTCTCCCTTTTTCCGAATGTAGGGCATGGAGACTCATAAAAAGAAAGAAATAACTTCATTTTTCTTTAAGGAGGAGATCACCTAATTTAATTTAACATGCATTATACAATGGGACATTACTGCACCCATGATTTTAAGCTTGTTTTCCTTTATTATCTATTGTGCACACATGAAACCATAGATACTCTCAACTGCACAATTTTGTTGTTTAGGCCATAAAATGAATTTCAAATGCAATCTCCACCTTTTTTTTCTTCACAAGGTACACTCATATTATTGTACTTTATATGATCACAATATGTCGTGTGAGTTGAAGATACACAAGGCTCTCATAATAGGGTTGTTTTATTGCTTGTCAACTTTTGTGCAAATTTTTGAACCTAGTGATTCATTTAGTCAATTTCCTTTTTAGGGTACCATATGTTTGTCTTAATGGTATAATGAAGATATTCTAGATAGTTGTAGGAAGTAGAGATAGCAGGGTATGTTGATGTTCATGAGAATGACTTCAAGGGTGAAGGCTAAGATTATTTTTTAGATTAGTAACAATATATTATAGATAACTTCTTGTAAAAGCTTAAATGTATATCTTTTCTTTGTAAGAACTTGAATGAAGGCTAAGAACTTAAGTTTGTTTATGTGCAATGACTTCTATTTTATTGGTGGAATGATTATAGGTTATTGATTTATAATATGGATGCGAAGTTTCTTATATTGATGCAAGGGTTGTGGGGGGATTAGAAATAGAAAGAATCATTTTTATTCTCAACTCACTAATATGGTGGATTATTCTGGGAGTGGATACACCCATTTGGTGGTGTGTGCACGGCAATATGTTTGGATATTCTATTGTGATGGACTCCTTTATCTTTGGCAAGCCATTCTTAGAAGTGCACACATCCATGTGCACAACACTTAAGTATTTTCCTTCATATGGATTTTTTTTAATTTTATTTTCCTATTTTGTCCATGGATTTTTTTTGGCTGGAGGTTATTTTTTCTGAACATTGCTTGAAAAGTTGTTTAGTTGTTACTGCAATTATTGAGGACTCATCAGATGTTGTATGGGTGAGTTCCCTGTCATAGGTCCTTCAATTTCATTTTCCTTCAACATTCCTCTGATCTTAGAAAAAGCTCTTAGCCACAGAGGTAATCAGGTGTAACATTCCTGTATTCTACCACTTAATAATTATAAAGTTGGATGATACCAAACATGCTTACTAGTCACCAATGTTTATGATGATACTAAAACATTTTCCAATTCCTCAAAGTACACCATTTACACATTTTTGTATTGGTTGATACATGTTGAGAATATGTTCATTTGGATCTGCAGCATGTCATAGACTCCAGTGCTAAGAACCTTGCTGAGCAGTGTTTAGCTGTCCTATAAGTACTTAAATAGATTGGGGTTTCTAAGGAAAAAATTCAAAATATGATTGAAGTTTGGAATAAGGTTTTCTAATTTCCTTTGGTTTGTCTCCTTCTTTTCTGCTTTTCGTTTGAATCCTGCAGTGCTTTTCATCCTCCCCTTTTTAGAAAATAGTAGTGATTTATTTATTTATTTAAATATAGGAAGATCTTCTTGATAGTGGATCTGGAGATATCATCAATTTAGAAGAGATTTTTTTTTTTTGAAAAAGATTTAGAAGAGAATTTTGATGTGTGCAATGACAAAGAAGTTTCTAATTCAGATCAAGGTGAGACCTTATTGAGTGAGAAATCAATGGAAGCTGTTAATGAGTTTTTAGACAACAGATATGAATCAGTTCAGTTTGTGGTGGAAGATGAAAGTGAAGATATTGAATCAAATAAACCAGATTATTGCTTTTGGGATGGTTCATTTCCTGAATTGGTTACTAAAGATGGTAATGTAGTGGAGCATGATGAGGTTACTTATGAAGATGGGAGTAAAATGGCTTCTTAGATATCAACAAGTAATCAAAAAGTCCAACTTTGTCACCTGTGGGGAAATATAATGATATTGTCTGTATTTGATTGTTCTATACAGATCAGTGAAAATTTTCATCCATTCAATATGTAGAGCCTTATATTGACTTTTCCAATTCTGATTAGTGTTGTGTTCCATTTTTGTTCAAGATTTTTTCCCCAAATAGTTATGGCATCTAGATTTTTGCTATTATCAATAGATCTTAGTTTTTGGATTTATTTGCTTTTATCAGAATTAATTTCCTTTATGTTTTGAATTTTAATTTTGATTGTAGTCTTTGTATCAACAGCAAACTTGGAAGTTGACAATAGCAT
Organism: Thalassia testudinum; assembly: GCA_037157565.1. Classification (NCBI taxonomy): domain Eukaryota; kingdom Viridiplantae; phylum Streptophyta; class Magnoliopsida; order Alismatales; family Hydrocharitaceae; genus Thalassia; species Thalassia testudinum. The sequence continues at coordinate 137,289,042 of JAZHRO010000055.1, read as the reverse complement.
GATCATAAGTTAATTCACCCTTCCTGACGAACATGATTTAAAATAAATCTCATGCTTTTTATCTAGGAGGAAGATAGTTTTTTTTAGCATGGTCAGTGTAATTTATATAGAAGTAGTAATGGTTGTTTTCTTTCCAAAGCAATTATTGCCATAAAATGCAGTAGGAACCTTTTTACTTTTATTTAAGTGCAATCAATTTGATGCCTAAACTTCTCTTTTTCTCTAGGTTTTTTCTAGTTACACCGAGCTTCTGAATAGTTGATGTGATGTTGTGGTGATCTCATCTCCCAACATGACACATTTTGATATCCTCATCGATATAATCAAGCATCTGAATCCCCACCATATCCTGGTTGAGAAGCCTCTATGTACTACCATCCAAGATTGTAAAAAGGTTGGACATGCTTACTGATAGATATCTTAATTGAAATTGACTTTTCTATGTGATGGTAATTTGATTGTGCTTATGAGGTTCCACAAGACATTACTTTTCCAAATTATTCTGTTGTCTGGGCACAAGGTTAAAAAGTCACCAATGCCATCTTCAAAGTAGTCCAACTCTTCCCAAAGCAAAATGCATGCCGGGAGCTTCACAAAATCTGATATTGTTATGTTCTAATCATCAGCTTGCTTACTTTTGCACTTCTTTGTAGGCCTTGGATGCAACAAAAGAAAGGCCAGAGATCCTTGTGCAATTTGGACTGGAGTACAAGTAAATGCCTCCTATTGCCTAACTCATTGACATTGTTAAACGTGGAACACTTGGGCATGTCAAAATGGCAGCAATTTGTGAACACTGGTTTCCTTTCTCGTTAAGGTACTGAAAAATATGGATGATGCTTTCTTGGATTTGTAGGATCGTTTATTATCATATATTTGGTTGTAACTCTTGCTACATTTTACGGAATGTATTCATAGAGGTCAACAACTGAAATAAGTTATCTTTGTAGGCTCTTGAAAAGTCTGGGCTACTATACAAATCTTGATAAATTAAAGATATTGGAGAAAGTAGCATTCCCTTTTGATAGAATTTACAAAAGATAGTTGCATTGAAGGTGGAGATCTGGATAATAGAGAAAGGCCGTGGGGTCTTCTAGGTAAGGGGGACATGAGAAAGTGCATGTCTTTTTAGATAGTACATATAGGAAGCAACAAAAATCACTTAATCAAGTTGATTGGACTTATAATCTAAACAGATGCCTCACCATTTAAACCTGAATCCATTTACCAGTCAAATAAGAATTAGCTTTCTTGAGTTCAGATCAATAAACTTTTAAACATGTGAAAATCTGGATTCATATTTGAATTTGAACTCTGGTATATGACATCTATTTGGAGGCCTCTCTATGTGTGTTTGAGCATGCGTGCATGTGTACGTGCATGTGGCTATTTTTTGAAATGCCATTGGCTTTATCAGAATATGACATAGGGTCAGCTTCTCACATATTAATCACCAGAAAATGACTACCCTTCTCATCCTCTGTTCTTGATGCCTTGAGGGAGTTCCAGGTTAACAGAGTTGCCACTTTTGTCTCTTACAAAGTTCATTCAGAGCCTTTGTCTCCAAAAGGTATCAATACCAACAACTACTACAAAACAAGAAACTGGATCTTGCATTGGAACCATATGTTTGCTAGCAGTTTAATATGTTTGGAACCACTTCTGACATGTACAATACATACAGGGCTGATAAATGGGTCATACTGAACTAGAAATTGTCATCTAGGATAGGCCTTGCTGGCTCATTAAAATACCTTGTTCATTCAAGTGAGAAGGCCAAACTCAACTTGTTTTTATAGAATGCAAGCTACTGGCATTGATCCTTGAGTTGCTCGTTGAGATTTAAAAAGCTCATAACAGAGTACTTAAGTTTATTGCAATTGCAAACTAGATTACATCTAATTAGTTTAAAGGAATTTTAAGTTGTGATGTAGCTCATTTGTGAACTTGAAATGTTTGCAATTTCCTTATTTCTCTTATTAGTTTAGAAAAACTCAGTTTATTAGCAAGGCCTATTCTTTTGTGTCCAACACCATAAACTGACATAATCACTCGCTTATTGGCAAGGCCTATTCTCTGAGTACATTGTTCATGTGAGAAAAAGTAGAATAGTACATTAGAGATTTATTACCTACATGAATATGATCATCTCACTTTTGACCAATAGTGAAACCTGAATGCAAAGGAATTGGCAAATAAACTAGTCTACAAGTCTTGATCCATGTTTTACTGTTATGGAGATTTATATATCCAACAAAAGTGGATTTAAATGATTAACTTAATTTATCTCTGGAATTGTTACCCATTTTTTTTCCTATATCAAAGAAAGAGCCTGTACTTTAATGCACATTGCCCTTTATGAAAAATAGTTACACATTGAAATTGATCTTGATGAGTATTTAATTTCTATTTTTGTTTTGTTTGCCAATCAAAGGACTATGACCCTAGTGGATGCACTTGCATGTTCGACTTTCATGGTGATGGTCACCACTATGAAGGTAAGATGCAATATTCATTGTCAATTAATATATCTAGTCATTTTATCTTTTGTTCTTTGATACACCCTGTTTAGTTATAGCTCTGTTCTTTGACCTTAGTGGATACACTTGCATGCTCGCCAAGAATGAGGCTAGTGCCTTTGACCTGTTTGAATCCTTGGCAGAGAACTCATTAAATGCAGCCTCTATGAGCTAGTTTCTGTGCCTTAGCCAGCAAAAAATGTCTATCCACGAAGTCCAAGCGAAGTCAACCTAGGTAGACATGGACATTATTATGAAGCTGGATGGTGTGGATATTTTCAACAAGAAGGTTGATGTGCTCGGCCATTCTCGTTTAGCAGGACCTAGTGTTGCTTCTGTTTATTCTTCCTCCTAATCTCGAGCTCCTCCCTCCAAACCTTATTTGCTTACTCGGGATGCTCCTGTTCCATTCCCCTCCTTCCTCTATTTCTTCATGGGCTCCTACGTATCAGGAGCCCGTAAACAAGTTGGATCTGGTTCCAGTTGACTAGGGTTATTCACATCATGTTGACTTTAGTGAGTATCCTTTTGATGAGTATACGTCACAGACATGTTCGGCCTATGAAGATGTCAGTACGATCCAAGGTTATTGATGTAATAACTCATATTCTGAGACATATAACCTTGGTTGGCGTCAGCATATAAATTTCTCCTAGGTTGGGAACACACAGAGATCTACTCCTGCTCCATAGCACCAGCCTAGGAATGTGGCACCCACGCACCCTGGGCAGCAACTATTCCTGTCTCAACAGCAACACTCTCAACTTGTTTATCAACCTATGCATAATGCTACCTCTAACCCTCTACCGCAGGCCGACCCGATGGAGTAATTGAGAAAAGAGATGAAACAAGGTATGCAACAAATGGAGAAGCTCTACTTTACTCTTATAGAAACATCGGTGCAAGAGAGACAAAACCAGTCACAGGAGACTAGATTGTAGGGAGCCTTGCCCTCCCAACCCATCCCTAATCCTCGGAATGTGTACAACTCAAGTGCACCACCTAGGTTGCAAGCACCATTGATGCGAAGAAAAGCATGATTTGTAATTAGAGTTTTTAAATCATTGGGTGGGAATGCACTTTAAAACTCTCGTTTGACAAAAAGGAAATCAACTTTATTTTTGTGAATTTTAAATATAAGATTTTTTTTTGTATTTTGAAGTAACGAGCAATTATGCAACTGTAAGCGGGAAAACGATTACACCTAAATTGCTAATGCTAACACTAAAGTGAAAAGATAATCTTCTCTCTAAGCTTACCCTAGGTACGTGGAGACCCAGGGTGATTAGAGAGAGTGAAAAGTGCTAAAACAAATAACTAATAAAGATGCAACAAGAAATGAAGAGAAGGCAACTTTAATTAAGTAAAAATATGTTTTACAAAAAAGACAAGTAGAGGAATTCTTCTACTCTAAAATGAAAATATTGAAGAAGTAAAACAAAAATCCTCTTGGTGATATTGGTAAGGAAGAGAGGCTGCTTGCTCCAATCTCAGCTACTCTTGGGCTTGAAAAGAAGTTCTCCTTCTCCTTCCTTGAAAAGCTCCTCCAAGTTGGTGTCTTCCTTTGCAAACCCTAGGTGGGCGTGTCCTTGCTCCTCCAAGTGTGGAAGATCTCCACCCACAAAACTCCTCCTAGTGTGGCGTGCACCACCCTCAAGACCTCCTCCTAAGGTCCTCCTTGCCTGGCTGGTCCTCTGGTTGGTGGGGGCACAAGAGAGAAGGGAAGAGGGGAAGGCACCAAGGGGATAGAGTGCCCCCTTAATCTTCTTCTCCTTCTCTTGGGCAATTATAAGGTGGATTAATGGTGGAATTAATGAAGACAAAGGATGGGGGTTAATGTTCATAGGTAAGGGGTATAAATAGGATGGTGATGGGGATGTAGGTGTAGGTGATGTGTAGGGTTAGAATAGGCTTATGAGGGTGGTTAGATGATCCTAATGCTAGGGTTATTTGGCGCCAAGGGAGGAGGTGTGTGGGTGGTATTTATGTTGGTGGAGAGGCACCATTAATGGTGCCAACCATAGGAGGGTTAAGGGGTTGGTGGTTGGTTTGGAGAATGGAGGGTTAAGATGTAGCTGTGGAGTGGATGGTGGGTGGATATGTTGGTGTAAGTTGGCGCCAACATAGATGTTGGTTAATTGGGTTTTTGGCGCCAACTAGAAGATGGTTAGGATGGGGTTTGTGGGTTAAGGATTTGGCGCCAAATTGGGTGGGATGATGGCCTTATGGGGTTAGGTGTAAGGTAGAGATTAGGGTTCAAGTTGGAGCCACTTATGAAGAGGTGTAGGGAGCCTTTGGTGCCAACTTATGGGTGTGGTTAAGTGGTGGTTGTGAGTGGAAGGGTGCTTCAAGTTGGCGCCATAGGTGGGTGCTCTAGAAGGAGCTAAGTCGGAACCAACTTGAATGGTTGGATGAGGTGTTGTAGGATGGATGAATGGTGGAGATGGAGGCTATGTGGTGGCACCAAAAATAGGTGGTAGTTAGGGTGGTTTTGGAGCCACCTTTAGGTGGCTTTTGGTGGTGGTAGTGGGGTTAAGGGATGCTTCAATTTGGTTGGTGCCAACATAGGTAGGAGTAGGTGGACTAGTTAGGTGATGAGGTGGAGTTAGGTTATAGGTGGTGGATGGCCAGTGGGAGCTAAGATTTAGCTAAGCTAAGCTAGCTTAGCTAGTAGTTGAGTAGAGGAGGAGGTGAGGTGGAGCTAGGGTTTAGGCGAGAGGAGTTGGGGACGGAATGTCTGGAGCTGGTAGCTATTGAAGGGAATTGCGGGGAGCTACTTTAGCTAGCTTAGCTAGCTAGTTCTTTGTTATTTGCTAAGCCAAGCTAAAGTAAGTTGGCTTCTGCTGAAATGTGCTGAGGTGAGCTGGGTTTGATTTTTCTTGCGAGGACCTAGCTAGCTGGAGTAGCTAAGATAGCTTAGCTCGACTAAGTTGAGCTAAGTAGAGTCCCCGGGAGTTGAACTTGAGTTGGCCCGAGCTATATGAAGTCATCTTCAGTTGACTTGAGTTGAGTGGAGCCGGAAGTAGATGGACCTGAGCTGAGGTGGGTTCCAGTCAACTTAGTTGAGCTAGTTAGAGCTCATAGTGAACTGATTGGAGCTAAGGTGAGCTAAACTCAACTAAGTTGAGCAGGATTTGAGTTAACTTGAGTTAGGGTGAGCTAAGATGAGCTACCTTGAGCTACCTGATGATAATATCATCATAAGTCATAACTAACTTTAATTATCCAGGATTAATTGACAAATGCTCCTACATAATTATCGGAGAGTCGTAATTCACTGTACATCTATTTTAAGAGGAAAACATTAAATCATGGTTAATTCTGCAGTTTTAACAACATATCATGAATGCAGAGTAATCACGGGTTTTCTTAGGGATTAACTAAAGGTCAAATGTTCATTAATGACTAATAAGAGGGTCCGCGTAGACAAAAACGAATTTTATGCACTTCGAGCACTAATCCATAACCCAAAATCCTAATTTCAAACCCACTTAAATAACAGAAGTTTTGGTCAGGATAAAATTTATCTAAACCTTTTAAAATTCATAGAAAAATATTCCATGAGGTTTAGTACCCCTGATTTGACTATCTTAATCCATTTTGACCTTAACTAGAGTCTCAGACAGAAAGTTATTCTAATTTGGGTTTCTACTCAAATTTTTCAGTTAAACTTGATCAAAACTGAAATCCGACTTCACCACCAGATTCCTTGGAGCTAAATTAGATTTGTATCAAAATTTGGACCCAATCAGAAATCATCTTTACCTAGTTTGCATTTTAGTCCAATCAGATTCTTTCTCTCTCATACATGCCCTTAGCTTTTGAAATCCTCGCAATCAAGTCCTTAGGTTTCTTGTCATTCTTTGCAAATGGGTCCTTATTGCTATTGGTGTGAATGCACCAAGCTCCGTCGAGATTCGAGCGAGGATTTCTCGCTCGATTCTCAATTAAACTCTCCTAAAATTGAAAGGGAGATTCCTTGAGGAATTCCCTTCTAATTAAACTCGGCCATGGATCCCAATTCATTCCCAATCTCCCATGCGAATGCATGGAAGATGTGGTTATCTCACATGTGCGAAATTCTCGTGCTTCGCAAGCTTGTTTCCAAGCTTGGAGCTCCTCCTTGAGCCTATAAAAAGACCCAGGACACATTTCCGCTTTTCTTCAGCTTGGTTTGGTCGTACTTCTTCGCCAAAAATTCCTCCCTCCAACCTCCTACCAGCTTTGGCGAGCTCTCTTCCCCAACTTCCTCGCCTGTTGCTACATACCATAGGCAGCGGGACTGCCTTCCTCTCCGTCTGCTCTTCACAATACCAGTGAGGAGCTCTTGAACTCTCTCTTTCCTCGTTGCCTTCTCACCGGAGACTTCATCTTCCCTATGATTAGCTAATCAAAGTCGACGCAAATCCTCACCCCTTCGTCCCTTAGTTAGGTCTCATCCTCTCCTACTTCTTAATCTCCCTAACCCTTCTACCTTTAATTTGACCCACCGTTCGCCCTAAATCCCTCCGTCTTCCCCACGTCTGACGTACCTCTGGCATGACCTCCATGATGCCACAAGCCACCAAACGCCACCACTCCAACTCCAAAAGCTTTGCCTCATTCATCCACACAAAACCCCTCATTCAATCCCACCAAAAACCAACTCCAACGCTCCACCGAACATACTCCTCGCCGTTCACCCCTTTCGTCTCCATCCAGCCACCACATGCTGCCACTCGCCTCACAAACATCGCCATCTCACTCCACGTCCTCCGGTGACACTTTTAAGCCATCTAACTGGGGCTTTTGAGCTCGTATGCTTGTTTCAGGTACCCACCGTCCGTCGCCGTCGCCGTCGTCGTTGCCGCCATCATCGCCCTTGTTCGCAATCCTCCGATGAGCTTGCGGCCTGAATCAACTTTCATGAGGTGCGGACTACGTATGCAACTCTAGCTGCAGCATCAATTGGACTTGAGAAGCCTCTAACAACTGCCAATCAAACAAGGCATCACTCCATCTGTGTACGTGAAGGAAGCCTGGCACTGATAGTGCCACATCGTGAGCTGTAGGGCTTGCGACCACGCTTATTACGCTTTTGTGATCTCAACTATTTGCTTAGTAACATGAGGGGTCGAATCCCTCATCCCCTCGCACTCGTTAACCTGCCTATGTTCACTCCTAGGTCACCATCCTCGCCAGTGACCCTGGTCAATGCACTAGACCTGTTTACCTAAACATGGATCTGAATATGCTCTGGGTCTTGAGAGAGGGGAGGAGGGATTTATGAGAGAGCGTGGGAGGGTTTTGCTTCTGCAGGCATGTTCCTGTGCGACACTTAGTCACTGAAGGAAAGTTGGGTCCCCTGTGTTGTGAAGAAGAAAAGAAGAAAGAGAGGATTGGGAAAGAAAGAGAAGGGCCGTGCTTAAGGAAGAAGGGAAGGCTTTGTGAAGGAAAGAAGCTAAAGAAGAAAACAAGCACTGAGAAGAAGAGAAGACCTCGTGAAGCAGAAGGAGAAGCCTTATGCTTTGTGTTCTGTTAAGCCGTCTGAGGAAGAGAAACCAACATCTGATGTAATGATAACATTGTTGCATTATTTAAGTACTATAGTTTACAATTGAATTCTGATTGAATATTGAATGCATATTTGATTAAAGAGGATTAGTGGTGATTCAAATCACCATTATTTTGAATCTCTTTTCTTTTTGATTCATGATTTTCTGAGATACATTGATTTATATTCAAATATTAATTTTGATTAGTTTCATTCATTGAATATCTATTTCAATGCTCAATTAATTATGCTCATTGATTCTAAATGAGATTAATGCTGTGAATTCTATATTTGCTCTTTTGATTCTGAGTTATAAATTTATTTGCTTTCGAGCAATTGAGGCTTCGCTACAACGAAATGATTTAAAACTCCTCAATAGCCCTCATTAAACATTATCATTTAGCTAAGATGAGCTGAATGGAGCTTAATAGAGCTAACCCTAACCCAAGTGAGCTGGTATTTAGCTATGATGAGCTAGATTTGGCTGAGTCCCAGTTGGAATGAGCTTCCTCTTCACCAGTTGCCTTCTTGAGTGCTAAGGTTTTAGGAATCTGATTATCTATTCATTCCTAACACTTAAATAAATGTGTCAAAAACACAACAAAATATGCAATGCATGCCTAACCTAATTGATGCCTAAATGCAGCCCAAAAATCCATTTGCGGAGTTAAAATCTTAAGAGCTAGGTTTGTTTTAGGGCATAAGAATGATGATAAATTGGTGTTTATCAACCACATGGACAAACATATGCAGTATTTTAGGCACCTCCTGTACCCCCTGGATATGCTTAGCCCCAAGGTTCGAAATGCCGATTTCGATGTCGTGCCGATGAATTCCAAGTGTGCATTTTGTGGGCATGCCGATGGCATGCCGTAGAAATGCCCATTTTTCGATTGGCATGCCGATGGCATGCTGATGCATACCAACAAAAATAGCAAAAGTAATTAAAAAAATCAATAACAACCTAGACATGGGCACCAATTTCGCCAGCATGTCGACCATGCCGACAATGCCGACGGTATGTCGACGAAATCCCTGTAAATCGACGCTTTCTTCATGTCGGCACGACCGTTGCTCGGAAATGTCCTTGCCGTCGGCATTTAAATCAATGCTTAGCCCCAAGCTACTCCTTTGTTGCCTACCCCTACCTATTCTACCCCTTCTACTCCTCCCCCACCTTATGTACAGTATGCCGATGCCAATGCTGTCACATTGAGGAATGGAAAGACTACCAAAGACCTACTATGTAGGCAGGCGGGTCAGGACACTTCTCGACCCTCTCCTTAGGCTAGCTCCTCTTTCCATTCTAACCTTGGCAAGGAGCAAGCTAAGGAGAAGAAATCCAAAGGAAAAGTGCCAATCACTGACATCCCTTTACCCTTCCCTGGAGCCTTAACTCGTGAACCTAAGGGAAAGACAAAGGGTATGAAAACCAATGAGGATTTGAAGGAAATTTTTAAAGATGTTCACATTAAGTTTCCCCTCCTTGATGCTATTAATCACATTCCTACTGTTACCAAGTTCTTTAAGGACTATTGTATACCTAGGTGACAGTCTAGGATAGCTAACAAGGCCAACAAGGTGTTATTGTCGAAATAAGCTAGTGTAGTCATTTTATTTGATCTACTACCGAAGAAGAAAGACTTAAGAGCCCCACTCATTTCTTGTTTAGCTCCCATCACTATTTTTGACCACTTTTGATTTGGGGAGCTAAAGCGCACCTTGGTCACTATTCAGTTGGCCGATAGATTAGTTAAAGTGGCCCGAGGTGTGGTGGAGAACGTTATTGTTAAAGTCCATGGGTTCTATTTCCTAATGGACTTTTTCATTGTGGATATGGATATTTCTCCTAGTCTTCGCAATGCACCCATTATTTTGCGTCGCCAATTTTTGGCGACCGCCTAGGCCAACATTGATTGTGCATCTGGGTGTATGGAGATCACCCTTGGGAATGAGAAACTCAGATTGGATATTTTCAGGGCAAACAAGAACTCACATTGTGATCTTATTATGGAGGACTCAGAGGATGATGACCCTGAATTTTGTGAGAACTTCGAGCTTTCTTGTTGTGAGTCGATTGCTTACACATCCTCTATCAGGCTCATTGATTTGGTTGTTCAAGAAGAGGCAACTAAAAACTTTGATCATCCACATGGGATGACTACTTCTGATACTTTTCGCATCTTACCACTTCTTGACTTGGATTGTTTGGGGTGCTTCTTTGATCCTGGGACCCTAGATTTTGTATATTATGATGACTTTGATGAACTTCATATTTCTAACTCACTCCTGCTTGTTCAGGATGTTCAATCCGCTTGAGAGATATACGAACGGGATCTCTGATTCATGTCTACCCTAGATGGTAATACTAGACCATAAGGTAGATAGTACAAGCTCATCATTTGCTGCCTCCGTGAAGGAGGGGGACTCGAGATACCCTGTGAGACACTTGGGCACCGACCTTTAGTCACGCTCATCCTCATTCAAACCCCATGGTCGTAATGCTGCAAGATTTGAACTCTACTCTCTTGCTGGCATAACCACTGTCGACCTCCTTATAGATGTGGGATCGATAGATATGCCTACACTTCATGATCATCAGATATACCCAATTAATTCTAACACCTTGGTGGAGAGTGTAGATTTACACAAGGTGGTTGATAGAATACATGATTCTGATCTTGGAAAATGTGGTGTGAAATTACCTAGACATCCCATGACAATATTGAAAAATGATAAATGCATTGAGGATAATGCATTGAGGATATGAACTTTCATGAGATACCATATATACTTGGGGTAAAATTTGAATTGTCCCATAATCCTATTTTAGTTGAGGAAGATGATTGGGATGAAGAATCTGATCTTAATCTTGATGAAAAAGTGATTAAATCCCATGCTTTGGAAAAGCCCATTTCTAATTTCAAGGAGAACTTAAGAGATCTTGAGCATTATTGGATTTGGAGCTTGATGAACCTACACCTTCTACCTTGACATCTTTACTTATGGATTCTGACATCGAAAACATGATGAAAGCCACTGAATTGAAAATGAAAGAACTTGAGGCTTTGTTAGACTTGGATTCCGATCTTATATCCCTTGGGGAAATGATTTTGATGGATAATGAATTTTTGCCCATTGTTTGGAAGGATTCACATCATGAATTTGGACATGAAATGGGCAATCCTTATGAGATTTTTGATCAACTGATTCTGAGTTAGGTATCTGATATGATTTTGGTGAATCAAGAAAATTAGATGAAGTGAAGATTGAGATGGACCACTAGAGTTCAATCAATACACCTACTTTATACTTGGATCCATTCCTACCTAAATCAACTCATGAAGTGGTTCACTATACCATTTTAGACTACACCACTCAGGTCCCCCTCCTTTCGTTCCACATTATTTCCAGGACCCATATGATTTTTCCCCTACTTATCACTCCACTCACACACCATCCACCCACATTCTTCGTCGCCTTTTCAAGATGCCTCCATCTTCATTTCTTCCCTACAACCAAATTCATTTATCTTTCCTCTGAAGCATCTGGATGCAGATAATTCCAAGCCCCATTTTCATATTTTTTCGATTCTTTGGGCATGGAATTCATGGACAACGGGTCTACATTTAAGGCCTGGCGAATGAAATTAAACTCCTCATTATTCTAATTGCCATTCTAAACATCATATTGACATATCCTTTTTGAGTTTACGTCCAGCTGGAGGTGCGAAACTCAGCACCTATATATAATTTCAAAAAAAACCTTTATACATAGCATATTTCTTTTTTTTTATACTTTGCATTTATAGGTATTGGATATGCTGAAAGGCTAGTGCTTAGAGTTAATCAAACCAAGAGGTTAGTAAGGAACCTTTGGCCATAAGGCCTTGTAGGCTATAGTTAGCTTAATCAGTCGAGGATGATCTTCTAGATTTGGGTTGGCCTGATTCTTGATGAATTTGGCTAGCTAAAACCAATGGTCTAGGAGTAAGAAAGTATAAGGCTTTGCTGTCCACTCTCTGGATTTGAGAACTAAGTAACCTAAGCAGTCTAAAAATTCACACACATTAGAATTGACCTTAAGGCATCTGAAACCGTGAAAACACAGATATCACTGGGATCAGATTCGTGTCCTTTTCACCTCAAGGATCTCCACGGGGCAGTTATTGAAAGGATGAAAGGTGAGCCACTCATTGAGAAAAATGAATTGGAGAATAATAAAAAACAAGTTTGGAAAAGTTCATGTTAATAAACACCTCGTTACAAATGGGTGTCGTTCCACCAAATAAAAGCATCTCGGGACACATGGATGCTATCGTTAAATAATTTAACACCTCTCTTCTCACCCCCATTAGGGGAGCACCTGTGGTTGTCCTCTCACCTCCGTTCCGGAAGCGGATCCCATTGCGATGCTATCCTGCTCTGTTCCCCTTCGTCTGGCTTTGTTCTTCTTCTTCCCATCTCTCACCACCATCTAGGGCGTTGTTGGAGCAGGTCGTCTTCCAAGCAGCCTTCGAGGAGGATTTCTCTCTTCCCTATCTTTTTACAGCTTTCCTAGCATAGATTTATATTATGCAATTAGTTGTAATAAACATTGCTCTGCTCTTATAACATGGTTGCTTCCTCTTTCTTTCTCTCTCTCTCTCAAATATTCTGCAAGTAGATTATAGTTAAATATAATTTCTCGACTTGATCTTCTGCCTTATAAAAAATACCAAAAAAATAGAAAAGCATAAAATATCAAAAACAACTAAAACAAATGCGATTTCCCAAAATCAAACATTCACCTCCCCATGTTCGACTCGGGACTCACCTGAGTTTCAGTTATTTTTATCTGATAAGTGAATTTTGCAACTATGACGACTAGGTTTTCCTTGCTCGTCAACCCCTATCATGGCATGCATGAAACGAATTTCATTTTCTGTGAAACAAGTTTCGTTGTGTTCATTAATTGATAAATAGTATGGGACCATTGGCATAATTTGGAAGGTACTTGTAAACTGATAAGTTGGAGGATAACATGAATATCTAGTAATCTTGGACTTAATAGGTGAAATTTTCAATATGGCTTGTTTCGATGATAATAAATGATATAATTATTGGGAATTAATTAAATAATCAATACGATAGTTTAGTCAGGACTTAGAGGATGGATAACTGGTTGTAGCCCACCACTCGTCGAATTTGGCTGTAGCTTTAGTCTACTAGATCGGTCCTAGGCTGGTATATGGAGTTGTTGGCTTCCCTATGACTCTTTGGTTAGGCTTAGTGGCTAATTGGGATAGTAGGATGCGTGGCTCGAGGTTTGGGAGTGGTTTCTTTCTCGGCCGATGGGTGGGTCATTGGCTGTCTTTGGTTCTACGTACATAGTGCTTGTAAGGTGACATAGAGTGGTGACTTGATGGGTATAAGTCATCTTCTCAGCCTAGAGGGGGGTTTATACCGGTCTTGTGTAGTAGGAAGTTTACATGATCATCTCGTGTTCCGAGACATTGATTGACAGAATGTGAACTATAACAATGTGGTCTTTATTGCATAAATCGGAGTTGGATAAGTAAAAATTAATAAATGGAATAACTACTGATACAAATCCCTCTTTCTTTTACTCTTGTCACTGTTGTTACTCTATTACAGTTGTTCTACTCTACTCAGTTTTTACTGACTTGCTTTTCTTGGGTTTTGTTTACTGAGCAATCAAGTGCAGCTGCTGTTGTTGATCCGTCTACTGCAGGGTCGAATCCTACTATAGGAGATGTTTTGTATTGAGCATCGAGGCTCTTTTAGTTTTGTTTCCGCTGTTAGGCTTCTTTTCCAGTATTTGGTGATTATACTAGCACTTGAGCACTCTTTACCTTTCTGCTTTGTATGTTGGATTTGATTATGTTTGTCAGCACTTTATTTTCATTTAATGCATTATGAATGAATATTTGGCTACTGTATTTTATGACTATGTGCTGGGTGACTGCGATCTTGTGGTTGAAATGTGTTGGTCGTTAGCACCTGGCAACTTGTGTTTTGTCGCTTGGTGGGACTTGGGTCATCATTAGTGATTCCATCGAAATACTTCCCCTCTAACCTCCATCGTCACCTATAAATACCCATGGACCCCTCCGATGAATGAGGTCAAGTCCCTTTCCCTCTTCTGCAACCTAAGCTCATTGTAGGCCATTCCTCTTTTCTCCGACGACCTCTCAACCCTCATTCGAAGCTTTTCTGGTGGAGAAGCTCGTCTCCCTCACCTCCTCTTCCCCTCCAAACACTGTGACAGAGCTGAGGAGCATCCACTCTCTTTTCTCGCCACTTTCGTTTCTTGCTGGAGTTGCTTCCTCAACACTTCTGATTTCTTCCAATCCAGCGATGCCTCGCCGGTGCCTCCTTCCTCCTTTCATCCAAGTAACATGTAGAATAGCCTTAGCTTGTAGTTTAGAGTAGATTAGAGTAGGTAATTAGTTAGGAGTGGGTGTAATTAGCTCCTGCTTCCTCACCTTCTCTGTCTCCGACATGGCCAATTCGACCTTGTCCAGACTTCGATTCAAGGAATTAACCTCATATCCATCTTCTCTAGCTCATTATGACACATTTCCATCTTCCCTCTTTGATTAATCACGTGATTCAAAATGCCCAAATCCATAGCTCATTGGAGCTTTGTTGTCTACGATAGAGTTCCTCTGACTTGTTCACCCCTCATTGGTCCTTCATTCACCTTCTCTACAACTTTGGGACCATTTCCCCTAACATAATTTGAAGATTCATCTATTCTTTTGATTTAGCGAACTCAAACTTTCTTTTGAGTTAATTTGACCTATACAGTTCACCAAGCATTTAGAGAGTTAATTGAGTGATTCATGAGGTTGCTGAAGACCTTAGGAAACCTTTGAGCTGGTTTTGACAGTGTTCATGATGATCTGTGCTCTGTTGATCAAATCTGATGTTCACCGAAGCTCCGGTGAGCTTTAGCATTATCCAGCATGAGATACAGATCGCAGAACCCATCGAGAAGCTCCAGATTTACTATTTAGAGTGTAATGATCAATTTCTACTTTTAGATCTGCTATTTCATTGATTTAATCAATTTACTGGACTTTGTCTTCCTCAGCTCCAGCAGAGCTGGGGAGGTTGACTTGGTTCATCTCAAGGATCTGTGATAGATCAGAGAACATCCTCAAGTCTCAGGAAATCTTGATCAAGACTTAAATTTGGGATTGAATCTCTGGTCAAGTCTTAGGAAATCTTGATGAAGACTTAAATTTGGGATTGAATCTCTGGTTTGGTCTATCAACCAAATACCTTTTGTTTCTCAGGCGGAAAGCCTGGAGCTTGATCTTCTAGGTATTAAAATGGGATTTTTGAGGTTGGTATGAGTTCCTGTTATTCCTAGTCAATTCTGGTAGGTTAATTGAGTGGGAATCATTCTATTATTTGAAGTCAACTCTTGAGCTCTATCTGGTCAAACTAAGGCAGTTTTAGAGCTTTAAGCTTCAGAATTTGGTTTTAAGGACATTCCTGAGATCCTTAGTTTGTTACGAATTGATTAGGATTGATTTGAGGTTGTTTTAATGAGGATTTAGCTGAGATTAATTTCCTGTATATTTTGGGTTCAATTTGAGCTTCTGAGGGTCTCATAGGGTTTCATATGAATTTTAGAGCTTAAATTAACCCAAATCAATCAGCATTAGTCTTCTGAACTTATTTAGATCCTTTTTAGAGGATCTATTCTATCTGTTAAGCTAGATGACTTTCTTTTTCTCTTGTTCTGATCTTTAGATTGAGGCTTTGAAGTTCTTTGAGCTTCTAAAGCTCTAAACTTCCATTTTCTCTACTCCAGTCAATGCGGAATCGATGAAGGCACAGGGTGAGATCTTTAAGATCAAGTGCGAGAGAGATTAAATGAGGGTATTAGGTTCTGTAGTTTCGAGCTCTATTGCTAGTCAACCATGGCAAGTGGCTGACTTTGAGGCTCGACTCAGAGAAGCTCATGCGTTCCAAATGATGGATTGAAGGATGCAATCAGAAGTTGTATATTAGTTCTTTCGAGCTAGGTGATTAATCTGTCAGGAGATGCTGAGATGTGATTGAAATCAAGAGAGCAATCAAGCGTTGGAGCACAGGTGAATGCTGAAAGAGAAGGGATTTGGTTAGTCCCACATCCTCTATTGAGGAGCTATTATTGCCATATAAAATGAATCATACTGCATACCCCACCGAGCAACTACGGCATAGGCTGCGTGCATTGCGAGCATTCGTGGTCCTGCAGAACCTTTGACATGATTTGACCTTGACTGTGATGTGGCTCTGCGGAGCAGCCTTTAGGTGGCAGATGGTGACATGTGGCCTAATAGTGGTACCAATCTGGCCATCCTGTCCATTGATCCAGCGAAAACCCATGTGTCTTTTTAGAGCACTAAGTGTTAAACACTTCGTTAAATTTCAGAAGGCCTTATGCGTAGTTGTAGAGGTTGTTAAGCCTAAGTTGTTAACGAGAAAAGGCCTTATATGTGAAATAACACTTGTGGATTAATGTTATAAAACAAAAATTTTTTAGTAATATTTCTTTTCCCATTCAATGTATAATCTTTTTAGCTCATTATGGAATGATTTCTATGTTTTTAATGTTTATTTTTATGCAATTATTCATGTGGTTAATATATTGTAATTAATTTGGTTATTAATTAGGTACTTATGCTAAGTATATAGTTAAGTATTAAGGTTAACTTATACTCTAATTAAGTGCTTAAGTTAATAGTATAGTAACTAAGTGGTAACTAGGTAAGTTAATTAAGTTAAAGTAACTTAAGTATAAAGTAAACTATGAAGTTATAGTAAGTATAAGTGTATAGTAATTAGTATTTATAGTAGTAATTAAATAATCTATATAAGTATTATAGTAATAAGTTAAGTATATAATAGTTAGTTAATTATAGTAGTTAAGAAAAAGGAATAACTTAAAAATAATTGGTGAATAAAAATGCTTATTTAGCCTCCTAGCGAATGATTTGGACTCAACCAATAAAAATTTATAAAATATGTGAACTAAGCTCACTTTACTATGACTTAATAATGACATATTAACAAAGTGAGATAGTTTAACATCAATTCCTCTATCCTTCCAGGCCTTCGGGATTGGTTTAGGCACTGAGAGGACTTACTAGGATTGAGAGAAAGAAATTAGGACTTAGGCAGATTAACAGGTGTGTGTTCTAAAGAGTTACCGATATGCTTCATCGCCATAGTGAAAAGCCATGATTCAATGACTGAATCAAATGGTACAAAGAGCTCTATTGGACTAATTGAAGTATCCAATTGATGGATTGGACTAAGCTGGAGGTGTTGAGAAAATCTGAGCATCCAAATTGGAGGTGATTTGGAGAAGATTCAAAAACTGCTACGGATGCCTGCGTGTGTTGAAGAGAGGGGGACACTCTTTAGTCCCACCTTAGAAAGAGGAGCGCGTGTTTGAAGGCGCATATAAGCAACTGCATTCGTAAGTCACTCAAGTGACTATGATGCCTTCAAGTGTGATGAGCATTTGATACCCCTTGAGCATATATTGTATATTTTGATCCTATGGCCCATGAGGGGCAGCCTGCGGGCGTGATGCTATGAGATTATGACACATGGCCACTGATGTAACTGTGGTCTGGCTCATCTGAGTCGTTTATTCAGTTTGGGGTGTGCCACATGTCCAAACCTTTTAGAGTAAAAAGAATGAGATGCTTTGTTGTGCCTTTGCCCTATGTAGAGAAAAAGTCAAGTGTTGAGAAGGCTTAGTTAAATTTGTTAAGGCATTGGCTTTAACTATTAGGGAATGCTTGAGATTAAATGGAAATTGATAAGCAAATATTTCGTGTGAGAAAAATGATTTAAAGTTGTGTTGTAGAAAATTCACTATCAAATAATTTACCAAAACTCTAGTGAGTCTCGAGTTGAACACGGGGAGGCTACATTCAATTTTTGGATATTTGCATTTATTATTATTATTATTTTGGTGTTTATGGTATTTTTTTTTTATTTTTTTTATATTTTTAGAAGGCAAGAGATCAGGTCGAAATATTTAGCTAATCTATTTGCAAAATAAGAGAGAGAAAAAGAAAGAGAGAGAAATTACTTCGATCATCACCCTGACCATATCTATATGGTCAGATTTTCAATCTAAAGCCTAGAAAGATGTCGCTCTATCTGTTAGCCTTTAAAATAAGAAAATCAATATACAATTTGTACAAATTAATTTGAATGCATGATGATGCATGTTATGCAATATTTGTAATGCTGGATGCTTCTATGGACCTAGGAACATGCATAAATAGGCAATTTAAGCTACATAGATGTGTACACATCACACTCCCATACCTTTCTTTTGCTAGTCCCTAGCAAAACTAAGTTGCATGCTATTTATAAACAGAATTAGGATCAAATTACTTAGGTGATAGTTACTTATCAACCATAGAAAATTTCAACTAAGGATTTAAAGTACAAAGGCACAGCAGCGCCCAGATGCCTGACAAAATGCAGACCACCTAAGTTCTTGCTTTATTCAAAAGCAATACATTTTTGTTTCTTGTTCTTTTTTTCTATTTTTTTTTTTGGATTTATGAATTTAGAGTTTTGGGATAGCTTTCTGTGGCTACCCAACCCACCTAAGACTCGAAAAGAACTTTAAGTTCTAAGCATCTTAATGTGAAAAAGTGATAGACTCACTAATCGACAATTAGAACGGACTTTAGGTTTCTACAACTCTAGGTGACCCTTAAAAAATTCTTCCTAAAGGTGTATCTATTCGATCTGTAGCTTTTTTTCTACTTTTATTTTCATGGGATCAACACAAGAGCGAACCCAGTGTATATCTCCTCGATTATTCAACTTCCTCGATTTTTCGTAAGTGTTATGAATTATTTGTGCATTTTGTGATTTGGGTTTTGGACAACTGGCCAATTGGATGTCAAACCCATAGTAACCTGCCAGCTATACTCATGCGGTTAAGTGTGATTTATTTATATTTTTCTTCTTTTCTTTTCTTTTATTATTATTATTATTTTAAAAGTAGGTGATTTCCCTGATCTAAGATTTACCTAAGGGTAACAGTCAAAGAGAATTGGTCATGTGGTTGGGCTTTGGACAACCAGCCAATGGGGCATCAAACCCATGACAACTTGCCAGCCATACTACCCTAGAAGTTCATTAGCTACCTAATTTCTGCTAAAATCGTCGAGAAGTGAGTCCGTGCAAAGTGTCCAGATGCTTAGATTATTAGTCCCCTCAAATAAGAGTGTAGGTTGATAAGTCGTGCACTTATCAGGCCAACTTATTAACCAATTAGAAACAAATTAAAGATGGCAAGGACTCGAGAAAAAGGTTCACATTTTAATGGATACCCGGGATGATTAAGCCAGAAAACTTAAAGAGTGTAAGTGTTCAGGTCCTATTGTATCATTTCCCAAGGTTGAAAAATTGTAATGCCTAAGTTTTCTTTTCGTAATTGAAACTTTTTTTGTATAAATAAAGTAAAAGGAATAAAATAATTCAGAAATGAATCCATCCCCCCAGGCTTAGCTTATATAATGTCCTCATTGTAAATTAAAAGCATAACAAAGGGCAGAATAAGCAAAATATCACCTACGTTCCACGATGCTTTGGTCAACTCTGAAACAGACTATACAAATGCTGAGTTTAGTGCCATTAACTAGGCGGGTTCTAGCCAAAAATAGTTAGATCAAGGTCAAGGTAACCTTGTTTGAGATGGGTTCCAGAATAACACGGTCAACATAAGGTTTGAGTCGTTCGTTGACCTTGAAAGAATTACTCTTCTTAAGTCCAGAGATTTCAATGGCTTCACTTGAAAATACCTGATCAATAATGAACGGGCCATTCCACTTGGACCTAAGCTTGCCGGGAAAGAGCTTAAGGCGAGAGTCAGAGCTAGACCTTCTGGTTCGGCTCAAAGCTGTTGTGGGAAATCATCTGGTCATGAAGAGCTTTGATCCTTGCCTTATAGATCTTAGCATTCTCATAGGCATCATTTCTAAGTTCTTCTAATTCAGATAGTTGGAGTTTCCTTATCTTCCCGGCTAAGTCTAAGTCAAAATTACATTTTTTTATTGCCCAAATTGCCCGGTGTTCAATTTCTATGGGAAGATGGGATGCCTTGCCATACACCAGATGGAACAGAGACATGCCGATAGGTGTCTTGTACGTTGTATGGTAGACCCAAAGAGCATCATCAAGCTTTTGAGTCCAGTCTTTCCTATCAGGCCTAACCGTCTTTTGCAAGATGTTCTTGATCTCTTGATTAGAGAACTCAGCTTGTCCGTTCGTCTGGGGGTGGTAATGTGTAGAAATTCGGTGATTCACCTTGTATTTAGTCAGTAAATTTCTAAACTGGGCATTAGTGAAATGAGTGTCACCATCATTGATGATGGCTTTCAGAATCCCAAATCAGCTAAAGATATTCTTCTTTACAAAGTCGATGACTACCTTGTGGTTATTGGTTTAGGTGGAAATAGCCTCAATCCATTTGGACACGTAATCTACATTAGCCGGAATATACTTGTGTCCAAATGGAAGGGTACCATGAAGTCGATGCCCTAAACATCAAAGATTTCAATGGGAAGGATCAGGTTTAGGGGTATCATATCTCTCTTGGCTATGCTCCTGAGTTCTTGGCATTAAGAACATGACATCGAGAAATCCTAGGCTTCTTTGAATAAAGAAGGCCAATAAAACCTAGACTGCAAAATCTTTACAACCGTCTTTTTCCTGGAAAAATGTTCACCACACATAGATGCATGGTAAAACTCAAGTATGCTCTGGAACTCATTTTCTAGGACACATCGGCAAATAATTTGATCAGACCCAATGCGGTACAGCTTAGGATCATCCTAAAAGTAATATTTGGCCTTGGATACAAGTCTATACCATTGTTACTTAGTCCAGTCTTGGGGGACTTGACCAATGGCCAAATAGTTGACAATGTCCGTAAACTAAGGAGTTTGGATACCCGAGATTGTAAGGATAGTCTCGTCCGAAAAGGAGTCGGTAATCGGAATATCCGAACGAGGAGAATCAATTAGGATTCTTGAAAGATGATCCACTACAACATTTTGTGCTTCGGCTTGTCTTTAATTTGAAGATCAAATTCTTGAAGCTAGAAGATCCATCGAATGAACTAGGGTTTGGCATCCTTTTTAGCTAAGAGATGTCTTAGGGCCGAGTGGTCATTATAGATTATAATATGAGATCCTAAGAGATAATCCTTGAATTTCTCTAGAGCACAAACTACAACTAGTAATTCTTTTTCCATGAAAGTATAGTTCCTCTGGGCTTCATCCAGAGTCTTACTAGCATAGTAAATGACAGATGGTGATGAGCTCATATTTGTGGACTAATTAGCTACGTAAATGCTTAGACTTTAGATTAATAATAACATATACGTAGTATGCATTAAGATGTAAATAATGTAGTTTATATATATTTGATTGTATGCATTATATTCTTATATAAATTATTTAGCATTCATTAGAATTTAAGTAGGCTAGTTATTATTTAGTTTGCATGCATACATTACATGCATTGTTTAAAAAGAAATAAGATTTAAACATTCTTTTGGGCTTTGTATATAAATAAGTCAATCTTTTCTTTAATTTATTTATTCCTTTTTTCTATGTAGGGAAATTCTTACGATCGACACCACACCACCAGCTGCGAGCATTCACCCTCCATGAAAAGTGGATTTGGACCCTTCAATGCTTACGCTCCATTTCAAATCCAAGCAGTTGCAGATACACAAGAGAGCAGGAGTCGGCCATGCTGGGGAGGCCTCCACCCTACTCCAACATTGTGTAGAGAGTTCAAGATCTCACCTACTCTCACCGCCAGCCTCAACCGTGTGCACAAGTTCACATCACCACGGCTAGGTGAGGTGACAGACCGCTGCGCTACCATTGACTTGTGTAGCTCACCGTGAGCGTGTGCTTGAAGGCCACACAATTATCCTTTTACATCTTTTTCTTCTTCTACGTCCTCAAGGAACCCACCACCATCACCTTCGGCAGGTCGCACCTCCACGCACCACCATCTTGATCTCGTTCTCCTTCCCCCGACACTTCACCTTCTTCATCTTCAACTTCCAGAGGACTCAAATTTCACCTCCATGCCACTGCACCAGCAGTGGGCTTGATTATGCATGCCAGCCCACCTCCTCGCCGGCTAGTACCTCCTCTTACACTCCTCGTTGGTGCTTAATGCGTGCCACACGCAACCATTCGCAGGCACACCCACAGCAGCCCAGTGTGCCACCCGCTTGTAGCCCGCAGGTTGTCCATGCTTCACCACTGTGCGCCACCCACACACCGACGGACTCTAGGCTGTACCGCCTGGTCGCCATAGACCATCTCAGCCCTTGTTGTCATCGTCATCATGATTCTCTCCTCTGGCAAACATTCCCCATCCAAGCATGCTGTCAGATCAAGCTCCTCTATGTGCGAGCAAGGGAAGGATCTCTCGTGTTTCGCTATAGTAACAAGTGCTATTAAAAATTACATTCATGTGCCATTGAGGAGAGGAGATTTTTGATTTATGAATATCTTATTATGTTAATTTTATGATCATATTCTTCATCTTTCTCATAAATGCGATTCCAGCTTTATCTCGCATTGACTTTTTAATCTAAAGGGGATTTTGGCTTGATTTTTGGGGCAAGTCAATAGTGAACATTGGATTTAAATAGTAGTAAATTTTATAGGCCATTGCCTCTTTATGGATACGACCCACTCTTCTTGAGTGGTTAATTTTAATTGTTTGATGATCGATTTTCAACCACTTACATACTACTTTAATGCGTCATTTCATGTGCAAAATTTCTTCCAAAGCGAAAATCGAGTCGTCAAATGATGCCGTTGTTGGGGAGGGAATATGCCTAGCAAATTTATGCACATTTTTCTGTTCGCATTGATCTATATTTAAGGCACATTTAACTCTGATTTTCTTTTTTGATGCGAGGTACTCATATTTGGAGACAAGTTGCACTAGCCTTAGCAACGCCTGGTGGCCCTTGTTGCCACCCCATGGAGCTATTGTAGAAGTGTGATGGACCTTGATTGCATCACTAGGAGAAGGACGCGAGGACTATTTCTCTCCTTAAATGCCTTTGTGAATAGATAGAATATATAGTATATTAGATTAGCTTAGAATTAGTTTAGACTTCTTTTATTCTTTTCATTTCAGTTTGAGACCCTTGTTCTAGGGTATAGTTGAGTGGTTTGTTCCCTGACTTTCTTTTAGGCTCGTCTTGGGTAATTTTTGGGAGTCTGTTTCCATTTCTTTAGACTTAGGTTTTTATTTTTTTTCGTGGGTTGATTTTATTTTCCATTGTTTGTGCATAAGTAGGTAAAAAAAAACACGAGCTACCTACTAGAAGCTGCCTACTCCGAGGGACGACCATTTAGGATTTTAAGAGCAGTCTTTAGATTTATTTTGCATTTGCGTGCATTTCATTGTTGATCGCTGG
The DNA here is from genome assembly GCA_037157565.1 of Thalassia testudinum. Taxonomy (NCBI): domain Eukaryota; kingdom Viridiplantae; phylum Streptophyta; class Magnoliopsida; order Alismatales; family Hydrocharitaceae; genus Thalassia; species Thalassia testudinum. Next base: position 137,265,489 of record JAZHRO010000055.1, on the reverse strand, counting down.
AGGTCAGGTACGTTTTCTTGCATTCTATCTTGTTTACGCATTTGCATTTGGACTTGATTCCTAGACCACATAATTTGTCTTGAAACAATCTAATAAAGTGGTCACATTAAAGCTTATGAAAAGGACTAACTAAAGGAGGAATACTAAAAACTAAGGACTTGAGCTAGAAACTTGTCGTGCATTTCAAAACTCAAACTCAAAATTTTATAGTGAATGCACACATGCATGATTGTGCACTAAAGCGTGCATTTAGACACTCTTAGGTTTTTGAGTTGCTAGGAAAGAACCCTCCTTCTGTTGGATTTCAAAGTGTTTGAAACTCAAGATCAAAGGTTTTGTAACTCCAAGTAGGGGGATATCCTGTCATGAATTTTTGAGGGTAGTTAAGAAGCACAACTTCAAAGGAAGGCTTAGGCCTACTTGTATCCCTCGATCTTCCATCCTTGGAGTACTCTACCATTTGAACTTGAGGGAAGAGCACTTAAGTTCCAACTAGGTCTTTTAGGCATTCCGTAGGTTGATAATAGGCGCGTAAATTGATTGAACAAATTATATTGTCACCTACAATTTGACTTAAAACCAAATGCCTAAATTGGTAAAGACCTAATTTGACCACCACTCTTTGATTGAACTAAAAGGAGTGGACTAATTGCCTAAGAGGCGCCTAAATTGCCTAAATTGATTGAACTAAAAAGTCCTTTGATTTGTGTTTGTATTAAGAATTTGACTTGGGTGAGTTTGAATGGACCAGTTTGACCACCACTCTTTCACTTCTTGCCCACACCCTTACCCCGTTCTGCGATGGTCTATTCCTGGATGGACAAAATGACAACCAATGGGATCCTTTTTACTCCTACTATAGGAGTATTGGTTTGATTAAACCCCATCTCGGTGAGCAGAATCTCGGAGCGGGAAATGCCTTGTCTGATACCTCATATACCATAGAAATACCCAAGCCACCCTCCTTGAATGATGTTAATGGTTGGACAGAAACTCCTAGGTATTATACCCTTGAGCCTGACTTCTTTCCTGAAAATAGTGATGACTTCTCTACCTTGAAGATGGAAATACAGAAAATGCAAGATGAAATGATCGAATTATTAGGAGAATCTTCGAGAGTAGGCCAACAAGAAAACCAAGACATTAGCCACCCAACCTACACCCTTGAGGATGACTTCCACCCCTCTATGCTAGATGCATCTCCCGTGGGAGAGTCACGCCCTAAGTTGGAGGGGGATTTTGGGGAGTATGTATAGGAGAATAGCTACTTTTCGAGGGTTGATTTTGAAATTTCCTCGCTAGATGGCACTTCATTGAGAGGTTTATGCCTTAAGTGGGAAGAGGATATGTATGAAAGTAGCTATGCATTGGATGAAGAAAGGTGACTACCCGAGGATGACATTGAGGTTAAGTGCCCAATTGAGCTATATTAGAGTCAAAAGAAGGGAATGATGGTACCTTTAGAAGACCTTGACCCAGATGATAGCATTTTTCTGACATTTGATGAATTGGGTCAAGGCCAAGTTGTTAATCCTAACCTCCCTTCTAATGATGATCATGAGATGGAACTCCAACCTACCCTTAGGGAACTTGACCTTGGAGAAATTCACATATCTAAGGAGTCTGCTGTTACCAGTGAGAACCTTTTACCCCAGATGGATTGCCTTAGGGGATCTGTCGAGTTTAGACGATTCTAGACCTCGTGTACATGATGAATTGTATGATGAGGAGAATAATGAATTATGTGAGGAACCTGCACTTAGGATTTGGAGTGACACTAAGGGTAAATATGTCGTCTTTGAGGAGTTAGGACCCGAGGATGTCACGAAGCTGATCAAATCAGGTTTCCTTAGCACACCCATTGATGATATCTCTCCTCATGATGAAATAATGGAAAACGGGGAAGCAACTTTTGAGATTTATGTGGATTCACATATAGACTCCGAGGAGGATTTGAGTAAAGAACAAGAACCTGGGGATGACATTAATAGGATAATCCCTAGATCTATTGCTTCCAACTTGCCTTCATACGATTGGGAGTTACCCTCTGATTTGCCTATGTCTAAGGGCGAAAATTTGACTCCATGTGCAGAAATGATCACTAATGAAGCACAGTGTAGATACTTATGTTATTACAAGGGATGTGATTGAGGAATTAGAAAGGTTGCTAGGAATGGATACTAAGTCGATTAGACCAAATCTTGATCTTATGGCCATCTCGTAGCCTCGAAACTTGGACACCCTAGACGATCCTTGGATTAGGAAACTGCTCACTTTTGTTCTGACCGAGGGGCTTAGCGAAATAATATTCTTGTAATGGGGTTCCGGGTATGGATTGATGCTTTCTATGGTTAGACCATTACCTTAGGGGTTTATCTCTATACTATTCCTTCCCCATTCCTTGTGGAGGATCCTTGTCATCCTTTCCTTACCCCTTTAGAGGTCGTTATTCCCGCTTATCATTTAGAACCTCCTTCAGTGGCCTGGGAAGATTTTATTCCCATCTTGGTTGGGCGAGCATTTGCTATTGGGATTCATTATCAGCTCGCCAACATCCTAGGTTACCTATTTTTTAGGCCAGTGTTACTTCGCTCATTTTTAAGGCCTATTTTTGCGATCCTTGAACTTGTAGGTTTTTTTGGCTACTTGGCTGCCAACAAAATAACAGCAATTCAACTTTGACCCAGGTAATACCCTTCTATGCAATGGGGACATTGCAGATTTTTGGCATGGAGGGGGTGTACTTAGCGGATATACATAGTATATATACATAATTTCATACATCCGCATAACGTTGCATAGCATGCATTTGCATCGAAAAAAAAAATTGCATTGAGCTTAACTGGTTGGGCCCTGCATTATTAGGCATAAGACCAGGACTTTAGGTTAGACTAAGTTAACTCTAGCTTTAAGACCCTTAGGGTCCTTTTTGGACTTAAAACTTGAGTAGGGGTTAAGTTATGGACCATTCAACATGAGGTTGAGAAAGAAAGGTTAGGGATTGAGTTAAAGGCCGGGTAGTACCTGATGTCTTTTTCTACCTTTTGGTTTACGGGTCCTCGTAACCTAAGCATCCACATTTCACACACACTTGGTCTTGTGTAAATAGTGATCACCTTTCTTGAAAAAAAATTGGTTCTCTTCATTATGACTAAGGAGAAGCTTGAAAACACAATTTGATTGGACGAGCTCCTGTCGCATGAGAGGTGGAGTATATACTTAACTTGATGCGATGATAACACGTCAACTCCTCGGTGCTTCTCTTAGGATATCCATCCTATTGCGGGCATGTAAGCGCATTGTGCGGTTTAGGTACCATGGGCGACTCTATTTTGAAGTGTCGATTGCCACAGGCCTGAATTTGATTAAGAAATTCATGGATGATACTATCTTGAAGTGTCAATTGCTAGGAGTTCTTAGGGTTGCTATGAGCGATGCTATCTCGAAGCATTGAAAGCCAGACACCCTTCGAGATTGGTGGTGGGGACAATGAATCCGACATAGACCATATTGATAGTTGATCCAAGGTTAGACTTAGAGGAATCAAACAAAAAAATATATATATTACAAAAAAAATCTTTCTTACTTTCTTTCTAGATTGACAATCATACCAACCTCAAATAAATAAGATCAATGCACATGCACGGATGCTTTAAACTTTGGGACCAATAAACCGTTGGATAGAGTTAGAAATCAAGGAAACCTATGCCTGCAACTTGTCCTTAGCCGACTTAGTTCGTAACTTAGCAACTACTTAGGTACCTTATGATCTAGGGTTAGATAGTTCAACTTGATTTCTGTGAAAAGGTCAATTGAGTTAGCATAGATAACTTGGAGTGCTACATCATGCTTGAATTTGCTAGGGATTAGAAAAATTAGGCATGTGGGTATTTGATGAGTCTATATTTGTAGGCTAATTAGCTACTTAAATGCCTAGATTTTAGATTAATAATAACATATACATAGCATGCATTAAGATGTAAATAATGTAGTTTATATATATTTTCTTGTATGCATTACATTCATATATAAATTATTTAGCATGCATTAGATTTTAAGTAGGCTAGTTATTATTTAGTTTGCACGCATACATTACATGCATTGTTTAAAAAGAAATAAGATTTAAACATTCTTTTGGGCTTTGTATATATATAAGCCAATTTTTTCTTTAATTTATTTATTCTCTTTTTTCTATGCAGGGAAATTCTTGTGATCGACACCACACCACCAGCTGCGAGCATTCATCCTTCGTCAAAAGTGGATCTGGAGCCTTCAATGCTCACGCTCCATTTCAAATCCAAGTAGTTGCAGCTACAAAGAAGAGTGGGAGTCTGCCATGCTGGGGAGGCCTCCACCGCACTCCAACACCGTGCAGAGAGTTCAAGTTCTCACCTGCTCCACCGCCGACCTCAATTGTGTGTACAAGTTCACACCACCACGGGTAGGCGGGATGACAGACCGCTGCGCCACTAGTGACTTGTGCAGCCATTGTGAGTGTACCTGAAGGCCACGTAGTTATCCTTCATCTCCTTTTTCTTCTTCTACGTCCCCAAGGAACCCACCACCACCACCTCCACCTCCAGTAGGCCACACCTCTATGCTCACAACACCTCCACGCAGCACCATCTTCACCTCCTCCTTCCCCTGACACTTCACCTTCTTCAACCACCAGAGGGCTCAAATTTCACTTCCACACCACCACACCAGCAGCAGGCCTGATTGTGCACGCCAACCCACCTCCTCTTCAGCCAGCACCTCTGCTCGCACTCCTCGTCGACGCTCAACACATGCCATGCGCAACCGTTTGTGCGTACACCCACAATAGCCCAACGTGTCACCCACATGCAACCTATAGGTTGTCGATGCTTCACCGCTGCATGCCATCCACACACCAGCGGACTCCAGGCCACGTTGCCCGGCTGCCACATACCACCTTAAGCCTCGTCGTCATCGTCATCGTCATCGTGATCATCTCCTCCGGCAAACCTTCCTCGTCCAAGCACACCACTGACCGATGCTCCTCTATATGCGAGCAAGGGGAAGGATCTCCCCTATTTCACTACAGGAACAAGTGCTATTAAAAATTACATTCATGTGTCATTGAGGAGGGGATTTTTGATTTATGAATATCTTATTATGTTGATTTTATGATCATATCCTTCATCTTTCTCATAAATGTGATTTCAACTTTATCTCTCATTGATTTCTTAATCTAAAGGGAATTTTGGCTTGATATTTAGGGAAGTCAATAGTGAACATTGGATTTAAATAGTAGTATATTTTAATAGGCCATTGCCTCCTTGTGGATGAGTTGCTCTTCTCAAGTGGTTAATTTTAATTATTTTGATGCTTGGTTTTCCACCACTTACATACTAGTTCAACGCGTCATTTCATGTGTAAAGTTTCCTTCAAAGAGAATCGAGTCATTAGATGGTTTTCTATCAATTTTCTGACCCAAGAGAGCCCTGACTGCGTAAACAAAAATGTCGATCATAATCCCAAATAGGGTTGTCCAGACCAGTGGTTGCAACACCTAGCACAAGTGACTACTGCTTTAAGTAAATCAAATATCTTGTGGCATGATTCGTCAAACTTGAATGACTTGTCTTTGGCCAGAAGATTACTCGAGGGTCAAGCAACCTTTGAGAATTCCTCGATGAACATTTGATAAAAGCCTACACGACCAAGGAATGATCGTATTTGCTTAACAGATGTAGGTGGGGGGAGTTTAGAGATAGTATCCACCTTAGCTTTGTCAATTTCAATTCCTCGATTAAAGATTACATGACCCAAGATGATGCCTTTTTGTGTCATGAAGTAACTCTTTTCCTAGCTAAGGACCAATCGCATTTGGATACATCTATTAAGGATTAATTCCAAGTTAGCCAAGAAAGACTTGAAAGAATCTCCAAAAATAGAGAAATCATCCATGAATACTTAAAGATAATCTCCTACCATGTCAAGAAGATGGTTAGTATGATCATTTGAAAAGTCGCAGGTGCATTACAAAGTCCAAAAGTCATCCTATGGAATGCAAATGTTTCGTAGGGATAGGTGAAAGTTGTCTTCTCCTAGTTCTCGAGATGGATAGAGACTTGGCTATATCCGGAAAAATCATCCAGGAAACAGAAATACTTTTGCCCAGCTAACCTCTCAAGGATTTGATTGATGAAAGGCAATGGAAAATGATCCTTTTTTGTGGCTATTTTTGCTTCATGTAATCAATACAGACTCTCCAAGAGGAAGCTGAACGGGTCCTGATTGATTCCCTTTTTCGTTAGTCACTAGGGTTATCCCCACTTTCTTGGGAATAATTTGTACGAGGCTAACCTAGGGACTATCTGAGATCAGGTATATAATTCCTGCATCGAGCCACTTGATTTTCTTTTTGACAACTTCTCGCATATTAGAGTTTAATCTCCTCTGCATCTGGCGAGAAGGGAGAGATCCATCTTTCATATAAATGCGATGATTATAATAAGGTGGCTCGATCCCCCTAAGGTCATGGATGGTCCAACCAATTACCTCTTTATGTGCCTTAAGGACCTTAGTTTATTTCAATTCTTGCTCCTTAATTAATTTTGCACTGGTAATCATAGGGAGCGTCTTCTTAGGTTTAAAGAACTCGTTTTTCAAATTGCCAGGCAATGGTTTTAGCTTAAGTTGGGGTGGGCTCAAAATAGAAGGTTGGGAGGATACTGATGAAGACTCATCAGGACAGTTCAGAGGAAGAGGTAATAAAATCAATAACCTTTTCGTGGTGTGGCCGGTCTGCCACGGAGGGTTGTGGGTTAAGCTCATTGGTGTGGGTAGAATCCTCGAGAACATTGAAAGTCATACATGTTTCAACATCATGATCAGTATCCTCAAGTTCCTCGATATATCCACAATTCTCAAACTTATTAATCGCCTTAAAAATATCAAGTGTTAGTTTTCTATCTTCAATGGCGATTTCCATTCTGCTGCTTTCACGGTTTATATTGGCCTTAGTGGTAGCTAGGAATGGATGCCCCAGAATGATGAGTGTGTTTCTTAATTCTTCAGGTACATTTATGTCAAGGATGAGGAAATATACAAGTAAAAATCCTTGACCTTGAAGATAACATCCTCAATAGCACCTTTTGGGTTGGTGACCAAATGGCCCGCTAACTATAGTATTACTAAGGTTGACCTAAGTTCACCCAACCCAAACATTTCATATAGAGAGTCGGGATTAAGTTAATAGATGCACCTAGATCCAAGAGTACCTGGTCAAAAGTGTAATTCCCAATGACACATGAAATCAAGGGGGCACCTAGATTTCTCTTTTTCTGAGGAAGGTGCTGTAGGATAACAAAATTAGCTTGCTTGGAGAGTATCACCTTCCTCGGGATAAGCTCTTTCGGTTTATGCATTTGAGTGCATAAATCTTTCAGGAACTTAGCATATGTCGGGATATGCCTAATAACATCAAGGAGTGGGATGTTGATTTCTACATTCTTGAATATATTCAGGAGCTCCTCGTTGTTGTCTACAAGTTTCTTATTCTTGGGTTTCGGTATGGCTTCAGGAAATGGGATATGAGTAGGATCATTAACTTTAGGTTCCTGAGCCATACTATCTTCTTCGATTTTCTCCTTTTTTTCCTCAAGCTAACCAAGGTTATTGAGTTTGCAGACGCATACGAGTTTGGGTCTTGGGGAGGGTTATGAAAGATCGGAGGGGCTTAACTAGCCAAATATCCAGGATTAGAAGAGGAAGGACCTTACTCAACCGCCTGAGCATATGCGTGTGGGTCTCTCTGATTCCCATACCCCTCGGCTCAATTGCCCTGATTTTGTCTATTTCAAGGGTTGGGTACAAGTTGAGATGATAGAGATCCAGGTTGTCGGGTGTTGGCAATGAGCTTGGATTGCAAGTTGTCTAGCGATGTTTTCATTTGTTGCATAAGCTGGAGCATAGATCCTTGAATCTCTACCATCTATCGTTGCAGATCAGCCTGCCTTGCGGGTTGTCAGGCATTCCAAGCTGGCTGACTGACTTGGTTTAGGGTTAGCTGGGTATATACATGACCCTGACCCATTGGTCTCTGAGGTGCATAAGTGCTGGGTCTCATCTAGGTTGGTTATCGTTAGTTTTCTAGGAGAAGTTAGGGTGATTTCTCCAACCTAAATTATAGGAGTTAGAATATGGGTTGGATCTAGCATTCTCTGGACAGCATACACATCCTCATAAGGTGAGGATGGAGGGAAAGAAGAATCAGAGAAATTGGGATTAAAGGCCCCAGTTCAGAACCTGTGGGGTTCTGAGAAGTGCTGTTTCATAGGTTAAGCTGTCTTTGGTTGATTTATGAACTCTCATCCTGTGGGAGCTTGTAAAGAATGGAACCTCAAATTCTGGGATTGAGTGGATTTAAAAGTGTTTCTAGAATTTCCATCCATTCACTCATCCATTCTTTTAGCAACCAGCTCCATCTTATTAAGTTTATTAGAAATCAATTCCATATCAAATAAATGAGTCTGGACCTCATTAGCATTTGATCTGGGTCGTTGAGACTGGTTGAAGGTTTCCATGGAGGTATGATTTGTAGAATTCTTGCTCATTTCCTTAAACAAGTCATGTGCATTGTCTGCATCCTTATTGAGGAAATTGCCTTCACAAGAAGCGTCTACGTGATTACGGAGTTGATCTGTCAATCTGTGATAGAAAATATGAACAAGTTGCCATTTTGGTACATTGTGGTGTGGATACTTCTGTAGTAGACCTGGAATCGCTCCCAGAAACCATGAAGTGGTTCCCCTAGTTGCTAGACGAAATTAGTAATCATCCGTTGCAGAGCATTAGTAAGCCCAATAGGGAAAAATTTCTTCAAGAAGGTTGATTTAAGCTCATTCCATGTATTTATTGGCCTCCCAATTTTTTGATAGCAATGCGTGGCCTTATCCCTGAGAGTGGGGGAAAACCCTCATGATCATTTGGTCCTTGTCCACATTTCACACTTTGGTGGTCTGGACCAAAGTGGTCAAGTCCTCCAAATGCTGAAATAGGTCTTTGAAGCCAAGCCCATGAAAATGTTTTATCAGGCTTAATACATGGGGCTTGATTTTTATGTCTCTAGTAGGAATTAGAACATTGAGATGTTCTCCATAATTTGAAGGATGGTAAAAATCTTTCAAGGGCTTAGCGCTCTGACCATTCATGTGCTGGAACCATTCTTGCGTCTGCTGCAATTGTTCCAATTGCCTCTGAATCAACTCCTGTTGGTTCGGAGGTCGGGGAGGTGGTTGGTCAGCCATGGCATCTGCTTGACTGTAACTCAACCTATGCCTCCTTGAATGGCCTAATGCTCCTTCCAATCAGGGGCACAATGACCTTCCAAGCATGCACTGGAAGGAAATTGAAACGACGAAAGAGTGGAGCCCTGCAACATAAAAATACAGGTTTGTCCTTACGTTGGGTGGCCGAAGGACCTATTCTCCAACGTATACTCTAACCACAACACGAAATTTGTATTGTCCTTAATCTAGAAGGTAGTTTTGTTGGGTCGACGAAGTAGGGGGGGCGTGTCCCGAAGGCACCTAATTATGCCAAATCCCTGCATACTTAAGTCGTTTGACAATCAGGCCCCCCAACTTAGCACCTTCCAGAACAAGCAGACGTCACAAATTCGAGCTACGATCTGAGGAATACCTTGAAACAGACTGATGAATCCTAAGGCCAATGTCTACTTAATTTTAAGTTAAGGCCTAGGATAATAGTGCTTTCAGAATGTAATGGGTCCTTAAAAATGGGTTGTGCCCTTAATAATTGATTAAATATGTGTGTTCGTGTGCAATCAATGATTTTCAAGCAAGATTATTAAAGATGCAGTGAATTTTAGGGTTCATATCTTACTTAGTAGCTTTTAGGGTTTAAATTTAGGTTGATTCAGACAAGTTTAGAAGGCACACCAAGTTTTGAAAGCACTGGTGATGGTATGTTCCTTTAAAATTCAAAATAATGTGGAGTGCTCGGTTCTTGACCTAAAAATTTAACTCTAAGGAGCAAGCTACTAGATGGATCGGGTTTATATTAAGTGGTGCAGCCTAAACAGTTCAGTCAATTGGCCTTTTGCACTATTGAATTGAGGCACAAAGAATGATTAGCCTATTCTGATTTCTACTTCTTTATGTTGTGTGTTCACGTGCATTGGTTCCTCAGGTCGAAATCTTGATTGAGTACTAAGATCAGAGAGGCAGTGCACCTGGAATTTATGGGTGTATATAGTGTGTATGTTTGATCAAGTCCTACAATCAAATTATAATTTTTTTTTATACGAGGGTGAGGTGAGGTGGCAATCAAACACTCGGATCTATCCTAGGGTTTATAAAAGCACCTAGGTTGATTCAAGTTTGAGTTATTTAGGTGATGGAATGGAATCTAGGTGGTTGGAAAGTGTGGGAGTACTTACAACTGTCTTCAACTTCACTTTACTCCGATCTACAGCTCTTAGATCTCCTTGATAGGATACCTACAAGACAATAGAAGAGAGAAGATAGATAATAGAAGTACAAGAATAATGTGGAAAAGAATTGTGATTCGTTGCCTCCTCGGCAACAGCATCAAAATGATAAGCGAATATTTCATGCGAGAAAATTGATTTAAAATCGTTGCGTTGCAGAAAATTTGCTATCAAATAATTTACTGAAACTGTGGTGAGTCCTAGGTCGAATACAGGAAGGCTACGTTCGATTTTTGGAAATCGGCATTTATATATTTTTGGTGTTTTTCTGTTTTTCTATTTTTTTGTCTTTTTATAAGGCAAGAGATCAGGTCGAAATATCTAGCTAATTTACTTGCAAAATAAGAGAGAGAGAGAAACAGAGAGAAATTACTTCTATGTCTAAACAAAGGTTTATTATATATTATTCATTACAAAACTACTGCAAGAAATTGAAATCTACTCTAGAAAATAGTAAAAAGATAGGGGAAGAGATTATCCTCCTTGATGATTACTTGGAGGATGAGTCGGTTGAACGATGCTTGGAGGAAGAGGAACAGAGATGGAGGGCGAAGTTGGATGAATCGAGGGTGAGGCAAGATGTCGTCGCGGGATCCGCTTTCGGAATATAGGCGACAAGACAGTAGGTGAGTGCTTCGTGAATGGGATGAGAAGTGGGAGAAAATATTTGTTTTTACTCTAGCGGAGCTTCCCGTAGCTTGGGATTACTACAGTGAGCTTTAGAACACTTGTTCTTTGCTCTTAAGAGGGGAGAAGAGAAGGAAGGGATGAAGGTGAAGGGGGGTGTAGGGGCCCTTTTATAGGTGAGGTTTGGGGGCAAAAAGGTCATTTTAAGGCCTTGAAATTAATGGCTGGGCCTTTAATGATGCATGCAGCCATTGAAGGAAAAGGTGGTTGTTGGCACACATGGAATAAGGGCCTTCGGATCTTCATTGCACAGCTTAGATCATGCGCGTGACGTGCATTTGATCGCGCGTGCGACCATTTTAGCTGTTTGAGCATGAGGAAGGACGACCGTTCGTAGCCGTTCGATTGTGATTGTACGACTGAGATCGTACCCCTACCGCACCTTTAGAAGGTGTTGAGCAAGTGTTATCACGCACGTTCAAATCACGCAGCTTCGAGCGTGCCACGTAGCCACTTCATCTATCGTCTGATCGCACTTTGATGGCCCAATATCGCCTGATGTCTTTCTTCGTGGATTGAATCCAGGCTCTAAGACTCAAATGTGCATCACTCGCTCCATTGTAGTGCCTTATCCGTTGTGCCAAGGCTTGAAAAGGCCGTGGATAGAGTTTTGTGCTCTCGCACTCTCAGACGTTGGGTGAAGATCCAACGGTATAGATTGCATGATTTTTTACCATCAGAGAGTGAGGCGTGGATGCATCTCAGCCATTAGATTGAAATCCAATGGCTAGGATATGATAAAGCTAGATGAGGGGAGGGCAGCTGTGGCTTGTGGGCGATTGGGATGGTGCCACATGGCACCATTTGAGCTGTCCATTTTCTTTTACTCATAGGTGGTGCCACGGATGTCAGATCGAATCGATTTTCATGTTGTTGGGTTGTGATCGTCGATTCAAATCCATTTGTGTAGTTGGATTTGTTGTCTGAGCTACATATTTTCACCACCTTGTCCTTGGCCTTTGATCTTCTGTGGCTTGTACAAGATGCTATGGTTGTCGGATCAGGACGATTTTGAAGGCACTGGACTTCGATCATCACCCTAACTATATCTGTACGGTCAGATCTTCAATTTGAAGCCTAGAAACATGTCGTGCTGTCCCTTAGTCATTAAATAAGGAAATTAATATACAATTTACACAAATTAATCTGAATGCATGATGATGCATGTTATGCAATATTTATAATGCTGGATGTGTCTATGGACCTAGGGACATGCATAAATAGGTAATTTAAGTCACATAGATGTGCACATATCATAAAGAAAGAGCTTATGTTCTAAACAACATTTTGTAGCATGTAATGGATATAATCTTTTCATTTCTTTTATGCATGTTATTCTTTTGAATTTATTGATAAGTCTAATGCTTAATTTTGGCAATTAATTCATGTGATTAACATATTCTAATTATATGCTTAACTAAGTAATTAGCATAATTATATAGCTTAGGTTCTTAATTAAGATAAGAGTACTAAGTTAATTAAGTAGGTAAGCTATTTAAGTTTAGTTATAACTCAGTCGAAGAAGTGTAAGTTAACTAAACCATAGGTTAAGTAGTTAGTAAATTAACTATGTTAAGTACTATATTAAGTTATATGTATATTAATTAAGTTAAGTAATTAAGTTTAGTAGTAGATTATATTAACTTATAAGTAGTTTAATTAATAATCTATGTAGTTAAGTTATATTAAGTGCTAATTAAGTAATTGAGTAATAAATAATAGTAAGTTCTAGAAGTAGTAATTTAACTAAGTAATTAAGTTTTAGTTATTAATAATAGATCTTTAGTATTAGAATATAGAAATAAATTCAAAAATCAATGGTGAATTTTGCTAATTAAGCTTTCCAGTAAATGACCTGGACTCAAAATCAATATAAATTATAAAATATGTTAATTATCTTGCTCACTATACTACGACACAAAAAACACTTCTTAATAATGCAAGGTAGTTCACCATTAATAATAATTTCTTAATGGTGTTGATGGGAAACATTTGAAATGAGGTGTCGTCTTGTGCCAGAGTGTGGCCAGTGTCCTTGTAAATCTTTTGATATGATTGATAATAAAAATGGACATCTACTGCAACCTATAGTGGTCCTTTCTTTTCATCAAAAGAATAATCCAAGGTAGTTCACCTTCATATTTTTGGTACCATTGACGTAGAGGCAACTTGCATTAATTATTCATCGTTATAATTTTTATTATTAAATTATGCATTTACTTTGTATTCTTTATTCTAACTTAAGGTTTTTGTCTTCTTTTAGGAGATTCATCCGAGAGACCCCTAAGCTGAGAGAGGGCACTGATTTCCCGATTTCTTTTTTCATTCTTTGTTAGATGTTTCTTACTCTTTCTGCTTAGGCAGTTTCCTGCTCTCTTGTCTATTGCATTTAGTTAGAGATATTAAAAAATTACCAAAAAAATACATCTCTTCTGACTAGCAGCTGTATTTCCTAGGCATCAATTCTAGGGTTGCATCTTTCCTGCTAGATATCATTCTATTTTTCTTGCATCGGAGATTGATGGAGACAAGTATACTTTTAGTGCTTTAGCTCTTGTCATACTTTGCATAAGCAAGACCATTATCTGTTTGAATAAGATTTAAAAAGTGAGTCATTTTATCTTTCTTTTCCTAAGAAGACATTTTATAAAGAGGAATTCTTAAGAACTCGTGACTATTTATTTTGCGAACTTGTGTGCGGGTTTCTATCGCATATTTGTTGCATGCCATTGTACAAACAGTGCAATCACTTAGGTTACACGAGTCTTTCCTTTTACCTCTCTGATGTATACACATTTATTTAACATAAAATGCCTATTTATGCTTATTCTTAGACTTGTAGATGCATTCAGCATTATAAATAATGCATAACATCCATGATATTGAATTTAGATTAAATTATGTAAATTTTATATTAATTTTCTCATTTATTTGGCCAGGAAACACGATAATACTTTGGGCCTCAGATTTAAAATCTAACCGTACGGATATGATCAATGTGACGACCAAAGTCTAACGCCTCCGAAATCTCCTCGATTGGACCTTCGTAGCATCATCCACAATCCATAGGAGATCAACGACCATGGGACAATGTGATCTGAATCGGGCTTTAAATGACAAATCCGACCACACGGTTAGGTTCAGGGCTATGATCGCAGTCCAACAATGCGGAAATCACCTTGATGGACATTTGTGGTGTCCCTTACGATCAATTGAAGATGGACAATCATGGTGGCACCATCTGACTCTATCACAGCCACCCAAAGCCCCTAGTAGCGCCCGTAGCCCTTCCTCCTCTGGATAATCAATCTTGATCGTTGGATTCACAGCAACGACTGAGATGAATCCCCTTGCATGTCCTTATGTATTCAAAGGGACACATGCTTATGCATTGCCAACTGTTGGATGCTCATCCAATGGGAGAAATCAAGCCACGTTGCTTGCCCCTCCATATCCATAACCTCGCGATCTCAACCATCGATGCATGATCTAAAGGCCAACATCTCTCCTTGGCCACAATAGCCTGGTGGTGCGAAGGCCACCTTAGGAAGTAACTGTTGCGAGATCAAGCCACGATTTGTGAAGCCCCTTGGCGCATGTGAGGGAGAAATTCGGTCGTCTGATCTCGAAGGGATGCTCTAGATGAAGCCATGCCAGCACCTCATTGCTCCTCATAGGCTTAGTGCACGTGAGAGGTGCGATTGGCATCGTTGGATCTCGATCAAGCAGACGAGGCGAGGTATACGTGGTGCCACAGATTCACCCAAGTGCGATAACGCATGATTCGATGCACGGTTCTTGTAATATGAAGGGCACGATGGAGCGTTCATGGCCCTTCATGGATCCAACAACCCCCGCTCCTCTGTGCCTCGCTAGCTGCCTCGTTAGCACATATGCGCACAGTTGTGCATTTACTGTGTGCACGGGACACGCTTGATGTTGCGCCTGCGCATGAATGCGTTGCCTTTCGTGGCGAAATGATTTGCCACACATTCTATCTATACCCCCTACGCCCCCTATTCTCAAACCATCCCTTCCTACTCTCTCCTCTCCCTCTCTAGAGCTCAAGAAACCATCTTGAGTGAGTCCTAAGCCCGAGATTCTCCGCTGGAGAAAAATAAAAATAATTTTCCCACTTTTGCATCCCTGTTCGTGGAGCACCTACGGTCATCCTCTCACTAGCATTTCGGAAGTAGATCCAACAACGGCAATGCCCTACCTCATCCTATCTTCGTCCAAGCTCCATCCTCCTTCCTCCGACTCCGTCCTAGCTTCTTCCAGGCGTCATTTGAGCAGCTCAACCCCCAAGCAGCTGTCGAGGGGGAATCTTCACTCTCTTCTATCTTTTTATCGCTTTCATAGTTAGATTTTTATTCTGCATAGTAATTTCTTGTAGTAAACATTTGATGCATTTATCCAGAGTAATTTTATCTCTCTCTCTCACTTTATTTATCTGTTAAGTAGAGTAGACTAGTTAGCTTAGCCTAGAATTGTTCCACTTGCTATCCTCTTAATATAAAATCATAAAAAAATTACAAAGGAAAAAATATCAAAAATAAATAAAACCAACATGGATTTCCTTTAAATCAAACATTGCTCCCTGCGTTCGACTCAGGACTTACTGTCTTGGTTATAAATATTATCTGATACGTCAAAATTTCCTATAAAAACACGATGATGTGGGTTTCTCTCTCCTAAAACCCTAAACCTTGATTTTCTTCGCATGAATTTATCGGTTATCATTTTGGCATCGTTGTTGGGGAGGCAATGGAATTTGATTTTCTTTTCTGCATTTGCTTGCACTTTCCTAACTTTTAGCTCACTTCTCTCCTTTCTTTCTGTGATTGTAGGTACCCTTCTGAGGCGAGCTGATGCAGTAAGATTGGAGAAAAGTACAATTGAAGGTTTTGTAAGTATCCCTATTCACCACCCATTAGATTTCCTTTCACTACCTAAATAATTCAAACATAAACCAACTTAAGAGCTCGAATAAACCGTAGGTCAGATTTGGCTACTTGTCACCTCCACCCCTATCACCCACCTATATAAGAAAAATACAAAAAAAAAATCTTTAATTGTGGGATTTACCTGAAATATACACACATTTAAACTCACAATTCTCAACTTAAGGCATACTATTACTTTGATTCTGCCACTTAATCAGGATCTAACTTGTGGAGTTGATACACTATAACTCAACACACAAATAAGTGAGTCGAAATTTGAATATGCTAATTAGTCTATGTGCCTAAACAAATTCATTCAATAGCTTGCCCCTTAGGATTCAATTTCTAGGTCAAAACCAGGCATTTCATTTTATTTTTGAGTTTAAGAGAATATACTTATACCAGTGCTTTCAAAATTTTGTTTGCCTTACTAAACTTGATTGAACATACCTAAATTTCCTAAAAGTTACTAAGTAAGATTTGAACATTAAAATCTACCTCATCCTAAATAATCTTACTTAAAAACACCTAGTTCTACACGCACACACATTGAAATTGGTCATTAGGGGAATGACTCATTTAAGGGCCCATCACATTCAAAAAGCACTATTATCCCATGCCTTAATTAAAATCGAGTAGACAATGGCCCTATGATTCACTGAGTCCATTTTGGGGTATTCTCCAGATTGCATTCTAAATTAGTGACATCTGCCTTTTCTAGAAGGTGCTAAGTTGGGGGTCCTGATTGTCAAACGACTTAAGCGAGTAGGGGTTTGGCACAATTAGTGGCCCTCAAGACACGCTCCTCCTGCTACATCGGTCCAACTTAACTAGCTTTTAGATTAAAGACAACATCAAATTCATTTTGTGGTTAGGGTTTATTCTTGGTATATAGGTTGTTAGGCTACCCAACTTATAGAAAGATCTGAATTTTTTGTGCTGTAGGGCTCCAATTTCCTATCCTTCCGACTTCCTTCCGGTGCATGGTTGGTAGTTCATTGAATCTTAGATTGGAAGGATCGTTAGACCATTCGCGGAGGTGTAGGTTGAGCTGCATGTAAATCTGGGACTAGGAGAGGGGTGAGATTTGTGTGATACGAAATAATGCGGAAATATAAATGAACAATTTCATAAATGTAATCACACAAGAACACAAAGGATTTTTAGGTGGAAATCTAAATCCGAGTAAAAACCACCACCCAAACCTCTCAGTCTAGGATTTTCCAATCGACCTAGTCGATCAAATCCGCTAATGAACTACTTAAATGAGGGTAGTTCATGCTTCTTACAATCACGCTACTTTGAACCAAGGCTAGCGTAACTCAAACCCTTCTTCACGAGGAGTATTTTGTCTCGTGATGGAGACGTGAATTCGCAAAGTAAATACCCAACCAAAAAAAGTCGGATATGGGTTTGACATCCTCCAATTTTGATCCAATGTCTATTTATTAGATGTCGGACACATCTACGGATGTCTGGAAAAGGTATTAATACAATAATTAGATAATCCTCGAAGATAATGTTCTAATAGGCCAACGATCCTCTTATTGGATGTCTGACAAGGTCATCAGATGTCTTCTAAGATGTCTATACTATAGGCTGGACATCTAAAGGTAATGATTAGAGAACATCAAATCCATCTTAAGTGTTTAGACGTTTGTACAAACTATCAGACGTGTTAAAGTCCATAATCAGATGTCTGAGGTTAGTATCGAACGTCTGATAAGGCTGTTTGAAGCCTAGTTTGGTTTTCTAAGTTTTCTATGAAATGCTTAAGTGTTTGTCTAAGAGTCTTAATGTAGGAATAGTGTTCCTAGAACTAAGGTAAGATACTTTAGGTTATTTAACAATGAATTTAAGAAAGGTAAAGAGCAAAACAAATATAGAGTACAAATACAAAGACAAAAAGACATCGATCCTATTCTTCTTGTTTTCAAGCTCTTACTTTAAGTGATGCTTCCATCTCTCTTCTCCTCCATCAAGCTCCTCCAATTTGTCATGGATACGAGCTTGAGCTCTTCTAGACTTGTCTCCATTTGCATTATTCACTATTAGAAAAAGTTGTTTTCCCATCAATTATATGCCGTAGAGTTTGGAAGCGACATCAAAAATATTTTTGTCGTCGCTTATTTATATAAGTGATGGTAAATACATCATTAAAACTAACCCCCCAATCTCTTGCAAAAAACAATATGTAATAAATATTTGCCGTCGTTTATTGTAAAGAGCAACGGCAAAATGTGGATAAAATTTACCCGTGGAGGCCGCCAAAATTTGGGCGTGAGTTTGGAATTAATTTAGACAATTGCTATCGCTTTCTAATATAACCAATGGCAAAGGTCAGTCCATCTAAACTCACGTAGGGCTCTCTTCCCACATTTCGCACAAACCCTCGTCCCGCAAAGTTCTCGTTGTCGCCCCCCCTTGTCGCACCCCTCCTCGATTGTTGACCGTCGTCATCGATTGTCGCTCGCTCGTCTTCCCCCTCCTCAGGTAACTCCTCGCCGCCCTCTGCCTCCTCTTCGTCTTCCTCCTCCTCCACGCCCCCTCCTCTTCCTCCTCCCCGCCACCCTCCTTCTAGCACACCCTCCTTGCCACCTTCTTGTTCCTCCTCATCGTCTTCCTCTTCCTCCTCCCCGTTGCCCTCCTGCCAGCACGTCCTCCGCCTTGTTTCTGGTGCACACTTATCAGAAAATATGAGTGTGCATGTACACTTTTGTCACAATAAAATAATAATAAATAAAAAATCAATTTCTGATGGCAATAGCAATAAATGTAATAACTAATTGAAGTTAAAACAAAGCGTTTGCTCTCTCTCCTTTTCGTGAGAGAGAGAGAGCATCGGTGGGGCTTTTACATGTAAGGGAGGCTGGCGAAGACGAGATCGATCCGATGGAGGTTGCGGCGTCAACGAAAATGACCGGAGGCGGTCGGCAGACGGAGAAGAATGTCGGAGGAGGCACGCCTGTGGGGCAGGGTGTTGGAGTGCTGTGTGGTGCCTGCGGCTGTGAAGCGCTTGCAGAGGGGGGGCTCCCTGCAGATGGCGCGTGCCTGCGGGTGCGGTAGGAGGGCGTGTGGACGAGGGAACAGGCGCGCTGCAGTGCGGTTGCGAAGGCAGGTGCTGGAGAAGGGTGCGCTTACGGGAGTAGGCAAGGTGGAGCGGGCGCTTGGTGGCGAGGGTGGTGCGATGCAGCGCCTGCGGGCGTTTGCAGGGGCGCGGGTGAGGCGAGGGCGGTGCGCCTACAGCGTTGGAGGAAGCGTTGGTGGTGCAGGTGCGTGAGTGGGCTGGCGGTGCAGGTGCACACAAAGTGGTAGCGAGCGCCTGCGGGCGCTGGAGAAGGGCGCGCTGCAGTGAGCGCTTGGCGTTCTTGGTGCAGTGGTGCACCTGAAGGCGGTGGAGGCTGAGGTGGGTCTGCAGAGATGAGCAGTGGAAGATCTGGTGATGGCGCTGGAAGGGAGGATGCGGTTGCAGGTGCGGCCTGGCAGGGGCGTTGGCTGGAAATGCTGGCGGGAGAGCACGATGGGCAGTGTGCGCACTGTCACTGCACACACTGTGGCATGGGAAAGACGACGGTGAAGCTCGCTCAAGCCATGGTGCACTCTGGATCCACAATGTAGGTAGAGATCATGGTGGAGAGGAGCGAGGAGCTCCTCGCAGGGGGAAGATGCCGATCCCCTCTCCTTTCTCTGCCTTTTTAACTCCTCTCCTTTGCGTGTGCGTGAGTTAAGGGATTTTCAAATCCCTTAGCTATTTCTGGCCTCGTTTGTTGAGGGAGGTCGGCGGGAGATCAGATAAATGTGCGGGAGGAGTTGCGACTGGTCGGATATGTGTTGGGGAAATTATCCCCCCTCCTTCCTCTTTCCGAATATTATTCCTGTAATCATAAAAACGTAAATCATTATATATTAAGTTATAGAATACTATAAAATAGATGTAAACTTAAGTCATGATGAATGCAAACATTCTGTAACTTAATGTAGTTATTAATAAACCTAAACGGTACGATTAAAGTTAGGCATAATATTAATCCATTAAAATGGATTCATCAAATACCTCCATGCCTAAGATTTGCTGGTCCCTTTCAAAAATGAAAAATAGTAGAAGTAATCAGAAGATTTCTTCTTTTCTTATTTCAAAACTTTAGAGATCTAGACAAATGTGACGTGATAATAGCCTAAGTAATAGATTCAAGTGAAAAAGTTAATTCGTATTGGAAGTTCATACTTTACCCTTGGTAAATATTGCTGTCGGGATAGGCAACTATTTCCCTCGGGGATAAAGCAGAGGATAATCTGTAATTTGACCTCGGCATTTGGCTTAGATAGGAGATATTGAGTTGAATGGATTTGTACTTGGTGGCACACACTCATCTGGTGCTACATGTAGTCTAGTACTACAGACTCTAGATTTCTAGATTATTAGACAAGTCAACTCAGAGAGGTTATACAACTGTGCTCTCTTGATGTTCTTGGACACTTCCTCTTCTTTTTCTTTCTGAGATCACAAATCTCGTCAGATTTAGAAATTATATTCATTGTTTGGTGGCCTCACATGGCATCCACATTTTGATTAAAGTCGTAATAACTCTACAACTAAGTTAGAGTCCTCAACCAGTATTCGGGCGATCAGAAATACTAGAAGATAGGTATGGGTCATATTTGGTGGAATGCGATAGGTGTTCTGTTGCCTTAGAAATAATGTTATATTATAAACTTGGACTTTTTTTTGTAATATAACTATTTCTTTTTCTTCTTTCTGTTTCTTTTTTTTCTTCTTGTCTTCCTTTTTTCTTTTTTATTTATTTTTTTAATATTATTTCTTATTTTTATTTCTTTTTCAATCAATACAACACGATACAGATTTTTATTTACGAGGTATTATTAGGGATGATGATGGTCAAGAGGAAGTTGTGTGTCTTATTTGGTGGAAGTGCCTTTTCTTGGTACCGGGAAGGAATGGATAAGACAGACGTATTTATGACCTTTGACACTATTACACTCTTTCAGCCGAGGACTCTATGAAGGACGGTTGTAACCATCCACCATAGTTATAGCTTTATGAAGACTCAATCTCTGTGTATCTGCCTTATTTGGTGACTCAGGAATTCACATAAAGTACGTACACAGGAATAGAAAGTGAAAACTACACCTAACTCTGAAGTATCATCATCTAATTATCTAAAACTTAAAAATCCTTGCACTAGACTTAGCGTACCAGTAATCTCTCTACATTCTTCTCACAAATATGAGGTGGATCTATTAGAAGATGGTATACCTGACTCCTTATGAACTGTCCAAGGGTTCAGTGGACTTACAAATGCTTATTTATTTTTCTCAAGGATCCATTACCAAGTCTACGTGCATGAGAAATAAATATACTGGATTCTAAACTTAAGAAATAATTCGGGAAGAAAAACCTCCAATGACAAATGTATTTTGCTAGGGACTAATCCATTCAACTCAAGAAAACAAAAATATATATATACATATTTATATGCTAATCTAAATGTATGAATACTTCTTAAAATGCAAATGCACTCTCCCATGCCTAAATTCTACAATGTCCCCATTGTAAAGTTAAAATAGGAGAAAGGAAAAGCATCACCTGACGACTGTGTTATTCTGATCGTTGGGTTGCCTTACAACAAGCGTTGCATTTTCTATCAGCAGCCAGACTTAGAAGGAACCTATAAGTCTGGTTTCAAGCAGACAAGGTTAGGCCCTAAAAATATGCGTAACAGTGTAGGCCTAGAAGATAGGTAGCCACGGATGTTGGCGAGCTGATGATGCAACGTAATACCAAATGCTCGCCAGAAGATATGAAAGCAAAGAACCTCGTTGGCTACCTTGGGAGGTGTAGGAATAATAAACGGAATATGAAAAGGGACCTCCCGAAACGGAATAAGTGGAGGATAATAAGGATCCTCCAGAGCAGGATAGGTTTTAAAAGATATACGCATTATTAGTTCAAACTTTTGAATGGCGAGAGTAAAAGTACAAGCATCAATTTACACTCGCCATTCTACCCGAGGATGTATTGGCCTAATATGTTCTCTAGAAATAATGTACATGAGCAAAGATCTGAGCCAAGGATCGGTTAGGGAGTATAAGGGTTGTTTGTAGTGTTAGAAGGTAATGGTTAAGTTCAATGAGGGCTTAGTTGGTGTTAGGTCAAATTCCAACAATGATTCAGATTATGTACACTCCCTTACAGTTGTAGACAACTTCACGTTATCCTGCCTAGCATTAATGATCGGAGTCATATTTGAATCAAGGGTAGATTCTAAATTACAACTTTTTGATGGCAGGGTCAAAATGTAAGAATCATTATCATTCAACTCATCCCTAGATTGTTCTCTCAAATATTTGTTGGGGTATATATGTGATTCATTAGGAGTTGGATCAGTATCCTCAATTATTTCTAAAGGAGGATCAATCTTAATTTTTTGGAGCAAGCCTATATCATTGAATTCGTTATTCTCGGGGTATAGATCTTCAATTGACGTGTTTTGTCCCCGAGAGTCTCCCATAGACTTCTCATTATTTTGTTTGTCCTCTAATATCAACTTTTGTTTTGATGGAGGATGACTCTCAAAAGAAGGGAGGAATCTGGATTTAATTATATTATTTCTATCTTCTGGAGGTAAATCCTCAAATGATAAATAATTCCCCTGTGATTCACTCCAGATTTTCCATTCAGGTTCCTCTATTGGAGCATCCCCATCTTCTGAAATAGACTCTTCATATCCCTGAGACCAAAATTGATCATCCTCTATTCCCTTAGGGTCACCTTCATTGGGAGCATTTAAATCTTCAGGATGCTGAATGATAGGTGTTGATTCCCTAAGTGGAGGGTCAGGAGTAGGCTCATTAAGAGTAGAATGAGATTCCATCAAATAATCAAGAGGGGAAGTGATAGGAACAATATAACCTTGACCCAGGTTGGTAGGGGTAAGGAGAATACTGTCATTGGGGTCAAGGTCCTCAAGAGGTACCATCTTCCCTTGCTTTTGACTCAAATATAGTTCAGGTGGATAATCACGATGATCGATGTCCTTTAGTGGCCGTGTCTCATTGGGAGAGTCTAAGTGATAGCTACATGAAATTGGATTCCTATTGTCATTAGGTTCCTCAGAATTATTTTCATGATTATGATCGTATGAGTAGGGATCAGGACTATTGGGAAGCGTGTAGTTAAGTTGTCTTATTTCTTCATTTAACTGTTGACTATTCTCAACATCTCCCATTGATTCCATCATTTCCTTTTGCTATTTTTGCATTTCTTTCATAAAAGAAGAGAGGCTACTATTATCAGGTTGGGGAGGATAGTCAATTTCAGGCTCTGGTTGCCTAGGGGTATCGGTCCAACCTCGATACGGAAAATCATGAAGGGTGGGAGGTTTGGGTGTTTGCATGGAAATAGGGATTTCAGGGTTTGGAAATCCCGCTCCTAGGCTCTGCTTAAAAGTGGGAGTTATCAAGTCAGTACTTCCAGGATAAGAATAAGAATGATTCCATGAATCGTCAATGTACCCATCAAAGGATGGATACGCTTGGGGCATGGGATCTTGATTAAAAGATGGGAAGTATTGACTCTGATAATCTGAATGATAGGAGTAAGGGTAATCTATTTCTTTAAGCAAAACAATTTTAACTCTCTTAGGATTTAGCAAAATTCAGAATATAAGCAGAAACTTTCTAGAGAGTTCTACTATCAGAGCAAATGCAAATTCAGTGGGATCTTATTTTTAGTAGATTAAAAGTCAGAATTAATTATTCAATTGGTGGCCAAACAAGTTTTGTAAAAAATTACGCTTCTTAGGTCAACTTTCGCTGGTGCCTATAATCTACTCGCAAGGGATGGAAGTCTTGAATCGAGCTCACACATGAGGAATTGAAGTAACTTGGTGGATAGGTTTGTTGATTTTCGACTAACTTCGCTTGTGATGCAAAAGAGGGGAGGTAGAAATTTATTTAGTGACCTTATGTATGAGGTGCACAGTGTCTAAAGTGTGCAAACATATGATCGTGTTTTGATTTTTGAAATTTTGCAAACAAGATCTTCTTGCACACAATTTTCAGTTACCGATTTTAAAGTCCAACTTCTTAACAGTCTCAATTTTTAAAGTGACCACTGAATTAATTTGATTCAAGCACTTTAGTGGTCTTAGATTTAGGTTCAATGCATATGCATGACAGGTAATTGATGTTCAAGAAAAGACGTACCTTACTCCAGCTGTCTTCATGTAATGTATGCAATGCAGTGCAATAAAAATAAATTAGATGCTGCTCATTCAGTCCTGGATGGTTGTTCTATAGATATGCAGCTTCTAGAAGGCAGTTCATTTTTTTTTAATAATAATAATAAACAGGCCTAATCTAATTAACTAATCGAAATGCAGTTCACATAATTCTATAATCTAAATAAATGGGAACACGTTCCCAAAAATATGCTCACGCATACAAGAGCGATAAGAAATAAAGTGGCACTGGGAACACGTTCCAAAAAATACCTGATAAGGGTCCAAAAGACAGAAATTAAATTCTAATGTCTAACTAAATTTGACTAAGACCTACTGACTAAATCAGAAATAAGCTTCTCCGTAAGCTTATGTGCGTGGGATCAAGGCCCACGTGTTCCTGTTTCTGGCTTCCAGGTAGTGTCAAGGTCCATCAAAAAGATCGTCTCCACCGTGCGCGTCGTTTAGGGTCAATGTCGTCGCTTTGCTGCACCTGTCGCTGTGACAGATTTCTCGCACAATAATAAAAATGATCAGATGATTGTGCAACTCAGAATATTCAAAAAAAATAATGTGAATCTATTGTGTCTGTTGCCTTCACGGCAACGGTGCCAATTTGACGAGTCGATTTTCTACTTTGCGTTGCAGTATTTAAGTGGTGGAAAAATCGACTAATCAATGATACAAATAACCATTTAAAGAAAAGCGGGTCGTGTTCACAGGGAGGCAATTATGCAATAAACTCTCGATTATTTTATATTCTTTCGGTTAAGTGCGAAATCCCTATTCAAATTCGATATAAAATGTAATGAAAAGAAGATTCATAATAACTCAAAAAGATAAGGATATATGTGCAGTTTTTTCTCACTGAAATCTTCAATAAATATATGATGATTTTGTGTAATTTTCAATTGTCATATACTAGAGAGAATTGGTGCACGTGTTGATCCCAAAACCAATCTTGAAACAGGTGAATATCATTAACGTGCAGTTATCAGAAAATATGAGTGTGCATGTGCAATTTTGTTACAATAAAATAATAATAAATCAAAACTCAATTTCTGATGGCAATGGCAATATTGTAATAACTAATTGAAGTCAACAAAGCATTTGCTCTGTCTCCTCGTGAGAGAGAGAGCATCGGTGGGGCTTTCACACGCAAGGGAGGTTGGCGAAGATGAGGTCGATCTGATGGAGGTTGCGGCGTCGACGAAGATGACCGAAGGCGACCGGCAGGCGGAGGAGAAGAACGTCGGAGGAGGCGCACCTGTGGGGTAGTGTGGCTGTGTAGGGCGGTGCGGTGCCTGCGGTTGTGAAGCGCCTGCGGAGGGGGGGCTTGTTGTAGATGGCGTGTGCCTGTGGGTGCGGCAGGAGGGCGCGTGGACGAGGGAATAGGCGCGCTGCAGTGCGGCTGGAGGGTGCTGGCGTGCGGTTGTGAAGGCGGGCGCTGGAGAAGGGCGTGCTTGTGGGAGCGGGCAAGGTGGAGCGGGCGCCTGGTGGCGAGGGCGGTGTGGTGCAGCGCTTGCGGGCGTCTGCAGGGGCGCGGGTGAGGCGAGGGCGGTGCGCCTGCAGCGTTGGAGGGAAGCGCTGGTGGTGCGGGTGCGTGAGCGGGCTGGCGGTGCAGGTGCACACAAAGTGGCAGCGAGCGCCTGTGAGCGCTGGAGAAGGGTGCGCTGTAGTGAGCGCTTGGCGTTCTTGGTGTAGTGGTGCGCCTGAAGGCGGTGGAGGCTGAGGTGGGTCTGCAGAGATGAGCGGTGGAAGATCTGGTGATGGCGTTGGAAGGGAGGATGCGGTTGCGGGCGCGGCCTGGCAGGGGCGCTGGCTGGAAACGCTGGTTGGAGAGCGCGGTGGGCGGTGTGTGCACTGTCACTGCACACACCGCGGCAGGGGAAAGACGACGGTGAAGCTCGCTCAAGCCGTGGTGCACTCTGGATCCACAGTGTAGGTAGAGATCATGGTGGAGAGGAGCGAGCAGATCCTCGCAGGGGGAAGATGCCGATTCCCTCCTTTCTCCACCTCCTCTTTAACTCCTCTCCTTTGCACGTGCGTGAGTTAAGGGATTTTCAAATCCCTTAGCTATTTCTGGCCTCGTTTGTTGAGGGAGGGCGGCGGGAGATCAGACAAATGTGCGGGAGGAGTTGCGGTTGGTTGGATATGTGTTGGGGAAATTATCCTCCCACCTTTCCTCTTTCCAAATATTATTCCTGTAATCATAAAAACGTACATCATTAGATATTGAGTTATAGAATACTATAAAATAGATGTAAACTTAAATCATGATGAATGTAAATATTTTATAACTTAATGTAGTTATTAACAAACTTAAACGGTACGATTAAAGTTACTTAGGTGTAATATTAATCTATTAAAATGGATTCATCAAGAACCAAATGAAAAGATGGGAAAATTATGCGAGGATGCTTCAAAAAACCCTTTCTGCATGCCAAAGGTATTGCCATTTTCCATTGCTTGCTTGAAACAGTTATGTGGGGACAAAATGATGCTTTAATTAGTGTCATCGAGATGAGATTCTAAAAAAAATTATGCCTGAAATACATTACTTTCGACGTGGGAAAACACAAATAATCTTGCCGCTACATCACTAGTTTTCTAAAAGTAAAAGTACAATACTTGTTAGTTTACATTAGTAGAAGTATAGTACTTGCTTTTCTTTAATATTTGTCAGGGTTTTTCCATTTTCTAAACATTTAATTGTGTCCTCTAAGAGCACAAGTGAACTGCTACTCTGATTCAGCATCCAGAAACCTTGAACTTTTTTATGAACTTCGCATGATCTTTGTACAAGTCAGTTCATGCTCTGATCAATTTCAGTTTTCTAGGACCACAGGGGATCCAAAGAAACTAAAGAGACGAGGCCACTAAAGGGAATTCTTCGGTTAAGAGTGAAGTGTCTGTTTCCAAAATCAATTTCACGAGGCTTGATTCTCCTGACGAGAAAAAGAGAAGGGGGTCTCCACCTAGTTCAGCTTCAGTTGTGGATATTTCCTCACTAGAAGGTTTTCCAAAGTTAGAGATTATTGTTGGGGACCCTATAAAATTTGGAAATACAAAATCAACTGAGATGGCACCGAGTACTGAGAATAATGCTTTGGGCCTGTACAAGCCTAAGGTTTCGACGTGGGGAGTCTTTCCACGGCCTGAAAATATCTCCAAAACTGAAGTATATTTGCACTTGATTGACATAGTGCCATGGAACCCCCTGGCCTTTTTGATCATGTCTGGCATTTCGATTTTGCAGTACAAAAATTGCTTTATGATTTCAGGTTATATGTTATTTTTAGGAACTCAGTTACATATGATGGAAGTGAATTTCTTTTCAGAATTCATTAACAACGTAGATCAAGCTGCACTTCAATAAGCAATTCATCCTAAAGTGATTATTGTTTAGAAAAAACTTGAAAATTTAGTCGTACCACTCTTTATAAAAGATTGTCAGAATTTGGAATTATTTTGACATGGTCATGCTGAAAGCAATCAATTCTAGCTTTCTCATCCATAGATTATTGATAAGAAATAAGTGATTTATTCATGCTGAAGACATTCTGTTCCATGTTATCGTGTTCCTTCTGGTTAACAGTTGATTGTCTCATGGACATAAGTTGCATGAAGATTGATGTTTCATGAAGCTGTTTATCTTTCTTAAATGTCTATTCTGTGTTAAATGTTTGTAATGCATTATAACTTTTAGGCACATGTATTTAGGAGTTATGAGCATGGTTTTCCTTAAATACATATGCATATCAAGTCTAACAACCTGATATTCTGCCAATATAGTTCGTTTTATAATGTCGTAGTGGGATATGTAGATATTAGCCATAATTGTTTTCACAAATCTGTGGGATGGCTTTAGAGACAATCCTAGATGTTACAATGTAGAGATCGAGAGAAACCTATATATAGAAGTAGCATCTTAGATCTTTTTTTTTTCTTACTAAGAGACCTTTGTTGTCAATTTTTGCAATAATCAATGGTATTAAAAGGTAATTATTTTTACAAAGGTGAGTATTTGTATTGCTTATTACAAAAGGTGATGGCAAAAATATAAAATTGTGCTTTTGCATAAAATGTCGCTTATTTACGAAAGTGAGCAAAACTTTTTATCGTCGATCAAAGCGATGGTGTTGGCATTTAAATGGTAAAACTCGAAAAACAATGCATTAATGCATGAAAAAAAGCAACAAATCTCATCGCTTATTGTATAAATGATGGAAAAATAAATTGTCGTTGGTCGTAAATCGACGGTAAAAGATTCAATCCGTTCGTTGGATGAATGATAATTTGACGTTGGATTTTTTTTACAATTGACGGAAAAATGAAATAGTGTTGCTATGTATGTCATCGTTTTTTGGCATCGATTTAAACATCTTTTCCATCAGTTTCCAATTGATGGCAAATGTCAGTGTGCTGTAGTGATTTTTGAAAATTTAAATGCAAATGTAAATAAGTGTTTTGTTATTATTAAAATTAACGATCGTGGTATCTTTGCATCAACAATTTTTCCTTTTTGATGATGACAAGATCACATAGTAATTAAAAAATTCTCCCTCTTTCTTACATTATCAAAAAGGTTTAATTATTTTTAATTATTTTATCCTATACTCTTTCTTAATACATGCTCTTCTAATTTGGATTGATTTTCCCTTTTTGACATAGTAAAACATGAATACCATTCTCTTCCTTTTTGTCATAATAAGATAGCTATTTAATTTACTCTCTCTTTCTAATGGAAATATAGTTATGTTTATCTTTTAAGATCTTCCCCTTTCAAATTGAAGGAAATCTTTCTCCCCCTTATTAAAAGAGTTTAAGCACATGAAAGAGGAATGTTTTATCTATCTCTCCCTTAATGATGGACATCTATAACACATTTTGATCTTCCCCTATCTAAATATTATAAAAAATTTTCAAAAATAGGGTAAAGAATTTTACCTCACTTATCATTGCCAATGAAATGACATTTGAGGTGGATGTCAAAACTGATGGGGCTCTCATCCAAAGTGTAGAGGTCTGAGCATCGGTGTCGGTCTCCAATCAAATGGTTGACACAAGACGGTTCGAACACTTACCGATTGCCTTGTCGGTCTTATCTTCTTCCTTGGTCTACTCTTTGGTCCTCCCAATTCGGGTTGACCATTCTTCATTTTGTAGATTCAATCTTTTTCATTGAAATCTTTATTTAAACCTACAAAATAAGATTTGAGTTCTCCCTTCAGTATTCAAGTTAATTTGGATTTGGACTTGTTAGTGGGTTTTCTTAATGGAGATCCTTTTTCAACCTTAAGACTAACTTTTTTATCTAGTTTACTCATCAAATTATTGGAATTTTCACTAAGACATGAAAGATCCTTTTCCATGAAGCTCATTTTGATTTTCAAGCTAGAGATTTCTGATTTGAGTAGTGTATTCTTATCAATCAATTTTGTGTTCTCTAAGGCTAGTTCCTTATTATCTAAAATAAGACTATTCTTTTCACATTTGATTGGATCAAGAGAGGCATTTAGATCTAAATCTTTAGCAACAAGATTATCTAATTCAATTTTTAAGGTCCTAGATTCCTTTTTCAAATTTTTATTCTCTATTTTCAATGATTCACTCAAAACATAAAATTCCTCTAAAGCTTCTTGTAACAGATTAATAGAAAAAGGGTTTACCTCCTCATTGTCGAAGTTTTCATCCTCACTTTCGCTCTTTGCGATTGCCATGAGACCAAGGCTTGTGGTTTCATTTTTTCCTCGGGATCTTCTTCTTCTTCCTCCGATGTCGAATCATCCCAAGTGGCTTAGAATGTTTTCTTCTTGTATCTCTTCTCCTTCTTTTTCTTCTTTAGAAGAGGGCATTCCGGTCTAATATGTCCCTTCTTATTGCATTGATAGCAACTAGTTGGACTTTCCTTCTCTTTCTTCTCATTCTTCTTTGATTTCTTAAACTTAGGAAACATGACAAATTTATTAGCTAAAAGTTCAAGTTCCTCATCATCGGAACTTACCTTGCTATCCGAAACAGCTTTAATTACTAGGCTCTCTCTTTGGCTCTGGTGTCTCCTTTTGCTTCATCGTCATCTCATAGGCCATGAGATTGTTTAAGAGGTCTTCCATGTTGAGATCCTCTACTTGGTTGGCCTCTTCAATGGCGGTGACCTTTTGTTCCCACTCTAATCTAAGGGAACAAAGAAGCTTTACTTGAAGCTCTCCCGTAATAGAGGTCTTCCCTAAAGCCTTCAAGTTGTTCACTATAAGAGTGAACCTTATGCACATCTTACTCAAAGTTTTATTAGATTTCGTAACAAAAGATTCAAATTCTTGAGATAAAATATTAACTTTAGAAGCTTTTACCTTTGAGATACCCTCATGAGTTACCTCAAGTGTATGCTAAATCTTGTATGTGGTGGCGCATTGTGAGATGCGGTTAAACTCCTCTGAACTCAATGCATAATATAATGCATTCATCATTTTTGCACTGAGAGATAGCTCCTGAGCTTGTTGTTGAGAATATCCTACCTCGGGCCTCTCTAGGATGACGTATGGCATTTCGCACCGCTGCCATATCGTGTAGTCAATCTCCTGAAGCCATGTCTTCATCCGGAGCTTCCAATATGGATAGTTGCTTGCACCGAAGAATGGCGAGCGAGTAGTAGATTGCCCCTCGGATGCTCTTGTCACAAATAAGCTCCCCTCCATACTTGGATCCTCGCTGATGTGTTACGTCGACGATACAAAACCTGCTCTGATGCCACTTGTAAATCCAGGACTAGGAGGGGGGGTAAGATTTGCGTGATACAAAATAATGCGGAAATATAAATGAATAATCTCACAAATGCAATCACACAAGAATACAAAAGCATTTTTAGGTGAAAACTCAAACTCGAGCAAAAGCCACCACCTAAACCTTTCAGTCTAGGATTTCTCGATCGACATAGTCGATCAAATTCGCTAACAAACTACTTAAACGAGAGTAGTTCAACCTCTTATAACCACGCTACTTTGAACTGAGGTTAGCGTACTTCAAACCCCTCCTCTTCACATGGAGTATTTTGTCTCGCGATGTAGACGAGAATTCGCAAAGAAAGTACCTAACAAAAAATAAGTTACAACAATCCTATAGAGCCACGAAGTAAATATATATGAAATATAGCTTCTACAGGCAAATGGTACTTACCTGAGATGGAAGTTGGTCTGCATGAACCACGGAAGGCATGAAGACGCTCTCGAACATGCGAAGGTGAGAGAGCGGGTGTGTTGTTAAGATGATGCTCTCAGATGTGTAGTATGGAGCTTGGAGAGCAATATCACTTTTCCATCTTCTTTAACACAAATGTAAGTGGAAGTAGTTTCTCTAGGTGTGTTTAGCCATGTGAAGGTCCTCTCTTATTTATAGAGGTTCTAAGAAATGTTTGGAAGACTTAGGAAGCCTCTTGTAGCCGTTGGGAACAAGGCGCAAGAGATTGGGCCAAATTTCCAATGAAATCAGGGTCATTATGACTCCGATAGAGTTATCAGACGTCTAATATTCGGGTCAGATGTCAGATGTCAAGTTTAGATGTCTTCTCTAAAGGGTTAGAGTCCTTGATCTTATTGGATCGAAACAGGGTTCTAGGTGGATGTCTGATGTGCTATTATAAGATGTCTGTCACTAAAATTGGACGTCTAATAATAGGCAGGTTTGTTCCTCTTTTGACCAGATCCAAACAGGGTTCTAGATCTTAGGGGTCAGGTGATAGATTGGACGTTTGTTATAAAGTCTGGATGTCTGGAAACTAAGGGAAATGATTCTAAGAACCAACGGTTGCATATGGGTCATACATCTTGGAATTTTGATCCAACGTCTATTTATTAGATGTCTGGACACATCTATGGACGTCTGGAAAAGGTATTAATGCAATAATCAGATAATCCTTGAAGATAATGTTTTGACAGACTAACGATCCTCTTATTGGACATCTGGTAAGGTCATCAGACGTTTTCTAAGACGTCTAAACTATGGGCTGGACATCTAAAGGTAATGATCAGAGAATACCCAATCCTTCCCAAGTGTTTGGATGTTTGTATAAATTACTAGATGTCTTAAAGTCCATAATCAGACGTCTGAGGTCAGTATCGGACATCTGATAAGGCTGTCTAAAGTCTATTTTGGTTTTCTAAGTTTTCTATGTAATGCCTAAGTGTTTGTTTAAGAGTTCTAATGTAGGAATAGTGTTCCTAGGACTAAGGTATGGTACTTTGGGCTTTTTAACAATGAATCTAAGAAAAGTAAGGAGCAAAACAAATAAATGGTACAAATACAATGATAAAAGACATCTACCCTATTTGTCTTGTCTTTAAGCTCTCGCTCCAAGAGATGCTTCCATCTTCTCTTCTCCTCCATCAAGCTCCTCCAATTCACCATGGACGCGAGCTTGAGTTCCTTTGCACTTGCCTCCATTTGTATTATTCTTGAAAACTCAAACTCAAATGCAAATATCAAATAACAAGTATTTTGTTATTATCAAAATTAACGATTGTGGTGCCCTTGCACTAACACTACAGTCAAGTAATTCCCATGGCTGATCAACCACCACCTCCCCCACCTCCAAACCAGCAGGAGCTGATTCAGAGGTTGTTGGACGAATTGTAGCAGATGCAAGAATGGTTCCAACATATGAATGGTCAGGGTGCTTGGCCTTTGAAGGATTTCTATGATCCTTCAAACTACAGGGATCGTCTCGGTGTTATGATCCTCGCAGGAGATGTAGAGATCAAGCCCTAGGTATTAAGCTTGATTAAACATTTTCATGGGCTTGGCTCCAAAGACCCATTCCAACACTTGAAGGACCTGGCCACTTTGGTTCAAACCACCAAAGCTCAGAATGTGAATGAGGAGCAAATGATCATGAGGCTTTTCCATGACTCTCTCAGGGATAAGGCCGCACATTGGTACCGCACTATTAGTAGGCTAATAGCTACATGGACTAATCTTAAATTGGCCTTTCTGAAGAAATTCTTCTCAGTTGAGCATACCAATGCTTTGCGACAGGTGACTACTACTTTCACCCAACGGTCAGTGGAACCACTTCATGGTTCTTGGGAGTGATTCTAGAACCTATTGCGGAAGTATCCACACCACGAGGTGCTAAAATGGAAACTCATGCAGATATTCTATCATAGGTTAATGAATCAACTCTCCAATCATGTTGACGCTTCCTTCAGGGCCAATTTCCTCGACAAGGATGAGACAGTGCATACGTCTTGTTCGAGGAAATGAACGAGAACTCTATAAACCACGCCTCCATGTAGACTTTCAACCGATTGCAACAACCCAGATTAAATGCCAACGAGGTTCAGGATGCTCAAATGTTTGATTTGGAATTGGTTTGCAACAAGTTAGATAAGATGAATCTGGTTGCAAAAAGAATG
This sequence comes from Thalassia testudinum, assembly GCA_037157565.1. Taxonomy (NCBI): domain Eukaryota; kingdom Viridiplantae; phylum Streptophyta; class Magnoliopsida; order Alismatales; family Hydrocharitaceae; genus Thalassia; species Thalassia testudinum. Next base: position 137,231,726 of record JAZHRO010000055.1, on the reverse strand, counting down.
GGAGAGTAGATAGTTGAAAACTTTAGAAACACCTCTAGATCCACTTAATTCCAAAGTTTGGGATTCCATTCATCATAGGATCCCACGGGATGGGAGTTTGTGAATTAGCTTGAGTCGGCTCAACCTATGACCCAACTTTTCTCGGAACCCTACGAATTCCAAATTGGGGCCTTTGATTCCAGTTTCTCTTATCCTTCTTCCTTTTTGCCATCCTCACCCTATGAGGATGTGCATGCTATATAGGAGAATGCTATAACTTGGGCTGGAGGTACCACCCTAACTTCTCCTAGAAAAATCAGGGGTAGCAGACCTAGATGCGACACAACAACTATGCACCTCAGAGACCTATGGGTTAGGGTTATGTATATACCCATCTACCCCCGAGTCAGGTCAATTAGTAATCTTGAATAGCCTAAGGACCCATAGGGTAGACTGATTTGAACTGATAGATGGTAGAGATGCAAGGATCCATGGTCTATCTTATGAAGCAGATGAAAACCTCACCAAAAAACTTGTAAGCTGGGCTTATTGCTAATACCTGGCATCTCAAATCTCTACCATCTCAACCTGTACCCAACCGGTGAAATGTACAAAATTAAGGCAATAGAGTCCAAGGGTACGGGAATCAGAGGGATCCACACACACATGCTCAGGTGGTTGAGTAGGGTTCTTCTTCCAATCCTGGCTATCTAGCTAACTAAGCTCCTCCTATCTTTTCCAACCCTCCCCAAGGCCTGAACCTGTATGCTTATGCAAATTCTATTACCTTGAGGAGTGGAAGGCAAACCCATGACCCTAAACTACCCTCTTCCAGTAAATCAAACCCTGGAGAGCCTGAGGAAGAAATGGAGAAAGCTGAAGAAGAGACTAAGGCTTAGGAACCTGAAACTGATGACGCTACCCATATACCATTCCCTAATGTCGTACTAAAATCTAGGAAGAAGAAACCCATAGACAACAACGAGGAGCTTCTGAATATATTTAAAAGTGTGAAAATCAATATCTCGCTCCTCGATGATATTAAGCATATCCTGGCATACGCGAAGTTCTTGAAAGATTTGTGTACTCAAAAGCATAAGCCAAAGGAACCCACCCTGAGGAAGGTGATACTCTTCGAGCAGGCTAGTTCTATTATCCTGCATCACCTTCCTTAGAAGAGGAGAGATCTAGGTGCCTCATTATAGCTAAAATGCCCAAGTTACGCTAGAATCTAGGTTAAACACCATCTTATTAACATAATAAATGGGTTAAGTGTGAGAATTAATGGAAATGACCTAAAACATTAAATTTGTGTTAAAAATGCATAATTAGGTCATATTTTAGATATCTTATTCATAAAACACAATTGGATGATCTAAATGTCAATTGAATACATAATTGAGCTTCAAAGTACAAATCAAGGGTTGAATTAAGTTCCAACATGTTCAATTAGCATTTCATTAAAATGTCATTGCATTTGGACATCATTAGGACCTTGCATTAAGAGTTTAACACTTAGGTCCTTTTGTCATTACATTTTATTCACATACAAAGTTGCAGGGGCTTATTTGTAAGCCACTAGGGACCCTTCGATCGTGAAAACAAGCCACTTATGGGCCTTTTCACAATTTCTCTACCGCTTCACTTAATAGGGTTCCTTGCACAATTTCTCCCAAATGCCTACAGTGCAACATTCTTTACCTCTGCACTATTCATCAATGATGAACATGACAAGCAACCACCGTCTATTCAGTGGATCACTTGATCTATGGTGGATCTTCCACCAATCTCTTAGCACCGGTGCGTGCAGCATCTCACCGTCCTCTAGATCACATCCTATGGCTGAATTTTTGCTTGAAACTTCCCGCGCTTCAGTCCACCTCATACTCACCGTTCTTACCCAAATCGCATCTCCCTCCAATACAGTGACCACACTCACTCATTCACTTATTTAAGGAGCTCCAGAGCAACCTTAGAAAAGGAGGTAGCTCCCTACTACATCTCTCGAGCTACCGTTCATCCTCTCTGGTCCTATTCCTTCCCCATTCTCTTGGTCTGCCAGTGACAGGAGTGGATTTGTTCTTCCTCCTTTCTTCCTCACCGCTAGGGATGACGTATGCCTGAGGGCGACCCTGGAGCTCCTCTAGTGAGCTCTTCTTCGACCGAAGACCTCTCCTCTCGTCTTCCTCTCCAGCCGTCACCTGGAGACCCAAAGGTTTCTTCCAATTAGTATAGGTTTTAAGTACTTTAGTAGAATAGATTTACTGCTTTATTAGATCAATTAAATAGTGTAGATCATAGTTTACTATTGAATTGATTTAGATTAGACTTTATTAGTATAGAGTTAGATTTCGCCCAAATCGCACCTCTCTGATCAATTTAGATAAGATCTCCTAAAGGATCAAGTATACACTAGAAGGGGGTGAATAATGTAATATCTAACTCTATAATCAAATAAAAATCATTCACCACAAATAAAAAATTTAAATAGGCACGAACCAAAAATGATAACACCTGATTTAGAGTGGAAACCCCTGTAGGTAAAAACTACTACCTAAGCCTCTCAAATTAGGATTTCTCAAGTCGACGCTAGTCCAATCCACTATCGTACCACTTGAATGAGGGTAGTACAACCTCTTAGAAGACATCTTCTCTTTTACACCTGATAAACAGAAGAACATGACTTCCAAGACAACTTGGATCCCAGATCAAAACCAATAGGATAAAAGTATATAACAAAAATTCCTATGAAACCCAATGTAATTAGAACAAACTGAGCTTTTGTAATTTTCAAAGAATCATGCTTTGGATTGCAATAATTGTAGGTGTAAAGGCACAGAAGCACTAGAAATAATGAGTGTTTTGCTTATAGGAAGCTCTTGAGGTGTATTTTGAGAAAGGGGGTCAAGGGTCCTGTGTATAGGTGTTTTTCAACCTATTTTGAAAATACTGAAAATACGACTTTGGTAGGTCAAAACTTGGAATTGGTCGATCAAAAATACTTTTGGTTGATTAAATAATAGTTTGATCGATTCCACGTTGATCAGTTAAATTGGCATTTTGATCGATTTTATAAATTCAAAGAAAATTTGATCGTTGGAGGTGTTTAATTGATTAAACAAAAAGGTGTGATCAATCAAAAGGGAAATATGATAGTTAGAGGTCTTTGATCGATTAAGCAGGTGGGTTGGTCAATCAATTAGAAGATTGGTTGATCAATAGTGGTAAAAGCTTAGGTTTAAAGAGAAAAAGTGACTTTTGCAAATTTAAAAGCACATCATTTGTTATTCAATGAGGTTCCTTACACAGTTCTAGACTCAATAAAATAAAAAGAAGTCTTCCATAGCTTCTTCTGAAGTTGATTTCACTTGACCAGGACATCTTGATTTGATTTGACCTATAATGGTTGGTCCTCAATAAAATTATAATTTTGGTACATCAAAACAAGGATATTAACAGACACCTCTTGAGCATATAATGTATATTCTGATCCTATGGCCCATGTGGGGTGGCTTGCAGGCGTAATGCTATTAGATTATGACACGTGGCCACTGATGTAACTATGGTCCGACTCATCCGAGCCGTTGATTCAATTCAGACTGTGCCACGTGTCCAAACTTTTTAGAGTAAAAGGAAGAATCAGATATGCTTTGCTGTGCCTTTGCCTTGTGTTGAGAAAACGTCAAGTGTTGAGAACACTTAGTTAAATTTGTTAAGTCATTGGCTATGACCATTAGGGAATGCTTGTGATTAAATTAAAATAAAGAGCTTATGTTGTTCTAAACAACATTTTATTGCATGTAATTGATATAATCTTTTCATTTTTTTATGCATGTTATTCTTTTGAATTGATGGATATGTCTAATGCTTAATCTTTGCAATTAATTCATGTGGTTAATATATTCAAATTATATGTTTAATTAAGTAATTAGCATAATTATATGTTATAACTCAATAGAAGTGTCGGTTAACTAAACCATAGGTTAAGTTAAGTAGTTAGTAAACTAAGTCTGTTAAGTACTATTTTAAGTTATATGTATATTAATTAAGTTAAGTAATTAAGTTTAGTAGTAGATTATATTAAATTATAAGTAGTTTAAATAATAAACTATGCAGTTAAGTGTTTGGAGCGCTTGATTGGATTTTAAAAGGGTCGCGTTGTAGTACAGTCGAAAAAGCGTTCAAAATAAATACAATTTATTACTCGAATTTGAAAGTCTGAGGTCGAACACAGGGAGCAAATGGAATTCACACACTAAGCTCAATAATGAATGCAATTTGAACACATAATACTACTAAAAAATCTAATTAAAAATTTAAAGCAAGAGTATATGGATAATAAGAATAAATGTAGCTAAAAATATAATGGACTTATGAAGAATTGGATGCCTGATTTTGTAATCAGACATAAAAATGAAGTGCTACAGTGCTTTTTTCTCTGATTTATCTCTTCTGCTGTTCTTCTTTCTCTTTCTCTTTATTTTCTTTCTTTTCTGTTCTCTGGCGTCTCCTTCCTTCTTCTTCTTCTTCTGATTTTGGCTTTTCTCTTCTTCAGCTTTGCCTGTCCTTTGCCTTCAATTTCTTCCTTCCCTTCTTTCTTTCTTCTTTCTCTTCCTTGGTGTCTTCCTTCTTCTTCCTTTCTTCTTTGCCTTAGCTTCTCTGCGGCTCTTTTCTTCTTCATCTCCTTCCTTCTATGACTTCTGCCTTCTCTGCCTTAGCTTCTTCTCCTTTCTTCTTCGCTTGACCCTTCTCCTTCCTTCTTTTTCCTTCCTTGGATTTGGCTAAGTGTGGATCCAAGCTTTCCACAGCAAAAACCCCCCTCCCTTGCGTAGTGTTCCTATCTTCTCTCTTCTCTATTGCGGTTCGCTCTCCCAGAGACACATTCGAGTTGGGTAATCAGACCTAACGGAGACCCGAGTCTAGGCTTACCTACGTGGGTGGTGAGCGAGGAGTGAGTCGGTTGGGCAAACGAGTCGAGGCCAGGTTCGGGGGGGTAGTGCCGCGGACGAGGCTGTGAGAGGGGGAGAGAGGGACCTCACCCCGTGAGGAGGCGACAAGGCTTATGCACAAAATCAATTTATGTGCATATGCCCGCTTGCCTACTTCCGAGGTGGGACTAAACATCCCACCTCCCTTGCGTGTGTTGCAGTAGTGTCTGGCTTAATTGGCGAGGCTGCTTGGGCTGTCGATCCAATTAGTAGCCTGGATGCACTCGTGCCTCAAATCCACGTCGCCTAGGATTTACGCTTGGAGCAGTAGCAGCTGGAACACGGGAAGAGAGCTCCAAGCTTCTTCATCCATGGCGGCCGGTGTTGAGCGAACCTAAAATCATGAGCACAGCCTTGCGGCCACGTTAAAATGTCCAGGGAGATTCGCCAAGGCACGACGAATATGTGGCGGTGGTCGGTGTGGCATGGGAATGGTTGTGGTGGTGGATCTAGAGCGCTCTGTGGCCATGTGAGTGGGTGTGTTCAGGGGCGCTTTTGGGTGGTTGTCGGAGTGATTGGAGTAGTGGGAGATGATCAGTGGGGTGTTGCGGAGGTTATAGGGTGGTTGGAGAGGTGGATGGAGGTGCGGAGCGACGGGGACGCCTCGCCGGAGGTATGGCCGGAGGTGAAGGTGATGGTGATCGGTGGTGTCAAGGGGTATTTTCAACAAATAAAGAGGGGGAACGAGAGTAGGAGAGAGAGAGAAGTTAACTGACCTAACCTAAGGACAAAGGAGACAGGAGAGGCGTTTGGGCTGGTACGGCCGACGTCGGAGATGAAGATCTCCGTAGATGAGGCAGCGGTGAAGACAAGGGTAGAGGCGGCGTCAGGGCTAGTATGGCTGACGCGGATGAACGAGAGGAAGGCAACCCAACCACTGGTATTGTGGTTGGGCAACGAGAGAGAGAGGATGGAACCGCAGGAGCTTGCGGAGATGTTGTGGCCGGTGAGGAGAGACGAATTGAGGGTGGACCGGCCCAATTCCAAGCTGGGGAGATGTGGTTGGATCAGGGGTTGCTTAAACAGTCCTCTGGGGATGGCTTTGTGCTTGGCAGCCAAGCTTCCAAGCAAGGTATGTCTACCGGAGTTGGAAGCTTCAAAAAGACCCAAATCTCTCATGCGTTCGCATGAGAGATTAGGTACAAATTAGGGCTCATCAATGGGTTTAGATTGAAGAGGATTACTCAAAGAATCTCCCTTCCAATTTTGGGAGGGATTCTCTGAGCAATCAAGGAGAATCCTCCTTCTAAAGCTTGTTGGAGTAGGATTCCCTCTGCTATAATGGCGAAGGGACCTATTTGCAAGGACGATGAAGAAGATAGGGGGCTAAATGCAAGGGTTTTCGAAAGATAGGGGCAGAAATGTAATCAGTTTGGACTTATTTGCAAAGCAGGTCAGGATGAGTTCCCCTTAGATCCAAAGTTTGGTACAAACCTAATTTGGACCTAAGGAATCCAATGGTGAAGTTGTATTTTGGGTTTGACCACGTTTAGCTGGGAAATTTATGCCAAAAATTCAATTTAGGGTAAATATTTGTCTGAGACCCCATTTTAGGTCAAAATAGGTTCCAATGACCAAATTGAAGGTTCTAAACTCTAGAGAATATTTTTCTATGATTTTTAGAAGGTTTAGTTGAATTTTATCCTAACTAGAACCTTGTTTAATCAAGTGGGTCTATTTTAGGGTTACAAGAAGTCATTTAATTCCAAGAATTCACACGAACCTTTTTCTGTCTGATTCAACCCACTTATTATCTTGTTAAGACCATTTGACCTGTGTTTATCCCATGAGAAAACCCGTTGTTGTACTGCAATGGTAAAATTACAATTTTACCCCTTGTTTCTTGCTTTTATCTCAGAATGATTATTCAATGAATTAGGACCTTAAGTTGGTTATGTAGGAGCTTTTGTTCTCTTCTATAGGTCAAAATGAGCTAGTTAGGGCTTATGATGGTATTCCCATCATTAAGTTATATTGAGTACTAATTAAGTAACTTAGTAATAAATAATAGTAAGTTATAGAAGTAACAATTTAACTAAGTAATTAAGTCTAAGTTATTAATTAATAGATCTTTAGTATTAACTTAATTAAAAGAATATAGAAATAAATTCAAGAATAAATGATGAAAATTTTCTAATTAAGCCTCCCAGTGAATGACCTGGACTAAAAACAAGTATAAATTATAAAATATGTTGACTATCTTGCTCACTATACGACACAAAAATGACACTGCATAATAATGAGAGGTAGTTCACCATCAGTAGCTGTAGAAAGTTACCTTGAAACCCTAAACAAAAATAAAAAAAATAGAGAGAAAAGTGAAAAGAAAAGAAAAGAAAAAGAGAGAGAAATCACATAATAAAGTAAGGACTTGTGCGGTATGCATTTTAGCAGGCACCTAGGTGTTGTTCAGTCTCTGAAGATGAAATCCTAAGTACTAATTCCCAGGGATGGTGACAACTGGTATCTAAAAGTTTGAACCTTGATTCAATATATTTGCAATAAAGTCAACAGAAAAAGAAAAGTACAAAATTAGGCTTTGGATAATCATGCATACAATTGCTAGTGACTACCAAGATTTAGGCACAAGGATATGATTGCATAGCAATCATAAGCTAATAACTTAGCCTGCATTGTGTAAATAGAACATCCATTACATGCATTTCATGAATCATTATCATATGTATATTCTTGATCTAATTCCATCATTTCATGGCCCTATTTATAATACTGTAATTTCATATGTATAGGACCCTGATGGAGAGCAACATTTAGACTAAAAAAATTCAGAGAAGCTATTCCCGCATTCAGATGATAGAGAGGAGAAGCCAGTAATTGAAGGAAAGGAAGGAGATAGGCTCATGCAGAATCAGGACAAGCATGTCCCCGTCTAGACAAGGCCATGCAAGCCCATGCAAATTAGCCTCCACATCCACTTAACACCTATCTTACATACCCATGCACACCCATGCATTTATAATAACACACACACACTTATGGGCACTCACAATTTATACACAAACACATGTGTACACATAACTCTCCACACACACGTAGACACATGTACACATAATGTGCACAATTAAGTACAACACACATTTGCATTAATCTAGTACATTAGAATGTGGGCCTAGTAGCACTTATTGTAATTTATTCCTCTCTATTTATTCCCTAGGCCTACATATGCCCACACTAACCCACACAACACAAGCACAATACACACCCTTAATCACCCCCACCTAGCCTAATCCCACCTTATCCCCACCCCAACCTAAGCACCACCAAAATCCCTCCACTAAGCCTTACTTATCCCCATGCCAACACACCCTTATCCACTCCCATTTGACCACCCTTGACCTATGCCCTCACCTTAGGCTATACCCCACACTAGAACCTTCCATACCCTTAAGTTGTGCCCTTAAGCTATGCCCTACACACCACATTAGGATCACCACACCTAGTTCCAACATCTATAATGACCCCCAACCTCATAGGTACCCCCCCTCCAGTTCTCTCTCCATCTCCTCCACCTTCCAAGCTTCACTCTCAAGTGCTCCCACTACCATGGTCAACTGCTACTTGTGCCTCTTTGGTCTTGGTTTTTTCTAGGTAAAGAAGGGTAGGCTACACACCAAGGACCCCTTCCCCTTACAATAGGTCTAGTACCCACATTGGGAGGACACCTATCCCTCTCTCTATTCTCTTTTTTTTTTGTATCTAGTTTACTTCCTTGCATAGTACTTTATTTACTTGCATAGCAGAATAGCATTTCATTCAAGCATTTCCTTTACTTCCTTGCTTTTCATTTTGGTTTCTTTCTTTCTAGTTGATAATCTCTCACATAGACACACTCGCATGCCACTCTCACCATCGCCACTATCACTCACATATCACATGCACAACACTTCACCACTCACTCTCACTTACACGCCGCCTCCATTCCTACATTTGCACACACTCCAATCATCCATTATTTTCACCAACACCACACGGCCACCATAGTTACACTTTACTTCACTACACTTCACTCATCACAATCTCACACTCACCCATTAGCACACGTCTTCCATAGGTAGAACCTACCCTTAGCACCCTAACCTACTCTCCAACATCATCATCACATCCCTTAGAAACCTAGTCTATGGCCGTCCCATCGCCATTCCATCATGCACACCAAATCAACTCCATTGAGAACACCGTTATCGAGAAAACCTTAGTGACACCTAAATATAGGATTCACATATCTATTGCACTCACCTCCTCTATAGTTATTACCACCAACATTAGGACATACGAGCACATTATTACCCACGTCATCGAGCCACTCACTGCTAGTCACATCTGATCCCTTTACCACTCCATATTAGCCTAGCTAGATGGCCTACTACCTAATCCTAATCACCCCTATTATCACCACTATTGTTAATTTGCTTAAAAGTATTTTTTGATAATGACAAATAATCATTTTTTGGAAAGGACTAATATTTATTGTTGGAATTCTTGAAAGATAAAGTCTTAAAAGATGATGATCAAAAGGAAAATGAAGAGCAAAGGAAAATTAAGACATTTCATTTAGATTAGTTTTATTTCTGTATTGTTTTATTTTTAGAATGTATATGAGCCTTGTATTATCCTTAGGATACCATTAGAACCTTCCTATCTATTTCTTCCTATTCAAAATTCAATACTTAGCCTCTGTTATATTTTTAGATGTCCTATATTATTTTCCAACGTCTATCATTGATTTTTTAGATGTCTGACTTAACCCTTCGGACATTCAGTATCACATCCAGAACCTATGCTCTCTGTTTTCTTGATTTATACGTCTGATGTAGATTTTAAGATGTCTGAAATTCTCCTCAGACATTTGGTCAGGATTTTTAGACGTCTCTACCTTTAAGACATCCCTCAGATGTCATCTTGCTTTGTATTATCAACGATCAATTTTTTTTCTCTTAATTTAGACATTTGGTTTCTCTTTAAGACGTTTGGAAATAACCAATGTTCATTTCTTACCCAATGTTCAAATTGACTGCAATTAATTATGTATGTTACTCATTGAGTTTGGAATGTTGTAGGCATTTAGACTTCTAAACCCTTATTCAAACATCTAACCTGTCATCTTAAGACGTCTATCTCTTTGATTCTGACATCCCTGTACTTAATCTTGAAAAATCCAGTAATGACTACTTTGACACTAGAGCCTTTTTAGATGTCCTATTTTCATCTCAGATGCCTGAAATAGTCCATTCAGACGTCTGTCTTGGTTTTTCAAGCGTCTAGTCTAGTAAAACATTGAGTAAATAATATGTAGTCATTCTACCCAAATTTAATTCACTCATTCAAATCCCAACAACTACTAGGGCCTAAATCTGACCTCTTACCCCTATAAATACCCTCCATAGGTTGCCTTAAGCCTACACACCAAGAAAATACAATCTATTCATAAAGAAGAGGTTCTTGTGCTCATTTCTGCTCCTTAGTGCTTTATTGTGCTCTAATGTTCTTAGTAAGTTCTTGAGAGAAAATTTCACTCCCACTCTAATTTTCTACATCTCATAGCTAGGTTTGAAAAGGGAGTATCCTAGCCTACTTTATTTCTTATATTATTCAAGGCTCTTAGGATTGTTTACATTATATTATTTTTATTAGTTTGTTTGGGTACCCGAGCTGTGGGTTTCTCATTTCCTCTTAGTAGAGGGGCAAAACACTTCTTTGGATTTGTCCAGGAAGAGGGGATTTGTTATATTATTTATTGTTAGTAATTCCTACTTGGGTAGAGGCAAAATCCTTGATCGAGAGATCTAGGTAAAGGTTTTCCCCACAAGGGTTTCCTCTACATATACTTGTGTTATTTATTGTGATTGTTGATTTTAATTTTTATAGCAATTCAACCCCCATTCTTCTACCACTAACAACCACTACCACTATCTTCGTCCCATCTCCAGATTTCTACCCATACCTTCATGAGAACCCTAGTGAAAGGAGACACCATGTTGTGCTAATCATCACCACCTTTACCATGATTGTGTAGTGAAAAAGTGCACCTGTAAATATTTTGAGTTTCTTGTATAAGTAGCTCTAAGATACACCTAGTTAATGTGATGGGTAGTGTTTAGTGTTTGTTTCAAAGTTGTAGTGTCATTTTCTTTAATGAAAAGTGTGCGTTAGTGTTTTTATTTCTTGTTGTGTTCTTTATATTCAAAAGCAAAAAAATTGCAAGAGATGAAAATCACAAAAAGATCCTCATTCTACTTAGTAGTTGTGGTTATTTTCTCGCTTTCTCTATTAAAGACAAATACCAAAAAAGTCTATAAAAGATAAAAGAGAAAAGAAATATAGATAGCTTTCTCTCTTTTCACAGCCAATCAAAAATCCAAAAAAATTATGAAGCATCATTAGCATTTTGCTTGCTTTGTCTCTCGCTAAATAAAGCAGAAAACGAAAAAAATGGGAAAAGATAAAATCACAAAATAGAATATGGAACTCCAATCTAGGCCTCTCCTAATCTATCCTCCTCATGGAACAACTAGGTGTTCATCGCGAAACGTGTGAAAATATTTCTATATCGCCATAGTTGCGAATCATGTCAAAACAAATAAATTTATAAATATTTCGGTAAGTACCGAGTCATTCGCAGGGAGGCAAAACATGACTTTTAAAGCTTTTTGTACTAACTAATCTACCCTAATGCAAACATAGAAACTGTTGACAGAGCCAGATAGGAGGTTTAAAGTCGTTTCATTGTAGCAAAGTCTCCTAAATAGCTTGATCAACAAATACAATTTATAAACTCGAAATCAAGAAATGAAGTTCAAGGTTGAATACAGGGAGCAAGAATTGCAATTCACACACTAAATTCAATTAAAATATAAGTGAGCACAGGAAATCAAGCCAATAATGATATTCAATGCATGACAACCACTCAAATCTGATATTCAATACATAACATGAGTATATCAAGAGTTTAAGAGAACAAAAAAAGATCTAAGTCAAAATAATGGTGATTTGGATCACCAATAATGAGTTTAAACACATATATCAATTACTCAAATAATGCTACAGTATTTTCAACCGTGCAACTTAGGTACTTAAATGTTCCAATAGTACCAGCATCAAACCCAAATCAGACGTTGCCTATGAAAATTAGACGACTTAACCTTCACAGCTTAAGGCTTTCAAAGAGCCTTTCTCTTCTTTAAGTCTTCTTTCTTCTTCTTCCTTCTTTCTTCACTCTTTCTTCAGAGGCTTTCCTCTTCTTCTCTTTAGCTCCTTCTTCACTTCATAGAGCCTTCTCTTCTTCTTCTTTCTCTTACGCACAAGGGGAACACACCCCTCTCAGCGACTAAGTGTTGGGAGTTTGCCCTGAAGAGCAAAACCCTCCCCCCTTCTCCTTACAATTTTCTCGTTTCTCCTCTCTCAAACCCGAGCTTAATCAGGTATACGGATCCGGGTATGGGTTTATGTAGTATCGGGTCTAGGCTCACCGGGGATAGTTATGAGCGAGGAGTGGGGACTGTGAATGGGGGACCTCACCCCTCGTGTGCTTGAGGCAACGAGCCATAAGCATATTTTCCTTTAGTACCACTCAAGGGACTTTTCTCTCTACGATGAGGGACTAAGAACTCCCCCTTCCTTTGTGCATCCAAGCAGCAGCAGGAGGTTCCTTCAAGCAATTGTCTAGCTGTAGCTACTGTGGCCATTAATTGAGGACCCAGGAGAGATCCTGGGATGTGTCTGCATGACTTGGAGGTAGCATCCACGAAGAACACGACCGTGGCATAATGAACAAGCCAGAGACGATGGTGACGGTGGCAGAGCTCCAGCCAAAAACCTAAAAGCAGGAATAAGGCCTTACGACCACATTGGAATACCGCAGGGGGATCGCCGAGTGATGGCAGATGTGGTGGTGGCGATTTTGTAGCGTGAGTGTGTGTGTGGTGGTCGGATGGAGGTGAGAAGGTGGTGTGGATGAGGTTGTGTTCGGTGGGTCTTTTGGGTGGTGAATAGAGTGAAATAGGAGAGGGGTTTTGGTCGGAGGCGCACGATGGAGGTTTTGGTAGTGATGGCGAGGTGTTTAGAGGTGTGAGGTGAGCGGAAGACCTTGCCGGAGGTGTGTCCAGAGATGGGAACGACGACGGCGAATGGCGGTAGCATGGGTCGATTAGAGTTTGAAAGAGGGGAAAAGAACCTAGAGAACTAAAGGGACCTAATTAACCTACTTTAATTGGACGAAAGGGACGAAGAGGCGTCAGCTTTGATTGACCGACACCGGAGAAGAGGAAACCTCTGGTGGTGGAGTGGAGAGGAAGACGAGATAGATGGCATCTGTCGGTATTGTGAGATGCAGAAGAATACGGGGAAGAAGGATCCACTCGTTATTGTCTGTGAGGGTGGACGAAGAAGGTGGTCGGAGGGTGTTGTTCGCTCTGAATTGGGGTTTTAAAAATGATACGTTGCAATATAGCCGACAAAGCTTGAAAACAAATAGAATTTATGCTCGAATGGAAATCCAAGGTCGAACACAAGGAGCAAGTAGCAAATCAATCTCAAAATCACAATTCTAAGTAAAATATATGAGCAATTGCAACCAAAACTTGATTCAGAACTATTCAAGAATGATATATCAATAATTCAAGTACCAATGTGCTAAAATAATGGGTTAAAACGTTGATTTGAATCACCAAATTAACCCTAGACAATTTAATCATAATTATTTGAAATGTTTGAACAGTGAATATCAACTAATTTCCATGTCAGTTAGTATCTCAATAATGCAACAGTAGCCTAGAATCAGCAACAGAGGCAAAGGCCTCTCTTCTTCTTCAAGCCTTAGTGAGAGGCACAAGCACAGCACAGAGGTATAGAAGCCTCTCAAAGATGTAAAGGGTGCAAGTGTTGAGAGCAGAGGCACAAAGGGCAAAAACCACCCCCTCTCTCTCTCTTTCTTCTTCTCTTTTCTCTTAGAAATCCGAACGGATTCGGGTAATCGGACCCATGTCCAGACTTGCGTGGAGTGAACCGTGGGTGAGGGTATGTGTGTGGAGCATGCGAGCAGGACCTCACCTCGGAGCTGTTGGAGGCAACTAGCAAAGATCACAAAATCAATTTATCTCGCGTGCGGGCTTCAGCATCCCACGATGTGGGACTATCCCACCTGCTTTGTCTCTTCGCGCAGTAGTAGGAGTTGTGAGCATGGAATCGAGGCAGCTGTAGGCGCCAATGTCTTTGATTGAAAGCCTGGAGAGCTTCCTAGAGGTCTTTCGCAGTCTGGAGTTGTCAGCAAGGATGAACATGACTTGATGGCTGCTAACGGAGCTGGAGATGGAGGTGGTAGCGACGGAGCTCTGGCATGCACCTGAAAACCAAAGTACGATCTTTCGACCTTGTCAAAACAGCTCAGGGGAATCACTGGATGACGGTGAAGGTGCTAGTGGTGGTTATGTGTCGTGCGAGTGTGTGTATGTGCATAGTGAGGTTGAAGAAGGTGTGTGGAGGTGGGTGTGCTCAACATGGGTGTAGAGTGATCAATAGCCCTAATAAAGTTAGGGATTTTGACCAGGAGGTTGCGGCGAAGATAATGGAGGTGGTATAGGCGAGGTTCGTGCAGTGGAGCGGTGGGAAGGCTTCGTCGGAGTGGAAGAAGGTGAGGGCGTTGGGGTGTGTTGCGTGGTTGATTTAGAGTGTGAGTGAGGAAAAGGTGATGTAGGGAAGTAGAGGAGAAGGTAGAGGGTCTTAGGGGTGAGGAAGATGGATGAAGAGCACCGGTCGTGGCTTGACTAGAGTTAGAGAAGGAGAAGAGGACGGCGAGGCGGCGATGAGGACAAAGACAAGGAAGTCGGTCACACTTTGGCTGACCGCGAGGAAGAGGGAAAGCTGGTTGGCCATCCAATTTGATGGTTGGACGGATGGAAGAGATGAGCGAAGGGGAGTCTCCAGAGCTAAGTTCGAAGGTGGGCGAAGAAGGGAGAGAGAAGGTTTTCTTTGACCTAAACTCGCTAAGGAGGTGAGGAACTTGATGTAGGATCATTTATAGGCCATAGAACGGAGTTCTAAGATTGGGAAAAAAACTTGTGAACTCTGTGCTTTTCACTCAAGCCAGATACCCTTCCTTTCAAAGAGTTCGCATGAGCTTTTGGGAAGGAATTGGGATCCAAGACTGGTCTCATTTGGAAGGGAAATTCACAAGGAATCTCCGGTTCAAATTTGGGATTGTTTGATTGAGAATCGAGCGAGAAAATCTCTCTCGAATCTCGCCGGAGCTCGACATGTTCACACCAATGGCTGAATGGACCTAAATGTGAAGATGATGAAAAAATTAGGGACCTATTTGTAAAGAATTCAAAAGTTAGGGGCCTGTGTGTGGGAGACAAGAGTTAGACAGGACCAAAATGCAAACATGGTCAAGGTGATCTTTGATTGGGCCCCAATTTTGGTACAAATCTAATTTAGACATAAGGAATCTAATGGTGAAGTTGGATTTAGGTTTTGACCAAGTTTGACCGGGTAAATTGTGCAGAAACCCAAATTAAGGCAACTATCTATCTGAGACTTTGTTTTAGGTCAAAATGGGTTTCAATGGTCAAATCAAAGATACCAAACCTTATAGAATATTTAGGTGAATTTTATCTTGACCAAAACCTTAGTTAATTAAGCAAGTCTATTTTTAGGATTTCAAATGTCATTTAATTCTCAAAACTTGTGAAAACCCGTTTCTGTCTGCATGAACCCACTTTTTAGACATTTATGACAATTTAACCTTCAATTATCCCTTGGAATACCCCATGGTTATTTTGTAGTTGTGAAATATTGCTAAAATTACAGAAATAATCCTGGTTTCAGCTTTTCTTCTCAAAACAGAACATTAAGCATTTAAGTCCTTCTGATGGTTGTGTAGGAGCTTTTATTCACTTTGAATGACTAGAACAGGCTAGTTAGGGCTCATGATGGTGTTCCCATCAGAGGGATCGCCAGAGCTCATGGAGCTTTCAGTTGGGGAGAAGGGAAGACAGTGGGAACCTGACCAAAAATGAGTTGAGGAGGACGGTTTGTCCTCAGGGGTCCTTATATAGGTCTTAAGGGAGCTTTCCAAGCTTGGAAACCAAGGTTGGAAGCTCCAAAGCTTCACGAATTTAGGAGACCTGAACCTTCAAAAGGTTAGTACGATCCTTTAAGTAGGATTCATAGCCTCATGTGCGCCTCAATTGGAAGGCAATTACATCAAGAATCCCCCTTTCTCTTTTGGAAGAGATCCACCAACTAATCAGGGAGAAATCCCTAATTGAAGGTCGTCGGAGTAGGACTTCCTCCATGATAATGGCGGAGGGACTTGATTGCAAATAATGATGAAAAAGTTAGGGGGCATTTTGTAATTATTTTGAAGGTTTAGGGGCATAAGTGTGAGAATAAAATCAGACTGGACAGGAATACAAACTAGGTCAAGACGATCTCTAATTGGGCCCAAATTTTGGTACAAATCTAATTTGGACTCAAGGAATCTGATGGTGAAGTCAGATTTTCATTTTGACTAAGTTTGACTGGGTAATTTGCGTAGAAGAACAAATTAGGGCAACTTTCCGTCTAAGACTATTTTAGGTCAATTCAGATGGTCAAATCAAAGGTACTAAACCATATAGAATATTTTTCTATGATTTTTAGATGGTTTAGGTGAATTTTATCCTAACCAGAACCTCAGTTAATTAAGAAGGCCAATTTTTAGGGTTTCAGATGTCCATTAATTCTTGAAATGTGTGAAGACCCATTTCTGTCTGCCTTGACCTTCTTATTAGACATTAATGACCATTTGACCTTTAATAAAGCCCTGGGAAACCCCATGATTGTTCTGCATTTATGATCTTATGCTAAAACTGCAGATTTAATCCTATTTTAATGTATTCTTCTTAGAAATGATATGCAATGAATTACGATTCTTCAGCGGTTATGCAGGATCATGTGTCTGTTGATTATGACTAATTAAAGCTAGTTATGGCTGATGGTGACATTATCATCAGAAACAAAGATCATATATTCAGAAAATCAGAATTTTATTGCTAATGGCAAATAGTTCTCAAGCTAGGAATTAAAATAAATATGCTAAAGAGTAGAAAGAGAGAAAAGTTGAAGGGCGGCACTACTTGAGGGATGCTTGTGTGTAGTGTGGTAGCACTTCAGATCCAGAGCACCGGGAAGAAGGCTAGAGAGAGAGGTGCTGTAGAGAGAGGGGGCATGCACTTTGGTGGTCAAAACTAAACTAAACTAATTGGTCTCTAAGGCTTGGCGATGAACAAAATTTAGTTTGTGTAAAAGGTTTCATTTAAAACCCTATTGTTGTAATTGTGTAAAAATCTGTAAATCAGATAATATTACCGAAACTCAAAGTGAGTCTCGAGTCAAACATGGGGAGGCAAACATTTAATCAAAAATCATGCTGGAATTATTATCATGAAAGCAGATTAGCTGGTTGAAATTAATCTCGCTAGCTATTTTACTTAAAGGATAATTAATAGAAGAGAGAGATAGAATAATACAAATAAAGAGAAAATAAGGAGAGAATAAACAAATGTTTCATAACCATAGCATCATGTTCGTAACATTTACTCGTTACACTAGAAAGCTGTAAATCTACACTAAAAAGCGATAAAAAGAGAAGGGGGTGACAAGTTATCCTCCTCGACAGCTACTTGGAGGATGAGCCGCATTGACGAAGTGCCTGGATGACAGGGATGAGATGCTGGACGAAGGAGGATGGAGGATAGAACATGGTGATGTCGATCCGCTTTCCAAATGGTGGTGAGAGGACATCCGTAGGCACTCCATGAATGGGGATGAGAAGATGGAAAATTATTTTACTCTAGCTCTAATGGAGCATCCCGAGTATGGGACTAGCTTGTAGAGCATTGGAGGGGGTGAGCGAAGAAGAGAAGAGATGAAGAATGAGGAGGGGATATGTGCCCTTTTATAAGCAACGGGAAATGGGTAGAAAGATTTTTTTAAGGCCATGAAATAAATATAGGGCTCTTTAGTGATGGATGCAGCCATTTCTGTAGGTGAGCAATGCTGTAGCTGCGCGTCAATCCTTGTCGTTCGACTCAGATTTGAGCATCCATGTTGCGCCATGCGACCGGCTCTTAGCCTTCAGTCGTTGCACGTGAGATCGCACCCAATCAAGATCCACCGTTTGATAGTGTGATGAGACAGCTTAAAATCGTGCGGGCGGTTCACCTTATCACGCACGTAGTGTTTGCGTAAGATTGCGCGTGCGATCGCACGTGATCGTGTGCATGTAGTGCACTTGCCATCTAGTGCACAGTGATGTGCCATGTTGCCCCGTCATCAGCCGCTCGATCTCGATCAAGAGGCACAATTTCATCGTGCTCGCCCGCCGCTTCAATTTGAGGCACAGTGCGCTTTGAGCACGTGCCTCCTCCTCTACGAAATAGAGCACAACCAATGCGCTACGCTGCACTTTGTGTCACATTTACGTTTTAAGGGTCGCACACTCAAGACCATTGGATCTCGATCCAACAGTTGAGATCACACGGCCTTTGATGAAGAGGAGGTGGTCGGAGGTGTTGGGTGACTGTGATGGTGCCACATGGTGCCATCATGGTCGTCCATCTTCTTTGCATTGTAGGTTGTGCCACGGTTGTTGGATTTGATCGATTTTCGTGCTATTGGGCTACGATCGTCAATCTGAACCCATTCATGCAGTTAGATTTGCTGTCTGAGGTATAGATTTTACACCACCTTTCCCCTTGAACTTTGATATTCCTCGGATTGCATCCGATACTATGGAGGTCCGATCGATGCTATCTCGAAGGTGTTAGGCTTCGATTGTTACCCTGATCAGATCTGTACAGTTAGATCTTCAATTCGAGGCCCAGATAAGATTCACCTTGTCCCCTAGCCATAAAAAGAGGTGAATTAGCCTATAAATTGTACAAACTAACCTAAATGCAGAATGATGCATGTTATGCAATATTTATAGTGCATGATGCTTTTATAGACCTAACAAGTTGTTTAAATAGTCATTTTAGGCCAATTAGATGTGTGAACGTCACACCTCCATGCCTATCTTTTACTAGTCCCTAGAAAAATCACATGCTATTTATAAAAAAATTAAGATCAAAGTACTTGGGCAATAATTATTTTTCAACACTAAGAAATTTCTACTAAAGAGTTGAACTACCTAGACTCAACAGTGCCTGGGTGTTTGCCAAAATGCAGATCGCTTAAGCCCTCGTCTTATTCAAAAGCAAATGCATATTTTTCTTTTTTTCTAATTTTTTTGGATTTTTGAGTTTAGAGTTTCAGGGCAGCTTCCTACAGCTACCCAACCCACCCAAGACTTGAAGAGAACCCTATGTTCTAAGCAACTTTTTTTGTGATTATGATAGACTTACCAATCGGCAATCAAAATAGACTTCGGGCTTCTACGCCCCTAGGTGACCTTGAATAGAAATTTTGCCTAAAGGTGTATCTATCCGACCGGTAACTTTCTCCCTACTTTTTATTTTTATGAGGTCAACACAAGGGTGAACCAGTGTATATCTCCTCGATTATTCTACTTCTTCGCTTCTTCCTAAGTGTTTGGAATTATACATTCATTCTGTGAGCTGGGTTCTGGACAATCGGCCAATGGGCTGTTATCCACGGTTATTTGTTAGGGTGAAGTGTGGCTTATTTATTTATTCTTTTTCTTCTTTTATTTTTCTATTATTTTTATTTTTTTGTATTTCTCTATTTTTTCCTTTTTTCGTAAGTAGGTGGCTTCCCTGATTTAAGATTTACCTAAAGGCAGCAGAAAGAGAATAGTCGTGTGCCTGGACTCTGGACAACCGACTAATGGGCTGTTACCCATTATAACTTGCTAACCATACCACCCTAGAAGGTTCACTAGCTACCCAATTTCCGTTAAAATCGCTAAAAAGTGAGTCAGTGCACATAGTGTGCAGATGATTAGACAATAAGTTCCCTCAAATCAGAGGGTGGGTTGATAAATCATGTACTTATCACCCCAACTTATTTAACCAATTAGAAATGAATTCAGAATTGTGTGGACTTGAGAAGCAAGTCCACATTTTAGTGGACACCCAGACTGATCAGGTCCTAACGTATTATTTCCCATGGTTGATAAATTTCTAAAGCCCAAGTTCTCTTTTCCTAATTCAATTTTTTTATTATTTTTTTTCAAAAATAAAGAGAGAGAAAAAAGAATCTACGGAGCTAACAGGATGATTCAGAGATGAATATCCACTCCACTATGCCTATCTAATGCAATGTCCTCATTGTATTAAATGACATGAAAAAGAGTGGAGTAGAGAAGAAAGGACCTGAATTTCGTTATTACCTGGTCAACTCCGAGATGAAAAAGAGTTGTATACATGCTGAATTTAGTACCTTCAACTAGGAACTCTATACAAATAAAGAAGAAATAAAGAATTCATAATTGTAGGTAAGGATCAGAATAAAAGGATCAATTTTTGGACCAATAAGGAGATGTCCATAGATGTGGGAGAGATTGTGGTGTGGTCCTAAGGTTCTAGATGAAAATTACCCAGAACCTGAGATCAGTATGCAAGTGGGGCCAAGCCTACGATTTGTGAGGATGCAACCCAAGTCCAAAAAGTCGGACAATAGGAAAATCTCTATCAAAAAGTTAATCAGTTAATTTGTGCTTGGGTTACACATCTTCAGAATTAAAAATGTCACAAGGGTCCTAGTAGAAGGTTGGTGGTTTCAGGCAAATAGGAACCCTTAGACGTAGAATTATGCTTCCGTTGAAATTGGGTTCCCAAATTTTCTTTTCTCAGTTCCTATCCTCTATAATCATAATTTGGGATTCTGGGACCTCTTGCATGTTTTGCACCCCATCTAAATTGTCCAAGTTGAACATTTGTGGCTGAATTAGAATTGACTTGGGTTTGGTGATCTCAAAAACAAAATCATCATTATTCTCAATAGGGTGTGATTGAGGAATGGAGCTACGAATTGAACCCTTTATGAAATCAAGATCTAAATCCACCATGCTATCCCTAACAGGATCAATTTCCTCAATTATAGGGCCATCAAATGATTCATTGAATTCCTCAATCCCAGTTGCCTCACTAAAATCATTTCCCTCAAACTCATGTGAGACTTCAATAAAGAATTTTTACCCTCAGAATCAAAGAATTTTAGATCCACATTTATATATGTCTCAAAATCACTTATCATTGCTTGGTCCATAGAGACATGCTTTTCCTCATACCTTGGCTCAGGGATCTCGGGTGAAGTAATCAATTCATCCCCAATTTGTTGCTCTAGACCAAACTGGTCATCCCTGATCTTGTAAAATGAGTCCCCCCTACAGGTGCCAGAGCGGGTTCTGACATTGACTCTCCTGAAGGGGATTTATCCTGGGAATCATCCCAAGATTGAACTAACACAACCACATATCTCATCCTCAATTTTGACAATTTCCTAAGTAAAAACTCACTTGGGTCCTTATTCTTAACATCTTGGAGCCAATCCAACAAATACCTGTTAAGATCATCAATCATTTCAATCAAAGGCTCTAATTCTTCAGTGCAAGGTGTTGGCTAAGTTGCTAAAGATTGAATGATATTCCTTTAGTTGGCCAACACCTTATCTTGGGCCTGGTTCACCTGAACCAAATGGTTTGGTTCAGGGTTGGGTGGGTTTGGGTTCAGTTTGGGGGAGTCAAGGAATTGAAGTTCTTGGTACCCTCTCTGATAATAGGTCATTTCTGATTGTTCATAAAGGGGTGGTGACCTATATGAAGTGTAATCTAGGGGAGGGTAAGAGTTGAAATCAAGATATCCTTCTTGATTGTAGACCAGGTTAAATTGATCATCAAAGGGTGGAGATCTATAATCATTATAGCTTGGAGAAGGATAGAAATCACAATCATGATGTCCAGGGTTTGACCCTGAATGCGGAGGTCTGGAATTGTATCCCCAATTCGAGTTATCCCAACTAGTAGATGGTTGAGTACAACACTGGTTGGGATAATAGTCATCATATTGGGAATAAGATGTGTTAGGAGGGTAGGGGTGGAAATGTGAGTAGGATATGGAAGGATCCATGACAAAATGGGAGGAAGAAAGGTGTCCTATAGTACAAACAATCAAACCTACCCTTATATGGGGTAGACTAAAGACCTACAGATTCTCAGAACCTGCCTTGAGATGAAAGAAATGATTTGGTCTACTTCTTTCCTGTCAATCCAACCAGTTAGAGGGAGGGATTGGAGAGAAGGTTCTTCCCTTACTTTCGCCACAGGCTCCTTTAATACCCCCCAACTATGGTTGTTTGACACTGCCCCTTATCTAGACATCAGATTGAACGGTAGAAGCAGATTAATTGAAAATAATCTCGATCTGGGCCTTGAAGAGCAAGTCCAATCCTTAAGGCCAACGTTTACTTGATTTTAGATTAGGCTTAAGTTTTAATGTGCTTTGGAATGTGACGGGCCCTTTATTTGGGTTGTGCCCTTAAAGATCAGTTTTAATGTGTATGCATGCACAACCAATGGTTTTCAAGCAAGATTATTTTTGTATGTAGTGAATTTTAGGGTTTAAATCTTTCTTAGTAGCTTTTAGGGTTTGAATTAAGGTGAATTCAGTCAAGTTCAGAAGGTACAACAGGATTTGCAAACACAGATGAAAATGTTTTCCTTTGAAATAAAAAAAAGTGGAGTGGCTGGTACTTACCTTAAATGTTAACTCTAATGAGCAAGCTACTTGATGAGTTATTTTTAGATGAAGTGGTGTGGCCCAAACAACTTAAGCAATTGGCCTGATGCATCACTGAATTAGGCACACAAGTGGTTACCTAATATGATTTTTACTCAATTATGTGTTGATGAGTGTATCGATTCCAAAGATCAAGTTACCAGTTGAGTATGAAAAATCAGAAGAGGTTGTGTACCTCTATGGGATTTTTAAGATTTTTTTTTATATATAGAGGGTGAGGTGGGTGGAGGTGGCAACAAAATAACCAAAATAAGCTTAGGGTTTATGCAAGCTCCTAGGTTAATTAGGGTTTGTCTTATTTATGTGATGGAAGGAAATCTAGGGGGTGGGAGGTGTGGCGTAAACTTACAGACCCTTCAACAGCACTTTACTCCAATTTACCACTTTTGCTCACCTCGAGTACTTGAAATCACAGTAAGAAGAGAGAAAAGTGTGGTAAAAGATAAGTAAGGCGGAAAATGTGGAAAATCAAAGAGCGTTGCCTCCCCGACAAGGGTACCAAAATGATGAATGGAA
Source organism: Thalassia testudinum (assembly GCA_037157565.1). NCBI lineage: Eukaryota > Viridiplantae > Streptophyta > Magnoliopsida > Alismatales > Hydrocharitaceae > Thalassia > Thalassia testudinum. The sequence continues at coordinate 137,208,487 of JAZHRO010000055.1, read as the reverse complement.
TTTCATATGCATAAAAGGTTTGTTTGAAACCCTATCATTGTAATCGTGTAAAAATCCATTAATTAGATAATATTATCAAAACTTAAAGTGAGTCCCAAGTCGAACATGGGGAGGCAAACGTTTGATCAAAAATAGCATTGGAATTATTATCACGAAAGCATATTAGCTAGTTGAAATTAATCTATGCCAGCTATTCTACTTAAAGAATAATTAATAGAAGAGAGAGATAGAATAATACAAATAAAGAGAAATAGGGAGAGAATAAACAAATGTTTCATAACCATAGCCTTATGTTCGTTACATTTACTTGCTACACTAGAAAGCTGTAAATCTACACTAGAAAGTGATAAAAAGAGAAAGGGGTGACAAGTTATCCTCCTCGACGACTGCTTGGAGGATGAGCTGCATTGACGGAGCGATCGAACGATGGGGATGGGATGCTGGATGAAGGAGGACAAAGCTGGAGAACGTAGAACAGAATAAGGCGATGTCGCAGCGGGATCCGCTTCTCGAATGGCGGTGAGATGATAACCGTAGGTACACCACGAACGGGGATGAGAAGATATAAAATTATTTTACTCTAACTCTAATGGAGCATCCCAGGTATGGGACCAGCTCGTAGAGCTTTGGAGGGGGTGAGAGAAGAAGAGAAGGGATGAAGAATGAGGAGGGGATATGTGTAGATTCCCTACCTGGAGGGGGTGAGATCAGCGTGACGTAAAAAATGCGGAATTGAAAATATACCAATTTCACAAAATAAATAATCACACAAAGTACACAAAGATTTTTAGGTGGAAACCCAAATCGGGTGAAAATCACCACCGAACCCTCTCGAGTTAGGATTTTTCGATCAACTAAGTTGATCAAATCCACTAAACGAATCACTTAAACGAGGGTGATTCAACCTCAATTACAACCACGCTACTTTATACGAGGGAGCGTACCTCAAACCCCTTCTCTTCACGAGAAGGATTTTGTCCCACGAAGGAGATGGGAATTCGCAAAGCGAATACCCAACCAAATAACAAAGTAAAATAACAAATATAGTCCTATAGAGCCAACAAAGATTTAAACCTAGCTTCTATAGGAATTAGGATACTCCCCTTTGATGGAAGTGTGTCGAATCGATGACGCGGGTGCGTGAGCTACACGACGGCGCAATGTCGCTCTCGTGAACTACGACGCGAGAGCGGGTGCGCAAAGGCTTGATGCTCTCGAGATGAAGAACTTGAGCTTGGAGAGAAAGAGCTTTTCTTGGACACAAAATAGTAGAAAGTATGTTGCTTGGGTGTGTCATAGGTGGCAAAGGCTCCCCTCTATTAATAGAGGCCTTAGGAAGGCTTTGGAAGGCTTTGGAAAGCTTCCATAGCCGTTGGGTGCAAAGCCTAAGAGAATCAGGTCGAAATCAGGAACAATGATTGCACTGACAGGGTTATCAGACGTCTGATCCTGGCATTAGACGTCTGGAAGATCAGTTTAAGACGTCTGGGATCAAAGTCAGACGTCTGATTTTAGGCAGGTTTCTTCCTGACTTGAATTAGATCTAAACAGGGTTCTAGTGCAAGTCTATCAGACGACATACAGGACGTCTAGCACTCTGTCTGGACGTCTGGAAACCTACTTTTCTGCGGGAATGGATTTCCAAGAGATTGCAACGGCTATAAGATCTCTAAAAAGAGATTTTGGGTCAGCCGAGGCAAACCAATCATTTATCAGACTTCTGGAAATGCTTATGGACATCTGATAAGGCTCTAACGGTCACATCTTATAGTGTTTGTTAAACTAGCCAATGATCCACTAATTGGACGTCTGGCAAAATCATTAGATGTTTTCTAAGACATCTGGACTAAGGTCTGGATGTCTAATTTCATTAGGCAGAACTAAATAGGTCTAGCCTAAATGTTATCGGACATCTGAGTCAACAGTCAGACATCTTAAAACTCATTATCAGACGTCTGAGTTTAGGATTAGACGTCTGAAAAGGCTGTTTGAACCCTATATTGATTTTCTAGGTTCTCTACAGAAAACCTAAGTATCCTAGGGTTGTGCAGGTGTTCCTAGGACTACTGTTAGGGTACTTTGAGGCTCTTTAACATGATGTTCTAAGGAACAAAAAGAGCAAGGAAATAAAGACAAAAGTACATGAAAGAAATAAATAGAATTCTATCATATTCTTCTTGTCCTTCCATCTTCAATCTATCGCTCCTCGCGAATCTCCTCTGTTCTCCATCAAGCTCCTCGTGAATCTCCTCTGTTCTCCATCAAGCTCCTCCAATCCATCCTGGATGCGAGCTCGATCTTCGTCTAATCACGTCTCCATTTGTAATTTGCCTGAAATCTAAGACACCAAGTGTAAATGTTAAATGACACGTGTTTTGTTATCATCAAAACAAATGATCGTGGTGCTCTAGCACCAACAATATGTGCCCTTTTATAGGCAAGGGGAATGGGGTAGAAAGGTCTTTTTAAGGGCTTGAAATTAATATAGGGGTCTTTAGTGACTAATGCAGCCGTTGTTGTAGGTAAGCGACGCTGTAGTCGCGCGTCAATCCCTACCATTCACCTCTGATTCGAGCATCCATGTCGCGAAACATGGACAGGCCCTTAGCCTTTAGCTGTAGCACGCGAGATCGTGCCCACACGATCGGACAGTTAGAAATACAGAAAAGTAGGTCAAGGCTGTATTTGTAGAATTGTAAAGGGAATGGGTGTTGTTGCCTCAATGTGCTTGACACAACTCAATTAACCCTCTCTTATTTTTTTCTATTTTTCTATTTATATATATATATATTTTCTTTCTTTCTTTTTCTTTTTTTTCTGCTTTTCTCTTTCTCTTTTTCTATTTTATTTTTTAAATTTTTTCATAAATATTTATTTCTACCAGCACAACGTAATGCAACACCCATGTACATTTTTATTCATGAGGCATTATTCAGGATTGGGGGTGTTCAAGAGGATATCAGGTGACTTATTTAGTGGAAGTGCCTACTCTCGGCATCGAGAAAGGTATGGATGGGGTAATGTATTTGTAACCTTGATATTAATACCATCCTTTAGCCGATGATTCCATAAAGGACGATCATAACCATCCACCTTAGTCTTAGTTTTATTAGAACCCGCTCTTTGCATATTTGCCTTATTTGGTGTCTCTCCAAAAATTCACACAATGAATTTATATGCAGGAACTAAGAGAGAAAACTATGCCTAACTCCGAGTATCATTATCCAATTGCCTAGAAACTAAGATTCCTTTTATTAGCCTTAGAGCACCAGTAGACTCTCTACTCTCAGCTCGCAATTGTTTGGTGGATCTGTTAGAAGATGATTTGCCTGACTCCCTAATTACTGTCCAAGGGTTCAGGAGAAGAAGCATTGCTTCTTCTCAACAAACTAAAGATGTCTATTAGTCTTCATAGAGGATCCATTGCAAATTCTACATGCAAGTGTGAAATTGTCCTGGATTTTGGATTCAAGAATCGACTCAAGAATATATCCCTAATAAAACCTTCTTGATAAAAATTCTTTATGCATGATCTTTTTTTTTTCACATAAGACATGCAATGTCCACCCCCCCATGCTTATTCATTATAATGTCCTCATTGAAATGTATGCATAAAAAAATCAAAATGTAATAAGCAAGAGGAGGGGATATCACCTGATTGAGCTTGTTAATCTAGGTCAGCTTGATCAGTCAAAAATGCAAAATACTTATATAGAATACTGGGTTGCCTCCTAGCCAACGTTAAGTTTAATGTCATTTGCCGAACCTAAACCCAAAAATGAATGATTAAATTAATGGGTTGAGAATTAATATGAGGATATGATCATGTGGCCCAAGAATCAGTGATCCACATATGTGGATCAGCTGATGGTGAATACCAAGCCCAAAAGGTCGGAAAAATAGAATAAACGGGCTTGGAATTATTTGCAGTCAGGTGCTACAAAAGAGAGAAAAATAAGTGCGGGTGCCAGAGTGGAAAGTAGATAATGGCAACCCTAAGAAGTGGTGCATAAGCAAAGCAGATGAGGTGGATAAACAGTGGTCAGTGGAGAATAAATCATACGGGTCTTGAAAGTGATGGGAAATGAAAGGAGGAACTTGAGTGTTGTAGTCTGAAATGGTATAAGGAACCACTTCGTAAGTCAAGTTAAGTGTGGATGGATGTAGAGTAGGTGGGTCAAATAAAATCTAGTGGTCCATCTCAATAGTTCCAGATACACCCAAATCATGTTGGATATCAGTATCGTTAAGCTCATCCCTAAGGTGATAAAAAATTTCATACGAGTCGCCCAATCTTATTTTATTCATGATGCTAATCCTCAAATGTAATGGATAAAATTCATTATTCCTTAGAATCAATTCTCCAGGGGGAGTAAAATTGAAATCTAGATTAATCAAGGCCTCAAATTCATTTAGTTCTGTGAATTTTTGAGTTGGATTATAAATTTGATCCCAATTTTCTTTCTCTTAAACTACATCTTTTGAGGGAATGTCTTCTTGTTTCTCATCAATCAAATCAAGTTCCTTAAAATTCCATGATTCAGCTAAATTCTTTACCTCCTCAGATAAATCATCATAAGTCATCCCTAATAATTCTGCAATCTCTTTAACATCCTTTTCATAAGGGGATTGTTTGTTTTGTTCAATCTCGAGATGTTGGGGATAAGAGTCAGGGTTTTCCTCAGGACTCTAGTGGATGGGAAGAGAAGGGTGCAAATTAGCTAATACAGAAGTGAAAGTAGATTCGGCTTTTATACGGAATATCGTAGAATGATTAGTACCGTCTAATCTAGATATCATAATCAAATCATTTAAGCACATCTGATCTTGGTAATCCTCAGCTGAAATCATATCAGAACCATCCAACTGTGCTTGGTTGCGAGTGTCATTGTCCCCACTCCTATCATCTTGAAGGGGCTCTTCATAATCTTGTTTTGATTCTCCCAAATCTGAATCACCTGTATGGTCCAATTGTGTGTCTTTTAACATAAAGGGCTCATACTTAGGCCCATCAGAGATTTGTTCTTTAAGATAGAATGATTGTAATTTAGGTTCTAAATCAAAATTTAGATCCTCGAGTGAGTCTTCGTTCGCAAAGTCAGTCTTTGGGATATCAAAATTATGTATTAGTTCAGATGTAGTGATGACTCTACATCTAACGGTGATAATTCTATCAACTAGAGTCAATCTCAAGGGTATATGTTCATTAATGACGTATCATAATGGGCTTGAGAGCATGGCATGCATGTTGTGTTAAGATTGCTTGTAATTCATGTTTAATGACCATGTGTGCAAGTGCGTATTAAAATAGGTCTCAGATGAGCAATCGGACCTTACGGATGGATCCGGACCGATGAACTAAGTCCAATGGACTCAAATTATCCCAATTCGACCTTCGTGGCCCCCACAACAAGTCTGGGAAGTTCTGGCCATTGATCTGATGATCAACGGCCCAAAAAGCACCATGTGGTGCCCACTTAGCCTTCACTCTCACTCTTACAGCTCCTTCAGCATGAGATCATGACTGTTGGATCTCAATCCAACGATCGTCGTTGCCACCTGCGTCGACCATCTTTGCGACCATCCGCAAAGGTAGCACAACAGGCGAGGCACCACACTCGCAAGCAGCGGCGGGTGTTCAAAACCTCATGCACAGCCAAATCTCCGCTTCGCGAAGGCAGGACGAAATACAGTCATCAATGCAGGAGCGGGCGACGCAGATGGCGGCCACGTGGGGTTCTCTAGTGCGCGCCTTCGCTAACGCGTGCGCCAATGTCGCGACAACACCGGAGCACACGCGCGCTTGAGGCGCGATCTGAGCGCACGCTCACGCGTGATTTGGATCATCGATCGTGGATCGGATGGCTCTGAGCCAGCGCACACGGATCGCGCAAGGGAAGAAGCGTGCGAGCGCGTGATGGATCGGCAGGAGGAGGCCTTCACCGACACTTTTGGAATGCGTTTAGCAACGTCTTGAATGTCCTTAAAACCCCTGCCTGATTTAGAAACCCACTCCATTTATGAGCATCCCTTCCTATCTTCTCCTTAGTTCTACTTAGCACACCTTTCACACTCTCCCAAAGTTACAGAGCCGTCGACGGAAGCCTATCCACCGCCATGACTGCCTCGCCTCTCTATTTCGGACCTCTTTACCCTAGTTTAATGCTTATGTGTTTTAAAGCTTTCCTCTAGCATTGTACTTGTGAAGCGACTTTACTTATGCAATATGTTTCCATTTGTTTCATCATATCATGTTTCATGCATGCACAAGTAATCACTATGCTGTAATCTCAAGTCTTTAACCCTACTCTCTCTCTCTGGTTTTCTCGCAAGAAAACAAAACAAACATTGTTGTGACACCCTAAAGCGACAAACTAATCCGATTTCATACCTCCTCGTGTTTGACACTTGGACTCACCTAATCCATATCTTCATTTAAAATTGATGTCGCAAATGCATGCTATAACGATGGATTTGACTTAACGCATTTCAAAGACATCAGTTTTTGGTACCGTTGCCGGGGAGGCAATGGATCTTTTTGTCACTTTTATCCTTGCATTGGTATTCACATTTTCTAACCCTTTTTATCTCTCTTTCCTTGGTCTCAGAAACTTGGTGCGTCAGTGATGAGAGGAGAGCAATCTACATTGATAGAGTCGGCGCAAAGTGCGGTGAAGAACTTTTGTGAGTACCACTTGACTTAGAGTAGTCCCATCTCTCCATTATCTAAAAAAAAATTTGCATCTAGGCTCGAGCATAAACCCTGGGTTAGTTGTTTGTTTGCTTGCTTAAAGATCCAAAAAAATATAAATTCAAAAAATGGCATGGTGAATGATTACTTGACCCACATCTCAAATCCATCACCCAAACAAAAAAAATACTCTAATGTTCTTGAAGAAAATCTTTTTGGAGTGTTCTTTTCCTTTCAAGTGGTGTTTGTGAAGCCACCCGTGCTCTGTATTTGGCTGCACCACTTCAACTAAAATCAATTCACCTGGTAGAATTGCATGAACTTTAGGGTGAATACATTAGGGTTGCTTTTCTAGGGCCACATCACTCTCTCAAAAAAAATCAACTATCATCCGTTGTATGCAAAACATTGTGTGCCTACTTAAACATTGTCTAAATCCATTGATAAATTTCAACCCTAAAAATCACTAAAGCAAGGACGAATCATTAAAAGACACCACATCCTAAAAGCCTTGCTTGAAAACTATGTTTTGTTGAGTGCACACACACGTTCAATTGGATTAACTGGGAGGCACAACCCCCAACAATGCCTCATCACATATCTTGAGCACAAGCACTAACCTAGCCCCATATTAAAATAGAGTAGACATGGCCTAGGTAGGACTAATCTAAGTCCTGGAAAAGTGATTGGGTTTTTCAAGTGCATGGCCTTAATTCCCATCGTGAAATTTGGTGTCTAGGCTTTAGGGAAGTGTTAAATGACCATGGTTGTGGGGTACAAAGGAACCGGCGGCGTGAGCCAAAGGAAGAACCTTCCCGTTAATCCCCTTGTAATCAACCTGGCTGGATTAACTTTGAGAAGGAAGGTTTAAGTGCTTGCGGACTTGATTATTTTTTCCAAGACTTTTAGGTCACCTAGGTCTACACTATAGGGACTGGACTTGTTTGCTTGATTGTGCACACACTTTTCTCTCACCTGTCTTTCTTCATGCCTCTCCCTATTCTTCTCTAGTGTATGCATGGAAGATGATCACTTCATCTTGAGTTGTTTGCTTTAGAAAGGGAGATCAGGAGGAGAATTGATTCTTCAAAGAATAAGGAAATGGCTGACCCAAGAATTGATGAGATTGGGGACCAACCTCAACCCGATGCTATGGCCACCATTCAGGCTCAAATCTCTGCCAACCACCAACTCCAACAACAACAGATCCAAATCATAATGCAAGCCATACACCGATTGCAAAACCCTCAATGGCAACCCCCACTGAACCCACCTAACCCACCACAACCTCCCAAGGGCCAACCAAGGCCTCCCTGTGATTTTTACGATCTGTCCGCTATTCGGATTGAGCCACATCTTAGGGTCCCTGAAGGGGGAGATGATTTTGAGCTAAAATCTAATGTCCTTAGCTTAATTCAAAGCCACTTTCATGGGAGCTCAAATGAAGACCCTTTCCAACACTTAGAGGACCTAGACCGGATCGCCTAGACTATGAAACCAAGGAACATCAGCTTAGATATTGTTTTAATTAAGAAGTTCCCTTTCTCCATAAAAGACAAAGCTTCTCACTAGCTTAGAACCTTAGGGAGACCCATCTCCGCCTAGGAGGAACTGAGGCATGCATTCTTGAAGAAATTTTTCCCCATAGGTAAAACCAATTCCCTCAGAAGAGCCATTACCACATTCACACTACAAGGTGGGGAACAATTTCATGAGGTGTGGGAAATATTTAATGAATTACTGAGGAAATTCCCACACCACGAGGTTCCAAGGTGGCAATTGGCCTAGATCTTCTACCATGGTCTGGATAGAAACCTTAGGAATTTTGTTGATGCCTCATGTGGAGACAATTTTTTGAACAAAGACGAGGAAAGCGCATTCGAACTCTGAGTCCATGAGTGAGAATTCGCTTAATAACACCTCCATAACTCAATTCAACAGGTCCAGTCAACCTCGTGGAGGGATTTACAAAGTACAAACTAATTCAGGGACGGTTGACATGGACATCATAGCAAAGAAGATGGATCGAGTTGAGATGGTAGATAAGAAAATTGATGAGCTTCTAAATCAATCCTAGACACCCTTGCAAACCTTCTCCCTAGCAAAGGGAGCTCACAATGTTGACCTAGTTCAGGCTATGAACTAAACACACCTAGAACAACCCCTGCCTATGTTCCAGGGAGGGACCTTTGCTCCCTTATACCTTGACTATTCTTTCCCCTCCCCTTTGGCACCTCCTACCTTGGAAGATGCCAATGCCATCCAAGGTTACTCCAAACCTAACCCTTTCTCTAACACTTATAATGCCAGATGGCACAATCACCCAAATTTTTCCTGGACAAACAAAAAACTGAACCAATTCCAGAACCAACCCAGGCCAAACCCCTCCTATCAGCAAGGTCCACCTATTGGACTACTCTATAACCAGAATAAGGTGGCTCCTACACAACAAAACCAACTAGACACCCTGATTAAAATGATGGTTGATATGAATCAGAAACATCAGGAGGAGATGGCTTTGGTGGAGGGACAATTGAGTTAGTTGTTGGATAACAAACAACAGGGGTCTCTTCCATCTCAGCCACAACCAAACCTAAGGAGTGTAATGAACAGAGGCCACAATCCTTAAGGGTTCCAACAAAATCAAGGGCAAGCCCATGTGATTCTACAAGCCCCATAGACACCCCCTTGGTTTGCTGCTTCTTGTTCTTCTCAAGGACCTAACCCTTGTCCCAATGCCTCAGCTAATGCAGTTACCTTGAAAAGTGGCACCCAAACCTAGGATCCCAAATGGCCGGCCCCTCCCGTGACTACACTACCTGAGATAGTTGATTCTGAAGATGAGCAGGAGGAACCCAAGGATAGGGAACTTGACCCAGTTCAAATCCAAGTCCCATACCTTGAATCCTTGGATAAGGCCAAGAAGAAAAGAAACATGGCTGAAAATGAGGAGTTGTTAGAAATATTCAAGTAGGTACAGATCAACATAGTCCTCCTCGATGCAATCAAACATATCCCAGCTTACTAAAAGTTTTTGAAAGATGTTTGCACACTTAAGTGTAAGCCAAGAACCCAAGCACCGAGGAAGGTAGTGTTATCTGAGCAGGCTACTTTGGTGATATTGAGTAGCCTACCTCCAAATAGGTCTGACCCTGGAGCACCTTTGATCTCATGTAATATTGGGGATTTGACTTTTGATCGAGCCCTCCTGGATCTAGGTGCTTCGATAAACTTGATCACGACCACCCTTTACCACCAGTTTGGATTTGGAGAACTAAAGCCTACACCCGTGACTATCCAACTGGCCGATCAATCTGTGAAAACCACGAAAGGGGTAGTTGAGGATGTAATTGTTCGGGTTAAGGACTTCTACTTCCCAGTTGACTTCTTAGTCCTTGACATGGAGGTCCCTGAACAGTTACAAAACACAGGATGTATGGAGATTGCCTTTGGAGATAGGAAGATGTAATTGGATATCTTCAAGGCAACAAAGTCTTTTGATTACATTGGGTCAAGGAATGTGATCCTGTGGAAACTCTAGTTGAGGAATGCCTGATAGCAAGCTCTTTAGAGGACCATCTAGCTCAACCAGCTTTAGACTACCCAGACTCACCCCAATCTCTAGCAACCCCCATTTGAGGAGATTGATGTCACTCAACTCCCTCCTTTCCCTTACCCATCAAATATTGTACCACCTGCACCTAAATTGAAACCTCTACCCAACAACCTCAAGTATGTCTTCCTATGATCCGATCACACCTTCCCTATGATTATCAATGCACACTTGACTAGGGACTAAGAGCTTAGGTTGACTGCAACTCTTTCTGAATACCGGGCAGCAATTGGGTGGACAATTTCTGACCTAAGAGGCATTAGCCCTAGCTATTATACACACAAAATCTATGTGGAAGACGGGGCTCGACCTTTCCACCATATGCAAAGGCGATTGAATCCAACCATGTAGGGGGTCGTTAAAAATGAGATTATCAAATGGCTTGATGAGGGGATCATCTACCCGATTTCCGACACCTCTGGGTGAGCCCTACTCAAGTGGTACCAAAGAAGGCTAGGCTCACTGTTATCACAAATGACCATGGAGAATCCATCCCTACCCATACCACCATCGCATGGTGGGTATGCATTGGCTATAAGAAGCTCAATGAAGCTACCAAGAAGGATCATTTCCCTTTGCCATTCATTGACCAGATTCTCGAACGGTTGGCAGGGAAGAAATACTTTTGCTTCCTGGATGGATATTCAGGATATAACCAGGTTGCTATTGCACTCAAGGACCAAGAGAAGATCTCGTTCACTTACCCGTATGGCACATTTGCATTCCACCGTATGCCATTCGGGTTATGTAATGCACCTACTACCTTTTAGCGTTGCATGTTGGCCATCTTTTCAGAGATGGTGGGTGAATATTTAGAGGTCTTTATGGATGATTTCTCCATCTTTGGAGACTCATTCGACCATTGCCTTAGCAACCTGGAGAAGATCCTGAAGCGATGTATCGAGGCCAACCTTATTTTAAGCTAGGAAAAGAGCCATTTTATGGTTGAAGAAGGGATTGTCGGTTACATCGTCTTGCATCAGGGCATAGAAGTCGATCAAGCTAAAGTTGACTTAATCTCCAAACTTCCACCACCGAGCTCGGTTAAACAAATCAGATCTTTCCTAGGACATGCTGGCTTCTACAGAAGGTTCATAAAAGACTTCTCCAAGGTATCCAAGCCCTTAACTATCCTTCTAGCCAACAATGTTCACTTTGACATGACACCTAAGTGCATCAAAGCCTACACCACTCTAAGGGACACAGTCTTGACTGCACCTATCTTACAACCCTCAGATTGGTCCCAGGACTTTGAAATAATTGTGATGCATTAGACTTTGTCGTTGGGGCCGTCCTAGGACAGAGGTAGGAAAAGAAACTCATGGTGATCTACTATGCGAGCAGAACCTTGGATGACATCCAACAGAACTACACTGTAACAGAGAAGGAGCTGCTTGCCGTAGTTTTCAGACTAAAAAAGTTCAGATCATACCTGTTGAGATCCCACGTCATCATTTATACTGACCACCCGACTATTCGGCACTTGTTAGCCAAAAAGGATGCTAAACCCAAGCTAATCAGATGGATCCTGCTCCTACAGGAATTTAACCTGGAAATATGCGACAAGGCCGGATCCAAGAATGTTGTAGTCAACCACTTATCCCGACTTCACCCAGAACACATTGGACCTTCACTACCTTTGACTGATACATTTCTTGATGAGCAAATCTTGGCCATGCAAGCCAAAAGTCTCCCCTGGTATGCCAACTTGGTTAATTACCTAGTGGTAGGACAGATTCCGCATGGTTGGTCCAGACAACAATAAGACAAGTTCTTGGCTGAGGCTAAACACTATCTTTGGGATGACCCCTTGCTGTTTAGACTTTGTTATCATCAAATCATTAGGAGATGCATACCTGAGGAGGAGGTCCAAAGTGTGTTGTCCTTCTGTCATGACCAAGCTTGTGGTGGCCACTTCTCTGGCAAACAGACGACTGCAAAGGTTTTGCAGTCTGGTTTTTACTGGCCATCACTATTCAAGGATGTACATAGCTTTGCTAAAACCTGTGATAGATGCCAGACTTTAGGGACCATGACCAGAAATGATATGATGCCTCTACAACCCATTCTTGTCATCGAAATATTCGATATTTGGGGCATTGAGTTCATGGGTCCCTTCCTACCATCAAATGGCTTCGAATATATACTGGTCTCAGTTGACTACGTCTCGAAATGGATTGAAGCCGTACCTACCCAGAAATGTGATCATAAGGTTGTCATGGACTTTGTGAAGAACATCTTTTCCCAATTTGGGATACCCAAGGCCATGATTAGGGATGGTGGGAGCCGCTTTATCAATGCCCAGTTTCGTGCTTTGCTCAAGAAATACGGGGTTACTCAATGCATTGCTACTCTGTATCACCCACAAACGAATGGGCAAACTGAGGTCTCAAACAGACAAATCAAGAATATTTTGCAAAAGACTATGAGACTTGACCAGAAGGATTGGTCCACACGATTGGATGATGCCCTATGGGCATATAGGATCGCTTTTAAGATCCCAATTGGCATGTCACCATACTGATTGGTCTTTGGCAAAGCTTGCCACCTTCTAGTTGAGTTAGAACACAGGGCATACTAGGCTGTTAAACAATGCAATATGGATTCCCATTTGGCTGGAGCTCAAAGAAAGCTCCAACTCTCCGAGCTTGAAGAACTTCGGCAGGATGCTTATGAGAATAGTAGACTTTACAAGGAGAAGATGAAAGCTGTCCATGACCGACATATCATTAGGAAAACCTTCGAGCCAAATCAACAAGTCTGGCTCTTTAATGCGTGACTCAAACTCTTCCTCAGGAAGTTAAGATCTAAGTGGATAGGACCTTACCAGGTGGTCAGACCATTCTCAAATGGGGCAGTAGAAATTGCTGTTCCTATGATTGGGCAAACCTTCACGGAAAATGGCCAAAGATTAAAGCACTTTCTTGCCCAGGTTCCCCTAAAGGAAGTTGTAACCCTCATTGAGGGTTAAACTGGAGCTGCGCCCAGCTGGAGGTAATAAACTCAGTGCTTCCTGGGAGGCAACTGATGGGAACATCATCATGAGCCATAACTAGCTCAATTTGGTCTTATGAAGTCAATAAAATCTCCTACATATCATTCAGAAGGTCTCTAGAGTAGGGTAAGTTGTTTTGAGAAGAAAAGATGAAAATAGGGTTATTTATGCAATTTTACCATCTCATCACAAATACAGAATAACCATGGGGTATGCTAGGGGTTTATTAAAGGTCATTTAGTCATTAATGTCCAATGAGTGGGTTCATGCAAACAGAAATGGGTTTTCACGTATTTCAAGAATTAAATGACATCTGAAACCCTAAAAATAGATCCACTTAATTAACTCAGGTTTTGGTGAGGATAAAATTCATCTAAACCATTTAAAAATCATATAAAAAAATTCTTTAGGGTGTAGCATCTTTGAATTGACCATCAGAACCCGTTCTGACCTAAAATAGAGTCACAGATAGACTATTGCCCTAATTTAGGTTTTTACATAAGTTACCCAGTTAAATGAGGTCAAAACTAAAATCCAACTTTACCATTAGATTTCTTGGGTTCAAATTAGGTTTGTATCAAAATTTTAGCCTAATCTGAGATCATTTCGACCTAGTTTGCATTTTAGTCCATGTCTGACTCTTATTATCCCAAATAACCCCTCATCTTTTGAATTTATTACAAAAATCCCCCTATCTTTGTCGTCACTCTTTGAAAATAGGTCCTTCCACCATTTTTTTGAAGGAATTCTACTCCGACGAGCTTTTCTTGGCAAGAAATTGTTGATTATTTGACGAATCCCTCTCAAAATTGAAAGGGAGATTCGTCAAGTAATTACCTTCCTTTTAAACCTATTCGTGGGCTCCAATTCTTTCCTAATCTCTCATGCAAACACATGAGAGATGTGGGTATCTTTCTTCGGCAAGCCTACCAAGCTTGGAAGCTTGGTCTCCAAGCCTTAAACTGCTTCCCATGGCCTATAAAAGGAGCAGGGGCAAGAATCCTATCTCCTTAGCAAGTCTTGGCCTGAGAAACTCCCTTCTCCTTCTCTGGTCTCCTTCGAATTTTGCTCTGACGACCACCTTTGATCCCCCTCTTCTGGCCGTCCAACCATCAAATTGGACGGCCTAGCTTCTTCCCTTCATCCTCGCGTACCTCTCCGATCAAAGGGAGGGCGTTCTTCTACCTCAGTTGCCGTCGTCGCTTCGCCGTCGCCTCCATCTTCTCTGGCTCCGGTCAAGCCATGACCGGAGCTCTCCGTCCTCCTATCTCTCCTAAAATCCCCTCTACTTCTTCCTCTCCTCCTCTACATCATTTTCCTTCTGCTCACACATTGATTCAACCATTGCTCCGCCTTCCACACCATCGTCTTCCTTTGCGCTAGCGAAGCTCCGGCGAACCCATACCACCACCATAGACCACCAAACTACTTCATTCCACTTCCAAAACCTCCACCATCACCTCAAGACCAAAAGCCCTCTCCTATTTCACCTATTCATCCACCCAAACCATCCCCCGAACACACCCATAACCGACCACCTTCTCCATCACCAACCAACCTCCACGCTTCACCAATCACCATGAAACCATCACCACTACACTCGTTGTGGTCCAGCGATGTTTGTGAACTATTTTAATGTGGCCGTGAGGCCTTATTCTTGAATTTCAGGTTGCGTCAGAGCTTTGCCATTGCCGCCGTCACCTCTGCCCCCACTTGCAGTTCTCCAGTGTCAAAAGCTCCAGGTGTTACACCCAGGTTGTGTGGAAGGACTCCAGGACTCTTCCTAAGTCTCTAATTGGGCAAGATACCCTCAGCTGCAGTTGCAATTGGAGAAGGTTCCACCTGCGGTCGCACGCGTTGAAGCTTCTGTGGGATAGTCCCACATCGTGAAGCGGCACACCTCTTGCAGTGCTTAAGTTATTTTTTGCTCCTCAGCTATTCACCACAGTAAGCATGGGGTGAGGTCTCCTCGCATGTGCCCATGCATGCCCTCGCCCACGGCCATGCCATGTGGGTCTGGGCTCTGAACCATTTACCCGTATACCTGGATCTGATTAGCGTTTATCTGAGAGAAGGGAAAAAAAGGGAAAGGGAGAGGAAAAGAGAGAGGAGGGAGGGGGGTTTTGCTCTGTTTCCCACCTCTTGACACTTAGCGAAATGCTGAGGGAGGCCCTTGCCTCTGCTTGTGTTGGTGCTGAGCTCTGTGTTGTGCTTTCCCTTGAGCCTGAGGAGAGAAAGGAAGGGAAGATGAGGAGTACCCTCTTGGCACTGTAGCAAGGAAGAGTTTAAGCCATCTAGTTGAAAGCTCCATCATTTAATCTTTGACAGAGAATGCACTATGCACTTATCCTACGTAGATTAAACTTGGTTGATATTGTTGAGATATTTGATATTGTTGTAATTAGGATAATTGGTGATTCAAATCACCATTTTACCCTAATCTTTTTTCACTATTAACATTTATTCTTATATACATATCATTTGAGTTTATAAATTTCATCATATATTGATATCTTGTGATAGAATTGCAATTTTGAGATTTATTGTAACACTTTCTCCTTGCATTCGACCTCGGATTTCTTTCAAGCTATAAATTGTATTTGTTTGATGCGATTTTGTCCTATACTATAACAAATTCTCATAAACAACAACCTAGATGATTCAGGCTGACCAGACACATAGCTAAACTCAGGTGATTCCTTTCTTTACTCCCTTGCATACATTTTTCTTCCAATGAGGACATTGTTCAACTTAAGCATGAGGGGGTGGTAAATTCGTATTCTCTGAGTTCATACCATCAGCTTGAATTTTTGAATTATAGTGTGATAGAAAACAAATATATATTATAATAATTAAAAAAAGAGAGAATTGGGAAAAGAAAACTTAGGCATTAGAAGCTTGTCAACCATAGGAAATAATACATTAAGGACCTAAACACTTAGACTCTTTAGGTCGTCAGGCTTAATCAACCTAGATGTCCACTAAAATATGGATTTGATCTCGAGTCCTTGCCAGCTTAATTTATATTAATCTGATCAATAAATTAGGATGATAAGTATACGACTTATCAACCCACCCTCTGATTCGAGGGGACTTTTAGTCTAAGCATCTATTCACATTTTGCACTGACTCACTCCTTGGCGATTCTAATAGAAATTAGGTAGCTAATGAACCTTCTAGGGTGGTATGGCTAGCAAGTTGTCGTGGGTAATAGCCCATTGGTCGATTGTTCAGAACCCAGCCATAGGACCATTCTCTTTTACTATCGTCTTTAGGTAAATCTTAGATCAAGGAAGCCACCTACTTCAAAATAAAATAAAATAAAATAAAATAAAAATAAAAAAAAGAAAAAGAAAAAGAAAGAAAAATAGACAAAGAAGAAAACAAAATAAGCCACACTTCACCACATGAGTATGACTGGCAAGTTGTCGTGGGTAATAGCCCATTGGTCGGTTGTCCAGATCCCAACTCCTAAAACGCACAAAAAATTCCAAAATACTTAAGAAAGAAGCGGAGAAGTAGAACAATCTGGGGAGATATATACTGGAAACACCCTTGTGTTGACCCCACAAAAAATAAAAGTAGGGAAAAAATTACCGGTTGGACAGATACACCTTTAGGCAACATCTTCTTTTCAGGTTACCTAGGGGTGTAGAAACCTGAAATCTGTTTTAATTACTGTTGAGTGAGTCTATCACAATTTTTACACCAAGATACTTAGCACTTAGAGTCCTTTTTCGAGTTATGGGTGGGTTGGGTAGCCGTAAAAAGTTACCCAGACACTCTCAACTCCAAAAATCCAAAAAAAATAGAAAATATGAAAACGAATAAAAAATGCATATATGTGTGCTTAAATTTAAAGCTAGGACTTGAGCGGTCTGTATTTTGGCAGACACCCAGGTGCTGTTTAGTCTCTATGTATTAGGATTTTAGTATAAATTTCCTCCTGCTGTCAAGTAACATATGCCTGAGCAATTCATTCTTAATTGTAATTGAAAATAACATTTAGGATAACCTTGCTAGGGACTAGCAAATGATGACATGAGGGTATGATGACTCTACATCTAACGGTGATAATTCTATCAACTAGAGTCAATCTCAAGGGTATATGTGCATTAATGATGTATCATAATGGGCTTGAGAACATGGCATGATGTGTTAAGATTGCTAGTAATTCATGTTTAACGACCATGTGTGCAAGTGCGTATTAAAACATGTCTCTGATGAGCAATCGGACCTTATGGATGGATCCGGATCGACGAACGGAGTCCAACGGACTCAAAATCACCTCAATCCGACCTCCGTGGCCCCAACAAGTCTGGGAATTCTGGCCATTGATATGATGAGCAACGGCCCAAAACGCACCACGTGGCACCCGCCCAGCCTTCACTCGTGCACCCGTAGCTCCTTCAGTACGAGATCCTGATCGTTGGATCTCAATCCAATCGTCATCGTTGCCATGCGCGTTGACCATCTTTGCAACCATCTGCGAGGGCAGCACAGCGGGCGAAGCACCACACTTGCAAGTAGTGGTGGGCGTTCGAAACCTCGCATGCAGCCAAATCTCCACTTCGTGAGGGCAAGATGAAATACAACCATCGATGCAGGAGCGGGCGATGTGGATGGTGGCCACGTTGCGCTCTCTAATGTGCACCATCACCAATGCGCGCGTCAATGTCATGACAATGCCCGAGCACACGCATGCTTGAGGTACGATCTGAGCATGCGCTTATGCGCGATCTAGGCCATCAATCGTGGATCGGATGGCTCTGAGCTAGCGCACATGGATCGTGCGTGCGAAGAAGCATGCACGCACGTGATGGACCAACAGGAGGAGGCCTTCACTGACACTTTTGGAATGGGTTTAGCGACGTCCTGGACATCGCTGAAACCCCTTCCTGATTTAGAAACCCTTCCTTCTATATAAAAATCCCCACACCCACTTCATTTATGAGCATCCCTTCCTATCTTCTCCTTAGTTCTACTTAGCATACCTTTCACACTCTCCTGGAGTTGCAGAGCCATCAACAAAAGACCATCCACTGCCGTGACTGCCTCGCCTCTTCATTTCGCACCTCTTACCCTAGTTTAATGCTTATGTGTTTTAAAGCCTTCCTCTAGCATTGTATTTGTGAAGCGACTTTACTTATGCAATATATTTGCATTTGTTTCGTCATATCATGTTTCATGCATGCACAAGTAATCACCATGCTATAATCTCAAGTCTTTAACCCTACTCTCTCTCTCTCATTTTCTTGCAAGTAAACAAAACAAACATTGTTTTCACACCCTAAAGTGACAAACTAATCCGATTTCATGCCTCCTCATGTTCGACACTTGGACTCACCTAATCCATATCTTCATTTAAAATTGATGTCGTAAATGCATGCTATAACGACGGATTTAACTTAACGCGTTTCGAAGACGTCATGTAGGCCTGGGTAGGATCTATTCTAGATAATCACAGGGCTGGTGGGTGGGCTCGATGCATGTAAAGGTTGAGACTGAATAAGATGTCATACCTATGGTCGGATCCTCAACCTAGAGTGTCTTACCACCAACTTATGGCACACTAGGACCAGGTTTATCATGTTGTGCTTCCCAGATTCTATTAAGGTCTTTTGTCAGGTTATCCGTATTTCCTTTATTAGCTTCTCTCATCTCCTGGACTACTTGGAGCAATTGGGTAATCTTAGGATCATCGCCATGGTCATGGGTTTGAGTGGGCTAAGGATAATGATTTCTAAGATTTCTAACCTCAGTCAAATCAGAATATCTATCATTGTCAGGATTTGAATACCTAGGGTAAGAATCATATCCTTTGTTGGGTGGCGTAGGGTTATCTCAATAAGAAGATGGAGTAGGTTGGGTGGAATTGGGATAATTTGCAAGGTGATTTTGAGGATAGGATTAATATCCTAGGTATTGGGACTTTGAGGCATATCCTTGACCGGGGGAGTGATGAGTCTGGCTAAATCGATCAATATAGTTGGTCATGCCGGTCAGGTGCTGGTCTTATATGGAGAGTGTCTCTTGAGATTGTAGAGATCCTTGATATCCAGAAATTTCTGTGGAATTCCGTAAGGATGAGGTAGGCCTAGCAATTCCTAGGGAATATAAGATGTAGGCAAGGGAATCAAGTCTAGGGTGTTGAGGAAGGTTCTCCCATCCTGAAGAAGTTGGAGCAAGGGATGGGTTGGGATAAGGAGAAAAGGAGGAATAGTGGGAAGCAAAAGAGTATGGGTCCAAGTTCTCTTCCTCAATTAGTTCTTCCTCATGGTGATTACCCATGGGAAAGGATTTAGAATCAGATTTAGAAAAAAAATAAGTCTTCTTCTAGGATTTCTCTCTAAAGGTGGTAGCAAATCAGGTTTTAGAGATTGTCTCCCTTGCATAAACCAGAAGAAAGTCTATAGATGAGAGAGAGAAGACAGATGCGAGAATACCCTACTTCATAATACAAGCAGTCAAGCTAATCCTTAAAGTGTAGAGCCTAATTAGACCTAATCCTGGCTCCCTAAAATACTACTAGGTTAGATCAACCCTTGAATTACTTGGCTGGCCAGAAGGGTGGGACCCCCTAGGACACCTCGCACAGTAGGATACCACTAAGGGTTAACGTGGTTACTATACCAACCTTTCTTGTCACCAATGGGTCCAAGTAGACAAGACCTTGACCTTAGCCCAATCTAAATTCAACTTACGAAGAAGATTAGTCCTGCCTAGGGCATGTCTACTCAATTTTAGGCTTATGCTTGAAGTGCTTTTGGAATATGATGGGCGTTAAGGGGGTGTTTCCCTTAAAATTGATTTCAAAAGTGAAGTGCACAATCAAGGGGTTCACAATACAAGATTAGTTGATGTGGTTGCTTTTAAGGTTCAAGTGCTTGTATTAGTGAATTTTAGGGTTCACTTGGTTAAATATATTCAAATAATGGTTTTGATGAGGCACAAAAGAGGTTTTGCAAATCTCAATTGTTTGATAAATTTCCCTTAAGTATGGAGATGCAAGTCTGCTCTAACTTATTGTGAAACCCTAAGAGCAGCTAGTGCTATATGATGTGTTTTAGCCCAAAACAAGTAAGGTAATATGACCCAATCAATGCAATCAATTGGTCCTATTACACCACCAACTAGTCACTCAAAAATATTTTTTCAAGAATTTTAATGCGCCTTTTCTATTTTTTTCAGATTTAATATGTACTAGGGGTTTTGTAGTTTGTTTTGACCCCCAGTTAGTGATCGAATATTCCGTGTAAGCAAGAATGTACCAAATATTTTTTCATATTTTTTTGGGATCCTATATTATCACAGGAACCCAATGCAAAAATTTCAAATAAATTGGAGTTTTATAAAAATTCTCATGATTTTTTGAAGTTCTAAAAATCTAGAGCACAATAGACTTGATAGCAGTTTAGTTCATGAATTTTTAAAATTTTTGTATCAATCAGAATGGCGAGAAATATGGATATGTTGTTCTTGACTTCAATACCCACGTCTAGTAGGAATTTTTTAATTTTTAGACTTGTAAAATTTTGGGAATTGAATTTTGAAAATCAAAGTTTATTGTAGCTTGAAAATGTAGGAGGTGGTTTTATTGATTTTCACAAGATAATACCCACCAAGAAGACCTTTTTTTTTTTTGAAAAGCAAGCAAATACTAACCTAAGGATCAATCAAAGCGCCTAATTTTTTTTTTTTGGATTTTTTTCCAAAATGAAATCTAACCTAATCTAAGATACGAGCACTTACCTAAGATTAAAAATCGACAATCTTTCTATTATTGCATTTCTTCTAGAATTTCCATGCTTCCGGCACACACAAAATCAACAAAATAAAAAAGGATAGAAATCTCAAACAAGCACTATGGAGAAAAGCTTCAAGAAAAACTTCGTTGCCTCTCCGGCAACAGCGTCAACTTGTTCATTGTGAAATGCGTGAAAATATTTCTATATCATTGTAGTTGTGAATCACGTCAAAATAAATAAATTTATAAATATTTCGGTACGTATCGTGTCATTCGTAGGGAGGCAAAATATGATTTCAAAACTTTCCGTACCAACTAATATATCCTAATGCAAACATAGAAACAGAGACTAGATATTCAAAAAATTAGTTTTTTATTGCTAATGGCAAACAACTCTCAAATTAGGAATTAAAACAAATATGCTAAAGAGTAGAGAGAGAGAAAGGTAGATGGAGGGCGGTGCTGCTTGAAGGATGCTTGTGTGAAGTGCGGCAGCACTTCAGATCTAGAGTGCCAGGAAGAAGGCAAGAGACAGAGATGCTGCAAAGAGAGGGGGAGAGTGCACTATAGTAGTCTAGACTAAACTAAACTAATTGGTCTCTAGGGTTTGGAGGCTAGGTCCTTTTATAAGAATCTAGGTGTCTTCCTATTGGTTGATCTAGAGTGCCTAGGAACACCAATTTGGGTGGCTTAGATTTCATCCTAGGATTGATTAAATAAGGACCTTAGGATCTAGACTGTAAGGCTAGGATAGGTTGGTGATTGCCTAAAAATAGGATTTCCTAGTTAGGTGAGGGGATAGAGTAGGAAAGGATAGGTTTTAGTGTTTGGAAAAGTTGTTCGATGGTTTTTTTGGGTTGTTGCAAGAGGATAAAGCCATGTGCGTAGGTTTTGTGCATAGAAGAAGGTCCCTGGACGTCTTATACTGTAGAATTAAATGACTAGATGATTTTCTGAGTATTTTCAGGTGGATAAGGCCATATTTGGTGGTTTTGTTCGTTGGACAAGGGTTCTGGATGTCCAAACATCTTCCTAGACGTCTTATATTAGATAATTGGAAGTCCAGTCAGTCTCTTGGACGTCCAAGCGAGGTTATGGCCTATGGGTGCATCTGGGGGTATTTTGAGTTGGTTCTGTCAAATTGGATGTCTAGGAGAGTGTCTGGACGTCCAGACTGGGTATGGTCTGACTTTGAATGTGTGTGCATGTCTAATTGGGTTGGAGAAGCTTCTAAATAGGTTAGGGTGATCCTAATTAGGTTCCTAGGCTAAGGATAGGGATATCCTAGGGTTCTAAGGATAGGGGAAGGTTATCCTAGTCCCCCTCACTCTTCTTCTTTACTTGGATTTTCAGTTCTTCCTTGATCAAATCTTGGTCTTCAACTAGCTCCTAATTCTGATGTAGTTTCTTTTCCTATTCAGCTCAATGCTCCCATTATTCCAAGTCCTTAGCCTACGTTATTCACAAAAGACTAAAATTAGATAATTAGGTCTAGACTTAAACATAATATGCACATAATATGCATGCATACTCTAAATGCAACATTTATAATATAAATTTATGATTTTATTAAGGAGCTAACCCTAGAATAAGCCAATTAGGGTAATAGATTAGATTGTTATCACTGGGACTCCCTTATTTGTAATCAACAAATAGAGTTTCGTAATAATTAATCTAAATGACCTAGTGCTTAAGTATGAAAATCGGGCTACGACACGTAACTCTATCGATTTAAAACTTATAATTAGGGAATATAGCATCATGTCAATCCTTTGAAAAATGTTAAAGGAAGAACGTAGAAGCACTTCAGAGTAAGAGCACTTTTTCTAAGAGATTTTGCTTTGAGTTGTGTGTAGAAAAGGTTGTTATGGTGCTCTATTTATACTAAAATTCGAGCAGATTTGGACGTTATTTAAACGCAGTTGATCGATCAAAATAACTATATTGGTTAATCAAAAGCCTTTTGTTCAATTAATGAAATTGTTTGATCGATCACCTATTGCTCGATTAATACCATCTTTTGATCGATTGAATTATCAATTCTGAACTTACTATTTTGATTATCTTTGATTGATTTATGAAAGATATTGGTTGATCAATACTGTTTGGTTGATCATTTTGTGTTCTTGGTCGATCAGTTAGTCCTAAACTAGGATTTCTAAGGTTATTCACGATGCACAAAGAATATTTGAGGTTCCGTACAAAAGTTCTAGACTCAAAAGAATGAAAATACAATAAGAGACTCTATAGATGGTTTTATTCCTTTCCATGAACCACAATTGAGTCTTGAAATATTAGTTGACATATAACATAATTTTGGTGCATCAAAACTAAGGTATCAACAATCCCTACTCCATACAATACCAATTATTCAAGCCCTAACCCAATTTTGCAATCCCAAACTCATTGGACACATTATGTTCTAATTAAGTCCAATGGAAAATCAATTAGGTCAAGTGGTTCTTAATTAGGCTAGCCTAACCCAATTAGTTCTTTCTAATCCTAATTAGGCTAGATCTTAATGTGGTCCAACATCTAAACCTTAGGATGTTCCTCCCTTAAGTGATGCCTAACCTAAACCTAGGGTACACCACACCTCAACCCAACTCTATAAAAGGGACCCTACCCCTCCCCTGCGAACTCTTATGCACAACCCCCACCCTCCACCTTCAACACTCCCCTCATCCACCAAGGCTACCGACTAGCCAAATTCCTCCTATTCAAGGCTGGTGGTGCCTCCTCCTTGGAGGGCTACCACCGCCACCCTCTCCTCTTCTCCTCTTCATTTATGCGTGATCCTCTCCTCCTTGTTGACATGTAGGCGATCCATGGATCATGACCTAGCCACCACCACCACACAAAGTCGACAGCCCCTGTGGCACTGCTAGGGTGGTGGACTTTCTATTACTCTAGTTTTTTTTTGTGTTCTAGTTGCTAAGTTTATTGTTAAGAATATTTCATTGTATGCAACATTTGGTTTATATAAATGCAATGTTTTCATTCTGATTTTGATCTCTTCTAAATAGCATTATGTTAAGTTTAGGTTGCATTAGGTTTAGATGCTTTGGTTTACTTTTTCATTGCTTAATTTTTGGGTTTTTTTTATTCAGATCCATGAGTTGATTTGTGCGTCAACTTCAAAAATGGAGTCTGATTATTTTGTCGCATGAAAATCACAAAATGTTTTTTGCCAATAGATCGTCAAACAAGCCTTCCAACGGAATAAGTTGCACTAACAAACTCCAAATATAAAAAAAGATAAAAATCAAAAGTTGAGAGGGGGTAGATCTGGAATTCTGTTGTTGTTTTGCATTCTTATGAGAATTTTCAAAAATCATACTAAACTCAGATTGGGGTGAGATGTGTTTATAGATTTTCTTTGTCCAATATAATTTTCTATGAAAAATCCCCAAAATTTTTGAAGCTAATTAGATTTGGGGTCCTCATGAATGCTAGATAGGGTGTTATTTTGGGCAAATTGATTTGCCCAATTTAGAAATTTGGAAAAAATTATTTAACAACCATATACATTCCCAGAAAATGTACTAATGGCCTCTATTTGATGAAGAATATGCATTCACAATTTTGGATGATTTTGACTTGATTTAAAGAAAGTGTAAGAAAAATAAGTCACAAATATGCGAGTTTCAATGGAGAAAAATCCAATCAAACTCAAAATCTTGTTAGCCTTCCTGAGTTCGACTAGGATTCACGGTCTTAGACCAAAAAAATCAAAATTTGAGTTTTGTTAATTTTGTTGCTCAGGCGATCTCGAATCCTATACTACGACGCATATTTTCATGATTTTCGCTACTAAACAGGGACCTGTCCGATGTGTGCACGGATTTCAAAGCAAAGGTGGCTTGCATCCCTAGACCCCTTGCATATTGTTCGAAGTCACCGTGACCCTTTGGTGATGTTTGGTAG
The DNA here is from genome assembly GCA_037157565.1 of Thalassia testudinum. NCBI lineage: Eukaryota > Viridiplantae > Streptophyta > Magnoliopsida > Alismatales > Hydrocharitaceae > Thalassia > Thalassia testudinum. Next base: position 137,183,514 of record JAZHRO010000055.1, on the reverse strand, counting down.
AGTAGCCTACTCTTTTTCTTTGTGGCGATCCATTTCACATATTTTGGACACATTTTCGCATGATTCTTCGCATATATTTTTGCTAGCATGTGTTCTCCCCTTTTCACTGAGTTCAGAATCCTTGTAAAAGTTTTGTTTCTGATTTTGTGTACTTTAAATCATAATATGTGGATGATTCTTTGATAATTAACACTTGAGATTAATTGGATTGAACGAAAATAAAACCTGGGATTTGGTGGTGGTTTAAAGACCAATTAAAACCCAATTCACTACCGAAAGTAAAGGAGGATTGAAATTGATTTTCAGAGTAATTTTAATGAATTTATCTTCTGATTATGTGGGCTGTAATCAAGGTAGGGATTCGAGTTGAATCAAGTTGATTAATGCCATGGAACTTGTTAAACTGGTTATTTGGGATTAAAATTTAGATTGTATAAGGATAGAGTTGTCAGCATTTAGAGGTTGGATAACTGGCGCTAGCCCTGCTACTCGCTAGATTTTGGCTATAGCTTTGGTCCTTTGGACCAGTTGTGGGTTGCTTTAGAGAGTTGCTAGCTTTCCTATGACCGTTTGGTTAGACTTAGCAGCCAAGTGGGAAAGTAGGATGTAGGGCTTGAGGGTTGGAGTTGGTTCTTTTCTTGGCCAGTGGGTAGGTCATTGGTTGTCTATGTGTGGATGGCACTTGCACATGTTCACGCCATACGATGTAGTTGCCATTCCTTTCTGCAATGACCCTAGGGTAATGGATTGAGGTGACTCGATGGGTATAAGCCTCCTTCTCGGCCAAGAAGATCTCTTATATTGGTTTTGCATCTCAGGAAGTCACATGAGATCGCCTTGTGCCCCGAGTCATTGATTAATGGAATGCTAACAATAATAACTTGGGCTTAACTTGTAAAATGAATCATATAATGTAGTAATTAATAAATGGATTAATTGATGTTAAAGTACCCTTTTCCCTCTCTCACTTTGTTATTGTTGCTACTTAACTATTGTTGTTCTACTCGACTCAGTTTTTACTGATGTGTTTCTTGGGCTTCGTACTCAAGTGTTGCAAGTAGCTAGGCATAGGGGCTGTTGTTGGTCCTTTTACTGTAAGACCAAGATTCGCTATAGCAAAAGATCTGTATTGAGAGTTGTGGCTCACTTCATTTCATTTCATTTCCTTTTGTTAGACTCTTTCTTGTTTCAATCTTTTTTGGTGGTTGTATTGGTACATGGGAACTTAGTTTACTTTCCTTGTTCATATGGTGGATTTTATTTTAATTGTCAGGATTTTATTTTCACTTAATACATTATGGTTGGATGGTTGGCTATGGATGTTCTATGACTATGTTGGGTCACTGCAATCCTATATATTATGTTATTGCTTGATGTTAGCACCCGATGACTTGGGTCACGTTGGTTGATGGGGCTCAGGTCTTCGTAGATGGTATCAGAGCAAGGTCACCCCACTAGTCATAGAACAACTCAGAAAAGGCCATATGGATGTTCATATTATATTAAATGATGAGTACTCATCCATTGTTTGACATGAGACCCGATTGAATTTTTCCACTGACTCTTATCTAATTGAGGATTCATAATCATTGTCATTTATTTCCACCATGCAAAGGGGATGGCTCTGCATAGGGATGGGTAAGTGGATACAACTACCCATACTGATGGGGATCGGCAAACTGACCCACTTCGACAAGCTTTGGAGTAAACCTCTCAGTTCTATGCCTTCACGGAGACCTTATTCAAGATGCTAGAGTAAAGGCTACCTCCCGGCTACAACCGGGAGGAGGGGGTAGAGGCAACTTGGAGTAGCACTTGATTAGGAGTGTATGCATACCCACTCACGAGAAGAGTGAGGAGAAACATGAGTCTACCCCACTAAAAGATGAGATAGAGGACCCTCTAAACAAGTACAGGCAGATCTTCACTGAGTTCAAGAAGTTGAAGTGCCTAACCTTCAACGGCGACAAGATCCAACATGGGAAAAAGATTGGATACAACAAATCAAGAATGCCTTCGACACGATCTGCCCATCGGGGTACTATAGAGTGCCCTTCGCAACCTTTCAATTGACTAGTGCGATGCAACGCTGGTAGGTGTCTGTAGGTGAGCAGGAGGGAACTAGGGCGGTGTCCTGGGGTTGCTTTCTCGAGTTGTTTAGTGACTAGTATTATCCTAGGACCTGCTAGGACTAGAGGAGGCTCGAGTTATGCAATTTGAAGTAAGGTTCGATGATTGCCAGTGAATACTATACCTATTTCATCGAGCTCTTGCGTTCCAAGGTGATAAGAGTGGCCTCCAAACTTGACAAGCGTTGGAAGTTCATCTACGGACCTTAGCTAGAGATACAGAAGTACATGAAGTTTCTTTCATTAGACACGTTCATTCAGGTGATTAACATGGCCATAAAGTATGAGTAGGGAGACGTTAAGACTCGTAAGAGCTTTGGCGGGGGATCAGGGTAGGAGGTTGGATTTCTAGAATCGATTCTGAAAGAGGAGGAACCAGAGGTACCAGCTATATAGAGCACTGAAACGAAAATATACGATTTTGTAAAAAGTGGGTTTTGAGTCATTGAGACGCGTATCTTCGTAATCACTTTTGAATTTATAACCTAGAAAGGGTAAAGCATCTAAGGTCATCCAAGGAGGCCAAATTCTTAGTTATCAAAATATGTTCTCTCTCTCGCTAACTCAAGTCTTCTTTTTGTATTTTTTATTTTCATATTTTTTAGGGTTTTAGGAGATAATCAGGGCAAAGGAATTGCCGAATTGAAGCTATGCCTAAGTGAAAAAAATGTAACCCTCCTTTCTAAGCTCACCCTAGGCAAGTGCGCCTAGGGTAATTAGAAAGGAAGAGTAGGTGCATGATGTAGACACATCCATTTAGGTTAAAATGCCTATTTATGCATGTTCCTAGGCTTAGATATGCATTCCATAGTATAAATATCGCACAACATGCATCATTCTGCATTTAGAATAGTTTGTATAAAGTTTAGGTTAATTCGTGTCCTTTTATGGCTAGGAGAGAAGGAGATCTATTTTAGGGCCTCAGATTGACGATCTGACCGTATGGATCTAATCAAGACGATGAACAGAGTTTAATGCCTCTAAAATCATCTTAATCGGAGTCTCATAGCACATTGTGCAATTTGAGGAAGATTAATGGCCAGGGGGCATTGCGACATCTTTACGATTTTGAATGAAAAATTCGACCATACAGATGGATCTGGAGTGACGATCGCAGTCCACCAACGTGAAAATCATCTTAATCCGAGCATTGTGGCATCCTTTACAAGCAAAAGAAGATGGATGGTCTAGATGGCACTACGTGGCATCATCCAGGCCCTTCAAGTTGGCCAGCAGCACTCACAACACCTCCTCCTCATTCGCGCTATCAAATCCTAACCGTTGGATCTCAATCCAATGGCCGTAATCATGCCACGTCGCCCGGTTCATCTGAAGAGCTCACCAACTTTGAATCTCGATCGTTGGATCTCCATCCAACAGTCGAGAGCTCATGCCATTTGATCTCTCGACTCGATCATCCAGCACAACAGCATAGTGGTCACAAAGAGAGCTCTCAAGCCACTGACGTGAGTTCGAAACCCGCCGAGCTCTCTCAATTCACAAGTGCACGCTAGAGCTAAATTTGACTGCCAGATCTTCATCGAGCGGTGAATAGAGTTCCAACGTAGCGTAAGGAGCATCGCGTGATCTACATGTGCGCGATTACTCCCTATCCGACGTGCTATATGAGCGCATGATCATTGCACGATCGTGGTCGCTCATCTTGGATCCAACGGTGGAGATTCATCCGTGCATGACAACAATTGCGAGCACGCTACGCGCGTGTGCGCAAGTGTGAGCTGGGTACTTTAGCGACGTTTGTGGTGGAGCTACAGTGACTTTTTGATGTCGCTATTGATCATGGATGACCAAAGTGAAAGAGAGATCTTCATTTTCGTTGAAAACTTTAGCGTGAAATGACGTGTAGTTGTATGTAATCACGTGGTAGAAAATCACTTTTTAAAACATTTTAATTCTCAGAATCTAACCACAAAAATAGTTAGGTCGTCTCCACAGGGAGGAATTAGCCTATTAAAAATGAGTAATGATGCATCAAGTAATTAGGAATATCAACGGATGTGCATGCTAACTAGTGCTCTCATTTCCAGCATCAATTCTCAATCTAGATAATTAATCAAGAATATGAGGGTGCACATGCAAAATCACCACCATGGAAATACCAGAATTGCTATCTTAGTTTTGACAAGCACCATCAAATTTAATTAAAACAGAACCCACTCCCTGTAACCAATACCCCATTCTATTGTTCATGAGAAGAATTCAATTATCCGTGTTTCAAACAAACGTGAGGGATATTGATGCAAATCTACCGAAATATAATAAGGAGATAAATAAATGAATAGTATTCTATATAATGGAATTATTTGTAATTAATAATAAGGGTTTTACTATAGAGAACAGGGGAATACTTCCCCTCGTGCTCGCACGAAGAGGAGTCGGTGGACAATGTGGTCACCGGTGGTGGGTCTTTGAGGTGTGGCCTTCGCAATGGTAGTGACGCGGCAGCCGGACGGTGGAGGAGAAGAATGCCGGCGGCGGGTGTTGTGCACACGCGCATGGGCTATTGTGGCTTTTGTGGAAACAGTGAAGAGCTTGGCGTGTTGCATGGAGGTCCCTGGTGGCATTGGTGGTGAAGATGGTGGTCGATGGTGTTGGCTGCGTGGAGGAGGGGCGCTGCTGCTTTGGGTTCTTCCTGTTGGTAGAGAGGAAGAAGATGACAAAGAAGAGGAGAATGCGCGCGGTCTGTAGTGCGGCTTCGCTAGTGCACGTGAGGGCTTAGCGTGCGCGGCTGGCTGCATGGTGCGTGAGGGCGCGTGCACGGTTGTGGCTGCCTGTGGGCGTGGCCTGCAAGTGCATGGTCGCACGTAGGTGCGTGGCAATCTACGGGAGTGGTGAGGGCACTACGCGGTGAGGGTGGTGAGAGGCGGTGCATGGTGTGCTGCACGCGGTGAGGGGGCACGCTTGGTGAAGGCAGTTGCTGGTGAACGGCTGTGCGTGGGAGTGACGGTTGTCGACGATGATGGGTTCTTCTAGGAAGAAGAAAAAGAAGGATGATGATTGGAGGATGGCAACGGGTACGTGCACTCTGCCACAGTGCACATACAATCGATGTGGAGGGGCGATGACGAACGTGGTGGGGTTCACGGTGTATGCCAATTCCACAGTGTATGCCCTCTCCATGGTGGAGAAGGTGGAGATGATGATGGAGGGAATCTGCCAGATCTTCTCTTTTATCTCCTCCCCCCCCCCCATCCACTCTTCCTCCCCCGTGCAAGTCAAGGGATTTTCAAATCCCTTACTAAAATTGGCCGGCGGCTATTTTGGGTTTGTTGAGGCTGGCCTGAGGTTGAGAGATCCCCGTGGGGGGGAGAAATTTCTTTTCACCACCCTTTTCTTTGCAAAATTATTCCTACAATAATGAAACATAAAATAATTACATAATAAGTTATGTAATGATGTAAACTTAAGCAATGATGCATGCAATCATTCTATGACCTAATGTAGTTATTAACAAATATAAAATGTAAGAATAAAGTTAACTTAGGCGTAACAATAGTCCACTAAAATGGACTCATCACAAAGCCTCTTCTCCTCCACTATAAAAGGACCCCTACCCCTCCCATTTTTCTTCATCTCTTCCTTTCTCTCCCTCACCACTTCCAAGGCTCTAGAGAGAGCTTGTCCCAAGCCCGAGATTCTCCTTTAGAGTAGAAAATCAAATTATTTTCCCGCCTCTCATCCCCCTTCGTGGAGCATCCCGTGACCATCCTCTCACCACTATGGGAAGTAGATCCTCGCCGCAATGCCGTCCTGCCTCGTTCTCCTTCATCCAGCCTCTCACCACTTTTGTTCGGATGCCATTAGAGCGAGTTGTCCTCCAAGCGACCGTCGAGGGGGACTCTTCTCACCTCTCTCTATCTTTATCGATTTCTAGTGTCGTTGTTTATCTGTAGCAAACTCCGATTAGCAGTATATTGATGTTTCTCTTTCTCTCACTCTTATTCTGCTAGAGTAGCTTAGAATAGATAACAAATATTTTGCTTGATATTCTGTCTTATAAAATACCCAAAAAAAAAAACAAAAGATAAAAATAACAAAAACAAATAAAATCAAAACATGGATTTCACAAACCAAATGTTCGCCTCCCTTTGTTTGACTTGGGACTCACTTTGAGTTTCGGTATAAATTTTATCTGGTAATGATTTTTACGACTATGATAACGGGTTCTCCCAAAACCCTGATTTTCACTCACGAAAATACGCTCATCAGTGCACTAGGAATTCACAAGAACTTGAATTGAGAGCACAAAAAATTGAAAGGTGACTATCTTTTTGTAGTGCTAATCAGAGTAGAATCACATGTAGCTAATACAAAAAAGAAAGATAGAAAATAAAAGTCCTCTAAATGAAGCTCAGAATGATCCTTGCTCCAAGCTCAGTAGCTCACAAGCTTGAGGAAGATGATCCCTTGCTCCTTTCTCCCTCCTCCAAGATCCCCAAGGGTGGATGTCCACCATAGTTTTTGCTCCTTTACCTGGCCATCGTCCTTAGAATTGATCCATGGCATGGACCAAGGAAGAACGGAAGAAGAAGAAGGCACCAAGAGAGAAAGGTAGCTCTCTTAATCTTCTTTTCCTCTCTCCTTCCTATGGTTGACTATGAAGGTGGATATAGGTAGGATTTAATATGCAGCCAAAGATGAGTCATTGGTGGTGGGTATAGGTAGTATATATAGGATAGGAGGGGAAGGGTTGGTGCCAACCTATGGTTCATCTATGGTTAGGTGGCATGGAAGGTGATGTAGGGTTAGGATGGTGTTTTGGAGTGGTGGTTATAGGATCTATGGTGGAGGGTTAATGGTGCTAAGTGAAAGGTTGTAGAAGGGGTGGTTATAGGTTGAGTTGGCGCCATTTGTATGTGGTTAGGTTAGGAATTTATTAGCGCCAATTGTTGGATGGTGGAAATGGGTTTAGAGGGGTAGGTGTAAGTCTAGGATAGGGTTATGTGTGGTGCCAATTTGAAGGGGTGGCAAGGGCTCTTTTTGGTGCAAACACATGGGTGGTTAGGTTGGTGAAGAGGTGTCCATTCTTGGCATCATTATGAAGGGGTGCCATTTGGGTGGTGGTTACCCCCATTTTGGCACCTAGGTGGTGTATTTGTAGTGGTTTTAGGGTAGGGAATTCGACCATGGAGGTGGAGTAGAGGAGGAGCTAGTCAAGGAGTTAGCTAAGCTAGCTGGTAGCTCGGTTGAGTTGATGGATGAGCTAAAGAGAGCTCTGATAAAATATCCTGGAGCTAAGGAGAGCTGAGGATGAGTCTCATGAAGTCTTCCTAGCTAGCTCAGCTTGCTATCTTAGGAGTAGATCGTGAGCTCAACTGGCTTGAGCTTAGCTTGAGCTTCACGAGCTAGAGATGAGCTGCCCTGAGCTGGATGGAGCTGGAATTGAGCTGGATCCAGTTGAGATGAGCTAGGATCTAGCTATAAGAGCTTTTGTCTACTTCTCATGTAAATGTGCCTCTCAGATTGCTAGGGTTGCATGATTTTCATGGTGCATTCATCCCTAACAATCAAATGCAATATGTTACCATATAAAATGATAGAAAATATGACAATGCATGACCTAAGCCCTAAATGCAAATGTATGTTAAATGTAATGAAATAATGCAATGCAATTATCAAAACCCTAGGAACTAGGTGTGAATGGATATTAAGGATGATGATAAACTAATGTTTATCATGCCCACATTCTTACCTTTTTGCTAGTCCCTTAGCAAAAGTTTAATTGAATCACACTATTTTTCAAAGAAAACATATTTTTGTGTTTTGAGGAATAAATTTTAACGTAGGACCTTGGTTGATTTTTGATAAGGTAGCTTTGAGATTTGTTAAGGATAAAATGTCGAGACTCATCTTTGGATCTAAGGGTTGGATTAATCAGGACCAATGTATCCTTTAAGATGTTTTTGTAGTTAGGACCTCGTTGGCTCATGAAATAAATCTGCAACTCGTATAACCTTGACGAATCAAGTGTCAGTGCTTGTGATTTGCCAACATTTTAAGGATAGCATATTTATATAGTCGTGTTAATCTTAACTCTTTTTTATTTCTTTTTCACTATTTTTGTTTGTTTGTTTCCCCCATGCCTAGCCTCAAATCAATCCTAATACAGATGTGATAAGATCATCATTTATGTTACCAATCCTTGAGGGGGCTTTGGCACTGGTACTTTGAGATACACTATCCATGACACTCCCCAAGAGCTTACACGCCCAAAACACAAAGCGATGTAAAGGGGCACTCCAAGCGAACTTAGGCTCTTTCTCTGACGCTATGAGTAGAGCATCATCCAAGACACCTGAGCCGCAAAATGCACCTTAATGCTCCATATATTGATATGGAATATAGATATGGAGCAGTGACAAGGTGGTAACATGTTGGCATTGTGTCATCAAAGGGGAAATTTTTTTTCCTTCTTGGCGATGGGAACTCAAACTAATCATCTGCCTCAGACTTTCACCCAAGCTAAAATAGGTGGCATTTTAAACTTTAGAGTTTTTGTGTTGGCTTTGTGTGTGAAATGTTTGACACAAGGTTTTCAAAAGAGATGCAAGTTTTTGGAACGATAGCCCAGTCGAGTACTATTTAGGTCGCTAAATAAAATCAGGTTACCTAAATCATCAAGTGTTCAGAAGGAATTCTTCAAAGGATATCCAATCTAGTCTAAGTTTAATAGACATAAAAAATTTAACGAAAGGATCCTTAGCTTTGTCCTTAGTTTGTTAAAGATTAAATCCCAAGTGTACCTTTTTGAAATAAAGTCTTAACCTTAGTCCTATGTTTTCAAAAATTCATCAAAAAATGTTCTATGATTTTTATGAAAATGTATTCAAAAAGAAATTTTTGTAGTTTGAAAATCCTGAAACAACCGTCAAAATTTAAAACATCCCCCCCTATGCTTATGATATGCAATGTCCACATGCATAAGGAAGGGAAAAGATATCACCTGGGTGAAGAAAGGTCAGAATCAGGGTACTTAAAACTTGGGAAATGAAAGAAAAAAGAAAAGCAAGAAAATGGTGTGTTACCTCCCACCAAGGGCTGTCTTTTATGCCATTTAGCCGGACGTGATGCACATCAAGAATCGGGTACGTTGTGTAAATCATGAGAGTCAGATGGAAGATTTAGAGAGTTATCCCGATATTGCTTTAATCGTTGGCTGTTGACTTGTAAAGAAGTATTATTTTTTGGGTCAAAAATATCAACAGTGTCGTATGGATATGTTTTTAGGACAATACAGGAGCCGATCCACTTGGGTTTAAGTTTTTCGGGAAAAATTCATTATCTGCCATCGAAAAGCCAAATGCGTTCATTTGGTTCAAAATGTTTCCGAACAATATATTTATCGGGAAAATGTTTAGTTCGGCCTTTGTAAATCAATGCATTTTCATAAGAGAAATTACAATTTTCTTCCAGTTCAGTTAATTGCAATTTCTGTTGTTTACTGGCATTGGATAAATCCATATTCAATTGATTAATTTCCCAGAAAGCCCTATGTTCAAGTTCAACCTAGAGATGGCATGCCTTTCCAGAAATTAAGAAAAATGCAGAGATGGCAAGGGGAGTTTTAAAAGCGATGTGGTAGGTCCATAAAGCGATCGGGCCTAAAGATTTTTTGCAAAATATTTTTAATGTCACAGTTAGAAACTTTAGCCTGGCCATTAGTTTGGGGGTGGTGAGTGGAGATTTTGTAAGAACCCCATATTTCGACAAAAGGTGATGGAAGTTGGAGTAGGTGAAATGAGATCCTCCATCACTAATGATGGCCTTAGGAACTCTGAATCTTGATAAGATATTCTTTTTAATGAAATCAATGACTATCGATGATCATTGGTGTAGGTGAGTATTTCTTCAGTCCATTTAGAGACAGTCGATAGAGACTAAAATGTACAAATACCCACAAGAATTAATGAACGATCCCATGAAATCAATACCCCACACATCAAAAATGTCAACTTCGAAAATTGGGTTAACTGGCATCATATCCCTTTTTGTCATGTTGCTGATGTTATGACAACGCACACAGGATCGAACAAAATTTTGAGCATCTTTGTGTATGCTAGACCAATAAAATCCATAATTCAAAATTTTGGCCGCAGTCATTTTACCCGAGAAATGACGGCCACAAGCAATCACATGACAATGGTTCAAAATATCATGAAATTCTGAATTAGGAAGACACTGTCAGATGACCTGGTCAGCACATATGCGGAATAGATAAGTCTCCTCCCAAAAGTAATATTTAATATCTGCAAAGAACTTATCCCTTTTTGATTTAGGCCAGTCAGTCGCAAGATAATTCACAATTGGGGCATACCAAGGGAGGTTAGAGACTGCCAAGAGGGTTTCATCAGGGAAAATATCAGGGGGGAAAGCAGGTCATCCGTCATGACAATGGAGAGATGATCAACCACAACATTTTGCTAACTTGCCTTATCCCTAATTTCCAGATCGAATTCCTAGAGTAAGAGAATCCATCAGATAAGGCAGGGTTTTGTATCTTTCTTGTTCAGCAAATATTTCAGTGCTGAGTGGTCTTTGTAAATAATGACGTGCGATCCTAACAGATAAGATCCAAATTCTTCGAGGGCAAAAACAATGGCAAGAAGTTCTTTCTTAGTGACTATGTAGTTCCATTGTGTATCATCCAATGTTTTGCTAGCATAAGGGATAACAACAAGCTTCTTGTCAATGTGTTGCCCTAAAACTGCCCTCATAGCATAATCTGAGGCATCTATCATTAATCCAAAGGGATGATTCCAGTCAAGTTCCTGTAAATTGGTGCCTCAGTAACTTCTTTCTTCAACTGTTCATAGCTCTCCAAGCACTGGTGATTGAAGTCAAAGGGTTGATCTTTTATAAGAAGTTGACTTAAGGGTTTGGAGATTTTAGAGAAGTCTTTAGTGAATTTGCAGTAGAAGCCCACATGCCCTAAAAATAAGTGTATTTGCTTAACAGAGCTAGGTGGTGGGAGTCTAGAAATAGCATCTCTGTGAGATCTACTGTAATTCCATCTTTAGATATGACATGACCCAAGATGCCTTCCTAGACCATGAATTGGCTGTTTTCCCAGCTGAGGACTAAATTGACCTTTATGCACTTTTGGAGAGTCTTGTTAAGGTTAGTAAGACAGAGATCAAAAGAATCTCCAAAGATAGAGAAGTTGTCCATAAAAACCTCAAAACATTCACCTACAAAGTCAAAAAGTATATCAAGCATGCACCACTGAAAAGTAACAGGTGTGTTGCCCAATCCAAAAGGCATCCTCCGGAAAGCAAAGGTTCCAAAGGGGTAGGTGAATGTATTCTTCTCTTGGTCCTCAGGGTGGACTGTGATGTGATTATAGCTGGAGTATCCACCAAGAAAGCAATAATACTCTTGATTAGCTAAGAGATCCAATATTTGATCAATAAAAGGGAGTGTAAAATGATCTTTCTTGGTGGCAGTGTTTACTTTTTGATAATCAATGTACACACTCCAGAAAGAAGTAGTCTGAGTGGGAATATTTTCCCCTTTCACATTAGTAATGATGGTTAGTCCTGCTTTTTTGGGAACAACTTAAGTAGGACTAACCCAAGTGCTATTAGAGATTGGGAAAATGATGCCAACATCAAGCCACTTAATGTCTCCTATTTAACCACCTCCTGCATATGAGGATTTAGTTGTCTTTGAGGCTGGCGAGAGGGGCGAGAGTCATCATCAAGATAGATACGGTGAGTGCAATAGGATGAATTAATACCCTTAAGATCATGTAAAGTCCATCCAATGGCCTTTCTATTTTGACTCAAAACTTGGAGAAGTTTTGGGCTCGGCTTAGAGAGAGAATGGGAAGGGAGATCTAGAGGAGAAGAGAGAGGGAAAGAGTCCAATGTGTAGTCAGATGTGGAAGGTGAAGTTAGGGTAGGAGGGTGAGGCGAATGTGATTCAGGAAAGGATTCAATTGCTAAGTAGGTGCCTACATGTGAAATGTGCATAGTTTCTTCCACCAAGTTATCTATTTTCAAATCTGAATCATCAAAGAAATCTGGTTCTTAGAATCTTTTGGATGCTTGAAATATATCCAAGGTGATAGATTTGCCATCGTAAGTGATCTTCATCTTTCCAAAATCACAATCTATATTTGCCTTAGTGGTGGCAAGAAAAGTTCTTCCAAGAATAATGGGGGCATTCTTTAGAGATTCAAGTACCTCAATATTTAGGATAAAAAAATCTACTGTGAATAGACATTTTTGGACCTAAATAATAACATCCTCGATAATCCCCTTAGGTTTAATTATAGATCGTTCAGTCAATTGTAGAGTGACCTCAACAAGCTTAAGCTCACCGAATCTAAATTCCTTAAAAACAATTGTGGGGATGATATTAATGGAGGCACCAAGATCAAGGAGGGAAAAAGTGGTGTCATTTATGACAACTGAAATTAGAGGTGTGCACAGATCCTTCTTTTTAAGAGCTAGTTTGCTTTGCACAACTGAGCTAGTTGTCTCAGAAAGAATCACCTTCCTAAGATTGCTAGATTTCCTTTTAGGGGTACATAAATATTTTAAGAATTTTTCATAGGTAGGAATATATTTAATTGCATCTAAGAGAGGGATGTTTATTTCAACTTGCCCAAAAAGTTCCAAAAGCTCCTTATTAGAGGGCTCAGATTTCTTTCATTTTTTGGTGGAATGAAGTGCTTGTGGAAAAGGGATAGGGTTTTGCTACGGTGCTTTTGAATGTTCCTGATTTAGGTTAGGAAGAAAGAGCCAACTTTCTTGTTATTGATTTGGGTTTCGGATGTGGATGAATCTTGAGTAGTTTTCCAACTCCTTAAGGTCACCTCACTGGCAGTGTGATTGTTTCTTGGAGGAGGTTAAGAAGCTTGGTTTTGATGGAAATTCGGAGGGTATTGAGGAGCTGGGTGATTGGGAAGATTGGGATTTCCACCTCGAAAGTGGTTTCTTTAATTGTTGGGATTGGGAATGGATTGAGAAGGCAAATTGCTTGTAGGTCTTTGAACAACTATAACCCCAATGTGATTTTGTAAATTGGTGACTACATGGGTTACCTTGGTCATTTGATTTTGCATACCCTGCAAGGTCTTCATAACCTGGGTATTGTTGTCTTCTTGAGAAGGTCCAGGTGAAAAGTGATTTTGCCCATAGATCCCATGTTGAAATTGCCTTTGGAAAGGACTTGATTAAGGGCTTTCTAGGAGGGGTTTGGGTTATTCCTTTCGAAAATGCTCCTAGAGTACCAAAATGTTTTTAGTAATAGGGCTGAAAGGATTTTGATTCAACAAATCATAAGTCCCAGTCAAATCTGATGGAACCTCAGAAAACTAATTCTACTCAGCTGGGACAGCACCAATATTGTGCAAGTTCTCTTTTCATGATGTTAGGGGGGGTTAAATGTGAAGCCTATTTATGATTTAGCTTTTTTGCAATCTTTTTATGGTAAATCTGCATCTGATATAGTCTCTGTGCAATCATTTGAAGAACATCCTAGGTAACTAGAATAGATGCGGATATGGAGTCAATTTCAATCACTCCAAGTCTTAATTTTGAATTCCTACCAAAAGTGTCCATCGATGCTAGATTGAATGAGTTTTTACTCATTTCTTCAAATAATTGGTAGGCACTCTCAGCATCCTTATTAAGGAAATTGCCACCACATGAGGCATTTACGAATCGTTTCAATTGATCTTCTAATCTGTGATAGAAGATTTGCATTAACTGCCTGATGATAATGTCATCATCAACCATATCTATCTTTTATTAGCCATAATCAACAGATAAATGCTCCTACATAACTGCCAAAGGACTGTAAATCATTACACATCCTTTCTGAGAGTTTAATATGAAACGAGGGTAAAAACTGTAAGTTTACCATCATATCATGAATGCAGAATAACTGCAGGTTTTCTCAGGGGTTTATTAAAGGTCAAATATGCATTAAGTCTAACAAGAGGGTCCGTACAGACAGAAATGGGTTTTCACGAGTTTTAAGAAATAAATGACATCTGAAACCCTAAAAATAGACTTGCTTAATTCACTGAGGTTCTAGTCAGAATAAAATTCACCTAAACCCTCTAAAAACCACAGAAAAAATCTTCTCTAGGGTTTGACACCCTTGATTTGACCATTAGAACCCAATTTGACCTAAAACAAAGTCTCAGATAGATAGTTGCCCTAATTTGGGTTTCTGCACAATTTACCTAGTCAAACTTGGTCAAAACCTAAATCTGACTTCACCATCAGATTCCTTGGGTCCAAATTAGGTTTGTACCAGAATTTAGGTCCAATTAGAGATCATCTTAACCTAGTTTGCATTTCAGTCCTATCTGACTCTTTTTCTTACATAGATGCCCCTAACTTTTGGATTAATTCCAAGTAGGTCCCTAACATTATCATCGTTCTTTGCAAAAAGGTCCTCACACCATTTTTGGAAGGTCAGACCTTCACCATCAAGTTTCGAGCGAGGATTGCTCGCTTGACTCTCAATCAAACTCTCCCAAAATTGAAAGGGAGATTCCTTGAGGAATTCCTTTCCTAATGAGACCTTCCATGAATCCTAACTTGGCCCCAAATCCTCATGCAAACCTTTTGAAGGTTCACATGTCCTATTTGCATGAAAAATGTGGGGTTACAAGCTTGGTTTCCAAGCTTAAAACCCCTCCCCATGGCCTATAAATGGACTTGCGACGCAAACCTCACCTCTTTAGCAAGGTTTGGGGCAAAAACCCTTTTCAAATCCCTATCTCCGGCCCTTCTCCGACCTAGCTCTAGTGGCTCTTCTTCCCCGTCTTCTTAGGGATGTCCAATGGCCAAATTGGCTCATCCATCACCCTCACCGTATTCCTTTGCGCCTCGCCGGTCATAGTGGGTGCCATCTTCCCCTCTCCTCGCCACCATTCACCTCACCGAAGAGTTCGTCCCCTTCGACGCCGGCCAATCAAAGTCGGCGTGGATTTCCTTCCTCTTCGTCCCTTAGTTAGGTCCTTAGCCTCCCCTTCCTCTCTAGACTTCATTGAAACCCTTCCTAATTTAATTCAACCACTATTCCACTGTCTCCCTCACCATCTTCCCCACGACTGGCCGAGCTTCGGTGAGCCCACGCCATCACTACACACCACTAAACACGCTTGTTCCACCTCCAAAAGCTCTGCCATTCTCCCTCCATCAAAACCCCTCTCCTATTTCGCTGATCCATCCACCCAATTTCCTCACTGAACAACCCACCTTCACGCAACCATCTTCGTCTCCATCTGGCCACTTCACGCCCTTTCACGACATGCTACCACCACTATCACCTTCGCTAAGACCAGGTGAAGCTTCTGAGATGTTTTAATGCGGCCACAAGGCCTTATTTCATGTTCTCAGGTTCTACGTCGGAGCTCCGCCACCTTCGCCATCGCCGCCTTTGTTCTTTGAGCTCCAGGCCATGAAAGTGCCAAGTCTCACCTCCAGGCAGAGTGGAATAGCCTTAGGAAGTCATCCTGGTCCTCAATTGGAGGTTCCAGCGTGAGAGCATGCCCAATTGAATGAAGCTTCACTCCTGCACACATGCGAAGAAGAGCCCATGGGATTAGTCCCACATCGTGGGAGTTGGAGGCTTTGAAGGCACATAAGTTGTTTTACTGCTTTTGCCTCTTTGCCTCGAAACATCGGGGGTGAGGTCCTCGCTCACCCGCTCACTCTCACTCGACCTGACCCGACCTAACCTATACACTCCTCAGTTACTACCCACGTCGATAGCCCTTGACTCGGGTGCACGTGTATCCGAATACCCGATTACTACCTTGGTTTGAGAGAAAGAGAAAGGAAGAGAGAGAGAGCATGGGGGAGGGGGGTTTTTGCTCTCTGAAGGAAGTGTCCCTATGCGACAGCCAAATTTGAAGGGTGCATAGCCCTTGTGCGTGAAGAGAGAAGAGGGCTTGAGAAGAGAAAAGAAAAAGGCCTATGCATGCTGAAGGAAGGAAGAAGGAAGGAAGAAGAAGAAGAAGAAAGAAGAAGGAAGAGAAGAGTTGAAGAAGATGAACAATGCCCTTGCACTATAGCATCTAAGTAAAAGATTGATATGTTATTGTTGAACAATTTTACTATGGTTAACATGCATGCTTAAATGTGGATCTAAAAGGTGACTTAAATCACCACTTTTTAAGATATTTCCATTCTTTTTGCCATGACAAATTCTTCATACACTCATATTATATATTGACGATCAATTTTGAGTAATTATTATTCAATACAAATCATTATTGGCTTAATTATTGTGCTCATTTATATTATGATTGAGATTAGAGCGTGAATGCAACATTTGCTCCTTGTGTTCGACCTTGGACTTCCATTCGAGTTATAAATTATATTTGTTTGAGAGCATTTGTCCTATACTACAACGCATAACTTTAACAATGACGAATTTGTTTCAACATTTTGGCGCCGTTGCCAGGGAGCAACGTGCAATTCATCGCTATTCTTTGCATTATCTGATTATATTTGAGCACTAACTTGCCCTATTTGTTTATTGTGATTTCGTGAGGTACTTCACGAGGCAAACTTTCACGCAATTCAACCACTCTAGGGCAGGTAATCTCTCTTCTTCCTTAATCTCCTAATCCTTGGAAGAGAGAAAAGGAAACAAACTACTTAGGAATCACCTGCCTTATTTTTCTAGTAATTATCATTAAGAGACAAGTTTCTTGATTTGTGGAAAATTTCATATTTGATTGAAGTTTGAAGCGATTCTGGTTAGAATTCCCTAGCAAAATTGCCTATAATTATTAGGGACTACGCTTAATTTCTAAAATCACCCTAGGCTAACACACTGCTTGCTTGAAGCTCTAGGTGAACATTTTGAGATTAAATTGGACTTGAAATAGAGCCAATTAGTATTTCAACACTAGGGTTTGAAGTGCTAGTTCACATCTTCCTGCATAAAAGGAAATAAACCCTCTTGCATTTGTGTGCTACCCAAGCCCCTATTTGAAAGGACCTAATCAGGAAACCCTAAAATTCAGGCTCTAAATTTCACTTGAATCTTAAAATTGTGGACCTAATAAACTGGGAATCAAATTAGGGTGATTTCTGGGTCTTGACCTAGATTTCATTCTGTCATCTTTAGGGCAGGTCAGGTAAAGTTGGTCTACTTTGTGGGCCAACCAACCTCCAAATTAGGTCACGAGTCAAATTAACTTCTAATCAAGTGGAATTAAAGGCACAAATTAGGACTTAAAACTGGTATACTTAAGAGATCAAGTTATCCATTTTGGTCTACCTAGATCTGTGGTGACAAGGAGGGTTGGGTGGGGGAAACCCTATAACCCGTGGGGATGGTCTACCGTGTAGGGGTCTTTACGAGACTTTCCCTTCCTAGCTGCCTTGGTAATTCTCAGGTGGACTTTCTGATCCAGGGGTATCATCCACCTCGAACCTCTATAGTCATCCAAAAATCTTTGGGTTCCTTGATTGGGTCCAATTCATATCCAGTCCCTCATCTATTCTTTAGAGCATGCACATAGGAAGGTCATTAGGTTTTTAACCTAGGTGACCTCACTAGATCTTCTTGGGAATCTCTTTCAGATCTAATCAACTTCAATATAACCTGAGTTTGATTCAACATCCTGATCCACCACCTGATTTGAAGATGCAGCCTAGCAATTTAGAAAGACCATTTAGGAAACCTAAATCCTAAATGTCCATGAGAGATAGAATGATTGAGGGTGCCTTGAAATATTATGGAGTTGATGACAAAACCTCAAATCCAATCAACATGATTCAGGTAAATATCCTAGAAACAACAACCTTTATTGCAAATTGTGCTCAATTAATATTGACACAGATAACAAATGGATCAACTCGGGATATTCTCATGACATGATATATTGAATTAGAAAATTGCATAACTTTGAATATCTTCAACTCATGACAAATCTTGTACTTTGGGAAAGACACCAAGATGACCTTGAGAAATGGGAAGAAATGATAAAATTGTTAAAACAGATTATCGATAAAAAATACCCGTATATTCCACAAGCGTTTAGCGAAACATCTTGGAATAAGACTGAGGATCAATCTAATTTCCCAAATCCCAAGTTTGAGAATCAAGGTTGTTGTGGATCCCCAACCTAGATAGAATATGATCCAACTTATGTGCAGACTGATACACCTAATCTTGAGTTGGGTTGGGAAGATCCAATTGCAGGTGTTCCCAATTTTGAGCCAGAAATATGAGAACCTGGTTCACCTAGCTTTGAATTCCCTGACACCTGTAATGATGAGATTAAAATAGAACTCCTCGAGAATGTAAATCCCGAGCCTTATCCTGTTAAGGTAATTCTCGAGGATGATTCTGACATCCCAATAGAGCCTAGCCTAGATTTTAGTGATCCAATCCCCACCCTTAACCTAGAATCTAGATTCGAGCCTATTTGGGATAATTATGAGGCCCCATGTGATGAGACTTAGATTTTCAAGTTGAACTACGATTTTGGGCCTATGGTTGATGATTACACCTCTCCAGTCTCCTCCAAGATATAGATCGATTTGTCGAAAATCATGGCAATTTTGACACAGAAATCGAGATGCTGAAAGAGTTGGGATTCAATTAGGTCTCTCCTAGGAGCCAAGAACCCAGGCCCATGCCTAATAGGGACACCTTTTTGAGTTCAGATTCTGAGTTTAGGTCAGATTCAAGTTAGGTTGCTGCTTATACACATCTTGATCCTTTCTGTGGTGGAATGTTCGATTTGGAATAAGGTTCAGAACACGATCTTCACAAGTTCTTCGATGATTTTAATTCTTACTCTAATTTCAGAGAATCTTTGTTTCCTGACAACTACAAGCCAATTTACAACCTCAACATCCACGACCCATTCTTCAACTTTGACTCTGAGGTCCCTGATTCCGAGATCATTGATTCAAAATCGGGTTCCATTGAGTTGGACTCATTCCTTAATGATCTACAAGATTCAGAAACAAGTGCCGAGAGTGTCTACAATCCAGAGTTCAAATCTTTTATTAACTTCGATTTTCATGATCCTATAAACACTCTTTAGGCCTTTACATTTGATTTTGATGGGCTCTATAAGGACTCTTTAGATACACCTACCTTTGAACCTTTTCTAGAGGAGCCCTCACACATAGTTCCCTTGGAAGCTACCCCTTCTATAGCACATGTAGAACCTTCTCGAATCCAAACCCAACCCTGACCCACAACCAAAATCAACTTCTACTCTGATTCTCCTCTCAATGATCCGGTCACATATGATTCTCCATCTTTTGATCGAGTTTCAGATATCAATCATACTGCAAATCACGCCCCATCTTTCTCTGATCACTCTTGTAGGGTTCCTACATCCTCCACAGACTCTTTTGTATTTGAGGATCCCTACACTGACCAGGCTGATTGGACTTAGCCAAACCCTGGATCTTTATTTCCACATCCTTCTGAGTCATAGAGTATCTGGTGGGCACCATATCTCTTGATCCACATCCATCAACCCACTAGACTGATTGGGTTTGGGCTGCATCATCAGCTAGTTGATCTAAACAAGCACCTGGTTGGACCAACCAGGCTTTTGATCAAGGTGCTTGTTCTACAAAACTCCACTGATTTGACCACTCCTTTTCCATGACCATTTTCTGCTCGGCTGAAGGCATTAAATTTAGTGCTTAACGGGAGGCAATCTGTCATTTCAAAAAACCTGAGACCCTTTTGATTATCCTTTTTAAGCTTCACGTGTACTGCACTCTGGGTTCAGGTTTAGAATAGTCGACTCCACCTTTGGTATTCGTATCAAAGCTTGAAATCGTCCACAATAGTCATCCCGATCCCTTCGCCCACCCTTTTGACCCTTTTTTAATCCTTTAACCCAAGTTGCTTTCATACCCTCCGGTTTACAATGAGGACATTGCAAAACTTAGGCATGGGGGGTGTTAAAGTACAAATAGATAAAAATTCATGTTTTTGAAGGGTTCTCACAAAAAATTACTCATATTTAATAAACCAAAAAAAATAATAAAATTTCAAAATACAAAAAATTGGATAAAGGGGAGAAAATTTTGAGAAGATTAATTGCATATCATTTTGAGGAAGAGAGGAGGTGATTTAATGTTAAAAAGGAGCTACAATTTGAAACAAAAAAGGATAAGTCATTAGTAAAAGATTATGGAATCTACTTAAGTTCTAGACCAAATCGAAAGAAAAAAAATTAAGTCCTAAAAGAATAGAGAGACTAGGAGATTAGTATGGGTGCTGATCTTAGGCCTCTTAAGCTTGTTTTAGGGCTTAAAAATTCACGTATCCGTTAAGATCTGGATAATCCTCAAGAGGTTGAGGAAAATGCAAAGCTTATGTATTAGGTTTAAGGCTTAGGGATTATTCGGTCTCATTAACTGACCTCTGGTTTGCGGGACTCGATAACCTAAGCACCCTAATCCACACACAGTTTGGTTCAGTGGGCTTAATAATCAAAATCACGCAAATGCATTTAATTCTATTATGAAAAAGCTACCTAGATTAGGAGTGACTTATCAACACAAGTTGATTTGGATGAGTTCCCAACACGGAGAGTGGGAAATTCCCCTCGAATATGTGCAATAACAAATCGTCTCCTCGGTGCTTGTCTCCTAGGATATCTAAATATCCTACTGGGGGCATGTAAGCACCTTCTGCTGATTCAGGTACCATGGGCGGGATTATCTTGAAATCTCAATCGCCAGGGTTTGAATTTAGCTACAGAACGCCATGGGTGGCACTATCTTGAAGTATCGAAAGCCAGGGTTTAGGGGGTTGCCATGGGCAGTGCTATCTCAAAGCATCGATTGCCAAGGACCCTGAGAGGATTGATGGTGGGGACAAGGAATCTGATACAGATCATGTTTTTGAGCTAATCCAAAGCTAGAAATAATCAAGAAAAAGAGAGAGAAAACTCTCCAAAAATGCAAAAATTCTTCTATCTCTCTCTCTCTTATAAAAATGCACTGCAAACTGAACCGGGACTAACTGTGTTACAAGCACGGGTGCTTTAATTGCAGGGTCCAACGAATCTTAGGTTAGTTTTTGTGGGCCTTAGAAACCTTTGTGGAAGACTGAGGCTAAAGCTGGTCAGGTCTGGATCTTGATTGGTACTTGAGTACCTCTAGGCCTGCTATTA
The DNA here is from genome assembly GCA_037157565.1 of Thalassia testudinum. NCBI lineage: Eukaryota > Viridiplantae > Streptophyta > Magnoliopsida > Alismatales > Hydrocharitaceae > Thalassia > Thalassia testudinum. Next base: position 137,162,229 of record JAZHRO010000055.1, on the reverse strand, counting down.
GCATTATGACCTAATTTTTAAAAAGAAAAAAATTAGGACTTTGAGCTTCAAAGCATGGTCTAGAAATCAAGTTCATTTCATAAGATTTTGCTAAGGCACTAACAAAAGTTAGGCATGGGTGTATGATGATAACAACATCATCAGCCATATCTAGCTTTTATTAGCCATAATCAACAGATAAATGCGCCTACATAACTGCCAAAGGACCGTAATTCACTGCACATCCTTTCTGAGAGTTTAACATGAAACCAGGGTTAAAACTGTAGTTTTACCATCATATCATGAATGCAGAACAGCCACAAGTTTTCTCAGGGGTTTATTAAAGGTCAAATATGCATTAAAGTCTAACAAGAGGGTCCGTACAGACAAAAATGAGTTTTCACACGTTACGAGAATTAAATGACATCTGAAATCCTAAAAATAGACTCAATTCACTGAGGTTCTAGTTAGGATAAAATTCACCTAAGCCCTCTAAAAATCATAAAAAAATATTCTCTACGGTTTGGCATCTTTGATTTGACTATTGGAACCCAATTTGACCTAAATAGAGTCTTAGACAGATAGTTGACCTAATTTGAGTTTCTTCTTAATTTACCCAGTCAAACTTGATTAAAACCTAAATTTGACCTCACCATCAAATTTCTTGGGTCCAAATTAGGTTTGTATCAAAATTTGGGCCCAATCAGAGATCACCTTGACCTAGTTTGCATTTCAGTCTAGACAGACTCTGATAAACGCCAATTTATCATTATTCTTATGCATTAAAACAAACCTAGCTCTTATGATTTTACTCTGCAAATGGGTTTTTGGGTTGCATTTAGGCATTAATTAGGTTAGGCAAGCATTGCATTTTTTATTATCTTTTTAATGTATTTTTGTGAGTGTTAGGGATGAACAAATATATAGATCCCTAAAACCTTAGCACTCAAGAAGGCAACTGGTGAAGAAGAAGCTCAGATTAGCTAGAACTTAGCTTGATCCAGCTCACCATAGCTGGAATCTACCTCACTTGGACTAGGGTTAGCTCATCCTAACTCGATTTAGCTCATCTCAGCTGAATGGCAGCTCAAGAGAGCTCATCTTAGCTCACCCTAGCTCAGGTCAGCTCAGATCCAGCTCAACTTAGCTGAGTCTAGCTCATCTCAGCTTCCACTAGTCCACAGGGAGCTCTAGCTAGCTCAGCTGAGTTGACTGGAGTTCACCCCAGCTTAGGTCCAGCTACATCCAGCTCCACTCAACTCCAGCCAACTGAAGATGAATTCATTCCAGCTCAGGAAGCTCAAGTCCAGCTCTCGGGCACCCAGCTTAGCTCAAGCTAATTGAGCTAAGCTACCTTAGCTGTCTCAACCAGCTCAATTCTCCCTAAGAGCACCAGACCCATCTCACCTCAGCTCCATTCAACAGAAGCCAGCTCACTTTAGCTTGGCTTAGCAGCTAGCAAAGAACTAGCAAGCTAAGCCAGCTAGAGTAGCCCCATGTTGACCTCTTCAGTAGCTACCAGCTCCAATTTAGCTCCAGACTATACATATCCAGCTCCTCTCCTCAAACCCTAAGCTCCACATGCATATTCCTCTACTCTATAGCTAGCTAAGCTAGCTTAGCTTAGCTTAGCTAGCATCCACCTCCATGGCACCAAAAACCTAACCCTAACTGCACCTACATAACCTACCACTCCAAGTCCACCTAAGCCTACTTAAGCTAGCTCCACCTCTATGCAAGTTGGTGCTACCTCTTCACCACCTTTCACCCCTCAACTAACCACCAAGAGACACCTAAAGTTGGCACCAAAACTAACCCTAACTACCTCCCTTTTGGCACCAACCTCAACCCCCATATCCACCCTACACATAACCCCTCCAAGTCATCTCCACCATCCACCTCAACCCTCTTCTAGAAGCCTAGAAGTTGGCGCCAACCCATGGCACCTCTCCATGGTTGGTGCCACTTTTTGGTGTACATTGGCCACCCAAAACTACCCCCCTTACACCCCTTAGGTGGCACCAACTCTCCTTCGCCCTAGGATCACCTAACCACCTCCATCTTCCCATCTTAACCCTCCATCTCAAGAGTCACCTTAACCCCTCATCCTACCCTATAAAAAGACCACCACCCACCACCTTACAACCGATCCTTGGCTAGCAAATTTCCTCTCATATTCTACCTAAAGCCCACACCCAAGAGAGAAGAAGAAGATTAAGGGGATATTCTGTTCCCTTGGTGCCTTCCCCTCTTCTCTTCTCCCTTGTGCCCACGCTAGCCAAAGGAGGAGCCAGGCAAGGAAGACCTTTGGAGGAGGTCTTCAAGGTGGTCCACGCCACCTTGGAGGAGAGCTTGAGGGTGGTGCACGCCCACCCTTTGAGGAAAGATTTGAGGTGGAGAACATCCACCTTGGAGGAGCTTTCAAGGAAGGAGAAGAGGGAGACCCTCTTTTCAAGCCAAGGAGCAGCTAGGCTTGGAACAAGAAGACTCTCTTTTTCACCAGATTCTGCAAGAGGATTTGTGTTTCTTTTATTGCTTTTATATTCTCCATTTCTAGTAGAAGCATTCCTCTACCTGTCTTCGTAAAAGAACACAAATTCTGTTAAATTAATTTGCCTTCTTTTTAATTTCTATTGCAATTGTTTATCTTGTTCTAGCACTTGTTTTACTTCCACTTCCTAATTACTATAGGCCTCGACTTGCCTAGAGTGAGCTTAGGGAGGGGAAATATTTATCTATTAAGTTTTAGCTTAGTAATTTTAGGTGTTAGTACTTTTTTCGTCACAATTTGCATTTTTCCCTTATTATTTCAAAACTGAAAAAAAATTATATATTTAAAATACAAAAAGAAAGTTGAGATTTATTTTCAAAGAAAGAGATTTGAATTGCAAATTTGCCTCCTTAGACGACCCTAGATACTCCCCTATCTCGGAATATAAATTTAAAAGCGTATGTGATTTGGCTTGTTACAACGACTTAAAAACCCACTTTTACAAATCACATCAAATTTCACATTAGACTCTTTTTATCACACAGATACCCCTAACTTTTGAATTAATTGCAAGCAGGTCCCTAACTTTATCATCGTTCTTTGAAAAAAGATCCTCACGTCATTTTTGAAAGGTCAAACCTTCACCGTCGAGTTTTGAGTAAGGATTTCTCGCTCGATTCTCAATCAAACTCTCCCAAAATTGAAAGGGAGATTCCTCGAGGAATTTCCTTCCAAATGAGACCTTCCATGAATCCTAACTCGGCCCCAAATCCTCATACAAACCTTTTGAAGGTTCACATGTCCTATTTGCATGAAAAACGTGGAGTTACAAGCTTGGTTTTCAAGCTTGAAACCCCTCCCCATGGCCTATAAATTAACCTACGACGAAAACCTCACCTTTTTAGCTAGGTTTAAGGCCAAAAATCTCCCTCTTTCTCCAACTTCGGCCTCCTTCGACCTACACTCCAGCGGACCTTCTCGACCTCCCTCCTCCGAGCCTCTAACGGCCAAATTGGAAGCGCAGCGACCTTCCCCATCTTCCTCCATGTCTCGTTGGTCACAACGAGTGCCATCTCCATTTTCCTCGCTGCCATTCACCTCACTGGAGAGTTCGTCCCCTTTAGCGTTGGCTAATCAAAGCCGACGCGGATCTCCTTCCTCTTCATCCCTTAGTTAGTCCTTAGCCTCCCTTTCCTCTCTAGACTTTGTTCAAACCCTTCCTAATTCAATTCGACCACTATTCCTTTTTTTTGAAACAACAAGGAAAGCTATCGTACTACGAATAGCGATACAGGAGAGCAATTTATTAATATATATAAAAAAGGATTACAAAATAGATCCCCATAAACGTATGAGGGACTAGCATGCATTTACAATTTGTTCCACACATACTGGCCTCTCCTGAAATAAAACTCGTTTCTCGCTCTCCAAATGCACCACATCGCTGTTGCCATATTTATGTGCAATTTATCCTTCATCAGAATTTTTCTCCATAATAAGTCCCACGTGGGTAGTGGCTCCCCGCAGACTCCTTCAAACTATATCCGTGACCACGCATGATGAGAATATGTGCCTAGAGCTATCAGTAAGTAGACCACAAAGCAAGCATGATTGTAGCGCCACCCCCATCCTTCTATGTCTAAGGTCCCCAGTGACTAAGCTGTCTCTCCTACACAGCCATGAAAAGATTTGTACCATTGTTGGAACTTTCAAGAGCCATATTTTTCATGATATCAGATCTGCCTCCTCCGAGATTGCCAAAAATCTGATCTTGTCATATGTATTGGCTAGGGTGAAGGCCCCCTTCTATCTATAGTGATCCTCAATTCCAGCCACCGGACTGAATGCCTTCAGGTCTAGCTGTAGCCATGCCTTTTCCTCCCATGTTCTGGTGCCATCTTTGTTTGATTTAGTCCCTTCAATCCTTAAGGATTTATTAGATTCAGACCAGCAGCAATTGACTGGAACCCACTTATCTTCAGCAGTAGCGTATGCCCTTGGATATGCAGTTTTGAGCACCCCCAGAGTTGACCACTCCTGCCAGAAATTGAAAGACCTACCATCACCTAAGACTGGTTGAAACAGCTGCTAGTTATTCCCCATGTCCTGCACCACCGACACCCAAAAGGGAGATGGTCTAACCAGGTGGAGTCTGTTCAGTGGATTATGCGGCTTGCCATAGCTATCACCAATCAAGACTGTCCAATTTTTACTGTCGCCATTAAAAAGCTTGATAGCCCACTTAAAGAGAAGAGCCTCATTGAATTCTTTTAGTGATTTAATCCCCAAACCCCCTTGTTTTTTTGTCCTGGTCAGCAGATTCCATTTCAGTGGCTGGAAAAACTACCCCTCATGCTTCGAACCCCTCCAAAAGAAGCATTTTCTCAAAATATCGGTGTGCTTCCAAATAGATTTAGGTGCTTTAAAAAGAGAGAAAAAGAACACTGGGATGGAAGTTATCACTGAATTCAAGAGGGTGAGTCTACCCCCCTTTGATAGATAGCGGCTGCTCCACCCTTCCAGTTTGATTGCAACTTTATCAAACAAGAAGTTCCAATTGCTTTTTTTCAGTTTAGAGCACTTTAGAGGAAGACCCAAATACCTGATAGGAAGAGTGACCAAGGGCGTACCCAGCTGTGATGAAATGGCCGTTTGTTCAGCGCCTGTTAACCCAAAATAGACCAAAGACGATTTGTCCCCATTCAATTTCAGACCTGATATTTCTCCAAATATCTTCACCATATGAAACAAAGCTTGTGCTTCCTACTCTTTCCCTTCTACAAAAAAACCGTGTCGTCGGCGTATTGCAAGACCGAAGCCAAAGCACTCCTATTTGATATGGAATAGCCTCTAATCAAACTCACTTCAGCTAGTCGACATGCATATCTTGCAAGCGTGTCAACTGCAAGATTAAAGACAAGGGGGTGAGAGGACACCCTTGTCGAACCCCACATTGAGGTTGAATCCACGCCCCACATGGTTTACCATTAATAAGAGGAGAAAAGGACGCAATGGTGATGCACCTTTTCATCCAATGTAGCCATATAGCAGGAACCCCCTCATCTTGAAAATCTCCCATAAATATGGCCAAGAACCAGAATCATATGCTTTACGGAAATCTACTTTCCACAAAAAAGCTTTGCACTTCCTCCGGTGCCATCCCACCACCATTTCCTGAGACATTATGAAAGACTCGTGCAGAGATCTGTTAGGAAGAAAAGCTAACTGGATTGGAAGGATATGATCCTATAAGACACTACGAAGTCTATTGGCTAGGACTTTGCTCACTATCAAATAGATAGAGTTTGATAGTGCAATAGGTCTAAAGTCAAGGAATTTGTCCACTCCTTGCTTCTTTGGAAGCAAAAAAAGATAGGATCGGTTAATGTTATTGAAGCCATACTTCCCCCTTTCAAATTCAGACAGCACCTCCATCACCTCCTCCTTCAATACATTCCAAAATATTTTGTAGAAGAAAACTTGGATGCCATTTGAACTTGGTGCACCTTCACTGTTCAAGTCATTTATAGCATCCAGAACTTCATTTTCAGATATTGGAACAACCAGTTTGCCTGCCTGATCCTCAAAGATTTGAGGAAAGATTGATCCAGCCATTCTCCAATCTCCCCTAGCTGCTACCCGCGAGGTTTCCCTGAAATATCTGGTAGCTGCAGCCCGTATATCTTGCATACAGGATGTTCTCTGACCATCCACCTCAATCGAGGAGATGAAGTTGTGTCTTCTACGAGAACTACCTGCTAAATGAAAATATTTCGTATTGGCATCCCCCTCTTTAAGCCACAACTTTTTGGAGCATTCTCACCAATCCATCTTTCGTTTCAAATCTTCCTCTGCTATAACCTCCTGCCACCTTCTCCTAACACCCAGTTCATGTTCAGACAGAGTTGCAGTAGCTTCCTTTTCATCCAGCTGCTGCACCTCCAAGAGAGCTTCCTGATGCTTTTGCTCTCTCAGAATTGTAACAGCTGACCCATATTCCTTTAACATTTGCCGCATGGCCGCAAGCTTTGATGCTAGCCTAATGGTAGTCGTACCCTGCACTTGCTGAGCTCTCCACCAAGCCTCCAACATTTCGCAAAAACCTACTTCTCTAAGCCACGACCGTCTGAACTTGAAGTAGGAGCTAGTTTGCACATTTTCGCCACTATCCCAGACCAAAGGAGTATGGTCTGAGAAAGGTCGTTGAAACCCAGCAACTGAAGATAGTTGGAAATTTTCCATTAGTTCCTCATTTCCGAAGAATCTTTCAAGCTTTGACATTAAGCCACTTCCGTTCCTCCAAGTAAAATCCACCCCAGAAGTTGGGAACTCATTAAGACCCAGATTTTGTAGCGTCAGCATAAAGCTAGTGGATGTAGAGTCAATTGACCCCGATGGTTTGTTTGTCTCAGTCAGTGTACAATTGAAGCCACCACCCACTATCCATGGCAGCCCCTGCACCAGTGTTTCAGTAGAAGACAAGTCCTCCCATAGTTCAGGTCTGAGATTTGCAGCACAGGGTCTGTGCACTCCTGTGATTAACAGTTCCTTCTCCCCATGTTTCAGCATACATCTACAAGAAATCACATGCCTATATTTAGTTACCTTAGTCACACTCAGACATGCCTCTTTCCACCAAATGGCTATACCTCCTGATCTCCCATGAGCATTTAAAGACACGTAGTCTGAAAAGCCTTCTCTTTTCAGATCACACCATGAATATTCATTCTCATCCTCAATGTGCGTTTCTTGGATGATAGCACAATCGATCTCCCATTCCCTCAGATACCTCATAAGCGAGGCCCTTCTCACTCGGTCGCGCAGCCCACGCACGTTCCAAGAGAGGACATGCATCACATAGCTTGAGAACCCCTACTGTTAGACTGTTTGATTTTTTCAACTTTAAGAGCAGCAGCTATAGAGTTTTCATCCAATCTTACTACATTTGCATTTCTTCTTGGCCTCAATTTATATGGAGATCTCCCACCTCCAGACTTTGAGGTAGAACGTGGCCCGAACTTCAGTCCTTCAGTAGCATGAAAGGAAGATTGGTTCTTCAACGAGTTACCATCGATCTCTTGAAGCACCCCCACTGAATTGTCCACTTCCACCGTCTGCATCTCATTCTTTGAATCCACCATCACATCTTCAATTCCCATGTGATGGGAATCTTTTCTCTTTTTTGGTTCCGGAGCCTCATCTGGGGTATCACGACCCATTTGTTTCACAATGGGGTCATTCTTAACAACCTCTGCATAGGTTTTCAAACCTTCCTGTTCTTGGAAAGTTGTCTCTTCGCATCCAAATCGCAGACGTATTAGCCAAGAGCTACCTCCACACCTTAAAATGATTTTCTCTTGAATTGAACCACCACGAAATACCTCGACTTGGATGCAAAGCATTCGGCCATCCCCTTCCCCTAATCCTATCTCAGCGCCTTCTGCCAGTTTTGCAAAACCAGCCACCATGGATTCAACCACACTCCTTGATTTTAGATGCAGTCGTAATCCTCTAATTTCTAGCATACCAGATCACACACTTGCCCTCTGCGGTGGACGTTCCGGCAAAGCACCATCGAAAGGCAAGACAAGTCTCCATAAAATCATCGTAGACTCAAAATTACTCGATTGAGACCTGAGGCACTCCACATCGATCATCCCTAGTCCAAACAGCAGAAAATGCTTGGGCGAAAGCGTGGCAATTTACCAGCCATCTACTGACAGAGAAAGAGAGCTTACCAACTGTTGAAGTCACTCCAATGAGGGGTTTCCCGTCATCACCTCTCCAACCAGCGCCCCTCTCAGAACCAAGTTCGTAACCCTAATATCGTCAGACATAGGAACCTCCACATCAATGGTATGTCCCAAGTAGGTGGAGGGTGGTGGTGGACCACCCGTGTATCGTCCATTAGGGCGCTTGAAGATCCCCTCCCTAGTCCTCCCTCTGCTCATCGCGCATGAATCACGTTTGTGCCCATGGCCACCGCAAGCAAGGCATACCAGCGGGTAACGGCATACCATCGCCATGTGCCCTCATCGTCGGCATCGGTAGCAAAGAATCTCTTTATTGATTTCTTTCTGCTCCCTCATCTTCGTGCGGCCCCTTCTCGCTTCCTTCATCCCAATTTGATCCTCCTCTCTCTTCACTCTTCTACGCCACATCTTCGACCTCCAGGTTGACCATCCCTTGTCGACCCTCCCACCGCCATTACTCTCCTTCCCAATCGCCCTCATCCCTTGTATCCTTTAAGCTTCTAATTAGATCCTTGTTATCCCCAATTAGCAATCCAATTCGACCACTATTCCACCATCTCCCTCACCGTCTTCACCACGATCGGCTAAGCTTCGGTGAGCCTGTGCCACCACCACATACAACATTTTTCCTCACCACAACTCACAAAAGCTCCACCGTACTTCCCCCATCAAATGCCCTCTCCTATTTCACTCCATTGCTTGCCCTATCTCCCCTCCGAACAACCCACCTTCACGCAACCATCTCCACCTCCGTCCAACCACCGCATGCCCTCTCACAACACTCCACCTACACCCTCGTTGCATCCTTGAGAACCTTCTGAGCATTTTAATTGAGGCATTTAGCCCATATTCATATTTTTAGGTGTCCTCGCTAGAGCAGCTGTAAATGTCATCACCTCTGCCTTCGCTTGTAGTTCTTTGACCGCCATCTGACCACTTGCTGCTTGTGATCCACACGAACTTGAATTCTGAAGCCCTCTAGATCTTTGTGCGATAGCCACAGCAACAATTGCAATTGCAATTGGAGCTTCAGCCATCTGCTGTAGCTACGTGAGGAGGATGTGGGACATTTAGTCCCAAATCGGGTGCGGAAAAGCACTTGATAGCATTTATTATGTTTTTGTCACACCAGCTGTTTGCCTCGAGACATAGGGGGTGAGGTCCTCGCTCACCCGCTCACGCTCACTCGACCCGACCCGACTTAACCTATACACTCCTTGGCTACTACTAGATTACTACCCTGGTTTGAGAGAAAGAGTAAGGAAGGAGAGAGAGAGCACGGGGAGGGTGGTTTTTGCTCTCTAAAGGAAGTGTCCCTGTGCGACACTTAGCCAAATTTGAAGGGTGCATAGTCTTTGTGAGTAAAGAGAGAAGAAGGCTTGAGAAGAGAAAAGAAGAAGGCCTGTGCATGCTAAAGGAAGGAAGAAGAAGAAAGAAGGAAGAGAAGAGTTGAAGAAGATGAACAATGCCCTTGCACTTAGCATCTAAATAAAAGATTGATATGTTACTGTTGAATAATTTAACTATGGTTAAGATGCATGCTTAAATGTGGATCTAAAAGGTGATTTAAATCACCACTTTTTAGGATATTTCCATTATTTTTGCCATGACAAACTCTTCATACACTCATATTATATGTTGATGATCAATTTTGAGTAATTATTATTCATTACAAATCATTATTGGCTTAATTATTGTGTTCATTTATATTATGATGGAGATTAGATCGTGAATGCAACATTTGTTCCCTGTGTTCGACCTTTGACTTCCATTCGAGTTATAAATTGTATTTGTTTGAGAGCATTTGTCCTATACTACAACGCATAACTTTAACAATGACGAATTCGCTTCAACACTGCAATCACGGAATTTCATGGTAGGGGCAACTCCTTAATAATTCTTGAAACCTCTCCTTAATAATTCTACTGAAAGGTCGTAATAGATCTTCACAAGGAATTTGTACGACCAATCAGGAAGAATTTCTTAAGAAAAGCACTTTTTAATTATTGCTAGGTAGTGATAGGACGACCAATTGTCCTAAACCAATAAGCGGCCTTACCTTTTAGAGAGAGAGGAAAGAGTCTCATGATCCGCAAATCTTCTTGCACATCATGAGAACAGGTAGTCTAGGAGAGGATGATTAGTTCCTCAAGGTGGCTAAAAGGGTCCTCTCTTGGAAGACAATGGAAATGTTTAATAAGGTTCAGGATGGCGGGTTCGATCTCGAAATCCCTTTCAAGTATCACCACCCCAGGTCTCTCCTCATAATTGGAAGGATCACAAAAGTCCTCAAGAGGGACGAGAGGTTCCTCAGGTGGTTGATGCTGCCTTCGGTTGGCTAGGTTCATGACAGTCCTAGCCAACTGTTGTTGATTAACTTGAAGTTGAGCCAGTTGCTCAACCATCATAAGGAAATGATTGGGTGGATTTTGATTTTGTCCTGGTTACTCTAGATTTTGAAGATTTCCTAATCCCAAGTCAGGGATAGGAATATCAGCCTAAGGTGGAAAGTTAAGTTCTGGGGGGTTTGGTTGAGTGGAAGAAGTGGAAGGATTTCTGGACCTATTTTGATTGTTTTTCATTTTTTTGCGGAGGAATGAAAATCAACAAAAGAAGAGGAAGGTCTTTTTGTGTGTGGGGAGGAATCAAATGGTCCCTTCAAGTGTGGATTTTGTGACTGATGCTCGTGCATACACTTAGAAGAATAGGGAGGAGAGAAGGGAAAAGATGAGAGAGAAGTGTGCAATGCAAGCAATCAAAATTTAAGCCTAACTTAAGGTTGACTCCTTAACAAAAACCTAAGACTTGGGAACCTGAAAATTAAGAAACCAATAATTAAACTTGCTTCCCAAAATTAACCTGGCTAGACTAGAGAGGCGGCTTTACCCCAAGCATGTCCCAGGAAAATCACCAGGGTCTTGTATAAACCCGTACCCGTCATTTGACTTCCCTCCTAGTTTGACACCTCATTTGATTAAGGGAATTAGGAACAATTAGAGATAACTTAAAATCCAAATATCAAGCCTAAAATTGAATGAAGACCTTAAGGGTCAAGTTATGACAAGCTTCAATTAGGCTTAGGAAACTTAAATTGCACGAAAAATGAAGGGCGCTAATTAGGGTAATGCTCGATTATTTCCTTTTTTCTCTGTGTGCGAATTTGGGTAGGAATGTGATGCCCAAAGCCAAAATAGTAGGGTTTGCAAATAATATTAGGATGAATGATTTTTAGGGTTTGATATAGATGTTGTTGATTTTAGGATTCTCTCTTTTCAATGTATTCAAACAAGGTTGAGAGTGCTTCACACAATAATTGCAATCAAATGTAATTGGTGAAATCCAATTCCTTCAATTGATTGTGTGACTAAGAGAGAAAATCATACCCTAAGGTAGAAATCGTATGTATGTTACTCCTAAAATGAATCTCTTTTTTAAAATATTTTTAGGTGGTGGTCCAAACATGACAAACAACACCACCACCTGATAGGAAATTAAACAAGGCATCCAAAATGATTTTTTAAATAATTTTGAAAGCTGTTTGATATTCTTTTGGAATTTGTTTCTATACTGGTGTCAAAAATCAGAAAATTTAGATTCGGAAAATTGATTATGTAGAAATATCAAACAATCTCTAAAATTTTTTAAAATTTAATATATTGTAGATATTTTCCTAAGGTTTCCAAAAATATCAAAATTTTCCAAATTTGACTAGTATAAAAATTTATAAAATTCATAGAAAGTAAGAAAATAGTAAGGAACTAGGGTTGACCCCTCCTTAGTCCATGAATTTTTCAATTTTTTTTTATTTGGCCAAAACTTCTATAATTTGGAGGTTATGTTCTTGACTCAAAGGGGATTCTCAAGATGGAGTTTGGAGATTTTAGGATGCCACTTTGTGCCTGAAAGTGATTTTTGTAAATTAAGATAGAAGTCTGGATTTTCAAAAATTCAACACCAATAAGAAGAATGTGGTGGAGAAATGAATCAAGTAAGCATACAAGCCAATTTTCGGGTTCCACGACCCTAAATTTTTCCTGTTTTGTTTGTTTTGATATTTTAAAGATTTTTTTGGATATTTTTGTGATATTCCAAGAGATTCTAGCTTGGGTACTTACTTGGAATAGCGAGAACATAAGATAGCTTGAAGCTTCCACTACAAGTGATTCAAAATCCTGCTCCTGCTCCTACTCCTGATTCGCACCTGCGTCAAAAAATCAAAACAAACTAGTGAAGACTCAAATAAAGAAAGATAGATGGAATGGAAAACTAAGCTGTGCCTCCCTAAAAACAACACCAAAAAGTGATACGAAAATACATGATTTTGTAAAAAGCACGTTTTAAGTTGTTGAGACACGTATCTTTGCAATCGCTTTTGAATTTATAACCTAGATAGGGTGATGCATCTAGGGTAGTCCAAAGGGACCAAATTCTTAGTTATAAAAATATGTTCTCTCTCTCACTAACTTAAGTCTTCATTTTGTATTTTTTATTTTTATATTTTTTAAGGTTTTGGTAGATAATCAGGGCAAAGGAATTACAGAATTGAAATTATGCCTAAGTTAACAAAATGTAATTTTCCTTTCTAAGTTCACCGTTGGCAAGTGCGCCTGGGGTAATTAGAAAGGAAGATTGGGTACACTAGGAATTTACAAGAACTTGAATTGAAAGCATAAAAAATTGAAAAGCGACTATCTCTTTATAGTGCTAATCGGAATAGAGTCACATGTGGAGGAATGCTTGCTTCAAAATAAAGACAATAGCTAATACAAAAAAGAAAGAAGATAAAAGTCCTCTAATGAAGCTCGGAATGATCCTCGCTCCAATCTCAGTACTCCCAAGCTTAAAGAAGATGCTCGCTTGCTCCTTTCTTCCTCATTCATGATCTGCAAGGGTGGACGTCCACCCTAGCTTTTGCTCCTCTGCCTGGCTGTCCTCTTTAGGGTTGTTCCTTGGCTTGAACTAAGGAAGAAGGGAAAAAGAAGAAGGCACCAAGAGAGCAAGGTAGCTCTCTTAATCTTCTTTTCTTCTCTCCTTCCTATGGCCAAATATGAAGGTGGATATAGGTAGGATTTAATGTGTAGCCAAAGATGAGTTATTAGAGGCAGTTATAGGTAGTATATATAGGATAGGAGGGGAAGGGTTGACGCCAACCTAGAGTTGATCTATGGTTAGGTGGTGTGGAAGGTGATGTAGGGTTAGGATGGTGTTTTGGAGTGGTGGTTAAAGGATCTATGGTGAACGATTAATGGCGTCAAGTGAAAGGTTCTAGAAGGGGTGGATATAGGTGGAGTTGGCACCATTTGTATGTGGTTAGGTTAGACATGTATTGGCTCCAATTATTGCATGGTGGAGATGGGTTTAGAGGGCTAGGTGTAAGGCTAGGATAGGGTTATGTGTGGTGCCAATTTGAAGGGTGGCAAGGGCTCTTTTTGGTGCAAACACATGGGTGGTTAGGTTGGTGAAGAGGTGTCCATTCTTGGCGTCATTATGAAGGGGTGCCATTTGGGTGGTGGTTAACCCCATTTTGGCACCTAGGTGGTGTATTTGTAGTGGTTTTAAGGTAGGGAATTCGGCCATGGAGGTGGAGTAGTGGTGGTGCTAGTAGAGGAGCTAGCTAAGCTAGCTAGTAGCTCAGCTAAGTTGATGGAGGAGAAGAGGGGAGCTTTGATAAAATAGCCAAGAGCTTAGGGGAGCTAAAGATGAGTCTCTTGAAGTCCTCCTAGCTAGCTTAGCTTGCTATCTTAGGAGTAGATGGTTAGCTCAACTGGCTTGAGCTTAGCTTGAGCTTCATGAGCTAGAGATGAGTTGCCTTGAGCTGGATGGAGCTGGAACTGAGCTGGATCCGGCTGAGATGAGTTGGGATCTAGCTACGAGAGCTTCTAACTACTTCTTCTCATGAGTATGTACCTCTCAGATTGCCAGGGTTGCATGTTTTTCATGGTGCATTCATCCCTGACAATCAAATGCAATATGTTACCACATAAAATGATAGAAAATATGGCAATGCATGACCTAAACCCTAAATGCAAATGTATGCTAAATGTAATGCAATTATCAAAACCCTAGGAACTAGGTGTGAATGGATATTAAGGATGATGATAAGTTATTTATTTTTATATGTGCAGGTACATAATTTCAGGTTATTTGGAGCAAGGTTGAATGGACTTTCTGAGTTGAGCTCACTTGGAAGAAGACTGAGCCTAATTGGTGGACCAATTTGGAATCCCAATTAACGTAGACCCTAGCCCAATTTTGGAACCTAATTATGTGGCCTAGAAACCCCTTTCGGATAGACCAAAACCTTATCCTAAAACCTATAGTGGTTGACCTCTAGAAAACCTAATCCTATCCACCTAAAATCCCAACAATAACCTAGAAACCTAAGATCTTATCCTAACTTGATAAATGCCAGTTTATCATCATTCCTATGCCTTAAAACAAACCTAGCTATTAGGATTTTCACTCCACAAATGGGTTTCTGGGCTGCATTTAGGTATCACTTAAGTTAGGCATGCATTGCATAATTTTGTTGTTTTTGACATGTTTATTTGAGTGTTAGGGATGAATAGATAGTCAGATCCCTAAAACCCTAGAATTCAGGAAGGCAACAGGTGAAGCGGAAGCTCAATTCAGCTGAACCACAGTTGAATCCAGCTCATCATAGCTGGATACCAGCTCACTTAGGTTAGGGTTAGCTCTCCTAAGCTCAATTCAGCTTATCTTAACTGAATGGTAGCTTAGGGTAGCTCAACTTAGCTCATTCTAGCTCAAGTTAGCTTAGATCCAGCTTAACTTAGTTGAGTTTAGCTAATCTTAGCTCTAATCAGTTCACTAGGAGCTCTAGCTAGCTCAACTAAGTTGATAGGAGTCCACCTTAGCTGAGGTCCAGCTACTTCCAGCTCCACTCAACTCGAGTCAGCTGATGATGACCTCAACTAGCTCAGGCCAGCTCAAATCCAGCTCCTGGAAACTCCACTTAGCTCGACCTAGTTGAGCTAGGCTATTTAACCTAAACTAGCTACACTTGCTAGCTAGGTTATCTCCGGGAAGATTAGACCCAGCTCACCTCAGCACAATTCAGTAGAAGCCAGCTCACTTTCGCTTGGCTTAGAAGCTAGCAAAGAAGTAGCAAGCTAAGCCAGCTAAGGTAGCTCCTTGCTGTTCTCTTCAGTAGTCACTAGCTCTAGTGCAGCTCCAGATAGCTCTCCCTCAACACTTCTTCCCAAAACCCTAGCCTCCTCCTACCTCCTCCTCTACACACCTACTAGCTAAGCTAGCTTAGCTAGCTTATCTAAAATATTCACTACATGGTCGTCCACCACCTACCTAAACCCTAACCTAACTCCACCCTAACTCTACTCCAAGTCCACCCCCTAAGCTTCCTACTCCACCCATAGTTGGTGCCACCAACCTTCACACCTCTTCACACCACCACCTTCAAGAGCCACCAAAAAGTGGCACGAACTACACCCATAACCACCCACTAGTTGGCACCAACTTTCCCTCCAAAAACCCCCCTTATCACCACCATACACCTAAGCCACCAAACCATCCTAACCATCCACCTAACCCCCTTCTAGAAGACCTTCCTTTTGTCTCCAACATTGGTGCCCCTTCACCCCACATCCATTACCCACCATAGGATCACACAACCACCTCCACACTTCATCTTCACCACCCATAAATCCCAAGACAAGATTGCCCCCTTCTAGAACCCAATCTCAGTGCCAATTCTAACTTCATCTCCACCCTCAATCTACACCAGAAAACCATCTCCACCCTACACTTCAACCCTGATGTAGACACATCCATTTAGGTTAAAATGCCTATTTTATGCATGTTCCTAGGCTTAGATTTGCATTCCATATTATAAATACTGCATAGCATGCATCATTCTGCATTTAGAGTAGTTGTATATAGTTTAGGTTAATTACGTCCTTTTTGTGGTCAAGAGAGGAGATTTATTTTGGAGCCTCTGATTGATGATCTGACCGTATGGATATAATCGGAATGATGATTGGAGTTCAACGCCTCTGAAATCGCCTTAATCAGAGTCTCGTAGCACCATATGCAGTTTGAGGAAGATCAACGGCCAAGGGACTAGGTGATGTAATTCAGAGCTTCAAACGAAAAATACGACTGTGCGGATGGATTCGGGTCGACAATCGCAGCCCAACGGTGCAAAAATTGACTCAATCCGACCTTTGTAGTAGTCCCTACAACGAAAAGAAGATGGACGACCCAGATTGTGCCACATGGCACAACCTAGGCCTCCCATGCTCATGCACGCGCCGTCGCACGCGCACAGTAGCGTGGGCACGCACATGCGCATGCGTAGTAGTAGCGCAAGTGAAAGGGTGCACGTGTAGCAGTAGCGCAGGCACGGGTGCAGCAGCAGTAGTGGCGCGTATTGTGAGTGCGCGTGCGACAAGGGTGCGTGTAGCGCGTGCCAGCGGTGCGGTAGCAGGGGTGAGTGAGCGGGATCTTCAGCGACGTTTATGACTGTCACTCAATGTCCTGTATATGAATTTGATCCTTTCCTCCATTATAAAAGGACCCTTACCCTTCCCATTTTTCTTCATCTCTTCCTTTCTTCCTCTCACCACCTCCAAGGCTCTAGAGAGAGCTTGTCCCAAGCCTGGGATGCTCCTCTAGAGTAGAAATCAAATATTTTTCTCACCTCTCATCCTCCTTTGTGGAGCATCCCGTGGCCGTCTTCTCACTTCCGTTCGGGAAGAAGATCCTCGCTGCAATGCCGTCCTACCTTGCCCTTCATCCTCCGGCTCCGTCCTCGTTCGTCCTGCTCCTCACCACCTTCCTCCAGGCAATGCCAGATCGAGTCATCCTCCAAGTGACTATTGAGGGGGATTTCTCTCACCATCTCTATCTTTATTGTTTTCGTAGTATAGATTTCCCGCTTTCCTAGTTGTAAGAAACATTTGATTATAAAAATACAAGATTGTTTCTCTCTCTGTCTTTGTATCTCTCTCTTTTATTTTGCAAGTAGATTAGGTAGAATTCATCGACCTGATCTCTTGCTTGCTAAAAATACAAAAAAGTTTAGAAAAGATAAAAATGACAAAAATAAATAAAAAGTGAAACGTGGATTTTCAAAACCAAACGTTCGCCTCCCCGTGTTCGACCCGGGACTCACTTTTCGAGTTTCGATTATAAATTTTATTTGATCGACGGATTTTCTCACGAATCGAATTACGATGACGGGTTTCAAAACTCAAACCCTTTCCGCGTACGAATCTGACGCGATCATTTTGGCGTCGTTGCTGGGGAGGCAATGAATGCTCTTTGGTTTTTCTTGCATTTTCCTGCATTACTTGCATATTTTTCTAACCTATCTTTCTTCTATGATTTATTGTCTTGCAGGAACCCGATTGAGGAGCCAAAGGTGGTAGATTAGAGTAAAATGCGGGTAGAGACATTTGTAAGTTTATCCCCCACCACCCCCAGCCTAGTTTCCATTTAGCCACACTAATAACTCAAACTCAAATCAACTTAGGTGCTTTTATAAGCCCTAGGATAGATTTGATTGTTTGATTGTCACTTCGCCTCACCTCACCCACTCGCATACATTAAAAAAAAAAAAAAACTCTTCTCTTGTGGGATTTAACTGAAAGCTACACACTTAACCCACAACTTCTTACCTTAAGGCGCACCACTTCACATCGATTCTACCACTTAACTGGAATCTGACCTGTGGATCCGGTACACCCTAACTCAACACACCAGTAAGTGAGTGGAAATCTGAATAGGTCAAACACTTTTGTGTGCCTCAACTAAGTGGTGCAATAGGCCATTTGATTGAACTGTTTGGGCGGCACCACTTAAGATAAAAGTGATTCATCAGTAGCTGGCCACTTAGGGTTGATTTTTAGGGCTGAACCAGGCATTCCACATTTTTTTCTTATTTCTAAAGGAATACATCATCACCAGTGCTTGTAAAACCTAGAGTGTTCTACTAGACCCTGATTGAACCAACCTAAGGATTAAACCCTAAATGCTACTAAACAAGGTTAAACCCTAAAAGACACATCATCAAATAACCTTGTTTGCAAACCCTAGTTATGCATGCACACACATTTGAATTGATTATTAAGGGCACAACCCATCTAAAGGGCCCATCACATTCCAAGAGTACAATCATCCCAAGACTAATTAAAACTAAGTAGACATTGGCCTTAAGGATTGATTTGCTCTCCGGGGCTTAGACTGAGATTTTTTTTCGATTAATCTACTTCTATTGGTCCATCTGACGACCACGGCTGGGGGATACACTAGGAACTGGAGGCGCAAGCCAAAGGACGAACCTTCTCCCCAGCCCCTCCTTCTAACTTGTTGGATTGACCGGATAAAAGTAGACCAAATCAGTTATAATCTCAAGACTGGTCCTGGGAGTCTGTAGGTCTTTAGGATAACCCACCTAAGGACATGATTGATTGCTTGTATTGCAGGGCTCCTTTCTTTCTTTTGATTTCCCCTCCTATTCTACCATGTATCCTTCCACATCCTACACTCATTTTCCATCCTACCCTCCTACCACCACTTATACCCAAGATGATTACTATCCCGACTCGACTTATAATTACCCATCCACTAGCCAGGGTAACTTTGATTGAGGATACGATATCGGACCTCAGTGTCCAGGGCCTAACCCTGGACAATAAGACTATGATTACTATCCTTCCTAGAGCTACAATGATTATAGATCTCCACCCTTTGATGATCAACCTAACTCGATCTACAATCAAGAAGGATACGTTGACTATAACACTTACCCTCCCCAGTATTCCACTGAATATAGGTCACCACCATTCTTTGAACAACCCGAGACAACCTACTATCAGGGAGGAACCTGAGAACCTCAATATCTTGACTCCCCTAGAATGAACCCAAACCCACCCAACCCTGAACCAAACCATTCGGTTCAGGTGAACCAGATCCAAGACAGGGTGTTGGCTAACTTGAGGAACACCATACAATCTTTAGAAGCCCAGCCAACACCATGCACTAAAGCATTGGAGCCTATGATAAAAATGATTGATGAGATGAATAGCTCTTTATTGGATTTGCTCCAAAATGTTGAGGATAGGGGCCTGGGTGAGTTTCTACTTGGGAAATTATCGAGGTTGAGGATGAAATTTGTGGTTTCCCTAGTCCAATCTTGGGATGATTCTCAAGATGAACCCCCTTTAGCAGAGCCAATATCTGAACCTTCTCAGGTGCCTGTCGGGGGAGATACATGTTCTGAGACCAGGGATGACTAGGTTGGGCTGGAGCAACCCCTAGAGGATGAACCGAGTTTCTCACCCGAGATCCTAGAGACAGGGAATGACGGAAAATATGTCTCCATGGACCATGAAATGACATATGATTTTGAGGCATATATAAATGAGGATCATGAATTCTTTGATTCTGAGGGTGAGGAATCTCTTAGTGAAGTCTCACTAGAGCTTAAGGAGAATGATTTTAGTGGGACTAATGGGCTCGAGGAGCAAGATGAACCATTTGATAGCCCGATTATTGAAGATTATGATCATGCTGGGGCTAACTTGGATGATACAAATCCTGATGATTCAATCAATAGCCCCATTGCTCAACCACACCTTGAAGAGCTGAATTATGATATTTTTGAGATCACCAGACCCAAGTCAATCCTGATTGTGCCACCATTGTTGGATTTGGGTACTTTAGATGGGGTATACAACGATTTGGAGGTCCCAGAAACATTGATTTTAGAGGATAGGAAGTTGGAAAGAAAAATCTGGGAAGCTACTTCTGAGGGAACTACGATTTCGGATCTAAGGGTTCCTGTTGACCTAAAACCACTTACTTTTTACCAGGACCCTTATGATACCTTTGATGTGCGACACAAGCTTGGAATAACTTATTATTTTCTGAGTTGAACGTTAAGTGGACATCTGAACCTAGTGAACCAAATCTACCTTTTGTCCGATACTTTAGTCTTGGGTTGCACACCACCAAACGCAGGCTCGGACTCGTAAGCACAATAATCTTCGGTTCTGGGTGATTTTCATCCAGAACCTTAGAACTACTCGACCCTGCGGCATGGGTCTGCACCATAATTTGGTCCACATCTATGGACATCTTCTGCTGGCAGGTCTGAGGATTAATCTTTTGATTTTGATTCTGACCCATACTTGTGAATTCTACTTGTATGTATTTTATGCCTAGCTAAAGGCATTAAACTTAGCATGTGTGTATACTCTCTTCTCTCTGTTGAGATGAATGAATTTTCACGAAATTCAAGTGAATTTTGTTTACTTCTCCATTTTCATGTAGTTATTTTTATAATGAGGACATTGCATCATTTAGGTATGGGGGTGGATAATTAATTCCTGAAATCATTTTGTTAACTCCATAGAATTTCTTTTAGTTACTTAAAAAAAATGATGAAAATTCAAAAAGAAAAAACAAGAGGTTAGGAGAAGAGAACTTAGGCATTTGGAAGTTATTAACTTTAGGAAACGATATGATAGGACTTGAACACTTAGACTCTTCAGGTCTTCGGGCTTAATTAGCTCGGGTGTCCACTCAAATGTGGACTTAATCTCGAGTCCTTGCCAAGTAATTCTATTTTAAATTAGTCAATAAATTGGGGTGATAAGTATACGACTTATCAACCTGTCCTCTAATTTGAGGGGACTTTAAGCCTAAGCATCTACACACTAATTCCACTGACTTACTTTTTGGCAGTTTCTTCAGAAATTGGGTAGCTAATGAACTATCTAGAGTGGTATGGCTGGCAAGTTGTCGTGGGTAACAGCCCATTGGCTGTTGTCTAGAGCCCAGCCACAACACCATTTTCTTCATACTGCCTTTAGGTAAATCTTAGATCAGGGAAGCCACCTACTTAAAATAAAATAGAACAAAAAATAGAAAAAGGAGAAAATTAAAAAATAAACAAATAAAACCACACATCAATGCACGAGTATGGCTGGCAAGTTACCGTGGGTAACAACCCATTAGCTGGTTGTCTAGAGCCTATAAACAAAATAGAACAAAAATTCACAATAATTCCCAAAACACTTAGGGAAGAAGTGGGGAAGTAGAATAAATCAGGGAGATATATACTGAGTTCTTCCTTGTGTTGAACCCATAAATAAAAGAAGTAGGGAGAAAGCTATCGTTCGAAAAGATAAACCTCTAGGCAAGGTCACCTAGGGTCCTAGAAACCCGAAGTCCATTTTAACGGCCGCCTAGTGAGTCTTTCACTCTTTTCACTAGATGCTTAGCACTTAGAGTCCTTTTCGAGTCTTGGATGGGTCAGGTAGCCGTAAAAAGTTATCCTAAAACTCTCAAACTCTAAAAGTCCAAAAAAATTAGAAAAGAAAAATAAAAAAAAATGTTTATCTTCCCTTTTCTAATAAGGAGAGGACTTGGGCGATCTGCATTCTAGCAGACACCCGAGTACTCTTGAGTTTTCATAGTTTAGGACCTTAGTTGAAATTTTCTATTGTTAATAAATGACTTAGGCCTAAGCGATCGAGTCCTAATTCTATTTTAATACATAACATGTAGTTAATTTTGCTAGGGACTAACAAAAGATATGGGGGTATGATGTAGACACATCCATTTAGGTTAAAATGCCTATTTGATGCATGTTCCTAGGCTTAGATTTTCATTCCATATTATAAATATTGCATAGCATGCATCATTCTGCATTTAGAGTAGTTGTATATATTTAGGTTATTGCATCCTTTTTGTGGTTTGAAGAGAAGGTTATTTATTTTGGAGCCTCAGATTGATGCTCTGACCGTACAGATCTAATTAGGACAACGATCGGAGTCCAACACCTCCGAAATTGCCTTGATTGGAGTCTTGTAGCACCATACATAGTTCGAGGAAGATCAACGACCAAGAGACTAGGTGATGTAATTCAAAGTTTCAAATGACAAATCTGACCACACGGATGGATTTGGGTTGATGATCATAGCCCAACAGCATGAAAATCGACTCAATCCGACCTCTGTAGCAGCCCGTACAACTAAAAGATGGATGACCTAGATTGTGCCATGTGGCGCAACCCAGGCCGCCCATGAGCATGCACGTGCCGCCGCATGGGCACGCTAACGTGGGTATGTGCACGCGAGTGCAGTAGCAGCGCAGGTGCGAATGCAACGGCAGCAGCGGTGCATATCGCGTGTGTGCGCACGTCAAGGGCACATGGAGCACACCCTAGCGGTGTGGCAACAGGGATGCTGAGTGGGATCTTCAGCGACGTTTGCGACGGATCTTCAGCGACATTTATGATCATCACTAAATGTCCTGTATACGAATTTGATTCTTTCCTCCACTATAAAGATCATCACTAAATGTCCTGTATACGAATTTGATTCTTTCCTCCACTATAAAAGGACCCCTACCCCTCCCATTTTTCTTCATCTCTTCTTTTCTTCCTCTCACCACTTCTAAGGCTCTGGAGAGAACTTGTCCCAAGCTCGAGATGCTCCTCTAGAGTAGAAATCAAATATTTTTCCCACCTCTTATCCCCCTTCATGGAGAATCCCGTGGCCGCCTTCTCACCTCCCTTTGGGAAGAAGATCCTCGCCGCGACGGTGTCCTACCCCACCCTCCATCCTCCGGTTCCATCCTCATTCGTCTTGCTCCTCACCACCTTCCGCCAGGCGAAATTAGAGTGAGTCGTCCTCCAAGTGACCGTCGAGGGGGATTTCTCTTACCTATCTCTATCTTTATTGCTTTCGTAGTATATATTTCCTGCTTTCCGAATTGTAAGAAACATTTGATTATAAAAATACATGATGGTTTCTCTCTCTATCTTTGTCTCTCTCTCTTTTATTTTGCAAGTAGATTAGCTAGAATTCATCAACCTGATCTCTTGCTTGCTAAAAATACAAAAAAAATTAGAAAAGATAAAAATAACAAAAATAAATAAAAAGTGAAATGCAAATTTTTAAAATCAAACATTCGCCTCCCCGTGTTTGACCTGAGACTCACCTTTCGAGTTTCGGTTATAAATTTTATCTGATCGATGGATTTTCTCGAGAATCAAATTACGACGACAGGTTTCCAAACTCGAGCCCTTTCCACATGCGAATTCGACGCGATCAAACCCCTTCTAGATCCCATTACACTTGGCGCGAAAACAAGGTGTCACCACTACCTTGAATAGCCATAAAATACCTCCTCCACTCCCCTTGATTTGGTGACACCCATCCTTGGCCCTTAGATCATCTAACCACCACCAAAAACCTATCCTAGTCCTCCATGCCATGCACGCCTACCTCCCCCCTTAACCACTCTATAAAAGGCCATTAACTACCACCATTAAAGACACCTTTGGCTTCATTATTCCACCATATTCCACCTACTACAACCGGCAAAGAGAAGGAGAAAAAGAAGATTAAGGAGACACTTTGTCCCCTTAGTGCCTTCCCCTCGTCCCTTCTCTCTTATGCCCACGCTAGCTAGAGGACAAGCTAGGTAGGAGGACCTCTAGGAGAAGATTTTTAGGGTGGCGCACGCCCACACTTGGAGGAGTATCTAAGGAGGAATTCTTCCACCATTGAAGGAGCAAGGGCACGATCATTGGAGGAGAATCTAAGGTGGAATTCTTCCACCTTTGGAGGATCAAGGGCATGATCATCTAGGGCTTGCCAAGGAGGACACACCTTTAGAAGAGCATTTCAAGGAAGGGATTAGGAGAAATCCTTTTCAGGCCCAGGAGCAGTTGAGCTTGGAGCAAGGACCTCCTCTTCACCAACATCACTAGGAGGATTTTCATTTTCATTTTTTGTATTTTCATTTCCAGTAGTAGAAGCATTCCTCTACTAGCGATCTTGTAACACATTTTTTCTCCATATATAAAGTTACCTCTTCTACAATTTTTGTTTTCATTTAATTAGTCTCTTTTTACTCTAGTGCACTCACACCCTCTCTCTAATTACTCCAGGTCTTCACGTACCTAGGGTAAGCTTAGGAAGAGGATCTTTTTTGTCACTTAGGTTTTAGCAATTCTAGTGTAGTCTTCCTTCATATTCAATTGCCCTTTTATTTCATAGCTTCAAAAAAAAAATCTTATATTTAAAAATCATAAAAAGAAAGTTGATTTCCCGATTTCTATCAAGAGTGTTAAAAAGTACATTTCTGCCTCCCTTGGGATGACTCAAACACTTTCCCAAGTACTCAATTTTTATAAATTTTAAAAGCGATCGAAAGTGCGCGTTACAACGATACAAACCCTAATTTCAAATCGTGCATTTTTTGCTCACTTTTGAGGCCGTTGCTGGGGAGGCATGACTTTCGATTATCTTATTTTTCTTGCTTGATACGTTGATTTGATCCTGTTCTCTTTCTTTCTCTTGTGTGTCCAGGCACTACAGGAAGAAGGCAGGATTTTTGGAAGCAAACGGATTCGAGGTTAGTGTCTTCCAACGGATTCGAGGTTAGTGTCTTCTTACTTGTCACATTAAACTTAAAAAATATCAAAAAAATACTAAATCAGGCTTTCAGGATCGAGAAAATCTAAATTTGGTAAAGTGGTGATTCATAAAAGTCATTGTTTGCTTATTTGAATCATTTAACACCACCTTACCCTAAGTATTGGTGTTCTGATTTTTAGGTCCAAACTTCTATCTGGGCTTCAAAAATCAATTCTTGACACCACAGTAGTCCTAAAATTATGAAATTTTATCCAAAGATTCCAAACCAAGTCAAAAATATCTTTACCAAATTTTAGAGTATTTCAAGTTGTAGATAATTTTTAAAAATTCGTGGATTGCATAGGGGTCATCTCCTTTGATTTCATTATTTTGTTACTGTTCGTGAATTTTATGAGTTTTTCTACTTATCAAATTTCTTTGAAATTTAACTTTCTGAAATCCTTGTGAAATTCTTCACAACATATAAAATTACAAAAATTTTTGGTGGCTGATGGTGATATTGAAAAGTCCAAAATACCTACAGGTATCATTTTTGGACTTTGACACTAGCAAAAATAAAAATCTCAAAAAAATATCAAATGAATTCATAAAATCATAAAAAAATATTTTTGGAATCCCTGTTTGATTTTTCTTCCAGTAGTGGTATTTTTTGTTCTTTTTGGGCCATTACTTAATAAGAAAATCCTAAAACAATTCACTGATAGTAACATTTCTACTTAGGGATTCAAATCATTTAGGGTTTTCTTTTCATTTTATAATTCCATATCATAAAGGAAATCTATATTCACCAATACAACTTGATTTTTCTTTGTTTGTGGAAATCAAACTTGTTTGAAAGCATTTGAAGAAAGCCCTAAAAGACATTAATCTAAATCAAATCCTAAAAGGAGAAACACAACAAATTTTGTGTGACAGGATTGAAATGGCATTGGACTCACTCCATCCAATTTTCACACATCGAAAACAATTGAAATAACAGAACATTACCCCAATCAATGCCCTCCACATTCTCGTGCACATTCAAGTACCCAAGTCTAATTAAAATAAGTAGTCACTTGACCACTTAAGGACTTCATCCAATTTAGGCTTGATATTTGACATTTAAGAATCATTAAGTGCTCCCAATTCCCTTAGAAAACATGGCAACAAACTTGGAGGGAATTCAAATGACGAGTAAGGGTTTACACAAGCCCCTGGTGATTTTCCTAGGACATGCTTGGCCCGAAGCCACCTCTTTAGTCTAGCTGGGTGCTCTTTGGGAAGTCGATTCACTTTTGATCCCTTACTTGCCAGGTTCCTAAGTCTTAGGTTTTTAGTCAACGCTAAGATAGAATTAGTCTTATTTGTTTGGTCTGCACACTTTCTCTCATCTCTTTCTTCTCCTTCTCTCCTTGTCTTCCATTTGCATGCACGGGCAAAGGTCCCAAAACCCACATCTCTAGGGACGATCTGATTCTGCCTAAGCACCAAAAGATCCTTATCTTCTTCTTCTCATCATTCCTTTGATTTGGACATGGAAACATGGAAACCGTTCAAAAAATTTTGCTTCCACTTCCCATCCCGAACCTAACTTCCAAAACCCATCAGCGGACCCACAAGCTGACTTTTCCATCCCAAACCTCCCACATTTGGAGCTACCACAAAACCCAGAATGGCCAGGTGGCCCTCAAAACCAAAATACAAATCCCTTTTCTCTTATGGTCGACCAATTTGTTCGACTTCAACAAAACTAGCAGCAGTTGGCTAGGACAGTCACAAACCTAGCCAACCAAAGATCGGGTCAGCCACACGGGGAACCTCTCATATCTCTTAAGGATTTCTATGATCCTTTTAATTATGAAGAGAGACCCAGAGTGGTTATACCCCAAGGGGATTTTGAAATAAAACCCACTATTCTGAACTTAATCAAACATTTCCATGGTCTTCTAAGAGAAGACTGATGTAAACATGTTTATATTACATAAAATGTCTATTTATGCGTGTTCTTAAGTATAGAATTGCATTACATACTATAAATATTGCATAACATGCATCATCTCGCATTTAGATTAGTCTGAATAAAATGTAGGTTAATTATCTCATTTTTATGGTTAGGGATAGGGTGACTTTTTATCGGGGCCTCGAATCGAAGATCCAACCGTACGAATCTGATCAGAGCAACGATTGGAGTTCAACGACTCCAAGATTGCCCTAATCGGATATCCGTAGCATTAGATAGAGATCGAGGAACCCTAGAAGATCAAGGGCCAAGATGGTGTTAATCCACACATTAGACGACAAATCCAACCACACGGATGGGTTCGGATCGACGATCGCAGCCTAATGGCACGAAAATTGATCCAATCCAATACCTGTGGCACCATCTCAACCGCCCAACCGGTCGCACGCACCTGCCTTAGCTCATTTGGCCAATGCTTCTTCGTCGTTGGATCGGGATCCAACGGCTGCGGGGTGCGCGCACTTGAGATGAGCGCTCGACTCAAATGCGCCCGTAGTGCATTGGTCAGGCGCCTTATTGACACGAGGAGGTACGGGTTTGAGCCCCCGCACACCTCAAATTGGAGCAGGCACGTGGGCGCGATTAGCCGTGCAATCAAGATCCAACGACACCACGCGGTCGATAACACCCACGCACTATCTGACGCCTCTGCATGACGCAAGATCACACGCGCAAGGCACGCGCAGATGAGGCGTGACGAGGAGAGATCTTAGTCGTTCGATCTCATGATCGGATGGCCAAGATTTGAAGGATGTGGAGTACGCGTTTGAGGCGTGGAAGGCAAGCGGGTGCGTGAGCGCTGCTCACGAAGGCCACGTTCAGGCCTTTAGGTACGGATTTATCCGTCACTAAAGGTCCTGAATTAATGTTTTTAAAATGTAATGGCAAAAATGCCCTCACTCCTTGCAACTATAAAAGGAGACCCCCTTCATACGAATTTCTCATCCCTTCCTTCTCTTCTCTTCATCTCCAAAGCTCAAGAGAAGCTTGTCCCACACCTGGGATGCTCCTCAAGAGATAAAGTCAATTTTTCGCCCCCATTTCGGAAGTGGATCCCGCGACGATGACGACGTGCTGCCTCATTCCTATTCTTCCTGCCTCGACTCCTTCTTCCCGCACTGTTCTTCATCTTCTAGGTGTCATCTCGTCCGGCTCGTCCTCCAAGCGATCATTGAGGAGGATAACTTCTCTCTCCCATTCCTTTTTCCTGCTTTCTAGAGTAGAATTTTCCTACTTTCTAGTGTAATTTCTTGCTTACTTAGTTGTATAAACGTTTTAAAATATCAAGTGGATGTTTTCTCTCTTTCTCTCTCTCTCTTTCTCTCTAATTGTTTATAGTGCTTCATTTCATTGTAATTACTCCGCTTTTTAACAAAAACATGGAAAAAATATAATTGCGAATTTGGATCGACGTAGCCTCCCTGAGTTTGACCTGGGATTTCTATTCCGGTATAAATTGTATTTGTTGAACCTGAGTTTTTCGCTATTCAAACTACGGCGACAGGTTTTCAAAATCAAATTCGATAGTGTAGTACTTCAGCGTTTAAACATTTTGGCACCGTTGCCGGGGAGGCAACGATTTTCGATCTTCTTTTTGCATTTCACGCACTTTATTGTCTTCTAACTTACTTTCTCTTGTGTCTATTATTTTGTAAAGATCTCCATCAGGGAATCGTCAAGCAGTAGACTGGAGTAAAGTGCAGTTGAAGATGACTGTAAGTGCTCCCCATTCTTCCCCCTCCATAGATTTCATTTGTCACATTAAATTCAAATTCCAATTAACCTAGGTGTTTGCATAAATCCTAGGATTAGTTTGGTTGTTTAGATTTCCACTCACACTCATTTTAGCCTTGCTTATATAAAAAAAAATAAAAAGATAATTTTGTGGGGTAATTTTCAACATACACACAATATACACCCACATTCAAGGCACTTAACCTACTTGATTTGCTTCTACTCAACCGGATTCTGATCTGTGGAACCGGTACACACAAATCAACACATAAAAGAGTAGAAATCATTCTAAGTTAACCATTTCTATGTGCCTAACCTAGTGGTGCAATTGTGGCTAGTTGTTTGAGTTGTTTGGGCCGCACCACTCGACCTAAAATCAACTCATCAAGTAGCTTCTTCTTAGGGTTTTCAATCTAGGTTTATACTAGGCACTCCACTTTATTTCTGGTTTTAGAGGAAAGCAATCTTCACCCGTGCTTGAAAACCTGGTTTGCCTCAAACTTGATTGAAATCAACCTAATTCTAAACCATAAAAGCTACTTAAGTAAGATTTGAACATTAAAATCTACGCATCACAAATAATCTTGCTTGAAAACCCTGGTTGTGCATGCACTTACACATAATCAATCATTAAGGGCACAACCCATTTTAAGGGCCCATCACATTCCATAAGCACTACAATCCCAGGCCTCAATAAAATCGAGTAGACGTTGACCTTAAGGACTGATTCGCTCTTTGGGGCCTAGTATGAGATTGTTTATGATTAACCTACTTGTACTGATTAATCTGATGTCTAGCTAGGGGAGTAGTGTCAAACGACCGCGGCTGGGGGGTACACTAGGAACCGGAGGCGCAAGCCGAAGGAAGAACCTTCTCCTCAGTCCCTCCTTCTAACTGGTTGGATTGAGAAGACACAAGTAGAGTAAATCGTTTATAATCTTAAGGCGGGTTTTGGGAGTCTGTAGATCCTTAGGCTACCCCACTTAAGGACAGGCTTGTTTTGTTGTGTTGCAGGATCTTATCCCTAGTCCTTCCTACCTTTTCCTAGTTTATGTTGGGAAGATGGTCATTGAATCCTTGATTGGAAGGACCACTAGAGTATTCTAGGAGGCGTAGATTTGATTTTGTCCAAATTAATCCCATGGCCAATCAACAGCCTCCTCTTCCCCGGGATCCACAGGAGGAATTCCGAAGGCAGCTGGAACAAATGCAGAGAATGCAGGAATGGTTCAAGAGAATGCAGGGTGCTCATCCCTTGAAGGATTTTTATGATCTGTCAAATTACGGGGAACGTCCCAGCATCCAGATTCCGGTCAAAGATGTAGAAATCAAGCCCCAGGTGTTAAGCTTGATCAAACATTACCGTGGGCTTGGCTCTGAAGACCCGTTTAAGCACTTGGAGGACTTTACCACTTTGATTTAGACCACCAAGGCATGAAACATGAATGAGGAGCAAATGATCATGAGACTCTTCCCCCACTCTCTTAGGGATAAAGCCGCTTATTGGTACAGGACTATAGGAAGACCAATTGCAACTTGGAATGAGTTGAAATCAACCTTTTTGAAGAAATTCTTCCCTGTCGGATGTACCAATGCTTTGAGACGGGCAATCACTACCTTTACCCAGCAGCCGGGGGAGTAGTTTCATGTGGCCTGGGAGCGATTCCAGGACTTATTGCGGAGGCGTCCACACCACGAGGTGTCAAAATGGCAACTCGTGTAGATCTTCTACCACAGGTTGATTGAGCAACTCAGAAATCACGTGGACGCTTCTTGCGGAGGCAATTTCCTCAACAAAAACACAGATAGCGCGCACGATTTGTTTGAGGAAATGAGTGAGAATTCAATCAATCATGCCTCCATGGATACTTTTAACCGGTCCTAGCAGCCCAGATTGAATGTTAATGAAGTCCATGACTCTCGTTCATTAGATATGGAATTGATTTGTAACAAACTTGATAAGGTGGACTTGGTTGCTAAGAGAATGGAAAAGTGGATGGTTGGAAATTCAATGAACAACTCTCGATCCACTCAATCCTAGAATTCGGGATTCCATTCGTCGCGAGCTCCTTCTGGATGGGAGTTCGTGAATCAACTCGATTCGGCTCAACCTACAAGTCTGCATTATTTGGAACCCCATGGGTTCCAAACTGGGGCCTTTGATCCCAGTTTCTTTGATCCTTCCATTTCTTTCTCTCCATCCTCACCTTATGAGGATGTTTGTGCTGTACAGGAGAATGTTAGATCCAACCCCTACTCTAATGCTTATAATCCGGGTTGGAGAAACCACCCTAACTTCTCTTGGAAAAACCCGGGGCAACAGACCCAATTCCAACCCAGCAACTATGCTCCGCAACGACCAATGGGTTAGGGTCATGTTTATACTCAGTTGCCTCTAAATTAGGTCAATCAGCCAGCTTGGAATGCCCGTAAACCCATAGGGTAGGCTGATTTGATCCGACAAATGGTAGAGATGAAAGGTCCATGCTCCAGCTCATACAGCAAATGAAAACCTCGTTGGACAACTTGCAAATCAGGCTCATAGCTAACTCTCGTCAACCCGGATCTCTACCATCCCAACTCGTACCCAACCCACGAAATATCCTGAATCTGGGCAACCAAGCTAATGGGTACGAAAATCAGAGGGACCCACACGCACATGCTCAGGAGGTTGAGCAAGGTCCTTCCTCTTCTTCTTCTGCACATCAACAATTCTTGGCTAATCAAGCCCCTCCAATCTTTCCTAACCCTCCCCAAGACCCAAACTGATATGCATCTGCAAATTCTGTTACCTTGAGGAGTGGTAAACAAACTCAGGATCCACAACCACACTGTTCTGATTTACTGAATCCTAAAGAACCTGAGGAGAGAAAGGAGAATTCTGGAGAAGAAATCAAGGCTCAGGAACCTGATTCCAAAGATCTGACTCATGTTCCTTTTCCTGAAGCCTTGATCAGATCAAAGAAGAAGTCTATTGATAGTAATGAGGAGCTTTTGAATATTTTCAAGAATGTTGAGATCAATATCTTGCTTCTCGATGCTATCAAGCATATACCGGCTTACGCAAAATTTTTAAAGAATTTATGTACACAAAAGCATAAGTCGAGAGAATCTGTTCCGAGGAAAGTGGTACTCTCTGAGCAGGCTAGTTCTGTTATCCTACACCACCTCTCTCAGAAAAAGAGAGATCCACTTGCTCCGTTGATTTCTTGTGTCATCGGAGATTACACTTTTGATAGAGTACTTTTGGATCTGGGTGCATCCATCAACCTAATTCCGACTTCTCTTTACGAGAAGTTTGGATTAGGTGAACTTCGGTTGACTTCAGTAACGCTGCAGTTAGTGGACCATTCAATCACAAATCTGCGAGGCGTTATTAAAGATGTTATTGTTAAGGTTAAGGATTTCTATTTTCCTGTAGATTTCCTTGTCCTTGACATGGATGTACCCGAAAATATGAGGAACATGCCCATCATTCTGGGGCATCCGTTCCTGGCTACCGCTAAGGCCAAAATTAACTGTGAAAGCGATAGCATGGAAATTGCCTTTGGGGATCAACGAATGAAATTGGATATTTTTAAGGCGATTAATAAATTTAAGGATTGTGGATTTATTGAGGAACTCGACGATGATAATGTGAACATTGAAACTTGTTTGATGGTTTCTGCAATTGAAAGTTCCTCCTTTGATTTTGTTCACTCTCAACCTCTTCCTCTTGATGAGTCATCAGCATCTTCCTTACCTTCAATCATCAACCTGCCCCAGCTTGAACTGAAACCATTGCCTGAGAATTTGAAATATCAATTTTTAGGACCACAGAAGATGCTCCTTGTGATTATCAGTGCTAAATTAACAAAAAAGCAGGAGATTAAATTGATTAAGGTCCTGAAGGAACACAAGGAGGCAATTGGTTGGACCATTCATGGCCTTAGGGGGATCGATCCATCTTACTGCAATCATAGAATATTTTTGGAAGATGGATCCCGCCCTTCTTGCCAGATGCAGAGGAGATTAAATCCAAATATGCAAGAAGTGGTCAAAAAGGAGATTATTAAGTGGCTCGATGTAGGAATTATTTATCTGATCTCTGATAGTCCCTGGGTAAGTCCCGTGCTGATTGTTCCCAAGAAAGCTGGGATTACCGTTGTGACTAACGAGAGAGGAGAATCTGTCACAACTCGTTCAGCTTCCTCTTAAAGGGTTTATATCGATTACAGGAAGCTGAACACGGCCACGAAAAAGGATCATTTCCCTCTACCTTTCATTGATCAAATCTTGGAAAGATTAGCCGGGTAGAAGTACTTCTGTTTTCTTGATGGCTACTCGGGATACAGCCAAGTTCCTATCCATCATGAGGATCAGGAAAAAACTACTTTCACTTGTCCGTATGGAACCTTTGCTTTTCGTAGGATGCCATTCGATTTATGCAATGCACCTGCGACTTTTCAAAGGTGTATGTTAGCCATATTCTCTGACATGGTGGGAGAGTTTATGGAAGTCTTCATGGACGATTTCTCTATTTTTGGAGAATCGTTTGACTCTTGTCTAGCTAATCTAGGAATGATTCTTAAACGATGCATCAAAACACGACTGGTCCTTAGCTGGGAAAAGAGTCATTTCATGACACAAGAAGGCATCGTCTTGGGTCATGTAATCTCTGAACGGGGAATTGAAGTGGATAAAGCTAAGGTTGATGCTATCGCTAAACTTCCTCCTCCCACATCTGTTAAACAAATTTGATCATTTCTTGGTCATGTAGGATTCTACAGAAGATTCATCAAGGATTTCTCGAAGGTTGCTCATCCTCTGAGCAATCTTCTCGCCAAAGAAATGTTGTTTGTTTTCGACAAATCATGTCATAAGGCATTTGATTTCCTGAAAACGACAATCACTTGTGCTCTGGTGTTGCAACCATTGGTTTGGACAGCCCCTTTTGAGATCATGACCGACGCTTTTGATTACGCGGTTGGGGATGTTTTTGGTCAGAAAGTTGATAGGAAGTCCTCTGTCATCTACTACGCTAGTAAAACTCTGGATGAAGCCTAGCGGAATTACACCGTTACTAAAAAGAAATTACTAATTGTAGTATTTGCTTTGGAAAAATTCAGGGCTTATTTCTTAGGGTCTCATGTCATCATTTATACCGACCACTCGGCCTTGAAACATCTCTTGGCCAAAAAGGATGCCAAACCCGAGCTTATTTATTGGATTCTTCTGCTTCAAGAATTTGATCTTGAAATCAAGGATAAATCCAAGGTACAAAATGTGGTGGCGGATCATTTGTCGAGACTTCTAAGTGATTCTTCTCGTCCGGACGTCCCGATTGCTGATACTTTTCTGGACGAAACCATCCTTACAGTGTCAGGTGTCCAAACACCGTGGTTTGCTGACATTGTTAATTATTTGGCCGTTGGTCAAATCCCCCAGGATAGGACCAAGCAAAAACAGGATAGACTCAAATTTGAGGCCAAATACTACTTTTGGGAGGACCTTGAACTGTACCACATCGGCTCTGATCAGATTATTCATCGATGTGTTCCAGAAAATGAATTCAACAGGATACTCGAGTTCTGCCATGCATTTGCGTGTGGTGGACATTTCTCCGGGAAAAAGACGACTGCAAAGATTTTGCAATCTGGCTTCTATTGGCTGTCTTTATTCAAGGATGCCTAGGATTTCTCATGGTCGTGTTCCCGATGTCAGGCACTTGGGAGCATAACTAAGAGAGATATGATACCCCTAAACCCAATTCTTCCCGTTGAAATCTTCGACGTTTGGGGCATCTATTTCATGGGACCCTTTCTCCCTTCATTTGATCATCAGTACATTCTTGTCGCTGTTGATTATGTGTCCAAATGAATTGAGGCGATTCCCACCCAAACCAATGACCACAAGGTGGTCATCGATTTTGTCAAGAAAAACATCTTCAGCAGGTTCAGGATTCCGAGGGCCATCATCAGTGATGGTGGCACTCATTTTACTAATGCCCAGTTCCGTAATTTGTTGGTTAAATACGGGGTTAATCACTGAATCTCCACACCTTACGATCCCCAGACGAATGGATAGGCCGAGATCTCCAATCGGGAGATCAAGAATATTTTGTAGAAAACGGTTAGGCCTGATCACAAGGACTAGACTCAAAAGCTGGAGGATGCTCTTTGGGCCTACCGTATGGCGTATAAAACACCCATCGACATGTCTCCGTTTCGTCTGGTGTATGGAGAGGCATGCCATGTATTCGTAAAGATTGAACATAGGGCATTCTGGGCAATCAAGCAGTGCAATTTAGATCTGAGTTTAGCCGGGAAGACCAGGAAACTCCAACTATCTGAGTTGGAAGGGCTTAGAAATGATGCATACGAGAATGCTAAGATCTACATGGCTCAGACCAAAGCTCTACATGGTCAATTGATTTCCCGCAAGAGCTTTGAGCCGAACCAGAAGGTATGGTTATTCGATTCTCGACTTAAGCTCTTTCCTGGCAAACTTAGATCGAAATGGAACGACCTGTTCATTATCGACCAGATTTTTCCAAACAAAGCTGTTCAGATCTCTGATCCAAAGACGGGTAATACATTTAAAGTCAATGGTCAATGTATGAAGCCTGTTATTGATCGTACTCTTCCAGAACCCGTCTCAGACATGGTTGTTCTAGCCATATTGTGACTTCTTTGGCTGGACTTCGCCTAGCTGACGACATTAAACTCAGCTGTTGTACATATGACACAAAGCTGACCTGAGCTTCATATTCAGGCGATATCTTTCAGACTCTACCATTTCTTTCATGTCTCTTTTTCTCAATGTGGACATTGCATCAGCTAGGCATGGGGGGTGGATTCATTTTTGAATCATTTTGTCAGTTTTGTGAAATTCTTGTAAATTTTATTTCTCTTCTTATACATGCATAAAAAAAAATTGAATTAGGAAGGAATACTTGGACATTAGGACTTTTCAATCTTAGGAAATATTACATTAGGATCTGAACATAAAGACCCTTCAGGTCTTTGGGCTTAATTGGCCTGTGTATCCACTAAAATGTGAATTTGTTTTTCGAGTCCTTGCCATCTTAATTCTATGGTAATTTGATTAAATAAGTTTGGGTGATAAGTACATGACTTATCAACACACCCTCTGATTTGAGGGAACTTTAAGTCTAAAGCATCTACACACTTTCTTTTCATTGACTTGTTGATCAATGGTTTTAACGGAAATTGGGTAGCTAATGAACCTTTTAGGGTGATATGGCTGGCAAGTTATCGTGGGTAATAGCCCATAGGTAGGTTGTCTAGAGCCCAATCATTGGACCATTCTCTTCTTGATGCCTTTAGGTAAATCTTAGACCAGGGAAGCCACCTACTTAAAAAAAAAGAAATGGAGAAAATAAAAAGAAAAAAAAGAAATAAACCACACTTTGCTGCACGAGTATGGTTGGCAAGTTGTCGGTGGTAACAGCTCATCGACCAGTTGTCCATAACCTAGCTCACGAAGTGCACTAAAAATTCCCAAAACTCTTAAGAAGAATCGGAGAAGTAGAATAAATTGGGGGGATATACATTGGATTCACCCTTGTGTTGACCCCATAAAAATAAAAGTAGGGAGAAAGCTACCGGTCGTAAAGATACACCTTTAGGCAGAACTCTCTTTTTAAGGTCACCTAAAGGCATAGAAATCCGAAGTCCATTCTAATTGCTGACCAACGAGTCTATCACATTCATAATAAGATGCTTAGAACTTAGGGTTCTCACCAAATCTTGGGTGGGTTGAATGGCCGTAGAAAGCCACTCTTTAACCCTAAACTCAAAAATCCAAAAAAAATTAGAAAAGAAGAAAAATAGAAAAATAAAATTTTCTTTGAATAAGGCGAGGGCTTGAGGCGGTCTGCATTTTGGCAGATACCCGGGTGCTGTTGTGTCTTTGAAAGTTCAGATCCTAAGTAA
This sequence comes from Thalassia testudinum, assembly GCA_037157565.1. NCBI lineage: Eukaryota > Viridiplantae > Streptophyta > Magnoliopsida > Alismatales > Hydrocharitaceae > Thalassia > Thalassia testudinum. Next base: position 137,125,900 of record JAZHRO010000055.1, on the reverse strand, counting down.
AAAAATTTCCTAATGTTGAAACTAACTTATGTCTAAGTAATCCAACCTAATTCTTTTATAAATAGAATGTCATTTTTGCTAGGGACTAGCAAAAGATAGGCATGGGGGTGTGATGTAAACATATTTATATTACATAAAATGTCTATTTATGCGTGTTCTTAAGCATAGAATTGCATTACATACTATAAATATTGCACAACATGAATCATCTCGCATTTAGATTAGTCTGAATAAAATGTAGGTTAATTGTCTCCTTTTTATGGTCAGGGACAGAGCGACTTTTTATTGGGGCCTTGGATCGAAGTTCCAACTGTACGGATCTGATCAGGGTGACGATTGGAGTTCAACAACTCCAAGATCGCCCTAATCCGATATCCGTAGCGTTAGACAGAGATCGAGGAACCCTAGAAGATTAAGGGCCAAGATGGTGTTAATTCACACTTCAGACGACAAATCCGACTGCACGGATGCGTTCGGATCGACAATTGCAGCCTAATGGCGCAAAAATCAATCCAATCCGATACCAATGGCACCATCTACATCACTTAGAAGATGGACGGCCAAGATGGCGCCATCTCAGCCGCCCAACCGGCCGCACACACCTGCCTTAGCTCATCTGGCCAACGCTTCTCCGCCGTTGGATTGAGATCCAATGGCTACGGGGCGCACGCGCTTGAGATGAGCGCTCGACACAAACGCACCTGTAGCGCGTTGGTCGGGTGCCCTATTGAGATGAGGCGCAGGTTTGAGCCCCGACATGCCTCAAATTGGAGTGGGCATGTGGGCACGATCAGCTGCACGATCAAGATCCAACTGCGCCGTGCGGCCGATAGTGCCCACATGCTATCTGACGACCCCACGTGACACGGGATCACACGCACAAGGCGCATGCAAATGAGGCGCAGCGAGGAGAGATCTTAGCCGTCCGATCTCACAATCGGACAACCAAGATTTGAAGGACGTGGAGCACGCGTTTGAGGGCCAGAAGGCAAGCGGACACGCGAGCACCGCCCATGAAGGCCACATTCAGGTCTTTAGTGACAGATTCATCCGTCACTAAAGGTCCTGAATTAATGTTTTTCAAAAATGTAATGACCAAAATGCCCTCACTCCTTGCAACTGTAAAAGGAGACTCCCTCTATATGAATTTCTCATCCCTTCCTTCTCTTCTCTCCATCTCCAAAGCTCAAGAGAAGCTTGTCCCACACCCGGGATGCTCCTCAAGAGATAAAGTCAATTTTTCGCCCCCATTTCGGAGGCGGATCCCGCAACGACGATGACGTGCTGCCTTGTTCCCATTCTTCCTGCCTTGACCTCCTTTCCGTTCTGCTCTTTGTCTTCCAGGTGTCGTCTCGTTCGGTTCGTCCTCCAAGCGATCGTCGAGGACGATAACTTCTCTCTCCCATTCCTTTTTCTTGCTTTCTAGAGTAGAATTTTCTTGCTTTCTAGTTATAATAGTTTTCCTGCTTTCTAGTGTAATTTCTCACTTAGTTGTATAAACATTTTGAAATATCAAGTGGATGTTTTCTCTCTTTCTCTCTCTCTCTCTTTCTCTGATTGTTTATAGTGCTTCATTTCATTGTAATTACTCCGCTTTTTAACAAAAACACGAAAAACTATAATTGCGGATTTGGATCGACGTAGCCTTCCTGAGTTTGACTCAGGATTTCTATTCCGGTATAAATTGTATTTGTTGAACCCGGGTTCGTCTCTATTCAAACTACAACGATAGGTTTTCAAAACCAAATTTGATAGCGTAGTATTTTGGTGTTGCAATAAAGACCCCTTTTGCCACCTTGAGGAGTTGACTGTCCTCTCTCAAACCACCCATTCCCGCAATGTGTAGGAAGAAGTGTGGCTTATGAGACTATTTCCTCTTTCATTGAAGGATAAGGCTTCTCATTGGTTCAAAAGAGTTGGGTGTCCTATCACCACCTGGCCCCAATTAAAAAGCACTTTTCTAAAAAAATTATTTTCGATAGGTTGTACAAATGCTTTAAGATGATCAATAATGACCTTTCAACAAAAATCTGGTGAACCTTTCCACGAGTCGTGGGAGAGATTTGAAGAATTACTTAGACGTTGCCCCCACCATGAAATTCCACGATGGTAGTTTGTGTAGATCTTCTATTATGGATAAGAAGATCAATTAAAACAATTCGTGGATGATTCATGCGGGGGTAATTTCCTTAATAAAGATCACGAAAGTGCCTACCTCCTTTTTGAAGAAATGACTGAAAAGTCACTTAATATGGCCTCAATGGACACTTTTGGTAGAACCAACAACCCAAGACTCGGAGTTAATGAAATTGACTCCAAATGCACACCTATTCCAGTCACTCAAGATGATATACACAAGATTGCCCAATGACTGGATCAGATGCAAATCAACCAGAAGAAAAGGGAAGAAAAGCTCACCCAAAAGCAAGCTCCTTACCCTAGAAAATCTGCACAATATTGATGCTACCCTTGCTGGGCAGCAATTTTCATCTAAAATTTCACAAGATCTAACTGGGATTTTTTATCTTATGAGTCAAAATCTTTTTGACCCCACCACTGAGAACATTTCGGCTCTCCAGGAGCAATTTAGAAATCCCTCCAATTCTTACAATCAAAATTGGTGGACCAACTCAAATCCCTCCTGGAAAGCCCCAAATCAGATTCCGTTTCCCAAACAAAATCAATTTGGAAATTATGGGCAAAACATATATCAACCTGTGCCATCCCTGGAAGATATCAACACCCAGGTCATGAAGACTCTGCAAGGAATGCAGACTCAAATGACTAAAGTAACCCACATGATTACTAATTTACAACATCAAGTCAAGGTTACTCCTGATCATAGACCTACTAGTAACTTGCCATCCTAACCCATGCCCAACCCTAACAATCAATGAAATCAATATCAAGGTGGATATCCCAGTCAACCTATTTACCAAGCACCCTAGCATCCACCGATTTTAATCAAAATTAGGCCTCCCGTCCTCCTTCTAGAAATAACCATACTGTAAATACAGTGACTCTGAGGAATGGGAAAACTACTCATGATCCTTTGCCTGCTCAAGAAACCCACCTAAGAGAAAAGCAGATCAACTCTTCTCCCACTTCCTCTAATCCCATTCAGGAACTCGAAAGTGCAAAACAGGAAAATCCCATACCTTTTCCACGAGCCCTTCACTCTTCACACACTAAGAAAAAGAAATCCGAGCCCATTGATAAGGAATTGATGGATCTTTTTGGGCAAGTAGAAATAAATATCCCTCTTCTAGATGCCATTAAATATATCCCTGCCTATGCCAAATTTTTAAAAGATTTTTGTACCCACAAAAGGTAGCTAAGAAACCTAGGAAAGGTGATTCTCCTAGAGACAGTAAGCTCAATTGTGCAGAGCAAACTGCCTTTGAAAAGAAAAGATCCAGGTGCCCCCCTGATTCGAGTAGTCATTAATGACACTTCTTTTGATTGCACCTTATTGGATCTTAATGCCTTAATTAATCTCATCCCAACTATCATTTTTGAGGAATTTAAGATCAGTGAATTAAAGCTTATCGAGGTAACACTTCAATTAGCAGACCGATCTACAATCAAACCAAAGGGGATTATTGAGGATGTTATCGTCATGGTCAAAAATTGTCTATTTGCTATAGACTCTTTGGTCCTGGATATAGAGGTACCGAACGCTTTAAAGAATGCCCTCATAATTCTTGGAAGACCATTCTTAGCCACCGCCAAAACCAATATTGATTACGATTCTGGAAAGATGGAAATCATGTGCGGCCGTGAGTCTATTACCCTAGATATTTTTCAAGCTTCTAGGCATTTCCAAGAACCAGATTTCTTTGATGACTCAGATTCTGAGATCGAAAATTTAGTGGAGGAAACAATGCAAATTTCACACATGGATTCCTACTTTGCAGTTAACACGATTCCTGAACAATCTGATTTAACCCACCCTCCCATCCTAACCACACCTTCTCCATTTGACTCTTCACCTAACTCTTTTCCCCTCACTTCACCCTTAGATAAAAAATTAGAAATATCTCAGAGTCGGGCCCCCAACTTGAGTTAAAACCCTTGCCCGACTCCCTTAAATATGTTTTCCTTGGACCAAACTATACCATGCCCCTGATTATCAATTCTAGACTTACTGGGGCACAAGAGGAAAAACTTCACCAGGTTTTGAGTAAAAATAGAAAAGCTATTGCTGGATCCTTTCTGATCTTAAGGGTATAAATCCATCCTATTACACCCATAAAATATATCTTGAGGATGATTCTTGCCCCTCTTGCCAACCACAAAGGCGCTAGAACCCTATTATGCAGGAGGTGGTAAAAAAGGAGATTATAAAGTGGCTTGATGCTGATATCATCTACCCCATTTCTGACAGCTCCTAGGTTAGTCGTACATAGGTAGTTCTTAAAAAAGCTGGACGAATAGTTGCCACAAATGAACATGGGGAAAATACAGCCACTAAGACCACTTCTTCTTGGCACGTGTTCATTGATTATCGAAAACTGAACATCGCCACCAAGAAGGACCATTTTCTTCTCTCTTTCATTGATCAAATCTTGGAGTGATTAGTTAGACATGATTACTACTGTCTTCTCGATGGTTATTCTGGCTAAAATCAAGTTGCGGTCCATCCTGAAAATCAAGACAAAACTACATGCACTTGCCCCTTCGGAACCTTCGCTTTCCGAAGAATGCCTTTCGGTCTTTGCAATGCACCTGCGAGTTTTCAAAGGTGTATGCTTGCAATTTTTTCAGACCTGGTTGGTGAATGTCTTGAAGTCTTTATGGATGACTTCTCTGTTTTTGGAGACTCCTTCGATCTTTGTCTTAAATATCTTGAAAGGACTCTTTAGAAATGCATAGAAGTTAGCTTGGTCCCCAGTTGGGGAAAAAGTCATTTCATGGTCTAAGAAGGCAACATCCTGGGCCATGTCATCTCCAAAAAGGGAATTGCAATAGATCGAGCTAAAATTGATGCTATCTCTAAGCTCCCACTGGCCACTACTGTAAAATAGATCCGATCTTTTTTAGGGCATGTGGGCTTCTACCGCTGTTTCATTAAAAATTTTTCCGAAATCTCCATGCTCTTAAGTCAATCACTTACTAAAGACCAGCCTTTCGACTTTAATGATCAATGCCTGGAGAGTTTTAATAAGTTGAAGGATGTCACAGAGGCACCAATTTTATAGGGACTTGATTGGAATTGTTCCTTTGAGTTAATGACCGATACCTCTGATTTTGCTGTGGGGTCGTTCTAGGGCAAAGAATTGACAAGAAGCCCATTGTAATATACTATGCCAGTAAAACTCTTGATGATGCACAATGAAATTACATAGTAACTGAAAGAGAACTTCTTGCCATTGTCTTTGCCTTAAAAAATTTAGCTCATATTTGTTGGGGTCACATGTCACCATATACATCGACCACTCAACACTCAAATATTTGCTAAACAAGAAAGATTCTAAACCCTGCCTTATCCGTTGGATCCTACTACTTCAGGAATTGACCAAGAAATCAAGGATATGGCGAGGTTGCAAAATGTAGTGGCCGATCATCTTTCTCATCTCATGACGAATGACATGTTGACCCTGACTGCAAGTAATCCCAACCCCCCAAGCTAACCCAGCTAATTTGGATGAGGGGACTAAGGGGAAGGTTCTTCCTTTGGCTTTCGCCTCTGATTCCTTTGGATCCCCGAGCTGCTATCATTTGATTCTACCCCGCAAATTTGGCTAAGGTTTGGCTAAGGCAGTTGTGATGACCCATTAGTATGACAACGAATTCAGGTTAATTAATGTGTTTTAGGCAGTTTTTCCTTAACCTTTTTCTTTAACTTGGGGTTTTTGGTGGGTGGTACACAAGGTGACAAGGCTCACTGACTAGCCACTAGACTTGATTAAGTCTAGGTTAGCCCAATGTGGTCTCTAGAATGTAACCCTAAAAGTTGAGCCTAAGGTTCATGTAAGTTCTAAGTGTACTGCAGACCAGTATTCAAATCCAAATTATTCTCTACGACAAAATTTGAATCCAATTGATTTGAAATTTGATAGGAAGATTCCTTTTTCAATTAACTTTCTAGAGAATATTTTTTGAAATTTTTACTATTTCAACCAAATAAATATGAAATTTTAACTATCGGGGGGTCAAATATAGAACTTTGACCCCTTATCGATTTTTTAATTTGAAGCAGTATCAAATAAACTTGAAAAATTCATGAAAAATATGGAAATGAAAGCTAGATTGATAATATTTCAAACCCCAACATTTTTGGTCAAATCTGATTTGCGTGCTATTCAGAATCGCTTTTTCAAATTCAAAAATTTTCAAATCTGGGTCAATTTGACCCCCTTGTAATTCGTGATGTTTTAAAAATTCCACGATTCAATTTTTTTCAAATGAATGGTGTCATTTGAAAGCTAGTTTGAAAATAAAGCTTATGTTTGAATTTCAAATTTTTTGGCTCAATAATATTCGGCAAATGAATTTTTAATTCACAATTGAAGTCTGGTCGAATTTTGTGAGATGATGAAAAGGCTCTTGAAAGAGTTTGAAATTCAAAATCCTAACTTTTTCACCAAAATAATTTGTTTTCATTTTTTTTAAATTTTTTTTTCAAAACTCTTTTTTCAAAATTTTTCAAAACTTTTCTTCTTTTGGAGGGAAGCTTTTTTCAATTTTTGTTTTCATTTTCTTTTTCTTCAAATAAAACTCTAACCTAAGATTCAAAAGGAACCCTAAATCAAAAACCTAATTTTTTTCTTCTTTTTTCTCACTAAATATGAAGTTTTTTTTTTCAAAAATCAAATCTACCTAGGGTTCAGAAAAGGAAATCCTAAGCTAAGATAAAGATGTGAACCTGATTTTTTTTCAATTGCTCCTGATGTGAGCACAGATTCCACTCTTCATTTTCTGCACATCAAAAAGGAAGCAGAAGGTGATTTGTCACTATTAAGCAAACAACAGTCACAAATCAAAATCACATTGCCTCCCTGGCAACGACACCATTTGTTGGGGTTTGTAGATCATGTATTTGATTTAAAACAGGTCATAGTATAATTGCGAAATATGACTCAACAAAAATTAAATTAACGAGAAGTGAGTTCCGGTCGATCTCAGGGAGTCGTTTAGAAGAGTGAAATTGATTTTGATCTTTTTGCTACTTGCTTTAAAACTAGAGTCCGGTGTTTAAAATATGAATATAGGATTTTTCGGTTGCATTGTTAACTCGTAAGACATACGAGTGAGTCAGAAATAATATGAACATGAAAGTATGCTTGTCTGTGTGCACTATCTTAACTACATGATGGCAACCCACAAAATATTCATTAATCGTCAATTCTTCTATATCTTCCGGAACAGACATTTTTGGTTGCAATGTAATAAGAAGTTAAATTAGGCAACTCATGATCATAATAGAGATAGATAAAATAATGATTTCATTCATTCACAAATGTTGTCACTACGATCGATTTTCAAGGAAAGCTTGTACATGAATGATTAAAGCGAGAATTCTAGCTAACAGAATATGGATGCATGTGTGCATCTATGGAAGATTATGCATGCATCATTCAGGTAGAGGATGGTTACACTACTAAGTAGTAAATTCAATGCGGGAATTAAACTATGAAGAACACTTATCTACGAGAAATGAGGGCATTGGAGGTGGTCTCCAATGGCTTGTGGAGCTTGAGGTGGTAGGAAGGAGAAAGAGGGGTGGCCAATGGTGGGTAGGTCGACCCTTGGAGCAGTGGTGGAGAGTTGCTCTTGGATGTCCACTAGTGCTTGGAGGTGGAGGGAGCTTATGGAGATGAAGATGGAGGAAGAAGCCACCAATGGAAAGTCCAAGATTGGGTGCATGACCATCCAAGAGGGTCTTTTTATAGACTCTTGGGTGGCCTTCAAGTGGTCTCTCTAGAGAACTGATTGCGCAGCAATCATAGGTCTTAATTGACCTAGATTAAGCTAGGACTTAGCATAAGTTAGGGTTATTCATGCATACATACACATTATCTACATCTTTACTGCTTTACTTTAGCTATGCATAAAATAATGTTATAATGTGCTGATTAAGTGCATTATGTCGATTGCAGGCAACAAGCAGATCTGGAGTTGGATCTGGAGCAGGATCTGAAGCTGGATCTGGAATAATGGGAGTTGTAGCAGAGCTGGAGCAGAAGGCTTAGTTTAGTTATAGGAACAATAATGTAAGGGGGTTAAAAGTTTGCTATTCTATTAAGTAGAAATAAAGCAGTAAAATGTGAAGAGCATAGGTCCATCCTAGCCCTAGGATAGCCTAGAGACTTCCCCAAGCCTTAACCACCCTTAAATTAGGTTACAACACCCTAGGAAGCCCTAAAACCCTAGTTCCAACCGTTATTTGGATGTCCAGATAAGTTATAGGATGTCCAGGACCCTTAGCCATCTCCCGCACACCTCAAACCCACTTCTACAGTGTTATTGGACGTCCAGACACTTTGTCAGACGTCCAATTTCTGTAGAGTACCCAAAACAGAACCTTGATTTCCCCTTGACTCAAATTGGACGTCCAGAACTGAAGTCTGGACATCTGATTTTTGAGTATAAGTCGTATGATCCTATTTTTGGACATCTGATACTGGTCTCCAGTCACTGTTTGAGATTCAAGTCTTGATCTTGGGTCTCTAGCTCCCTAGACCTAATCCCAACCCCATAGGAACCTAAATTAAGGTGTCCTAACCCTAGTACATCACCTCTACACCTATCTAAGGACCTAATTAGGTCCTCACCAAACCCAATTGACTTAGATCAAAGTCAATTACCTTCACCTAAGTCAATTGGACTCATTGAGTCCAATTGAGCTTAGATCTCAACCCACACAAGTTCAATCGGACTTAGTGAGAGTCCAATTGACCTAAACCAACCTGATTGAGTTATGTCACCCTCAAGTAGGCTCACACTCATTCAATTAAACTTAGGTTAAGTTTAATTGCATTTTCACCTTAGCAATTAGGGTTTGTAACCCTAAAATCAAGACCTACACCTACATAAACCCCTTAGGACCTATCCTAAGCCACCTAGCCACATAGAGCACGGCCACACACACACACACACACACCCATTCATGCACACACTTCTCTAGAATTCTCTAGAGTTCTCTTGAGATGGCGCCACCTCTTGGTTGCCAAATTTAGCAACCAAGAGGCATTCAAATTGGGATCCACAATTTTTGGATCTCAAAGATCACCTCCACCCACATGTGGTCGGCCACTCTTGGACTCTCTCTAGAGAGTTCCACACCTCTCTAGAGAGAAGCCATTGGGTCTATAAAAAGACCCCATGGGCGGCCAAACACACCCATTCACATCCCTTGGCTTCCATTGGCACCACTCACCTCATTAGCTCCATACATGCCCACCTTCACTTAGGTTAGCTACTCCACCTCCACGAGCTCACCACCATCATGGAGGACATCATGTCGGGATGCTGGATCAATCCTCCCTCTCTCCAAGGGTCGGCCTATGCTACATTGGCCGCCCCTCATTCTCCTCCCGACCACTCCAAGGCCATCGGGGACCACCCCTGAATTCCCTCTATTCTGCTAGATTTAGTTTGTGCTCTTCATAATTTTATTGCTTTTATTACTGCTTAATAGCATAGTCTTACTTCTCCCCCAATGATGCAAGCAAAATCCCTCCGTTGATTCTTGTATGCAGTCATTTTCTGGTAGCTAGATTTAAATTTCAAGCATTTATGTACAAGCTTTCCTCTAAATTTCTAGTGCAAACAACTCCCCAATGGAATGAATGAAAATGCATTTTTATATATATATGTCTCCATGTTGTGAAATCACAATGAGCTTATTGATTGCTATTATCATTTGCGTGATTAATGTTGCTTGTTTCTTACTCCTAATATTCTTGCAACTAAGCATGTCATACCTAAATACGTAATAATCACAAAGCAGCATGCAATTCTAAACAAAGTAGAGTGGCAAAAAGGTTGATTTCAAAAGTAAATCAAATGCCTCCCAGAGACGAACGACCGGGACTCAAGTCTCATTATCTTTAGAAAATAATTTTTTTTGACAAACAGTTTTTGCATGACTATACTATGATTCTGACGACTTTCAAAACTCGTGAAAATGATTTTCATCAAGAACTATAGAAGACTCTAGAGTGACCCTTAGGTGGCCATCCACTAGGTCTTCGTGGGTCTTCTTAGATTCAAAAATTGTGGGTTTAAGAATGGACCACATTGGTTGCTATTTTTGGCAACTCAAAGTGGCACCACTTTTGGAAGACTCTAGAGGATTCTAGAGTTGAAGGCAATGTGTTTGTGCGTGTGCGTGACTGGGTGGGTGTGGTTAGGTGGTCTAGGTCGAGTCCTATAGGTCTAGGTGGTTAGGTTTAGGTAGGCTCCTAAAATTAGGGTTATAAACCCTAATACTAAAGTGAATGTGCAATTAAACTTATCACAAGTTTAATTGAGTGAATGTATTTCTAATTGGGAGAGAGATACCCAATTAGGTTGGGCTTGAGTCAATTGGACTCTTACTGAGTCCAATTGGACTTGTCTTGGTTGACATCTGAGCTCAATTGGACTCTATGAGTCCAATTGACTAGGTGAAGTGTGATCGACTTGATCCAAGTCAATTGGGCTTAATGAGAACCTAATTAGGTTCATAAGAGGGTCTTTGGGTGGTGTTCTAGGCTTATGGCACTTTAATTCAGGTTTCCTAGGTTGTAGAATTGGGTTTAGGGGCTTGGGAAATCAAGATCCAAGCTTGATTTCAAAAATAGGGATTGGAGATGGGTTCCAGACATTTGATTTTACAATCAGACAACTTATACTTCAAAATTAGAAGTCTAGAACTCTGGTTTGGATGTCCAGAATTGAATCAAGGAGGAGTTTGGGTTCTGTCTTAGGATTCTGCAGAAATTGGACATCTGACACTTTGTCTGGACGTCCAATTTTCCAGTAGAATTGGGTTCTAGGCCTCGAGTGGTGTCTAAGAGTTCTGGATGTCCAACAACCTATTTGGATGTCCAGATATGGGTTGGAATGATGGTTTTGAGGTATCCTAGGCTAAGGTGATCTAATCTAAGTGTGGCTAAGGTTTAGGAGGGTCTCTAGGGCTATCCTAGGGCTAGGAAAAGTCCTATGTTCTTCATAATTTAACTCTAGATTAAAATTCTACTTAGTAGAGTAGCATACCTCTACCTACATTATTTCTTCTTTATTCCAAGGCTTCTGCTCCAGCTCTGCTCCAGCTTTAGCTTCTTCCCTACTTCAGATCCAGCTTTAGGCCATCTCCTGAGCTTCTTATTGCCTACAATCCAAATAATGCACTAATCAGTACAATATAACATTATGTTATGCATATCTAAATAAAAAAGAAAATGCAATGTATGCTCTTTATGCATGTATTACACTACAATTATGCTAAGTTCTAACTTAATTCAAGTCATTTAAGTCCTATGATTGCTGTGCAATCATACCCCCGTGCCTAAATCTTGCTAGTCCCTAGCAAATGTAAAACTAAGTTATCTACAGCTGGGTCCCTAAGGGACTAATTATTTTTATCAAGCATAAGACTAGAGATTCTTTTCCTTTTCATTTTCATCCTAAAATCTAGAAATCAAGACAATTGTGAAAGTGCAACTATGTAGCTTCTGCAATGGATTCGGGTGAAAAGTCAATTTAACTCTGAAGCTTGTACTTGACCCCTAGTAAAATTCTAGCAGGATAGGCAAACTTCTTCCCTTGGGGTGTACAAGATATTCTATGATTTCCACCCTAACTTTTACCTTAGGCAGAGAATGTCTGAGGTGTGTATTTGGTGGCTCACTCTTATTTGGTGCTACATAGAGATTAGTACTATAGAATCTAGATTCCCAAATTATTAAGTGAATTGACCTAGAGAAAGTGAGAAAAATTATTCTCTTTGGTCCCTTTGTATTCACTCTCTTTTTCTCTTTTCTTTTCTTTTTCTTTTTGAGCTCACAATCTCACCAGATTTATACATATATTCCATATTTGGTGGTCTCACATGGCATTTACACTTTAATGGGGTTCCAATAACCTTAATACTAAGTTGGAATTCCTCAGCTAGTATTCGGGCGATCAGGAATATAAAAAAAGGTATGTTAGGGCCGTATTTGGTGGATCGCAACTATGGTGGGTGATATTGCCTCTATGTAATTAAAAGAAATACTAAAGCACTTATAAACTCATCACTTTTTTTCTGCTTTTTCTAAATTTTTTCTCTTTTTTTTCTATATATGTATGTTATTTTTTTCTTTCTTTTTTCTAATAAATTTTTTTCTATATATTTTTTTGACACAACTCAATGCAACACATGACATATGTGAATTTTTATTTAGGAGGCAATATTAAGGATTGGTGGTGTTAAGAGGATATCGGGTGGCTTATTGGTGGAAGTGCCTACTCTTGGTACCAGGAAGAGATGGATGGGGCGGTGCATTTCTGACCTTGACATCAACACCCTCCTTCAGCCGAGGATTTCGTAAAGAATGGTCGTAACCATCCTCCTTAGTCCTAGTTTTATCAAAACTCGATCTTTGCGTATTTGCCTTAGTTGGTGGCTCTCAACAATTCACACAATCAGTTATATGCGGGAACCGAGAATGAAACTATGCCTAACTTTGAGTATCAGCACTAAATTATCTAGAATTTCAGATTCCTTTCACTAATCTTAGAGCACCAGTAACACTCTACTCTCGTCTCACACTATTTGGTGGATTTTTAGAAGAAGATTCGCCTGACTCTCTAACACTGTCCAGGGGTTCAGGAAAAGAAGCACTGCTTCTTCTCGATAAACTAAAGATGTTTATCAGTCTTCACAGTGAATCCATTGCAAAATCTACATGTGAGTGTGAAAATTATACTGGATTCCAGATTACAGGAATCAACTCAAGGATAAAATCTGTAATGCATCTTCTTGATAAAAATCATATTCATGAATGTAATATGTATATATGCTATATACAAATAACCTCTTTTGATTTATACTTTAATGTTGTTCTCTTATCAGGTTACATTCAGCTTGGTCCTTAATTCAGAACAAAAAGATGAGTAAATGAGTCGGAAGTAGCTATTGCGAAGGATTTCTAGCTCCAATGCAAGCATTGGAGGTGGAGTCGGTTGTTCTTAAATTTAGGACCCTAAAGTACATTTACATGCTGCTTAGAGGTTTTTTCTAAATGTTGGCATAAAAGTTTTTAGTTTTGATGTATCTACGCCCCCAATGCCTAAGTTCTTGCATGTCCTCATGCATGAATATAAAAGAAAATAAATTACAAGGAGTAAGTGGGTAGAAATCACCTAGAATTGCTCTTGAATTTTCGTTCGGTGTTGACCAACCTGACGGTATGCAATGTGTAGAAAAATATGCTAAAAGAAAATATGCTATGTATAGAAAGGTATCTGATGTTATTTATAAATGCTGAGTTTAACGCCTCCAGCTGGGCGAAAACTCAATCGGATAGATCAATGATTGCATAAGAGCAGGTCAAGATCAAAAGGAAGATGCGTTCATGTGCTCCTAAAATCAGTGGTCTGTGAATGCGAACTAATTGATGATGCATCCCTACTCCAAAGAGTTTGCCTATAGTAGAATGTGGAGCAGGGTTAAGAAGTGGAGGATAACCAGAATGAGGATCCTGATGCCAATTCTGCTGATCAACCACGTTCTAGAATTCAATGGGAAATTGCTGAGGAGGTGGATTGACAAAATGCATGTCAGCATCAGAGTCTGGATCATAGGGGTCTTCATAATGGTAATCGACATCAAAAATCATGCTCTCCAGGCCCTGGGTTATATGAGGTTACATGTGCCACTAGGGGTTCTGCATATAGGTCACTGTTGAATGCTTGAATTGCTACGCTAACGTGTTTGGTTTTGGAAAACCTGTCGTTGTAGCTTGAAAGCGAAGAACTCGTGTTCAACAAATAAAATTTATATCGAAATGAAAATTCCGGGTCGAACACAGGGAGGCGGACGTTTGATTTAAAAACTACGTGTTTCTTTTTATTTGTCACGAAGTAATTCAATTTAAAACTATCTAATTATTTATAATAAATAGAAGAGAGGGAGAGAGGGTAAGAGAGAGAGAGAGAATATTACACATAGAAATAAAAAATGAGATGTAGAATAAATAGAGAATTTATCATTAAGGAGATTGTTCATTACAACTAGAAAGCATAAAACAATTGCACTAGAAAGCGATAAAATTTACCCTAGAAAGCATTAAAAGAATGGAGGGAGAAGTGTCCTCCTCGACGAATGCTTGGAGGACGAGCAGAACTACACTAGAAAATAGTAAATCTATATTAGAAAGAAGTAAAAAGAATAGGGAGAGAGATATCCTCCTCGATAGTCGCTTGGAGGATAAGCCAGACGGGACGACGCCTGGACGAAGGAGGACGAAGCAGGATGAAGGAGGACAAAGCAGAAGAATGGGAACAGAGCAGCACGTCGTTGTCGTTGTGGGATCCACTTCCGAAGGGGGACGAAAATTTGGACTTTATCTCGCGAGAAGCATCCCGGGTGTAGGACAAGCTTCTCTTGAGCTTTGGAGAGGTAGAGAAGAGAAGGAAGGGATGAGAATTTCGTGTGGAGGGGGTCTCCTTTTATAGTTGCAAGGAGTGGGGGCAAATTGGTCATTACATCTTTAAAACAATAAATGGGGGTTCTTTAGTGACGGATAAAATTGTCACTAAAGCCCCAATGTTGGCGTAGTACCTGCCGCCCACGCACGCCTCCTCAGCTGCCCGTGCTCAACGCCCTTGCACGTTCAACAAATCTCGGCCGTTCGATAGCGAGATCAGACGGCTTGAGATGTGCATGACCCACTCGCTGTGCGCCTGCCCCAGCGCATACGATGCCGCGTGAGGCGTGAGCGTGCAATAATGCGTCATCGCTATTGAGCGTAGATGACTGTTCGATCAAGATCCGATGCACGCCCGCGCCTGCTCGCCCACGTCCTTCGCCTCCTCGCTGCAGCTCGAACGCGCGTCCGTTGCTTGCGATAGCTCCTTCGACCGCTGCACTACGAGGCGCGGATGGTCGAGCGGACGCTTTTAGGCGCGGCTGTCCACAGTCGTTGGATCGAGATCCAACGGCGTAGAGGGAGCGGGTGCGGAAGCTTCACTGGATGCATGCGGCCATTTGGGCGGCCGAGATGGCGCCACGTGGTGCCATCTTGGCCATCCATCTTCTGGATGTTGTAGATGGTGCCACGGATGTCGGATTGACTCGATTTTTGCATCGTTGGGCTGCGATCGTCGATCCGAATTCATTCGTGCGGTCAGATTTGTCATTTGAAGTACGGATTTACACCATCCTGGCCCTTGATATTCTAGGGTTCCCTAGTTACTATTTGATGCTACGGATGCCTGATTAGGGCGATCTTGGAGTCGTTGAACTCCAATTGTCGCCCTGATCACATCCATACGGTTGGATCTTTGATCTGAGGCCCTGATAAAATGTTTGCCCTGTCCAAGCACATAAAAGGAGATAATTAACCTCCATTTTATTCAAACTACTCTAAATTCAAGATGATGCATGTTATGCAATATTTATATCATGAAATGCAATCCTATGCTTATGAACATGCATAAATAGACATCTTAAGTAGTGTAAATGTGTTTACATCATACCCCCATGCCTATCTTTTGCTAGTCCCTAGCAAAAACTATATACTATTTATAAAAGAATTAGGTTGGATTATTTGGACCTGAGTTATTTTCAATCATTAAGAAATTGTCTATTTTGGAATTGAACTTTCAAAGACACAACAGCACCCGAGTATCAGCCAAAATGCAGACCGCCTCAACCCCTCGCCTTATTCAAAGAAAATTTTCTTTTTCTCTTTTTCTTTTTTTTTCTAATTTTTTTGGATTTTCAAATTTTAGGTTTAAGAGTGGCTTTCTACAGTCATTCAACTCACCCAAGATTTGATGAGAACCCTAAGTTTTAAGCATCTTATTGTGATTGTGATAGACTCGTTGACTGGCAATTAAAACGGACTTCGGATTTCTACGCCTCTAGGTGACCTCAAAAAGAATTCTGCCTAAAGGTGTATCTTTACAACCAGTAGCTTTCTCCCTACTTTTATTTTTTTACGGGGTCAACACAAGGGTGAATCCAGTGTATATCTCCCTGGTTTATTCTACTTCTCCGCTTCTTCCTAAGTGTTTTGGGAATTTTTTTAGTGCATTTACTGAGCTGGGTTTTGGACAACTGGTCGATGAGCTGTTACCACCGACAACTTGCCAGCCATACTCATGCGGGAAGTGTGGTTTATTTCTTTTTTTCTCTTTTCTCCTTTTATTTTTGATTTTTTTTTTCTTTTTTCTTTTAAGTAGGTGGCTTCCCTGGTCTATGATTTACCTAAGGGTAGGAAAAAAGAGAAAGGTCCAGTGACTGGACTCTGGATAACCTACCTATGGGTTGTTACCCACGATAACTTGCCAGCCATACCACCCTAAAAGGTTCATTAGCTACCCAATTTCCGTTAAAATCGTCGAACAACGAGTCAGTGACAAAATAGTGTGTAGATGCTAGAAACTCAAAATTCCCTCAAATCAGAGGGCGGGTTGATAAGTCGTGTATTTATCACCCAAACTTATTTACTCCAATTAAAATAAAATTCAGGTTGGCGAGAACTCGAAAAACAAATCCACATTTTAGTGGATACGCGGGCTGATTAAGTCCAAAGACTTGAAGGGTATTTGTGTTCAAATCATAATGTAGTATTTCCTAAGATTGAAAATTTTCTTAAACCCAAATTCTCTTTCCTAATTCCAAAATTTTTTTTAATAAAAGAAAATAAAACAAATCTATGGAGTTGACGAATGAATTTAGAGATGAATATCCACCTCCCCATGCCTATCTAATGCAATGTCCTCATTGTATTAAAAAGACATAAAACAGAGTGGAAAAACATAGAAAGCACCTGAATTGCGTGAATGTCATGTCCGCTTCGAGATGAAAACTAAAAAGAACTGTATATGTGCTGAGTTTATTACCTTCAGCTAGGCACACTATACAAAGAAAAGAAATGAAGAATTCACAAGTGTAGGTCAGAATCAGAATAAACAGAAGAATCTTCTGACCTATCAACAGAGGTCCATAGATGTGGACCAGATTGTGGTGCAGACCCATCCCCCATAATCGAGAATATCTTAGGTTCTGAATAAAAATTACCCAAAACCTAAAATCAGAATGCAAGCGGGGTCGGGCCTGCAATTTATGAGGATGCAACCCAAGACCAAAAAGTCGGGTTACAGAGAATTGAAGCTCAAAAGGATAATTGTTGAATGTGTGCCTGAGTTTAACATCCTCGAAACAAATGTCGTAAGGGTTCTGATTTGATGGTTTCGGCTTAAAAGGAACCCTTCGACTCAATCTTCCATTTCCTCCACCCAAATCAGAACTTCCTAGCTCCTATCCTCCTCATTCAACCTATCAATTTCCAGGACCTCTTGTATATTAATCACCCCATCTAAAATCTCCAAGTCTAAATGATGTGGCAGAATCAGAATTGACTTGGGTCTAATTATCTCAGAAACAGAATTATCGATAAGCTCAACGGGGTGTAACTGATAATCAGGGCATTGAATTGATTCCTCCAGAAAATGTGATTCTGGATCCGTAATGTGTGCCCTAATAAGATTAGTTTCCTCAGTTATTGGGCTATCAAATGATCTATCAGATTCCTCAGACCCAATCATCTCACAGAAATCGTGTTCAGAAAACTCGCGTGAGACTTCGCAACTTGAATCTTCACCATCAAAGAAATCAGGATCCGTATCAATGTATGTCCTAAAATCATTTGTCACTTTCTGTTCCAAGGAGACATACGTTTCCTCGTAACCCGGCTCAGGGATCTCAGGTGAAGAAATCAGACCTTCCTTAATTCGTTGCTTTAATTCAATTTGGTCAGCTTCATAACACGTGTCCCCCCCCAACAAGTGCCTGAGCGGGTTCTGTCATTGGCTTTCCTGAAGAGGGCTCATCCTGGGAATCATCCCAAGATTGAATCAAAGCAACCACGAATCTCATCCACAATTTCGCTAATTTCCCAAGTAGAAACTCACCGGGTTCTTATCCTTAACATCCTGGAGCTAATCCAATAAAGACTTGTTTAAATCATCAATCATCTGAATTAGGGGCTCTAATCTTTCAATGGAAGGTGTTGGCTGAACTTCTAAAGATTGTATGATATTCCTCAAGTTAGCCAGAACCTTATCTTGAACTTGGTTAACCTGAACCAAATGAGTTGGTTCAGGGTTGGGCGGGTTTGGGCTCAATGCAAGGGAATTAATGAATTGAGATTCGTTATACCCTTCCTGATAATAGGACATTTCAAATTGTTCAAAAGGTGGTGTTGACCTAAAGGCAGTGTAATCAGAGGATGGGTAAAGGTCGGTGTATCCTTCTTGATTGTAGATCGTTTTAGGTTGTTCATGAAAGGAAGATGATCTATAATTGATGTGGCTCTGAGAAGGATAGAAATCATAATCAAAGTGTTCAGGGTTAGACCCTAAACACGGGGGTCCGAAACTGTATCCCCAATCCGAGTTATCCCAACTAACTGATGGTTGATTACAGTACGAGTCAGGATAATCATCATGTTGAGGATAATTCAAAATAGGAGGGAAAGAGAGGGAATGCGTGTAATATGTGGAAGGATTCATGAGAAATGGGAGGAAGAAAGGAGTCCTGCAATACAAACAATCAAACCTGTCCTTAAATGGGTTAGCCTAAAGACCTACAGACTTTCAAAACCCATCTTGAGATAAAGGAATGATTTGATCTACTTCTGTCTGTTCAATCTAACCAGTTAGAAGGAGGGATTGGGGAGAAGGTTCTTCCTTTGGCTTGCGCCTCCGGTTCCTAGTGTACCCCCCAGCCGTGATCGTTTGATTCTGCTCCCCTAGCTAGACATCAGATTGAATAGTAGAAACAGACTAATCAAAAATAATCTCATTCTGGGTTCTGAAGAGCGAGTCCAATCCTTAAGGCCAACGTCTACTCTATTTTATTTAGGGCTAGGTTTGAATGTGCTTTGGAATGTGATGGGCCCTTTAAATGGGTTGTGCCCTTAATGATTGATTGATTTGTGTGTGCGTGCACAACTAGTGGTTTTTAAGCAAGATTGTTTTTGATGCGGTGAATTTTAAGGTTCAAATCTTGCTTAGTAGCTTTTTGGATTCAACTTTAGGTGTTTTCAAACAGGTTTCGTTGGCACACCAGGTTTTGCAAGCACAGGTGAAGATGTTCTCCTTTAAAGCTTAAAAAGAATGTGGAGTGCCTGGTAAATCCCTAAGAGTTGAACCTAAGTGGTAGCTACTTGATGAATTTATTTTATTTGAAGTGGTGCGGCCTAATCAACTCAAACAATTGGCCTGTTGCACCACTTAATTAGTCACACAAATGATTACCTAATCTGATTTCTACTCAATTATGTCTTTGGATGTGTGTACCGGCTCCTAAGATTGATTTACTGGTTGAGTTTGAAAATCAGATGAGGTTGTGTACCTCTGTGAGATTTTTTTTAATTTTTTTTTTCTTTTTTAATGTGGGGGTTGGGGTGAGTATGGGTGTCAAACAACAATCTAACCTTAGAGTTTATAAAAACACCTAGGTTGATTGATGTTTGAATTATTATGTGGTGAAATGAAATCTAATGGGTGGGAGGTGGGGGATAACTTACAAAACCTTCCACAGCACTTTACTCCAATCTGCCGCTTTTGCCTATCTCGAAAGAGTACCTGCAATTACAATAAGAAAGGAGAAAAGTGAGGTAAATGATTTGTAAGTTAGAAAACGCGAAGAGAAATCAAAGAGCGTTGCCTCCCTGGCAACGACGCCAAAATGTTGAACTCTCGAATTGCTACGCTAATGTGTTTGGTTTTGGAAAACCTGTCGTTGTAGCTTGAAAGCGAAGAACTCGTGTTCAACAAATAAAATTTATATCGAAATGAAAATTCCGGGTCGAACACAGGGAGGCAGACGTTTGATTTAAAAACTACGCATTTCTTTTTATTTGTCACGAAGTAATTCAATTTAAAACTATCTAATTATTTACAATAAATAGAAGAGAGAGAGAGAGGGTAAGAGAGAGAGCGAATATTACACATAGAAATAAAAAATGAGATGTAGAATAAACAGAGAATTTATCATTAAGGAGATTGTTCATTACAACTAGAAAGCATAAAACAATTGCACTAGAAAGCGATAAAATTTACTCTAGAAAGCATTAAAAGAATGGAAGGAGAAATGTCCTCGACGAATGCTTGGAGGACGAGTAGAACTACACTAAAAAATAGTAAGTCTATATTAGAAAGTAGTAAAAAGAATAGGGAGAGAGATATCCTCCTCGATGGTCGCTTGAAGGATGTGTCGGACGGGACGACGCCTGGACGAAGGAGGACGAAGGAGAAGAACGAGAACGGAGCAGCATGCCATCGTCATCGTGGGATCCACTTCCGAAGGGGGACGAAAATTTGGACTTTATCTTGAGAGAAGCATCCTGGGTGTGGGACAAGCTTCTCTTGAGCTTTGGAGAGGTAGAGAAGAGAAGGAAGGGATGAGAATTTCGTGTGGAGGGGGTCTCCTTTTATAGTTGCAGGGAGTGGGGGCAAATTGGTCATTACATCTTTAAATCAATAAATGAGGGTTCTTTAGTGACAGATAAAACCATCACTAAAGCCCCAACGTGGGCGTAGTACCTGCCGCCCACGCGCGCCTCCTCAGCTGCCGTGCTCAATGCCCCTTGATAACACCACGCAAGGGGGTAGTAATTAGGTTGAATATGGCCCATCTTTAGAATAAAAGGCACAACATAAAGTAGAATAGGAGCATTGCATGCATCAAGTACCAAGATTGCTTATAAACTGTATTAATGGCCATTTGTGTAAAGCATTTGTCAAAGCAGGCCTCAGATGAGCAATCGGACCGCATGGATGGATTCAGGACGACGAACGGAGTCTAACGGACTCAAAATCGGCCAAATCCGACATCCGGAGCTCCCACAATGGGCCCAAGAAATCCTGACCGTTGATCTGGAGATCAACGGCCTAGAACGCGCCACGTCGCCCCACCCTCGCCGCCCGCACGCCCCCAAGCCAGCCAAGGACGCATCTCGGCCATTGATCTTCGATCGAACGGCCGAGATCCGCGCGCTCGCCCGCGGTCGCCGCGACAAAGCGCGGGCGTGGCGCAACGGTTAGCGCGCACGCCCGCGTTGCGGCGACGCGCGTTCGATTCGCGCGGAGCGAAAATCATCTGCGGGCGAAGGGCGCGGCAAAATTGAGCCGCGCGATCAGAAGTGAGCGGCTAGGATCGCGCCACGCGGCGCGACGACAGCGCCCCACCTCCCACGCGCGCGCGCACGCCGGGCGGAAACGCGCGCGCCCGAAGCGCGATCCTAGCGCAGGCGCGGGAGGATCTCAGCCGTCCGATCATCAATCGGACGGCTCTCGTTCGACAGCCACGGATCGCGCCTGAAGAGAGAGAGGGGCGGGCGGCTGACCGGCGGCAGAAGGCCTTCACCGACGTATATGGAAGCGGTTTTAGCGACGTTCTGGATGTCGCTAAAGCACATTCTTCTTTTAGGAAGCCCTTAACTCTATTTAAACCCCCTTCTACCACCATTCAAGGCATCCTCTCCCACTTGCAACTACTCCACTCCTCTCCTAGCTAGTCTTAGGCACTCTTGTAATCGCCGGAGACGACGAGCCGCCGACGGAGCCTCCTCCACCGCCGTGGCTGCCTCGTCGCTCTCCACTCTCTCTCTACCTCTCTCTCTCTCTTTTAAGCTTTCATTTACTTTTGTTGAAGCATGTATTTAATATTGTAAACCATGAACTATGAATGCATGTTTAATGAAATTGTTGTTCATTTAGTTGCCTTTTTAATTTCTGTTTAAAGTGCATGATCAAAACCAAGAGCTTTCTAACCCTAAACTCTCTCTATCTCTCGCTTTTCAAAACCGTTTCTTTCGCAAGCAAAACTCCGCCTTTTTCGTGACAACAAGTGGTAAACAAAATCCGATTTCCACGCCTCCCTGAGATCGACACTCGGACTCACCTCCGTTTACTTCTTTTAAAACCGACGTATCAAGTGCAACTATAACGACACCTCTTAACACACACGCATTAAGGCACGTCACCCCTACACGTTCAACAAATCTCGGCCATTCGATCGCGAGATCGGACGGCTTGAGATGCGCTTGACTCGCTCGCTGCGCACCCGCCCCAGCGCATACGATGCTGCGTGAGGCGCGGGCGTGCAATAGCGCGTCATCGCTATTGAGCGCAGACGACTGTCCGATCAAGATCCGATGCACGCCCGCACCCGCTCGACCACGCCCTTCTCCTCCTCGCTGTGGCTCGAACGCACGTCCGCTGGTCGCGATAGCGCATTTGACCACTGCACTATGAGGTGCGGATGGTCGAGCGGACGCTTTTAGGCACGGCTGTCCACAGCCGTTGGATCAGGGAGCGGGTGAGGAAGCTTCACTGGATGCATGCCACCGTTTGGGCGGTCGAGATGGCACCACGTGGCGCCATCTTGGCCGTCCATCCTCTGAATGTTGTAGATGGTGCCACGGATGTCGGATTGACTCGATTTTTGCATCGTTGGGCTGCGATCGTCAATCCGAATTTATCCATGCAGTCGGATTTGTCATTTAAAGTGCGGATTTACACCATCTTGGCCCTTGATCTTCTAGGGTTCCCTGGTAACTATCTAATGCTACGGATGCCTGATTAAGGCGATCTTGGAGTCGTTGAACTCCAATTGTCGCCCTAATCACATCCATATGGTTGGATCTTCGATCTGAGGCCCCGATAAAATGTTTTCCCTGTCCAAGCACATAAAAGGAGACAATTAACCTCCATTTTATTCAAACTACTCTAAATGCAAGATGATGCATGTTATGCAATATTTATATCATGAAATGCAATCCTATGCTTAAGAACATGCATAAATAGACATCTTAAGTAGTGTAAATGTGTTTACATCAGTCACTAAAACCCTCGTCAGAAATTATGTCATCCTCCTTGGTACTGATCTTAGATTCATCGGAAGCTATCTCAGTCTCCGAATAGAGCCATCCATTCGATTAACTAGGATTGTGAGTAAGTCCCCAATTCATTCTGCTTAGTATTTCACCCTCATAAGTAGTGGGTTCCTCATCAGATAACATTTCCATTTCCTTAGGTAAATCATCCCAAGCCATTCCTGATATCTGGATATCAGCATTAGGAGCAGAGGGTACAGTCTCAGAGTTTTAGTCATCACTCTGGCGAGCGAAAAGAAGAAAATCAGATGATGTTGGACTAAAATTAGGTTCACTTCCAGTGGGAAGTGACTCAGATTGATAAATAGTGTCAAGTCCAGATGCTGCATTCAATTCATCCAAGCGCGTAAGCTCATCGGGGATGATTGCTTCTTCCAAATGGAATGCTTGTACTTTTGGGTTTTCATCAAGACCCATATCCTTAAGTGGGTCTACTTCCTCTCATCTGAGTTGTCCAACCTATGAGGTATCTCCCATGATTCAGGGTATTCATGTTGAGAGTCAGTTTTGGAGATACCGATCCTTTCCCCATCACTTTCCTGAATGGGGCTCTCAGGTGAGTCCATTCGGGATATTCTCGGCTCATGTCCCATATCCACACTAGATGTTTCTCTCCATGAATCCATTCTGAGTGTTTGACCCAATGAATCCCTTGTAGCACTTTCAGGTGCAATCACTTCAGGTTCTTCGAGGTCCTCAAGGCTGTTCTCCACTTGATACTGCAAAAGCAGTATTTCTTGAAGTGCTTGATTTTGTCTGGTTAGCCTTGTCACTTGTTCTAATTCTTGAAGGGCCGTCATTAAAGCTTCTTGGGCTGGAATCCAGGTCTGTCTTTGTTCCGGATCAGTGGTAGTCTGGACTTCATGTAGATAAATTGCGACCTTTTCCTTAGTCCTTTCTATCATTCATTGCAATTTGAAATGTGGTTGCATATGCGGTGGCAGTTCATCAGGGGTTCCAAGAGGTGTGTTAGGTCTACCAATGTTCCATGGGTGAGATGGAGAAGTATGAAATTCATACCCTGGGACACAAGATGGGGTCCTTTGTGGGACCAAGTGGTATTGGTCATAATGATTGGGGTCAAGAATGGGTTACCCATTTCAGCAACTCGAGAAGAAGGATCAGGCGAGGCGAAAAGTCATCTTTGCCACCTTGGGTTTAGTTCCCAAAGTTGTTTTGATTCAGTGACCTGGGCTTCTAGGCGAGCCATCTGCTCCAGACTTGCTAGATCTTGACCAGGTCCAGGTCCAAGGTTAGCCATCTCGACTAAGAGAGTATGAGAAGAAGGGTGAGAAGATGGTTCGGGTGATGCGATGAATTGCCTTCGCCTCCTTGGGATTGGCTCCCAAGATCCAACCAGTTGAGGTCCAAGTGACCTCCTTCCTTGCATACACCAACCAACCCCTGGGTTGGTGCAGCCAAGCCAAACAAGGCTAAGGCCTTATCAATCAATTGGTCCTTAAGGTCAGGTGATCGGATTTTTCGTTAAGATTCTAATTGATGAAGAAAAATTCGTTGTACAACCGACTGCAAGTAATCCCAACTCCCCATGCTAACCTAGCCAATCTGGACGAGGGGACTAAGGGGAAGGTTCTTCTTTTGGCTTTCGCCATCGGTTTCTTTGTAAACTCGAGTTGCGATTGTTTTATTTTGCCTCACAGATTTGGCTAAGTTTGGCTAAGGTGATTCTGATGACCCAGTAGTATAATAATGAATTCAGGTTCATTAATGTGTTTTAGGCAATTTTTCCTTAACCTTTTTCTTCAACTTGGGGTTTTTGGTGAGTAGTCCATAGGGTGACCAAGTCACCAGCTAGCCACTAGACTTGATTAAGTCTAGGTTAGCCCAATGTGGTCTCTAGAATGTAACCCTAAAAGTTGAGCCTAGGGTTCATGCAAGTTTTAAGTGTGCTGCAGACCAGTATTCAAATTCAAATTATTCTCTATGGTAAAATTTGAAACCAATTGATTTGAAATTTGATAGGTAGATTCCCTTTTAAATTAGCTTTCTAGAGAATATTTCTTTGAAGTTTTTACTATTTTAACTGAATAAATAAGAATTTCTAACTGTCTAGGGGTCAGATCTAGAATTTTGACCCCTTGTCGATTTTTTAATTTGAAACAGAATCCAATAAACTCAAAAAATTTGGAAAAAATATGGAAATGATAGCTAGTTTGATAATCTTTCAAACCCCACCATATTTGTTCAAATATGATTCGAGTGCTATTCGGAATCGCTTTTTGAAAAAATTTCCAAATTTGGGTCAGTTTGACCTTGTAATTTGCAAATTTTTAAAAATTCCACGATTCAAATCTCTTCAAATGAATGGTGCCATTTGAAAGCTGGTTTGAAGAAAAAGCTTATGCCTGAATTTTAGAATTTTTGGCTCAATAAATATTCGGCAAATGAATTTTTAATTCGCAACTAAAGTCTAGCCAAATTTTTTGAGATGGTGAAAAGGCTTTTGAAAGAGTTTGAAATTCAGAATCCCAACTTTTTCACCAAAATAAATTTTTTTATTTCTTTTCAAAATTATTTTTTAAAGCTTTTTTTTCAAAAATTTTCATTTTTTTTTGGAGGGAAACTTTTTAAATTTTTTTTTTCATTTTCTTTTTCTTCAAACAAAACTGTAACCTAAGATTCAAAAGGAACCCTAAATATAAAACCTAATTTTTTTCTTTTTTTTCTCTCAAAAAAATATGTAGATTTTTGTTTCTCAAAAATCAAATTCTACCTATAAATCAAATCTACCTAGGGTTCAGAAAGGGAAATCCTAAGCTAAGATAAAGATGTGCACCTGATGTTTTTTCAACTGCGCCCCATGTGTGCGTAGATTCCACTCTTCATTTCTTGCACATTAAAAAGCAAACAAAAGCAGATTTGTCACTATTAAACTCATAAAAATCACAAATCAAAATCACGTTGCCTCAATGGCAATGGGGCCATTTGTTGGGGTTTGTAGATCATGTATTTGGTTTAACACATCATATTATAGTTGTGAAATGTGACTCAACAAAATTTAAGTTAACCAGATGTGAGTCCTAGTCAATCTCAGGGAGGCATTTAGAAGAGAGAAATTGAATTTGATCTTTTTGCTACTTGCTTTAAAACTAGAGCTCGGTGTTTAAAATACGAATATAGGATTCGCTAGTTGAATTGTTAACTCATAATACATGTGCGTGAGTCAGAAATAATATGAACATGAAAGTATGCTTGTCTGTGCGCACTGTCTTAACTACACGATGGCGACTCACAGAATATTCGTTAATCGTCAAATCTTCTATATCTTCGAGAACAGACATTTTTGGTTGCAATGTAATAAGAAGATAAATTAGTCAACTCATGATCATAATAGAGATAGATAAAATAATAATTTCATTCATTCACAAATGTTGTCATTACAATTGATTTTTGAGGAAAGCTTGTACATGAATGATTAAAGCGAGAATTCTAGCTAACAGAATATGGATGCATGCGTGCATCTATGGAAGATTATGCATGCATCATTCAGGTAGAGGATGGTTACACTACTAAGTAGTAAATTCAATGCGGGAATTAAACTATGAAGAACACTTATCTACAAGAAATGAGGGCATTGGAGGTGGTCTTCAATGGCCTGTGGAGCTTGAGGTGGTAGGAAGGAGAAAGAGGGGTGGCCAATGGTGGGTAGGTTGGCCCTTGGAGAGGTGGTGGAGAGTTGCCCTTAGATGTCCACTAGTGCTTGGAGGTGGAGGGAGCTTATGGAGATGAAGATGGAGGAAGAAGCCACAAATGTAGAGTCCAAGATTAGGTGCATGGCCGTCCAAGAGGGTCCTTTTATAGACTCTTGGGCGGTCTTCAAGTGGTCTCTCTAGAGAACTATAGAAGACTCTAGAGAGACCCTTATGTGGCTGTCCACTAGGTCTTGAGTGGGTCTTCTTAGATCCGCAAATTATGGATCTAAGAATGGACCACTTTGGGTGTTATTTTTGGCAACTCAAAGTGGCACCACCTTTGGAAGACTATAGAGAATTCTAGAGTTGGTGGCAATGTGTGTGTGTGTGTGTGCATGACTCGGTGGGTGTGGTTAGGTGGTCTAGGTCGAGTCCTATAGGTCTAGGTGGTTAGGTCTAGGTAGGCTCCTAAAATTAAGGTTATAAACCCTAATACTAAAGTGAATGTGCAATTAAACTTATTACAAGTTTAATTGAGTGGATGTATGTCTAATTGGGAGAGAAGATACCCAATTAGGTTAGTCTTCAGTCTATTGAGTCCAATTGGACATGTGTTGGTTGAGAGCTGAGCTCAATTGGACTCTATGAGTCCAATTGACTAGGCGAAGTGTGATTGACTTGATCCAAGTCAATTGGGCTTAATGAGAACCTAATTAGGTTCTTAGGAGGGTCTTTGGGTGGTGAACTTGGCTTAGGGCACCTTAATTTAGGTTCCCTAGGGTGTAGAATTGGGTTTAGGGGCTTAGGAAATCAGGATCCAAGCTTGATTTCAAAAATTGGGATTGGAGAAGGGTTCTAGACATCTTATTTTACAATCAGATGACTTATACCTCAAAATTAGAAGTCCAGAACTCTGGTTTAGACGTTCAAAGTTGAATCAGGGAGGAGTTTGGGTTCTTAATGATAACGTCATCATCAGCTATATCTAGCTTTATTTATTCATATTCCATCATTAAATGCTCCCACATAACCATAGAGGATCATAATTCATTGCAAATCCATTCTGAGAGAATAATAGTAAAATAGGGGTAAAACTACAGTTTTAATTGCATATCTCATTTGCAGTACAATCACAGGTTTTCTAAGGGGTTAAGTAAAGGTCAAATGGTTTTAAATGTCTAACAAATGAGTCCGTACAGACAAAAGGATTTTTACTCGTTTCGAGAATTAAATGACATCTGAAACCCTAAAAATAGACCCACTTAATTCACTAAGGTTCTGGTCAAGATGAAATTCACATAAACACTCTAAAATTCATAAAAAATTCTCAAAGGTTTGGCATCCTTGAATTAACCATCAGACCCTATTTTGACCTAAAATAGAGCCACAGATAGACTTTTGACCTAATTTAGGTTTTTGCATAAATTAACTTATCAAACGAGGTTAAAACCAAAGTTTGACTTTACCATTAGATTCCTTGGGTTCAAATTAGGCTTGTATCAACATTTGAGCCCAATTAGAGATCACCTTGACCTAGTTTGCAATTTGGTCCTGTTGAGTCTTTTCTCTCACACACATGCCCCTAACTTTCAATGTCCTTATAAGTAGTCCCCTATCTTTTTTGTCACTCTTTGCAATTAGGTCCCTCCACCATTATCGCAGAGGAATCCTTCTTTGGCGACCTTTGATTGAAGAGAACTCCTCTGATCAATGAATCCCTTCCGAAATTGGAAGGGAGATTCCTTGAGAAGTTCTCTTTCCAATGAATCCAGTATTGAGCCAAACAACCTTCCCAATCTCTCATGCGAACGCATGAGAGATTCGGGCATCTCATAGGTTTCCTTCTCTAGCAAGCCTTCCAAGCTTCGGAAGCTTGCTTCTTGAGCTCTAACTGCTCCCTGAGACCTATAAAAAGAACCCCCAGGGCAGACCGATCTCTCCAAGCTTGATTTTGCTGGATCTACCCTCATTTTCTCCCTCCTATTCCGACCGAAAGGCTCCTCAAGCTTCGACGACTCCCTTTGCCTATCCTTATCGTCCGACCACAATACCGATGGCGGATTCCTCTTTTTCATCTTCCTCCATGTTGTGCAATACCAGCTGCCATTGCTCTCCCTCCGTTGTCGTTGTCGTCCTACCTACCGGAGTACTTTCTTCCCCGGCGCTAGCCTACCAACACTGGTTTCGTTCTCCCCCCTTCGTCTATTAGATTAGGGTTAGATTAGACCCTTAGATCTTTTAGGTTAATTCCCTATTCCCAAAAACAAAAAAAAACCCCTCGACACAGTCGCAAGCCACCTTCGTCTCCATCTCCGGCAACCACTCCAGTGAAGTCATCTGCTCACTCCACTACTCCAAACACTTCGCCGACAAGCCTACGACCTTCGCCTCGCCTTCCCGTACAAAACCCCCATATTTATTCCACCTTTCGCCCACTCACAACCACCACTGAACAATGCACCTTCGCACGGCCATCTTCGTCACCGTCTGGCTACCTCACACACTCTCACACTATGCTGCACCCACCACCACGTTCGTCGTTCCACGGCGATCCTGCTGAACTATCTGATGCGGCCTTAAGGCCCTTTTTCTTGATTTTCAGGTGTTGAGTTCCTCCACGCCGTTAGCGATGAGCTCGAGTGAAGCTTGAAGCTTTCTTTAGCCGTTGAAGCCCCAGGTGACACCCTAAGTGAAGCGGAATCCACCTAGGCAGAGGAGCAGGTGATCAATTGGGCACTTTGACTACATCCCAGACCTCAATGAGAAGCCACTTGCTGCTGCCAGCTATGCGAAGAAAGCATGGGACTTTAGTCCCACCTCATAACGTGAAGAGCACCCGCAGTGACTTAAATTGATTTTGTGTCAGCGACTGTTTGCCTAGACACACAGGGGGTGAGGTCCCCCGCACGCCCCTCACATGCCTTGCCTGTGACACTATGCACGCTGGCTTGGCTCCGATCCGACCCACTTATGTACGCGCACACCTTGGCTGCTACCCCACGTTGGCAGCCCTGGTCCTGGGTGCGCTCTAGATCGATTACTCGATAACCTGGTACTGTGCATGGCCCTGGGAGGGTGTAAAAGAGAACCCTGAGAGAGGAAGAGGAGAAGAAAGAGAGAGAGAGCACGTCAGGTTAAGGGGGGTTTTGCTCTTCAGTGTTCTCGACACTTAGTCGATTTCAGAGGTGAGTTTCCCCCTGTGCACGTAGAGAAGGAAGAAGGAAGAAGAGGAGAGGTTTTGAAGAAAATGAGAAGGCTTGTGCTTGTTAAGACATCTGATTACTAAGCCTGTCGTCTGAGACACTATACAATTCAAGCTACTGTTGGTTTATTTGAGATAAGTGATGATTGAATGCATGCTTAAACTTCAGAGGATATAAGTGGTGATTTAAATCACCATTATTTTTTATTATTTTTCTTTTTATCCTCATATTCTTGAGATACATTGGATTTCACTGAATATTTAATGTGGCAGGTTATTATTCATTGAAAATCTATACTTTTCTCAATTTCTTGTGCTCATTTAGATTATTTGTTGAGATTAGCGATTAAATTCCATATTTGCTCCCAGCGAATGACCTCGGATTTCATTCAAGTTATAAATATTATTTGTTTTGAGCGATTTTGTCATATACTATGACGCATCTCTTAAACAGCGACGAATTTGCCTAAACATTTTGGCGCAGTTGCTGGCGATTCACTTTAAACATTTTGGCACCGTTGTCGGAGAGCAACGCACAATTCACCACTATTCTCTTGCTATATTTTGATTATATTTGAGCACTAACTTGCCCTGTTTGCTTTATTGTGATTTTGCGAGGTACTTCACGAGAAGATCTTCTGTACAAATCAACCATTCCAGGGTAGGTAACTTCTCTATTCTTCCCTAATTAACCTCCTAATGTTGGGAAGACAAAAAGAAAACAATCAATTAGGAATCACATGCCTTATTTTTCATAGTAACTATCATTTAAAAGGCAGGTTTCCTGATTTGCGAATTTTTTTTTCAAATCTGATTGAAGATTGAGACGATTTTGTTTAGAATTCCCTACCACAAATTTCCTATACCTATTAGGGATCATGCTTAATTTATGATCATCTTGGACTACTCACCTTCTTGTTTGAATCCAAGGTGTATATGTTGAGATCAAATTGGATGCAGAATAGAGCCAATTAGGGTTTGACATTAGGGTTTGGAGTGGTAGTAGACATTTTTGCCTAAATTAAAGGAAAGTTACCCTCCTGCATTAGTGTGCTACCCAAGCTCTTGATTGAAAAGATTTAATCAGGAAAACCTTAAAATCAGACTCTAATTTCACTTGAATCTTAAAATCTTGGACCTAATAACCTAGGAGAAAAATCAGGGTGATTTCTAGGTCTTGACCTAGATCTCATTGATAGATCGATGGAATATGGCTGTCAACGCACACAAATACTTAAACACAATGTTAGTAATAACAAAAAGATTTGCACAATCAATTCAAACCACAAATTGACACAAAATGTATAGTGGTTCCCCTCCCTTGAGTACTCCACTACCTAAGCCTCCCAGCTTAGGGTTTTTAACCTGATTCCCTCAACCCTGAGGAAATCAATTTACTAATCAAGGAAATTAACGGGTTACCTCTACCCAAGTACAACAACTGGTTTGTTAAAACCCAACGAGCAACAAGCTCAAAAACAAAAGAAGTACAGGTGTAAGAAAACAAGAATCTTACAACTAAAACCTAAGCCTCTCAACAATAATTAAAAGATGATACCAATTTGAGAGCCTAGAATGAGAGTGAATCGCTTCGTAGATGCGTGTTAAAAACACGTCGTTGAAGTGTTTGCAAAAGCGTAGAGAGATTGAGAGCAGCAAACTATTCCTTCTCTTGAATATGTGATGGAAAAATGTAATATAGCTCTAGAATTTTTCTTCTCTATTTCTTGTGTCTCTTGTGGTGCAAACAAAGAGTCCTAGGATCATTTTATAGAGTTTAGGACCTAGGATACTCGTTTACTAGATGTTGGGAATTAATTCCCAACGTTCATATTGTTGGAATTAATTTTCTAGCCGTTCAGTTTTGAACCAACGGCTACCTGGTACCGGTACTAAAGTACCTGTACCGGTACTCGTTGCTTCCAGATTTGGGTTTCAAACTCTTAACACAAATCTGTAACCCACTTGTACCGGTACTGATCATTAGTACCGGCACTCGTTACCTCCAGTACTGGTACTGATCATGAGTACCAGTACTTGCAGGGTATAGATTTGTTTCTTGACAAAACCCAAACCTGTAACTCACATGTACCGATACTAAACTTTAGTACCGGTACTTGTGGGTTAACAAGTACCTTTTTTAAGTGATTTAATCAATTACGTTCTTTGAAAATGATAGCAATATTAATCCTAATTTATCTCTAATTATTTTTACGATCTAAGTTATATTCCTTTGTTAAGAGGCATACATTCTATAAATAAAAAGTCTAAACTAAAAGACTAAAGGTCGAAGATGATCTTCTTCACTTTGACTCATCCTTGTCATCTTGCCTCCTCCTTGTCATCATTTTCTCTTTCTCATCATCATGCCTCCATCACTTCCTGTTTGCCTTGATCTTCACCTAAATCTGAAAAGCACTCAATTGCAAACATTAATCCATAATAATTTTGTTAACACCAAAAAAGATGTGGAACAAGGTTTCAACACTCATTCTACCATCTTTAGGGCAGGTTAGGTGAAGTTGGTCTACATTATAGGCCAACCAACCTCCAAATTAGGTCACAAGTTGAATTAACTTCTAATCAAGTGTAATCAAAGGCACAAATTAGGACATAAAACTAGTAGACTTAAGGTCATAAGTTCGTACATTTCGGTCTACCCGGACCCTCAGTGATAAGGAAGGTCGGGTGGGGGAAACCCTATAACCCGCGGGGATGCTCTACCTTGTAGGGGTCTTTGCGGGGCTCTCCCTTCTTGGTTGCCTAGGTAATTCTCGGGTGTGTGAATTTCTAATTTGGAGTCATCATCCGCCTCGAAGCTACCTTAGTCATCTAAAAATCTTTGGGTGCCTTGATTGGGTCAAATCTCACATCCAGTCTCTCATCCCTTCTATTAGAGCACATACACAGGAAGGCTATTAGGTTTTTAACCTAAGAAGCCTCACTAGATCTTCTTGGGAATCTCTTTCAGATCTGATCAACTTCAATCTAATCTTGAGTTTGATTCTACATCTTGATTCCACCATTTGATTCAAAGATGCAGCCTGACATGTTAGGAAAGGTAAGTAGGAAACCTGAGTCCCAAATGACTATCATAGATAAGATGATTGAGGCTGCTTATGAATACCATGAAGAATATTATAAAGCCTCAGATAGGGACATTCAGGATAAATTTGTAGAAACAACAACCTCCATTTTGAACCATGTTGAAATACTTTATACTCGAGTCTTACATGGTTCAACTTGGGAGGATCTTTTATCAGAATTCAGTGAATTATGGAGATTACATAGTACCGAATGTCTACAATATTGTTCGAATCCACAATTTTGGGAAACATATCAAAGTCTCATAGAAAAACATGGGGACATGCTAAATACACTACAAAAGACAATTATTCAAAGATACCCATACATTCCTTCAGAAGATGATGAGACATCTTGGAGCAACATTGAGGAGCAAAATTTTCCAAATCCTGGGTGTGATGATCAAGGTTGTTATGGACCCCTAGCCTAAATGAAATCTAATTCAAATTATGAACAAATTGACATTCCTAATCTTGATGAGGGTTGGGAGGATCCAATTGTAGGTGTTCCCGATCTCGAGCCAGCCCTAGAGATACAAGATCCTGGTTCACCAAGTTTAGATTTCCCAGACACCTATGATACTAAGATTGAATCAGAACCTCTCAAGAGTGTAAATTTCGTCCCTTATTCTGATAAGGTGACTCTCGAGAGTAATTCTGACATCCCTGTAGAGCCCAAACTAGATTCTAGTGATCCAACCCACACCCTTAACCTAGAACCCGGATCTAAGCCTTATTGGGATGATTACAAGGCCCCGTGTGATGGAAATCAGATTTTGAATCTAGATTATGATTCTGGGCCTGTATTTGATGAGTGCACCTCTTCAACCTCCTCAGAGATACAGATTGATTTTTTGAAAGTCACGTCGATCTACGATACAGAAATCAAGGAGCTAAAAGAGTTGGGTTTCGATTGAGTCTTCCCTACAAGCTAAGAAACCGAGCCCATGCCTAATAGGGACATCTTTTTGAGCTCGGAATTTGAGAATAAGCTAGACCCAAGTAAGGTTGCTGCTTCTCCACATCTTGATTTTCTCTGTGGTGGAACCTCTGATCCCGAGTCAAATTCAGAACATGATTCTCGCAAGTTCTCTGATGATTTCAAATCTTTGATTTCGGAGAACCCTTGTTTCCTGACGACTATGAGCCAATCTATGACCTCAGCATCCACGACCCATTCTTCGACTCTGACTCTGAGGTCCCTGATCCAGAGATCATTGATTCAAAATCAAGTTCCATTAAGATGGAATCATTTCTTTTTGATCCTCAGAAATCAGAAACTGTAATTGCCGAGAGTGTCTACAATCAGAGTTCGAATCTTTTCTTGACTCAGATTTCCTTGATCCTATAAGCACTCTCTAGGAATTACATTTGATTTTGATGGGTTCTATGAGGACTCTCTAGATACACCTACCTTTGAACATTTTCTAGAGGAGCCCTTACATACAGTTATTCTTGAAGCCACCTCTTCTACAGTACGTACAAAACCCGCTCAGATCCAAACCCAACCCCGATCTGCAACTGAACTCAATTTCTACTCTGACTCTCCTCTCGATGATCCGGTAGAATATGATTCCTCTCCTCCATCTTTTAAGCGGGTTTCGAACTTTGATCAGACTGATAATTACATCCCATCCTTCTCTGATCACTCCCATAGGGATCTCACATACTCCATTGATTCATTCTCTTTTGAGAATCCCTACTCTGGCCAGGCTAATTTGATTCAGCCAAACCCTAGCTTTTCACTTCCACATCATTCCGAGCTTCACAGTATCTGGTGGGCATCGCATCTCTTGATCCACATCTATCAACCTGCCAGATTGATTGGGTTTGGGCTGCATCATCGGCTTGCTGATCTGAACAAGCACCTGGTTGGACCAACCAGGCTATTGATCAAGGTGCTTGTTTTATAAAATTCATCAGATTTGAACACTCCATCTCCATACCATTTTCTGCTCAGCTGAAGGCATTGAATTTAGCGCTTAACAGGAGGCAACCCATCATTCCAAAACCTGAGATCCTTCTGATTATCCTTTTATATTTCATGTCTAATGCACTCTGAGTTTAGTTTTAGAACAGTTGACTCCAGCTCTGGTACTTGTATCAGAGCTTGAAATCGTCTGCAACAGTCATCTCGACCCGTTCACTCACTTGTTGAACCTATTTTAACTCCTGAATCCTAATTGTTTCATACCCTCCGTTTACAATGAGGACATTGCAAAACTTAGGCATGGGGGGTGTAAAGTGCAAACACATAAAAATTCAAAGTTCTAAAGGATTCTCTCAAAAAAATACATATTACAAAAAACCAAAAAAATAAAAAATTAAAAAAGAACAAAAAAATGGGAGAGGGAAGGAAATTTTGAGTGAATTAATTGCATATCATTCTTGAGAGGAGGAAGAGGTGATTTAAATGTCAAAAAGGAGCAACAATTTGAATAAAAAGAGTTAGTCATTAGTAAAAGATTATGGAATCTATTTAAGTTGTAGACCAAATCAAAAGAAAGAAATAAAAGACAAAAGTTCTAAGAGACACAGAGATTTGTATGAGTGCTGATCTTAGGCCTCTTGGGCTTGTTTTAGGCTTAAAAATTCAAGTATCTGTTAAGATCTGGATAGTCGTCAAGAGGTTGAGGAAAATGCAAAGCTTAAGTATTAGGTCTAAGGCTTAGGGATTATTTGACCTCGTTAACTAACCTCCGGTTTGCGGGACTCGGTAACCTAAGCACCCTAATTCACACATAGTCTGGTTCAGTGCGCTTAAAAATCAAAATCACGCAAAAGCGTTAATTCTATTCTAAAAAGCTACCTAAATTAGGAGCGACTTATCAACACAAATTGATTTGGAAGAGTTCCCGGCATGGAGAGGCGGGAAATTCCCCTCGAAGATGTGCAATAACATATTGTCTCCTCGATACTTGTCTCCTAGGATATCTAAATATCCTACTAGGGTCATGTAAGCACCTTATGCTGGTTCAGGTGCCATGGGCGGGATTATCTCGAAATGTCGATTGCCAGGGCCTGAATGTAGCTAGAGAATGCCATGGGAGGCACTATCCCGAAGTATCAAAAGCCAGGGTTCTGGGGGTTGCCATGGGTGGTGCTATCTCGAAGCATCGATTGCCAGGGACCCTACAAGGATTGATGGTGGGTGCTAGGAATCTGATATAGACCATGTTGTCAAGCCAATCCGCAGCTAGAAATAAAGAAGAAAAAAAGAGAGAAAACTCTCCAAGAAATGCAAAAAAATTCTTCTATCTCTCTCTTACAAAAACACACTGCAAACTGAACCTGGGCTAAACATGTTACAAGCACGGGTGCTTTAACCGCAGAGTCCAACGAACCTTAGGTTAGTTCCTGTGGGCCTTAGAAACTTCGCGGTTGATTGAGGCTAAAGTTGGTCAGGTTTGGATCTTGGTTGGTACTTGAGTACCTCTAGGCCTACTATTGGCATTCTTAGCTAATCTAACAAAAAAAAAGCACATATCAGAGATCTGAACACATGGTTTAGAATTAGAGTTAATTTCGTAAGATTTTGTTAAGGGACTAGCAAAAGTTATGCATGGGGGTATAATGATAACGTCATCATTTGCCATATCTAGCTTTATGTAGTCATATTCCATCATTAAATGATCCTATATAACCGCCAGAGGACCATAATTCATTGTAAATCCATTCTGAGAGAATAATAGTAAAACATGGGTAAAACTACAGTTTAACAACATATCTCAATTGCAGTATAATCGTGAGTTTTCTCAGAGGTTAAATAAATGTCAAATGGTCTTAAATGTCTAACAAGTGAGTCCGTACAGACAGAAAAGGGTTTTCGTGCATTTCGAGAATTAAATGACATCTAAAACCCTAAAAACAGATCTGCTTAATTCACTGAGTTTTTGGTCAATATAAAATTCACATAAATCCTCTAAAATTCATAAAAAAAATATTTTCTAGGATTTGGCATCCTTAAATTAACCATCAGAACCTATTTTGACCTAAAATAGAACCATAGATAAACTTTTGCCCTAATTTGGGTTTTTGCATAAATTACTTAGTCAAATGAGGTCAAAACCAAAATCCAGCTTTACCATCAGATTCCTTGGGTCTAAATTAGGTTTGTATCAAGATTTGGGCCCAATCAAAGATCACCTTGACCTAGTTTGCAATTTGGTCCTATCCGAGTCTTTTCTCTCACACACATACCCCTAACTTTCAAAATCCTTACAATTAGGCCCCTATCTTTATTTTCACTCTTTGGAAATATGTCCCTCTGCCATTATCGCGAAGGAATCCTTCTTCGACGACCTTTGATTGAAGAGAACTCCTCCTCTGATCAATGAATCCCTTCAAAAATTGGAAAGGAGATTCCTTGAGAAGTTCTCTTTCTAATGAATCAGATTTTGAGCCCAACAACCTTCCCAATCTCTCATGCAAATGCATGAGAGATTCGGGTATCTCATATGTTACCTTCTCTGGTGAGCCTTCCAAGCTTCCGAAGCTTGCTTCCCAATCTCTAACTCCTCCCTGAGACCTATAAAA
This sequence comes from Thalassia testudinum, assembly GCA_037157565.1. Lineage (NCBI taxonomy): Eukaryota > Viridiplantae > Streptophyta > Magnoliopsida > Alismatales > Hydrocharitaceae > Thalassia > Thalassia testudinum. The sequence continues at coordinate 137,088,321 of JAZHRO010000055.1, read as the reverse complement.
AGAGCCTCCAGGGTAGACTAGTCTCTCCAAGCTTGATTTTGGCTGGATCTACCCTCATTTCCTCCCTCCTATTTTGGCCGAAAGGCACCTCAATCTCTGGTGACTCCCTATGCCTATCCTCGCTGTTTGACCACAATACCAGTGGCTGATTCCTCTTCCTCATCTTCCTTCGCGTCGTGCAATACCAGCCATCGTCGCTCTCCCTTCATCGTCATCGCCATCCTACCTACCGAAGTACTTTCTTCCCCAGCACCGGCCTACCAACACCAGTGCCGTTCTCCCCCCTTTTTCTATTAGATTAGGGTTAGATTAGACCCTTAGCTCTTTTAGGTTAGTTCCCTATTCCCAAAAACAAAAAAAACCCCTTGGCACAGTCGCAAGCCACCTTCGTCTTCATCTCCAGTGACCACTCCGGTGAAGTCATCTGCTCACTCCACTGCTCCAAACACTTCGCCGACAAGCCTACGACCTCCGCCTTGCCTTCCTGCACAAAACCCCCATATTTATTCCACCTTTCGCCCACTCGCAACCACCACCGAACAATGCACCTTCACACGGCCATCTCCATCATCGTTCAGCTACCTCACTCACTCTCATGCCATGCTGCACCCACCACCACGTTCGCTGTCCCACGACGATCCTGCTGAACTATCTAATGCGGCTGTAAGGCCCTTTTTCTTAATTTTCAGGTGTCGAGTTTCTCCACGCCATTAGTGACGAGCTTGAGTGAGGCTTGAAGCTTTCTTCAGCCGTTGAAGCCCCAGATGACACCCCAAGTGAGGCGGAATCCACCTAGGTAGAGGAGTAGGTGATCAATTGGGTGCTTTGATTGCGTCCCAGACCTCAATGAGAAGCCATCTGCTGCTGTTAGCCACACGAAGAAAGCGTGGGACTCTAGTCCCACCTTGTAACATGAAGAGCACTCGTAGTGACTTAAATTGATTTTGTGTCAATGACCGTTTGCCTCGACACATAGGGGGTGAGGTCCCCTGTACGCCCCTCACACGCCTCGCCCGTGACACTGCGAATGTAGGCCTGGCTCCGACCCTACTTGTCTATGCTCGCACACACCTCGGTTGCTACCCCACACCGGCAACCATGGTCCCAGGTGCGTTCTAGACTAATTACCCAATAACTCGGTACTATGCACGGCCCTGGGAGGGCATGAGAGAGGAGAACCCTGAGAGAGGAAGAGAAGAAAGAGAGAGAGCATGCAGGGTTAAGGGGGGTTTTGCTCTTCAGTATTCTCGACACTTAGTCGATTTCAGAGGTGAGTTTCCCGCTGTGCACGCAGAGAAAGAAGAAGGAAGAAGAGGAGAGGTTCTGAAGAAAAAGAAAAGGCTTGTGCTTGCTAAGATGTCTAATTGCTAAGCCTGTTGTATGAGATACTATAGCATTCAAGCTACTGTTGGTTTATTTGAGATAAGTGATGATTGAATGCATGCTTAAACTTCAGAGGATATAAGTGGTGATTTAAATCACCATTATTTTTTATTCTTTTTCCTTTTATCCTCATATTCTTGAGATACATTGGATTTCACTGAATATTTAATGTGGCAGGTTATTATTCATTGAAAATATATACTTTGCTGAATTTCTTGTGCTCATTTAGACTATTTGTTGAGATTAGCGATTAAATTCCATATTTGCTCCCAGCGAACAACCACGGACTTCCTTCGAGTTATAAATATTATTTGTTTTGAGAGATTTTGTCCTATACTATGATCATTTTTTAAACAACAACGAATTTGCCTAAACATTTTGGCACCGTTGCCGTAGATTTGCTTTACACATTTTGGCGCTGTTGCCGGGGAGCAATGCACAATTCACTGCTATTCTCTTACTATATTTTGATTATATTCTTTGAGAAATGTATCTCCTTTCTCTTTTTGGGTTTCGGCCGATCTGCCTCGAAGGGCCTGTAGCTATTGTCAACAATGTGCGCTCCAACCTCCACCTCGTGTGCCCTTTGCTACCCCTGTTGTGGTTCTTCATCACGAAGGATTTCTCCATCATCTCAAGGAGGAGGATCTCAGAGGAAGCCTTTTTTAAGTCCAGGAGCTTCTGGACTTGAAGCATGGTGCCTTCATGTTTAGATTCAGCGGGAGAATTCTATTTTCTTGTCTTTATTTTTCTTCCTATATCTTTTTAGACTTGTAGAAGCATTCCTCTACAAGTACTTGTAAGGCATAGTTTTCTCCCGATTAATTCAATTTTCCTTCACCTTTATCTTTATGTGCTAGTCTTGTTATTGCTTCCTTTTTTTGGGCTTTCTTAATGCACTCACTTTCCATCTTCCTAATTACCCTAGGCGCACTTGCCTAGGGTAAGCTTAGAAAGAAGGAATAGTTTTTGTCACTTAGGCATAATTTGCTTTCGTGTGTTTGCATTCTCATTATCCAATTGTTTCAAAACCCTATAAACAAAAAAATTAAAAATATAAAAAATACAAGTGTTGATCTAAGAGAGCGAGAGAGAAAATCAAGTTTTCAATCAATAATTTTTCCTCCTTAGATGACCTTAGATACTTACCCTATCTAAGTTTAAAAATTGTAAACGTTGATTGCGATTATACGTGTTACAACGACACAAAAACCAACTTTCACAAAACACATATTTTTGTGATCACTTTTTGTCACTATTGCAGGGGAGGCACAACTTAGTTTTTATTTGTTTATCTCTCTTGCATACTTTTATCTTAACTAGTTTCATTTTTGTTTGGCTAGGTGCGAAATCAGGGTAAAAGCAAGATCATTACAACTTGGAGCGAGAGCTTCCAGTACCTTTTCCTCCTATGATTCTCAGGTAAGTACTTGCCAAAACCCCAGAAGAAACCCTAAGAAAATCTCTTTAAAAAAAGTCTTTCAAAATTAGATAAACATAAAACAAGAAAAATTTGGGGTGGTGGAACCCGAAAAATCATTTGTTTGATTGTTTTCAAAAATTATTCACCACCTTTATCTTATTGGTGTTTGATTTTTGAAAATTCAAACTCCTATCTTGACTTTCAAAAATTAGGTTTGGGTACTTAGAGGCTTCCTAAAATTGCCAAACTTCACCCATGGAAGCCCTTGTGAGTCAGAAACCTTGAGTCCAAATTTTAGAAGTTTTGGATAAATAGAAAAAATTAAAAAATTTTTGGATTGAACAGGGGTACCTTATTTCTTTACTATTTTCTTACTATTCACAAATTTTATAAACTTTCTACTTATCAAATTTGGACGAAATCATATTTCTAGAATCCTTGATAAAATCTCTACAACCTATAAAATTTCAAAAATTTTAGAGATCGTTTGAGGATTCTATAGAATTGATTTTCTAAATCTATCATTTCTACCTTTTGACACCAGTAAGAAGAAAAATTCGAAAAAAAATACCAAACAAGTTCCTAAAATCTTTAAAAAACCATTTTTGGATTCGTTGTTTGATTTCCTATCAGGTGGTGGTATTTTTGGCTTGTTTGGACCACCACCTTTGAAGATTTTGAAAATAGAGATTCATATTAGGGGTTGCATACATAGGATTTTCAAACTTTAGGGTTTTTGATTTCTTTCTAGTGCTACATCAATTTTAAAGGAAATAACTTCCACCAACAATAACTTATTTGCTATTATTGTGGAACTTTAAAACCTTGGTTGAATTCTTAAAAAGGGAACTCTAAAGTCTACAAATCTTGATCAAAACCCTAAAATCCTTCAATTCCAATCCTTGTTTGCAAACCCTATTTGTTTTGCCTTGGGCGTCACATTTCTCGCCCAATTCGCATGCACAAAAAATTGCAATAATTGGGCATTACCCCAATTAACGCCCATCACATTCCTGTACACGTTAAATTCCTAAGTCTAACTAAAATTTGTAGTCACCTGACCACTAAGGACTTCATCAAATTCTAGACTTGATATCTAGATTTCAAGTTATTTTTAATCATTCCTAATTCCCTTAATCAACATAGTGTCGAATTAGGAGGGAAGTCAAACGATGTGTACGAGTTTACACGAGCCCCTGATGATTTTCCCAAGACATGCTTGGGCCCAAGCCATCTCTCTAGTCTAGCCGGGTTAATTTTGGGAAGCAGGTTCAGTTATTGACTTGTTGATTTTTTTTTCGGGTTCCCAAGTCTAAGGTTTTTCTTAAGGAGTCAACTTTAAGTTAGGCTTAGACTTTTGATTGCTTGATTTGCACACATTTCTGTCTCCTTTTCCTTTCTCCTCTCCTATAGTCTTCTAGTGTATGCATGAGCGACGGTCCCAGAATCCACACTTGGAGGGACCTCTTGATTTCGCCCCCTGCACCGAACATTTGACTCCTTTGCATTCTTCCTCCTTTCATTCAAAAATGGAAAACAACTAAAATAGGTCCAGAAACCCTTCTACCTCTTCCTCCACTCAACCTAACACCTTTCACTCACAAACCGCACCTAACCCTCCTTTTCAAAATCCACTAGCTAATCCACAATCTGACATCCCCATCCCTAACTTCCTTAGTCTAGAATTACCTAAGTTGCTACACGATCAAAATCAAGGTCCCCCACCCAATCCCTTTGTTGAACGTATGAATTGCTATGCTAACGTGTTTGGTTTTAGAAAACCTGTCGCTGTAGTTTGAAAGCGAAGAACTCGTGTTCAACAAATAAAATTTATACTGAAATGAAAATTCCAGGTCGAACACAGGGAGGTGGACGTTTGATTTAAAAACTACGCGTTTGTTTTTATTTGTCACGAAGTAATTCAATTTAAAACTATTTAACTATTTACAATAAATAGAAGAGAGAGAGAGAGTAAGAGCGAGAGAATATTACAAATATAAATCAAAATGAGATGTAGAATAAACATAGAATTTCATCATTAGAATGATTGTTCATTACACTAGAAAGCGAGAAAATGATTACACTAGAAAGCGGGAAAATGATTACACTAGAAAGCAATAAATCTACTCTAGAAAGCATTAAAAGAAAAGAGGGAGAAATATCCTCCTCGACGGTTGCTTGGAGGACGAGAAGAACTACTCTAGAAAGCAGTAAATCTATACTAGAAAGTAGTAAAAAGAATAGGGAGAGAGATATCCTCCTCGACGGTCGCTTGGAGGACGAGCCGGACAGGACGACGCCTGGACGAAGGAGGACAGAGAAGGATGAAGGAGGACGAAGCAGAAGAACGGGAATGGGGTAGCAAGTCGTCGTCGCGGGATCCACTTCCAAAGGGGGACGAAAATTTGGACTTTATCTCGCGAGAAGCATCCCGGGTGTGGGACAAGCTTCTCTTGAGCTTTGGAGAGGTAGAGAAGAGAAGGAAGGGATGAAAATTTCGTGTGGAGGGGGTCTCTTTTTATAGTTGCAAGGAGTGGGGGCAAATTGGTCATTACATCTTTAAAACATTAAATAAGGGGTCTTTAGTGATGGATAAAATCGTCGCTAAAGCCCCAACGTGGGCGTAGTGGCCGCTGCCCACGCGCACCCCCTCGTCTGCTCGCTCTCAACGCATGCCGCACGTTCAGCCATCCACAGCCGTCCGATTGCGAGATCGGACGGCCCAGATCGCGCCTTCGCCAGCTCGCTGTGCGCCCGCCCCAACACGTGCGATGCCGTGTGAGGCGCCGGTGTGCGATAGCGCGTCAATGCTATTGAGCGTGGACGGCCGCCCGATCAAGATCCGATGCACGCCCGCGCCCGCTCACCCGCGCCCTTCGCCTCCTCGCTGCGGCTCGAACCTCGTCTTGTGAACGCGCAACGCCTCGAGACCGCTACGCTATGGAACACGGATGGTCACGCGGACGATTTGAGGTGCATGCGTTCACAGTCGTTGGATCGAGATCCAATGGCAGAGAGGGGCGGATGCGGAGGCTTCAGCGGTTGCATGCGGGAGATTGGGTGGCCGAGATGGCACCACGTGGCGCCATCTTGGCCGTCCATCTTCTGGATGTTGTAGATGGTGCTACGGGTGTCGGATTGACTCGATTTTTACTTCGTTAGGCTGCAATCGTCGATCCAAATCCATCCGTGCGGTCGGATTTTTCATTTGAGGTGCGGATTTACACCATCCTGGCCATTGATATTATAGGGTTCCCCGGTCACTATCTGATGCTACAGATGCCTGATTAGGGCGATCTTGGAGTTGTTGAACTCCAATCATTGCCTTGATCACATCTGTATGATTGGATCTTCGATCCGAGGCCCTGATAAAAAGTTGTCCCTGTCCAAGCATATAAAAGGAGACAATTAACCTCCATTTTATTCAAACTACTCTAAATGCAAGATGATGCATGTTATGCAATATTTATATCATGCAATGCAATCTATGCTTAAGAACATGCATAAATAGACATCTTAAGTAGTATAAATGTGTTTACATCATACCCCCATGCCTATCTTTTGCTAGTCCGTAGCAAAAAACTATATGCTATTTATAAAAGAATTAGGTTGGATTATTTGGGCATGAGTTATTTTCAATCATAAAGAAATTGTCTACTTAGGATCTGAACTTTCAAAGACATAACAATGCCCGAGTATCTGCCAAAATGCAGACCGCCTCAAGTCCTAGCCTTATTCAAAGAAAAATTTCTTTTTCTCTTTTTCCTCTTTTCTAATTTTTTTGGATTTTCAAATTTTAGGGTTTAAGAGTGGCTTTCTACGGCCATTCAACTCACCCAATATTTGATGAGAACCCTAAGTTTTAAGTATCTTATTGTGAATGTGATAGACTCGTTGACCGACAATTAAAACGGACTTCGGATTTCTACACCTCTAGGTGACCTAAAAAAATTCTGCCTAAAGGTGTATCTTTACAATCGGTAGCTTTCTCCCTACTTTTATTTTTTTTACAGGGTCAACACAAGGGTGAATCCAGTGTATATCTCTCCGGTTTATTCTACTTCTCCGCTTCTTCCTAAGTGTTTTGGGAATTTTTAGTGCATTTATTGAGCTGGGCTCTGGACAATTGGTCGATGAGCTGTTACCACAGACAACTTGCCAGCCATACTTGTGCGAGAAGTGTGGTTTATTTCTTTTTTTCTTTTCTCCTTTTCTTTTTGATTTTTTTTTTTTAAGTAGGTGGCTTCCCTGATCTAAGATTTACCTAAGGGAAAGAAAAAGAGAAAGGTCCAGTGACTAAGCTCTGGACAACCTACCTTTGGGCTGTTACCCACGATAACTTGCCAGCCATATCACCCTAGAAGGTTCATTAGCTACCCAATTTCCATTAGAATCGCCGAACGAGTCAGTGCAAAGAAAGTGTGTAGATGCTAGAAACTCAAAATTCCCTCAAATCAGAGGGCGGGTTGATAAGTCGTGTACTTATCACCTAAACTTATTTACTCCAATTAAAATAAAATTTAGGTTGGCGAGAACTCGAAAAAAAAATCTACATTTTAGTGGATACACGGGCTGATTAAGTCCAAAGGCCTGAAGGGTCTTTGTGTTCAAATCATAATGTAGTATTTTCTAAGATTGAAAATTTTCTTAAACCCAAGTTCTCTTTCCTAATTCTGAATTTTTTTTTTAATAAAAGAAAATAAAACAAGTCTACGGAGCTGACGAATGAATTCAGAGATGAATATCCACCCCCCATGCCTGTCTAATGCAATGTCCTCATTGTATTAAAAAGACATAAAACAGAGTGGAAAAGCGTAGAAAGCACCTGAATTACATGAATGTCAGGTCCGCTTCGAGGTGAAAACTATAAAGAACTGTATATGTGCTGAGTTTAGTACCTTCAGCTAGGCACACTATACAAAGAAGAGAAATGAAGAATTCACAAGTGCACGTCAGAATCAGAATAAACAGAAGAATCCTCCGACCTGTCAGCAAAGGTCCACAAATGTGGACCAGATTGTGGTGCAGACCCATCCCCCATAATTGAGAATATCTTAGGTTCTGGATAAAAATTACCCAAAACCTAAAATCAGTATGCAAGCGGGGTCGGGCCTGCGATTTATGAGAATGCAACCCAAGACCAAAAAGTCGGGTTACAGAGAAATTAAGCTCAAAAGGATAATCATTGAATGCATGCTTGGGTTGGACATCCTCAGAACAGATGTCGTAAGGGTCCTGGTTTGATGGTTTCAACTTAATAGGCACCCTTCGACTCAGTCTTGTACTTCCTCCGGAACTAGCTTCCCAAATCAGAACTTCTCAGCTCCTATCCTCCTCATTCAGCATGTCAAATTCCAGGACCTCTTGTATATTAATCACCCCATCTAAAATCTCCAAGTCTAAATGATGTGGCTGAATCAGAATTGACTTGGGTCTAATTTTCTCAAAAACAGAATCATCGATAAGCTCAATGGGGTGTAACTGGCAATCATGGCATTTGATTGAATCCTCCGAAAATGCGATTTTGGATCCTTAATGTGAGCCCTAATAAAATCAATTTCCTCAGTTATTGGGCTATCAAATGATCTATCAGATTCCTCAGGCCCAATCGTCTCACAGAAATCATGTTCAGAAAGCTCGCGTGAGACTTCGCAACTTGAATCTTCATCATCAAAGAAATCAGGATCCGTATCAATGCATGTCCTAAAATCATCTGTCACTTTTTGATCCATGGAGACATACGTTTCCTCGTACCCCGACTCAGGGATCTCAAGTGAAGAAATGAAATCATCCTTAATTGGTTGCTTTAATTCGATCTGGTCAGCCTCGCAACACGTGTCCCCCCAACAGGTGCCTGAGCGGGTTCTGTCATTGGCTTTCCTGAAGGGAGTTCATCCTGGGAATCATCCCATGATTGAATCAAAGCAACCACGAATCTCATCCTCAATTTCACTATTTCCCAAGTAGAAACTCACCCGGGTTCTTATCCTTAACATCCTGGAGCCAATCCAACAACGACTTGTTCAAATCATCAATCATTTCAATCAGGGGCTCCAATCTCTCAATGCAAGGTATTGGCTGAACTTCTAAAGACTGAATGATATTCCTCAAGTTAGCCAAAACCTTATCTTGAACCTGGTTAACCTGAACCAAATGAGTTGGTTTAGGGTTGGGCGGGTTTGAGGTCAATGCAGGGGAATTAACGAATTGAGATTCGTTATACCCTTCCTGATAATAGGTCATTTCAGATTGTTCAAAAGGTGGTGATGACCTATAGGCAGTGTAATCAGAAGATGGGTAAGGATCAATCTATCCTTCTTGATTGCAGATCATACTAGGTTGTGCATGATAGGGTGACGATTTATAATCGATGTGGCTCTGAGAAGGATAAAAATCACAATCAAAGTGTTCAGGGTTAGACCCTAAACACAGAGGTCTGGAACTGTGTCCCCAATCCGAGTTATCCCAACTAATTGATGGTTGATTACAGTACGAGTTGGGATAATCATCATGTTGAGGATAATTCACAACATGAGGGAAAGAGCGGGAATGCATGTAATATGTGGAATGATTCATGAGAAATGGAAGGAAGAAAGGCGCCCTGCAATACAAACAATCAAACCTGTCCTTAATTGGGTTAACCTACAGACTACAGACTCCCAAAACCCGTCTTGCGATAAAGAAACGATTTGATCTACTTTTGTCTGTTCAATCCAACCAGTTAGAAGGAGGGACTGGGGAGAAGGTTCTTTCTTCGGCTTGCGCCTCCAGTTCCTAGTGTACTCCCCAGCCACGATCGTTTGATTCTGCTCCCCTAGCTAGACAACAGATTGAATAGTAGAAACAGACTAATCAAAAATAATCTCGTTCTGGGTTCTGAAGAGCGAGTCCAATCCTTAAGGCCAATGTCTACGCTATTTTATTTAGGGCTAGGTTTGAATGTGCTTTGGAATGTGATGGGCCCTTTAAATGGGTTGTGCCCTTAATGATTAATTGATTTGTGTGTGTGTGCACAACCAGTGGTTTTCAAGCATGATTATTTTTGATGTAGTGAATTTTAGAGTTCAAATCTTGCTTAGTAGCTTTTAGGATTCAACTTTAGGTGTTTTCAAACAAGTTTCGTTGGCACACTAGGTTTTGCAAGCACAGGTGAAGATGTTTTCCTTTAAAGCTTAAAAAGAATGTGGAGTGCCTGGTAAATCCCTAAGAGTTGAACCTAAGTGGCATCTACTTAATGAGTTGATTTTAATTGAAGTGGTGCAGCCCAAACAACTAAAATAACTGGCCACAAATGCACCACTAAGTTAGGCACAGAAATGATTACCTAATCTGATTTCTACTCAATTATGTATTTGGATGTGTGTACCGACTCCAAAGATCGGTTTACCGGTCGAGTTTGAAAATTAGATGAGGTTGTGTACCTCTGTGAGATTTTTTTTAAAAAAATTTTTGTTAATGTAGGGGTTGGGGCGGGTGTGGGTGTCAAACAACAAACAATCTAACCTTAAAGTTTATAAGAACACCTAGGTTGATTGATGTTTGTATTATTATGTGGTGAAATGAAATCTAATGGGTGGGAAGTGAGGGATAACTCACAGAACCTTTCACAGCACTCTTCTCCGATCTACCGCTTTTGCTTGTCTCGAAAGAGTACCTGCAATTACAATAAGAAAGGAGAGGAGTGAGGTAAATGATTTGTAAGTTAGAAAACGCGAAGAAAAATCAAAGATCGTCGCATCCTCAGCAACGGTGCCAAAATGTTGAACGTACGAATCGCTACGCTAACGTGTTTGGTTTTGGAAAACCTGTCGTTGTAGTTTGAAAGCGAAGAACTCATGTTCAACAAATAAAATTTATACCGAAATGAGAATTCCGAGTCGAACACAGGGAGGCGGACGTTTGATTTAAAAACTACGTGTTTGTTTTTATTTGTCATGAAGTAATTCAATTTAAAACTATCTAACTATTTACAATAAATAGAAGAGAGAGAGAGAGTGTAAGAGAGAGAGAATATTACAAACATAAATCAAAATGAGATGTAGAATAAACATAGAATTTCATCATTAGTACGATTGTTCATTACACTAGAAAGCGGGAAAATGATTACACTAGAAAGCAATAAATCTACTCTAGAAAGCATTAAAAGAATAGAGGGAGAAATATCCTCCTCGACGGTCGCTTGGAGGACGAGAAGAACTACTCTAAAAAGCAGTAAATCTATACTAGAAAGCAGTAAAAAGAATAGGGAGAGAGATATCCTCCTCGACAGTCGCTTGGAGGACGAGTCGGACGGGACGACGCCTAGATGAAGGAGGACGAAGGAGGACGAAACAGAAGAACGGGAACGGGGCAGCACGTCGTCGTCGTCGCGAGATCCACTTTCGAAGGGGGATGAAAATTTGGACTTTATCTCGCAAGAAGCATCCCGGGTGTGGGACAAGCTTCTCTTGAGCTTTGGAGTGGTAGAGAAGAGAAGGAAGGGATGAGAATTTCGTGGGAGGGGGTCTCCTTTTATAGTTGCAAGGAGTGGGGGCAAATTGGTCATTACATCTTTAAAACATTAAATAAGGGGTCTTTAGTGACGGATAAAACTGTCGCTAAAGGCCCAACGTGGGCGTAGTGGCCGCTGCCCACACGCGCCTGCTCGTCTGCTCACTCTCAACGCATGCTGCATGTTCAGCCGTCCACAGCTGTTCGATTGCGAGATCGGATGACCCAGATCGCGCCTTCGCCTCCTCGCTGCAGCTCGAACCTACGTCTTGTGAACGCGCAGCGCCTCGCGACCGCTGCGCTACGGAGTGCGGATGGTCGCGCAGACGATTTGAGGTGGATGCATTCACAGCCGTTGGATCGAGATGCAACGACGGAGAGGGGCGGATGCGGAGGCTTCAGCAGTTGCATGCGGGCGATTGGGCGGCCGAGATGGTGCCATGTGGCACCATCTTGGCCGTCCATCTTTTGGATGTTGTAGATGGTGCCACGGGTGTTGGATTGACTCGATTTTTGCGTCGTTAGGCTGCGATCATCGATTCGAATCCATCCGTGGGGTTGGATTTGTCATTTGAAGTGTGGATTTACACCATCCTGGCCCTTGATCTTCTAGGGTTCCCCGGTCACTATCTGATGCTACAGATGCCTGATTAGGGCGATCTTGGAGTCATTGAACTCCAATCGTTGCCCTGATCATATCTGTACAGTTGGATCTTTGATCCGAGGCCCTGATAAAAAGTTTGCCCTATCCAAGCACATAAAAGGAGACAATTAACCTCCATTTTATTCAAACTACTCTAAATGCAAGATGATGCATGTTATGCAATATTTATATCATGCAATGCAATCCTATGCTTAAGAACATGCATAAATAGACATCTTAAGTAGTGTAAATGTGTTTACATCTCCCTTATTTATGATGGTTGAGCAACTGACTCAACTTCAAGTAAATCATCAACAGTTGGCTAGGACTGTCACAAACCTAGCCAACCAAGGGAGAAATCCACCATCCCCTCCTAAGCCAGTCGTTTCTCTTAAGGATTTCTATGATCCTTCCAATTAAGAGGACAAACTGGGGGTGGTCATACCTAAGGGGGATTTTAAGATCAAGCTAGCGATTTTGAACCTAATTAAGCATTTTCATGTCCTTTCAAAGGATGACCCGTTTAGCCACCTTAAGGAACTCATAGTCCTCGTATAAACTACCCGTTCTCGCAATGTATCAGAGGAATTATGGCTACTGCTGTTATTCCCTCTTTCTCTCAAGGATAAGGCTGCTTATTAGTTCAGAACCATTAGTAGACCCATTACCATCTGGGCTTAGCTCAAAAATGCTTTCCTTAAGAATTTTTTTCCTATTGGTCCTACAAATTCCTTAAGAAAATCTATTACAACCTTCCAACAAAAACCTGATGAGACTTTACATGATTCTTGGGAAAGATTACAAGAACTTTTAAGAAGTTTCCTGCACCACGAGATTCCATTATGATAGCTTGTGTAGATCTTCTATCATGGATTAGAAGATCAACTAACATGTTTCGTCGATGTCTCGTGTGGTGGCAACTTCCTAAATAAGGATGCAAGAGTGCCTATGAACTCTTTGAAGAAATGGGTGAAAACCTATTTAACCACGCTTCCATGAGCACCTTTGGAAGAACTACCAAATTGCAATTTTGCATTCAAGAAATAGGCACCCAATCCATCCCTGTAACCCAAGATGATCTTCAAATGATCACCCATCGACTCGACTAGATGTAGATTAATCGAAAAAATATTGAGGGAAGACTTAACACATCCAATCAGGCTTTACATCTAACCCTACCTAACATCTGTAAGAGAGAAAACCTGTACAATGTAGGTTCCATCCTTGAGAGTAATTTCTTTCCTAGGGCTTCACATGGTTTAGCTGAGACTTACAATTACCCAAATACTAATCCCAACCTAGCCACAGAAAATATTTTTGTTCTCCAAGAGTACTTTAGAAATCCCTCCAACTCAAATTAGAGGAATTACCCAAATCACTCCTGGACTAATTCGGTTCCTTCCTAGAGACAAAATCAATTTGGGAGCTATGGGTAGAATCAAACCTTTCACCAACCTAGGCCATCCGAAGAAGATATCAATTCCCAGGTTATGAAAACCCTTCAAGGCATGTAGACTTAGATGTTGGTGGTAACCCGTGTTGTTACAAATCTCCAAAATAAGATTGGGGTCACTTCGACTCAAAGGCTTGCAGAAAATCTACCTTTCCAGCCCATGCCCAACCTTAACAACTAAAGGAACCACTACCAAGGCAGGAATCAGAATCAAACCCATCAGCCTCCTATTAACCCAGCACCACAACACCCTTCGATTTTCCATCAACACCAGGCCCCCCAACCCCCTCCTAGGAACAACCACACTGCAAATGTAGTTACTTTGAGGAGTGGGAAAACTACCCAAGATCCAGGGCCTTTCCATCAAAATAATGAAACCCACCCCACTCCCATGTAGGTTGAGTCTTCCCCGACCCTTATGTAGGAAAAATAAAAAAATCACAAAATGCAAACCCTATTCCCTTTCCCCAAGCACTTCACTCCACTACTCCCAAGAGAAAGAAATCTAAGCCCTCTCACCAAGACCTCATGGACTTATTTAGGCAAGTCGAGATAAATATTCCCCTCCTAAATGCCATCAAATATATCTCTGCTTATGCCAAAATTTTGAAAGATATGTGTACTCTGAAAAGGTAGGCCAAGAATCTAGGATGGGTGGTCCTCTCTCAGACAGTAAGCTCAGTGGTGTAGAGCTTGTTTCCTCTTAAGAAAAAGGACCTGGGCACACCCCTCATTTTAGTTGTCATAAATGACACCACTTTTGATCATGCCCTTCTCGACTTAGGTGCCTCTATCAATCTCATCCCCACTATTTTATTTGAAGAATTCAAGTTCGGTGAATTAAAACCCATTAAGGTTACGTTACAATTGGCAGACCGAACTACCATTAAACCTAGGGGGATTGTCGAGGATGTCATCGTCAAGGTTCAGAATTGTCTATTCTATGTTGATTTTTTGGTTCTTGACATAGAGGTACCTGAGACTCTCTAGAATGCCTCGATTATTCTTGGAAGACATTTTCTGGCCACTACAAAAGCAGATATCAATTGTCATTCCAGAAAAATGAATATAGCTTGCGATGGCCAGACCATTACTTTAGATATTTTCAAAGCTTCCAGGAGGTCCCATGATCACGATTTTTTTGAGGACTCTAATGATGAAGTGGAAGCATTTGTGGAGGAGTCTATGTTGTTCCATTCATGTTCTACTTTGACCACCATTGAAAAGGATTTTATTGATTCAGATTCTGAATGTGATAATGTGGTCGAAGATATTTCGGATCAAATAGAGTTCAACCTGGATTATCCTAACTTTCCTAAGTTATCATCAAACCCTCTTCTTGACTTATCACGATACCCATCCACTTTGATTTCACCTCACCCTCCCACCCTAACCTTGCTATTCATTCCCACCCTTACCCCTGCCTATTCTAACTCTAACTTTTCCTTGGACCTACAACCTAATCATGATCTCGACGCATCTGTATTAGGATTGATCTAAGGCTAAGGATGGGGGAGCCAAAAAAAAGAAGTTTCAATAACACGACCCTACAAATATCCCAATAATGTTGGCATATCACCAGCACTGACACTTGATTCTTCATAGTGATGCAAGTTGCGAATTAAATTCACGAGCCAAGGAACTCCTAATCGTGCAAATGATTTTGGGTCATTTCAAATAGGAAAGGGTTAATTAGTAAATTTTGAAGGATACATTGATCCTGATTAATCTAATCCTTGTATCCAAGGATGAATCCTGATGTCTTCTCATCAAAATATCCTGTATTTTCCTTATTTTCAATCAAACAGTCTCGTGGTATTGTTTTCCTCAAAAATAAAAAAATTTGCTTTTCCCAAAACCATTTTTATGAATCTCAGTTTTGCTAAGTGACTAGCAAAAGATAAGCATGGCAGTGTGGTAAACGCCAGTTTATCATCATTCTTATGCCCAAAAACACACCTAGCTCTTTTGATTGTAACTCCGCAATAGGGATTTTGGGCTGCATTTAGGTATTTTCTTAAGACAGGCATGCATTACATTGTTTTGTTATTTTTGACATCTTTATTTGAGTGTCAGGGATAAATAAAGAATCAGATCCCACAAACCTTGGCACCAAGAAAGGCAAAAGATGAATGAGAAGCCCATTTCAGCTTGATATTAGCTGAATCCATCTCACCTCAGCTGGACTCTAGCTTATTCCAGCTCATTCCAGCTCAACTTAGTTGGGAATAGCCTATCTCAGCTCCATTCAACTCACCTTAGTTGGATGGTAGCTCGGGCTAGCTCATCTCAGCTCCATGCAGCTCACCTCAACTGAATGGTAGCCCAGGGTAGCACAACTTAGCTAACCCTAGCTTCATATCAGCTCCTCCTAGCTCCATCCAACTCTTGGAAGCTCTACCTAACTAGGATTATCTACTGCCATCAACTAGCTAAGCCTAGTCAGCTAAAGAAGTTCTCAACCAGCTTAGCCCAGCTTAACTCTAGCTCCTAAAGACTCAACTCAGCTCAACTTGGTTGAGCTGAGCTACTTGACCTAAGCTAGATACCTTAGTTAGCTAAGTAGTCTTCGGGAAGACTAGCTCCAACTCAACTCAGCTCAGATTTGAAGAAACAAGCTTAACCTAGCTTGGTTTGGCAACTAGCAAAGAACTAGCTAGCTAAGCTAGCTATTGAGCTCAACTTTAGCAGCAGTCAGCTCCGGTAAGTTCCAATGCAGCTCCCTTTTCAGCTCCTCCAACCAAAACCCTAGCTTCTCTATTCTTTACTCCATTACTCTACTAACTAAGCTAGCTTAGCTCCTACTCCCCTACCATAGCCAACCCTAACCCTAATACCACCTACATAAGCCTTCACTTTAGCAATCCATTCAAGTCCACCTAAGCTACCTCAAACTAACTCTTTTTGCACCACCTTTGAGTCATCTTTTCACCCCATCACCACCACCAAAGGCCACCTTCAATGTGGTGCCAACCCTACCATAACCACCCCTTGTTTTGGCACCAAAATAAGGGTGCATCTCCACCCTACACATACCCCTTTTACCCTATCACCACCCTTCATTTTCCCTCCAAAAAGCCTACCTTCTAGAACCCATCTTTGACGTCAAGAATGGTGGCACCCTTCCATCATGGACGGCCAGCAAGGATGGTCTTCAACCCTTAACCGCCACCCCCTATGACCCCTTCATTCGGCGCCACCAATCCTAGTCATCCATTACTTAACCAGCTACCCAAAAGCCATCCTAGCCCTACAATTATCCACGCCACCTAAAAATTTTTCCCTTCCTATATATACCTCCCATTCTACCACCAAAAAATCCACGCTTGGCTACATTATTAACTAGTTATATCTACCAACATCAATGTCAAAAGGAGGAGCCAAGGAGGAGATTAAGGGAGTAAACCTTGCTCCCTTAGTGCTTACTTCGCCTTCAACCTACCTTGGACAAGCCAAGGTGTTTTTAACCTTAAGGGGATGGCTGGGCAGAGGAGGAGTTGGGGTGGATGACCACCTTAAGGAGAGAAGGATTTCACCATCATCTCAAGGAGGAGGATCTCAGAGGAAGCCCTTTTTAAGTCCAGGAGCTTCTAGACTTGGAGCAAGGTGCCTTCATCTTCAGATTTAGCGGGAGAATTCTATTTTCTTGTATTTATTTTTCTTTCTATATCTTTTTAGTCTTGTAGAAGCATTCCTCTACAAGTACTTGTAAGGCATAGTTTTCTTCCGATTAATTCAATTTGCATTTGCCTTTATTTTTATGTGCTGGTCTAGTTATTGCTTCCTTTTTTTTGGCTTTCATAGTGCACCTACTTTCCATCTTCCTAATTATCCTAGGTGCACTTTCCTAGGGTGAGCTTAGAAAGGAGGGATAGTTTTTGTCACTTAAGCATAATTTGCTTTTGAGTATTCACATTCTCATTACTCGATTATTTCAAAACCCTAAAAATAATAAAATTGAAAATACAAAAAATACAAGTGTTGATTTGAGAGAGCTAGAGAGGAAATTAAGTTATCAATCAACAATTTTGCCTCCTTAGATGACCCAAGATACTCACCCTATCTAGGTTTAAAAATTGTAAAAGTTGATTGTGATTATACACGTTACGACACAAAAACCCGCTTTTACAAAATGCATATTTTTGCTATCAGTCTCCACCTCTCAAAGCCGACCCTCTACCTTCCTCTCCCAAAACCATGACCACCCCCCTCTAGGGTTGCTCCTCCTCCTCCAAGCACCATGGGTGGCTAAGCAAGGAGAAGCTTCTCCAAGCTTCATGTGGGTGGTAAGAAGAAAGAGAATAAAGGGTGTAACACCCTCCTCTACTCTCTTCATGGAGCATGCTCTCTCTTCTTCATAGAGAGGATGCACCCTCTCTTCCTTCTCTTGGGCAACCTTTCTTCCTTATTGGAAGAAGGTCCACACCCCCCCTTATTTCATCTATTGGATGACCACAAGGTGCTCTATGCCTTGGGTGGCATTCTCTCTAGTTGGATGGCATGTAGGCTATCATGGTGTTAGGGTCTAGCTACCACCATAACATTCGAAGTCGATGGCATTTGTGGCATTCCAACGTGATGCCTGTTCTTGTTTTGATGTATTTTACATTTCATGAATGTTTAGTATTAGTTGATGTATTTTATTTCATTCATGAATGTAATCTTTTTATTGATTTGAATGTCATTTCTGTGCCTAGAATAATTTTGCAATATGTAGTTTGATCTCGTAGTTGCCTCCACACTACAAGAAATCAACCTTTTCATGGAGGTTCCAAACCGTCGGCAAATGGTATAAAACCATCGTTAAGAATTGATGGTGAATTCCCCCGTCGGCAAAGATATTTGCCATCTGTTTCGACATGAATCACCGGTGTATATTGGAAACTACGGCGAAGACAAACCACTACCACATGTTTACCTTTGCCAATGGTTTTGTTACCTGCCGGTTAATGTAACCTTTTACTAAGGGTTGACAATTGTTGGTAAATGTAACCTTTTAACATGGGTTATATAATCGCCGATATAACAAATGGGGTGTTTTAAATCCATTGGTAAAACGTTTAGCGACTGTTGAACGGGTTACGAACCTACGCTAACGTGTTTGGTTTTGGAAAACCCGTCGTTGTAGTTCGAAAGCGAAGGATTCGTGTTCAACAAATAAAATTTATACCGAAATAAGAATTCCGGGTCGAACACAGGGAGGCGAACGTTTGATTTAAAAACTTCGCGTTTCTTTTTATTTTGTTACAAAGAAATTCAATTTAAACTATCTAAGTATCTACAACAAATAAAAGAGAGAGAGGGAGTAAGAGAGAGAGAAGGAATACTATACATGGAAATCAAAATGAGATGTAGAATAGACAAGGAATTTATCATAAAAAAGTTCTTTCGTTACAACTAGAAAACATAAAACAATTACTCTAGAAAGCATTAAAAGAATGGAGGGAGAAATGTCCTCCTCGACGATCGCTCGGAAGACGAATAGACTACTCTAGAAAGCAGTAAATCTATACTAGAAAGCAGTAAAAAGAATAGGGAGAGAGAATCCTCCTCGATGATCGCTTGGAGGATGAGCCGGACGGGACGACGCCTGGACGAAGGAGAACGAAGCGGGACGAAGGAGGACGAAGCAGAAGAACGGGAACGAAGCAGCACGCTGTCGTCGTCGCGGGATCCACTTCCGAAGGGGGACGAAAATTTGGACTTTATCTCGCGAGAAGCATCCCGGGTGTGGGACAAGCTTCTCTTGAGCTTTGGAGAGGTAGAGAGGAGAAGGAAGGGATGCAAATTTCGTATGGAGGGGGTCTCCTTTTATAGTTGCAAGGAGTGGGGGCAAAATGGACATTACATCTTCAAAATAATAAATAAGGGGTCTTTAGTGACGGATAAAATCGTCGCTAAAGCTCCCACGTCGCTGTCGCCGCCGCGCCCACGCGCGCCCGCTCGGCTGGCCGTGCGCGTAACGCCTACGCACGTCGCTTGATTTTCAGCCGTCCGATCGCGAGATCGGACGGCTTAGATCGCGTCCGCGCCCGCTGCGTAGCGCGCCCGCCCGCGTGCGATCGCGCGTTACGCCCGGCGTCCAATCGCGCGTCGTCCCGATTGAGCGCGCGCAGCCGTTGGATCTTCATCTGACGCTCGTGCGCGCCCGCTCGCCCGCGCCTTCCACCCCCTCACCACGGCTCGAACCCGCGACCTCCGCTTCGCCCGCGGCTGCGTCGCCGCTGCGCTACGCGGGCGAAATGGTCGCGGGGACGTTTTTAAGCGCGAGCGACCGCAGCCGTTGGATCGAGATCCAACGGCGGAGAGGAGACGGTGCGCGGTCTTCACCAGACGCATGCGGCCTATTGGGCGGCTGAGATGGCGCCACGTGGCGCCATCTTGGCCGTCCATCTTCTGGAAGTTGTAGATGGTGCCACGGATGTCGGATTGACTCGATTTTTGTGTCGTTGGGCTGCGATCGTCGATCCGAATTCATCCGTGTGGTTGGATTTGCCATCTGAAGTGCGGATTTACACCATCCTGGCCCTTGATCTTCTAGGGTTCCCCGGTCTCTATCTGATGCTACCGATGCCTGATTAGGGCGATCTTGGAGTCGTTGAACTCCAATTGTCACCCTAATCATATCCATACGGTTGGATCTTTGATCCGAGGCCCCGATAAAATATTTGCCCTGTCCAAGCACATAAAAGGAGACAATTAACCTCCATTTTATTCAAACTACTCTAAATGCAAGATGATGCATGTAATGCAATATTTATATCATGAAATGCAATCCTATGCTTAAGAACATGCATAAATAGACATTTTAAGTAGTGTAAATGTGTTTACATCAGCGACAATGATAAAAAGAGCCGAAAAAGATGTTGAACGTCAAATTTCTTTTGCACGACCATTACATAACCGCTAGCATAGATCTTATAACATCACCTATATACAATCATATAATATAACATTCACTTAATAACCTGTATACCAATCATGTACATGCAAATCTATAGCATTCACATTATAACATGAAACTCACATAGCAATAACCTATATACCAAGCATGTATTCCATCACATAGCATTCACATAATAACATACAAACAATATAATCCAACAAAATAAAATTTAGAACACATAAAAGTCAAACATATAAAAGTATAGCATATATAAAAGTTTTAGAACAGAAGTTTCTCAACATAGTTTCCAAATAGTCTAACATAGTTTCCAACATAATTTCCAACATAGATAAATCAATCTAAGGATCTACCGAACCATGTCAAGGGGACACATCATAATCGTCATGACGACGAAAAAATTGTGATGGTGTATTCTCAACAAATGTAGTAACAAGATCGAATAGGTAGTCAATCTTCTAATTTTGTTTTTCGATTAATTCTTTATGCTCCTTCCTATCTTCACGAAGTTCCTCCACCTAAGTTGCAAGATTTTCCACCTGAGTCGTGAGATTGTTAAGCTGCTCTTGTGACGCTCCTCCATCTTTTCTACCATACCAGCTACTAATGGTGCTACCTGCTCCACCACATAGGACACGACCTAGATGCTCTTTTGGATGTATTATCCTAAATGCATCCTCTACAGTCATCGGTGTTGATGAGCATTCACCACCACTCTCTACTGGAGTCATGAGTTGTGTCATTCAGTCCTAATTAAAAAAATGTTAGTCTGTATATTATTTGATATAACTTTGGAGCAAAATTATAATATCATAAATAAGACATTATAACTCCTACATGTGGATTGCAAAATATATTATTATTCCAAGAAAATCTTGCAATTCTACAATGTGCCAAATTAACTGATAGAAACATGCCCATTTTTCTATAAGAAAACCAATCATTTCCACTAGGGAAAGAAAAATTATCCACTTATTCACGTCACATCATGTGCATTTTCATTCTCACATATACATGCACATGTACAAACACTAAACCAATTTAGAACTAAAACAGAGTATCTATCCATGATAAACAACCAAATTGAAGAAGCACACACACACACACACACAAACATAGCCAAATCATGCACCAAATCTCAAATCATGTTCACTAATTAGTAATTGGACAGAACAATAACAACAACAAAAAGCTAACAAAGTTATTTAAGTTCGAATTTTAGGAGCACATACAGAGAGCTCCAAAATGTCAAAGAAGAGCTTTTCTTCCTTCGTTTTTGGAACCAAGAGTAGAATCAAATAAAAAAAAATATCAATGCTTTATGAATCTTTGATTATGGTAGTTGTTTGTTTATCTTATTTAGGGAGCTCATAATTTTACTCCTTTTACTTGGAAACATTTTGCTATGAAGAAGTCATTGGAACACTTAGTGGTTGCTATTTTGGGTATCCAACTAAATTATTATACTCTTTGATTTGGAGATGTCATGCAATAGCACCTATAGCAAAGCATCATTTTGAAATGTCTCATTGGAGCTGCTATTTTTCTCTCTCTCTCTTCCCCCAACAACGAACTATCATGTTCTTATTTTTATCATGATGTAAATAATAGACATTTTACCTCTTGCCATTTTTAGTTGAACAATAGGTTTGATCTTGCTGCCAACCTTTGTGGGTTGAGATTCTTGCACTGTTGCCATTTACTGCTATGGAGCTTCAAGGAATCTATCATGCTCAATCCAACTTAATGTGGTGAAAGGATTGTTTTTGTTGTATGGAGGTTATCATGCCTGCAGGTAGTCTCCACGGAGAGACTTTTGCATTTCCATGAAGCAGAATGGCCATGAAGTGCGGACATTGTCATGCCTATAAATTAAATCTTGACCTTGGAATTCCATTATACATCAGTAACTGTTACTATGTATTGAGATACTACAATGCTCAACAAAAATTATTGAAAGTCATATTGAATGAGTAAAAGTTGTAAAACATGTGCTCTATTTTGATAAATGTGACTTTCCGTTAACATGTTCATGATGGTGGCAACTCTTTTTTTTTCTTTCATGCCTCTGAGATAAAAGCTCCCATCCTCAATTGATTTCACAAAACCCAATGGCTTCTGTCTTGGCAGTGACTAATAAGGTTAGGGACTTCCCTGATTGGTCATTGGTGTGGTAAGGGGTAGATTAGTTACTTCTCATTTGTCTGTTGGTAGATTTTGCTTTGGATCATGTGTCAGTATGCTCCTGGCAGAAATTGTTTGCTATGCATCTGACTAAAGAGACATTTGCATGCATGTCGATAATACCTCAAAGTTTGAATTCTGGTTCAACAAGAATACCTTTACTGTGTGCTTAACAGGTGTTGTAACGTAGCAGCTCTCTTTTGATCATGATCCAAAGGGCTGAAAGCTTTCCTCCTTTTCCCAATAAGGGAAGAGGGAGTTTGGCCCAAGCGTCCTGTTGCGTTACAACACCTGCTATATATAATAGTAGGGAATAGGTGATTAGCCCATATTTGTGGGTTATTCAAGTATTTAAGTGTCTAGACAGTAAGATAATTTTAACATTTAGATAGCATACATTAGGATGTAAATAAATTAATTCATATTTTTAGCTTAAGTGAATAATTCATGCATTTAGAATTAACCTAGGGTTGCATACATTTAATTAGTTAATTAATTAGGTGCATTACATACACTATTTTAATTAACATAGAAGTTAAGAAGTTATGTATAAATAATCCTGATTATTTTATTTTTTTTTCTTGTCCTTTGCAGGTAACTCCCCTGTCTTCGCCTCCTCCTCCTGTGCATTAGCATTGATTCTACGTTGGCTTTTGAATTTCAAATCTTTGTAGCTGTGGCTACAAAAGAGGAGGAAGGGCTGCTGCTCAAAGTAGGCCACCACCCCTTTGTTCCTTATTGTGTTGAGAACTTTGCTTCTCATCCATTCCATACCACTGACCTCCCACCGCGGCAGTGCGACTCCACCACCGTGGGCATGTGGGGTGACAGCCCACACCGCCAAGAGTCCCTGCAACTTTTCCACACACTCATGCCTCAGCGCCAGCGCACTTCATCTTCTGCAGCAGACCACCCGCACGCGCTGCACCTCTACTGCAGTAGGCGTGCACGTGCCTACCTCAACCGCTGCTCGTACCTCTGCCAGCATCCCACCTCGCGCCTGCATGCCCGCTCTTTCACCTCCAGTGCACCTATGCCCCAACACCCACACTTCCTCGCTCCATTAGACCCAACACACCCATTCCCCAGTACCCTCGCCTCGCACCATCAAACCTCGCGTGCGCCTTCACCTCCAGCGTCCCCGCCTAGCGCGCCCACCCCACCACGCGCCTTCACCTCCAACCAGTACGCCCGCGTGCTCTCGCCTAGCACACATCCTCCAGCAGTCCCCCGCTTTAGCGCCTCAAGCGCCTCCTTGCAGCACCTGTAGTCGGTGCCATTAGACCCCGTGTGTGCCCATGCGGCCTGCAGAGCGCCCGCCCTCCACGCGGCCATGCCTCCTTGCACCTGCAGCAAGTGACTCCAGCAACAGCAACCTCCACTGCCATCGCTTCTGTCCTCCGTCCGGTCGACTCTAGCCGCCTCGCAACCTGCCGCCGCCACCGTTGCGAAGCCCTCGCTCTAGCCAACCTACGCCCAGAAGAGTTCCTCGAACGAACCTCTCTCACATGTGCGAGGAGAGAGGTAGAATCCTCTGTTTATGGTGGAATTAATATTTACATTTCATGCCATTGGCACAAAAATGAATTTTGATTTATCATTATTTTATTGTGGTGAATTTATGCCTTCATGCTCATGCTTCTAGAGAATTGTTAGACCTTATTATTCATCTTTATGTGCATTGAATTTAATTTTGAATTACATTTTAGTATGCATGCAAGTGAATAGTACACGGCATACCCTTGTACATGGATAATTTTCTGATGTAAAAATTACATTAACACCCGTTGACTTCTCCATAAATTTAAGGTTTACTTTCAGAGCTACACAGGCATTGTTTGATCTGACGAATAGTTCAGCGAACTTGATTTCGACCTAATTGCAAGTTTAAATAAGTCATTGCCTCCTTGTGGACATGACCCGCTCTCTTGTGAGTGGTTTAATTTTAATTTTAATTATTTTGTTAAGTGGTTTTCCACCACTTTGATCCTACAATGACAAATCATCTTAATAACATTATTCGAAAGCGAAAATCGACTTATCAATAGGTAGAGAAGAGTAGAGGATAATAGACACGTATAAAGTTTTGAATCATACAAAATTTTAAAATTGGAACGGGTAAAAAAAGGTTTCAGATCCAGTGGTAAGCCTTCAGATGAGTCATCATCATGTGATAGAAGGCAAAGAGAAGCATGCATGCACTGAGACTTCCTTATTAAATGGACTGTAAACATTCCAACAATGAACAGGACACTGCAGAACACCACTATGAAGATCAAGGGTAGTTTCGCTCTGTCAATTATAGCTCTACTACAATTATCTTTGTCATCTATGATAACAGATAATTTTGGATTTCCACTGAATGAATTGGGCATTGTAGCCAAAGATTTCAGCTAGTTAGGAGGGAGCTCCCCAGATAATCAATTGTTTGATATGTTTATAGAAGAATGAGTGATCATTCCATCTAAGTCTAGTGGATCTCACCACTTAGGGAATTTTGAGATAAGTCTAACATCTGGAGCTTGCTCAGACTATCAAGGCTACTTGGAATGTTCCCATATAATCTGTTAACACTTACGTTCAGCATACTAGAAAGTTGACGAACATTACCAAGGCTTGGAGGTATATGACCCTCCAACATATTGTCTCCAAGTTGCAGTTCATCAAGATCATGAGTAAATGTGAACACATCATGAAAAGAACCCCTTAGCCGATTGCCCTGGAAAAGAAGCCTACACATGTTAACTAACTTTAGAACCTCCATAGGAACATCACCCGAAATAAGATTGTTGCTACGGTCCAATTTTATGAGCCTTGTGCAATTACCCAACTCAGAAGGTATGGGCCCACTAAATTTGTTAGAGGAAGCCTTCAAAACTTGAAGTTTCTGAAGACTACCCAACTCAGTATGCATTGGCCCCTCAAACTCGTTGCCCAAGATATCCAGCATGGTGAGATTGCTCCAGTGGCCAAGATCTTTATGGATGACTCCATTGAATGAATTACCTTTCATGTCCAAATAAGAAATCCCCATATTTTGATCCAACTTTTTAGGAAGGGTCCCTTGCATCAGATTGTTACATGCAGCATCCAATCTCAACAGGAAAGGTTCCATTCAACCGGTTACTTCCAAGAGCCAGAACTGTCAAGTGATTCCCATGGTAGAGATCAGAAGGTATTGGTCCGTAAAGATCATTCTTGGTGAGATCAAGCTTAACGATCCAGATTGAGCTTGACTTACCTAATGCAGGAGGAATAATTCTAATCAGATTGTTGTGCGCCAGTGAGAGATAACTGAGGCTCCTCAAGGTTGCCATCTCTGAGGGAATCTCACCACTCAAATTATTGTTATATAGCTGCAGATCAGCCAGCTTACTCATGTTTTTGATATAAGGAGAAATGATACCCTTAAGCTGATTATAAAAATTGTACATATGCTCGAGATTAGCCAGCTGGTAGATCTCCCTAGGGATTGGCCCTTTGAGACGGTTGCTCTGAAGCATAGGATCAATTAATGTGCTACAATTCTCAATCCCTAGTGGGATCTTCCCAACGAGATTGTTTTCAAATAGCAACAGGCCGTTTAAGTTCTCCAAAACCCCAATGGAGCTTGGGATTGGACTGCCAAGGTTATTCCCCCCAAGGGCGATAATTGTCAATGAGGTGAACCACCCAATCCTCTTCGGTATGGTCCCATTCAGATGGTTATTGGAGATCACAAGCTCACTCAGATTCTTGAGTTCCTCGATACTCCCAGGTATCTCTCCATTCAACTCATTATCATTGAGATATAGAATCTCAAGCTGAGAAAGACTAGGGAAAATTACATGGGGGATAAGATCGTGAAGCTGATTCTTGGATGTGAAGAACAACGTCAGATGGCGGTAATTTGCAAGGCCAGGGGTAGCGGACCGGACAACATGTTCCCCTTACTTTCATATTGGCTGCAGACAATTTGAAATGGCTGATAGGTTATTGTTGCTTGAGATGTAATGAAGTTCACGCTTGTAAGTTGTAAGAAATCCTTCCGAATAGGGGCCCGAGAGCTCCATGTCACAGTTTTGTCAATGGGAAGGATGCATCTAGTCCGTCCATGTTTGAAGCGGAAGATGTATGCAAAAAGGGATTGGATTTTGAAAAACCTATCCTTGTAGTATGATTTGCGAAGAAATACGTCAACTGATAAACTTATACCGAAATTCGTAAAGAGATTCCGGATCGAACATAGGGAGGCCACGTCGATCTAAAATTCGCAATTATATATTTTTGGTATTTCTATTTTAAAAGTGAGATAATCACAATGAAATTGATATTAACACTAAGAGAGAGAGAGAGAGAGAGAGAGATAATAATCACTTTGTAACTGAATACTATTTTTACAACTAGAATCCAGAAAATGATTACAACAAGAAAGCGAGAAATTCAATTCTAGAAAATGATAAAGAAGGAAGAGAGATGTTATCATCCTCGACATTGCATGGAGGACGAGCTGGACGGGACGACGTCTGGAAGATGGAGGACGAAGAAAGAAGATGAAGAATAGAGCAAGAAGAATCGGGGGCGAGGCAAGGCGTCGTCGTCGTCGCGGTATCCACTTCCGAAATGGGGGAGAGAAAACTTTGATTTTGACTCTAGAGGAGCATCCCGGGTTTGGGACTAGCTTCTTCAGAGCTTTGGAGAGAGAGAGAGGTGAAGGAAGGGATGAAGAAAGTGTGGGGGTCATAGGGCTATATATAGGTGTTGAGGTTGGGGGCAATTAGGTCTTTTTATATATAAAACATTAATTCAGGGCCTTTAGTGACAGATTTATCCATCACTAAAGGCCTGAACGTGGGCGACGTGTGGACCTCCCTCACGCGCCTCTTCTTCTTCTCTGCGTAAATGGCTCACGCACGTTCTCACGATTTTAGCTGTCCGATTGTGAAATCGGATGACTTATAAGTAGCTGCGCCTCATTGTGCGCTCGCGTCAAATCACGCGTCGAATAGCATGTGTGCGACTTGCGTGCTCTGGGTGCGCCACATGGCCTCTCTTGCTGCTGCTCATCTTTGATCCAATGGCTTGATTTTGCCGCGCATGCGTCTGTGGTCGATTTTGCGGTGTGCGGGGCTTGAACTTGCGACCTCTGCTTCGGCCACGAGTGTGCGACCAATGCGCTATCGTAGTGGATTGTCGAGAAGATGACTTCGACTCGATTGCTCACAATCGTTGGATCTTGATCCAACGGCTGAGAAGTGATGGTACGGTTGAGGAGAGAGATGGCGCAGCGAGTCCTCATGTATTAGCTGGGCCGGTTTGGGTGGTCGAGATGGCGCCATGTGGCACCATCTTGGCATCCATCTTCTGTGAATATTAGAAGGTGCCACAGATGTCGGATTGGGCTGATTTTTGCGTCGTTAGGTTGCGATCATCGATCCGAACCCATCTGTGTAGTCGGATTTTCATATGAAGTGCAGATTGACACCATCTTGGCCCTTGATCTCTGACCTTCCTCAGATTATATCTGATCCTACAGAAGTCCGATCGGGGCGATCTTAGAGTTGTTGAACTCCAATCATCGCCTTGATCAAATCCATACAGTTGGATCTTCGATCCGAGGCCCTGATTAAAAGTCGTCTTGTCCCTGGTCACCAAAAAGTACTATACAATTTTTACAATTTGACCTAAATGCATGATGATGCATGTTATCCAATATTTACAATGCATGATGCTAATATGATACTGAGAACATGCATTAATAGACATTTTTGGCTATTTAGATGTATGCACATCACACCCCCATTCCTATCTTTTGCTAGTCCCTAGCAAAAACTATATGCTATTTATAAAAGGATTAGGTCGGATTTCTTGGGCAAAATTTATTCTTCAACACAAGGAGATTTTTTTTAAGAACCTGAACTACAAAGACACAATAGCACCTAGGTGTCTGCTGAAATGCAAACTGCCTCAAGCCCTCGCCTTATTCAAAGAAGGATCTTTTTCTTCTTTTCTTTTCTTCTTTTCTTTTTTTTTTTTTGAATTTTTGAGTTTAGGGTTTTGGAGTAGCTTTCTACAGCCACTCAACCCACCCAAGACTCGAAAAGAACCTTAAGTTCTAAGCATCTTTGTGTGAAATGTGATAGACTCACTGATCGGCGATTAGAACAGACTTTGGATTTCTATGCCCCTAGGTGACCTTGAAAAGAAATTCTGCCTAAAGGTCTATCTATTCGACCAGTAGCTTTCTCCCTACTTTTATTTTTATGGGGTCAACACAAGGGCGAACCCAGTGTATATCTCCCTGACTTATTCTACTTCTTCGCTTCTTCCTAAGTGTTTTGGAATTTTACGTGCATTTCTTGAGCTGGGTTCTGGACAACCTACCAATGGGCTGTTACCCACGATAACTTGCCAGCCATACTCGTGCGGTGAAGTGTGGCTTATTTCTTTTTCTTTTCTTTTCTCCTTTTCTATTTTTTTCTTTTCTTTTTGGATTTTTTTTTTAAGTAGGTGGCTTCTTTGATCTAAGATTTACCTAAAGGTAGCAGGAAAAGAATGGTCGTGTGATTGGGCTCTGGACAACCTACCTATGGGCTGTTACCCACAGTAACTTGCCAGCCATACCAACCTAGAAGGTTCATTAGCTACCCAATTTCCATAAAAACTATCGGAAAGCGAGTCGGTGCAAATAGTGTGTAGATGCTTAGACTTAAATTCCCCTCAAATCAGAGGGCGGGTTGATAAGTCATGTACTTATCACCCCAACTTATTTAACTAAATTGAAGTAAATTCAGAATGATGAGGACTCGATAAACAAATCCATAATTTAGTGGACACGCAGGCTGATTAAGCCTGAAGACCTGAAGGGTCTAAGTGTTCAGACCCTACTGTATTATTCCATAAGGTTGGAAAATCCTAATGCCCAATTATTCTTTCCTAATACAATTTTTTTTCATTTTTTTCTTTTTCTAAATAAAGAAAAAAAAGTAGAATTTACAAGAATTCCATAGAGTTGACAAAATGATTCAGAAATGAATCCACCCCCCCATGCCTAGCTATTGCAATGTCCTCATTGAAAATAAGAGGCATGAAAGGAAAGGTGGAATGTAGATGATATCACCTGAATATGATGCTCGGGTCAACTTTGAGTCAGACTGTACAAGTGCTGAGTTTAATGCCATCAGCTAGGTGAAGTCCAGCCAAAGAAATTACGATATGCTTAGTGCAATCGTGCCTGAGACGGGTTCTGGAACAATACTATCAACAAAAGGCTTTAGACGTTGACCATTGACTTTAAAAGAATTACCCATCTTTAGGTTAGAGATCTGAACAACCCCGTTTGGAAATATCTAATCGATGATGAACGGGCCGTTTCATTTTGACCTAAGTTTGCCGGGAAAGAGCTTAAGTCGAGAATCAAAGAGCTAGACCTTCTGGTTTAGCTCAAAGCTCTTTTGGAATATCAATTGGTCATGAAGAGCTTTGGTCCGAGCCTTATAGATCTTGGCATTCTCGTATGCATCATTTCTAAGCTCCTCCAACTCAGATAGTTGGAGTTTCCTGGTCTTTCCGGCTAAACTCAAATCCAAATTACATTGCTTGATTGCCCAAAATTCCTTATGTTCAATCTCTACAGGTAAATGGCATGCCTTTCCATACACCAGAAGAAATGGTGACATGCCAATAGGCATTTTGTACATCGTACGGTAGGCCCAAAGAGCGTCCTCAAGCTTGTGAGTCCAATCTTTACAATCAGGTCTAACTGTTTTCTACATAATATTCTTGATCTCCCGATTAGAGATCTCGGTCTGTCCATTCGTCTGGGGGTGGTAAGGTGTGTAGATTCTGTGATTTACCCTGTATTTTGCCAGTAAACTATAGAACTAGGCATTAGTGAAATGAGTACCACCATCGCTGATGATGGCCCTCAGAATCTTGAACCGACTGAAGATGTTCTTCTTGACGAAATCGATGACCACCTTATGGTCATTGGTTTAGGTGGGAATAGCCTCAATCCACTTGGACACGTAATCAATAGCGAAAAGAATGTACTGGTGTCCAAATGAAGGGAGGAAGGGTCCCATGAAATTGATGCCCCAAATGTCGAAGATTTCGACTAGAAGAATCAGGTTTAGAGGCTTCATATCTCTCTTAGTTATGCTCCCAAGTGCCTAGCATTGGAAACATGACCTCGAGAATTCTTGGGCATCCTTGAATAAAGACAGCTAATAGAATCCAGATTGCAAAATTTTTGCAGCTGTCTTTTTCCCGGAGAAATGTCCACCACACGTAGATGCATGGCAGAACTTGAGTATACCTTGGAATTCATTCTCCAGAACACATCAATGAATAATCTGATTAGAGCCGATGAGGTACCATTCAGGGTCCTCCCAGAAGTAATATTTGGCCTCAGATTTGAGTCTATCTTGTTGTTGCTTGGTCCAATCTTGGGGGATTTGACCAATGGCCAAATAATTTACAATGTCTGCAAACTATGGGTTTTGGACACCTAATATTGTAAGAATAGTTTCGTCAGGAAAAGTATTAGCAATTGGAATATCCGGATGAGAAGAATCACTTAGAAGTCTCGAAAGATGATCGACCACCACATTCTGTGCCCCAGATTTATCTTTGATTTCAAGATCGAATTCTTGAAGCAAAAGAATCCATCGGATAAGTCAGGGTTTGGCATCCTTTTTGGCAAAGAGATGTCTCAAGGCTGAGTGGTCAGTGTAAATTATGACAGAGACCCTAAGAAATAAGCCCTAAATTTCTCCAAAGCAAATACTACAGCTAGCAATTCATTCTCAGTAACAGTGTAATTCCTCTATGCCTCGTCCAGAGTTTTGCTAGTGTAGTAAATGACAGAGGGCTTCCTGTCAATCTTTTGACCCAAAACAGCCCCGACCTCGTAATCAGAAGAGTCGGTCATGATCTCAAATGGGGTTGTCCAAACCGGTGGTTGCAACACCAGAGCACAAGTGACTATCGTTTTAAGAAAATCAAATGCCTTGCGGCATGATTTGTTGAAATCAAACGGCGTATCTTTGGTGAGAAGGTTGCTTAGAGGGCATGCAATCTTAGAGAAGTCCTTGATGAACCTCCTATAGAATCCCACATGACCAAGAAATGATCAAATTTGTTTGACAGATGTGGGAGGAGGAAGTTTGGAGATAGCATCAACCTTAGCTTTGTCAACTTCAATTCCCCATTTAGAGACAACATGACCCAAGACGATGCCTTCTTGTGTCATGAAATGACTTTTTTCCCAGCTAAGGACCAATCTTGTTTTGATGCATCTTTTAAGGATCATTTCAAGATTAGTCAGGCAAGAATCAAACGATTCTCCAAAAATAGAGAAATCGTCCATGAAGACTTCCATAAACTCTCCCACCATTTCAGAGAATATGGCTAGCATACACCTTTGAAAAGTCGCAAGTGCATTGCATAAGCCGAATAGCATTCTACGGAAAGCAAAGGTTCCATAGGGACAGGTGAAAGTCATTTTTTCCTGATCCTTGGGATGGATAGGGACTTGATTATATCCCGAGTAACAGTCTAGGAAACAGAAGTACTTTTGCTCGGCTAGTCTTTCAAGGATTTGATAGATAAAGGGCAAAGGGAAATGATCCTTTTTCGTGGCTATGTTCAGCTTCCTATAATCGATACAGACCCTCCAAGAGGAAGCAGAACGAGTTGTGACATATTCTCCTTTCTCATTAGTCACAATGGTAATCTCGACTTTCTTGGGAATAATCTGTACATGACTTACCCAAGGACTATCTGAGATCGGATTGATGATTCCTGCATCGAGCCACTTAATTACTTCCTTCTTGACCACTTCTCACATATTAGGGTTTAATCTCCTTTGCATATGGCGAGAAGGGTGGGATCCATCTTCCATGAATATTCTGTGATTGCAGTAAGATGGCTTGATCCCCCTAAGGTCATGGATGGTCCAACCAATTGCCTCCTTGTGTTCTTTTAGGACCTTGATCAGTTTAATCTCCTACTCCTTGTTAATCTAGCATTGATAATCACAGGGAGTGTCTTTTGAGGTCCCAAAAATTGATATTTCAAACTCTCAGGCAATGGTTTCAGTTCGAGCTAGGGCGGGTTTAGGATGGAAGGTAAGGATGATGCCGATGAAGATTCATCAAGAGGAAGAAGTTGAAAGTGAAAAAAATCAATAACTTCTTTAGAATGTGGCGGGTTTACCACAGAGGGTTGCGGGTCAGATTCATCAAGACAGGAGGAACTTTCAATTGTAGAAATCACCATACATGTTTCAATATTCAAGTTATCTTCCTCAAGTTCCTCTATAAATCCACAATCCTCAAATTTGTTAATTGCCTTAAAAAAATCCAATTTCAATTTCTGATCCCCAAAGGCAATTTTCATGCTATCGCTCTCACAATTGATACTGGCCTTAGGGGTAGCTAGGAACAGATGCCCCAGAATGATGGGTGTGTTCCTTAAATTCTCAGGTACATCCATGTCAAGGATAAGGAAATCTATAGGAAAATAGAACTCCTTAACCTTGACAATAACATCCTCAATAACGCCTCTCGAATTTGTGACAGAACGGTCCGCTAATTGCAGTGTTACTGAGGCCGGCCGGAGTTCACCTAATCTGAACTTCTTGTAAAGAGAAGTCGGAATTAGGTTAATGGATGCACCTAGATCCAGAAGTGCCCTATCAAAGGTGTAATCTCTGATGACACAAGAAATCAAAGGGGCACCTGGATCTCTCTTTTTCGGAGGAAGGTGATGCAAGATAACAGAACTAGCCTGCTCGGAGAGTACCACCTTACTCGGAACAGATTCCCTTGACTTACGCTTCTGTGTGCATAAATCCTTTAAAAATTTAGCGTAAGCCAGTATGTGTTTGATAGCATCAAGGAGCAGGATATTGATTTCGACATTCTTAAATATATTCAAGAGTTCCTCGTTACTATCAATAGGCTTGTTCTTCCTAGGTTTAATCAAGGCCTCTGGAAAAGGAACATGAGTCAGATCTTTGGAATCAGGTTCCTAAGCCTTGATTTCTTCTTTAGAGTTCTCCTTTCTCTCCTCAAGCTCTCTAGGATTTGGTAGATAAGAATAGGGTAGTTGTGGGTCATGGGTTTTCCTTCCACTCCTCAAGGTAACAGAGTTAGCAGATGAATAAGGGTTTGGGTCTTGGGGAGGGTTAGGAAAGATTGGAGGGGCTTCATAGCCAGAAACCTCGGATTTGATGAAGAAGCAGAAGAGGAAGGACCTTACTCAACCACTTGAGCATGTGCATGTGGGTCCCTTTGATTTCTGTACCCTTGGGCTTGATTGCTCAGATTCTGTATATTACGCAGGTTGGGTACGGGTTGAGATGGCAAAGATCCGGGTTGACGAGAATTAGCAATGAACCAGGTTTGCAAGTTGTCTAGCGAGGTTTTCATTTGCTGCATGAGCTGGAGCATAGATCCTTTCATCTCTACCATCTGACGATTCAAATCAGCTTGCCCTACAGGTTGATGGGCATTCCAAGCTGGCTGATTGACCTGATTTAGGGGCAGCTGAGTATAAACATGACCTTGACCCATTGGTCTTTGCAGAACATAGTTGCTAGGTTGGAATTGGGTCTGTTGCCCTAGGTTTTTCTAAGAGAAGTTAGGGTGGTTCCTCCATCCTGGATTATAAGTATTAGAGTAAGGGTTGCACCTAATGTTCTCTTGTACAACATAGACATCATCATAGGGTGAGGATGGAGAAAAGGAAAGGGAGGGATTGGAGAAACTGGGATCAAAGGCCGAAGTTTGGAACCTGTGGGGTTCCAAACAATGCTGGCTCATAGGTTGAGCCACATCTAATTGATTCATGAACTCTCGTCCAGAAGGACCTCGCGAAGAATGGAATCCCAAATTCTGGGATTGAGTGGATCAAGAATTATTTGTAGAGTTTTCTACCATCCACTCCTCCATCCTTTTGGTAACCAAGACCACCTTATCTAATTTATTACAAATCAGTTCCATATCGAATGAATGAGAGTTGTGGACCTCATTAACATTCAATTTGGGTTGTTGGGCCTAGTTAAAAGTATCCATGGAGGCATGATTGATTGAATTTTCACTGATTTCCTGAAACAAATCGTGCGCTCTATCTATGTCTTTGTTGAGAAAATTGCCTCCGCAAGAAGTGTCCACGTGATTTCTGAGTTGCCTAGTCAACACGTGGTAAAAGATCTACACGAGTTGCCATTTCGGCACCTCGTGGTGTGGACACTTCTTCAATAAGTCCTGGAATCGCTCCCAGGCAACATGAAACTGCTCCCCTGTAAAGACCCGTTCTGTTCTGAGCCTTTTAAGATGTCTGGACTGTCGGTCAGATGTCTGGTCAGACGTTTGGACCCCTTCCCAGACATCTGGAAATCAAAATTTTGGTACGAGCCTTCGTGACTGCGCGTGGGCTGCGTGCAATTAGTACCTCTCTTCTCTCTCTTTCCCTCTTCCCTCCACTGAACCCTAACGTACCCTTATATAAACCCCTCTCCCCCTCTCCCTTTCTTCCCCACTTCCCCACAGCCATCCACCTTCTTCCCTTCCTCTCCACCACAGCCAGAGGAGCGAGCGCGAGAGCAGTAAGGAGGAGGAGAGGTGGCGTGAGGAGAGGAGGAAGAGCTTGAGCTCACGTGCTCGTGGGGCCTCACCGGAGGGCGGACGGCAGGAGTGGCACATGCGGGAGGAGGAGTGCGTCGGGGGAGCCATCCCCGACACTTGCTGTAGCTACAGGTGAGGTCGCGGCTGCGCGTGGCGAGGCAGAGCAGCAGGTTGCTCTGATTCTGGGATTTTTCCAGAATCAGACGTTTGGCATGACGTCTAGACGACGGGGTAGACGTTTGGTGACTACATCGGATGTCTGAAGGTAGCTTGCCACGAAGGTACGCTCCTTTTGCGGGTACGGCCATGTAGACCGCACCGCAGCCTCGATCTGCATGGCTAAAAGCGGTGGATTTTGCCTGTCGCGTGCAGAGACATCTTCGGGAAGGTGCGGGGCACGCCCTCCCATACGATTCGGACATCTGGACAGCTTACCAGACGATTGGAAGCACTCCTAGACGTCTGGAGGAGAGGTTGGACGTCTGGAGCTTGGTCCAGATGATCGAGAAGAGGTTCTGGATGTCTGAGGTCGACGTAGAACCTGAGGTGAGTTCCTGATTACTTTCAAGGTCCAGATGTTTGATTTGGGTTTGTAGCCCTATTTTTGACCCGTTTAGGGTCCGTTTGAGGTCCATTTTACGTAAACAGGATATCAGTATTTTCCTTGTGTGTTCCTCTACTTGTTAGAAGGCCTTTTATACTATTTTGAATGTTCCATTGTGATATGTTCCTTGGTATAGGATTTCATTTTTTTGCGGGTTCAGGGCTTGCAGAGGTACGTGAGCCTACTGTTCGAGCCCCCAATACTTCTGGGTTGTTTGGTAGAGTGGTTTCCCCCTTATTTTAATTATACGACTTGAATGCATATGTGAAATTGGAAAACTAGAAACCTAGGATGTGCATGAATCCTAGGACGAGAAGTACTTGCACTGTTTGTATGCGTGTTTGAAATTGCAGTCTTAATTGAGTAGAAATGTGAACAACTGCCTGTTAATAAACAAGAGCTGCCTGTGAAATATGAAATACCTGTGTTAGTTAAACGGTTACATGTGACATTACCTGTTGTATATGTCAAATAATGGAAATACGAGCTGCATGTGTATAACCTGAGAATGGAAATCTGAATGATGAAACCTGGTATGGAATGGCATGAGAAATACGAGCATGAAACCTACAGGGAATTAGGAGTAGAGCTCCTGTGAATAAATGGAATGGATCTGGAAATGTGAGTGGGAAGTGTGCTGGCCCTTGAGTACATGGTACCAAGGAGAGCGGCTGTCCCCTGTTTAGTGTAGAGCGGAGCTAGCTACCCTTGGGTTGGGACCCAGGGTTAGGATTGGCCACTTTGCACCGACTTCTTGGCCCTCGCGTACATTGTACTGAGGAGAGTTACTAGTGTAGGGAGAGAGCTAGCCACCCTACATCGACTTGTTAGGCCCACTGGGCAAACTAGGGTAGTCAGATGAGGGTGTGTGGACTGTGGAGGGGTGAGACCCCTATTTGGTTCTGAGGGGCTAGACCCCTGTTACTGAGAGGGCTAGGCCCTATACTGTTCCGTGCTGTACTTTGGGCGTACCCGTTAGCGGAAACGACTGACTGCGTGCCAGTGCAGGTTAGCTATTCGTGTGCTTATTGCGCATGCCGTAGTCACCGCTACGTCTGTTCGTGACCTTAGGGTGGTTGACTAGGTGTAGGATCACCATGGGGGACTCTCACGGCCAGGAGAGCACCTCGTGCGCCTTATACTCTTCGGAAAAGACTGTAATCAAGATCGTTCCCATGAGGAACATTCGAGATCAAGGAAGAGATTTGAAAATATAAACCAATGGGTGAAAAGGAATAGCCGTAAAATAAAGTAATTGGAATAGATAGTTTACCTGTTAGCATTTACTACTTTAGTTAGTTGGTTACTACTCTACTCAGCGCTCGCTGACTTTGTTACTCATAACCCTTTTCAGGTCCAGGTGATGAGCAACCCGAGTCACCGACTGCAGAGGGTGCTGGGCCCAGTAGAGTCCAGTAGCAGTAGTCTTCCTGTTGTAGTACTTTCTGTTGTTAGTGAGTTCAGACTCTTGTTACTGTTTACGTTCTGTACTTGTTTCCGCTTTACTGTTGTGGTGGTGATATGTACTGTTAGTAGCTTTTACTTCTTTTACTGCTGCACTCTTTTACCGTTAGTTACTTAGCATAGTGAATGTGGTTTACTTTCCTGCTTTTTGGTTATTTCTTGTTGGACGACTGGGTCTTGGGATTAGTCGAGTCAAGCAGGTCTCGGGTTCTGTAGGGATTTAGGAATCGGGTCGTAACATCCCCCGACCGTTGGGCGAAAGTAGTAATCGCCCGCCTCAGTGCATTGGTACGCCTGACTGGGAAGAATTTCTTCAGGAAAGCCGATTTCAGATCGTTCCATGTTGTGATTAGCCTTCCTATGCTCCTGTACCAATGAGCGACCTTTTCCCTAAGAGAGTGGGGAAAGAGCCTCATGATCATCTGCTCTTCATTCACGTTTCATGCTTTGGTGGTTTGGACCAAAGTGGTCAAGTCCTCCAAATGCTGAAATGAGTCTTCAGAGCCAAGCCCATGAAAGTGTTTGATCAGGCTTAAGACCTGGGGCTTGATTTCTACGTCTCCGGCAGGAATCTGGATGCCGGGATGTTTCCCGTAATTTGAAGGATCATAAAAATCCTTTAAGGGCTGAGCGCCCTGCATTCTCTGGAACCATTCTTGCATTCTCTGCATTTGTTCCAACTTCCTTTGAAACGTCTTCTGTTGATTCTGAGGCAGAGGAGGTTGTTGATCGGCCATGGGATCAATTTAGCCAAAATTCAATCTACGCCTCCTAGAATACTCTAATGGTCCTTCCAATTGGGGATTCAATGACCTCCTTCCAAGCATAAACTAGGAAGAGGTCGGAAAGACTGGGGATAAGAACCCTGCAGCACAACAAAATAAGCCTGTCCTTAAGTTGGATAGCCTAAGTATCTATAGACTCTCAGAATCCATCTTAAGATTATAGACGATTTATCTACTTGTATCTAGTCAATCCAACCAGTTAGGAGGGACTGGGGAGAAGGTTCTTCCTTCGACTTGCGCCTCCAGTTTCTAGTGTACCCCCCAGCCGCGATCGTTTGATTCTACTCCCCTAGCTGACATCAGATTGATTAGTACAAGCAGGTTAATCGTAAACAATCTCAGTCTGGACCCCGAAGAGCGAATCAGTCCTTAAGGCCAACGTCTAATTGATTTTGCTTAAGCTTAGGATTGTAGTTCTTATGGAATGTGGTGGGCCCTTAAGATGAGTTGTGCCCTTAAGGATTGATTGAATATGTGTGAGTGCATGCTCAACCAGGGTTTTCAAGCAAGATTATTTGGATGAATGGATTTTAAGGTTCAAATCTTGCTTAAGTAGCTTTTAGGGTTTAGAATTAGGTGAGTTCAATCAAGTTTCAGAGGAAAACTAGATATTCAAACACGGGTGAAGATCTTTTCCTTTTGAAATCAAAAGTAAAGTGGAGTGCTTGGTATTGACCTAAATTGAAAATCCTAAGGGGAAGCTACTTGATGAGTTGATTTTAAAATGAAGTGGTGCGGACCAAACAACTCAAACAATTGGCCAAAATGCACCACTGAGTTAACACACAAGATGATTAACCTAGACTGATTTCTACTCTCTTATGTGTTGATTTACATGTACTGATTCCACAGGTCGGAATCCCGGTTGAGCAGATAAAAATCAAGTTAGGTTATGTTCCTTGAATGTAGGTGTATGTAGTGTGTATGTTGATTTATCCCACAAGAAGTATCTTTTTGTTTTTTTTTCTTTTTATGAAGGTGAGATGAGTGGGGGTGGAAATCAAAGCATCCAAACTAATCCTAGGGTTTATGCGAACACCTAGGTTAATTGGGGTTTGAATGAAGGTTATGGAATGAAATCTATGGAGGGGGAAAGAATGGGGAGCACTTATAGTTGTCTTCAACTTCACTTTACTTTTTTCTACCGCTTGAAGATTCTCTGTTGAGGTACCTGCAAAACAATAGAAGAGAAATAACAGCAAGTTAGAAAATAATAAAGTGCATGAAATGCGGAAAGAAAATCGAGAATCGTCGCTTCCCCGACAGTGGTGCCAAAATGTTTGAAATGGAAGATCTACGCAAAAAGAGATTGGATTTTGAAAGACCCTTTGTCGTAGTATGATTTGCGAAGAAATCCATCAACATATAAATTTATATTAAAATTCGTAAAGAGATTCCGAGTCGAACATAGGGAGGCCACGTCGATCTAAAATCCACGATTATATTTTTTTGGTATTTTTATTTTAAAAGTGAGATAATCACAATGAAATTGATATTAACACTAAGAAAGAGAGAGAGAGAGAGAACAATCACTTTGTAATTGAATACTATTTTTACAACTAGAATGATGAGACACTCATCATGATCTCTAATTACCCCTAATTAACTAGTCTTCCTAGTTAATTAGCTAAGGTTATGAGTTTATAAGGGTTAATTATAGAATAAGGGATATTTAGTAAAGGACCTTAAAATGAGTTAAAAATGGCATTTTATCATTCAATTAACATTATTAATAATTTAGTTAATAATTGGAGTCGAAAACCTATTAATCATTTCCTTAATTAACAAGTTAAGTAACTTAAATATAATGTATACCTAAGTATATAATAACTTAAGTAATTTTACTTAATCTAATAAATTAATCTAAAAAGGTCAAAAATGTAAATTCAAGGTGAAAATATAATATTTACCTTATTTACTAACATATATAAGAAGTTGAAAAAGATCTAAATTAAAATAAACCTTCAAAACCTAAGTTTACAATTTGGTCCTTAAAATTCATTACAGTTGGGTCCTTATTTCTCACATAGGTCCTTAAGTTTTATTTCATTTAAGTTCCTTTCCCTCTTCTTCTTCTTCTTTAGCCAAATGAACTGCTGGCGGCAGAGAGTCACGCCACCGCGCGATTACCGCCCTGCCGACATCATTCTTCTTTGTCCAAACTCTTGCAGCTTGCTCTCACCACCTCCACTTCATCCTCCGGTCTGGATTAACCTGAATCCTATTTTTCAGTGGGAGATAACCTCACCGTCGTCGGAGACGACGTCGGGGGTTAATCTCCTCAAGCTCCTTCTTTGGCTAGACTCCGCCATTCTCTTCGCCACCAACTACTATAAATACCCCCTCACCCCTCGGATTTTACTCAAGTTGGCTCCCTTCCCTCTTCTAACACTAAGCCAACCCAATAGGCTATTCGTCTGCAACTCCGGCGACTTTCCATTTCACTTTCCGACTTCCTTCGTCCATCTTAATCAACCGAGGAGATCCGTTGTGGTCTGTCGTGTCTCTGACACAGGCGCCGACCCAAGGAATCCTTCGCTCCACCTCAAATCCGCCCACCGGAGATTCTTCTTTTCACCCTCTGATTTCGTCCTCTGCCATGAGACTTCGGCGGAACCCTATTGACCCCTTCGTCCAGGTAACAATAGATTAGGAGTAGGAGTAGGAGTAGGTTAGCTTAGTTAGTTAGTTAGTTTAGGTAGTTAGATTAGAGTAATTTTAGAATTTCAGTGTTATCTTCTCTGACTCCGGCGAGCTCCTTGAGCTTGCTAGAGCTTTAATCTTGTCTTTTTAACTCACTGTCCACCTTCCTTTAACCCTCACAATCACTTCTAGCACATTTAATCATTTAATTGATCATCTAATCGCTTAATTCACATTTCACCTCCACCAACTACTATCATTGTCCATGGTGACAGTAGTGGGCTTAATTTCACCTCCACTAGGTTCTTTATCATCTATTCACCACTTTAGGACCTTAATCGACACTATAATACATATAATTACCACATATAAATTAAACGCCCAAAACTAATTTAGCTCCTGAGCTTGCTGTCAATGGCAGCTCAAGAGCAGTTCAAATCCTAAATTAAATATATATTTATGAATAT
The DNA here is from genome assembly GCA_037157565.1 of Thalassia testudinum. Lineage (NCBI taxonomy): Eukaryota > Viridiplantae > Streptophyta > Magnoliopsida > Alismatales > Hydrocharitaceae > Thalassia > Thalassia testudinum. The sequence continues at coordinate 137,047,267 of JAZHRO010000055.1, read as the reverse complement.
AAACACTTGTTGACTTGTTTTAACCGCTCAATCGAGTTGTAAAACAAGTCCTGAGCTTTAACCACTCAGATCCTTTAAGAAATGAATTCACTGTCAAATATTACATTTAAAGAGATAAATGAAGAATTAATTGAATTCTTGAGGTTCCTTGCAGCCTCAGGAACCTTTTTAGATTAAAAATAGCAAGTTTTCACAATCTGTACATAGATTACATATTTTCTGGACTCACCGGAGCTCCGGCGAGCTCCAGCGAGCCAAATCTGTGCTTCAGCCTTTAGAATTCATTGAGAAGCTCCAGAATGATATAATGTGGATCACTGATTGTTTTAAGGATGTTTATTTGAGGATTTAACCACTGGAGCTGTAGATAGATCTTCTGACAAAGAGATCTAAGAAGCATTGAAGGAACCTAAAAGCTACAGTGCAATGTACTGAAGTTGTTTAAACTTTTAGAATACTATAACAACCTTTGAATGGGTCTGACGAACAAACACATTTTGAAACTCAGGCGATGAGCCTGTAACCCTAGAAATCTTGGTCTAAGCATCAATCTGAGGATCTGAATGAGTTTCTGAGGTTAAGAAGATCCTATTCGAGGCTTTGATTTCCTGTGGAGAAGCTTTGAATAGAAAGTCAAACTTTTATGCCTTCACAGTCAAACTGAGTTTGATTATGGAGTTCTGAGCTCAATCTGAGGAATGGATGAGTTTAAGTTGTTTCTGGGATCTTGTTTAATGGTTTTAGAGTGATTAAACTGAGCTCAGGTGAATAATTTAGTGAAAATTTGAACCCTGTCAATTTAGGTTACTTTCAAACCCAAACAAACAGCAGTGATATTTCGCTGAGTTTTAATTCTAAATCCTGCCTAGATATGTCTATTACAACCCTTAGAATTAGTTTAAATCAATTAGAAACATTCTTAAGTGTTTGTTGCACCTATTTCAGTTTGAAAATTCGAACTCTGAAGCTTTCAGAGAAGTGAAAAGCTTTTCTGTTGGTCCTGAAGGTTTTGAGAGCTTCAAGACTACTCTAACAGATGCAGAATAATTTGTATAACCTGTACAGACCTTTAAATGAGAGAGAAAAGTCCATCTGAGGACTCTATAAAGTTGAAATCATTTCCAAGCAATAAATAACCTGTAGGAATCCCTGATTTTACCTTTCAAATTGAAGAGGAAAACATCCTCTAAACCTTAAATTGACCCTGCAATTGTGTAGACCTACCTTAGAGCTTTCTAACAAACTTTAAATCACTTGATTTGGAGCTCTAAGCTGGGAGATATGATCGATTGAAGTTGGGTCTGGAAGGGGTTAACATAGTCCCACATCGTCAGTTTCTGAGCGCGCGCATGGGGATAAAACGATTTTATTACACGGGCTCTTCAGTCGTCAGCGCTCGGCACACCGGTTACCGATCTGATCATCCTGAACCTATCTGAGCATGTGCATGTGTGTGTGTGGGCTTGAGTGCCTGTGGGTGTGCGCCCAAGTGGGCGTGATTGTGTGTGCCCTGGGAGGGCGAGGCCTGGGAGGCTGGGTTGAGCAGGAGTGGCTCGAAACTATGAACCGAACGAAATAAATCTAAATCGAACCTAATCGAGATTAGGTGAGGACCTAGTAGAGCCTGGTCCCAGCCAGAAAAAAAAGGGTGTTGTGTATCCTCGAAAGGACCTCGCCGCAAATAAAATAATTTTTGGTTAATAAGTAAAAAAAACCCAATTCAACTGATGGTTCAAGGGAAAGAAAGAGCTTAAAGCTAAAGTTAAGTGTTGAGAAGGCAGCAGCTAAACAAAGAAAGAATAGGCACTACTAAGGAACAAAAGAAAAAGAAGACTAAGGGAAGAAAAGGAGAAGGTAGGAATAGAGCAGAAGAAGACAGGTAAGAAAGAGCTTGAGAAAGAGATAAAAAGAAAGAGAGTGAGAAATAAAGGAGAAGATAAGTGGCTGAAGACTATAAAAAGGAATTTGTCTTACTTGCATTTCTTTTTAATAACTGTAATAAGGCATGTTTTAATAGAACCACTCATATTTGCCTTAATTTCTTTGGATAAAATTGGAAATCTAACATGTTTACTTGCTAATAAAGTAGATTATTTGAGTAAATATGTTTTTCATATGGAATTTTGTATAGTCTTTATAGTTTAAATATCTTGGCAAAATTCATGTTTTAAAATCAACCTAGTTATACCTCCTAAACTTATAAAGGAAATAAAAGATAATTGGTGAATTTAGAAAAAATTATACCTCCTAGTGAACGACCTGGACTCAACCAGTAAAAATTTCTAAAATGTTAGGTTAATTTAACCCTATACTACATAACCGACACAACTTTGAGTTAACCTAAGTGACTTTTTCTACTCTTAATTAAGTGAAATTAACTTAATTACTGAGTTGAGTGAGCCGCACGATCAAAAAGCAGCAAATGATTACAGCTAGAAAGCGGAAAATTCTATTTTAGAAAGTGATAAAGAAGGGAGAGAGATGTTATCCTCCTCAACGGTTGCTTGGAGGACGAGTTGGATGGGGCGACGCCTGGAAGATGGAGGATGAAGAACGAAGATGAAGAACGGAGCAGGAAGAACCGGGGGCAAGGTAGGGCGTCGTCGTTATCGTGGGATCCACTTCCAGAACAGGGGAGAGAAAACTTTGATTTTGATTCTAGAGGAACATCCCAAGTTTGGGACCAACTAGCTTCTTTAGAGCTTTGGAGAGGGAGAGAGGTGAAGGAAGGGATGAAGAAAGTGTGGGGGTCGTAGGGCTCTATGTAGGTGTAGAGGTTGGGGGCAATTAAGTCTTTTTATCTATAAAACATTAATTCAAGGCCTTTAGTGGTGGATTTATCCATCACTAAAGGCCTGAACATGGGCGACGTGCGCACCTCCCACGTGCGCCTCTTCTTCTCTACGCAAACGGCTCACGCACGTTCTCGCAATTTTAGTCGTCCGATTGCAAGATCGGACAGCTTATAAGCCGCTGCTCCTCATTGTGCTCTCGCATCAAATTGCACGTGCGATCGCCCGTCGGATAGCGCGTGCACGATCTGTGCGCTCTGGGTGTGCCACATGGCTGCTCTTGCTGCCGCTCATCTTTGATCCAACGGCTTGATTTAGCTGCTCATGCATCCACGGTCAATTTTGCGATGCACGGAGCTTGAACCCGCGACCTCTGCTTCGGCCACGAGTGCGCGACCAATGCGCTATCGTGGTGGATTGTCGAGAAGATGACTTCGGCTCCATCACTCACAGCTATTGGATCTTGATCCAATGGCTGAGAAGTGATGGCGCAATTGAGGAGAGAGAAGGTGCGGTGAGTCCTCATGTATTAGCTGTGTCATTTTTGGCAGCTGAGATGGTGCCATGTGGCGCCATCTTGGCCGTTCATCTTCTGTGACTTGTAGAAGGTGCCACGAATGTCGGATTGGGCCGATTTTTGCATCGTTAGGCTGCGATCATCGATCCGAACCCATTTGTGCAATCAGATTTGTCATCTAAAGTGCAGATTGACACCATCTTGGCCCTTGATCTCTAACCTTCCTCAGATTATATCTGATGCTACGGAAGTTCGATTGAGGCGATGATGGAGTCGTTGAACTCCAATCGTCACCCTAATCGGATCCGTACGGTTGGATCTTCGATCCGAGGCCTCGATTAAAAGTTGCCCTGTCCCTGGCCACCAAAAGGAAGAAATTACTATACAATTTGTACAATTTGACCTAAATGCATGATGATGCATGTTATGCAATATTTACAATGCATGATGCTAATATGATACTAAGAACATAAATTAATAGACATTTTTGGCTATTCAGATGTATGCACATCAGTCCATCTATTTGCTATTTAAGGCAAATAAATGGAAGGCAAAACCTGGGTAGTTCACTTGTCGAAAGATTCCTCCTCATGTAAGTCAATCCACAGTACCAAATCTAACAAGGTATTCTATCTCAAAAAGAAAAAGAAAAAGAGATGGGATACGAGCATCAATGCAGTTACCTTTTTTGGTTATGACTCAAACTGTGCTCCAACTACGACCCAAACTCTACGAAAGACAATTAAGTTTGACCGATGCCCATGCTTTGACGCAATTTAAGGTTATACCGCTCAAACATACTGAACTTTGAACCAGTAATCCAAAACTAAGTCCAAACCCATTGGTACTTACATCTCTACATCACTTCGTTAACTTTTAGTCACATGAATCAGGATTATAAAATTGACACAGATATTAGCTGAAAAAAGAATTAGGAGAAGGATTAGAAGTTGTTAATGTTTGGGTTGCAAATGTCGCTTTAAGAAATTAGGTGAATTTCGTAAGTAATAGATTAATTCCCTCTGTAAAGCATAATTGATCTATGCCAGGGTTAAAGAGTGTACCTCTAAAATTTGGCTTACCAAACCTTGGGAGCTCAATTTCTACTAGCAAATTCACCCAGATGATGGATCTTATTAAACCCCTGCAATGGTGAATTGCCCCTGCAAATTCCCCTAATCATGTATGTATCTTCCATTACCTCAAGCCTTCCACAAGAGGACCTCATCCCCACTATGAGAGAGGAAAGGTGGGACCAAAAGGACACGCACACAGATATATACATATAGCAACCCAAAATGAGACTGAGGGTACCCAAAATGAGTCACTAGACCTGGGTAATGTATACATTGCTTATTAGTGTGGTTCTTGGTTATAGATGTGAATGTGGGAAAAAGTTAAAATTTTATGGTGCTTTTTGCAGCTCATAATTCACAGCCCTTGCTAGTAACAATCTGAACTTCTAGATTAACACCAAAGAAAGGTGAGGCTACTTTGCGCTAAGCAGAGAGAGCTAAAAAAATCTATTATTAAATGAAAAATTGACTAGGACCCTGTAGATTGAATGTTAATACTTTATGTGATTTTGTTAATATGTTGAATGACACCAGGATCGAGAGCCATTCGAAGCAACTTTAGTTCTTGAATATTCATATGTCCTGTTATGACTTTTAGATTGAAAAAAAAGAAGATAACTTTGTTATTATAATCCTTAATCAAATGGAAATGTGTTTATGTAATAAACTCATATAATCATGTTTCATTTGATCTATACTCTTTCTTCCCAGAATATGTGTAGGACCAAGAGCTTTGTCCCTATTTGCCTTATTCTTTTTCGATTGCTCCTGAACAATACCACAATAAAATTTAAGTATTTGTAAGGATAGAATATATGTATAAATGATGGTTATAAAATTTACGATCACTTGCAGCGACATCCAATGTTCACATGCTGTTCTCCATTGATCTTTATCGATGCCTTCAGGTACATCAGCCACTGCCTCCTCCCATGTTTCATGTGCGTCATAAAGCTATTTTTCAAATGTAAAACTACTTAGTAATTACTTTCAAAGTTATATACTTGAAGATGTAAATGTATCTTTACCATTTCTTTCATTTCTGCCCTCCAATTATTATGCATCTTCCTTGCTCTTTTGAGCATGGTTGCTTTCACAATTGGGCAATTTCCCCAATAAAAAATCCCCTACATAATAGACATTATGTTAGTAATATGCAAATTAAACATAAATTTAAACGAGAGATTAACTAATTACCGCTAGCTCTCGTAAAAGATTGTCCTTATAATGTTGCTCCACCTTCCTCCAAACAAACGAGGCAAATGGAATGTGTGCACGAACAAAGTACCCATGCCTACTAATGAAGCCAGGTTTATTCATTGCCCGACTGCCATTACAAATATCAACTTTGATCCTTTTTCTCAGATTCGCATTCTGAAAATGCTTGCATTGAGTGCGCCCTCTAACATGTCTTTGTATAACATATTGAAATATGTCGTGTTATTTTAAATGGAGAACAACTTTGTAAGAAATATACTATGAGATTATACAACTATGTCATTTCCACTAAATGGATTTTTTGAACAAAAACAACCACTACAAAGATAAAAAGGAAAGAACTACTCATAACTAATGGCAAGGAATCTATAGAAGTGGCTTATGTTGATTATAGGTGTCATTTGATTTCAAGTCCAAGACAACAAAAGAATCAAAGAGAAATACAAAGGATGGTATTAAATGGTAGCAGCTACTTTTACTTGGTACCTATTAACATTGCGACTATAATATGGGTAACATGATCTTAGCATAATGATAAGATCAAAAGTGAGATCTTATCACTTGTTAGCTTTTTCTTTTAGACTAATCAAAAGTTAGATGCCAATTTTGAATTAAATGGAAGATCATGGTAAACTTACAGATCACAATTTTAGGTAGATTATTGTGGTTAGTATGGATGATTAAACATCTACGGTCAATATGGGTGATTAAACATGGCTTTTCCAACTATATTAATTCACTGAAATGAACTCAACTCAGTTAATATGAGTTAAAAATTATAAATTTGGCATTTCTGGTTTGTTATTTACCTGTAGCAAATAAATAGGCAATGTAACAATCAAGGTATATATAGGTATTGACGACAGTTGCTCTAGGAAAAGATTGACAAACTGATGGTATATACAGGTACTGATGCTTTGACATTGTAACAAACTGTTGTATTTTTTAACAAATTGGATGATCATTGACCTCATGAGAACAACCTTTCATAAAAAATGAAAAGCAATAAAAAAAAATCCGAAAAGCATTTCAGGAAATAAAAAACTACATATTTGGCTCAAGTGCTTGAGCCCTAGCCTAGGTAGTGCTTGAGGCAAGCAAAATTGCCTCACTTGAGGGTAAAATTAGCACTATGGCCTCACATCATATTGGTGCCTAAGCATGCCTAAACGACCATCTTGATAGCATTGCTTTAGGATGCCAAGCTTGTCCAAGTTTCCAACTATGAGTCGATGCCACTGTCATTATTGAGCTCACCTGCTACCGTATTCAGCAACAACAATGGAAGTATCAGAGACCATCCTTAAGGTCAAGGCATAGACCACCTTACACATCCATTATATTCATGATGCCATTAACCAGCTTGGAGGTGAGCTTCTCCTAATTAAGATGCCCAGTTGACCCAATAACTTCACTTATGAGCTCTAGTCCTAGTCATTCAGGTCAACCTCTACACCTGCTCGACCTTACTTTTAATATTTCTTTATTTTCTATAGGTTATGATGTGTTTGCCTTTATCCACACCTTCTGTCTAATAGATTCCTTTATTGCATGCATGCCCTTGTGGATTTCCTTGTTCATTTTAATCCCCCTGAGGTGACTTCTATTTCTGGAAACTTATAACTTATTTCTGGAAACTTATAAATTAGTTAACTATAATTTGTCGGGTAAATAGATGATTTCTTCTTTTCTTATCTTTTTATGTCATGGTTTTCCTCCTAGCTGATCTTTAATTGCATGCATGTTGACCTATTGAGTTTAGGTTTCTAGTTGACTCCTTTCTTGTTCCATTATGCACTTAGGGTGTTGAGGGAAAAAAGGAGGGATATGAGATTTTGGGCTATAGGATTCAGGATGGGGTTCCCAAATCAATGGTTAACAATGGTATTTGTGTATATCTATGTTTATATCATATATGAAATTTCAATTGCTTTTGGACTAAAGAAATGGTCAAGCTCAGAACTTCCAAGCTTGAACCTAAATGCAAGCACAAACCCAACCCAAACATACACAACAACATGCACGTCCAACTTTATATTTGTTGTTTCACCTGATATCTCAGAGCAACCCCCAACTATATAGTTAGATTTAGTCTGACAACTATTATAAAAGTTGATTTAGATCATGCTGGCTAATGATTTAGAGCAATCACATCATTGCTAACCAACAGAGTGTACAAATGGCATAGACTTTTCTCAGAAACTTATTAGAAACCATAAATCATACTTATACCATAGAGAAAAAGGAAGAAGAAATCATGCCTATAGTCGGCTGCTTCTTTTCTCTTCTGTTACTTAGTAAACAGTCACATTCACAGTCTTTAATGAGTTGACTTTTTCTGAAGGTTTGGGAGACATGAAAGATAAGATTATTATGTGCTTTTGATTTATCCCCAGGGAAATAGTCTGTGGTCCTATCTATTGAACTTTTCCCTTTGCTCCTCTTTTTCTTTTTTCTAGTGGTGGGGGTGGGGGGGGGGGACTCCACTTAGGTGTTTGCAAAGTACTTCTAAAGACTTTTTATTTATTGGAACCTTTTTCCTGATATCCATGTTAAGGCTCTATGTGTTAGTGATCTTGATAATAATTTTTTTCCATCCAGTCTTTTCACAGTAGGCATGGGAAAGCTTATCTATTCAACAAGGTGTAAGTTTCCTGATCAGTAAGCCCTTTTCATAGTATATTCTATACTAAGTACACCCTTTTTTTAGAAATCTATTTGTGAATGAAATACCTAGTTTCTATGGTTATTATTGACAACTGCAAGTTGCCTCCATTAGCAATCATATCCTACGGTCAATCATGGAAAGACCCCATAAGTGGAAGATTAGGATCTAGGTTCATCTTTGGCTCTAAACATCCATGAATTAATCAACCATAAGTGGCAGGCTTGGGAGGGAGTGTGATTCTGCACTTTGAGGTCTTGATCAACTCTAGGCTTGGAACCAAGTAAGCAGGGCAGTTGGATTAGGAACTCTATTCTAAGAAGATTTAGAAAAGGACAAGCATTGAGGCAACATTTTTAAATGCATGTTATACAAAAATTTTGCATTTTATTACACTTAATTCTGCATGTTATCAATTCATATCCTAAGTTGATATGGAAAATAATATATGGTTTAATAATAGGATACCATTAGATGTCTCAACCTGCGTAGGATTTTCGGATATCTAAGGATCTTGATCCTCATCTCCTGACCCTCATGTCCTGGAGGAATCGGGTGAGTAGTCCTTAGGTCAGCAACATTGTCTATAGGCTCTAGCTCTGGTAACCTTTTCTTAAATTGCATCCTTGGCATCTGCAATGTTATAACAAAACGTTAATAGAATTTATATAAAAAAGAAACTATAAATGAAAAAACAATAACATTTATAAATATTTACAATCTACAAAAATACTAAGTAGAAGTAATTACTTTTCAGTGTAACAGTGTGTCTTTGTATATACATATCTAGTACATTGGGACCCACTACACCTTCATTGAAAACCTCTTGATATGCATTTGAATCCATTACAGGTTCATCATCATTTTGAACATTGTAGTAATCTCTTGGCATTGCTTTAATAGGTATGTTACATCCACTTCTTGCATTGTCATCAACATAAAAGACTTGCTCCACTTGAATGGCAAGTGGAAATTGTTCGCTTGTCTATAAAATCTTTCTATTCTTATTCAAACTGATGAAACCATGACGTGGATCCAATCGAAAACCTGTATTTTCTTTGAACACATCAAACTAATCACATCTAAAGAGGACAACTCGACAATCGTGAGTGAAGCTAATCTCAATAATGTTAGTAATTTGTCCATAATAACCATCACAACCATATTGTAAGTTGCATTTAACTATAACACTAGAAAGTTGTGTCGATTTCGCATCATCAATAACTTTCTTAAATGATAACAAACATGTCTCAATGGACTCTGCACTAATATGTCGAAATCTGCTATCCATCGAGGGTCATTGGTTTGCTTTAATTGTTGCACACGTAATGTAAACCATTCAATGAATTCTATGCCACGATGAGACGAATTAGAACTTTGCCTAAACTCATCATAAAAAGGATCAATTTTGGGGATTTGCTTCAGTATGTATAAGTGCGCAAGGAAAAGTTCATTTTCAGGCATTAATTCAAATATTGTCTTTAAGATTGTCGTTCCTTGAATCTCAAAGATAGAAGATGTTCATCAATGTACTCATTGTACTGGCCTTGATCATTCCTTTCAATACGGTTAAAATGATTATCTGGCCCATCCACCTACATCGAAGAGAAATTAATGCATTCCTCAATGAGATATCCTTCGACAATTGACCCTTCAAGTTTTGCCTTATTCAGCACATAATCCTTATGCTTCTTTAAGAAACGTTCAACTGGATACATCCATCAAAATTGTACAGGTCAGCTATCCTTACTTCGTTAGCTAAATGAAGCATGAGATGTACCATGATATCAAAAAATGCAGGCGGAAAAATTTGTTCCATTTTGCACAACATAATTACAATTTGTCTGTCCCAATAATCTAACATTTTGCAATCTATGTTCCTTAAACACACAACTTTAAAGAAGTTACTCATCTCCATTATCGTGTCGAGTACTAGTTGAGGTGGTACTCCTCGAACTGCTAACGGAAATAATACTTGCATGTAAACATGACAGTTGTGACTTTTGAGACTACTAATCTTCTTCTATGCTTCATTTACACACCTGGAAAGGTTTGAAGAATATCCATTTGGAACCCTAATTTCCTTTAAGAACGTAAATATTTCTGTCTTTGCCCTTGATTTAGTGTATATAATGCATCAGGGAAGTCAACTCTACCACCATCATTCTGCTTAACATGTAACTCAGGGCGAATGCCCATTTGCATTAAATCATTTCATGTCTTCAAAGTATCTTTTGGATTATCTGTTAGATTCACCATATCTAAAATATTATCCATCATGTTCTTCTCTATGTGCATGACATCAAGATTGTGATAAATTTTTAGATCCTGGCAATAGGGTAACTCCATGAAGAAGATGATCTTCCATTTAAACCCACGCAAGCAATTGATGTCACACTTAAATGTACATGCCAAACGAACATTACCGACTTCATGCAACTTAGCCATTATTTTGTCCCCTGGAAACCTAATTATATCTTTCATCAATAAGTTTTTCAGATTTCTTGTTGAGTAATGACATGATTTACCATCAAATCGATCCTTAAAATCATTACTCCTCCATCTGTGTTCAACTGGAAGAAACCTATGATGCCCCAAGTAAGAAAATTTGCTATTGTCCTGCAGTCATAGATGGTGTGTATCTTCCATACAAACAGGACAAGCATATTTCCCTTTTGTGCTCCAACCAGACAAGTTAGCATACACATGAAAGTCATTTATCGTTCACAGCAATGCAGCTCGCATATGAAAGAATTATTTTTTGTGTGCATCATAAGTTTCGACACCAACGTTCCACAAGATTTTCAACTCATCTACAAATGGTTGCAAATAAACATCAATAACATTTGCAGGGGCCTTTAGCCCGGGTATGAGTATGCTCAACATCATAAAAGCTGAGTTCATACACTTCCAAGGAGGCATGTTATACATAACTATCATAATAGGCCATGTAGAGTACGGAGGATACATGTTTTTAAATGGATTAAATCCATCACTTGCAAGGCCTAAATGTATATTTCATGCCTCTAATGCAAAATCTGGATACCTGTTATTAAATGCAATCCACTCATCAGCATCTACAGGATGACGCATCATTCCATCGCATGACTTATTTTCATGGTGCCATGTCATCCACTTTGCATTCTTACTAGACATGAATAGGTGTTGTAGTCTTGGAATCATTGGAAAGTAATGCAATACCTTATGAGGTTGTCTTTTCCGTTTTCTTTTCTCACCTTTATATCTCGACTTGCCACATTCTGGATAACTTTCCAAGCTGTTGTTATCATGTCTATATAGGATGCAATCATTAGGGCATGTATCCATCTTCTCACTTTTTAACCCTAAGACATGAAACTATTTCATAGCATCATACCATGACTGTGGAAAATCTTTTGGAGTATTTAACAATTCTCCAATAAATTTGAGAACATCTGACATTAACTTAGAACTCGCTCTTTTCATCACCTTAATTTGAAGCATTTTAAGAAGGAACGACAATCTAGACATTGAATTAATCCTTGGAGCAATAGGTTCTTCTGCTGCTTTTAATGCATCCCAAAACTTACTATGATCATGGAACATACTTTCATCGTCCATAGATTTTCCTGGCCATCTGCCATCTCTTCCAACATTGTCATAACATTGTAACCACCTACATAATTAGAATATTCAAAAGTGGTGCATCGTTTCGAACTCTCCGCAGGCTCCTCCCCATGAGCGGTCCATACCGTGTAATGAAGCCACCATCCATCATATATGAGATGCTCAAATACAATATCTCGTTTGAATGAAAATCCATTCATACAATTCCTACACGGGTATAAGAGCTTACCATACAGTCTTCCTTTGCTAAGTAGTTTCCTACCATAATGAAATGCCCAATCCAAAAACTGCATCACTCCACTCTTATAACGAATATAGTCGATGCTTCTCAAAGTTATTCGAGACTTGTCCATATCAACCTAACTATGAAAATGACAGCTGATGAGTCCATTTCAATGGACTGTTGTTACGCCTAAGTTAGCTTTATTCTTGCATTTTATGTCCTTAATAACTACATTAGATCATAGAATAATTACATACATCATTATTTAGATTTGCATATGTTCTATTGCATTTTATAACTTATTATATGTATAAATAACTATTTTATGTTTCATTATTTCATGAATAAACCATCCGCCTTCACCGTCCACCATCTCCTCTCCGCACTCTCTCACCAACCCTACCTCCTCCGCCAAAACCACCCACCCTCTTCACGCAATGCCAACCCAACTTCCATATTGGGTCATGGCTAATTTTAGTAATGGATTGGTTAGAAGCGCTAAAGAAGATTATGATAAAAAGCCACCCTCAACCTTCCTCCGGGGATTTCATCATCTTCTTCCTCTCCCCTGCACTGTGGAAGTAGTGCGCACTGTGGCCCTCTCAGCATGCATCGTGGTCTCCACGCACCTACCTCCGTCCTTCCTCTCGTCGGTCTCACGGTGATAGTGTGCAGCCACCACTGTAGCCACCAGCACCACACCACCATCAGTCATCCACCTTATCACACATCACCATAGCCACCTTTTCCTCTTCTCCTTCATTGTCTTCTTCTTCATCCTCTATTCCCCTATTCACACACAAACAAACCCAACGCATGTAGCGAACAACTAAAGCATTGCCCGAGCATCCTCGCCGAGCACATAGATCACGCGTGGCGCTATATGGCCACAGCAGCAATGAGCCATCTCCCGTGCGTAGACCCCCACGAGCACCCTCATCTTCCTCTTCTCCAACAGAGAGGAACCCAAAGCTACTATCGGTCAACCTCCTCGCAGCCGGCTCCACGAACCTCCAACGTCTGATCCATCGACGCCGTTGAACTTGCCTCGCCCTCATGAGGCCATCCACAACCACGATTGCTGCCGTCGACCACCCGCACGATCATCGATCGAACCACCACCGTTGTCTCTCCCTTGTCGCCGACAAGAGCTCCGACAGCCATCTTCAAAGCCATCACCACCACCGAGTTGCTCGTCGTCAGGCGCACCTCCCATGAGCTTCTCGCCAGAGATTGAGGTTGCTTGAGCGCACACAAGCACGCATAGGCACGTCCTCTATTTTGATTGATATTAGATATTACATTCAAATGCCATTGTGAATGGTTGATTTTTTTTATATTAATATTTTATTTTATTGATTTTATGAGCATCTCCCTCTTGTTATGCATAATTATGATTCCAACATATCATGTTGTTGATTAGTTAGTCTAAAAGGAATCTTAACTTGATTTTTAAGGGAAATAAAGAGGGAACATTGAAATTTGATAGTAATGAGTTTTAATAGGCCATTGCCTCCCTGTGGGGATGACCCACTTGTCTCGAGTGGTTATATTTAATTATTTTTGAAAGCAGTTTTCCCTCACTTTGATATTACTTCGACGAGTCATTTTATGTGCGAAACAAAAATGAGAGCAAAAATCGTCTTTTCAAATGGCACCGTTACCGGGGAGGCAACTAGCTTAGAAAACTCGTTCGTATTTCCTGTGATTTTTGATTGAGATTATTGATCTATCATTTTTTCTTTTCTATGCAAGGAACATTGAAGGAGAAGGCGCACGCAGTAGACATTCATCCCGGTGGACCTTGCCACCACCTCCGAGATAATCACAGGAGTCTGTGGGCCTTGACCCTACACGCGTGGAGATGTGCGGAGGACCATCTAGGAGGATTCTTTCTCATAGACTTCTGATTCAGCATTTTAGAGTGGACTCTTTAGGTTTAGTCTAGTTATTTGTTTTCTCACCATTGTATTCTGGGACTAGTTTTTGGGGGCGTGTGATGTAAATATGTTTATATTACATAAAATGTCTATTTATACATGTTTTAAGCATAGAATTGCATTACATACTATAGATATTGCATAGCATGCATCAATTTTGCATTTAGATTAGTCTGGATAAAATGGTGGTTAATTGTCTCCTTTTATGTTCGGGGATAGGGCGACTTTTTATCGAGGCCTCGGAACAAAGATCCAACCATACGGATCTGATCAGGGGGATGATTGGAGTTCAACGACTCCAAGATCACCCTAATTGGATATCCGTAGCATCAGATAGAGATTGAGGAACCCTAGAAGATCAAGGGCCAAGATGGTGTTAATCTGCACTTCAGATGACAAATCCAACTGCACGGATGGATTCGGATTGACGATCGTAGCCTAATGGCATGAAAATCGACTCAATCCGATACCCGTGGCACCATCTACATCTTCCAGAAGATGGACGGCCAAGATGGCACCACGTGGCGCCATCTTAGCTACCCAACTAACCTCACATGACCGCTAAAGCCTCTATCGCCAACGCCTCTTCGCCGTTGGATCAAGATCCAACGACTAAGAGTGGATCTTAGACCGGTGCCTTCATCTTCTGAAGCCAAAGGAGGATGCAGCCTCGACCGTTGGATCTCAATCCAACGATCCAGATCGCGCGCCACTAAAACACACCGCCCGCCCATCCACACATGCAACACAGTGAATAAGGCGCTCGGTCTCCTTAAGGCGCAGGTTCGAGCCGCGAGAAGCGCTTCGATTGGGCGCGGATGAGTGGCCACTATCGACCACACGATGGAGATCGGGCAGCCATGTGCATCCAATCAGATCTACTCCCCATCTGATGCAGCAAGGAAACGCCTCATCGCATGCGATGAGGCACGCGGTTGAAGCGGCAGGGATGCATTCGCAGCCGTTCGATCTCACGATCGAACGACCGAGATTGAGAGATCATGGATAGGTGTTGAGCACGGGGAGGTGAGTGGGAGCGCGCACGCTTCCCACTACGGCCACGTTTAGGCCTTTAGTGATGGATTTATCCATCACTAAAGGTCCTGAATTAATTATTTTCAACATAAAATGACCAAATTGCCCTCACTCCTTGCAACTATAAAAGGAGACCCCCTCCATACAAAATTGGCATCCCTTCCTTCTCTTCTCTCCCTCTCCAAAGCTCAAGAGAAGCTTGTCCTACACTCGAAATGCTTCGAGAGATAAAATCAAATTTTTGCTCCCATTTCAGAAGCGAATCCTGCAATGACGATAACATGCTGCCCCGTTCTCGTTCCTCCTACCTCGACCTCCTTCATCTTCCAGGCGTCGTCCGTTCGGCTCGTCCTCCAAGCGATCGTCGAGGAGGATAACTTCTCTCTCCCATTCCTCTTTTTAGCTTTCTACAGTAGAATTTTCTTGCTTTCTAGTGTAATAGTTCTCCTGCTTTCTAGTGTAATTTTTCATTGGTTTAATTGTATAAACATTTTGAAATATTAAGTGCATGCTTTCTCTCTCTCTCTCTTATTCTGATTGTTTATATTGCTTTATTGTAATTACTCCACTTTTCAACAAAAACCCTAAAAAAAATATAATTACGAATTTAGATCGACGTAGCCTCCTTGAGTTCAACCCAGGATTTCTATTCCAGTATAAATTTTATTTGTTGAACACGAGTTCTTCGCTTTCAAACTACAATGACAGGTTTTCAAAACCAAATACGATAGCGTAGTAACCCGTAGCTTTAACATTTTGGCACCGTTGCTGGGGAGGCAACGATTTCCGATCTTCTTTTCGCATTTCATGCACTTTATTGTCTTCTAACTTGCTTTCTCTTGTGTCTATTGTTTTGCAGAGACCTCCATCAAGGAATCGTCAAGCGGTAGACCGGAGTAAAGTGCAGTTGAAGACAACTGTAAGTGCTCCCCATTCTTCCCCCCTCCATAGATTTCATTTGTCACATTAAATTCAAATTCCAATTAACCTAGGTGTTTGCATAAATCCTAAGATTAGTTTGGTTGTTTGGATTCTCACTCACACTCATTCCACCCTCGCTTATAAAAAAAAATAAAAAGATAATTTTGTGGGGTAATTTTCAACAGACACACAACATACACCCACATTCAAGGCACTTAACCTACTTGATTTGCTTCTACTCAATCGGGTTCTGATCTGTGGAACCGATACACACAAAGCAACACATAAAAGAGTAGAAATCATTCTAGGTGAACCATCTCTGTGTGCTTAACCTAGTGTAGTTGTGGCCAGTTGTTTGAGTTGTTTGGGCCGCACCACCTAACCTAAAATCAACTCATCAAGTAGCTTCTCCTTAGGGTTTTCAATCTAGGTCTATTCCAGGCACTCCACTTTATTTTTGGTTTTAAAGGAAAGCAATCTTCACTCGTGCTTGAAAACCTGGTTTGCCTCAAACTTGATTGAAATCAACCTAATTTTAAACCCTAAAAGCTACTTAAGCAAGATTTGAACATTAAAATCTACACATCACAAATAATCTTGCTTGAAAACCTTGGTTGTGCACGCACTTACACAATTCTCAATCAATCATTAAGGGCACAATTCATTTTAAGGGTCCATCACATTCCATAAGCACTACAATCCCAGGCCTTAATAAAATCGAGTAGACGTTGGCCTTCAGGACTGATTCGCTCTTCGGGGCCTAGTCTGAGATTATTTTTGATTAACCTACTTGTACTGATTAATTTGATGTCTAGCTAGGGGAGTAGCGTCAAATGACCGCAGCTAGGGGGTACACTAGGAATCGGAGGCGCAAGCTGAAGGAAGAACCTTCTCCCCAGTCCCTCCTTCTAATTGGTTGGATTGAGCAGACATAAGTAGAGTAAATCATTTACAATCTTAAGGCGGGTTTTGGAAGTCTGTAGATCCTTAGGCTACCCCACTTAAGGACAGGCTTGTTTTGTTGTGCTGCAGGGTCCTTATCCCCAGTCCTTCCGACCTTTTCCTAGTTTATGCTGGGAAGACGGTCATTGAATCCCTGATTGGAAGGACCACTAGAGTATTCTAGGAGGTGCAAATTGGATTTTGGTCAAATTGATCCCATGGTTGACCAACAGCCTCCTCTGCCTCAGGATCCACAGGTGGAATTCCGAAGGCAGCTGGAACAAATGCAGAGAATGCAGGAATGGTTCCAGAGAATGCAGGGTGCTCAACCCTTGAAGGATTTTTATGATCCTTTAAATTAAGGGGTACGTCCCGACGTCCAGATTCTGGCCAGAGGCGTAGAAATCTAGCCCCAGGTGTTAAGCCTGATCAAACATTACCATGGGCTTGGCTCTGAAGATCCGTTTCAGCACTTGGAGGACTTGACCACTTTGGTCTAGACCACCAAGGCACAAAACGTGAATGAGGAGCAAATGATCATGAGGCTCTTCCCCCACTCTCTTAGGGATAAAGCCGCTCATTGGTACAGGACGATAGGAAGACCAATTGCAACTTGGAATGAGTTGGAATCAACCTTTCTAAAGAAATTCTTCCCTGTTGAATGTACCAATGCCTTGAGACGGGCAATCATTACCTTTACCCAGCAGCTGGAGGAGCAGTTTCATGTGGCCTGGGAGCGATTCCAGGACCTATTGCGGAGGTGTCCATACAACGAGGTGCCGAAATGGTAACTCGTGTAGATCTTCTACCACAGGTTGACTGAGCAACTCAGAAATCACATGGATGCTTCTTGCGGAGGCAATTTCCTCACAAAGATGCAGATAGTGCACATGATTTGTTTGAGGAAATGAGCGAGAATTCAATCAATCATGCCTCCATGGATACTTTTAATCGGTCCCAGCAGCCCAGATGAAATGTTAATGAAGACCATGACTCTCATTCATTTGATATGGAATTGATTTGTAACAAACTTGATAAGGTGGACTTGGTTGCTAAGAGAATGGAAGAGTGGATGGATGAAAATTCTATGAACAACTCTCGATCCACTTAATCCCAAAATTCGGGATTCCATTCTTCGCGAGCTCCTTCTCTACGGGAGTTCGTGAATCAACTTGATGTGGCTCAACCTATGAGTCAGCATTATTCGGAACCCCACGGGTTCCAAACTGGGGCCTTTGATCCCAGTTTTTATGATCCTTCCCTTTCTTTCTCTCCATCCTCACCCTCTGAGGACGTCTGTGCTGTACAGGAGAATGTTAGATCCAACCCCTACTCTAATGCTTATAATCCGGGTTAGAGAAACCACCCTAACTTCTCCTGGAAAACCCAGGGCAATAGACCTAATTCTGACCCAGCAACTATGCTCCGTAATGACCAATGGGTTAGGGTCATGTGTATACTCAGTTGCCCCCAAATCAGGTCAATCAGCTGGCTTGGAATGCCCGTCAGCCCGTAGGGTAGGCTAATTTGAACCGACAAATGGTAGAGATGCAAGGATCCATGCTCCAGCTCATGCAGCAAATGAAAACCTCACTGGACAACTTGCAGATTGGGCTCATTGCTAACTCTCGTCAACCCGGATCTCTACCATCCCAACCAGTACCCAACCTGTGAAATAATCTTAATCCAGGTAACCAAGCCCATGGGTATGGAAATCAGAGGGACCCACACGCACATGCTTAGGTGGTTGAGCAGGGTCCTTCCTCTTCTTCTTCTTCTTCTGCACATCAACAATTCTTGGCTAATCACGCCCCTCCAATCTTTCCCAACCCTCCTTAAGACCCTAACTCTTATGCATCTACAAATTCTATTACCTTGAGGAGTGGTAAGTAGACTTAGGATCCACAACCATACTATTCTGATCTACCGAATCCTGAAGAACCTGAGGAGAGAGAGGAGAATTCTGGAGAAGAAATCAAGGCTCAGGAACCTGATTCCAAAGATCTGACTCATGTTCCTTTTCTTGAAGCCTTGATCAAATCAAAGAAGAAGAAGTCTGTTGATAGTAATGAGGAGCTTCTGAATATTTTTAAGAATGTTGAGATCAATATCCTGCTCCTCGATGCTATCAAGCATATATCGACTTACGCGAGATTTTTAAAAGATTTATGTACACAAAAGCGTAAGTCGAGAGAATCTGTTTCGAGGAAGGTGGTACTCTCTGAGCATGCTAGTTCTGTTATTCTGCACTACCTCCCTCAGAAAAAGAGAGATCCAGGTACTCCGTTGATTTCTTGTGTCATCGGAGATTACACGTTTGATAGAGCACTTCTGGATCTGGGTGCATCCATCAACCTAATTTCGACTTCTCTTTACGGAAAGTTTGGATTAGGTGAACTTCGGCCGACTTCAGTAACGCTACAGTTAATGGACTGTTCGGTCACAAATCCACGAGGTGTTATTGAAGATGTTATAGTTAAGGTCAAGGATTTCTATTTTCCTGTAGATTTCCTTGTCCTTGACATGGATGTACCGGAAAATCTGAGGAACACGCCTATCATTCTGGGGTGTCCATTCTTGGCTACCGCTAAGGCCAACATTAACTGTGAAAGCGGTAGCATGGAAATCACCTTTGGGGATCTATGAAAGAAATTGGATATTTTTAAGGCAATTAATAAATTTTAGGATTGCAGATTTATTGAGGAACTTGAGGAGGATAATGTAAACATTGAAACTTATTTGATGGTTTCTTCAATTGAAAGTTCCTCCTTTGATGATGAATTGGACCCACAACCCTCTTTGGCAGACCTGCTATCTTCTGAAGAGGTTATTGATTTTGTTCTTTCTCAACCTCTTCCTCTTGATGAGTCTTCAGCATCTTCCTTACCTTCAATCATCAACCCACCCCAGCTTGAACTGAAACCATTGCTTGAGAAATATCAATTTTTAGGATCACAGAAGATGCTCCTTGTGATTATCAGTGCTAAATTGATAAAGGAGCAAGAGATTAAATTGATCAAGGTCCTGAAGGAACACACGGAGGCAATTGGTTGGACCATTCATGACCTTAGGGGGATCGAGCCATCTTACTGCAATCATAGATATTCTTGGAAGATGGATCCCGCCCTTCTCGCCAGATGTAGGGGAGATTAAATTCAAATATGCGAGAAGTGGTCAAAAAGGAAATCATTAAGTGGCTCGATGCAGGAATTATTTATCCAATCTTTGATAGTCCCTGGGTAAGTCCCATGCAGATTGTTCTCAAGAAAGTCGGGATTACCGTTGTGACTAACGAGAGAGGAGAATCTGTCACAACTCGTTCGACTTCCTCTTGGAGGGTTTGTATCGATTATAGGAAGCTGAACATGGCCATAAAAAGGATCATTTCCCCTTGCCTTTCATTGATCAAATCTTGGAAAGACCAGTAGGGCAGAAGTACTTCTATTTTCTTGATTGCTACTTGGGATACAACCAAGTTCCTATCCATCCCGAGGATCAAGAAAAAACTACTTTCACCTGTCCCTATGTAACCTTTGCTTTCCGTAGGATGCCTTTCGGTTTATGCAATGCACCCGCAACTTTTCAAAGGTGTATGTTAGCCATATTCTCTGACATGGTGGGAGAGTTTATGGAAGTCTTCATGGACGATTTCTCTATTTTTGGAGAATCATTTGACTCTTGCTTGGCTAATCTATAAATGATTCTTAAGCGATGTATCAAAACACGATTGGTCCTTAGCTGGGAAAAGAGTCATTTCATGACACAAGAAGGCATCGTCTTGGGTCATGTAATCTCTGAACGGGGAATTGAAGTGGATAAAGCTAAGGTTGATGCTATCGTTAAACTTCCTCCTCCCACATCTGTTAACAAATTTGATCATTTCTTGGTCATGTGGGATTCTACAGAAGATTCATCAAGGATTTCTCGAAGGTTGCTCGTCCCCTGAGCAATCTTTTCGTATAAGAAATGCCGTTTGTTTTTGACCAATCATGTCGTAAGGTATTTGATTTCCTAAAAATGGCAGTCACTTGTGCTTTAGTGTTGCAACCACCGATTTGGACAACCCCTTTTGAGATCTTGACCGACTCTTCTAATTATGCGGTCGAGGCTGTTTTGGGTCATAAAATAGATAGGAAGCCCTCTGTCATCTACTACGCTAGTAAAACTCTGGATGAAGCCCAGAGGAATTACACTATTACTGAAAAGGAATTACTAGCCGTAGTATTTGCTTTGGAAATATTCAGGGCTTATCTCTTAGGGTCTCATGTCATCATCTATACCGACTACTCGGCCTTGAGACATCTCTTGGCCAAAAAGGATGCCAAACCCCGGCTTATTCGTTGGATTCTTCTGCTTCAAGAATTTGATCTTGAAATCAAGGATAAAATCGGGGTACAAAATGTGGTGGTGGATCATTTATCGAGACGTCTAAGTGATTCTTCTTGTCCGGACCTCCCGGTTGCTGACACTTTTCCGAACGAAGCTATCCTTGTAGTTTCAGGTGTCCAAACCCCGTGGTTTGCTGACAATGTTAATTATTTGGCCGTTGGTCAAATCCCCCAGGATTGGACCAAGCAACAATGGGATAGACTTAAATCTGAGGCCAAATACTACTTTTGGGAGGACCCTGAACTGTACCGCATCGGCTCTGATCAGATTATTCACCGATGGGTTCCAAAGAATGAATTCAACAGTATACTCGAGTTTTTCCATGCATCTGCATGTGGTGGACATTTCTTCGGGAAAAAGACGGTTGCAAAAATTTTGCAATCTGGCTTCTATTGGCCGTCTTTATTTAAGGATGCCTAGGATTTCTCAAGGTCATGTTCTCGATGTCAGGCACTCGAGAGCGTAACTAAGAGAGATATGATAACCCTAAACCCAATTCTTCCTGTCGAAATCTTCCATGTTTGGGGCATCGATTTCATGGGACCCTTTCTCCCTTCATTTGGACATCAGTACATTCTTGTTGCTATTGATTTTGTGTCCAAATGGATTGAGGTGATTCCCACCCGAACCAATGACCACAATGTGGTCATCGATTTTTTCAAGAAAAATATCTTCAGTAGGTTCGGGATTTCTAGGGCCATCATCAGTGACAGTGGCACTCATTTTACTAATGCCCAATTCCGAAATTTGTTGGCCAAATACAGGGTTAATCACTAAATCTCCACACCTTACCATCCACAGACGAATGGACAGGCCGAGATCTCCAATCGGGAGATCAAGAATATTTTGCTGTAACGACCCGATTCTCGAGTCCCTACGAGACACGAGAATCGGACCGACTCGACTAATCCCAAGACCAAGTTGTCCAACGAGGAAGTAACCAAAAGAGCAGTAAAATAAAGCACATTCAGCATGAATATAACTAGCAGTAACAAGATACAGCAGTAAGAAAAGGAACTACTACAGTATACACCACCAAAATAGTAGAACAACAAATATGTACATAACATGAAGCTTACAATAAAGAAGTACAAGGAGTAACAAGGAACTACTCACTACAGTGGAAGAAAAGTATAAAAAGAACTGCGGGTAACTCTACTGGACCCTACTAGGCCTAGCGTCCTCTGCAGCCGCTGACCCTGGCTGCTCAACACCTGGTCCTGAAAAGTAACGAGTGTAACATGTCAGCGAAACGCTGAGTAGAGTGGCAACTAAAAGCTAAAGAAGCAGTAGAGTGTACAGTAGTTGTTATATTTTTACTTTCTTTATTTACGTCTTTCTATTATTTCAGGATTTATTTATTTCTCAGATCCTTCACTTGATCTCGAATGTTCCTCATGGGAACGATCTTGATTGCAGTCTTTTTCGAAAAGTAAGAGTAACACATGGTGCCCTCCTGGCTGGGAGAGTCCCCCGTGGTGGTCCTACTCCCAGTCAACCACCCCAAGGTCGCTGACAGATGTAACGGTGACTACGACACGCGTGATAAGCGCACGGGTAGCTACCCCTCACTGGCACGCGGTCAGTCGTTTCCGTTAACGGGTGCGCTCAAAACACAGCATGGAACCGGTATAGGGCAGAGCCCTCTCAGTAACAGGGGTCCAACCCCTCCACAGTTCGCACACCCTCGCCTGACTACCCTGGTTTGCCCAGTGGGCCTGACAAGTCGATGTAGGAGGCTAGCAGAACCCCGGGGCCCGTGGGGTAGCTAGTGCTCTCCCTACACTAGTAGCTCTCCTCGGTACTGCGTACACGAGAACCAGCAAGTCGGTGTACAGTGGCCAAACCCACCCTGCTCTCAACCTGAGGGCGGCAAGCTCCCCTCTATACTAAGAGGTAATGTGTGCTCTCTTTGGTATCACGTACCCAAGAGACAACACACTTCCACGTTTCACTTTCTCAGTTCCATTCTATTCTCTTTCGAGGAGTTCTACTCCTAATTCCCCGTAGGGTTCGTATTCTTTTTGTTTGGCCATTGTAGGTTTCACTGTTCCAGTTTTACGTTCATACAACCCATATTCTCAATCATATTTATTCATTCATAACAGGCAGCTATTAATTTACAGGCATCTATTATTTCCTTTCCACCTTTCCAAGACTGCAATATTTATATATTCCACTAGTTTTCCAGTCCTAGGATTCATGCAATACCCTAGGATCTATCATTCAATCTAGTTTCTCAGTCCTAGGGTTCACGCAATGCCGTAGACTCTATTAATTATTCCACAATTATAACAAATTATGCTAAATAATTTAAAAGCCACTCTACCAGCTATAACGGGAGTACGGGGGCGTGGTCGGCAATCCCGCGTGCCTCTGCAACCCCCAAGACTGCGATGGAACGGGGTCCTAACACAAGGATCAAACACAAGGAGTTTCTCAGAACGGTATGCAATTACTGTAAACGGGTAGAGGATTTTATTCTGGAAAGAATGCAACTCGAAACGAGGAAAACAGACTCCGAACGGGCCCTAAACAGGTCAAAAACGACGAAACTGTCCAAAATCAGACGTCTGGAACCTCTTCTAGACGTCTTAAAAGGTGGGTCAGATTGTACCTTAGCTCTGTGTAGTCCTCCAGATGTCCAGAAGCCTGTTGGGGCATCTGGCTTAGTTCCAAGACGTCCGATTGTCACCCCAGACGTCTGGAAGTCCTCTTCGTCGTCTGGCACTACGGCCAGACGTCTGATTTATGTGGGATGGTGAGCTCTCGTGCCCTCCCGAGCAGAACCTGTGCACACACACTCCTGCTCTCGGCACGACGAAGCGCAGACAAAGTCGCGACGGACGACTGCATGGCCGTACGCGCGAAGAAGGAGGAAGATAGAAATATCTTACATGTCAGACGTCTGGACAATCGTCCAGATGTCTTCACCGTCGTCTGGTCGTAATCCCAGACGTCTGGTTCTGAAAAATTTTCCAGAACCAGAGCCTGACTCGCTCTCCGCCCGCGACGAATGGCTACGCCGCGCCCCGTTCGCCTGCTGCCCGAGCTGCAGCAGCCCCTCCGTGACACCCCATGCCCGCTGCTCCCCCGCCGGCCGACTCTAGCTGCCTCAGCAAGCTCGAACCCTCACGGTCGAGCTTCCTCCTTCCGCTCGCAAGCCTCCTTCCCGCACTCTCGCCGCGACCGCTACTACCGTCGTTCCCTCGCTCGCTCACGCTCTCACACTGGCAGGGAGAAGGAGAAGAGGAAGGAGGAAAAGATGAGGGTGAGGGAGAGGGCGAGGGGGCCTTATAAGGCCGCGCGGGGAGAGAGAGAAGAGAGCTACGCACCTGTAGGAGGAGAGAGAAAAAAAGGAGGAACGAGAGCAGCGGGTGCAGTTTGCGCGCGCAGGCGCGCAGACGCAACCCCGTACGTCGCAAAAATTTATTACCAGACGTCTGGGAAGGGCCAGACGTCCGGTAAGACGTCTGGGCCACTTCCCAGACATCTTAAAAACCCGTCTGATGCCACGTTCGTGACAATATAACAAACTCAAAGGAAGTTTCGTCCCTGAAACTTGCGCTAACTAGGGTGCGGGAGAGAACAACATATATAAACATAACAAACTCAAAGCGGATCGAAGCCGGTCTGAAAAGACGTACCCACGAAGAGCTCTGGGTACCGCTCCCGCATTGCCGCCTTAGGCTCCCAGGTAGCCTCCTCGTACCGCTGGCTCCTCCATAAAACCTTCACTAGGGGTACTTGCTTTCGTCTCAAACTGCGGACGGCTCAGTCAAGAATCTGTACTGGCCGCTTCGGGTAGGTCAGGCCGTCGCCCATCTCGACGCTCTCGTGACCCAGGACGTGATTGGGATCGGCAACGTACTTCCTGAGGTTGGACACGTGGAACACGTTGTGCACACCAAAAAGCTGAGGAGGGAGGGCAAGTCTGTAAGCAACGGGTCCAACCCGCTCCAGGACCTCAAAGGGCCCCACGAACCTCGACGTGAGCTTCCCTCTCACCCCAAACCACTGCAGGCCCTTCATGGGCGAAACACGAAGGAAGATGTGGTCCCCAACCTCAAACTGCACCTCTCTGCATCTCCGATCCGTGTAGCTCTTCTGCCTGCTCTTAACAGTGCGGAGTCGCTTGTGGATCTGCTCGACTACCTCCTGACTCTGCCGGATCAACCTGGGGCCAACCTCCCACTTGGTCCCCACCTCAACCCAACTCAAGGGTGCCGTACACCTCTGTCCGTACAGAGCCTCGTAGGGAGCCATGCCGATACTCGAGTGATAGCTGTTGTTGTATGTAAACTCCGCCAGGGGCAGGTGCTCCTCCCAAGAGCCCCTCCAGTCTAGTACACAGGCACGCAAAAGGTCCTCAAGTGTCTGTATTGTGCGCTCAGACTGTCCGTCCGTCTGGGGGTGGTAAGCTGTACTGAATCTCAACCGCGTCCCTAGGGCCTGCTGAAACTCAACCCAAAACTGGGACGTAAAGCGGGTATCCCGGTCGGATACGATCTCCCGTGGAACTCCATGTAGTCGTACCACATCGCGGATATACCTCTCTACCAACTGTGCTGGTCCCAAAGTAACTCGGATTGGCAAGAATCGTGCTGTCTTCGTCAGTCTATCCACGATTACCCAGACTGCGTCATGTCCTCGCTGGGTAACAGGTAACCCCACCACCAAGTCCATGGTGATGCTCTCCCACTTCCACTCTGGCACTGGAAGCGACTGTAGCGGCCCTGCAGGCCTTTGATGCTCGGCTTTCACCTGCTGACACACTAAACACTACTGCACGAATTCACCCACATCCCGCTTCATCCCCCTCTACCAAAACTCCCATCTCAAGTCATGGTACATCTTCGTGTTTTCGGGATGTATGGTGAATCTGGAACCGTGTGCCTCAGTTAGGAGCTCTCTCAACAGCTCCTCGTCTCTGGGAACGCACAACCGTCCCCTCAGGCGCAGCACCTGGTCTGTGAAAGAGAAGTCCCCTGGGTCTCCTGACAGTACTTTGTCATGCAAGGACTGCAAGTATGGATAGGCCATCTGTCCTGTGATGATGCGGGTATCATCTCTGGCCTAGTCTGTCGTGTCACAGTCACTGCCCCACAGTGCCCCCGTAACTCTAGGGGTCGCCAATTGCCCACCTCCTCCAAAAGGCTCCAACTCTATAACTGTAAACTGGCCAAGTGTGCGGGCGCCTTCCAGCTCAAGGCATCAGCCACCACGTTGGCCTTTCCCGGGTGGTAGGAAATGCTGCAGTCATAGACCTTCAGGAGCTCCAACCAACGTCTCTGTCTCATGTTGAGCTCCTTCTGATCAAAAAGGTATCTGAGGCTCTTGTGATCTGAGAAAATCTCAAAGGTCTCACCGTACAAGTAGTGCCTCCAGGACTTCAGCGCGAAGACGACAGCTGCCAGCTCCAGGTCATGGGTAGGGTAGGTATGCTCATGGGGCTTCAGTTGCCGCGAAGTGTAAGCGACAACGTGACCCTTCTGCATGAGCACACCCCCTAACCCCTGCAAGGAGGCGTCCGTGTACACAACGAACCTGCCACTACTGTCAGGGATGGTGAGCACGAGAGCCAAAGTAAACCTCTCCTTCAGCTCCTAAAAACATGCCTCACAGGCGTCTGTCCAAGCGAAGGGCACGTCCTTCCGGGTCAACTGTGTCATAGGACGCGCAATCTGTGAAAAACCCCTGATGAACCGTCTATAGTAGCCTGCCAGTCCCAGGAAACTGCGAATCTCGGTGACTGAATGCGGTCTCTGCCACTTGAGCACTGCCTCGACCTTGGCTGGGTCCACTGCTAAGCCGTTCCCAGAGATCACATGACCTAAGAAGGTCACCTCCCTCAACCAGAACTCGCACTTGCTGTATTTGGTGTACAACCTACGTCATCTCAGTGTGTCTAGAACCATCCGCAAGTGCTGTCCGTGCTGCATCTGATCTCGGGAATAGATGAATACATCATCAATAAATACCACCACGAACTGGTCCAAGTACGGTCTAAACACCTGGTTCATCAGGTCCATGAAAGCAGCGGGGGCATTGGTCAGCCCAAACGACATGACCAAAAACTCGTAGTGTCCGTACCGGGTGCGAAAAGCTATCTTGGAGACGTCTGCCTCCCTGATCCTCAACTGGTGGTATCCAGACCTCAAGTCAATCCTGGAGAACACCGTGACCCCTCGCAACTGGTCAAACAAGTCGTCGATCCTCGGCAGCGGATATCTGTTCTTGATGGTGACCCTATTCAGCTGTCGGTAGTCCACACAAAGGCGTAGAGTACCATCCTTCTTCTTCACAAACAGTACCGGGGCTCCCCAGGGGACGCACTGGGCCTTACAAAGCCCTTCTCCAAAAGGTCCTGCAACTGAGACTTGAGCTCTCGTAGCTCAAGAGGTGCCATCCTGTATGGTGCGGTGGAGATGGGGTTGGTCCCTGGTACTAGTGAGATCTCAAACTCGATCTCACGCTCGTGCGGTGTCCTGGTAACTCGTCTGGGAACACGTCGGGATGCTCTGGAAGTCTGCCACAGGGCTGGGCTCTGCCTCCACACAAGCTAGGAAGCCCTCACACCCCTGGCTCAAAAGTCTCGCCGCCCGAAGTGCCGAAATGCACCTGAAACCTCCGTCCACTAGCTGTCTGTGAAACTCGAAAGAAGGCAACTCCGGTATGGAGAAGACGATCTTCCTCTCAAAACAGTCCACCAAAGCGTGGTAAGCGGACAGCCAGTCCATCCCCAGAATTACGCCAAAGTCCTCCATCTGTATCATAATCAGGTCAGCTGGCAGACTATGTCCCCCGATACTGACCTCGCAACCTGTGTACACCTCCTCAGCTACAAACAGCTGACCACTCGGACCTCTGATTACAAACATATTCTCTAACAGCATATAATCCTGGCCCAAACTAATTGTGAAACTAGCTGCGATAAACGAGTGTGTAGCACCGGAATCGAAAAGTGTGTAAACGAGTCTGCCAGAAACTGAAACCATACCTGCCACCACCGATCCCGAAGCTCTGGCATCCCTGTGTGTCAGGGCATTGATACGCCCCTCAGCTCTAGGTGCGGACGAAGTAGCCACACTCTGCGTCGGACGGGTAGGTGCTGGTCGGTACCTTCCTCGTGACTGTTGTCCTCCTCCTCGCTCCTGGGAACCGCGGCCTCCTGCGCGCCCTCCCGTGCTCAGTGCGGTAAGTATCTGCTGACCTCCTGCCCTAGACGGGTAGTCCCTCCTATTGTGGCCTAGCTGGCCACACTGGTAGCAGAGGGGAACTTGACTCCCGTCCTCAGTGGGTCCCTGCTGTCGGCTGGGCGGGGGTCCGGTGCTGGCGACTGCCCCTGTCGAGGGCCCCCAAAGGCCATTGATGGCCCTGCAAAACGTGACGGCTCTCCTGCAGACGCCACGTGTCTCCTCTCTCGCCGGCCCTGTGAAAAGTCTGCCTGGAAGGACCTCTTCCGCTTACCGTCAGTGTCTCGCGCAGACGAGTTGGTCTCCTCGTAGGTCATAGCTGCCTCCACCACCCTCAAAAACGTAGGCAGCTTCAATGGTTTGACATACCCCCGAATCGCAGGCTGGAGCCCCTCGGTGAACCTCCAAAGGCGCTCCTCCTCAGTGGCTACCGCTGTCGCTGCAATGCGGGACAACTCCAGAAAATGCGTGCGGTACACGCTGACGGTCATCGTCCCCTAGAGGAGAGTGTGGAACTCCCGCGTCCTCTGGTCCTGCCATGTCTGGGGAAAGTACTGCTCGCAGAAGAGGGTGACGAACCGTTCCCAAGTCGGCTCGTCCCTCTCCTGTCCCCTGACCGCCCTCCACCACTTGTGTGCAGCACTCTCCAGCTGGTACGTAGCAAAGGCCATGCGGCACTCCATCGGGGGGCGAAGGGTGCCGAAAACCTTCTCGAGCTGCTCGAGCCAGTCCTCTGCCTCGATCGGGTCCTCATCCCCTTTGAAGGAGGGGGGCTTCAGCTTCCGGAACTGCCCGAAGAGCTCGAAGTGGCGCTGCAGTGGAGATGCTGGTGCACCTCCAGGAAAAGGTGCCTCGTGCACAGAAGTGTCGGAGGAAGGTGGGGGTGGTGGCGGCCCATCCCCTCCCCCTTGTCCAGCGCCGCGGCCGTCGTGTGGTCCCACAGAGGACTCCCCCTCCGTAACCCCAGGGAGAGGCGCTCGGGGCGGTGGGTGGAGCTCCTCTCGCACAATATCCCGTATTAATTGGGTGAGGTCCTGGGCCTGAATGCCCGGGAGCAATGGCTGGTCCACTGAGGCGTCGACAGCAGCACGCCCACCTCGCCGACCTCATCCTCGGCAGTGCCCTCGGCCCGCCTCTCTAGCCCGCGACGAGGCATCTCCTGCAAGGAGACGCGGAACAAAATGGAAACACGTCAATATGGAACGATATCTAACGAAAAGGTCTAAGAGCTTATGCCAAAAGAAAGGTTGTGGTGGCTACTCTAGTCACAGACACGTGAATTGGTTATTTTCCAGTCAGTTGATTCACTTCTAGGGACGACCTTGCTCTGATACCATCTTGTAACGACCCGATTCCCTAGTCCCTACAAGACACGAGAATCAGACCGACTCGACTAATCCCAAGACCTAGTCGTCCAACGAGGAAGTAACCAAAAGAGCAGTAAAATAAACCACATTCAGCACGAATATAACTAGCAGTAACAAAATACAGCAGTAAGAAAATGAACTACTACAGTATACACCACCACAACAGTAGAACAACAAATATGTACATAACATGAAGCTTACAATAAAGAAGTACAAGGAGTAACAAGGAACTACTCACTACAGTGGAAGAAAAGTATAAAAAGAACTGCGGGTAACTCTACTGGACCCTACTAGGCCCAGCGTCCTCTGCAGCCGCTGAGCCTGGCTGCTCAACACCTGGTCCTGAAAAGTAACAAGTGTAACATGTCAGCGAAACGCTGAGTAGAGTGACAACTAAAAGCTAAAGAAGCAGTAGAGTGTACAGTAGTTGTTATATTTTTACTTATTTATGTCTTTCTATTATTTCAGGATTTATTTATTTCTTAGATCCTTCACTTGATCTCGAATGTTCCTCGTGGGAACGATCTTGATTGCAGTCTTTTTCGAAAGGTAAGAGTAACACGTGGTGCCCTCCTGGCCGGGAGAGTCCCCCGTGGTGGTCCTACTCCCAGTCAACCACCCCAAGGTCGCTGACAGACGTAACGGTGACTATGGCACGCGCGATAAGCGCACGGGTAGCTACCCCGCACTGGCACGCGGTCAGTCGTTTCCGTTAACGGGTGCGCTCAAAACACAGCATGGAACCGGTATAGGGCAGAGCCCTCTCAGTAACAGGGGTCCAACCCCTCCACAGTCCGCGCACCCTCACCTGACTACCCTGGTTTGCCTAGTGGGCCTGACAAGTCGGTGTAGGAGGCTAGCAGAACCCCGGGGCCCGTGGGGTAGCTAGTGCTCTACCTACACTAGTAGCTCTCCTCGGTACTGCATACGCGAGGGCCAGCAAGTCGGTGTACAGTGGCCAAACCCACCCTGCTCTCAACCTGAGGGCGGCAAGCTCCCCTCTACACTAAGAGATAATGTGTGCTCTCTTTGGTATCACGTACCCAAGAGATAACACACTTCCACGTTTCACTTTCTCAGTTCCATTCTATTCTCTTTCCAGGAGTTCTATTCCTAATTCCCCGTAGGGTTCGTATTCTTTTTGTTTGGCCATTGTAGGTTTCACTCTTCCAGTTTTACGTTCATACAACCCATATCCTCAATCATATTTATTCATTCATAACAGGCAGCTATTAATTTACAGGCATCTATTATTTCCTTTCCACCTTTCCAAGACTGCAATATTTATATATTCCACTAGTTTTCCAGTCCTAGGATTCATGCTGTACCCTAGGTTCTATCATTCAATCTAGTTTTCCAGTCCTAGGATTCATGCAATACCCTAGGATCTATCATTCAATCTAGTTTCTCAGTCCTAGGGTTCATGCAATGCCGTAGACTCTATTAATTGTTCCACAATTATAACAAATTATGCTAAATAATTTAAAAGCCACTCTACCAGCTACAACGGGAGCACTGGGGGCGTGGTCGGCAATCCCGCGCGCCTCCGCAACCCCCAAGACTGCGATGGAACGGGGTCCTAACACAAGGATCAAACACAAGGAGTTTCTCAGAACGGTATACAATTACTGTAAACGGGTAGAGGATTTTATTCTGGAAAGAACGCAACTCGAAAAAAGGAAAACAGACTCCGAACGGGCCCTAAACGGGTCAAAAATGACGAAACTGTCCAAAATCAGACGTCTGGAACCTCTTCTAGACGTCTTACAAGGTGGGTCAGATTGTACCTTAGCTCTGTGTAGTCCTCCAGACGTGCAGAAGCCTGCTGGGGCATCTGGCTTAGTTCCAAGACCTCCGATTGTCACCTCGGATGTATGGAAGTCCTCTCCGTCGTCTAGCACTGCGGCCAGACGTCTGATTTACGTGGGATGGCGAGCCCTCGCACCCTCCCGAGCGGAACCTGCGCACACACACTCCTGCTCTCAGCACGACGAAGCGCAGACAAAGTCGCGGCGGACGGCTGCATGGCCGTACGCGTGAAGAAGGAGGAAGATAGAAATATCTTACCTGTCAGACGTCTGGACAGTCCTCTAGATGTCTTCACCGTCGTCTGGTCGTAATCCCAGACGTCTGGTTCTAGAAAATTTTCCAGAAGCAGAGGCCGACTCGCTCTCCGCCCACGACGCACGGCCGCGCCGCGCCCCGTCCGCCTGCTGCCCGGGCTGCAGCAACCCCTCCGCGACACCCCACGCCCGCCGCTCCCCCGCCGGCCGGCTCTAGCTGCCCCGGCAAGCTCGAACCCTCGTGGTCGAGCTTCCCCCTACCGCTCGCAAGCCTCCTTCCCGCACTCTCGCCGCAGCCGCTACTGCCGCCGTTCCCTCGCTCACTCACGCTCTCGCACTGGCAGGGAGAAGGAGAAGAGGAAGGCGGAAAAGATGAGGGTGAGGGAGAGGGCGAGGGGACCTTATAAGGCTGCACGGGGAGAGATAGAAGAGAGCTACGCGCCTATAGGAGGAGAGAGAGAAAAAGGAGGAACGAGAGCAGCGGGTGCAGTCTGCGTGCGCAGGCGCGCAGACGCAACCCCGTACGCCGCAAAAATTTATTACCAGACATCTGGGAAGGGTTCCAGACGTTCGGTCAGACGTCTGGGCCACTTCCCAGACGTCTTAAAAACCCATCTGATGCCACGTTCGTAACGTTTGCAGAAAATGGTTAGGCTTGATCTCAAGGACTAGTCTCAAATGCTTGAGGACGCTCTTTGGGCCTACCGTACGGTGTATAAAATGCCCATTGGCATGTCTCCGTTTCTTCTAGTGTATGGAGAGGCATGCTATCTGCCCATAGAGATTGAACATAGGGCATTCTGGGCAATCAAGCAGTGCAATTTAGATCTGAGTTTAGCTGGGAAGACCAGGAAACTCCAACTATCTAAGTTGGAAGAGCTTAGAAATGATGCATATGAGAATGCCAAGATCTACAAGGCTCGAACCAAAGCTCTACATGATCAATTGATTTCCCGCAAGAGCTTTAAGCCAAACCAGAAGGTCTGGTTATTTGATTCTCGACTTAAGCTCTTTCCTGGCAAACTTATCGAAATGGAACGACCCGTTTATTATTGATCATATTTTTCCAAATGGATCCATTCAGATCTCTGACCCAAAGATGGGTAACACATTTAAAGTCAACAGTTAACGTTTGAATCCTGTTATTGACCGTACTCTTCCAGTACCCGTCTCAAACACGGTTGCTCTAGCCATATTGTGACTTCTTTGGTTGGACTTCGCCTAGTTGATGGTATTAAACTCAATAGTTGTACATATGACACAAAGCTGACTTGAGCTTGATATTCAGGTGATATCTTTCATATTCTACCCTTTCTTTCATGTCTCTTTCTCAATGTGGACATTGCATCAGGTAGGCATGGAGGGGGTGGATTCATTTTTGAATCATTTTGTCAGCTTTGTGAAATTCTTGTAAATTGTATTTCTCTTCTTATATATACATAAAAAAAAATTAGGAAGGAATATTTGGACAGTAGGACTTTTCAATCTTAGGAAATATTACATTAGGATCTGAACACAAAGACCCTTCAAGTCTTTGGACTTAATCAGCCTGTGTATCCACTAAAATGTAGATTTATTTTTCGAGTCCTCGCCATCTTAATTCTATTGTAATTTGAGTAAATAAGTTTGGGTGATAAGTACATGATTTATCAACCCACCCTCTGATTTGAGGGAACTTTGAGTCTTAAGCATCTACACACTTTCTTTTCACTGACTTGTTGATTGGCAGTTTTAACAGAAATTGGGTAGCTAATGAACCTTCTAGAGTGATATGGCTGGCAAGTTATTGTTGGTAATAGCCCATAGGTAGGTCGTCCAGAGCCCAGTCACTGGTCCATTCTCTTCTTGTTGCCTTTAGGTAAATTTTAGACCAGCGAAGTCACCTACTTAAAAAAACAAAGTCAAAAAGAAAAAGAAAAAAAAGTAAAAGAGAAAAGAAAAAGAAAACAAAAGAAATAAGCCACACTTCGCCGCACGAGTATAGCTGGCAAGTTGTCGGTGGTAACAGCTCATCGATCGGTTGTTCAGAACCCAGCTCAAGAAATGCACTGAAAATTCCCAAAACACTTAGGAAGAAGTGAAGAAATAGAATAAACTGGGGATATATACATTAGATTCACCATTGTGTTGACCCCATAAAAATAAAAGTAAGGAGAAAGCTACCGGTTGAAAAGATACACCTTTAGGCAGAACTCTCTTTTTAAGGTCACCTAGAGGCATAGAAACTCGAAGTCCATTCTAATTGACGATCAACAAGTCTATCACATTCACAATAAGATGCTTAGAACTTATGGTTCTCATCAAATCTTAGGTGAGTTGAATGGCCTTAGAAAGCCACTCTTTAACCCTAAACTCAAAAATCCAAAAAAAAAAAAAGTTAGAAAAGAAGAAAAAGAGAGAATTTTTTCTTTGAATAAGGCGAGGGCTTGAGGCGGTCTGCATTTTGGCAGATACTCGGGCACTGTTATGTCTTTGAAAGTTTAGATCCTAAGTAAACATTTTCTTAATGTTGAAAATAACTTATGCCCAAATAATCCAACCTAATTCTTTTATAAATAGCATATAGTTTTTGCCAGGGACTAGCAAAAGATAGGCATGGGGGTGTGATGTAAACATGTTTATATTACATAAAATGTCCATTTATGCATGTTCTTAAGCATAGAATTGCATTACATACTATAGATATTACATAGCATGCATCATCTTGCATTTAGATTAGTCTGAATAAAATGGAGGTTAATTGTATCCATTTATGTTCAGGGAGAGGGCGACTTTTTATCGGGGTCTTGGATCGAAGATTCAACTTTACAGATCTGACCAGGGCGACGATTGGAGTTTAACGACTCCAAGATTGCCCTAATCGGATATCTGTAGCATCAAATAGAGACTGAGGAACCTTAGAAGATCAAGGGCCAAGATGGTGTTAATCTGCACTTCAGATGACAAATCTAACCACACAAATGGATTCGGATTGACGATCCAAGCCTAACAGCATGAAAATTGACTCAATCCAATATCCGTGGCACCATCTACATCATCCAGAAGATGGACGGCTAAGATGGCACTGCGTGGCGCCATCTCAGCCGCTAGATCGACCGCACACGACCGTTGAAGCCTCTAGCTCCAATGCCTCTCCACCGTTGAATCAAGATCCAACGGCTGAGAGTTGATCTCAGACTGGCGCCTTCATCTTCTGAAGCCAAAGGAGGATGCAGCCTTGATTGTTGGATCTTAATCCAACAGTCTAGATCGCACGCCATTGAAACACACCGCCCACCCATCCACATGCACAGCATAGTGGATAAGGTGCTCGGTCACCTTAAGGTGCAGGTTCGAGCCGCGAGAATCACTTCGATTGGGCACAGATGAACAGGCGCTATAGATCGCATGATGAAGATCGAGCGGCCGTGCGCGCCCAATCAAATCTCCGCCCCATCTAACGTGGCAAGGAAACGCCTCATCTCATGCGATGAGGCACGCGGTTGAAGCGGCGGGGATGCGTTCTCAGTCGTTCGATCTCACGATCGAGTGACCAAGATTGAGAGATCGTGGATAGGCGTTGAGAGCAAAGAGGTGAGCGGGCGCACATGCGCCACCCACTACGGCCACGTTCAAGCCTTTAGTGACGGATTTATCCGTCACTAAAGGTCCTGTATTAATGATTTTCAACATAAAATGATCAAATTTCCGTTACTCCTTGCAACTATAAAAGGAGACCCCTTCCATACAAAATTGGCATCCCTTCCTTCTCTTCTCTCCCTCTCCAAAGCTCAAGAGAAGCTTGTCCCACACCCGGGATGCTCCTCGAGAGATAAAATCAAATTTTTGCTGCCATTTCAGAAGCGGATCCTGCGATGATGATGACGTGCTGCCTCGTTCTCGTTCCTCCTGCCTCGACCTCCTTCTTCTCGCTCCATCCTTCATCTTCTAGGCGTCGTCCCGTCCGGCTCGTCCTCCAAGCGATCGTCGAGGAGGATAACTTCTCTCTCCCATTCCTCTTTTCTGCTTTCTAAAGTAGAATTGTCTTGCTTTCTAGTGTAATAGTTCTCTTGCTTTCTAGTGTAATTTTTCATTGGTTTAATTATATAAACATTTTGAAATATTAAGTGCATATTTTTTCTCTCTCTCTCTTATTCTGATTGTTTATATTGCTTCATTGTAATTACTTCGCTTTTCAACAAAAACCCTAAAAAAATATAATTGCGAATTTAGATCGACGTAGCCTCCTTGAGTTCAACCCGGGATTTCTATTCCGATATAAATTTTATTTGTTGAACACGAGTTCTTCGCTTTCAAACTACAATGACAGGTTTTCAAAACCAAATACGATAGCGTTGTAACCCGAAGCTTCAACAGCGTGTCCCCGATTCTTTAGACTCTAGATTTATTTTTAGTTAGTTCTTTTTATTGCGCATCTATTATTAAAAAAAAAATCTGAACTGCCTGCTAGAAGCTGCATATCTTTAGGACGATCATCTAGGATTGCTTGAGCAGCATCTAGATTTTCTTGCTGCATTGTGTGCATTTCTGCATCGAAGAGTGCTGGAGCAAGGTACGTACTTCCTATCTTTTTGCATCAGTTATCTGCACATGCATTGCATCTGGATATAATTAAAGAAGACCACTTAAGTTGACTTAAAAAGATTAATCAAGTGGTCACATTGCTTCTCGAAAAGAAAGTAAAATACACAGGAAGTGTTTGAATAACTTGATTGTAGTTTTTAAAAGAAAAATCACTTTTCGTGGTGTGATGCACACTTCTTGCACTGAGCATGCACTATAGGCACTACACTAGGATTAGGACCCTTAAGGCTATAGTCATTGATCTCTTTATCGGTGCAAACCCTCCTATCTCGCTTTGAAATGGTGGTATTAAGGTTTTCTCGAGTGATTTGATACTCTAAGGAGGGGGACACTCTATAAAGAAATTCAAGGGTAGTTAAGATGCACCGCTAACGCATCACCTCAAAGGAAAGGTTCACCGTACTTGCATCCCTTAGTTCAATCCTTGGAGTACCTTTTTACTTGAGTTTCTGAGAATATCATTGTGGCAAAGTGTACATTGCTAGGACACTCGAAGGTCTATTTAGGGTGCATAATTGATTGACAACTTGATTGGTTACCCAAAAGAACTAAAAGTAACCTCAACCTCCTTAATAGCCTTTGACCAGGAATCTCAAGTGCCTCACTTCTCTTATACCACTTACGTAGGAACGGAGAAATACTGCCTTGACTCCATTTGGCCAAACTAGAAAGGTTGGAAGAGGGCCAAAAGTGCTTTAACTCAACAAAAGACATCTTGCCTTGTGTTTGCTTGGTGTATGCTTGGTAGGTGCTTTCTTAGAAATAATCTTCTTTTCAACCCTGAGCTTGAGAGAATTATTAGGAAAGCCAACTAAGAAAGAAGAAAAATGGCTGAAGAAAGACCTGGAGAAGAGATTAGGGTTGGTGAAAATCAGAGAACCTTGAGAGACTATTTCCTCCCTACAACCCACCAAGCCCTACCTATCCGAAGACCTGGAGTGGATAATCCATATGAAATCAAGAGAAGCACCATATCTTTGCTCCCCTCTTTTTATGGTATTGCTAGGGAGTATCCTTATAGGCATCTTGAGGAATTCACCGAGGTCTATTCCACAGTGAAGCTCCAAGGCTTTATTGATGAAGCCCTGATGAGGACTCTATTTCCATTCTCCCTTAAGGATAAGGCCAAGCACTGGTATCATACCCTCGATGCAACGGTAAATGATCGGGTCACCCTTAAGGGAGAATTCTTGAAAAAGTATTTTCCTATGAGTAAGACCAACCATTACAGAAGAGAGATTATGGGTTTTACTCAATAGGAAGGGGAGCAATTTCACGAGACTTAGGAGCGCTTTAGTGACCTTCTTTAGTTATGCCCCCACCATCAGGTTCCAAGATGGCAGTTGGTCGAAAGGTTCTATAACGGATTATCTGAAAGGCACAAGCAAACCATTGATGAAGCCTTTGCAGGAACCTTCATGACCAAAACTGAGGATGAAGCCTGGGCATTATTTGAAACATTAAGTGACAATTCCATACATATGTCGTTTGCCTATCAAGAAAGAAAACCATCAATCTTGCAGAGGAAGATAGAGGCCCATGAAGCTGGGGCTACTCAGGATTTGTCTTATCAAATTCAACAGTTGAACAAAAACTTTGATAGGCTTTTAGCAAACCCCGTCATGAACCTGCAAATAGCCTCTATCTTTCAGGCTTCAAGTGAATGCTCCATTTGCAAAAGAACAACGCATGTCACTATGGAGTGCCGCCAGGCAAATCAATTCCCTGAGTTGATTCAGGCCGACTTCAATGCGGCCTAAGGTTTCCGCCCACCTCCACGCAATAACCCTTATTCCAATACCTATAATCCAGGGTGGTGGAACCATCCAAACTTCCCATGGAAGTAAGGTGATGCTTCTAACTCAGGGAATACAAGACCCCTACCTCCCCAACCCATATTCCAGCCATCCTATGCAAAACCACCTCAGAATAAGCCTTCTAAGATAGATGAACTTAAACCCATGATGAAAGCGATGCAAGAGCATCAGAATATCATCATCCAATCTCATAATAAGATGATTACTGATATGCAATCCCAAATTGGTCATCTTATCTAGGCAGTTAGACAGCGGGATTCGAAGAAGTTGCCTAGCTCTTCTGAGAATCCTAAGGGCAAGGGGGTCATATTTAGGGAGCACGCCCAAGATGTGACCGTGCTGAGGAGTGGAAAGAAAATTGACAAGCCTGATAGCACTCCTACGGTCACCTCTCAGGATTCCCCTCCTACATCAGACCCGACTTCCATATCCACTGAGGAAAAGCCACACTACTCTCCTTCACTTGAAATCACCCACCCTGAGGATGTCATCATTCCACCGCCCCTTTCCTGCCATGACGACCCCTCTACCCAGAAGCCGAGGGTGCCTTATCGAGAGCACCTATCTACTCTTGGGGAATCTTCTGTTGGCTCGTCTGGAGCCAAGGTGTTTAAACGGACGTTGGATCGGTATTTTAAGAATATCGCATTGTAATATAGCCGAAAGAGTGTTCAAAATAAATATAATTTTATTACTCGAATTTGAAGTCCAAGGTCAAACACAGGGAGCAAATTGGTGTTTAGAAATCAAGATCACAATTCAAAATTTAAAAGAATATGCAATAATATCAATATCACAGTGTAAAAATATAGGAGTAAATGTAGAGCACAAAAATACTTAAAGAAACTCAATGTATATGAATTAAACTCAAAATCAGATGTCTGATTTGTAAATTAGACACCTTAAAATGATGATGCTATAGTGCTCCTTTTGCCTTTAGCTTCTGCGGTTCTTCTTCTTCCTTCTATTTTGTCTTTGGCTTTAGTCTTCTTTTTCCTCTACGATCATTCTCTGTCTTCCCCTTCCTTCTTCTTTCTCTCTCTGCTGGCTACCTTTTTCCTTTGCCTTGTTGCCATTTTGCCTTCAGCTTCTTCCTTCTCTTTCCTCTTCTTTAGCTCCACTTCTCCTCCACCTTAGCCTGCAGAGCAAAACCTACCCCCTACCCGCGCGCACTCTCCTTTCTTTTCTCTCTTTGGTTTCACTCTCCCAGAGTCACACGTTTCTCGGGTAATCAGGTTGGGTACGTACCCGGGACCAGGCCCACCGATGTACGATGGTGGGCAAGGAGTGCTACTTGGGTAGAGTCAAGACCAGGTCCACGGAGTGTGGTTGCGGACGAGGCTGGTTCAGTTTGGGTGAGAGGGACCTCACCCCGTGAGTTGGAGGTGATAAGCCACTGGCAAGAAATCAATTTATGCAGGTGCAGTGCCTCTTCCAGTTCCGAGGTGGGACTATCTTCCCACCTTCGTACGCACCTGCGGCAAAAGTGTTCCTTCGATTGCAGCCGTTGATACTGCCCTTGACTCTAATTGATAGCTTGGAGTTGTGCACGAAGACGTTCCGCGCAGCCTGGGACAAAGACCTGGAGCTTGCTTCAAGCTCTGTGCCAATGGCGGAGCATGCCTGTACCTGAAATCACCACAATGGCCTCGCAGCTATGTCAGAACGTTCAGGAAGCTTCACCGAGGCACATCGAGTGTGCAGCGGAGGTCGACGTGTCGTGGGGATGCCTGTGTGAGCGTGCCTATGGCACACTGTGTGCGTATGTGTGGGTGTGTTCAGGGGTGTGTTTGGGTGAGTGGCGGAGTGAATGGAGTGAGGGGTTGTGATCAGGGAGTCGAGGAGATGCTTATGGACTTGTCGGCGAGGAGGGGGGTGGTCTGTGGTGGTGAAGTGATCTCGTCGAAGTTGGTGGCCGGAGGCGAAGGAGATGAGGGTGGTGGAGTGCGGCAGTAGTTGATTTAGGGAATTAAAGAGGGGGAAAGGAAGTAGAGGGTGAAGGGGACTTATCTAGTTGGTGAAGAGACGAAAGGTAGACAGAGATGGCGTCGAGCGTGTATTGCCGACACTGGAGATGAAGATGCTCAGAGAGGGACTGTCGGCAAGGATGAAGAGGATTCAAGGGTGTCGGTGGGTGTTGCACGACACGGACGAACGTGAGTAAGAAGAACCCGCCACTAGTATTGTGGTGAAGTGATGAGGGAGAGTAGGGAAGGTCGCTGAAGCTTGATGAGCGGATCGACTGGAGGAGGAGAGACGAATTTGACGGGATTTCCCGGTCGATTTAAAGCTTGGAGGAGTTGGTTGGACCTGGGGCTTCTTAAATAGATCTCTAGAGGGAGATTTCTACTTGAAAGCCAATCTTCCAAGCAAGGTATGGTCGCCAGAGATGGAAACTTCAAAAGAGACCCAAATCTCTCATGCGTTCGCATGAGAGATTGGGTAACAATTAGGGCATCAGACTAGGTTCACACTAGAGGGATTTTCTCAAAGAATCTCCCTTCCACTTTTGGGAGGGATTCTTTGAGAAATTAGGGAGATACCACCTTCTAAAGCTCACCAAAGTAGGATTCCTCCGCTATAATGGCAGAGGGACCTAATTGCCAAGAATGATGAAGAAGCTAGGGGGCTTTTGCAAAGGTTTTTGAAAGATATGGGTATAAATGTAATCAGGTTGGACCTTTTTGCGAACTAGGTCAAGGAAAATTCATCTTGGGTCCAAATTTTGGTAAAACCTAATTTTGACCTAAGGAATCCAATGGTGAAGTTGGATTTTGGGTTTGACCATGTTTGACTTTGAAGTTTATGCAAAAACCCAATTTAAGGAAAATAATTGTCTGAGACACCATTCTAGTTCAAAATGGGTTCCAATGGCCAAATTGAAAGTTATAAACCCTAGAGAATATTTTTCTATGATTTTTAGAGGGTTTAGGTGAATTTATTCCTGACCAAAACCTTGGTTAATCGAGTGGGTCTGTTTTAGGGTTTTAAGAAGTCATTTAATTCACGAGACACACATAAACCCTTTTTTGTCTGATCCAACCTACTTATCTTATTAAGACCTTTTGACCTATGTTTATCCCTTGAGAAAATCCGTTGTTGTACTGTAATGGTAAAATTACAGTTTTACCCCATGTTTCTTGCTTTTCTCTCAGAAAGGTTATTCAGTGACTTAAGACCTCCAGTTGGTTATGTAGGAGCTTTTATTCTCTTCATTGGGTCACAATGAGCTAGTTAGGGCTCATGATGGTTTTCCCATCATACCCCCATGCCTAACTTTTGCTAGTCCCTTAGCAAAATTTTAAGGTTTTAACTTCAATTCTAGATCATGAGTTCCTTGATGTTCGAAAACTATGATGTGTGCTTTCTTCCGTAGATTAGGTTAGAATGCCGATAGTAGGCCTAGACGTACTTAAGTACCAACCAAGATCTAGACCTGACTAGCTCTAGCCTCAGTCCGCCGCGAAGGTTTTTAAGGCCCACAGGAACTATCCTAGGGTTTGTTGGACTCCACGGTTAAAGCACCCGTGCTTGTAACATATTTTAGCCTCGGTTCAGTTTACAATGCATTTTTGTAAGAGAGAGACAGAGGAATTTTCTTTGTTTGGAGAGTTTTCTCTCTCTTTTCTTTTTATTTCTAGCTTCGGATTGGCTTCTCAACACGGTCTGTATCAGATTCTTAGTCCGCATCATCAATCCTTAAAGGGTCCCTAGTAATCGATGCTTTGAGATAGCACTGCCCATGGCAACCCCTAGAACCCTGGCTTTCGAGATAATCTCGCCTATGGTGTTCTGTAGCTAAATCCAGACCCTGGCAATCGACATTTCGTGATAATGCCTCCCATGGCATTTGAACCAGCATATGGTGCTTACATGCCCCCGGTAGGATATGTAAATATCCTAGGAGACAAGCACCGAGGAGACGATATGTTATTATGCTTCTTCGAGGGGAATTTCTCGCCACTCCGCGTCGGGAACTCATCCAAATCAACTTATGTTGATCAGCCGCTCCTAATCTAGGCAACTTTTAAAGAACAATTTAAACGCATTTGCGTGATTTTTATACTTATGAGCACTGAACCAAACTATGTGTGGATTGGGGTGCTTAGGTTACCGAGTCCCACAAACCAGAGGTCAGTTAATGAGGCTGAATACTCCCTAAGCCTTAGACCTAATACTTAAGCTTCGCATTTTCCCCAACATCTTGAGGACTATCTAGATCTTAGCGGATACTTGAATTTTTAAGCCTAGGAGTATAGCTCAAGAGGCCTAAGATCATCGTTCCTTCTAATCTCTTCTATGTTTCATTAGCACTTTTTTCTTTTTCTTTTCTTTTTCTTGATATGGTCTAGAACTTAGTTAATCCCTTAATTTCTTACTAATGATTGTCTCTTTTCTATTCAACTTGTGCTCCTTTTTTTTTGACATTTTTCACTTTTCCCCATTTTCTCCTAAAGATTTGTATGGCCTCAAAATCTTCTCTCCCCTCAGAAATTTTTTTTGTTCTTTTTCAAGAATTTTTTCATTTTTTTTGGTATTTTTGTGATATGTGATTTTTTTTGATGAAACCTTTTCTTGTGAGATGATTTTCACGGCGTTTTGTACTTTCATTCCCCCCCATGCCTACGATTTGCAATGTCCCCATTGTAAATTAGGTGGGTTTGAGTTCAGCTTAGATCATTCATTAGAATAGGTTCTGGGTGGGCGAACGGGTCGAGGTGACTGTTGCGGACGATTTCAAACTCGGGTATGGGTACCTGAGGTGGGGTCAGCTGTTCTAATGGATGAACCCTAAAGTGCAATATGAATTCAGCATAGGAATGTCAAGAAAGGTTTCGGGCTTTTCAAAAATGATGGGTTGCCTCCCATTAAGAATTGAGTTTTATGCCATCGGCTGGGTATAATGAGCTCAGGGAGAATGGAGAGTAAAGGGTGTCTCAGCCAAATTTGTATCGGTAAGTTCAATGAACGGTTTGAGTCGCTGACTGTTCATGACGAAAGGTTTTGAATCGTGGCTGAATTTACTGATCTCGATGGCTCCATTTCCAAAGATTCGTCGGACGAGGTAAGGTCCGATCCATTTTGATCTTAGCTTTCCTGGAAACAGTTTGAGTCTGGCATCAAAGAGTAGGGCCTTTTGACCAGGGTAAAAGATCTTTCTGGATATGTGCTTGTCGTGAAAGGCCTTAACCCGCTCTTTGTAAATTCACGAGTTCTCATACGCGTCATGGCATAATTCATTGATCTCACTCATTTGGAGCTTTCTGTGGGTTCTTGCCTTAGAAAGATCTAGGTTGCAGGTCTGTA
Organism: Thalassia testudinum; assembly: GCA_037157565.1. Lineage (NCBI taxonomy): Eukaryota > Viridiplantae > Streptophyta > Magnoliopsida > Alismatales > Hydrocharitaceae > Thalassia > Thalassia testudinum. Next base: position 137,003,609 of record JAZHRO010000055.1, on the reverse strand, counting down.
CTGCCCAATAGGCTTGGTGCTCCAATTCGACGGGGAGGTGGCATGCCTTCCCGTACACTAATCTGAAGGGAGACATGCCTAATTGGGTTTTGTGGGTAGTCCTATAAGCCCACAAAGCTTCCGGAAGTCAGGATGACTAGTCTTTCCTATCAGGTCGAACAGTAACTTGGAGAATTTTCTTGATCTCCCGATTTGATAACTCAGCTAGACCATTAGTTTGGGGGTGATAAGGAGTAGAGATTCGATGTGACACTCCGTATTTGGTCATCAGTGACCTGAACTAAGCATTAGTAAAATGGGTCCTTCCATTATAGATTATAGCACGTGGAATCCTGAATCGAGAAGAGATGTTCTGATGAATGAATTTGATAACCACCTTATGATCATTGGTTTGGGTCAGAATGGCTTCAATCCATTTGGACACATAGTCAACAGTGAGTAGAATGTACTCGAAGCCGTCTGAAATAGGAAAGGGTCCCATAAAATCAATCCCTAGATGTCAAAGATTTCGCATATGAGAATTGGCTGTAAAGGCATCATATCACGGTGGCTCATGTTGCCTAAGGTCTGACAATGAGTGCATGCCTTAAAGTGATTGTATGCGTCTTTGAAAATCGTGGGCCAATCGAAGCCACACTGGAGGACTTTAGTTGTGGTTTTATGACTAGAGAAGTGTCCACCACATGCCTGGTCATGACAGAAGAACAAGATGTTTTGAATTTTCGCTCCCGAGACACATCATCGAATGATTTGATTAGCACTGATGAAGAAAAGATACGGGTCTTCCCAGAAGTAATATTGGCATTGGAAAGCAATTTGTCCTTTTTGGCCTTCGGCCAATTAGACGGGATCTGATGTGATGCCAGGTAGTTTACTAGATTAGCAAACCATTTAAGTCCTGTACTGGTAGTCAAGAGGTGCTCATCAGGAAAATGTTCTGTAATGGGTCTGGAAGGGTTGATAATATCAAAAGGAAGGTGGGACAAGTGATCAGCTACCACGTTCTATTTTCCCGCTTTGTCGTGAATCTCGATGTCAAACTCTTGCAATAGTATGATCCAGTGGATAAATTGAGGTTTCGCATCCTTCTTCGTAAGGAGATGCCTCACAGTTGTGTGATCAGAGTAAATGATAACACGGTAACCCAGAAGATACGATCTGAACTTTTCCAGGGCAAATACTACGGCTAGCAACTCTTTCTCAGTAACTGTGTAGTTACGCTGAGCCTCGTCAAGTGTCTTGCTAGCGTAGTAGATGACCATGGGTTTCCCGTCAATTTTCTGCCCAAGTACCGCTCATATAGTGAAATCAGATGCATTGCACATGATCTCAAAGGGTTGAGACCAATTAGGAGACTGTAGGATTGGAGCTTGGGTAACTCGATCACGTAGGATTTCAAATGCTTGAGTGCATTCCTTGGAGATTTTGAAAGGAACATCCTTAGATGGTAGAGTGGTCAGGGGGTGCGTGATCTTTGAGAAATCAGGAATAAATTGACGGTAAAGATCGATGTGCCCCAAAAAAGATCAGATGTCCTTGATCGAGCTAGGCACAGGGAGTTTGGAAATCAGATTCACCTTAGCTCGATCGACCTAGATGCCCTTTTCTAATATGAGATGTCCCAGCACAATTCCTTCAGGCACCATGAAATGGCTCTTTTCCCAGGAAAGAACTAGATTCACATCAATGCACCGCTTGAGGATTTGGACAAAGTGCGGGAGGCAATCATTAAATGATTCTCCAAATACTGAAAAGTCATTCATGAAGACTTCCAGATATTCACCTACCATATCTGAGAATATGGCAAGCATGCATCGATGAAAAGTAGCAAGTGCATTGCAGAGATCGAAAGGCATCCTTTGGAATACGTATGTCCCAAAGGGGCAGGTGAAAGTGGTCTTTTCTCGATCCTCAGGATGGATTGCCACCTGGTTATAATCGGAGTACTCGTCCAAAAAGCAAAAGAACCTATTTCTCGTTAGTTTCTCGAGGATCTGATCAATAAATGGCAGTGGGAAATGATCCTTCTTTGTGGAGGTATTGAGTTTTCTATGTCAATGCAGACTCTCCACGAATTTGCCACACGGGTCGGTATGATTTCTCCGATTTCAGTCATGATTATGATGAGTCCTACCTTCTTAGGTACAACCTGGATTGGACTCACCCATCGACTGTTGGAGATCGGGTAGATGATCCCAGCATCTAACCACTTGATGATCTCCTTTTTCATGACCTCCTGTAGATTAGGATTCAGACGTCTCTGCATTTCACGAGAAGGTCGTGTGCCCTCTTCAGTGTAGAAATGGTGTGTGCAGTAAGAGGGGCTGATGCCAGTCAAATCATTGACAGTCCATCCAATGGCTCTTCGATGTTGCTGGAGAATAGTAATCAGACGGGATTCCTGATCAGGTGTGAGTTTGGAGTTGATAATCACAGGAAATGTCTGATTGGAACCCAAAAAGACGTACTTAAGATGGTCGAGAAGAGGCTTGAGTTCCAAAATAGGGTTATCAGCAGCAGCGGGCAGTTCAGGGTGTGTGTTAGGAGCAAGGGAAGGGGTTATGGGTGTATCTAGGCAAGTTTGGACTCCTCTGGTTGCGGGTTTTGATCCTTTTGTGGTTGATAAGAAATAGTCAGGTTTTCCTCAATGTACGGATCGTCAACCACAACCTTGATATCACATATCTATTCTATAACACTGTAATTAATCCCTTGTTGGGCCTTAAAGATATCAATCTTTAATGTTTGGTTCCCGAATTTCAATTCAATTTAGCCCTCCTCACAATTTATGTTGGCCCTAGTAGTGGCCAGAAAGGGTCTCCCTAGTATAATTGGTGTATCCCTCGGGTTTTCTGGAGCATCCATATACAAGACTACGAAGTCCACCAGGAAATAGAAATCCTAAACCCTAACAATGACATCCTCAAGAACTCCTTTAGGTGACTTAATAGATCGATCAGCCAGTTGTAATATCACCTCTATCGGTTTGAGCTCAGATTCTTCAAGATGGTCAAGTAGGGATGTAGGTTTTAGGTTTATGGAGGCTCCTAGGTCCAATAAAGCTCTATCAAATTGGGTATCACCAATTGTACAGGAAATTAGGGGAGTACCTGAGTCTTTCTCCTTAGGTGGGAGTTTGCTCAAAATTACAGAGCTGGCCTGCTCTGACAATACGATTGGGCTCCCACTTTTGGTTTGCGGCTTATGCTTAGGTGTACACACGTCTTTTAAAAATCGTGTGTATGCCGATATGTGGCGGATCGCATCCATCAAGGGGATGTTTATATGGACCTGTTGAAAGAGCTTGACCAGGTTCTCCTCAGGTGCCACAGGTTTGTTTGTCCTCTTTCCCATGGTCAAGGCCTCGGGAAATGGAACCTTGGATGGTTCCTCTAGAATAGGTACAGGTTCTTGATTTGGGATAGGGGTATCCTGAATAGCTATCCTAGGGCTTGGGTTACTACCAGGCTGAAAGTGGCTTGGGTAAGATGGGTCTTGTGTTGCTTTGCCACTACGGGTTGTTACAGAATTCAATCCTGCCTGGTTCTGGTTTGGTGTTGGTAAAATAGGTGGCTGCTACTGAAATCCCGAGTATGAGGCTTCCATCCCATCAGGTGATGGAGCAGAAGGGGTCTGATAAATCATGTGAGCTTGGCCCAGATTTGGGTTCATAACGCGCCTTTGGTTCGACACGTTATTCGGATTTGGTAGAGGTTGCGAAGGGAGTGTACCAGGTTGGCGGGGATTTTCCATCTGGGCGAGTTGATTGCAAACCTCTGTGACCTCGTCTTTATGTTGTTTCTGCATAGCCGCATTCATCTTTTAAATGTCAGCCAGAGTCTGAAGGATAAGAGTCATTGGATCTCCTTGAGTTGGCCTAGATTGATAGGTGAGGTTGGGTCGAGGCTGAGGCGGCTAATATGGATGAGTAACTTGTGGACGGGGTTGATATGGTGGTCTCTAATTTTGATTATTTCCCACCCATAGGAAATTGGGATGATTCCGCCATCTACGGTTGTAGGTATTAGAGAATGGGTCATTCTGGATGGCGTTGAGGTCCTTGCATTTCTGTGGAACCTCAGAAAAGTCAGAGTATGAGTGTTCAGAGTTCCCCCAACTAGAGTAAGTAGGGTCGGAGTTTCCTTCGGTCCTAGAGTCGGACGGGGGTGGATACAGGTCCATCCCCTGAGAAGATCGATGACAGATGTTATGCACAACTTCCCTCCCAGAAGGCGACTGTGCGAATGGGTTTTGTGTAGAGGTGGCTTGCTGCAGATGTTGAGTTAGCTCATCCACCTTCTTCTCAAAGACCTTGTCCAAATGACTGGTCATCAATTCCAAGTCGATAGATGAGTACAGGCCATGCGTCTCATGTGCTCCCCTTGGATTCGTCGATGCGTGGCCATTCATCTGGTCAAATAAGCCCATGGAGTCATTATTGATAGAGTTCTCACACATATTCTCGAGAATCTCCCACACAGTGTCTTCGTGTTGACCCATGATATTTCCTCTGCAAGTTGCATTGACGAATAAAAGGATATCTTCACAGTCCCTGGTAAAAAGACTGGACTTATTCCCATTTAGGAACTTCGTGATGGGGGCACTTTTGCATGAGATCTAGGAAACAATCCCATGCTTCGTGAAGTTATTCTCCAGGCTGCTGTGTGAAGTGCGTGATCTGGTGTCATAAAGCATTCGTCTGACCAACTGGGGAGAACATTTTCAGAAACTCGGATTGTAGTTCAACCCATGTGTTGATTGGACGCGTTTGAGTCTGATACCAGTGAGCTGCTTTGTCCAAGAGAGAGAAGGAGAACATCTTCATGAGAAGAATATCTCGATCTTGGTCATCTGACCCGAAGGTCTAGGCCAGATGCTTGAGTTGTTTGATGTGCTGGAAAGGATCCTCGGAATTGAGCCCTTGAAATTTTGGAATAGCGTGAATCATGTTGGACTTGAGCTCAAGATTCAGACCTCTAACCGGGATTTGAACTCGAGGTTCGATCGCCACCGCAGCGGGATTGTAGTGATCTCGCATCATAGGACACTGCAGTGGATTCACAAATGCTTGGACTAAATTATTAAGGTGCTGAAGTTGGGTCTCAAGGTTATTCTCTTCTTTTGTGGGTTGTGCCATGATGATGGATGAAGGAGAATTTGGTTCAGATGAATCAGAGGAGATGTATATGTGATGGGGTTGCTGCACAAACATGGAAGTCGAGGCTTGGCCTCGACGAGAGTGAATCACTAAAGGAGGCCTCAAGGATGGTCTTAAGGACCTCCTACCGAACATGCACCAATGGTTTGGATGAGAGTAGAATGTGATGGACCCAATCAAGACACCCAAAAAACTTGGATGACTATAGAGGTTCGGGGCGGATGATACCCCTTAGTCAGAAAGCCGTCCACCTAAGAAATACTTGGGCAGCCAGGGAGGGAGAGTCCCACAAAGACCCCTACACGGTAGAGTGTCCCCAGGAGTTATAGGGTTTCCCCCACCCGACCTCTTTTGTCACTGATGTTCTAGGTAGACCAGAATGGGGACTTGACCTCTTAAGCCTACCAATTTTAATTAAGATCAAGGGTGCTTAAGATTCCACTTGAACTTTAGATGTATTGAGTGCAAAAAGTGTCCTAATTTCAAGGTTGGTTGACTCAAGGTGGGTCAACTTCACCTATTTATCCTTTGAGAAGTTTTAGGTCCCTTCTTTTAGGATTCAAGTGAGATTAAGAGCCTGAATTTTAGGGTTTTCTTAAATAAATCACTTCAACCAGGGTTTAGGCACACCTCTTTTTGGAAAGTTAATTCTTGTTTGTGAATGTGTGTCTCTAAAATCCTAAATTGAAATCCTTAATTTGGCTCTAATCTTGGTCCGATTTAGTTTGCCAAAATGTGGTATCTAGGGCTCAATCAAGAATGTGGTAGCCCTAGTTACCTTAAATGGGTGCACAAATCAGTTTTGTTGTTGAAATCAAATTAGGCAACTTGATGAATTTAGCTAAGAATGTAAAGCAAGTAGTTCTAATTGATTTTATCTTTTTTTTTCTTTTCAGAATGAGGGGCTTAAGAGAAAGTAATCAGAAATTACCTGCCCCTGGCATGTTTGATGTGCAGCTGTCTTTCTTTGAATCTTCTCCCTTCAACAACCACAAAAAAGAGATATAGCAAGTTAGTACCAAATCAGGAATTGTAATCAAGAATTCTAAATCGCCCGTTGCTCCCTGGCAATGGCACCAAAATGTTTAAGAGTGCTGAATCGGTATTTTAAGAATATCGCGTTGTAATATAGCCGAAAGAGTGTTATAATTTATTACTCGAATTTGAAGTCCGAGGTCTAACACAGGGATTAAATTGGTGTTTAGAAATCAAGATCACAATTCGGAATTTAAAAGAATATGCAATAATATCAATATCATAGTGCAAAAATATAGGAGTAAATGTAGAGCACAAAAATACTTAAAGAAACTCAATGTATATGAATTAAACTCAAAATCGGACGTTTGATTTGTAAATCAGACGCCTTAAAATGATGATGCTATAGTGCTCCTTTTGCCTTCAGCTTCTGTGGTTCTTCTTCTTCCTTCTCTTTTGTCTTTGGCTTCAGTCTTCTTTTTCCTCTACGATCTTTCTTTGTCTTCTCCTTCCTTCTTTCTCTCTCTATTGGCTACCTTTTCCTTTGCCTTGTTGCTTTTTGCCTTCAGCTTCTTCCTTCTCTTCCTCTGCCTTAGCTTCTCTGCATCCTTATCTTCTCTTTCCTCTTCTTTAGCTTCGCTTCTCCTCCACCTCAGCCTATAGAGCAAAACCTACCCCCTACCCACGCACACTCTCCTCTCTTTTCTCTCTTTGGTTTTGCTCTCCCAGAGTCACACGTTTCTTGGGTAATCGGGTTGGGTATGTACCCGGGACCAGGCCCACCGACGTGCAGTGGTGGGCGAGGAGTGCTACTCGGGTCAGGTCAAGACCAAGTCTGCGGAGCGTGGTCGCGGATGAGGCCGGTTTAGTTCGGGTGAGAGGGACCTCACCTTGTGAGTTGGAGGCGATAAGCCACTGGCAAGAAATCAATTTATGCAGGTGCTGCGCCTCTTCCAGTTCTGAGGTGGGACTATCTTCCCACTTTCTTCGCGCGTGCCTGCGGCAAAAGTGTTCCTTCGATTGCAGTCGCTACTAGTGCCCTTGACTCCAATTGATAGACTGGAGTTGTGCACGAAGACGTTCCGTGCAGCCTCGGACAAAGACCTGGAGTTGACGCAACCTGGAGCTCGCTTCAAGCTTGCTTCAAGCTCTGCGCCAATGGCAGAGCATGCCTGTACTTGAAATCACCACAATGTCCTCACGGCTACATTAGAATGTTCAAGAAGCTTCACTGAGGCACGGTGAGTGTGCAGCGGAGGTCGGCATGTCGTGGGGATGCTTGTGTGAGCATGCCTAGGGCACACTATGTGCATATGTGTGGGTGTGTTCGGGGGTGTGTTTGGGTGAGTGGCGGAGTGAATGGAGTGAGGGTTGTGATCAGGGAGTCGAGGCGATGCTTGTGGACTTATTTGCGAGGAGGGGGGTGGTCTGTGGTGGTGGAGCGATCTCGCCGGAGTTGGTGGCCGGAGGTGAAGATGAGGGTGGTGGAGTGCTGCAGTAGTCGATTTATGGAATTAAAGAGGGGGAAAGGAAGTAGAGGGTGAAGGGGACTTATCTAGGAGGTGAAGAGACGAATGGGAGATAGAGATGGTGTCGGGTGCGTATTGCCGACGTCGGAGACGAAGATGCTCAGAGAGGGACGGTTGATGAGGATGAAGAGGATTCAAGGGCATCAGCGGGTGCTGCACGATATGGACAAGCATGAGGAAGAAGAACCTGCCACTAGTATTGTGGCTAGGCGATGAGGGAGAGTAGGGAAGGTCACTGGAGCTTGATGAGCGGATCTGTCGAAGGAGGAGAGATGAGTTTGAGGGGATTTCGAGGTCGATTTCAAGCTTAGAGGAGTTGGTGGGATCTGGGGCTAAAAATCGTAGGTGTTGGCAGAAAATATTCAGCAAATGTGTACTACCCCCCATGCCTAAATTCTTGCATGTCCTCATACATGAAATAAACATAGAAAGAACTGAATAGAAATGTGTGAAAAACATAATAAAGGGTAGAAATCACCTATAATCACATCAGAATTTTTTGCAATCAACATATTCCAACACTTATGATATATATGAAAATATGAAGAAAATATGCTATATATAAGTGCTGAGTTTAATGCCTTTAGCTGGGTGAAAACTCAAAAAGGATATGTCTATATAGCATGGAGAATGGCGAGCATGATGATAAAAAGTTTTATTTCGTTTGCCAACACTGGGCCATAAATGCAGACTAATTGTCCATGAATTCCATGCCTAAAGAGTCTGAAGAATACTATAATGAGGCTTGAGAAAATCTGCAGCTAGATGCTACAATAAGGAAATAGAAAAATGCAGGTGCCTGGAAGAAATGAAGATGGAGATATCCCAAAAAGGTGAAGAATATTGGTGGTTAGGGTATGAGCGAAGTGATGTGTGGGGGAAAAATCATATGGGTCCTGATAATGATGGAGAATGACAGGTGGGTCCCGAATGGTGTGGTCAGATGTGGATTCAACTCTTGTGAAGAATGTGTTAGAATAATCATTAGAGTCAAATATGGGTGTGGAGAATGATTGTAGCTTTTCCTCTAATTACCAATGATTTATGTCCTTGTCATCCTTCCTTTGTTCCAACTCCCTTAAAATTCTTGAATTGTCTGGCTTAGGACCATCCTCAGGAATAAATCTTTCAAAAATCGGGTCCTCAGCAAAAACAGAGTGGGCCATATCATTGGTTGAGTGATCATCAATATCAAGGAATGCTTGTAGTTCCGCTTCTAAGTCAAGCTATTTTTGAGATTGTTGTTTAGTGTGAAAAATCATGTAAACTAGGTCATCAATGTCCAACTGGGATCCTCGAAGACAACAAAATCATATTCTATCCCTTTGAGGCTCGGCTCCTCAAAATAAAATGATTGATATTCAGGGCCTAAATCAAGATCTAGTTCCTTGAGTGAATTTGCCTCCTTAATTTCGAGAGTTGTCAGACAAAGTGAATTTAAATCCATGAATATAAGGTGTCTCCCAAAAGTCGAGGTCCTCAGATAAATCAGTCTTGGGGATGCCAGCCCTTTTTTTGTCATTTTCCAAGATGGGGCTTTCGGATAAATCAAATGTGAATGTATCAAAATCAAGTCCAATTTCCCCCTCTGATGTCTTTTCTATAGAATTATCTTTCAATTCAAAATCAGTTTTTGAGACATCTATATCTTCCACTTCAGGTGTCTAATACAAAGAATCCTCAATGACAACCTTAGTATCCAAATCTATTAAGGCACACCCGGACCAAATTCATGACTTTGACATTTTTGTTGCTCATCCTAAAGTCTATTGAGCTCCTTCTTATGTCATCAAATTTTATAGCATTGGATTCCTTTGCATCCTGGAGCATTTGGATCAACTGGAATTCATTGCAAGGGGTAGGGATTTGTGATCTAGCAGATTCTTGATATTCAAAGGTTTGTGTGGAAGTGGAATTCCCATGGGATGTTGTTTGTTAGCTTTTCGTTGAGTTTAGGAAATTGCATTGTAATATAGTCGACAAAAAGCTCTGAACCAACTAAAATTTATTACTCGAAATCTAAATTAAAGTCCAAGGTCGAACACAGAAAGCAAATATGGAATTCACGCACTAATCTTTAATTGCATATAAATGAGCACCATAATCAAAGCACAAAAGAGATATTCAATGAATAATATCTACTCAACTTGATATTCAATTATAAGCATGAGTATTTCAAGAGATCACAATGATAAAAAGAAATCTAAGACAAAATAATGGTTATTTGAATCAACACTTATAAGTATTAATTAAGCATATGTATCAACTACTAAATATACTCAAATGTATGAACAGTGTTATCAATCAGATATGCCATGTCAGATAAGTGGCCAAATTAATTCACAGCCTTAATCCTCAAGGTTTCAGAATTCAGACGACAGAATCAAGCATCAGATGACTTAAAGTACGCAAGGCATAAGGCTTCTCAAAGCCTTTACTCTTCTTTAGCTTCTCCTTCTTTCTTTCTTCTCTTTTTCTTAGAACTCCTCCTTCACAGAGCCTAAGTGTTAGGATTTTCAGCATAGGGCACACACTTGGAGCAGAATCACAGAGAGCAAAACCCACCTCTGCTCTCTCACAATTTCCTCTTCCTTCTCTCTTAGACCCCAAGTATAATCGAATCTCAATCGGGTTATCAAGTCAATCATGGTGTCCAGGCTTGCGTGCGTGGGTCACAGGCGAGGAGTGGCATCGGCAGGTTAGGCAGGTGAAAGGGTGTGAGGGACCTGACCCCTCAAGTGTCTTGGGTGATAGAGCATAAACACAAAAATAATATATGTGTAGCTACGCGTCCTTCTATGCCTGATGTGGGACTATCCCCACTGCTCGTTCACACATAGCTGCAGTTGTGGAGACTTCATTGAATTAGGATGCTGCTGCTGCTGGGATCCTCAATTGAGGACCTGGTGGTCTTCCTGGAATACACCTGCATCACCTGGAGCAAGTCTTGATGAAGAGCATGGCTGGAGGACTGCGAATATTGTTGGAGATGGAGGTGGCAGCGACGAAGGACGTATACCTGAAACATGAAGGATGACCTCACGGCCACATTAAATTATCTCAGGATGGTCACCAGAGGATGATGAAGGTGATGGCAGTGTTTATGTGGTGTAAGAGTGCATGTGGAAGGTGGACGGTGATGGAGATGAAGGTGAGAAGGTGGGTTGTTCAGTGGAGGTTTAGGTAGGTGGAATGGTGAATAAGGATGGGGGTTTTGTGCGCGGAGGTATGGCGGAGCTTATGAGGGTGTTGGTGAGGCGTCTGGTGTGGTGGAGTGACGGGGAAGCCTCACCAAAGGCGCAACCAGAGATGGAGAAGATAATGGGTGAACGATGGTTGCGTGGGTTGATTTGAGGGTTTGAAGGGAGGAAAAGAGGGTAGAGGGAGAGAGAAACCTAACTAACCTAATCTAACAGACGAAAGGGGAGAGAGGGCATCGGGTATGGTATGGCCAGCATCGTGGAAGGTGAAGCCTCCGGTAGGAGAAGCGGCAATGATGAGGGGAGGTAAGCGATGCTCACTAGTATTGTGATGCATGGAGGAATGAGAGGAAGATGTTCCCACTGACTATTGTTTGTGACGGTGAGCGAAGAAGGTGGTTGAAGAGGGTCGCCGGAGTTGTTGGAGATGAAGGTCGGCGAGAAGAGAAGAAGGGGATTCCGACCTCCAAACCAAGCTAAGTATGTAAGGTTGTCCTCAAGGGTCTTTTATAGGGCATTGGATGAGCTTCTAAGCATGGAAACAAGCTTGAAAGCTCGAGAAATCAGGGATTGGGATTCTTGCTTTCAAGGAGTTCACATGGGCTTCCTGGGCGGATTTGGGATCTAAATTTAGGTTTAGTTGTTTAGGGATGACCTCAAGATCACCCCTTCCAATTTTGGAAGGGATTGATTGAGAAATCATGGAGGTATCCCTGATTGAAGCTCGGCACCTTTGGGTTCACACAGCCATGGCAGTAGGGACCTAGATGTGAAGGTGATGACAAAGTTATGGGGGTCTTTGCAATACATTTCGAAAGCTAGGGGTTTAAGTGAGAGAGAAAGAGTCTGACTGGACTGAAATGCAAACTAGGTCAAGATGATCTCTGATTGAGCCTAAATTTTGGTACAAACTTAATTTGAACCCAAGGAATCTGATGATGAAGTCGGATTTTGGTTTTGATGAAGTTTGAATGGGTAATTTACGTAGAAATCCAAATTAGGGCAACTTCATGTCTGAGACTCTGTTTTAGGTCAAAATGGGTTCCAATGGTCAAATAAAAGGTATCAAACCATATAGAATATTTTCCTATGATTTTTAGAAGGTTTAGGTGAATTTTATCTTGACCAGTACCTCAGTTAATTAAGTGGATCTGAAATTAGGGTTTTGGATGTCCTTTAATTCTTGAAATGCGTAAAAACTCATTTCTGTCTGCATGGAACCTCTTATTAGTCATTAATGCTCATTTGACATTCATTTAACCCCTGGAAAACCCCATGATTACTCTGCATTTATGATATGATGTTAAAACTATAGATTTACCTCTGATTTAATGTATTTCTCTCAGAAAGAATATGCAATGAATTACGACTCTCTAGCGGTTATGTAGGAGCAGTTGTTAATTGATTCTAACTAAATAAAGCTAGTTATAGCTGATGATGATGTTATCAACTAATGTATCAATCATCATGGTCTCTTCCGAGTCATCCTCTAAATCACTTTCCAAAACATCCTCAAAATACCTTGACTTCGTTCTCTTAGCGGCTGCACAAATATCAAAATAAATCTTCTCATTGCCACTTCTCATTTCCATACATCCTAAGTAGTAATCAATTCGAGCATTAGCCTTAGCTAAGAAATGGCAACCCAGAATGATGGGTGAATCACTGAGCTTTTCTAGTATGTCCATGTCCAAAATAATAAAACCCACTGTTAAGCTAATACCTTGCACCATAATGATCACATCATGAACTACCCCCTAGGTGTTAGTGATGCCATCTGCCAATTTAATGGTGACAGGTGTGATGCAAATCTCCAAGTCTAATGTAGTCAAACAGGGCAGTAGGAATCAAACTAATAGAAGACCTTAGATCCACAAGGGTTCTGTTGAAGGTGAATCCCTTGATGGCACAAGACATGAGAGGTTTTCCAGGGTTGATCTTTTTAGGTGGTAGAGTTCCAGAAACAAATGCACTCATGTAAGTAGAAAAAATCACCTCTTTTGATGGGCAAGTCGTTTTCTTTTATTTTGACTCTTTCTTTAAGGCTTCAGGAAAGGGTAAAGAGGGGAAATCAAATTTAGGAGTCTTTTTCTTCTTTTTGTCCCTAGAGTTTGAGTCAGATCTAGATGCATGTTTGATCTTAGGATTTTTGGGTGAGCTCGAATTAGATCTTTTGGATGGGCTTCTTGCTTTTCATTTTCTTTTTAAGGCTAAAGAATGGGCACCTACACAGTGGCCAAAGTGATAGATTGGAGGAGGGTTTGGAAGATTGGGTGGAGAATAAGAGTGAGGAGGGGTTTGCATCAGGGTATAAGAAGATCCTTGAAGTCTTTTGATTTGATCCCCTTAAAATTGAACTTTTTTTTCGAAATTAGTCATCCTTCATTTTTCTTTTCCCAGTCCAAGAGAAGGTTCATGACATCATCAAGTGTGGTTGTGGCTTGGGTTGGACTAGAAGGTTGCCCTAAAATGGATTGAGTGGAATACTGGGCAGCCCTAGGTTGGTATTCAGTTTGAGTTTGTCTTTGTGGAGGCCATGAAAGATCATGGTTGTTTCTCCACTCAAGGGTGTATGAATCCAAATATGATTTGAAGTATGTACCACCCTGGGTAGGGCTTACTTTAGAGGGAGTTGATTGAGAACCTGATGTGTGGTCCTTTATGTAGATTTGATAATGAAAGAGGGTGAGATCGAGCGTGAAACGAAATAAAATGCGGAATAAAATATAAATCACACAAAAGCCAATCTCACAAAGTACACAAGGATTTTTAGGTGGAAACTCAAACCGGTTAAAAACCACCACCTAAACCTGTCAGTTTAGAATTTCCTGATCGACTGAATTGATCAAATCTACTATGCAACTCACATAAATGAGGGTGATTCAACTTCAATACAACCATGCTACTTTGAATGAGGGTAGCGTACCTCAAATCCCCTCCTCTTCACGAGGAGTATTTTGTCTCTCGAAGGAGATGGAAATTCACAAAGTGAATACTTAGCCACAAAAGAAAAGAGAAAAATAATAACCTATAGAGCCACAAAGTAAATATAAGGCTATGCTACTATAGGCAAGAAATCTCCCCTTCATAGGAAGTGCATAGGTGTGATTGCATAGAGTAACGGTGCTCTTGATTGGAAGCTTTGAGAACAAGAGCACTTCTTCTTTGATCTTTCCCTTCCTGGACACAACAGGTATGGAAGTAGTTTCTTAAGGTGTGTTTTTCTTAGGAATGGTGCTCCTCTATTTATAGAGGTCCTAAGAAGGCTTTGGAAGGCCTTGGAAACCTCTTATAGCCGTTAGGAACAAGACTCAAGAGAGTGGTCCAATATCCCATTGAAATTAGGGTCATTTATGATTCTAACAGGGTTATCAGACATTTGATTTTATGGTCGGACGTCTGGGTCATCACTTGATCTAAGGTTTGGTCGTTTGATCTAGAAGGGTGGATGATCTGATCAGGATTGGATCATGACAGATGTCTAACACTCACTTTTAAGATGACTGGGATACAAATCAAATGTCTAATCAAAAGATGGGTTTCTTCCTATTTTCACAAGATTGAAATATGGTTCTAGTGTCTTTTAGGTCGGACGAAAGATTGGTTGTCTGACAAAGTCTCTGGACGTCTGGAAAGGCAATCCTCTATGGGAATGGATTTCCCAAGAGGTTTAATGGCTAAATCCTATGACAAAAGTGATTTGGGTTAGATCTTAGCCTAACGCTTATTTATCTGACAACTGGGATGATCTATGGACGTCTGAAAGTGTTATAGAATTAATTATAGGATAATCTCCAAGGATCATCTTCTGACAATCCAACAGTCTTATTATTGGACATCTGGCAAGGTCCTCAGACATATTGTAAGATGTCTAGACTATGGGCTAGACGTCTAAAGGTGGCAGACAGAGAGTAGGTTACCAGTGTAAATGTTTTGGATGTCTGGACAAAAGGACAAACATCTTAAAAGTCAAGATTAGACGTTTGATATCTAGATTGGATGTCTAATCAGGCTGACATATTTTTTTATTGATTTTCTGAGTTTGTCTAAGATTATCTAAGTATCCTGGGGTTATGTAAGTGATCCTAGGACTACAATATGTTACTTTGGGGCTCTTTAACAATCATCTAGGAAATAAAAAAGCAAACATAAACAAATACAAAGTACAAGATAAAAAGACATCTATTCTTCTTGTCAAGCTCCATCTACTCTTCTCTTCTCCACGCGAAGCTCCATCTTCTCTTCTCCATCAAGCTCCTCCAATCTGCCGTGGATGCGATTTTGAACTCCTTCACACTTGATTCCATTTGCATTTATCTTGAAACTTATAAACTCAAATGCAAATGTTAAAACACAAGTGTTTTGCTATCATCAAAATCGACAATCGTGGTGCCCTTGCGCCAACACTGTACTTGTGATCCATTGGTCAAATCCTTGAATGAGATATCATCAAGTATAGTACATTCCCCAAATGATTTACCTAAATCATGAAGTAGGTCCAATGGTGCCTTTTGGGTTGGTTGAGTCTAGGATGCATCCCCGAGATAGTAAGAGTCTATAGAGTAGCTAGTGGGTCCTAGAGGTGAGTCACTAGATCCACTAGGCTAGCTGTTTCAAGTCTGTAGTTCCTAGATCTGGCAAGTAGATCTTTATATTTCCTCTCATTCTCTTGGCTTTGCTTTTTTAATTCAGTTGAGGCACAAAATTAGTACTGGTTCAAATACGAGTTGGATCTTTGGGGGTTGGGTTCTGAGAAAATTAGGGGCTAAGGAGTGTGGAAAAAATAATCATATCTTGAGTATTGAGGATGAGTCTCCCAACCAAGAGAAGTCAAAATCATGCCCTGGTTGGGAGAAGGAGAACCCTGATGGTAATAAGAAAGATGAAGGTATGGGTTCATGGACATTAAAGAAATAAGAGAAGAGTAAGGAGAGGAAGAATGAATGGGGATAAGAGAATGGGAGGTAGAAAATCTTCTTAAAGAAGACACCACTGAGGTCTTGGTGACCTCTTACCAGCCACAAGGGGCTGGTGAAACACAGAAACAAAGCAAAGGCCTTATAAAAGGGGTATGGTCCTTTTAATTCAGGTGATCGGATTTTAATGTTTAAGTTCTGAATTAGTGGATTCTTAGGAGTTTTATTGTTAATGAGTTAGCCAGATGAGTTTCAAACAAGCACAGGTTTGAGTTAATCTTTTCAATTAACCCTAGCTCCTAAGTGAAGTGGACCTAAGATAGTTGCTTAAGTTGAATGATGAGTTGATTTTAAATTAAGTAGGTGAGGGACGAGGTCAAATAGGCAAACAGCCTCAGCTACTAGGTAATTTGTATTTAATTAGGTCCAATTAAGTCAGGGTGGGTCTCTAAACAAAAGTAAACCCTAATGCTTTAAAACTTAGGGTTTGTGCTTCTATTCAATTCGGGCAACTAGACCCATCCTAGATTCCAAGCACTCTCAAGATCAGTACACAAATCAAAATGGAATGAAATTTAGTAACTTTCTCTTTTAATTGGCATTCCAGAGAGTATTTTTTCAAGATTTTTACTATTTCAAAAAATTTTCTATGAATTTTTAACTGTCAGGGGGTCTAATATGTCAGACACACCCCCTACAAGTGTTTCAGATTGAAACAGTATCTAACCAGATCCAAAAATTTTTGAAAATTAATGATGAAAGTAGATCTCAGTGGATTTCTAACCCCAAAAATTTTATTTCGATTGGTTTCCTATATTGATCAGAATAAATTCCTAAAGTTAACTGAAATCAAAATTTTGATTGTCTTCACCCCCATCTACAGTTTGAATTTTCAAATTATGTACAATGCAAATTCTCTCAAATAAAAGGTAGCATTTGAAAGTTAACGTGAAAACCTAATTACAAACTAAATTCCAAAATTTTTGGAGCTCTAATGAACAAATCAAATCAAAGAAAAAAAAATAAGTTTAAGGAATACGAACCCTAATCTAAACACTTGCGCGTTGCTTCCCTAGCAACGACGCCATTTGATCAGTTAATTCACGTGAAAGTTAACATTTGGAAATTCATTTCTTTGTTGTTTTCGTAGTATAGTTGCTCTAAATGCCAAATCAAAGAATTTATATTTACAAAACTTGTGTTAATTGATTCATTTTTGTTTTAATATCGTGAGTCCTAGTTGTTCATCTCTGGGAGGCATATTGAAAAGTGAGGGTTTAGATTTGGAGATTCGATTCACTAACCTAGATCTACCAAATTGTTTTGCTTTCTTTCTTTCTTTTATGATTTTTTTTTGTTTATAGAAAATGAAAGTGAATACAAAACTAATATGATCCTAAATCTAACTAAGTGAAGCAAACACCTTAATCTAGACATAACCTAATATTTTTGGACTTTTTGTTTTATGTATTTTTTTTGTGATTTTTTATTTATGAAAAGAGAATACGAAATGTAGAATGACTAACCTAAGCTATGCGAAAATTGATTAACTTAATCGACTAATGATTAAACCCTAAGCTAATTTGATGGGCGTGTGATATGGAGGTGTGCTGATTGGTGCAAGTGGTCGGCCACCCTACCACGGTGGTAGGGTTGGTGTGTGATGTGGTGATGGTGGCATTACAAGAAATCTGACTTTTGGCGACAAATATTTACTGGCAGTTTTAAATAGCTGACGGGAATTCAAATATTTGGCCAAAATTATATCTAAACCGTCAGGAAATGTAAATTATCTCTTATACCGTCGATTTTCAACCTCTGACGTAGATAAAGTGTCATTCCTTAAACCCTCACCACATCCAATCTGTTGGTTCACCGCTCACCTAAAACCCTCAGCCATCGCAACTGACGAGTACACCTCATAGGCGTCCAAAGGGATGGTTCCTCCTCACCACTTCCCTCCTCACTGCTTTCTTCATCTATCCTCGCTGTCAGCGACTACGCCATCCTCAGCCATCCTCGACAATGCTTCCCCCTAATTGCGATCACGACAGGTCTTTGTGGTCCATCATCGGCGATCCACTATCATCCTTCATCATCGGCGATCATCCTTTGCGACGAAGACCTCATCCTCCATCCATCATCGGCAATCGTCCATCATCATCTATCATCCTTCAACCACACCTCAACCTCCACGATGGTGAAAAGGGGCAAAATCTAGGGTAAGAGCACATTTAGGTAAGGGGATGGGAAGGGGGTATTATTTAAGATAGGTTTTTGGGCAAAGGGACTTTGATCCTTATTAGTTCATTGAACTAGATGATGTGTATTGAGTCTTGACTTCAGCCAATTTGATGATGTGTATTGGTCTTCAGGTATCCTATTTTTTTCAAATAGGGTTTGCATGATGGTTCAAAGAACCTACAACTTCATAATCTTGCAGAATATAAAGATTCCCTTATTCATAATCTTGCAAAATATGATGCTCGACGACATTATTTTTCTCTCTCTAGGGGTCCCTTGAAGCTCATGCCTTTAGATGAGCATCATCAAGATTAATGCCTACAATTGGCTTAATTAATGCCTAAAGAAGCATCATCAAGATTCCAGCTAGCTAGAACCCATGTGAAAATCACCACCAATTCCACATTTATAGTTCCATATGTTTGCCCTCAATTTCGGTCAGTCAAAGTTTTAAAACAAGTGTAACACTCATGAGACCAGGGCCTTTAAAATTTTGATGTTATTAACTACATGAAATCCAATGTGAAAAAGGCAAATGTTAGATTTTAAGGTTGTATATATATACATGAAATCCAATGCTATACACTAGTTTTAAGGGTCGTATTGATTTGGGCTCCTGGTGTTAGTTGACTTCAATTTTGATTTAATCAATTTAAGTAGATTTTGCTTATTGTACGAGGGGTTAGAGCGACCTTTTGATTTTGAACCTTTTTTCTATCGAATTGTTTTTTCACACGAATTTCATGTGAATGTTTTCAAATTTATAATATTGGAACCTAGGATGGTTATAACGTACTCCTTGATCTTGATCCCAAGTCTATATTTAATCATCACTCATTTCCATAGTTGGGACTCGCGAACTTGTAGTTCTAACTGTCATTTTTTTCTTGGTGCATTCTCTTCTTCTCTAGCTCCTTAATTGAATGGGGATCCTCAACTGTTATATACAGTGCGAAGTGGCATCTGTAGACTATATTATATATCGATGCTTGAGGTATTCTTCCTAATTTGGGCAATAAATTAAGACATTCTTTTGGGTGCTTCCTTTCATGCAATGATGAAGCAAGCAAGGTTGGGAGTTTTATATATGTTGTTCTAACGTATGGTTTCCATCTGGAGAATTAGGCATATTTAGATCTCTGATATATCCATCCATCATTTTTAGTCATACAAAGACTCAGCTTGGTTTCGTAGCTACAGCTTACGTATCTCGCTTCGACAATCATCATTAACTGAGGCATATAATCCCTCAATTAATCTATTCATGTAGGAAAAAACAAAATCTCCAACTTAACTTGTAATTAGCATGAATATTATAGAATGATGGAACTCTCACTAGTAGAAATGATGAGAGCTTGGGCAGTTGGATTGAGGTTTGATCTTGCCCATGGGAGCATTCTCACATAGACCAACTGCATCAGCACCAATTATTCATAATTAGTTTCAATCAGTTAAATTCGTAGATATCATTTCAATGTAGTGCTTCCACTTAAAACATTTAATTCGATATGTATATATGTACTAATTGCATCTCAACACATATGCAGCAGTGGCCACAATAGATTGTCTACTATGATAAGAAAATGCTACGTTTGAATTGGAAGAAGGGTAAGATACAATGAGAGCATCTCTTGGCCATGGCTAGCTTTTGGTTGCGAGCTTAATGGGTTACCGATGCCATGGCCTTTGGATGTATGATCAATTCTAGCAGGGTTAGCGAATAATGACATGATATATGATTTCTATAGGAAGAAACTTGTGATAAGAAGAGGAGATGAGGGTGTAGATGAGAGGGTGAAGGAGGGTATTTATAACATAATTAGAGAAAGAGACTTGAAGGGTGGGGGTTGATGGTTTCAGCTTGAGCTCCACCACCCCTTGTTTTTGGTGCTAATCCAACAAAGTTCATGAAATAGTTGATCTATCACTCTTCCCAATTGAATGGCCCATAGGATTGGGAGTTAAATTAAGCTTCAGGTTTGGCATGAAGATTGGACCAACCACTCTTTACAGTTACAGCAAACATACATGAAGACTGCCTAAAATTTTTGATTATACAAATTTTTGTATAATGACAACACTTTTATTAAAGATTTTTAATTCTAATATTTTTTGATTGATACATTTTCAGGTTTTAGTATTCTATTTCTATTTGAGGCTTGATCCTGAAGACTTTTGACGTATCTAAGGTTTTACATTATTCTCTACTTGCATTTGAAGGTAACACTTGATCTCATTATTATAGGTTTTAGGTTAATCTTGAACCTTAGTGTTAATAGGTAGGTATATATGTGAGTGTTGTAGTGGGGTGTGCCCACTTATAAATAATTGCATGCATGTAATGCAGTGGGGTGTGCCCACATTTAAATTATAGAATAAGTATATTTCTATAATTGTGTTGCTAAACATGTATTTTTGAGAAATACACTAGATTACACAAGAAACTTTGCCTTTTTTTAAAAATCATATATTGTAGGAAAGCTTGTTAATATTGTTACAAGTATATAATGCATCATCCACAACTTAGGTTCATGTTATTAAATAACAGGAAACGAGAACACTAAGGTTATTTGTTAGAGTGGTTTGATAATGTGTCAAAATACTTGCCCATTCAAGACTTGTGATCATGTTATAGGGACAATGAGTCAATGTATATATACTACGCATATATGCATAATGCGTTGTGTTTATACCATGACACAAGTCATGATTGTCCTTGATGTAAACATGTTTACACTACTTAAGAGGTCTATTTATGCATGTTCTTAAGCATAGGATTGCATTGCATACTATAAATATTGCGTAACATGCATCATCGTGCATTTAGATTAGTTTGAATAAAATGGAGGTTAATTGTCTCCTTTTATGTTCATGGACAAGGCAAACTTTTTATTGGGGCCTCGGATCGAAGATCCAACCGTACAGATGTGATCAGGGCAACGATTGGAGTTCAACGACTCCAAGATCACCTTAATTAGGCATCTGTAGCATCAGATAGAGATTGGGGAATCCTAGAAGATCAAGGGCCAAGATGGTGTGAATCCACACTTCAAACGACAAATCCGATCGCACGGATGGATTCGGATCGACAATCGTAGCCTAACGGCATGAAAATCAACTCAATCTGACACCCGTGGCTAACAGCGATAGTGTGATTGTGGAAGGTTTTGTAAGTTATCCCCCACCTCCCACCCATTAGTTTTCATTCCACCACATAATAACACAAACATCAATCAACCTAGGTGTTCTTATAAACTCTAAGGTTAGATTGTTTGTTGTTTGACACCTACACCCGCCCCAACCTCCACATTAAAAAATAAAAAAATCTCACAGAGGTACACAACCTCATCTGATTTTCAAACTCAACAGGTAAGCCGATCTTTAGAGCCGATACACACACATCCAAACACATAATTGAGTAGAAATCAGATTAGGTAATCACTTGTGTGCCTAACTAAGTGGTGCAACAGGCTAATTGTTTGAGTTGATTGGGCTGCACCACTTCAATTAAAATCAACTCATTAAGTAGCTGCCGATTAGGTTAAACTCTTAGGGATTTACCAGGCACTCCACATTCTTTTAAGTTTTAAAGGAAAATATCTTTACCTGTGCTTTCAAAACCTAGTGTGCCATCAAAACTTGTTTGAAAACACCTAAAGTTGAATCCTAAAAGCTACTAAGCAAGATTTGAACCCTAAAATTCACCGCATCAAAAGTAATCTTGCTTGAAAACCACTGGTTTTGCACGCACACATAAATCAATCAATCATTAAGGGCACAACCCAGATAAAGGGCCCATCACATTCCAAAGCACATTCAAAGCTAGCCCTAAATAAAATAGAGTAGACGTTGGCCTTAAGGATTTGACTCGCTCTTCAGAACCCAGAACGAGATTATTTTCGATTAGTCTGTTTCTACTGTTCAATCTGATGTCTAGCTAGGGGAACAGAATCAAACGATCGCGGCTGGGGGGTACACTAGGAACCGAAGGCACAAGCCGAAGGAAGAACCTTCTCCCTAGTCCCTCCTTCTAACTGGTTGGATTGAACAGACAGAAGTGGATCAAATCGTTCCTTTATCTCAAGATGGGTTTTGGGAGTCTGTAGGTCTTTAGGCTAGCCCACTTAAGGACAGGTTTGATTGCTTGTATTACAGGACACCTTTTTTCCTCCCTTCTCTCATGAATCCTTCCATATATTACACACATTCCTGTTCTTTCCCTCCTATTTTGAATTATCCTCAACATGACGATTATTCTGACTTGTATTGTAATTAACCATCAGTTAGTTGGGATAACTTGGATTGGGGATACAGTTCCAGACCTCCGTGTTTAGGGTCTAACCCTGAACACTATGATTGTGATTTCTATCCTTTTCAGAGCCACATCGATTATAGATCGTTATCCTTTCATGAACAACCTAATACGATCTACAATCAAGAAGGATACACTGATCCTTACCCATCCTCTGATTACATTGCCTTTAGGTCATCACCACCTTTTGAACAATCCGAAATGACCTATTATCAGGAAGGGTATAACAAATCTCAATTCGTTAATTCCCCTGCATTGATCCCAAACCCACTCAACCCTGAACTAACTCATTTGGTTCAGGGTAACCACGTTCAAGATAAGGTTTTGGCTAAATTGAGGAATATCATACAATCTTTAAAAGTTCAGCCAATACCTTGCATTGAGAGATTGGAGCCCCTGATTGAAATGATTGGTGATTTGAATAAGTATTTGTTGGATTGGCTCCAGGATGTTAAGGATAAGAACCCAGGTGAGTTTCTACTTGGGAAGTTAGCGAAATTGAGGATGAGATTTGTGGTCACTTTGATTCAATCATGGGATGATTCCTAGGATGAACCCTCTTCAGGATAGCCAATTTCAGAACTTGCTCAGGCACCTGTTGGGGGGGACACATGTTACGAGGTTGACCAGATTGAATTAGAGCAACCAATTAGGGATGATCTGATTTCTTCAGTTGAGATCCCTGAGCTAGGGTACGAAGAAACGTATGTCTCCTTGGAACAGAAAGTGACAGATGATTTTGGGACATACATTAATACAGATCTTGATTTCTTTGATTCTGATGGTAAAGATTTAAGTTACGAAGTCTCACACGAGTTCACAAAACACGATTTCTGTAAGACGATTGGGCCTGAGGAATATGATAGATCATTTGATAGCCCAATAATTGAGGAAACTGATCTTATTGGGGCTCACATTACGGATCCAGAATCGCATTTTCTGGAGGATTCAATTCAATGCCCTGATTGTTAGTTACACCCCATTGAGCTTATCGATGATTCTGTTTCTGAGATAATTAGACCCAAGTCAATTCTAATTCAGCCACATCATTTAGACTTGGAGATTTCAGATGGGGTGATTAATATGCAAGAGGTCTCAGAATTTAACATTTTGATTGAGGAGGATAGGAGTTGGGAAGTTCTGATTTGGGAAGCTAACTTTGGAGGAAATAGAAGATTAAGTCTAAGGGTTCCAATTCATCTGAAACCATCAAACCAGGACCCTTACAACATCTGTTTTGAGGATGTCCAACCTAAGCATACGTTCAATGATTATCCTTTTGAGCTTGAATTCTCTGTAACCCGACTTTTTGGTCTTGGGTTGCATCCTCATAAATCGTAGGCTCGACCCCGCTTGCATACTGATTTAAGGTTTTGGGTAATTTTTATCCAGAACCTGAGATATTCTCGGTTATGGGGTATGGGTCTGCACCACAATCTGGTCCACATTTGTGGACCTCTACTAACAGGCCAGAGGTTTATTCTGTTTATTCTGATTCTGACCTGCACCTGTGAATTCTTTATTTCTCTTCTTTGTATAGTGTGCCTAGCTGAAGGCACTAAATTCAGCATGTATACAGTTCTTTTTAGTTTCTATCTCGGAGCAGACCTGACATTCACGCAATTCAGGTGCTTTCTACTCTATTCCACTCTGTTTTATATCTTTTTAATACCATGAGGACATTGCATTAGATAGGCATGGGGGGTGGATATTCATCTCTGAATTTATTCGTTAGCTCCGTAGATTTGTTTTATTTTCTTTTATTAAAAAAAAAGAATTAGGAAAGAGAACTTAGGTTTAAGAAAATTTTCAATCTTAGGAAATACTACATTATGATCTGAACATAGAGACCCTTCAGGTCTTTGGACTTAATCAGCTTGTGTATCCACTAAAATGTGGATTTGTTTTTCGAGTCCTCGCCAACCTGAATTCTATTTTAATTGGAGTAAATAAGTTTGGGTGATAAGTACATGACTTATCAACCCGCCCTCTGATTTGGGGGAGCTTTGAGCTTTAAGCATCTACACACTTTCTTTGCACTGACTCGTTGTTCGGTGATTCTAATGGAAATTGGGTAGCTAATGAACCTTCTAGGGTGATATGGCTGGCAAGTTATCATGGGTAACAACCCATAGGTAGGTTGTCCAGAGCCCAGTCACTGGATCTATCTCTTTTTGCTGCCTTTAGGTAAATCTTAGAACAGGGAAGCCACCTACTTAAAGAAAAAGAGTCAAAAAGAAAAAAAAGAAGAAAAGAAAAAAAAGAAATAAACCACACTTCGCCACACGAGTTTGGCTGGCAAGTGGTCGGTGGTAACAGCTCATCGACCGGTTGTCCAGAACCCGTCTCAATAAATGCACTGAAAAATCCCAAAACACTTAGGAAGAAGCGGAGAAGTAGAATAAACTAAGGAGATATACACTGGATTCACCCTTGTGTTGACCCCGTAAAAAAATAAAAGTAGGGAGAAAGCTATCGGTTGTAAAGATACACCTTTAGGCAGAATTCTTTTTTTTAGGTCACCTAGAGGCGTAGAAATCCGAAGTTTGTTTTAACTGCCGGTCAATGAGTCTATCACATTCACAATAAGATGCTTAGAACTTAGGGTTCTCATCAAATCTTAGGTGAGTTGAATGGCCGTAGAAAGCCACTCTTAAATCCTAAAACTTGAAAATCCAAAAAAATTAGAAAAGAAGAAAGAGAGAAAAATAAAATTTTCTTTGAATAAGGCGAGGGCTTGAGGCGGTCTGCATTTTGGCATATACTCAGGCACTGTTGTGTTTTTGAAAGTTCAGATCCTAAGTAGACATTTTCTTAGTGATTGAAAATAACTCAAGCCCAAATAATCCAACCTAATTCCTTTATAAATAGCATATAGTTTTTGCTAGGGACTAGAAAAAGATAGGCATGGGGGTATGATGTAAACATGTTTACACTACTTAAGATGTCTATTTATGCATGTTCTTAAGCATAGGATTGCATTGCATACTATAAATATTGCATAACATGCATCACCGTGCATTTAGATTAGTTTGAATAAAATGGAGGTTAATTGTCTCCTTTTATGTTCATGGATAGGGCAAACTTTTTATCGGAGCCTCAGATCGAAGATCCAACTCTACAGATGTGATCAGGGCGACGATTGGAGTTCAACGACTCCAAGATCGCCCTAATTAGGCATCTGTAGCATCAGATAGAGATCAGGGAATCCTAGAAGATCAAGGGCCAAGATGGTGTGAATCTACACTTCAAGCGATAAATCCGACAGCACGGATGGATTCAGATCGACGATCGCAGCCTAACGGCACGAAAATCTACTTAATCTGACGCTCGTGGCACCATCTACATCATCTAGAAAATGGACGGCCAAGATGGCGCCATCTCAGCCATCCAACCGGCCCTCAGGACCGCCGTTGCCTCTCCAAAGAAAATCCAACGCGCGATCAAGGCCGTTGGATCTTGATCCAACAGTCCTGACCGCGTGTTCAAAAGTTCGACCGCCCGCCCTTCCATGCACACAGCATAGTGGATAAGGCGCTCAGTCGCCTTCAGACGTGGGTTCGAATCCGCATGCGCAGGTGAGCAGGTGCAAAGAGTGTCGGATCATCATCGAACGGTTGCGCGTGCCCGATAGCGCTCACGCACCATTAGACATGCGGCGAAGACGCGGCATCACCGCAATGAGGCGTCTGACTGAGGCGGGCGATAGCGTGATTTAAGCCGGACAGCTTAGATCAGCTGGACGTGTGCGTGCATTACGTGCGAGGAAGGTGTGCAGGGGCGTGCACGCTGCCCACTACGGCCACGTTAGGACCTTTAGCGACAGTTTTATCCGTCACTAAAGGTCCTGAATTAATTTTTTAGAGTTGTAATGACCAAATTGCCCCCACTCCTTGCAACTATAAAAGGAGACCCCCTCCATACGAAATTCTCTTCCCTTCTCTTTTCTCCCTCTCCAAAGCTCAAGAGGAGCTTGTCCCACACCCAGGATGCTTCTCATGAGATAAAGTTAATTTTTCGTCCCCTTTCAGAAGTAGATCCCGTGACGACGATGACGTGCTGCCCCGTTCCCGTTCTTCCTGCTTCGCCCTCCTTCATCCTGCTCCATCCTCCTTCGTCCAGGTGTTGTCCCGTCCGGCTCGTCTTCCAAGTGATCGTCGAGGAGGATATCTCTCTCCCCATTCTTTTTACTGCTTTCTAGTGTAATCATTTTCCTGCTTTCTAGTCGTAATATTTAGTGTAATGAATAATCCTTTCGATAATGAATTCCATGTGCATTCTATATCTCTTTTGATTTTTGTTTGTATTATTCTCTCTCTTATTCTCTCTCTCTCTCTTCTATTTATTGTAAATAGTTAGATAGTTCTAATCAATTAATTTACTTCGTGACAAATAAAATAAACGCGTGTTTTTAAATCAAACATCCGCCTCCCTGTGTTCGACCCGGGATTTTCATTCTGGTATAAATCTTATTTGTTGAACACGAGTTCTTCGCTTTCATACTATGACGACAGGTTTCCAAAACCAAACATGTTAGCGTAGCAACCCGTAGGCTCAACAGTCCTCAATTCGAAAGTGGTCAAATTAAGGGGGGTTCTTGAATATTTGATCACAACTTAAGTCTTATTTTTTGCATGTTACCTATGTTTGTCGAAATTTCGGTGGTATCTTTTTCCCCATCTCCGGTATAACAACTGATTTTAGCTAGCTTCCTTAAGCACCCTTCATTGGGTGTTTTAGGAATCAAGTTAATGACAGTCTCGGGGTTATGCCTGAGAAGTGCAGGGAGATGCTGCTGAAATTTGTTCAAACATGTCTTACATGTGACAAATTACACTTAAGTTATGATCAAAGTAGTTATGCACTCCTTTGTGTAACTTCAAATTGTGGCTGTTGAAAAATGGTTTTCACTTTCGTTTTTGTTTTGCACATAAAATGACACGTCGAAGTAACATCAAAGTGGGGGGAAACCACTTTCAAAAATAATTAAATATAACCACTCGAGACAAGTGGGTCGTGTCCATAGGGAGACAATGGCCTAAGAAAACTCGTTACTATCAAAATCCAATGCACCCTCTTTATTTCCCTAAAAAATCTATTTAAGATTCCTTTTAGACTAACTAATCAATAACATGATATGCTGGAATCGTAATTATGCAGAACAACAGGGAGATGCTCATAAAATCAACAGAATAAAATGTTAATATTAAACAAATCAACCATTCACAATGGCATTTGAATGTAATATCTAATATCAATCAAAATAGAGGAGGTGCCTGTGCGTGCTCGTGCACGCTCAAGGAGCCTCGATCTCTGGTGAGAAGCTCGTGGGAGGTGTGCCTAACGGCAAGGAACTTGGTGGTGGTGATGGCTTTGAAGATGGTGGTCAGAGCTCTCACCGGCAATGAGGGGGAGACGACGATGGTGGGTTCGGCCGGTGATCGTGCGGGTGGTCAACGGCGGCAGTTGTGGTCATGGGTGGCCTCGTGAGAGCAAGGCGAGTTCAACGATGTCGATGGATCAGAGGTTGGAGGTCTGTGGAGCCAGTCGGGAGGAGGTTGACCGGCGGTAGCTTTGGGTTCCTCTGCGAGGAGGTTGACTGGCAGTAGCTTTGGGTTCCTCTCTGTTGGAGAAGATGAAGATGAGGGTGCTCGTAGGGGTCTACGCATGGGAGACGACCTGTTGCTGTTGTGGCCGTGTGGGCGCCGCACGTGGTCTATGTGCTCGACGAGGATGCTCGAGTGGCGCTTCGACTGTTCGCTATGTGCATTGGGTTTGTTTGTGTGTGAATAGGGGAATGGAGGATGACAAAGAAGACAACGGAGGAGAAGAGGAAAAGGTGGCTCTGGTGATGTGCGATAAGGTGGATAGCTGATGGTGGTGTGGTGTTGGTGGCTATAGTGGTGGCTGCACACTATCACCGTGCAACCGACAAGAGGAAGAAGCACGGTGGTAGGTGAGTGGAGACCACGGTGCATGGTGAGAGGGCCACAGTGCACGCTGCTTCCACGGTGCAAGCAAGAGGAAGAAGATGTTGAACTCCCCGAGGGAAGGTCGAGGGTGGCTTTTTATCCTAATCTTCCTCAGCGCTTCTAACCAATCCTAATACTAAAATTAGCCATGACCCAATATGGAAATTGGGTTGGCATTACGTGAAGAGGGTGGGTGGTTTTGGGGGAGGAGATAGGGTTGGTGAGAGGAGTGTGGTGAGGAGAGGGTGGACGGTGAAGGTGGATGGTTTATTCCTGAAATAATGAATCATAAATAGTTATTTATATATATAATAAGTTATAAAATGCAATAGAACATATGCAAATCTAAATAATGATATATGTAATTATTCTATGATCTAATGTAGTTATTAACGACATAATATGCAAGAATAAAGCTAACTTAGGCGTAACAACAGTCCAATGAAATGGACTCATCAAATGTCCCCATGCCTAAGTTTTACTAGACCCAAGCAAAAATGAAAAAAAATAGAAGTAACCAAAAGATTTCTTCTTTTCTTATTCAAAAAATTTAGAGATCCAGACAAATGTGAAGTGATAATAGTGTAGGTAATGGATCTAAGTAAAAATCCAACTTACATTTGAAGTTTGTACTTTACCCTTGATACAATTCTATCAGGATGGGCAACTACTTCCCTCGGGGATAAAGAGGAAAATGACCTATCAATTGACCCGAACTTTTTTTTTGACTTGGGTAGGAGATACTAAGTTGAATGGATTTATATTTGGTGGCTCACACTCATCTAGTACTACATGTAGTCTAGTATTGTAGACTCTAGATCTCTAGACTATTAAACAAGTTAACCAAGAGAGAGGCTAAAAACTATGCTCTCTTGGCGTTCCTTTACGCTCACTCACTCTCTCTTTTCTTTTTTCTTTTTCTTCTTTTCTGAGATCACATATCTTATCAGATTTTATAAATGTACCCAATATTTGGTGGCCTCATATGGCATTCACACTTTAATTAAAGCCCTAATAACCCTACAACTAAGTTGAAGGACCTCAGCCAATATTCGGGCGATCAGAAATACTAGAAAGTAGGTATGGGTCATGTTTAGTGGATCGCAATGGGTGTTTTTGTTGTTACCTCAAAAACATCGACATATAATGAAAAAAAAATGACAAGATGAAACTCCAAACTCGGACTCTTTTTTTTTTTCCTTTTCTCTCTTTTTTATCTTTTCTTTTTTTCAAATATTTATTTCTAAATATAAATATTTCCTTTTTTCTCTCTCTCTCTTCTTCTTTATTTTTTTTTCTTTCAACTACTAACACAAAATGATGCATACCTTTTTTTATGAGGCATTATTAGGAATGATGATAGTCAAGAGGATATTATGTGGTAGTGCCTACTCTTGGCACCGGGAAAGAATGGATACGACAATCGTATTTCTGACCTTTAACACCACTACCCTCCTTCAGCCGAGGATTCTATAAAGGACAGTCGTAGCCATCCACCATAGTCATAGTTTTATTAGGACTCAATCTCGGTGTATCTGCCTTATTTGGTGACTTTAGGAATTCACACAATGTATGCACGTAAGAACAGAGAGCAAAAACTATGCCTAACTCTAAGGTATCATCATCTAATTATCCAGAACTTAAGAGTCCTTACACTAGACGTAGCACATCAGTAGTCTCTCTACTTTTTTCTCACAAATATTAGATGGATCTAATAGAAGATAGCATGCCTGACTCCCTTCAAACTACCCAAGGATTAACAGACTAAAAATGCGTATTGGTTTTCTTCAAAGATTCATTACCCAGTCTACGTGCAAGTGAAGTAACTGTACTGGATTCTAAACTTAGAAATAATCTAAGAAAATCTTTAATAAAACTTCCTTGATAAGAACTTTTGCTAGGGACTAACCAATTTAGCTCAAGAAAGCAAAAGAGATTTTTTTTTATGTAGAACTACTGCACATATCCTAAATGCATGCAAATATTTATAAATGCTATAAACATCCTCAGGTTATACCCCCCCATGCCTAAGATTGACAATGTCCTCATTGGAAAAATAAAGACATAGAAGAATACCACTTGAGGAGGAGAGTGGGAGGAGCTAAGGCTCCTCAAGCTGAAGTGCGTCCAAAACTTGGCCATCTGAAAGAGTAACGTAAGGTTTAAGTTGTTGGCCATTTACCTTAAAGCTCGCACCAGTAGTAGGATTACTAATTTCTATAGCTCCATGAGGGAAGGTATTGATGTCAATGTATGGCCCATCCCAACGGGACTTGAGCTTTCCTGGAAATAATTTAAGTCTGGAATTGAAAAGCCAGACCCACTGGTTAGGCTCAAAGGTCTTTCTAATAATGTGCTTATCATGGAAGACCTATGTACATTGCTTGTAAGCTTTAGAAGTTTCATAGGCTTCATTACAAAGTTCCTCAAGCTCACTTAACTCTAACATATGTGCCTTTCTTGCTTTATCCAAATTTAAGTTAATGTTTTTAATAACCCAATAGGCTTTATGTTGGATTTCAACGGGAAGATGGCATGCCTTTCCGTAGATAAGACGGAAAGGAGACACACCCAAGAGAGTCTTATACGTTGTTCTATAGGCCCAAAGAGCATCATTTAATTTTTTAGACCAATCGTTACGATCGGGCCTAATAGTTTTTTCTAAAATTTGCTTAATCTCCCTATTAGACACTTCAACTTGTCCACTCGTTTGGGGATGATAAGGTGTGGTTATCATGTGGTTGACTCCAAAATTTTGGAGTAGTCTTGTGAAGTGCACGTTCTTGAAGCGAGGTCCTCCATCACTTATGATCGTCCTTGGGCACCCATACCGGGAAATGATATTAGCCTTAACAAAATCTGAGACCACAGAATGGTCATTGGTCTGTGTGGGTATGGCTTCTATCCATTTTGATACATAGTCCACAGCCACAAGGATGTATTCATATCCGAAGGACACAGAAAAGGGACCCATGAAGTCGATGCCCCAAATATCAAAGATCTCAACGGGGAGAATAGATTGCTAAGGCATCTCATCTCTTTTTCCGATGGTTCCCGTTTGCTGGCAACGTAGAATGCACCCACATATGTATGTGCTTCTCAGAATAATGTGGGCCACCAAAAGCTAGACTGAAGAACCTTATGGGAAGTCTTTTTTCCACTAAAATGCCCTCCACAATGGAGGTCATGGCAGAAACTCAAAACACTCCTTTGTTCTTCATTGGGGATGCAACGGCGGTAAAGCTAGTTAGGGCCTATTTTAAATAGCTCAGGTTCTTCCTAGTGATAAAATTTAGTGCCAGCAAGAAACCTGTCTCGCTTCTGCTTGTCCCAAGTACTGGGGTAATGCCCGTGACCAGATAGTTCACTATGTCAACGAACCAAGGAGTTTTAGCCTCCAAGACCATTAGAGACTCATCAGGAAAAGTCTCTTGAATAACGCCAGCCGGGGTTGATGCCTCAATGGGGATCCTAGATAGATGATCTGCTACCACATTCTCAACTCCTTTCTTGTCTTTAATTTCCAGGTCAAATTCCTGGAGTAGCATAATCCAATGAATTAAGCGAGGTTTGGTGTCCTTTTTAGCAAGAAGATGCTTTAAGGCAGAATGATCAGTGAACACCACAACCTTGGATCCCAAAAGATAAGATCGAAACTTTTCTAAAGCAAATACTACAGCAAGAAGTTCCTTTTCAGTGACTGTGTAGTTTTGCTGAGGATCCGTAAGGGTCTTGCTGGCATAATGCAACACATGAGGTTTGCGATCAACCCTTTAACCTAAGACCGCCCCCACTACGAAATCAGAAGCATCGCACATTAGCTCAAATGGGAGGGTTCAATCTAGTGATTGGAGAATCAGCGCAGTAATAAGGGCTTTCTTCAAGACTTGGAAAGCCTCGCCACAACTTTCATCAAAATCAAAGGAAACATCCTTTGCTAACAGGTCGCAAAGTGGGTTAGAGATTTTGCTGAAATCTCTAATGAAGTGCCTATAGAATCCAGCATGGCCAAGGAAAGATCTAACCTGACAAACATCGGTTGGCGATGGAAGCTTAGAGTGGAATCAACTTTTGTGGTATCCATGTTTACAGTGTGAGATTGGGCTTTAAGTAAGTCGCATTGTAGTACAGTCGAAAAAGTGTTGAAAACAAATAAGAATTTTTATTACTCGAATGTTGAGTCTGAGTCGAACACAGGGAGCAAATGGAATTTATTCACTAATCTCAATCAATGTAATTTGAACACTTAAATCTACTCAAAATCTAATTCAGAATATAATGTAGGAGTTTATGAATTATAACATGTAGCAAAATAGAGAGATTGAGAAGAATTGGATAAGAAATGTTTTGACTATTCTTCTCTTTGACTTGCCTTTCAGCTTCCTCTTTCTTCTTTCTTTTCTTCTTCTTTAGTCTTCTCTGCCTTAGCTTTCTGATGCTTCCTTCTTCTTCCTTCTCTTCTTTCCTTAGCTTTCCTCTTTCTTCTTTTCTTTCCTTTGCGTGCTTGCCTTAGATTCTTTTCCTCTCTGACTTTGGTTCTTGGCTTCTTCTTCCTTGCTGCCTTCTCCTTCCTTCTTCTTTCCTTTAGCTTTGGCTCTTCTTTCCCTGATTGCTCTTGCAACAGTGCCTTTTTCCTTCCTTCTCTGGCTTGGCCAAGCCTTCTCCTTCCTTAGATCTTCTTTAGCTTCCTCTTTGGCCTCAGCTTCCTCTTCTTCCTTGATTTCTTTCCTTCAGCTTTGCCTTTGCTTTTCCTTATTAGCTCCTCTGCAGCTTCCTTTTTCCTTTCCCTGCACACACAAGTGCAAACCTACCCCTACCCTCCCCGCGTACACTCTCTCTCTATTTCTCTCTTCGGTTCGCTCTCCTAGAGCCAGCTAATTAGGTATTCAGGTCGGGTTACGTGCACTCGGGTCCAGGCGCACTGACGTGGGTGGTGCGCGAGGAGTGCTGGGTAAACGGGTCGGGCAGGCCAGGTCTGCGTAGCATGGGTCGCGGACGAGGCGGGTGAGCAGGCGAGGGGACCTCACCCCATGATCTGAGGCGACAAGGTAAAAACACAAATTCAATATAAACGACTCACCTCGCTTTAAACTCTCTGAGGTGGGACTAAAAGTCCCACCCGCTTCTGTGCACACTCGAAAGAAGATACTTTGCTCAATTGCCGTGGCTGTGACACTCTCTCAAAGCCAGTCCCTGGCTGGATGTATGCGCGAGACAACCTCGTGCCTCCAAGACCTGGAAACCTAGAGCGCAACTGCTTGGAGCGAGCTTGCAAGCTCCTTCACGCCTGCTCTAATGGCAAAAAGGGGGTTGCACCAACACTTCAAAAATACGGCCTCGCGACCCTGTCAAAGTACTTGGGTAGCTTCGTCGTGACACGGCGAAAGTGCTGCGGTAGGTGATTGGCCGCGGGGCGGCCTAGGCATGCATTCCTAGGTTGCTCTGTGGCCGTGAAAGTGGGTTTGGTCGGGGGGCGAGTGTGGAGGTGATGGCGGTCGATGGCGATGGGGAAAGTGCTCAGTGGATGATGGCGGAGGTTATGAGGGGTCTAGCGAGGCGTGTGGAAGCATGGAGCGATGGATGCGCCTTCACCGGTGGTTGGCTAGAGATGAGGATGATGGTGGTGGTGTGCGGCGTCGAGGGGTTGAAAGTGAAAATAAAGAAGGGGGAAATAAAGGGAGGAGAGAGGGGAGAAGTTTTAACCTACTTAAGGGATGAAGGGGGATAGAAGGGCGGCTGGTGCGTACTTGTCGCCACTGGAGAAGAAGATTCTGGTGGAGGGAGAACGGCGACGATGAAGGGGCTTTTGGCGCGTGCGCAGGTACGACGCGAGGCGGAGGAAGGAGGTGAAGACGGCTCTGCCACTGGTATTGTGGCAGAGCGACGAGAAGGTGGAGGAGTCGCCAGAGCCTACTGGATGTCTGGCCGGAGGAGAAGAGACGAAGTTGGAGGTGGTTCTCTGGCCAAACCAAGCTAATTCTGAACGGCCAGATCAGGGGGTCTTTCTATAGCATCTGGCAGAGGCTCTTGTGATTGGAAGGCAAGCATCCAAGTGCAAGAATCCACGCCGGAGTGGGACTCAGTGAAGGATACCCATGTCTCTCGAGCATTCGCATGAGAGATTGGGTACAAATCAAATCTTGGGATTGCATTCAGATGAAAGGGAATTCCTCAGAGAATCTCCCTTTCAAATCTGAGAGGGGATTTCTGAGGAATCAGGGAGAAATCCTCCTTGAATCCTCGCTGGAGTAGGACTCCTCCACTGTAATGGTAGAGGGACCTAATTGCAAAGAGTGATGAGGAAGATATGGGGGTCTTCGCAATGATTTTCAAAAGCTAGGGGTCAAAATGTAATTGGGTGGACTATTTTGCAAAGTAGGTCAAAGTGACCTCCCCTTAGGTCAAAATTTTGGTACAAACCTAATTTGAACCTAAGGAATCCAATGGTGAAGTTGGATTTTAGGTTTGACCATGTTTGACTGGACATTTTACACAAAAATTCAATTTAGGTCAAATATCTGACTAGGACCCCTATTTAGGTCAAAATAGGTTGCAAAAGCCAAATTAAAGGTTCTAAAACCTAGGGAATATTTTTCCATGAATTTTAGAGGGTTTAGTTGATTTTTATCCTGACCAGACCTTGTTGAATTAAGTGAGTCTGTTTTAGGGTTAAAAGATGTCATTTAATTCTTAGATTGCACATGAACCCATTTCTGACTGAACCAACCCACTTTTCATCTTATTAAGACCATTCAACCTATGTTTAGCCCCTGAGAAATCCAGTTGATGTACTACAATGGTAAAATTGTAGTTTCTCCCTTTATTTCATGTTTTCTTCTCGGAATAGTTATTCCTTGAATTAGTCTCTTCTTTAGGTTATGTAGGAGCTTTTGTTCTCTTTTCTAGGTTAAAATGAGCTAGTTAGGGCTCATGATGGTGTTCACATCATACCCCCATGCCTAGCTTTTGCTAGTCCATTAGCAAAATTTCAAGGTTTTAACTTCTGTTCTAGACCATGAGTTTCTTTCATAATTTATGAGAAGTGCTTTTTCTTTTTCTTTTGATTAGGTTAGAATGTTGATAGTAGGCCTTGAGATACTCAAGTACCAACCAAGATCCGGACCTACCTAGCTCTAGCCTCGATCCTCCGCGAAGGTTTTTAAGGCCCGCAGGAACTATCCTAGGGTTCGTTGGACTCTGTGGTTAAAGCACCTCTGCTTGAGACATATTTTAGCCTTAGTTCAGTTTGCAGTGTGATTTTGTAAGAGAGAGACAGAGGATTTATTTGTTTGGAGAGTTTTCTTTCTCTTTTCTTTTTATTTCTAGCTTCAGATTGGCTTCTCAACACAGTCTGTATCAGATTCCTCGTCCCCATCATCAATCCTCAAAGGTCCCTCGCAATCGATGCTTCGTGATAGCACCACCCATGGTAACCCCTAGAACCTTGGCTTTTGAGATTTTGAGATAATCCTGCCCATGGCATTCTGTAGCCAAATCCAGACCCTGGCAATTGACATTTCGTGATAATGCCGCCCATGGCATCTGAACTAGCAAAGTGCTTACGTGCCCCCGGTAGGATATGTAAATATTCTAGGAGACAAGCACCAAGGAGGCAATATGTTGTTACGCATCTTTGAGAGGAATTTCCCACCTCTCCGCACAGGGAACTCATCCAAATCAACTTGTGTTGATCGGCCACTCCTAATCTAGGCAACCCTTTTTAGAATGCTTAAACGCTTTTGTGTGATTTTGATAGTTTTGCGCACTGAACCAGACTATGTGTGGATTGGGGTGCTTAGGTTACCGAGTCTCGCAAATCGAAGGTCAGTTAACAAGGTCGAATACTCCCTAAGCCTTAGACCTAATACTTAGGCTTCTCATTTTCCCCAACCTCTTGAGGATTATCTAGATCTTAGCGGATACTTGAATTTTTAAGCCTAAGAGTCTAGCCCAAAAGGCCTAAGATCGGCGTTCCTACTAATCTCTTTTTGTGTCTCATTAGCACTATTATTCATTTTTCTTTTTACCTGATGTGGTCTAGAACTTCGGTTAATCCCTTAATCTTTTAACTAATGACTATCTCTTTTTCTTTTTCATTTTTTACTCCTTTTTGTCATTTTGCTCTTTTCCTCCTCATGTTTATGTGACTTCAAAATTTTCCTCCCTCCACCATTTTTTTGTTCTTTTTTATAATGTTTCTATTTTTTTGGTGTTTTTGACATATGTGAATTTTTTGTGAGAATCCTTCTAACTTTTCTTAGTTTCTGTATGTTTGCACTTTACCACCCCCCCATGCCTAAGTTTTGCAATGTCCTCATTGTAAACGGAGGGTGTGAAATAGTATTGGGTTCAGGGACTCAGAATAAGATTTATCGAGTGGGTGAATGGATTGGGAATGACTGATGCGGACGATTTCAAGCTCTGTGTACCAGAGGTGGGATCGACTATCTAAGGTTGAACTCAAGGTGCAATAGACGTGGAGTACAGACGAATAATCAGATCGATCTTGGGTTTTTGGAATGACGAATTGCCTCCCGTTAAGCGCTAAATTCAACGCCTTCAGCCGAGCAGGAAATGGTATGGAGTGGTCAAATCAGCAGAATTTTGTAGAATAAGCACCTTGATTAAGAGCCTGGATGGTCCAACCAGGTGCTTGTTAAGATCAACAAGCTGATGATGTAGCCCAAACCCAATCAGTCTGGTGGGTTGATAGATGTAGATCAACAGATGTGGAACCCACCAAATGCAATGAAGCTCGGATGGATGTGGAAGTGTAAACTCGGGTTTTGGCTGAGTTGAATCAGCCTGGTCAGAGTAGGGATCCGTGAAGGAATCAGTGAATGAGGCGGAAACCCTACAGGGGTGATCAAAGAATGATGGATCATGTTTTTTAGTCTGATCAATGTTTGATACCCAGTATAGATGTGGAGTTGAATCATCTGCAATCGAATCAGTGAGAGGGGAATCAGAATAGAAATTGAGTACGGTTGCGGGTTGGGGTTGGAAATGGGTTTTGATTGGTTCTGTATGTGTGGAAGAGGTGGCTTCAATGAGAATTGTGCATAAGGACTCTTCTAGAAAGAAGTGATAGGTGGTTTCATGTAGAGAGTCCTCATAGCAACTTTCAAAGTCAAAAGTGAATGCCTGAAGAGTGTTTATAGGATGATGGAAATCTAAGTCGAGAAAAGATTCAAATTCTGGATTGTAGTCACTCTCGACATTTTCTGGTTTTGATTCCTAAGGATTGAAAAGAAATGATTCCATGTCACTGGAACCTGAACTTAAATCAATGATCTCGAGAATCGGGACCTCAGAGTCGTAGATTGAATCATGTGAGCTGAGGTCATAGATTGGCTCGTTGTAATCAGGAAGCAGATTATCTCCGAAGTCATGGTAAGATTCGAAATTTTCGGAGATATTGTGAAAATCGAGTTCTAAGTGAGATTCACGATCATGAGTTCCACCATAGAATAAATCACATGATGTATATTCAGCAGCCTGACTGGGGTCTAGCCTATATGTAAATTCTGAGCTCAAAAAGGTGTTCTTATTTGGTCTAGGCTCAAGTTCTAGGCTTGTGGGAAAGACCCAATCAACTCCCCACTCATCCAACTCGGTTTCTGTATCGTAAGTTAGTGTGATTTCTGAAAAATCGATATGATTCTTTGAGGATGTTGGAGAGGGATATTCATCAAATAGAGGCCTAGAATCATAGTCTTCATTGAAAATTTGATCTTCTTCATATGGGGCCTCGAAATCTTCCCAAGATGTTTCAGATCCAGATTCTAGGCTTAGGATATGGGTTGAATCACTAGAATCTAGGTCCGAGTAACCTTCAAGGGTCACCTTATCAGAATAAGGGGTGGGATTTACACCCTCGAGAGGTTCAGTTCTAATCTCATTATTGCAGAAGTCTTGGAATTCTATGCTTGGTGATTCAAGTTCTAGGGTTGGCTCTACATTGTGTTCTACAATTGGAACCTCCCAACCTTCCTCATTATTAGGCTCATTGTACTCCATCTGGGATGGGAATCCATAATGACCCTGTGCCTCAAACCCGAGATCTAGAAAATCGGATTGATCCTCCATACTACTCCAAGATGGTTCATCATCTATTTGGGGTGTGTATGGGTATTTCTGATCAATAATTTGTTTCAATAATCTCATCATCTCTTCCCATTTTCCAAGATCATCTTGGTGTTGTTCCCATAGTACAGGATTTGTCATGCATTAAAGGTATTCAAAATTGTGTAACTTTTCTATCTCAATGTATCCTGTTATGAGAATGTCTCAGGTTAATCCTTTTGTGTCTTCAGTCAATAATACTTGGACACAGTTTATGATGAAGGCTGTGGTTGTTGGTATATTAACCTGAATGTCATCTATTGCTATTGAGGTTTTGTATTCAATTTCATAGAACTCAAGGGCATCTTCAATCATCCTATCTCTCATGGATCTCTGTGATTCAGGTTTCTTGAAAGGTAGTCCTAAGTAATTTGGCTGCATATTTGGATCAGGTGGTGGAATCAAGATGTAGAATCAGAATTTTGATGTAGAATCAAGTTGTGAAGAGATTAAATCTAAATAAAGAGTCCCACTACAATTTTATGTGTTCTTTAAAGAGAAGAGATGAGAGACTAGAGGTGTTTTTGACCCAATCGAGGCACCCAAAGATGTTTGGATGACTATGGAGGTTCAAGGCGGATGATACCCCTTGATCGGAAAGTCGTCCACTTGAGAATTACCTTGGTAGCCAGAGAGGGAGAGTCTTGCAATGACCCCTACACAGTAGAGCGTCCCCACGGGTTACAGGGTTTCCCCCACCCAACCTCTCTTGTCACTGAGATTCCAGGTAGACTAGAATAGGGACCTTGACCTCTTAAGTCTACCACTTTTATTTCAGATCAAAGGTGCTTTAGGGTTTTCACTTGAACTTTAGATGTTTTTTGGTTTGTGACCTAATTTCAAGGTTGGTTGACCCAACAAGGGGTCAACTTCACCTGACCTGCCCTCAGGATGGCAGAATGATTCTAGGTTAAGCCCTAGAAATCACCCTGATTTGACTCTCAGGTTATTAGGTCCAAGGTTTTTAAGATTCAAGTGATTTTAGAGCTCAATTTTAGGGTTTGTCTTGCTTAGATCTCTTCAATAAAGGGCTTGGGTATCACACAAATGCGGGTGAGTTTATTTCCTTTTAAACATGCATGTGTGAACTAGCACTCCAAAACCCTACTGTAGAAACCCTAATTTGGTTCTATTTCCAATCCTCTTTGCTTTTCACAAAAGTTTTCTTTGGACTTAAAACAAGAAGTGTGTAGTCCACGGAGATTCATAAATTAAGCGTGATCTCTACTAGGCACAGGAAATTGTGGGGTAAGATCTCTAAAAATTGCTTCAACTTTAGTAAGTTTTGAAAAAATTTTCACAAAATTAAGAACTTTTTCCTTAAAGATGGCAATTACTATAGAAAGAAGGCAGGTGATTCCTACTTGAATACTTCCTTTTTGTCTTCCCAGGATTAGGAGATGGATTTAGGGAAGAAAAGAGAATTTACCTACCCTGGAGTGGTTGATTTACGCGGGGGATCTTCTCGTGAAATACCTTGCAAGATCATAGCAGAACAAATAGGGCAAGTTAGTGCTCATATATAATAAAAAAGAATGCAGAGACAAGTGATAAATTGCTTGTTGCTCCTTGGCAACTGCGCCAAAATGTTTACAGCGCGAGATTGGGCTTTAAGTCGCGTTGTAGTACAGTCGAAAAAGTGTTGAAAACAAATAAGAATTTTTATTACTCGAATGTTGAGTCTGAGTCGAACACAGGGAGCAAATGGAATTTATTCACTAATCTCAATCAATGTAATTTGAACACTTAAATCTACTCAAAATCTAATTCAGAATATAATGTAGGAGTTTATGAATTATAACATGTAGCAAAATAGAGAGATTGAGAAGAATTGGATAAGAAATGTTTTGACTATTCTTCTCTTTGACTTGCCTTTTAGCTTCCTCTTTCTTCTTTCTTTTCTTCTTCTTTAGTCTTCTCTGCCTTAGCTTTCTGATGCTTCCTTCTTCTTCCTTATCTTCTTTCCTTAGCTTTCCTCTTTCTTCTTTTCTTTCCTTTGCATGCTTGCCTTAGCTTCTTTTCCTCTCTGACTTTGGTTCTTGGCTTCTTCTTCCTTGCTGCCTTCTCCTTCTTCTTTCCTTTAGCTTTGGCTCTTCTTTCCCTGACTGCTCTTGCAATAGTGCCTTTTTCCTTCCTTCTCTGGCTTGGCCAAGCCTTCTCCTTCCTTAGATCTTCTTTAGCTTCCTCTTTGGCCTCAGCTTCCTCTTCTTCCTTGATTTCTTTCCTTCAGCTTTGCCTTTGCTTTTCCTTATTAGCTCCTCTGCAGCTTCCTTCCTCCTTTAGCCTCAGCTTCCTCTTCCTTCTTCCTTTCCCTACACACACAAGTGCAAAACCTACCCCTACTCTCCCCACGTACACTCTCTCTCTATTTCTCTCTTTGGTTTGCTCTCCCAGAGCCAGCCAATAGAGTATTCTGGTCGGGTCACGCACACTCGGGTCTAGGCGCACCGCGTGGGTGGTGCGTGGGGAGTGCTGGGTAAATGGGTCGGGCAGGCCAGGTCTGCGTAGTGTGGGTCTTGGACGAGGTGGGTGAGTGGGCGAGGGGACCTCACCCCCTAATCTAAGGCGACAAGGTAAAAACACAAATTCAATATAAATGACTCACCTCGCTTTAAACTCTCCGAGGTGGGAGTAAAAGTCCCACCCGCTTCTGTGCACACCTGCAAAAAGATACTTCACTCAATTGCCACGGCTGTGACACTCTCTCAAAGCCAGTCCCTGGCTGGATGTATGCGCGAGACAGCCCCGCGCCTCCTAGACCTGGAAACCTGGACGCAACTGCCTAGAGTGAGCATGCAAGCTCCTTCACACCTGCTCTAATGGCGGAAAGGGGGTCAGACCTGCACTTCACAAATATGGCCTCGCCACCCTGTCAAAGTACTTGGGTAGCTTCGCCGTGACATGACGAAGGTGCTGCGGTAGGTGGCTGGCCACGGGGTGGCCTAGGTGTGCATGCCTAGGTAGCTCTGTGGCCGTGAAAGTGGGTTTGGTCGGTGGGCAAGTGTGGAGGTGATGGCGGTCGATGGAGATGGGGAAAGTGCTCAGTGGATGATGGCGGAGGTTATGAGGGGTTTGGCGAGGCATGTGGAAGCATGGGGCGATGGATATGCCTTCGCTGGTGGTCTGTCAGAGATGAGGACGATGGTGGTGGTGTGCAACGTCGAGCGGTTGAAAGTGAAAATAAAGGAGGAAATAAAGAGAGGAGAGAGGGGAGAAGTTTTAACCTACTCAAGGGACGAAGGGGGATAGAAGGGCAGCTGGTGCGTACCTGCCACTGTCGGAGAAGAAGATTCCAGTGGAAGGAGAACGGCAACGACGAAGGGGCTTTTGGCGCGTGCGTAGGTACGGCGCGATGCGGAGGAAGGAGGTGAAGACGGCTTTGCCACTGGTATTGTGGCAAGGCAAAGAGAAGGAGGAGGAGTCGCCGGAGCTTGCTGGATGTCTGGTCGAAGGAGAAGAGACGAAGTTGGAGGTGGTTCTCTGGCCAAACCAAGCTAATTCTGAGCGGCCGGATCAGGGGGTCTTTTTATAGCATATGGCAGAGGCTCTTGTGCTCGGAAGGCAAGATTCTGAGCACAAGAATCCTCGCCGGAGTGGGACTCAGTGAAGGATACCCATGTCTCTCGAGCGTTCTCATGAGAGATTGGGTGTGAATCAAATCTTAGGATTGCGTTCAGATGATAGGAAATTCCTCAGAGAATCTCCCTTTCAAATCTGAGAGGGGATCTCTGAGGAATCAGGGAGAAATCCTCCCTGAATCCTCACTGGAGTAGGACTCCTCCGCTGTAATGGCAGAGGGACCTAATTGCAAAGAGTGGCAAGGAAGATAGGGGGCCTTCGTAATGATTTTCAAAAGCTAGGGTTCAAAATGTAATTGAGTGAACTATTTTGCAAAGTAGGTCAAGGTGACCTCCCATTAGGTCAAAATTTTGGTAAAAACATCCAATTTCACCATTGGATTCCTTAGGTCAAAATTTTGGTAAAAACCTAATTTTGACCTAAGGAATCCAATGGTGAAGTTGGATTTTAGGTTTGACCACGTTTGACTGAACATTTTACATAAAAAACCAATTTAGGTCAAATATCTAGCTAGGACGCCTATTTAGGTCAAAAGAGGTTCCAAAGGCAAA
The DNA here is from genome assembly GCA_037157565.1 of Thalassia testudinum. Classification (NCBI taxonomy): domain Eukaryota; kingdom Viridiplantae; phylum Streptophyta; class Magnoliopsida; order Alismatales; family Hydrocharitaceae; genus Thalassia; species Thalassia testudinum. Next base: position 136,961,048 of record JAZHRO010000055.1, on the reverse strand, counting down.
ATTGAAGGTTCTAAACCCTAGGGGATGTTTTTCCATGAATTTTAGAGGGTTTAGTTTATTTTTATCCTGACTAGAACCTTGTTGAATTAAGTGAGTCTGCTTTAGGGTTACAAGATGTCATTTAATTCTTAGATTGCACAAGAAGCCCTTTTTGACTGAACCAACCCACTCTTCATCTTATTAAGACATTTTGACCTATGTTTAGCCCCTGAAAAATCCCGTTGATGTACTGCATGGTAAAATTGTAGTTTTACTCTTTGTTTCATGTTTTCTTCTCAGAACATTTATTCCTTGAATTAGGCCCTTCTCTAGGTTATGTAGGAGATTTTATTCTCTTTTCTATGCCAAAATGAGCTAGTTAGGGCTCATGATGGTGTTCCCATCATACCCCCATGCCTAGCTTTTGCTAGCCCCTTAGCAAAATTTTAAGGTTTTAACTTCTGTTCTAGACCATGAGTTCCTTTCACAATTTATGATGAGTGCTTTTTCTTTTTCTTTCGACTAGGTTAGAATGCCGATAGTAGGCCTAGAGGTACTCAAGTACCAACCAAGATCCTGACCTCACCAGCTCTAGCCTCGGTCCTCCGCGAAGATTTTTAAGGCCCGCAGGAACTATCCTAAGGTTCATTGAACTCCGCGGTTAAAGCACCCGTGCTTGAGACATATTTTAACTTCGGTTCAGTTTGCAGTGCATTTTTTCTAAGAGAGAAGGATGATTTATTTGTTTGGAGTGTTTTCTCTCTCTTTTCTTTTTATTTCTAGCTTTGGATTAGCTTCTCAACACGGTCTGTATCGGATTCCTCGTCCCCATCATCAATCCTCAAAGGTCCTTGGCAATCGATGCTTCATGACAGCACCGCCCATGGCAACCCCCAGAACCCTGGCTTTCAAAATTTCGAGATAATCCCGCCCATGGTGTTCTGTTGCCAAATCCAGACCTGGCAATCGACATTTTGTGATAATGCCGTCCATGACATATGAACCAGTAGGGTGCTTACGTGCCCTCGGTAGGATATGTAAATATCCTAAGAGACAAGCACCGAGGAGACGATATGTTGTTACGTATCTTCAAGGGGAATTTCCCGCCTCTCCACGCCGGGAACTTGTCTAAATCAACTTGTGTTGATCGGTCGCTCCTGATTGTTATGCACACTGAACCAGACTGTGTGTGGATTGGGGTGCTTAGGTTACCAAGTCCCGCAAACCAAAGGTTAGTTAACGAGGCCGAATACTCCCTAAGCCTTAGACCTAATACTTAAGCTTCGCATTTTCCCCATCCTCTTGAGGATCATCCAGATCTTAGCAGATACTTGAATTTTTAAGCTTAAGAGTCTAGCCCAAAAGGCTTAAGATCAGCATTCCTACTAATCTTTTTTGTGTCTCATTCGCACTTTTTTTCCTTTATTTTTCTTTTCCTTGATGTGGTCTAGAACTTTGGTTAATCTCTTAATTTCTTACTAATAACTATCTTTTTTTTCTTTTTCTTTTCATTTTGTGCTCCTTTTTGGCATTTTTCTCTTTGCCTCCTCATGTTTATATGGCCTCAAAATTTTCTTCCCTCCAATTTTTTGTTCTTTTTCACAATTTTCTATTTTTTTTTGTATTTTTAGCATATGTGAATTTTTTTGTTAGGATCCTTCTGACTTTTCTTGATTTTTGTATGTTTGCACTTTACCACCCCCCATGCCTAAGTTTGGCAATGTCCTCATTGTAAACGAAGGGTGTGAGACAGTGTTGGGTCCAAGGACTTAGAACAGGATTTATCAGGTGGGTGAATGGGTTGGGAATGACTGATGTGGATGATTTCAAGCTCTGGCATGTGTACCGGAGGTGGGATTGACTTTTCTAAGGCCAAACTCAAGGTGCAATAGACGTGACGTACAGATGGATAATCAGATGGATCTCAGGTTTTTGGAATGACGGGTTGCCTCCCGTTAAGTGCTAAATTCAACGCCTTCAGTCGAGAGGGAAATGGTATGGAGAGGGAGTGGTCAAATCAGTAGAGTTTTGTAGAGCAAGCACCTTGATTAAGAGCTTGGTTGGTCCAACCAGGTGCTTGTTCAGATCAATAGGTTGATGATGCAACCCAAACCCTATTAATCTGGTGGGTTGATAAATGTAGATCAAGAGATGTGGAACCCACCATATGGACGGATGTGGAAGTGTGAATTTGGGTTTTGGCTGAGTTGGATCAGCCTAGTCAGAGTAGGGATCCGTAAAATAATCAGTGAATGATGCGGAAACCCGACAAGGGTGATCAGAGAATGATGGAGCATGGTCTTTAGTCTAATCAATGTTCAATACCCAGTATAGATGTGGAGTCGAATCATCTGCAATCAGCTCAGTAAGAGGAGAATCAGAATAGAAATTGAGTCCGGTTGCGGGTCGGGGTTGAAAATAGGTTTGGATGGGTTCTATATGTGCCGAGGTGGCTTTTATGTAGAGAGTCCTCATAGTAGCTCTCAAAGTAAAAAGTGAATGCCCGAAGAGTGTCGATAGGATGATGGAAATTTGAGTCGAGAAAAGATTTGAATTCTAAGTTGCAGTCACTCTCGGCATTTTCTGGTTTTGATTCCTGAGGATCGAAAAGAAATGATTCCATCTCACTAGAACCTGAACTTAAATCAGTGATCTCGGGAACCGTTACCTTAGAGTCAGAGTTGGAGAATGAATCATGTGAACCGAGGTCATAGATTAGTTCGTTGTATTTAAGAAACAGAGGTTCTCCGAAATCATGGTAAGATTCGAAATCGTTGGGGATATTGCGAAAATCAAATTCTGAATGAGATTCGAGATCAGGAGTTCCACTACTGAGTAAATCACATGATGTAGACTTAGCAGCCTGACTTGGGTCTAGCCTATATGTAAATTCTGAGCTCAAAAAGGTGTTCTTATTTGGTCTAGGCTCAAGTTCTAGGCTTGTAGGAAAACCCAATCAAAACCCCACTCATCCAACTCTTCAGTTTCTGTGTTGTAGATTGGTGTGACTTCCGAAAAATGGATCTGTATCTCTGAGGATGTTGGAGAGGGATATTCATCAACTAGAGGCCCAGATTCATACTCTTTATTGAAAATTTGATCTTCGTCATACGCGGCCTCGTAATCTTCCCAATAAGTTTCAGATCCAGATTCTAGGCTGAGGATGCGGGTTGAATTACTAGAATCTAGGTTCGAATAACCTTTAAGGGTCACCTTATTAGAATAAGGGGTGAGATTTACACCCTCGAGAGGTTTAGTTCTAATCTCATCATTGCAGGAGTCTTGAAATTCTATGCTTGGTGACCTAGGGTCTAGGGTTGGCTCAACATTGTGTTCTCCTGCAATTGGAACTTCCCAACCTATTTCAAGATTAGTCATGTTGTACTCCATCTAGGTTGGGAATCCACAACAACTTTGTGCCTCAAACCCGAAGTTTGGGAAATCGGATTGATCCTTAATACTACTCCAAGATGGTTCATCATCTGTTTGGGGTGTGTACGGGTATTTCTGATCAATAACTTGTTTCAATAATCTCATCATCTCTTCCCATTTTTCAAGATCATCTTGGTGTTGTTCCCATAGTATAGGATTTGTCATGCATTGAAGGTATTCAAAGTTGTGCATTTTTTCTATCTCAATGTATCCTATTATGAGAATGTCTTGGGTTGGCCCTTTTGTGGCTTCTGTCAATAACACTTGGGCATAGTTTATGATGAAAGTTGTTGTTGTTGGTACACTAACCTAAATGTCTTCTACTGGTTTGAGGTTTTGTATTCAATTTCATAGAATTCAAGGGCATCCTCAATCATCCTATCTCTCATGGATCTTTGTGATTCAGGTTTCTTGAATGGTAATCCTAAGTAACCAGGCTGCATATTTAGATCAGGTGGTGGAATCAAGATGTAGAATCAGAATTCGGATCAGGATGTAGAATTAAGCTGTGAAGTGATTAGATCTAAATAGAGAATCCCACTTGAAATTCTATGTGTGTGCTCTAAAGAGAAGGGATGAGGGACTGGATGTGTTTTTGACCCAAGCAAGGCACCCAAAGATGTTTGGATGACTATGGAGGTTCGGGGTGGATGATACCCCTGGATCGGAAAGTTATCCACCTGAGAATTACCTGGCCAACCAGAGAGGGAGGGTCCCGCAAAGACCCCTACACGGTAGAGCGTCCCCACAGGTTACAGGGTTTCCCCAACCTGACCTTTCTTGTCACTGAGATTCCAGGTAGACCAGAATGGGGACCTTGACCTCTTAAGTCTACCACTTTTATTTCAAATCACAGGTGCTTAGGTTTCCACTTGAACTTTAGATGTTTTGGTTTTGTGACCTAATTTCAAAGTTGGTTGACCCAACAAGGGGTCAACTTCACCTGACCTATCCTAAAGATGGCAGAATGATTCGAGGTCAAGACCTAAAAATCACCCTGATTTGACTCCCTGGTTATTAGGTCCAAGGTTTTTAAGGTTTAAGTGATTTTAGAGCTTAATTTTAGGGTTTGTCTTGATTAGATCCTTTCAATCAAGGGTTTGGGTAGCACACAGAAGCGGGTGGGTTTGTTTTCTTTTATGCAAGCATGTGTGAACTAGCACCCCAAAACCCTACTGTAGAAACCTTAATTTGGTTCTATTTCCAATCCTCTTTGATTTTTCACAGAAGTTCTCTTTGGACTTCAAACAAGAAGTGTGTATTCCGCGGAGATTTAGAAATTAAGCATGATTCCTAATAGGTATAGGAATTTGTGGGGTAGGATCTCTAAAAATCGCTTCAACTTCAATAAGATGTGAAAAATTTTTTTTGCAAATTAGGAAATTTTGCCTTAAAAATGATAATTACTAAAGAGAATATGGCGGTTGACTCCTAATTGATTGCTTCCTTTTTGTCTTCTCGGGATTAGGAGATGGATTAGGGAAGAAGAAAGAAGTTACCTGCCTTGGAGTGGTTGATTTGCACGGGAGATCTCCTCGTGGAATACCTCACAAAAATCGCAATAAAACAAATAGGGCAAGTTAGTGCTCAAATATAATCAAAAGAATGCAGAGACTAGTGATAAATTGCACGTTGCTCCCCGGAAATGGCGCTAGAATGTTTACAAGGCGAAATCGGGTTTAAAGTAATGCGTTGTAGTATAGTTGAAATTGCTTTGAAAACAAATAAATTTTATTACTCGAAGTTTAAGTCCGAGGTCGAACACAGGGAGCAAATGGAATTCATGCACTAATCTCAATAATAGGTGAAATTTGAACACTTAAAATTACTCAAAATCTAATTCAGAATGTAAAGCAAGAGTATACAGTTAATAAAATGTAGCTAGAAAATATATAAAAGAGAAATTTGGAAAGAATTGGACGTCTGATTATTGAATCAGACGTCTTAAAAGTGATTGATTTTTCTTTCTTCTTTTGCTTCTTCCTTTGTCTTGTTCTTCTCTTTCTCTTCTTTTCTTCCCTATTCTTCTTAGTTTTTCTTCTTTCTTCTCTTCTTCTTCTTCTTCTTCTTCTTCTTTCTTTTCTGGCTCTTCTCCTTCCTTCTTTCTTTTCTGGCTCTTCTCCTTCCTTCTTTCTTCTATTCCTTCTTGCCTTGGCCTTTGTCTTCTTCTCTATGCTCTGGCCTTCAGCTCTTCTTTTTCCTTCATTCTTTGGCTCCAACTTCTCTTGAGCTTTGCCTTTTCTGCAACCGTGCCTTCTCCTTCCTTAGCTTCCTCTTCTTTCCTTAGCTTCTCCTTCAACCGTGCCTTCTCTTCAGGCTTCTTCTCTGCAGCTTCACCTGTGGCTTCCTCCTTCCTTCCTTAGCTTCTCCTTTAGCTTCCTCTTTCTTCTTCCTTTCCCTGCAAGTGCAAAACCTACCCCTACCCTCCCTCGCGAACTCTGTCTTTCCTCTCTTTGGCTCGCTCTCCCAGAGCCTTCTCGAGTAAATGGGTCGGGTCAACGTGCCCGGGACTAGGCTCATCGGCGTGGTTGGTGCGCAAGGAGTGCACGGGTAATCGGGTCAGAGAACTAGGTCCGCGAAGCGCGGGGCATGGATGAGGTGTGAATGGGCAAGTGGGACCTCACCCCGTGTCAGGAGGCGATAAGCCCCTGACACTTTTACAATTTATACCACTCTTCCCACTCTAAACTTACCGAGGTGGGACTAAAAGTCACACCTGCCTCACGTGCGCCTGCAGGGGGTGTCGCGCTCAATTGCTGATGCTGCAAAGTTCTGGGACTCCAATTGCTGGGCGTGAGGGGTTCGCGAAGGGAGCCCGTGCACCTGGGACCCTGCTTCCTGAAGCCTGGGGCAGTAGGTGAAGCTTGCAAGCTTCTTCTCATCTGCTCCAATGGCGGCTGCGACCTAAACCTGTACTCAAGTAAAACGGCCTTGTGACCTCATTAAAGCATGCAAGAGGCTTTGCCGTGGCACGACGAAGATGTCTCGGTGGTCAGCGCGATGCGGGGTGGCCTAGGCATGCGTGCCTAGGTCGGTCTGTGGCCGTGGAGATGGGTTTGTTCGGGGGAAGAATGTGGAGTGTGAGGCGATCAATGGACAAGGGGGAAATGATCAGTGAGTCATGGCAGAGCTTTCGAGGTGTTTGACAAGGTGGATGGGTGCATGGAATGACGAGAGCACCTTGCTGGTGGTCTGTTGGAGGTGGAGAAGATGGTGGTGGTTTGTGAGCGTCGAGGGGTGAAAATAGAAATAGAGAGGGGGAAATAGGAAGAGGAGAGAAAGGGGAAGTATCTGACCTAGTTTATGGATGAAGGGGGAAGAGATGGCAGATGGCACGTATTTGCCGCCACCAGAGACGAAGATCCCAGTTAGAAGGGGACGGCAATGACGAGGAGGATACAAGCATGTGCGTAGGTACAGCGCGACGCGGACGACAGAGGCAAGGGCAACTCTGCCACTGGTATTGTGGTAGAGAGATGAGAGGTGGAGAAATAGGTTGCCGGAGCTCGCTGGGTGTCTAGCCAGAGGAGAAGAGATGAAATTGAGGGGTTATCTCTAGCCAAACCAAGCTGGGGATGAACGAAAGGGTTAAGGGACCTTTAAATAGCCTCTGGCAGATGGCCTTGTGCTTGGAAGGCAAGCTTCCAAGCATGGGCAGCCTCACAGGACTTGGAAGGCGAGAGATACCCAAATCTCTCATGTGTTCGCATGAGAGATTGGGTGGCAATCAGGGCTTGAGATTGGGTTCACACAATCAAGAATTCCTCAGAGAATCTCCCTTTCAAATTTGAGAGGGAGTCTCTGAGGAATCATGGAGAAATGCCCCTTGAATCCTCGTCGGAGTAGGATTCCTCTACTGTAATGGCAGAGGTACCTAATTGCAAAGAACAACGAGGAAGCTAAGGGGGTATTTGCAATGGTTTTCAAAAGCTAGGGGTCTAAATGTAATTGGGTTGGACTATTTTGCAAAGTAGGTCAAGGTGAACTCCCCTTAGGTCCAAATTTTGGTACAAACCTAATTTGGACTTAAGGAATCCAATGGTGAAGTTGGATTTTAGGTTTGACTATGTTTGACTGGGCATTCTATACAAAAACCAATTTATGGTAAATATTTGACTAGGACCCCTTATTTAGGTCAAAATATGTTCTAAAGGACAAATTGAAGATTCTAAACCCTAGAGGATATTTTTCCATTATTTTTAGAGGGTTTAGTTGAATTTTATTTTAACCAGAACCTTGTTAAATTAAGTAGGTCTGTTTTAGGGTTATAAAAAATCATTTAATTCCTAGATTTCACATTAACCCTTTTCTGATTGAACCAACCCACTTTTTATCTTGTTAAGATCAATTGACCTATGTTTAGCCCCTGAGAAATCCCATTGTTGTACTGCAATGGTAAAATTACAGTTTTACCCTTTATTTCTTGCTTTTCTTTCAAACCAGTCATTCCTTGATTTAGGCCCTTCACTTGGTTATGTAGGAGCTTTTGTTCTCTTTTTTAGGTCAAAATGAGCTAGTTAGGGCTCATGATGGTGTTCCCATCAGGTGGGTGAAGTATTTGCAAGATTGGGACTTGAGTTTAGGGTGGAGCCATGGTTAATGGAACTGACCTATTTTCACTCCAAAGGAATTCTGGCTTTACATTTTCTCCCACCAAATCAGTATCTTTACCAAGTGAATCAGGCTCATTTGATTTCCATTTCTCTTACATCTCTTCCAATCCATAAGTCAAGTAATAAAGATCCTCAGATTCAGTTGATCTATCCTGGTTATCATCTTGGGAAGGGTAGGGGTCTTGATATCCTCCTAAATTGTAAATCCTATAAGATTAGTCATCAAGGGATGAGGATCTTGAATAAAGATCATTGCAAGAAGAGATGTCATTAGTAGACCCAAAATTTGAATCATATTCCATGTTAGAGGGGGTGACACTATCCCAATAAGAGGGTGGTGAGGGTTGGGTGAAATTGGGTTAGGAATTGTGTTGGTCTTGGGGATAAGATAAATACCTTAAGTACCAAGGATCTAGGGTGTACCCCCAACTTGGATGAGAGTCATCCCAAGTAGACTGCGGATAAGGTTTACTTGGGTCAGAATATAAATCATGCTGGGGGTTGGTAAGATAAAAGGGATAAGCATTAAAATCGATGGTTTAGAAGAAATGGAGGGATGAGAGGGGAAGATAGATGAGTGAACACCCACCCTCACAATACAAGCAATCAGGCTAGTCCTTATAGTATATACCCTAATTAGACCTAATCTTGGCTCCCCAAAACATGACCGAGTTAGACTAACCCTTGAATTACTTGGCTAGCTAGAGGAGTGGGACCCCATCAGACACCTCGCACGGTGGGACACCACTAGAGGTTAACGTGGTTACTGTACCAACCTTTATTGTCACCAGTTAGTCCACGTAGACAAGGCCTTGATCTTAACACAATCTAACTTCAAGTTACCAAGTAGATTAGTCCTACCTAGGGCACGTCTACTCAATTTTAGGCTTAGGCTTGAAGTGCTTTTGGAATGTGATGGGTGTTAGGGGGTGTTGCCCTTAAAATTGATTTCACAAGTGAAGTGCACAACCAAAGGTCCTTAAACAAGATTTTTATGATGAAATGACTTTTACGATTGATCTTATTTAGAGAGGGATGTTAGGGTTTCAATGAGATAATAAATTCAAACAAGGTTCATGTGAAGGCACAAAAAACATTTTACAAGCACGAAAGATAGTATATTTCCTTTAGAGTTTGGAAAAATATGAGTGACAAATTGAAAACCCTAAGAATTTTGACCTAGGAAGGCAGCTTCTAGAAGATGAATTGCTTTCAATTAGTTCAAGTTGTGCACTCCAATACAAAGAAACTATGTATTCTCAAACATCATTAAATAAGGAATTCAAAAAATATTTTTTCAAGAATTTTAAGTCCCTAAAAATAATTTTTTAGATTTATTTGTATACTGTGGTGCAAAAGTCATAAAACACCCCCTATTAGTGTTGCATATGAATCAGGTATTGCTGTGCCTCAAAATATTTGTTTCATATTTTTATTTTATGCTAAATTATCACAGAAATCCCACGCTACAAATATGAGGTTAATCAGAGTTATATAAAAATTCCTATGATTTTCAAAATGTTGTAAATCAGGAAGAAAAAATAGGACGGATATCAATGTAATCTGGAAATTTTTAAAAATTGTATATAAATCAGATGAGTTCCAAATTTGAACACAATCTTTTTGACTTTAATACCTATGTCCAGGAGAAATTTTATAATTTTTGAGAAAATATAAATTTGGGAAATGACTTTTGAAACTCGAATTAGTTAGCAGTCTGAATTTTAGGAAGGTGGTTTTGAGGATATCAAAGGGATAATGTTCACCAAATGAGAAGTCTTTTTTTATTATTTTTCTTATGCAAACAACTTAAGCAAATAACTAACCTAAGGATCAAAATAGACACCTAATCTAGATGGACAAATGAGGATTTCTTTTTTACTTTTTTTTAATGCAAAACTAACCTAGTTTTCACGAATTATCCTAAATTAAGATGCAAAACCTACCTCGATGTCTCTACCTGCACTTTGCTTCGTGTCTATCGTTTGTCCATGAGATCTCGTGTCACCATGACATCTTGCACACAATCAGAGAAACAAAGAAAATTATGTTAGACAAAAATGCAAAATATGGAAGAAAATATGGAAGCGAAATCTGTTGCCTCCCCTGTAATGACGCCAAAAACTGACAGCAGATTTATGAGATAAGTAATTAACGTTTATTGTTATGAATAGAATTTCTATCAATTTTAATAAATTAACCATATTGGCAATCCAGGTCGAACATGAGGAGACAAGAATCGAAAATCACATATGCAAATGAAAGTAAATATGCACTAATACTAACTAAGATAATAGAGAGAGATCAAGGGATAGAGATCATAAAGAAATAATTTTATTGATACCAAAAAATGATTACAACTAAAGTTTTGAGAAATAAACTAGATGCTATTCTAATAGAACAATTAGAACAAAGAGAGAAAGAGAGAAGATCCGGAGCACAGTCAGAGTGGTGGAGAGACCCGTCAATAGAGCCAGACAGGATGCAGAGGACTTCCAATAGAGGATGACCATGATGGAATTCTAGGTGTTCTACTTAAGAGGTGATAAAAGAAGGTGGAAGATTTTTTGGTGGAGGAATTTCTAATTAAGGAAGAGATGGTCCAAGGGGTGTCGACTATGGGTGTATTTATAGGAATGTTGGAGGCTTCCTATTAGTTGGTTTAGGTTGCCTAGGATCAAGGATTTGGATGGTCTACGTTAGATCTAAAGGGGTGGCTAGGATAGGTAGGATAAGGAACTTTGGATATAAAATGGAAGGAGGAGATAAGGTTTGGTTTTTGTTGCGATTGGATGGAGGTTGTTGCAACAACCTCATATGATTGCCCTCACTTGTCTCAAATTTTCGGCCTTGTTATGTTCCGAATTTCAAATTGCACATAAAAGACAAGTTGTAGCACTCAAAATCAGCTTTTCAATGCAACTTGAATGACTCTATTTGGACTTAGAATGCAAATGTTATGGCCAAAATACTAGACATATGTCAAGCTATTACGAGTTTCAAGATTTGGAATAGGATTTGGTTTAGGTTTTGTTTTTCTAAGGGATAGGACCAATTTTTGGCCGTCCATATTGGGTCTAAAATTAAGGCTCATGGGCAACCTTTAGGTTGGTTAATTAGGTTAGGTAATTAGGCTCTAAGCTAAGGTTAATTAAGTTCCTAAATTGGGTTAGACCTAAGGTTAATTTGGTTTAGGTCCAATTGCAGAAACTGACTTATCCTCTCCATAAATAAGCTCAATCTTGAATCTCCTAACTATAGGGCTCCAAATTGCTACAAACCTGATACCTGCATATATCACACAAAAGACATCAAGGTACCATTTATAAGTCTGTGCAAAATTGTAGAAAAATCCAAACTTTTACAATATTTACAAAATGCACCTATATGACTAAACTTACCTAACTAAATGCATTTTACCCTATTCAACCCTTAGATTAGCATTAGTTAGGCATAATTAATGTAAATATATATAGTAATATCACTTGTCCTATCGCTTTCTCATAGGTTTGCATATTTCTACTTCCCCACTATGCTGTATTTAATGTTGTGAAATATGAGGGCTGGGCTCTAGGCAACCAGCAATGGGGGGTTACCCACGACAACTTGCCAGCCATGCTTGTGTGTGGGTGTGGCTATGCTCACTTTTTTTTCCTTATTCATATATATAAGATTTTTTTTCTTTCTTTTGTTTTCTCTTTTTTTCACAAGTAGCATTTTTTTGCACTCTATTTTTTCCCATATATATTATTTTTTTGGTGTTTCTAATTTTTCTCTTAATAGGTAGCTTCCTTAGTCCGAGATGTACCTAAAGGCAATAGTCAAAAGATTAGGTCTAGTAGCTAGATTCTAGACATCCATTAATGGAGGTTTATCTACTGCTACATGCCAGCCATACCATTCCTGTATGTTTATTGGCTTTCTATTTCCCGTTATAATTCCCAAATAATGAGTCCATGCAATTATGTGTGCAGATGCTTAAACTTTCGAGACCTTTTAAACGAAAGTGTGGGTTGATAAGTCGTGTACTTATCATCCCAAGTTATTAATATTTTCATGTTTATTTTAAGGTAGCAAGGGCTCGTGAAATAGATTCCACATCGTAGAGGACACCTAGGTTGATTAAGTTGCTAGACCTGAAGAGTCTAAGCGACAAAGCCCTAATTGTATTATTTCCCAGGGTTAGTGACTTCTTAATACCTATCAGCCTTACCTAACACAATTTATTTCTTTTTGTTGCTTTTATATATATGAACTTTGCATAATGCAGGAATTTTTTTTTTTAGCATTTTTCACATTTTCTTTTCAAAATTGTTCATGCTTTTTGGAATAGATTCTAAATACTGGCAAAATATCCAATTTGTTAATTGAACTACCCACCTGTCCATGCCTCAACTTGTCTGTGTCCTCATGCAAAAATTAAATAAAGAAGGATTGATAGATATCACCAAGGATTGGTTTGATTTTTTTTTTCTGTGATTGCTTTTAGTACCTAGAGAAAATTAAAATAATATATTTACAAAAAGGTGTTGGTTACCTCTTAACAAGGGCTAAATTTAACACCCCCAGCTAGGCGAAAATTCAGAGTTTTAACCCTCAATGAGAGTAAGTGTTTATTCGGGAATAGAGGTTTCCTAGGCAATTACAAGTTTCAATCGTTGTCCATTACTAGTAAATAAGTGCCCCATTCTAGGGTCTTGAATATGAACAACCCCTTTCTATATGGGGCAACTACAAGATAAGGTCATGTCCATTTTGAATTTAATTTTCCTACAAACAACTTGAGCCAAGAATCAAATAGCCATACTGCCTGATTTGGTTCAAATTGCATCCTTCGAATGTTCTTGTCATGGAAGGCTTTTAATTTGCCTTTATAGATCATTGCAATTTCATCTTCCCTCCTAATATCTTCCTATTTAAAGAGTTGCAATTTTCTATGTTGACCTCCTGTTAAATTCGAATTATATTTCTTTACCACCCAAGAGGATAGATGTTCCAATTCCACTGGAATATGACAAGGCTTCCCACAAATCAATCAATCAGGTGACATTTCCAGAGGAGCCTTGTAAGCAGTCTGATACGCCCAAAGTGCATCAATCAGTCTGTTGGACCAATCTTTTCTATCGTGTCTCACTGTTTTTCTGAAGAATTTCCTTGATTTACCTATTTAAGACGTTTGCCTGCTCATTTGTTCGCAGGTAATATGGGGTAGAAATGCATTGGTTTACCCCATAATTTTTCAAAAGGGATCTAAAATGGGCATGCACAAAATGACTAGCCTTATCGCTAATCAGAGCACGGGGGATTCCCAATCTAGAGAAAATGTTTTCTCGGACAAAATGGATAACAGTTTTGTGATCAGCATGTCTTGCCGGGATAGCTTCTGTCCTCTTAGATACGTAATCCACTGCTACAAGAATATACTTGAAGCCATGTGAATTTGGAAAGGGGCCCATAAGCTTAATTTCCCAGATATCAAAGATTTTTCTTTTTGAAACAAAAAGGAAAGTATTGTCTTACGATTGCAATCCGGAGAGGTATATTATATAAACAAGTAAGAGGAATTACAAAACAGATCCCCACGTATGTATGAGGGACCAGCACTCTCACAATTTTTTCACAGCACACCGGTCTCTCCTGAAAAAGCCTCTCATTTCTCGCCTTCCACACACACCAGAGAGTGACAACCATGCATACATGTGGCTTCTCTCTCATACCAAACCCATGCCAGATGGAGTCCCAAGCTGGTAGTGGCTCCTGACAAGTCCTCCTCCAAATAGCATCAGTGACCAGGTAAGATGAGAAGATACGGTTCACATTGTTAGTGTGCATGCCACATAAGTAGCATTCATGATGAGCAGCTCCCATCCTTCTGTGTCGCAGATCACCTGTGATCAAACCATCTCTCCTACATAGCCAAAGAAATATTTGTACCTTAAGGGGGATTTTCAGAAGCCAAATTTTCTTGTCAATGAAATCGCAGCTCTACCCACTTCCATAATCTAAGATTCTATTGTAGCCATTTTGCACAGTGTTAATCCCCTCCCAAATGTATTTATCCTCCACTCCAATCTTTGGCCTAAAGCTTTCAAGATCTGATAGTAGCTTCCTTCTTTCTTCCCACAATCGGGTGCCCCTCCTGGTGGAGTCCTCTTCATTCAAATTCCAGCTGCAGTTGCTGCAAGACCAGAATCTACTGACAGTTCCCTCCTTATCAGATGCTGCAGCAAAGGCCCTTAGATAGATCTCCTTTAGGACACCCAACAATGACCAACCTTCCTTCCAAAAGCTGAAGGTCTTGCCATCCCCAAGAGCTGACTGCAGTAGGTGCAAGTGATCAGCCAGAGCTCTGGTTACTAAATTCCAGAATGGAGATGGTTTGCTGGGCTGTAGCCTAGATAGCATACTGTTTGAAGCTCCATAACTGTCCTTGATCAGGGAAGTCCATGGTTTCAAGTCTCCTTGCAAGAGCTTAATTGCCCACTTAAGCAACAAAGCATCATTGAAGTGTTTCAGAGACTTAATCCCAAGTCCACCCATATCCTTTGGTTGGCAAATCTGCCCTCATGCTTTGCTCCCCTCCAAAAGAACCTTTTTCTCAATACATCCAATTGTTTCCAAATGGAATTAGGTGATTTAAAGATGGAGAAGTAGAAAATAGGGATAGAGGTGATCACTGAATTGAGCAAGATAAGTCTTCCACCCTTTGAGAGGAAACTGCTATGCTATCCATCCAATTTCACTGAAATTTTGTCAAAGAGGCAGCTCCAATCTTTTTTTTTCATTCTAGAAAATCTCAATGGCAGCCCCAAGTATTTAATAGGAAGGCTGATGCGGGGGGTCCCCAAAACAGCAGCAATAGCACCTTGCTCAGCCTCAGGTAGGCCAAAACAGACCAAACTAGATTTATCCCTATTCAACCTAGGGCCTGAGAGCTGACCAAAGATGTTGACCATATGATATAAAGTTAGTGCTTCATCCATAGAACCCTCCACAAAAAAAATCGTATCATCCGCATATTGAAGAATAGGAGCCAAATTACTCCTGCAAGATAAGGAGTACCCTCTAATAAGACCTGCTTCAGTAAGTTTACAAGAATACCAGGCCAAATTGTCAACTACCAGGTTGAAAACCAAAGGTGCCAGAGGACATCCTTGTCTGATCCCACATTGGGGCTGAATCCAAGAACCACAGGGTTTCCCATTTATCAAAGGGGTGAAAGAGGCAGTTGTGATACACCTCTTCACCCATTGAATCCAAATAGGGGGAAAACCTATTTGCGGACCAAAGATAGGACCAACTGATGGAGTCATAAGCTTTGCGGAAATCAACCTTCCATAAAAAAGCTTTACATTTCCTCTTGTGCAAACCATAGACCATCTCCTGGGCCATGATAAATGATTCTTGTAGAGATCTGTCAGGAAGGAAGGATGATTGAACAGGATGGATTAGCTCTTGCAAAATAGGACTCAATTTATTGGCCAAGATCTTGCTAATCACCAAATAAATAGAGTTAGAGAGGGCAATTAGTCTAAACTCCTGACAAGATTCATCTCCTGGAGTCTTTGACAAAAGAAAAAGAAAGGATCTATTGATTCTTTCAAAGCCAAAGTTGCCAATCTCAAATTCTCTGATCACATCCATCACCTCAGTGCCCACAATATCCCACAACTCTTTGTAGAAGAGAACTTGAATCCCATCAGGACCAGGTGACCCTTCTCAATTGAGATCCTTGATGGCCTTCAAGACATCAGCTTCAGACACAGTAGCAATCAGGCTGGGCCCCTGAATCTATATAATTCTGGGAATATCACTAGCTACCATCCTCCAACAGCCCCTATCAGCAGCTCTTGAAGACTCCTTGAAGTACCTGACAGCCTCAGCTCTGATATCAGAGATGGAGGTAATTCTCTACTCCTCTTTAACAATAGATGAGATCAGATTGACTCTTCTCCAAGAGCTGGCAGCCAAGTGGAAGAATTTAGTGTTTGCATCCCCTTCACTTAACCACAGCTACCTTGACCGTTCCCTCCAATCCATCTCCAGCTTCAGGTCTTCTTCAGCCACCACCCCCTGCTATTTCTTTCTGTTAGTAGTATCCTGCTCAGACAACTGAGCATTGGCTTCCTTGGCATCCAGTTCCTAAATCTTCATCAAGGCCTCTCGACGTCTTTGATGCCTTAGGACAGAAACAACATCACCATATTCCTTTAACATCACTTTCAAAGCCAAAATCTTGGAAGCCAACCTAAAGGTAGCCGTGCCCACAACCTGCTGAGCCCTCCACCAACCAGCAAGCATTTCTCTGAATCCTGGCTCCCTCAACCATGACTTCCTAAATTTTAAGTAGGATCTAGCCAGCACCTGTTCCCCATTGTCCCAGACCAGGGGTGTATGGTCAGAGAAGGGACGTTCAAGGCCACAAACAAAAGACAATTGGAAGAGGTCCAGCAGCCCAGCATTGCTAAAGAACCTATCAATCTTGGACATGAGACCATTACCATTCCTCCAAGTGAATTCAGAGCCTGAGGAGGGAAATCCACTCAAGCCTAAAGCTTGGACCATCAGCTGGAAGCCAGTGGCAGAGCTATCCACCACACCATTGGGTCTGTCACTTCCCACCAACACACAATTGAAGTCCCCACCAACAAGCCAAGCTGCCCCATTCACAAAATCTGCAGCCAAGTTCCAATCCTCCCAAAGCTCCTGTCTTCTGCTAGGGTCACTAGGACCATACACACCTGTAAAAAGAAGTCACTGTCCCCCTGGCCTCTTTTGAACCTACAAGTCAGTAGGTGCCTAGCCAGAGATGCCTCCAAGCGCAGCACATGTTTCTTCCACCAGATGGCAATACCCCCAGATCTGCCATTAGAATTGATCATCACAATGTCATTTGTAAGACCTGCTTTCATCTCTACCTAAGCCCTGTCAAACTCACTATCAATATGCATCTCTTGGAGGATGGCACAATCAATCTCCCATTCTCTCAAATATCTAAGCAAAGACACCCTTCGACTTCTATCGCGTAGCCCACACACATTCCAAGTCAGAATCCTCATTTTGCCGTCTGATCGTTCCCTTCTTTGTAGCAGAGGCTTTGCTAACCTTCATCACAGCTGCAATGGCACACTCATCAACTTTTTGTGTATGATTATGTCTTCTCAACCTTAGCTTGTATGGAGGTTTCCTAAGACTAGAGGTAGAAGGAGTCTTAGACTCCAGGTGTAGATCATCAGCCAAAGGAGAGCTACATTGTAAATCAAAGGAATTCACAGGGGGATTTTCCATATCAGAACCAACAGGAGCACTGGCGGGGGAAGTCACAGCCTTCAAGTCCTTAGCCACGGCTTCATTCATCACAGTTACCTACTCCCCTTCTTTAACCACCACTGCAGAATCAACTTGGACCAAAGGTACCCCACCCCCATCCTCTAGAGTTTCAGTTATCACCTCCTCTACCCTCAATCTCCCCACCCCATCTTCAAGTTCCACACTTTTAATGGGTTCAGCCACCATCTCCTGATTTGCACAATTTGGTTGTAAAGAGCCTACTTTGGCTCGCAACACCTCAGCATAAGAGGGGAGGTGATGACTCAACTCCACACCCCAGTTTGCCACATGAAACTTCAAGAGTTAACATCCAAGAGCTTCCCCCACACTAGAGAATCAGTTTATCTGGAATAGATCTAGCCCTGAGGACATCCACCCTCACCTTCATAACACTAGCATCTCCTTCAGTCAGACCAACTTCAGCATCCTACAGACGCAAACCCAGCAACCATATTTTCCACCACCGCCCTAGACCTCAGGTGCAGAGGCAGACCTTTGATTTCAAGAAAACTAGATCTAGGGACAACTCTTTGAGGTGGTCGCTCAGGCAAGGATCCATTAAAAGGGGATACCAAATGCCACAACACTATCAATCCACACAAATTACTGGACTAAAAACACAGATGCTCGATGCTCGCCACCCCCAAATCAAATAGCACAAACTGCGAAGGGGAGATAACCTCAATTTTCCAAGCATCAGTCGAGAGGGAAAGAGAGTTTACCAATTGTTGAGCTCTCTCCAGGGATAGAGTGCCCAACATTACTTCCCCAATCAAGGCCCCACGCAAAACCAATTCTGCCACCTTAATGTCCTCGCTCAGGGGAATCTCCACATCCAGGGTGTGCCCCTCGAAAGTTGATGGGGGGGTGGAAGAGGCAGCTGCGCCTCACCCTTAGGCTTCCATGGTGCAGTGCGCATCCTACCCCCAGATCCACCACGAGATGTTAGACAGGAGTCCCGCTTGTGACCATAGCCCTGCATGCCAAACACAGCACCGGCCGGCGGCACATCGCCGCCAAGTGCCCACGGAGCTGACATCTAAAGTAGATCACTTCCCTACGATTTTGAGCCCACCCACCATGAGAACCCCTCTTGTGCATAGCCCCATCTCCACCAGACACTTGAGCGCCTCACTCTTTCCTTCTCCAAGACCGTGAATGCCATACCGCCCATCCATCAGAGCTGATGCCGTGGCCTCCGAACCCCCTCAGACGGCCGGCCATCCTCGTCGGATTTTCCCGCCCAAAAGAGAATTCAAATTTTCGCCAGAGCCCTTCTTCAGCCCTCTTTCTCGATGAAACCTCTTTTCCATGACCAAAATTCGCTACAAGGGCATCATGTCCCTCTTAGTCATGGATCCCAATGTCTGGCATCGTTGGCAACCTCGAGAAAAGTTATGTGCATCTTTAAACAACGAAGGCCAAAAGAATCCTGACTGCAAAATTTTTGTAGCAATTTTTCATCCTAAGAAATGGCCCCCACAGGCTTCGCTGTGGCAAAAAGTCAAAATATGAGTTGTCTCAAACTCGGGGATGCACTGTCTAATGATCTGATCAGAACCCAGTCTAAATAACAACGGGTCACCCCAAAAATAATATTTGTCTTTTGCGAGGAATTTGAGCTTTTGGTATTTTCATATTCTAAGGAAATCTTGCCACAGACCAAATAATTCACAATGACTGCGAACCATCCAAGCTCACGTGAATCTATAGCCAAAATATTTTCGTCAGGGAATTTCTCAGTGATTGGTGCAGAAAAAGGGATATAGGTTGAGTCTAGTTGAGACAAGTGGTTAGCAACCACGTTTTGGGCTTCGACTTTGTCTCTGATTTCAATATCAAACTCTTAAAGAAGAAGGATCCATCTAATAAGACATGGTTTGGCATCCTTCTTTGCCAATAAATGCCTAAGGGCAGAATGGTCAATGCATATAATCATCTACGATCCCAAGAGATACGATTTAAATTTCTCCAACTTGAAAATGACAGCCAGCAGCTCCTCACTAATTGTGTAAATACGCCGAGCATCATTCAACGTCTTGCTGGAATAATAAATATCATGAGGGCATTTGTCTCTTCTTTGTCCCAAAATCGCTCCAACAGCAAAGTCAGAGGCATTCCACATGATTTCAAAATCAAGGGACCAGTCTAAGGGTTGGAGAACAGGAGAATCAGTGACTGCTTTTCTTAAAATAGTGAAGGCCTTAAGATAATCCCCATCAAAATCAAATGGGACATTAGTTGACAGAAGTCTGGTTAGAGGTCAGCTATTTTGGAAAGATCTTTTATGAATTGTCAGTAAAACCTAATGTGTCCCAAAAATGATCTAATCTAGAAGACTGAGGTTGGTGGGGGTAATTTGGAAATCACATCAGATTTAGCTCGGTCAACTTCTAATCCTTTTTCTTAAATCTTGTGTCCTAGTACTATTCCGTCTTGGACCATAAAATGACTTTTTCCCTTGATAGTATAGGTTAACTTCCATACATTGCTTCAAACTTTTGGCTAGGTTTGCCAGGTAGGTTGAAAAATCATCTCCAAATACAAAGAAATCATCCATACAAACTTCGATATAATTCCCTATCATATCAAAGAATATAGCCATCATGCAACATTGAAATGTTCCTTGGGCATTGCATAAACCAAATGGCATATGCTTAAATGCAAAAGTACCAAAGGGGCATGTGAATGTAGTTTTATCTTATTCCTCAAGACTGATGGCAACTTGGTTGTACCCTGAGTATCCATCCATAAAACCAAAATACTTCTGCTTAGCAAGTCTTCCTAGCATTTGGTCAATGAAAGGTAATGAGAAATGATCTTTCTTTGTTGCTAGGTTGAGTTTCCTATAGTCAATGCACACCTGCCAAGAAGAGGTGGTGCGGATGGGGATGGATTTACCGTCTTCTATTTGTATGACCATAAGTCTCACTTTCTTTGGCACAATTCGAATAGGGCTTACCCATTGCCTATCTGAAATTGGGTTAATGATGTCAACATCTAGCCACTTAATAATTTCCTTTTTGACAACCTCTAACATGTTAGGGTTTAATCTTCTCTGGGGTTGTCTAGATGGTTTTGCCCCATCCTTAGTATAGATATGATAAGTACAATATGATGGGAAATTCCCTTTAAGTCTGAAATACTCCACCCAATAGCAGCCTTATGATTTTTCAAGACTGTTATAAGTTGTTCTTGTTTGTGGGTGAGTCATGAGTTCATGACCACAAGAAAGGTTTCCTGTTCACCTAAGAACACATACTTTAATGACTCAGGTAATGGCTTGAGTTCTAGTACTGGTGGAGAGGGTTCAATGATGCTCTGAGGGAATTATTCTTGATATAGGGGTTGTGAGGGGTTGTCTTGATACTCAAATGGGGTCATTGAGTTAACAGTCGTTAAAGGTTCTATAGAGGCAGCACTCGCAAGATGATATTGTTCTGAACTTATATCCATGTCATCTACCTCTATGACCAAATAAATGGTTGTCGTGTTATCATCCAAGGTTGACAATGGTAATTCCATGTGGGGTGTTGTATCAGTAGACTGAAGGTCCATTAAACTTGGTGAATGGTTAGAAGTGAGGTACTTAAGGTAATCTCAATCACAAGTGTCTATCCATGGTATGCCTAAAAGATCTATCGAAAATCCTTTAGATATTACTAAATTAGGCATCCAATCTACAAACAAGTGACCAACCGGATCAGCATAGATCATTCCAATATTAGCACAGAATTATTGATCATCCTCCTCAAATCCATCCTTGATTCTATCACAATCTGATGTAGACACATTTAATTAGGTTAAAATGCCTATTCATGCATGTTCCTAAGCTTAGATTTTCATTTCATATTATAAATATTGCATAGCATGCATCATCCTACATTTATAGTAGTTGTGCATATTTTAGGTTAATTACACTCTTTTTATGGCCAGGAGGGAAGGAGATTTATTTCAGGGCCTCTGATGGATGATTTGACTGTACGAATTTGATCAGAATGACGATCAGAGTCTAACACCTCCGAGATCGTCTAGATCGGAGTCCCGTAGTACCTTATGCGGTCCAAGGAAGATTAACGTCCAAGAGGGCAATGCGACATCCTTACGGTCTTCGGATGAAAAATCCGTCCGTATAAATGGATTTGGAACAATGATTGCAGTCCGTCATAGCGAAAATCACCTCGATCAGAGCTCCGTAGCACCCTCTACAAAGATAAGAAGATGGACGGTCCAGATGGCACCATGTGGTGCCATCTAGACCGCACAACATGAACCATGGGCGCCCCAGCCTCACACATGGAGAGATGTCAACCATTGGATCTCAATCCAACGCCAAGGGGTGCTCTACACCACGCAATCGCACCACCCTCCACTCAACAAATTGCAGCTTTGGCACAATGGTTAAGACAAGTGCTTGCAAACTAAGAGTGCGAGTTCGAGCCACGGTGGGGGGAGGCGGTCTTGTGAGCGTGGGAGCAACCGAATTATGCCCATTGGATGGCCATCAAGTGGCAAAGAGGGAGGCGACATTGCACAATCAGACCCGCATGATCTGCACGCATTCGATCACTCGCCGACCGACACCTAATCTGACGCACCGAGCGCACGATTTGAAAGCGCGATCCTCGCGCCATCTCAACCATCTTCCTCTAATCCAACGGTTGCCAATGGTTCATGCCTGATCTAGCCATGAGCATGCGTGAGCGTGAGCTGGAGGCAACAACAGCTTAGGTGGACCTTTAGTGACGCTTATAGCCGTCACTAATTGCTTGTAGGTGTAAGGCCAGCTTCAGGTGTGAGCGGTGGGGGCGCGATCTTCAGCAATAGCTGCAAGGGTCTTTAGTGATGTTTGTAGCTATCCTTACAGCCCGCTACACGAATTTCTTCTACGCTCCACTATATAAACACCCTACACCCCCCATTCCTCTTCGTCTCTACCTACTCTACTCCCACCTACTCCTAAGCTCTAGTAGCCCACCAAAGCTCCATTAGAGCTTACTCTCAAGCTCCAAAGGCCTCCTATTAGTGTAGGCATTCCTTTATCCCACCAAATATTCGTTCCTCATCCCATCATCTTTATAGGTTGCCTTGGAGCCATCCTCCCACCTCCATTTCGGTAGCAGATCACCTCTGCCTCCTCACCTCCATTCCAAAGCCTCGGTGAAGCATTCCTCTACCCGACGTCCTCTTGCATCTCACCTCCGTCATCCCTCTCCTCAACTCCTTTGTCCAAGCTTCTGCCAGGCACCGTCGTCTTGCCAAATAGTCGATTCGGGAGATTCCTTCTCACCTCTCTCTTTTATACTTTCATAGATTATTGTAATAGACATTTGTGTAATATATCATATTTGATTCCATCTATATTGTGATCCATCTTGTTTGCATCCTTTATAAAAATAAAAAAAACAAAATATAATAAAACACCAAAAAGAAACGAAATGAAGAACGATTTTCAAACAAAGTAAACATTCGCCTCCCTGTGTTTGACCCGAGACTCCCTTGGAGTTTCAGTAAAATTGTATTTGATAATGAGTTTTGCGACTTCGACGATGGGTTCCTCCAAACCTTAATTTTAATTCTCAAAACACGTCGATCATTTTGGCATCGATCACAATCGAAATTCTTTGTTGCCCGAAAGATATCCATCCACAGTTTCTGATCTCCCAGGGCAATTTCCATACATCATGATGCACAATCAATGTTTTCCCTGGCGGTCATTGAAAATGGGCAACCTAAAATGATAGATGCTTTCCTCAAATTAACCGAGACTTCTATATTTAATACAAAGAAATCTGTTAGAAAACAAAATCCATTAACTTTTACAATCACATTTTCCACTATTCCTTGAGGTAGTTTCACTGTTTGATAAGCTAATTCGATTGTAGCAAAGGTTGGCTTAAGTTCCCCAAATCGAAATCTATCATATACTACAGTGGGGATCAAATTAATTCATTATCCTAGGTCCAAAAGTGCCTTATCAAATGGAGCATTACGCAACTTACAAAAGATTAGTGGGGCTCCAAGGTCCTTTTGTTTGGGTGGTAAATCACTCAATATTACTGCACTTTCCTGCTGAGACAAGATTGCCTTACCCATCTTAGATTGGTGCCTAGGGGTACAGTACTTCTTGAAAAATCTAGCAATAGTAGGAATGTGATCAATTGCATCCAACAAAGGAACTTGTATATGAATACTTTGAACATGGCCTTTAAATCATCAATACTTTTAGTGCCCTTCTTTTCTTGATTTCTCTAGTTAAAGCCTCAGGCAAGGGCACGAGAATTTGGTCTCCTGAATTAGCCATCAATTCCTTGTCTTTTCTTCCTTTCACTTATTCATCATCTAATTCTAAGTATTAAGATTCCTTCTCTGGTGGTTTTGATGGACCATGGTCTTTCCTTTGAATAGGCTCCTTAGTGGTCTTTCCACTCCTTAATACCACTGCACTGGCATTAGCTTGTAGCTCATATGGTGGGGGAGGAGTAGAAGGGTTAGGTAAAAGTGGTCCTTGTGGAGTTGGAAATCCAAGTGGAAAGGGAGGTGCTTGCAAAATAGTATAAGCCTGTCCTTGAGGAGCATTGGGTCTAGGCTGGGCACAAGGGATGTTTCTTGGGTTTAGTACAGATTAGGATGACAGTGTTCCCTATGCTCGGTTCTCTTGGCACAATTGATTAAGCTGTGCTGCCAAGGCCTCTGTGATTGCCTTATATCTGTTATCCATTTGGACTAAGGCCTTGTGCAAGTTTTTCACTAGGTCAGGTCCCTGTGGGGTGTTCTATAGGTTCTCCCTGTAATTTTGAACATGAGGTGGTCTAGTTTGTTGCTAGAAATGTTATTGATAAGGTTGTCTAGGAAAAGCAGGAGCCTGTGATCCATAGAGCTTGGGCTGCTGCTGGGGTTGAGTAACATAAGTTGGTTAGGTGTTAGTTCCTACGTAAGAGAAATTAGGGTGTTGAGCCCATCCAAGATTATATGTTTTGGAATACGGGTTGTTGCTCTCGCATTCTCGCACGACATTTACATCCTCATAACCTGAAGATGTGATTGATACAGTGTCATCAATTGAGTACACATCGAAATCAGAGTTGTGTGCATAACTTTGCTCAACAGGAGTTAATTCAAGATTATTTACCGGCTCCTGAAATGATGTTACTCTTGAAGAGGCAAATGAAGAGGGTTTGGAAGAATTTCAAGGCAAGACCATAGGTCTAGGAGGGGGCTCGAGAAGAAGATAAAGGGGAGGGTGTGACAGTCTTAGACATGGTTGATTGATTTTGCATCAACTCATCTAGTTTTTTGTCAAGCAAGTCCACCTTATCCAACTTTGAAGTAATGAGGTTCATATCAGCTTTCATAGACTCCAATTGAACCTCATGAATGATGGCTTTAGGGTGGCTGGATTTGTTGAACTGAGTTATGGATGAAGTATTCATGGAGTTCTCAGCCAAGGTCTCAAAAGGTTTGAATGCGCTCTCCTTATCTTTAGCAAGGAAATTTCACCACTTGAGGCATCTGGCAAATACCTATGAGTACCATCAAGTCCATGGTAAAATATTTGAGCCAACTGCCATCTAGGTACATCATGATGAGGGCATTTCTTGAGGAGGTCTTGAAATATTTCCCAGGCATCATGTAATTTCTCTCCAAGTGTCTAGGCAAAGGTTATGATGGCTTGCCTCATGGCGTTGGTTGGCCCTATTAGGAAGAATTTTTGCAGAAACTTAGATCAGAGCTCCTCCTAGGTGTCAATTGATTATCCTATGGATTCACAACAATAGTTTGCACCTACATCGACAGTCAATAGCTATCAGTATAAGTCGAAATGACCATTGTTGTAGATCTAAGTTGCTATTCCAATGATCATTGGAGCCATTCTCTTAAAAGGCGTCGCTGTAGGCAACATCGATGGTAAAAACCATTTGTATTGTGCCTAGAGCTATAGTGACGGTTACATTTTAAAAGCTGCCCATTTTTTGTGATAGCAACAATAATGACAATTTTATCTGTTGGTGTAGGATAAAAAATGTTGGTAAAACCGTCACTATAAGTAATAATTCAATTGCCTTTTTAAAATAATACCAATATAACTATCTGTCATTAGATCTGTCAATATTGATATCGAGATCTTCACTATTAAGTCCTATTCAATTTTATAATATTGTAATATCTTAATATATTTAAGATTTAGAATTATCATCAACAACAAGGTTTACCTTCATTCAGGTACGATTAAGGGAAAATATACAAGGTATAACACTCTTTGAAATAACAAATTGAATTATTCATGGAACCATACATGTAGATCCAATGGAACAATTTTTTCATATGATTCTAAAAGAAAATTGTCACACCCTGATAATCTTTTGATAGATCAGGAATATATCACTAGGTGTGCAAGCACTACGGTCCCAACTACCAGGTAGTTTGGGTTATAATTTGTAATCCTATCAATTACGTACACCTTAAGGGAGTCGATTTTTAATTAAATCATAGGGTCAAAACCTATCAAAAATATGATAGAGTTTCCCATGTATATTCAAAATTTTCCCCAAAACCTACACTTGCAAGTAATACCTGCACATGCATACCACAATAAATATAGGTGGGTCCACCCCACAACCACATCATGAAACAAATAAGAGTGGTAAAACACAAGTGTGCATACCTCACCAACTAAAGCAGTAGCAACAGAGAAAAATAATAAAAACAAAGCTAAAATGCAACCAACACATCTCTGCAAACCACCATAGAGCCATACCATCCATCATTTAACAGCTTACATGCAAAAAGTCTACGAATAATACACAAGCCATCAACAATAGAAACCAACAAGGTGATTTACATTGGATACCAACTGTTTACTCAAGGAATGACAGAAGAGAAAACTTGTTTATTCGCCCAAGTCCTTCTTAGCCCAAATTCTGCATGAAGTGTTGCTTGCACCACGGCAACGGATACCTAAAGATGGGTCACCAAAGTAGGGGTGAGACAAGTGGCTCAATAGGGACAAACTATGTGTAACAATCAAACAAAGAAGGGTGGTATGCAAATTTCTACCCTATAGGCCAATTAAAAGCCATTTCCCATAATACTTAAGCCTTGGTACCGTAACAAGATAACCGTAAATCTTTCCCCCTCTTTCCATAATCATTTTGAGTTTCATTAACATTGCAGGCTAGCTACAAGTACTTTTCTTTATCTACGAGGATTTATCCACTTGATTATTTAGCGTATTTATCACATAGCTTATTCTCTCTCACCTCATAAGTCAAATTCTGGAAAATCATCCTCCTCTACTAGAGGAGATTGAATTGTATCCTTCTCGCAGATCCCAGCCTGATAGTATCTCCTTGCCCAGGGGATAGGCTAGTAGAGCTAGTAACCTTTGCGAAAGTGACGTGCTACGGACACGCTTGTTTAAAAGGATCGTTGTAGTTTGCATTCGCAATGTCGATTTTAAATGAAGAAGTGGATGTGAGTCCGAGTGTCGAACTAAGGGAGGCATGAAAATTGAATTTTTCTTGTCACTTGGTGTCATGGAAATGACGGGTTTTTGCTTGCGGGAAAACGTGGGAGAAGAGAGAGAGTGTAGGGTTAGAATTCTTTTTGTCGCAACATTCAGGCAATACCAGGTTAAGGAAAGTTCATGAAAAAGAAAGACAATAGATAAAGAAGGAACATTGCCATTTAATCATGCAACTTTAAGTTTTACAAATACAACAATAGCTAAATGCTTAAACAAAAGGAAAGTAAAGCTAGAGTAAAGGGAGAGAAAGAGAGAGAGGGGAGATGGCGAGGCAGCCACGGCGGTGGAAGAAGGCTTCGTCGACGGCTCGTTGACTCCGTTGACTACAAGAGATGCTAAGGGAGGCTAGGAGGGTGATACAACACTTGCTAAGGGTATTCAATGCTTTACATGGGTGGTTGGAAGGGGTTTATATAGGAAGAAGGGGTTTCTAATTTAAGTATGGGCTTTAGCGACGTCTGGGACGTCGCTAAATCCATGCTAAAAGCATCGATGTAGCCCCCTACCCGCTGGTCTCACACGCGCAACCGTTCTTCTTCACGCAGTATCCATGTGCGTGCGTTGTAGGCCGCCTGATCGAAGATTGGACGGTTGAGATCTCATGGAGGGTGCGCTCGGATCATGCCTCAAACGTGCATGAGTGCGGGCGTTGTCGACGAGCATAGGCACGCACGTGGAGGATTGACGCTTGAGGAAGCACCGTGTAGCAATATCGAGACCGTTCGATGGCGATCGGGCGATCAAATTTGGGTGTGCGGGCGAATTCGGCGGATGAGTTGCAGTGGGCAATTCAAACTCGCGTCTCCTGTGTGCGAGGCGAAGGTACGACCGTTGCACTGCGAGCGCGGATGGTTGCACTTCTTCATCAATTGTTAGCCATTCATTCGATGGAGATCGGATGGCTGTGGTTAGCTCTACGTGATGGGGCGACATCGTGCGGCGGGCGGGGGTGCTTCTGGTGCTGCCACGTGACCACCTTGTGGCCATTGATCATCAGATCAATAGTTAGAACTTCTTAGGTCATTTGTGGGAGCTTCGAATGTCAAATTTGGCCAATTTCGAGTCCGTTGGACTCTATTCGTCGCTCTGAATCCATTCGTGTGGTTTGATCACTCATTTGAGGCCTGTTTTGACATGCACTTGTACAAATGGCCATTAATAATGCACTATAAGCAATCTCAATGTGCGATGCATGCAATGCTCCCATTCCTATTTATGATGTGTTATCTGTGCATTTTACCCTTAAGATAAACCCCAATTGATAGAATTATTACCCTAAATTGTAGTGTTATCAGAAAGGCATACCAATTGTTGACCTATCGAGAACGTTGCTAATCTCAGAAGAGTTAGGCCTCTTGGGAGCTACCTAGGTCAATGCCTTGCAACTACAAAGAGCAAGCTCAATTCTTGCCCCACAAGGTCCAGTCACAGATCATTCAAGATTAGAAGTCACAGGGTTGGTCAGAATTGTTGGACTACACCAATGCTCCCGCTAGGAGAGTGGTCTCCAGGTGTACCCTCTCAATTCACCGTCAGATGAGATCTCAACCAAATCCATCACAGTGCCCCAGCATCTTCCACTCATGTGGGTGCCTAATGAGCCTCTAGCTGCAAGTACCAAGTACCCCGGCATCTCTCGCTATGCATGCGGGCACCTACTTAGCCTAGAGCTAGGAATACCTATGCATTGAGTCAAATTCGGGTTCTTTCAAGTACCTTAGCTCAGCAACAACCCGTAGCTTGTCGTCGTACCCACTAACTGTTCATGTTATGGGTTAAATCTTAGTAGCCTCTAGCCACCACACATTCTCGGGCCTCCAACCCGAACAATGAACTTGTGGTTCACGAAGTCGATGGGTGCAGCCTTACGAGCTCACCTAATGGACTTACTCAGCTTTAATCCATTTTGAGTCTTATACCGGGAACGAGATCCTAGGAATCTATTGAATCACCTGGGGTTTGACTTCAAACCTTAGGATCCAAGTTTCCTTTTTAAACTAATGACAGAGTCACCAAAATTCAATATTCTGAGTTTCACTTCGAGTTTACCCAGTTACTCTTTGACTTTGAATCTATTTCCTTACGAGTTTCTATGCACATAACATGCTTGGCCATTATTGACATGAATACCAGTTAACTCTTCGAGTTCTTAAAAATTCCTAGTAGGATAAATTTTCCTCTCTTTTTCCCATTTCTCTTCAGTGAATTACGTAAGATTCAATAACTGCTTCATCAATTCCAAGGCACCAGTATTGGTACTAACAATCATTACTAGTTCTGGGCGCCCACTGTCTACTAGTCATTAGGTGGTGCGAGTATCGATACTAATTCTTAAGATCGATGCTAGATGCCCTCAGATCCCTAATTGTACACTGATCAAGCCTAGAAATACGGACAGTACTAGTACTAACCAATTAGTACCGGTGCAAAATATTTCCAATACGTAGTTCTAAATGACAATTGAGTCACATCCCTTGCATAACCTTTTTTATTTAACCCTAATGACTTAGATTCATCATTCATCCATTATAAGATATAAGGAAAATATAGCATTCTTAACCATAAAAAGAAAATCCCAGTAATACAATAAGCATAACGTTGTTCTAGCATGTTCAAAACCCCTCCCAGGTATTCTCCAATCCATCGAAACCAGTTACTATGCATGTTAAGGGCATGTCATGACCATAAACTCATTAGATCTATTAACCTTAGATCTAACTTAAGTCATCATCAAGATATATTTATGAGGTATCGTAAAATAATAAAATTCCCATTCCATCTTGGATCTCAACATGCACTTTCAAAATCACATACATGTAACCACGATACCATAATATAATCATGGCATTCACCACCCTATGACTTCCACAACCATGGATGCACGGCCTAACCATAGCATGCCTTAGAAACCTTCATATTCACCCTCCTCAAGAAACTTGAAATTGACCACATCAAGTCTAAATTTTCAAATCTAAAGTGCTACGTTTCCAACCCTGTTAGGTGATCAAGAAAAGAAACTAAAAGGGAGGTAAGTAAACAAAAGATCCTACCTTGCCTTGACATTCTCAGTCTTTCCACATGGCAGCTGCCCCTTATGAAATTCTCGCATCAAAATCAACACACAACCACGAATTAGTGTTAAATTGCCAAATCTTCCCCAAGGGAAAAAGAAGAAAAAAAAAATTAAACACCCCCATTTCCTTATATTTTGCCCTAACTAGGGCAAAAGATTAATGCAATAGGAGGGAGAAGGAATGCACTTAGTGCATCCTAGCCTCGACGGGACAACACCCTACTTTTGGCGGTCGAGGGATGCACCACAGCTACACCTATTGTCACTGCACCCCTGTCATAGCTAGGTAGCTATAGCCATAGCTGCTCTTCATGTGAGAAAAGTGGCAACCCAAGCAGCAGTGCGTGCATGCAATCAGTGATGCACATGTGCAGGTGGTCACAGTTGGAGAGAGAGAAGGCCATCAACAACAAGGGGAGGAGGGTAGATCTTCTTTCATCTATTCTCATCCTTTGCCTTCATGCCAATAGCAACAATGACGTCTTCAACCTTAGCAGCCACCACAATGCCATCCCAAGCAAGGGTGGTCGACGAGAGGGACGAGGAGGAGGATTGACAAGCCTAAGTGGGAGAGGGAGGAGTAATCAGCGATGGAAGTGGGGTTGGTTGCCCTCAACCAAATGAGGATACCCCCCTTTGGTTTCCCTCACAAGCCGTTCCCTAAATTTTTAATAGGTGGGGAGAAATTGCTAAGGTTGTGTTTGGTAACCAAGTTAAGAGACTTAACCCAGCAACTGACCCCCCTCTGTTTACTCTAGCTTCATGGCACTTGACCCGGCATAACTTTAATCCATTGAGGATATGGAATAAAGTTAACCCACCAAACTTACTCTGGTCAGGGAGAAGTTAATCGATGCCTTTCATGACCTCATGCCCCTTAAGGCACTTGTTGTGGCCGATGAG
This sequence comes from Thalassia testudinum, assembly GCA_037157565.1. NCBI lineage: Eukaryota > Viridiplantae > Streptophyta > Magnoliopsida > Alismatales > Hydrocharitaceae > Thalassia > Thalassia testudinum. The sequence continues at coordinate 136,930,192 of JAZHRO010000055.1, read as the reverse complement.
TACCCCCTGGATGGAGATCACGACCCTCTCAAGATGTGTCGATTGTGATTTTCATCCAACACTGGTGAAGGTTTTAGTCGATGTGGTCTATAGCCTTGTCATTAGAAGATATGTCTCATTTCTTAAATTTCTTGATTAGGATTTCGTAGAAATAAGCAATCAAGGGAACCATTGGTGTGAATAGGGTGTGTGATTTCAAAGTCATTTTTTATTATCTTGATTTGGTTACAACCCCTCTTTTCGAGGGTTTGGTTGAACTTGATTTTCATGGTTGGAGAAGAGGAGAGGTTTTCTTTGTCGCTTTGTTTTGTCAAGTAGGGTTTTGAGGATTGTTGTCATGTGCTGCTGTTGTGTTGGTCCTCGTGCTATGGTTTTGCCATTTGGGTTTTCCAATCAATGGTGGGTGTAGGAGGGTTTAGTATGTCAGTATACCATTGCCCTTTCTTAGCTTTATGTGCTGCCTTTATTAGCAATGTTAGGATTTTTGGAAAGTTTTCAATTGTGGTGTATGCTTTACACCGAGATTTCTTCTGTGGGATGGTAGATGGTCCTTGTGCATGAGTGAATGAGGTGGTTGTAATGTTTTGTCCCTTCGTTGAGGCTACAGCTACTTGATATGTCCCATTGTTGAATGCACGGGTTGCTACGCTAACGTGTTTGGTTTTGAAAACCTGTCGTCATAGTATGAAAGCGAAGAACTCGTGTTCAACAAATAAAATTTATACCAGAATGAAAATCCGGGTCGAACACAGGGAGGCAGACGTTTGATTTAGAAACACACGTTTATTTTATTTGCCACGAAGTAGAATAATTGATTAGAAACTATCTAACTATTTACAATAAATAGAAGAGAGAGAGAATATTACAAACAAAAACCAAAAAGAGATGTAGAATGAACATGGAATTTCATCATTAGAAAGATTGTTCATTACACTAGAAAGCGGGAAAATGATTATACTAGAAAGTAGTAAATCTATTCTAGAAAGTAGTAAAAAGAATAGGGAAAGAGATATCCTCCTCGACGGTCGCTTGGAGGACGAGCCGGACGGAATGACGCCTGGACGAAGGAGGATGGAGCAGGAAGAATGGGAACGAGGCAGCACGTCGTCGTCATTGCGGGATCCGCTTCCAAAAGGGGGACGAAAAATTGACTTTATCTCGTGAGAAGCATCCTCTCCTCTTCTCCAACCATGAAAATCAAGCTTTGGAGAGGGAGAGAAGAGAAGGAAGGGATGAGAATTTCACATGGAGGGGGTCTCCTTTTATAGTTGCAAGGAGTGAGGGCAAATTGGTCTTTTAAATCTCAAAACATTAAATAAGGGGCCTTTAGTGACGGATAAAACTGTCGCTAAAGCCCCATCGTGGGTGACGTGTGGTGTGATAACACTGCACAAGGGGGTGATAATTGTGTTGAATATGGCCCATCTTAAGAATAAAAGGCACAACATAAGTAGAATGGGAGCATTGCATGCATTATGTACCAAGATTGCTTATAAACTGTATTAATGGCCATTTATGTAAGCATTTGTCAAAACAGGCCTCAGATGAGCAATCGGACCACACGGATGGATTCAGAACGACGAACGGAGTTCGACGGACTCAAGATCGGCCAAATCCGACATCCGGAGCTCCTACAATGGGCCCAAGAAGTTCTGACCGTTGATTTGGAGATCAACGGCTCATATTGCGCCACGTCAGCCCCCGCTCCATCGTGCGCCGCATCTTCATCCAGCCAAGATCAGATCTCGACCGTCGATCTTCGATCGAACGGCCGAGACTCGCGTGCCTGCCCGCGGTCGCCGCGACAAAGCGCGGGCGTGGTGCAACGGTTAGCGCGCACGCACGCTACGCAGGTTCGAGCCGCGCGGAGTCGAAATCGAAGACGGAGGACGCGCGTGGTGAAATTGGGCCGCCCAATCAGCAGCAGGCGGCTAAGATCTTGCCACGCGGCGCAACCGCAGCTCACGGGTGCCCACGTGCGCGCGCACGCCGGGCGATGATGCCTACGCACACGCGTGCTCGAGGTGCGATCCCAACGTAGCCGAGGAGGGTTCTCAGCCATCCGATCTTCTATCGGACGGCTCTCGTTCAATAACCGCGGATCGCACGAGGAAAAGAAACGAGGCGGGCGGCTGACCAACGGTTGGAGGGCTTCACCAACGCTTTTGGGAGTGGTTTTAGCGACGCTCTGGACGTCGCTAAAGCCCTTCTTCTTTTAGGAAGCCCTTAACCCTATTTAAACCCCCTCCAACCACTCAATTAAGGCATTCACTCCCCTTGCAACTACTCCACCCCTCGCTTAGCTAGCTTTAGGCCCTCTTGTAATAGCCGGAGACAACGAGCCGCCGATGGAGCCTCCTCCACCGCCGTGGCTGCCTCGTCGCTCTCCACACACACACACTCTCTCTCTTTTAAGCTTTCTATTACTTTTGTTGAAGCATGTATTTAATGTTGTAAGTTATGAACTACAAGTGCATGATTAATGAAGTTATTTTCCGTTCAATTGTCATTTTTAATTTCCGTTCAAGTTGCATGATCAAACAAAGAACTTTCTAACCCTAAACCCTCTCTCTCTATCTCTCTCTCTCGCTTTTCAAAACCGCATCTTTCGCAAGCAAAACTCTGCACTTTCCGTGACAACAAGTGATAAGCAAAAATCCGATTTCCATGCCTCCCTGAGATCGACACTCGGACTCACCTCCGTTTACTTATTTTAAAATCAACGTTGCAAGTGCGACTATAATGACACTTCTTAACACACACGCACAACGACACGTCAGTTTGTGGCGCCGTTGCCAGGGAGGCCACGGATTTGTTTTATCACCTCCATTCCACATTCATCCTTACATCGTCTAATGCCGTATTTTCCTTTTTACTTAATGGTTGCAGGAATTCGGTGCGTGGACGACGAAGCGACGCATCCCACGATAGTAGCAAGGGAGTAGGCGCTACGAGGACCGATAGTGAGTAATCTTCCTCTCATGATTGTTTGCTTGCGTGAAAAAATTAAAAAAAAATTGTAAAAACTGAAAAAAAATTGGCGTGGTGTATGATTGCTTGACCCACATCGTTAACACATCGCCCCACAAAAAAAATGTACACTCTAACATTCTGAATAAATTCTTGGAGTGTTCTTTTCTTTTTCTTGAGTGGTGTTTGCGAAGCCACCGTGAGTTGACCTGGGCCGCACCACTCAACCCTAAAACTGACTCATCTAATAGATGCTGCATGATCATTAGGATGAGTACACTAGGGTTTTAGAGCCTCTACAGAATAAAAGGAAATCTACTTTCACCGAGTTGTGTGCAGAACTTGACGTGTCCACTGAAACTTGTCTGAAAACATTAAGACACGTCAACCTAAAAAGCACTAAAGTAAGGATGAAACACTAAAAGACACCACACCTTAAAAATCCTTCCTTGAAAACCATGTTTTGATAAAAGCACACACTTTGAAAGTGGAAAATTAAGAGGCACCACCCCAATTAACGCCTCGTCACATAACCCTAACCACAAGCACTATCCTAGCCCTTTAAAACTGAGTAGACGTGCCCTAGGCAAGACTGAGTTAAGTCTTAAAAGGCGAGGTTTTGTTTGCTAGGCACTTGGCTTTCATTCCCTTGGTAGAATCTGGTGACTAGGCTGTGGGGCAGTGTCAAACAACCATGGTTGTGGGGTCTATGGAACCGGAGGCGCAAGCCAAAGGAAGAACCTTCCCTGCAATCCCCTCGTAATCAACCTGGCCAGATTAGCCTTGGGAAGGGGGGTCCAGTGCTTACGGACTTAATCAACCTTTGTGAGATTTCTAGGTCTCCTAAGGAATACACCATAAGGACTAGGCTTGTTTGCTTGGTTGAGTACACAACTCTCTCTCATCTGTTCTTCCCGCATCCCTCCATTTCTTCCAAACCATGGATTTCAATGCCTATCCATCTTACCCAAACTACCCCCAACAATATTTGTATGCTAACCCAAGTAGACCACACCCATAGCCTACTTGGGCTAACCAACCACTAAGTTGGGGATACAACCTTGAATATCCCTCTTGGCCCAACTATGACCAAACCGCACCAACCTCTTATTGGAATACACCCAACATAGCCACCCAAGGGTACGATTCAAATCGTGGGGCTCCATATCTCGATTCTCCTCACGACGCCTCCTCATTTAGATCCTACTTGCTCTACTGTGATAGTACCTACACTTTAGGAGAACACCAAGAACCCTACCCTTCTCAGGATAATAACCAAGAAAGGTCATCTGAATTCAACAACCTTTTCTACTTGACCTTTGGATTGGAAGGAGTTCTAGACAAATGGAAATCAGAAAACGATCAGAAATCTAGGCAAGCCCAGGATCATCAACCCTTGATTTGGTCCCCTGATGAAGAATCTGACTGGGAGGAGAACTTAGAACCACAACTATTCTGGAGTAGGACCAAACAGAGAATGGTTCCTCTTGAAGAACTGGACCCTGAACATGATAGAATAGAGGACCCACCCAAGAACCTAAACACCAGTGTGGATTCTGATCCACAACCTCAACCATACTCTCTTAACCTGGATTTCAAGGAGGAAATCCAAAGGACACCAAATGACACCATGTCAATTCTTGATAACCTCCAGTTAGAACTACACAGACAGAATCAAGAATTGGTTAAAGGGCAACGGGCCATGTTGGATTTGTTCCAACAATTGGGGGAAGAAGGCCAGAGAAAGCTGCTGCGCACAACGCCATTCATGGAATTCATAAAGCAAGGGCCTACCATGATCAATTGGACTACACCAATCATCCTGATTTTGTTTAGTCCACCATTGATACCCCTCAGGAGTTGGACAGCTCAGTGGATAAGGACAGAAAGGATTCCTCGGAACACAATTTAGGGAGCATTGAGAACAAACATCAGGAGAAAACTGAGAATGTGAGGGGAGAGGCCTTGGCATCCAAATCTAATCGGCCCAAGAGAAGCAATCTGGTCGGAACAGCAGCCAACATCGGAGATGGAGAATGGAGTTACAATTTCAAAGAAATTGATTATGAATCGATTGGAATCCCCATCACAAAGTTGGAGGAGGGCCGAGAGAAAGAATATGATCTAGAGGATGAAATTGACCCTACCTCTAATGCAACCCCAAACGGTGAATCTAATACAAAAGAGGTTGAAGAAAATATGCTTGAGATCGAGGGCTTGGAGGGAATGAGCAATGAAACCATAGTTGCGGAAGAGATGGATTCGTCTTTGGAGAGAGGCCTCATGCTTGACTGTAGGGCTCATTATGAAACTCTTGACTTTGTTACCTGCCCTACCAGAATAAAGATCCCGCAACCCGAATGCACTGGAATTGATACACTTTTGATAGATTACAATTTTATGGGGATACAAGCTGAGTATAAAACCTACATCTTTAGTGTCTGGCATGCCGAATTTGGGGTGCGTTCGTCCACATCATCTTGTTTGCATGCCCGTAGACTAAGAGAGGATCTGACACGGGCATGCATGATACAGAATTCCCGCCCCTTAGGAACGGGACTCCACCACAACCTTGTTTGCATCTGTGGACCTCTGATTTTGGGTCTGGTTGATTTTGTACAGACCTCCTTGACCCAAGCCATTCCTGTTTATGCACCGCCCAGCTGGAGGCGTTAAACTCAGCGCTTCTTGGGAGGCAACCCAGAGGACTCAGACTGATCTGGTAGTTTATGTCACTCAGGTACTATCTTTTTGAACCCTTTTTGCATCCATGTACTTGCCAATGAGGACATTGTCCAACTTAAGCATGGGGGGGTGGTAAATTGCATAATCCTGAGCTGAATTAATCAGTCTGAATGAATAAATTAATTAAAAAAAATTGAATTTAGGAAGAAAACTTAGGCATTAGAAACTTGTCAATAGTGGGAAATAATACAAAAAGAACTTAAACACTTAGACTTTTCAGGCCTTCAGGCTTAATCAGCCCTGGTGTCCGTTAAAATATGGATTTAGCAGCGAATCCTTGCAACCTTAAGCTATTTTAATCCACCTACTAAATAAGGTAATAAGTATACGACTTATCAACTCACCCTCTAACTCAGAAAAACTTTGAGTCTAAGCATCTACACACATTTTTGCACAGACTCACTTCTCGGAGATTTTGACAGAAATTGGGTAGCTAATGAACTCTCTAGGGTGGTATGGCTGGCAAGTTTTCGTGGGTAACAGCCCATTGGCAGGTTGTCCAGAACCCAGCCACAGGCCATTTCTTCTTCATTGCCTCTAGGTACATTTGAGATCAGGGAAGACACCTACGAAAAAAAAAAGAAAAAAGGGAAGAAGAATAAAAGAAAATAAACCACACTTCACCGCACAAGTATGGCTGGCAAGTGATCGTGGGTAACAACCCATTGGTCGGTTGTCTGGAGGCCAACTCAATAATTGCATAAAAAAGACCAAAACACCTAAGGAAGAAGCGGGGAAGTAGTACAAGCCAGGGAGATATACATTGGAAAAATCCTTGTGTTGACCCCAATTACAACAAACGTAGGGAGAAAGCTACTAATTGAACAAATACACCTTCAGGAAAAAATTTATTTCCTTTTCCGGTCACCTAGAGGCATAGAAACTCGAAGTCTGTCTCAATTACCGTTAAGTGAGCCTATCACAACATTCACACCAAGATGCTTAGCACTTAGGGTTTTGACCGAGTTTTGGGTGGGTTGGGTAGCCGTAAAAAGTTACTAACCCACACTGAATTCCGAAAAAATTCTAAAAAATATATATATACATATACATATGTATAGTTATATACATTAAAGCAAGGATTCGGGCGATTCGTATTTTGGTAGACACCCAGGCACTGCTTCGTCTTTGTAGATTAAGATCTTTGTATATTTCCTCTTATTGACAAGTAACGAAGTGTCTAAGTAATTACTTCTTAAATTCTGAAAGGAAATAAAGGCTAGAATAAACCTTGCTAGGGACTAGTGATGAGAACCTCATCATGAGCCATAACTAGCTCATTTTGACCCAATACAAAGGATAAAAGCTCCTACATAACTCAAGGAAAGGCTTAACTCAGAGAATTCTGAGTTTAAGGAGAAAATAAGTCATAAGGGGTAAAAATGCAATTTCACCAGTATAATCTGCATACAGGGTAATTCAGGGCCCAAACATAGGTCAAAGCAGCTTAATAAGAATAAAAGTGGGATAAAATGATCTAGCAAGGGCTACAGCAATTCCAAGAAACTAAATGATAAATCTGTAACCCTAGAACAACCCACTTCAATTCACAAGGTTCGAGGCAAAGTAAAAATAAAATAAACCCTCTAAAATTCATAGAAAAATAATCTCTAGGGTTTAGAACCTTCAATTTGGCCTTTAGAACCCATTTTGACCTACATTGAGAACCATGCCCAATTAATAACTTAATTTGGGTTTTTGCGCAAATTGACCGATCAAACAAGGTTTAATATGAAAATGAAATTCACCATCAGATTCCTTAGGTCCTAATTAGTCATGTATAAAAACTTGAGCCTAAGAAGAAACCTCCTTGACCGACTTTACACTTTGGTCCTCATATATTTACTCTTTGGCCCTCAACTTTTGAACCCTCGCATTTTGGCCCCTAACTCTCCTTCGTTCTTTGCAATCAGGTCCCTCCTGCAAAAACCTGCCAGCACCATGCTCCGGCGACCTTGCGCGGAGCATGGCGCCGCGCAGGGTGAGGTGGGAGACCTAGCAAGTAAACCGGGGGTGCCCTGCGTCGTCAGCCGTCGCAGGGGCACCCCCCTGGTCATTGTAGCCCACCATACCGGCCGTGCGAACGCACGGACGGTATGGGTTCGTGTTTCCGACCATTCTCCGGCGAGGGAGACACGTCGTCTCCCTCCGCCTTCCTCCCTGTTTCATCCCTATAAATACCCCCCGCTGCTCCACCGACCAGAGCAGCCTGGATCTGACGGAGAAAATCCCCAACTTCCTTCTCTTCTTTCTCCGGCAGACGCTCACCAGCTCCGGCGGTTTCCTCCCCCTCCACCTCTTCGCTCTGCCGCAATACCAGCAGCAGAGATTTCCTCCCCTGCTCTTCCCGCGCCACGCCGCACCCAGCTGGCGCCTCTCCGGCTCTCTGCTCGCCGCCGCCCCTTTCCCTGAGCATCGTCTTCTCCGGCGACAGTCGATACGACTGTCGCCCTGTTCCTCCCCCTTCGTCCCTGCAAGTAAGCTAGAGCTACTCCCCTTCTCCTCCTCTTTCTTTCCCCGCTTTCAATTTATTCAATTAAGCCCTCTACCGACCCTGACCACCTTCACCCCCTTCGCCTCCGACCACCCTCCGGCGAGCCGCTCCCATCACCTCAGCAACCCACACGGCTCGCCGACCCTCACCGAACCTCCGCCTCATCACATTGAGCACCCCCCACCCCTCCACTGCCACTCCACACCTCCGTAACATTCCCCCGAACAAACCCATTCCTCCGGTTGCAGTCTGACCCAGGGCTGCCGCCAGACACCTCCTTGCGGCCTGCCGCGCAGCTCCTCACCTTCGCCGTGCCACGGCGAAGGTTCCCCAGTGGTTTGATCAGGCCGCGAGGCCATATTCGTGTCCGACAGGTTTTGAGGTTCGACCGCCATTAACGCACATTGAAGCAGCTTCTCCCGCGCTCCAGGCTTGAGGACTCCAGGTCTCCAGCTGCTGCGGAGTACAGGGAGTATTGCGAAGGCAGCCAGCCAGCAACCTATGCAAATAGAAGCCGCAGCTGCAGAAGCCAGGCCGCGGTCTCCCAGCAGGCGCACGCGAGGAACGGCCTGCGTTTAGTCCCACATCGGTAAGCCTCACACCCGTTCCACTGTTTAAATTGATTTCGTGCACTGGCCTTATTGCCTCAGTACACGGGGTGAGGTCCCCTTACACCCGCCCGGTTACCCGGTCTCGTCCGCGCTCACGCCTCGCGGACCTGACCCGACCCGACTTAGACTGACCTGCACTCCTCGCCCACCACGCACGCCGGTGGGCCTGGACCCGGGCGTGACCCGAACCCGATTACCCGGTAGCTCTGGGAGAGCTTTCCTAAGAGTGGTTTCAGAGAGAAAGAGAGACGCGGGGGAGGAGGGTAGAGTAGGTTTTGCCTCTGACGAAAAAAAAAAAAAAGAAAAAAAACTCTGAAGTGTGCAGGCACAGGCGAAGAAGAAGACCCGCGGAAGAAGAAGGAGCTGCACTGTAGCAAATGCGTAGTTAAGTCGTCTAAGTACCGGGTCAGACGACGGAAGGTCAGCAGCCAGAGCAGGAAAGAAGGCAGGCTGAAGAAGAAGGAAGAGCAACGGCCAAAGCAGAAGAAGAAGAAAGGAAGACTTAGTAGCTGAAGGCAGAAGCTCTGCAGCCATAAAGAGAAAAAGGGAACAGAGAAAGGGTCACCACAATTGCAGAAAAAGATGAAGAGAGGTCAAGACAGAAACCAAGGAAGAAGAAGAAAGAGATCTGAAGAGGAGCATCACCTCTGCAGAACGAAGAAGAAGAACAAGGAGCTCTGAAAAACGAAGAAGAAGAACAAGGAGCTCTGAAGAAAGAAGATAACCACCAAAGCAGGAACAGCAGGAAGAAGCACCTCTGCAGAACAAAAAGAAAGAAAGAGATCTAAAGAAAGAGAGAAAGAAGAGCATCCCCTCTGCAGAACAAAGAGAAAACAACAAATTCTTTCCCTCTCTCTGTCTTTATTTTGTAAAAGAAACATGTATATCTCTAGAATACAACTTGCTCCCTGAGTTCGACCTCGGGAACTCTTTTATTTTCCGAGTAAAAAATTTATATTTGAAGTGTTGGTCATAACCGGCTTTACTACAACGTTATAACAAAACAAAACCGACGTTTCATTTTGGCGCCGCTGCCGGGGAGCAACGGCTATTCTAGAGGTAAACATTCCTGTTTCTTTTAATTTCTGATAATCTCCTCTCTTTTGTGCAGCTACAGGAAGTCAAGAAGACAAGCAACCACACGACAACCACTCCGAAGACAGGTAAAATTTTCCTCTCACTATTAACCCCTAAACTCTAAAGAGGAAGAAAAGAACAGAACAAGCAATATAGGGCTAACCTGCCTTCCATACTTAGTAACCATAAAGAGTTGCATGTTTTCAACTCATCACTCCTGCACACTATTAAGGGTATTTAAGGGCTAACACATTCTTGCTTGAGCCCTAATTGCCCAACAAAGAGTTAAATGGACCAAGTAGAGCCAACATAAGGTCAAACATTAGGATTTCAGTAGAGACACACCCCTTAATCAAGAATTGAGGAAATCCAAAAGAGGTGTGCCCAAGCCATTGATTGAAAATAATTAACAAGAAAAATCCTAAAACAATTGGCTCTCTCTAAACACTTGAACCCTAAAAGACAGGACCTAAAAGCTCTTAAAGAAAACAATAGGTAAAGTTGACCCCTTGGGTCAACCAACCTTAAATTAGGTCACTCTTTGCACTTAAAAAGACTAAAGTTCAAGTGAAACCTTAAGCACCCTGATCTTAAAATTGGTAGACTTAAGAGGTCAAGATCCCCATTCTGGTCTACCTGGAACCGCAGTGACAAGAGAGGTCGGGTGGGGGAAACCCTGTAACCCGTGGGGACGCTCTACCGTGTAGGGGTCTTCGCGGGACTCTCCCTCTCTGGCTGCCCAGGTAATTCTCAGGTGGACGATCTTTCTGATCAAGGGGTCCATCTGCCCCGCACCTCTATAGTCACCCAACACATTTTTGGGTGTCTTGATTGGGTCCAGCACCTTTTAAACTTACCTCTCCCAACTGTGCATGTACGGAAGGAGGTCTCTAAGACCACCCTTAAGACCTCCATTAGAAATTCACTCTCGTCAAGGCCAAGCCTCGACGCCCGTATTTGTGCAGCAACACCCTCACATTATTCTCTCTTCTGATTCAGAACCAAGTTCTTCTTCTTCCCCCATCATGGCTCAGCCAGTTGAGGAAGAAAATAATCTGGAACACCAGCTCCAGCGACTCAATGACCTCTTCCAAAACTTCGTGCACCCACCACAGCGTCCTATGATGCGGGACCACTACAATCCTGCTGCGGTGGCCATTGAGCCTCGAGTCAGAATCCCGATTGGAGGACCTGATTCCGAACTAAAGCCCAACATGATTCATGCTATACCTAAATTCCATGGGCTTAATTCTGAAGATCCCTTCCAGCACATCAAACAGCTAAAGCATCTGGCCCACACTTTTGGATCAGATGCGCAAAATCGGGATATTCTTCTCATGAAGATGTTCTCCTTTTCTCTTATGGACAAGGCCGCCCATTGGTACCAAACTCAGACCCGGCCGATCAACACTTGGGAAGAACTTCAATCCGAGTTTTTGAAAAAGTTCTTTCCCGTTGGTCGGACCAACGCCTTGCGCCATCAGATTACACACTTCACTCAACAATCAGGAGAACCTCTCCATGAGGCATGGGATCGTTTTCAGGATCTCATGAGAAAGTGCCCCCATCACGGAGTTCCTAAATGGGAACAAGTCCAATCTTTTTACCAGGGACTCCGTGAGGACATCCGCCTTTTCGTCAATGCAACTTGCGGAGGAAACATCATGGGTCAACATGAAGACACCGTATGGGAGATTCTCGAAAGCATGTGCGAGAACTCCATCAACAATGACTCCATGGGATTATTCGACAGGACGAATACCCGCGCAGCGACGAATCTTAAGGGAGCACATGAGACGCAGGGCCTGTCCGCATCAGTCGACCTGGAATTAATGGCCAGTCGATTGGACAAGGTCTCAATCATTGAAAATAAGGTGGATGAGCTGACTCAGCACTTGCAGCGAGCCACCTCTGCGCGTAACTCCTTTGCACAACCTCCTTCCACACAGGAGACTGTGCAAAATATCCTCCACCGATCCTCCCCTGGGATGGATCCATATCCATCCCCATCTGATTCTTGGACTGGAAGATCATCCGATCCTTTCTACACCAGCCGGGGGAACTCCATTCCTCCTTTCCCTGATTCTCAGGAGGTTCCTCAGACCTGCGAGGACCTCAACGCCATCCAGAACGACCCATTCTCCAACACTTACAACCCTGGATGGCGAAACCATCCCAATTTTCAGTGGGCGGGAAATTCCCAAACCCAAAGACCACCTTTTCAGTCTCGCCCACAGCCCTCTCATCACTACCAGCCGCCTCAGCCTCGGCCCAACCCTACTTATCCATCAGGGCCAAATCAAGATCAAATGTCCTTAATCCTTCAGACTCTGGCTGACATTCAAAAAACGAATGCGGCTATTCAAAAACAGCACAAGGACGAGCTTACTGAAGTTAAAACTCAGCTGGCCCAGTTGGCAAATTCTCGCCAGCCAGGCACACTCCCTTCCCAACCTCTTCCTAACCCAAATAACGTGCCAACCCAGAAGCGCGTTATGAATCCAAATTTAGGCCACGCTCAATGGATTTATCAGGCCCCCACTGCTCCATCTCCAGACGAGATGGAAGCCTCAACTTCTCGTGCGGGATTTCAGCAGCAGCCACCCCTCCTACCAAACCCAAACCAAAACCAGGCTGGATTAAATTCTGTAACAACACGTAGTGGTAAGACAACTCAAGACCCGCATTATCCAAACCACTCCCAGCCTGATAACCATGACCCTAGGATAGTTATCCAAGGTACCGCTGTTCCAGACCCACAACCTGGACCTATCCTAGAAGAACCAACCAAGATCCCGTTTCCCGAGGCCCTGACCAAGGGAAAGAAGACCACCAAACCCGTGGCCCCTGAGGAAGACCTGGTCAAGCTCTTTGAGCAGGTCCACATAAACATCCCCTTGATGGATGCAATCCGCCACGTACCAGCTTACGCACGATTTCTAAAGAATATATGTACACCCCAGCGTAAGCCGCGAACCAAGGGAGGGAGCCCAATTGTTCTGTCAGAGCAAGCTAGCTCTGTAATCCTTAGTAGACTCCCACCCAAGGCAAAAGATCCTGGAACTCCCCTGATCTCCTGTAAGATAGGTGGTACCCAATTTGATAGAGCATTGTTAGACTTAGGTGCATCTATAAATCTGATACCCACATCCTTACTTGACCATCTAGAAGAATCTGAGCTGAAACCAACCGAGGTGACATTACAATTAGCAGATCGATCTATAAAGTCACCAAAAGGGGTTCTCGAGGATGTTATCGTGAGAGTGCGGGATTTCTATTTTCCAGTGGACTTTATAGTCTTAGACATGGATGCACCTGAGAACCCTAGGGATACACCAATCATTCTAGGGAGACCTTTCTTGGCTACTGCTAGAGCCAACATCAGCTGTGAGGAGGGCCAAATAGAGCTTAAGTTTGGAGATCAAACACTGAAAATTGATATATTTAAGGCCCAACAAGGAATTAATTGCGGCGTCATCGAGCAAATTTGTGACATCAAGACTTTGGTTGATGAATCACACCTCCAGAATGACTTGAGTATGCCTCATCAACCACAGAAGGATCTTGACCCGCAAACAGAGGAGTCAAATCCAGATGTGAACAACCCAGTAACTCCCACCCTTGAACCTCACATCTATACTGAACCACCCGCTGCTGCTGAAAACCCCATCCTCGAACTGAAACCCCTTCCTGCTCACTTAAAATACATCTTTTTGGGTTCTAATCAGACCCTTCCTGTGATCATCAATTCCAACCTCAGTCCTGAACAGGAATCCCGTCTGATTGTTGTCCTCCAGCAACATCGCAGAGCCATCGGATGGACTCTCGATGATTTGACTGGAATAAGTCCCTCTTATTGTACTCATCATATCTATTCAGAAGAGGGCACACGACCTTCTCATGAAATGCAGAGACGCTTAAACCCCAATCTGCAGGAGGTCGTGAAAAAGGAGATCATCAAGTGGTTAGATGCCGGGATCATCTACCCGATCTCCGATAGTCGTTGGGTGAGCCCAATTCAGGTCGTGCCTAAGAAGGCAGGACTCACCACTATAACGACTGAGACCGGAGAAATCATTCCTACCCGATTAGCCAACTCGTGGAGAGTCTGTATAGATTACCGTCGACTCAATTCCTCCACGAAGAAGGATCATTTCCCACTACCCTTCATTGATCAAATTCTCGAAAAATTAGCGGGAAATAGGTTCTTCTGCTTTCTTGACGGGTACTCCGGTTATAACCAGGTGGCAATCCATCCTGAGGACCAAGAAAAGACCACGTTCACCTGCCCCTTCGGAACATACGCTTTCCGAAGGATGCCTTTCGGTCTTTGCAATGCACCCGCTACTTTTCAGCGATGCATGCTTGCCATATTCTCAGATATGGTAGGTGATTATCTGGAAGTCTTCATGGATGACTTTTCAGTTTTCGGAGCATCATTCGACGATTGCCTCCAACACTTGGTCCAGATACTCAGGCGGTGCATCGATGTGAACTTGGTTCTTTCCTGGGAAAAGAGCCATTTCATGGTGCCTGAGGGAATTGTCCTGGGACACTCAATTTCGGAGAAAGGTATCCAAGTGGATCGAGCTAAGGTTAATCTGATTTCTCGCCTTCCTATGCCTAGCTCGATCAGGGACATCCGATCCTTTTTAGGGCATGTCGGTTTTTATCGACGATTTATCCCTGATTTTTCAAAAATCGCACGCCCCCTGACCACTCTTCTCTCCAAGGATGTTCCCTTCGAAATCTCCAAGGAATGCACTCAAGCATTTGAAATCCTGCGTGACCGAGTCACCCAAGCCCCGATCCTACAGTCCCCTGATTGGTCTCAACCCTTTGAGATCATGTGTGATGCATCCGACTTCGCTGTAGGAGCGGTTTTGGGGCAGAAAAATGACAAGAAACCTGTGGTCATTTACTACGCCAGCAAAACACTCGATGAGGCTCAGCGTAACTATACAGTTACTGAGAAAGAGCTGCTAGCTGTAGTATTTGCCCTAGAGAAGTTCAGATCGTACCTTCTGGGTTCCCATGTCATCATATACTCGGATCACACGGCTGTGAGGCATCTCCTTGCAAAGAAGGACGCGAAACCTCGATTGATCCGATGGATCTTGCTGTTGCAAGAATTTGACCTTGAGATTCGCGACAAAGCGGGAAAACAAAACGTGGTAGCTGATCACTTGTCCCGTCTTCCTTCTGAAATAATTGACCCTTCCAGACCCATCACTGAGCATTTTCCCGATGAGCACCTGCTGACTATTGGTACTAGCCTTCCATGGTTTGCTAATATTGTAAATTACTTGGCATCTCATCAGACCCCATTCGATTGGCCGAAGGCCAAGAAAGACAAATTACGCGCCGATGCCAAGTATTACATTTGGGAAGACCCGTACCTCTTCCGCATAGGTGCCGATCAGATCATCCGGAGATGTGTCCCGGAAGGGGAAGTCAACAATATCCTCTCTTTCTGCCATGACCAGGCATGCGGTGGCCATTTTGCCGGGCATAAAACCGCATCAAAAGTCCTCCAGTGCGGCTTTTACTGGCCCACACTGTTCAAAGACGCACACAGTCATTGCAAGGCATGCAGTCGTTGCCAGACTTTGGGCAACATGAGCCGTCGCGACATGATGCCTATGCAACCGATTCTAGTATGCGAAATCTTTGATGTTTGGGGGATTGATTTTATGGGCCCCTTTCCTGTTTCGGATGGTTTCGAATACATTCTGTTGGCTGTGGACTACGTGTCCAAATGGATCGAAGCCATACCGACCCGAACCTGTGATCACAAAATCGTTCTCAAATTCATTCATCAACACATTTTCTCAAGGTTCGGGATTCCTCGTGCAATAATTTCTGATGGGGGGACCCATTTCACAAATGCTCAGTTTAGGTCACTGATGACCAAATACGGGGTGTCTCACCGAATCTCTACTCCTTACCACCCCCAAACTAATGGTCTAGCTGAGCTGTCTAATCGGGAGATCAAGAAAATCCTGCAAGTCACTGTTCGACCTGACAGGAAGGACTGGTCGTCCCAGCTTCCGGAAGCATTGTGGGCCTATAGGACCGCCCACAAGACCCAATTGGGCATGTCTCCCTTTAGATTGGTGTACGGAAAGGCATGCCACCTTCCCGTCGAACTGGAGCATAAAGCCTATTGGGCAGTACGGAACTGTAATCTAGATCTTTCCAAGGCTGGGACCCACAGAAAACTCCAAATAAGCGAGATCGATGAATTACGCATAGACGCGTACGAGAACTCGCAAATCTACAAGGAGCGGGTTAAAGCCTTCCACGACAAACACATCTCGAGAAAGATCTTTCATCCTGGTCAAAAGGTCCTACTCTTCGATGCCCGACTCAAACTCTTCCCAGGAAAACTGAGATCTAAGTGGGTCGGACCATATTTGGTCTGACAGGTTTTTGGAAATGGAGCAATCGAAATCAGTCCACTCAGCCACGATTCTGAACCTTTCATCGTGAACGGTCAGAGACTCAAGCCGTTCATTGATGTAACTTCTACTGATTTGGCTGAGGCATCTTATATCCTCCTTTCCCCTTGAGCTTATTGCGCCCAGCCGATGGCGTAAAACTCAGCGCTTAACGGGAGGCAGCCCGTCATTCTCTTTGAAAACCTGAAACTTGTTCTGACACCTTTCAGCACTCGAAGTTCACCCTTACAGACAGCCGACCCTAACTCAGATGTTCGCATCTGAGATTTGAAATCGTCCGCAAAAAAAAAAAAAAAAAAAAAAATATTTTCAACCCGACCCATCCACTCACCCAAATTTCTGTCTTAAGGAATGAACTAAGACCCCCTAGATTACAATGAGGACATTGCAAATCTTAGGCATGGGGGGGTATGAAAGTACAAAAACTCGTAAGAAAAGGTTTCAAACAAAAAAATTCACATATGCCAAAAACACCATAAAAATTAAAAAATTTTCGAAAAAGAACAAGAGGAAAAGAGGAGAAGGAAATTTTGCGAAGGAGAAAAGAAACAAAAGGAAAAAGGAGCACAAAATTATGAGAAAAAGTGATAGTCATTAGTAAGGAACTAAGGAATTAACCTAAGCTCTAGACCTCATTCAAGAAAAGTGCACAATAAGATTAGTAAAGAATGCAAACCTTAGGCATTCTTGAATAGACTCTTAGTACCCATTAAGATCTGGACACTCCTCAAGAGGTGAGGAAAATGAAAAGCTGAAGTATTAGGTCTAAAGCTTAGGGAGTATTCGGCCTCGTTAACTAATTTTTGGTTTACGGGACTCAGTAACCTAAGCACCCTAATCTCACACACAGCCTGGTTCAGTAAGCGTAAAAATCAGAATCACGCAGAAGCATTGCAAAAATCTGAAAAGAACACCTAGAATAGGAGCGGCCGATCAACACAAGTTGATTTGGACGAGTTCCCAGCGCAGAGAGGCGGGAAATCCCCTCGAAGATGCGTAACAAAATATCATCTCCTCGGTGCTTGTCTCTTAGGATATTTACATATCCTACTGGGGGCATGTAAGCACTCTGCTAGTTCAGATTCCATGGATGGCATTATCTCGAAGTGTCAATTGCCAGGGTCTGGATTCGGCCACGGAATACCATGGATGGGATTATCCCGAAATCTCAATAGCCAGGATTCCGGGGGTTGCCATGGGCGGTGCTATCTCGAAGCATCGATCGCCAGGAACCCTTGAGGATTGATGATGGGAGCAAGGAATCTGATACAGACCGTGTTGAAAAGCCAATCCTAGGCTAGAACTAAAAAGAAAAAGAGAGAGAAAACTCTCCAAACAGAAAAATTTTCTATCTCTCTCTTACAAAACGCACTGCGAACTGAGCCAGGGCTAAAATCATTTCAAGCACGGGTGCTTTAACCACGAAGTCCAATAAACCTTAGGTTAGTTCTTGCGGGCCTTAAAAACCTTTGCTAAAAGACTGAGGCTAAGGCTAGACAGATTTGGATCTTGATTGGTACTAGAGTACCTTTTAGGCCTATGGTCAGCATTCTAACCTAATCTATGCTCAAATAAAAAAGGCACTTATCTAAAACTATTAAAAACTTCATGGTCTAGAACAAGGGTTGAAACCTTAAGTTTTTGCTAAGGGACTAGCAAAAGCTAGGCATGGGGGTATGATGAGAACCTCATCATGAGCCATAACTAGCTCATTTTGACCCAATACAAAGGATAAAAGCTCCTACATAACTCAAGGAAAGGCTTAACTCAGAGAATTCTGAGTTTAAGGAGAAAACAAGTCATAAGGGGTAAAAATGCAATTTCACCAGTATAATCTGCATATAGGGTAATTCAGGACCCAAACATAGGTCAAAGCAGCTTAATAAGAATAAAAGTGGGATGAAATGATCTAGCAAGGGCTACAGCAATTCCAAGAAACTAAATGATAAATCTGTAACCCTAGAACAACCCACTTCAATTCACAAGGTTCGAGGCAAAGTAAAAATAAAATAAACCCTCTAAAATTCATAGAAAAATAATCTCTAGGGTTTAGAACCTTCAATTTGGCCTTTAGAACCCATTTTGACCTACATTGAGAACCATGCCCAATTAATAACTTAATTTGGGTTTTTGCGCAAATTGACCGGTCAAACAAGGTTTAATATGAAAATGAAATTCACCATCAGATTCCTTAGGTCCTAATTAGTCATGTATAAAAACTTGAGCCTAAGAAGAAACCTCCTTGACCGACTTTACACTTTGGTCCTCATATATTTACTCTTTGGCCCTCAACTTTTGAACCCTCGCATTTTGGCCCCTAACTCTCCTTCGTTCTTTGCAATCAGGTCCCTCCTGCAAAAACCTGCCAGCACCATGCTCCGGCGACCTTGCGCGGAGCATGGCGCCGCGCAGGGTGAGGTGGGAGACCTAGCAAGTAAACCGGGGGTGCCCTGCGTCGTCAGCCGTCGCAGGGGCACCCCCTGGTCATTGTAGCCCACCATACCGGCCGTGCGAACGCACGGACGGTATGGGTTCGTGTTTCCGACCATTCTCCGGCGAGGGAGACACGTCGTCTCCCTCCGCCTTCCTCCCTGTTTCATCCCTATAAATACCCCCCGCTGCTCCACCGACCAGAGCAGCCTGGATCTGACGGAGAAAATCCCCAACTTCCTTCTCTTCTTTCTCCGGCAGACGCTCACCAGCTCCGGCGGTTTCCTCCCCCTCCACCTCTTCGCTCTGCCGCAATACCAGCAGCAGAGATTTCCTCCCCTGCTCTTCCCGCGCCACGCCGCACCCAGCTGGCGCCCCTCCGGCTCTCTGCTCGCCGCCGCCCCTTTCCCTGAGCATCGTCTTCTCCGGCGACAGTCGATACGACTGTCGCCCTGTTCCTCCCCCTTCGTCCCTGCAAGTAAGCTAGAGCTACTCCCCTTCTCCTCCTCTTTCTTTCCCCGCTTTCAATTTATTCAATTAAGCCCTCTACCGACCCTGACCACCTTCACCCCCTTCGCCTCCGACCACCCTCCGGCGAGCCGCTCCCATCACCTCAGCAACCCACACGGCTCGCCGACCCTCACCGAACCTCCGCCTCATCACACTGAGCACCCCCCACCCCTCCACTGCCACTCCACACCTCCGTAACATTCCCCCAAACAAACCCATTCCTCCGGTTGCAGTCCGACCCAGGGCTGCCGCCAGACACCTCCTTGCGGCCTGCCGCGCAGCTCCTCACCTTCGCCGTGCCACGGCGAAGGTTCCCCAGTGGTTTGATCAGGCCGCGAGGCCATATTCGTGTCCGACAGGTTTTGAGGTTCGACCGCCATTAACGCACATTGAAGCAGCTTCTCCCGCGCTCCAGGCTTGAGGACTCCAGGTCTCCAGCTGCTGCGGAGTACAGGGAGTATTGCGAAGGCAGCCAGCCAGCAACCTATGCAAATAGAAGCCGCAGCTGCAGAAGCCAGGCCGCGGTCTCCCAGCAGGCGCACGCGAGGAACGGCCTGCGTTTAGTCCCACATCGGTAAGCCTCACACCCGTTCCACTGTTTAAATTGATTTCGTGCACTGGCCTTATTGCCTCAGTACACGGGGTGAGGTCCCCTTACACCCGCCCGGTTACCCGGTCTCGTCCGCGCTCACGCCTCGCGGACCTGACCCGACCCGACTTAGACTGACCTGCACTCCTCGCCCACCACGCACGCCGGTGGGCCTGGACCCGGGCGTGACCCGAACCCGATTACCCGGTAGCTCTGGGAGAGCTTTCCTAAGAGTGGTTTCAGAGAGAAAGAGAGACGCGGGGGAGGAGGGTAGAGTAGGTTTTGCCTCTGACGAAAAAAAAAAAAAAGAAAAAAAACTCTGAAGTGTGCAGGCACAGGCGAAGAAGAAGACCCGCGGAAGAAGAAGGAGCTGCACTGTAGCAAATGCGTAGTTAAGTCGTCTAAGTACCGGGTCAGACGACGGAAGGTCAGCAGCCAGAGCAGGAAAGAAGGCAGGCTGAAGAAGAAGGAAGAGCAACGGCCAAAGCAGAAGAAGAAGAAAGGAAGACTTAGTAGCTGAAGGCAGAAGCTCTGCAGCCATAAAGAGAAAAAGGGAACAGAGAAAGGGTCACCACAATTGCAGAAAAAGATGAAGAGAGGTCAAGACAGAAACCAAGGAAGAAGAAGAAAGAGATCTGAAGAGGAGCATCACCTCTGCAGAACGAAGAAGAAGAACAAGGAGCTCTGAAAAACGAAGAAGAAGAACAAGGAGCTCTGAAGAAAGAAGATAACCACCAAAGCAGGAACAGCAGGAAGAAGCACCTCTGCAGAACAAAAAGAAAGAAAGAGATCTAAAGAAAGAGAGAAAGAAGAGCATCCCCTCTGCAGAACAAAGAGAAAACAACAAATTCTTTCCCTCTCTCTGTCTTTATTTTGTAAAAGAAACATGTATATCTCTAGAATACAACTTGCTCCCTGAGTTCGACCTCGGGAACTCTTTTATTTTCCGAGTAAAAAATTTATATTTGAAGTGTTGGTCATAACCGGCTTTACTACAACGTTATAACAAAACAAAACCGACGTTTCAACTAGCAAGGAGTAAGCATGGGGGTATGATAACACAGCACAAGGGGGTGGTAATTATGTTGAATATGGCCCATCTTAAGAATAAAAGGCACAACATAAGTAGAATGGGAGCATTGCATGCATCATGTACCAAGATTGCTTATAAACTGTATTAATGACCATTTATGTAAGCATTTGTCAAAACAGGCCTCAGATGAGCAATCGAACCACACGGATGGATTCAGAACGACGAACGGAGTCCGACGGACTCAAGATCGGCCAAATCTGACATCCGGACTCCTACAATGGGCCCAAGAAGTTCTGACCGTTGATTTGGAGATCAACGGCCCATATTGCGCCACGTCAGCCCCTGCTCCACCGTGCGCCGTGCCTTCATCCAGCCAAGATCAGATCTTGGCCATCGATCTTTGATCGAATGACCGAGACTCGTGCGCCCGCCCGCGGTCGCCGCAACAAAGCGTGAGCGTGGCGCAATGGTTAGCGCGCACGCACGTGATGCGGGTTCGAGCCGCGTGGAGTCGAAATCGAAGACGGAGGACACGCGCGGTGAAATTGGGCAGCCCGATCAGCAGCGGGTGACCGAGATCTCGCCACGCAGCGCAACCGCAACTCACGGGTGCCCACGCGCGCGCGCACGTTAGGCGATGACGCTCGCGCACACGCATGCCGGAGGCGCGATCCCAGCACAGTCGAGGAGGGTTCTCAGCCGTCCGATCTTCAATCGGACACTCTCGTTCAACAGTCGTGGATCGCACGAGGAGAAGAAACGAGGCGACCGGCTGACCAACGGCTGGAGGGCTTCACCAATGCTTTTGGGAGTGGTTTTAGCGACGCTCTGGACGTCGCTAAAGCCCCTTCTTCTTTTAAGAAGCCCTTAACCCTACTTAAACCCCCTCCAACCACTCAATCAAGGCATTCACTCCCCTTGCAACTACTCCACCCCTCTCTTAGCTAGCTTTAGGCCCTCTTGTAATAGCTGGAGACGACAAGCCACCGATGGAGCCTCCTCCGTCGCCGTGGCTGCCTCGTGGCTCTCCACACACACACTCTCTCTCTCTTTTAAGCTTTCTATTACTTTTGTTGAAGCATGTATTTAATGTTGTAAGTTATGAACTACAAGTGCATGATTAATGAAGTTATTTTCCGTTCAATTGTCATTTTTAATTTTCGTTCAAGTTGCATGATCAAACAAAGAACTTTCTAACCCTAAACCCTCTCTCTCTATCTCTCTCTCGCTTTTCAAAATCGCATCTTTCACAAGCAAAACTCCGCACTTTCCGTGACAAGTGATAAGCAAAAATCTGATTTCCACACCTCCCTAAGACTGACACTCGGACTCACCTCCGTTTACTTATTTTAAAACCGACGTTGCAAGTGCGACTATAACGACACTTCTTAACACACACGCACAACGACACATCATGGTGGAGCGCGCGCGATCACTCACCTACTCGCGCATGTAACGTGCATTCACGTACTGCCGATCTTAGCCGTCCGATCGTGAGATCGGATGGCTTCTCTTGCGCCTCCGCCCGCTCCTCAGCACATGCCAGCCCGCGTGCTATCCCGCGTCACGCACAGGAGTGCGATAGAGCGTGGAACAGATTGAGCGCCCGCAGCCGCTCGATCGTGATCGAGAGGTCACGGAGCCCGCTCACCCGTGCCTTAAATGCCGCTCGTGCAGGCTCGAACACGCATCACCCACTCGCGATAAGGCCTCCACCCGCTGCGCTACGAAGGCTCTTGTGTCGTGGAGACGAATTCAGGCGTGCGCATCCACAGCCGTTGGATGCGCATCTAACTGTAGAGAAGAGACGAAGAAGAGACGGTGCGGCGAGTGCAGCGGCTGGTTGGGCGGCTGAGATGGTACCACGTGGTGCCATCTTGGACGTCCATCTTCTAGATGATGTAGATGGTGCCATGATTGTCGGATTGAGTCAATTTTCCCGCCGTTAGGTTGCGATCGTCGATCTGAATCCATCCATGCAGTCGGATTTGTCGTTTGATGTGCGGATTCACACCATCTTGGCTCTTGATCTTCTAGGGTTCCCCGATCTCTATCTGATGCTACAGATGTCTGATTAGGGCGATCTTGGAGTCATTAAACTCCAATCATCATCCTGTTCACATCTATACGGTTGGATCTTCGATCCGAGACCCTGATAAAAAGTTTACCCTGTCCATGAACATAAAAGGAGACAATTGACCTCCATTTTATTCAAACTAATCTAAATGCAAGATGATGCATGTTATCCAATATTTATAGTATGCAATGCAATCCTATGCTTAAGAACATGCATAAATAGACATCTTAAGTAATGTAAACATGTTTACATCAAACCCCCATGCCTATCTTTTGCTAGTCCCTAGCAAAAACTATATGCTATTTATAAAAGAATCAGGTTGGATTATTTGGGCATGAGTTATTTTCAATCTTTAAGAAAATGTTTACTTAGGATCTGAACTTTCAAAGACACGACAGTGCCCGAGTATCTGCCAAAATGTAGACCGCCTCAAGCCCTCGCCTTATTCAAAGAAAAATTTCTTTTTCTCTTTTTCCTCTTTTCTAATTTATTGGATTTTCGTGTTTTAGGGTTTAAGAGTGGCTTTCTACGGCCATTCAACTCACCTAAGATTTGATGAGAATCCTAAGTTCTAAGCATCTTGTTGTGAATGTGAAAGACTCATTAACCGACAGTTAAAACGAACTTTGGATTTCTACGCCTCTAGGTGACCTTAAAAAGAGAATTCTGCTTAAAGGTGTATCTTTACAACAGGTAGCTTTCTCCCTACTTTTATTTTTACGGGGTCAACACAAGGGTGAATCCAGTGTATATCTCCTCGATTTATTCTACTTCTCTGCTTCTTCCTAAGTGTTTTGGGAATTTTCAGTGCATTTATTGAGCTGGGTTCTAGACAACTGGTCGATGAGCTGTTACCACCGACAACTTGTCAGCCATACTCGTGCGGCGAAGTGTGGCTTATTTCTTTTTTTTTCTTTTCTTTTTTTTTTTTGATTTTTTTTTCTCTTTTTTTTTTTAAGTAGGGGTCTTCCCTGGTCTAAGATTTACCTAAAAGTAGCAAAAAGAGGAAGGTCCAGCGACTAGGCTCTGGACAACCTACCTATGGGCTGTTACCCATGATAACTTGCCATCCATATCACCCTAGAAGGTTCATTAGCTACCCAATTTCTGTTAAAATCGCCGAACAACGAGTCAGTGCAAAGAATGTGTGTAGATGCTTAAAACACAAAGTTCCCTCAATCAAAGGGCGGGTTGATAAGTCGTGTACTTATCACCCAAACTTATTTACTCCAATTATGATTGAATTAAGATGGCGAGGACTCGAAAAACAAATCCACATTTTAATGGATACATGGGCTGATTAAGTCCAAAGACCTGAAGGGTCTTTGTGTTTAGATCATAATATAGTATTTCCTAAGATTGAAAATTTTCTTAAACCCAAGTTCTCTTTCCTAATTCCAAATTTTTTTTAATAAAAGAAATAAAATAAATCTACGGAGCTGACGAATAAATTCAGAGATGAATATCCACCCCCCCATGTCTATCTAATGCAATGTCCTCATTGTATTAAACAGAGTGGAATAGAGTAGAAAGCACCTGAATTACGTGAATGTCAGGTCCGCTCTGAGATAGAAACTAAAAAGAACTATATACGTGCTGAATTTAGTACCTTCAGTTAGGCACACTATACAAAGAAGAGAAATAAAGAATTTACAAGTATAGATCAGAATCAGAATAAACAGAAGAAACCTCTGACCTATCAGCAGAGGTCCACAGATGTGGACCATAATTGTGGTGCAGACCCATACCCCATAATCGAGAATATCTCAGGTTCTGGATAAAAATTACCCAAAACCTAAAATCAGTATACAAGCGGGGTCGAGCCTGCGATTTATGAGGATGCAACCCAAGAACAAAAAGTCAGGTTACAGAGAATTCAAAAGGATAATCAATGAATGTATGCTTAGGTTGGACATCCTCAGAACAGATGTCATAAGGGTCCTGGTTTGATGGTTTCAGCTTAATAGGAACCCTTCGACTCAGTCTTCTACTTCCTCCGGAACTTGCTTCCCAAATCAAAATTTCCTGGCTCCTATCCTCCTCATTCAGCATGTCAAATTTTAGGACCTCTTGCATATTAATCACCCCGTCTAAAATCTCCAAGTCTAAATGATGTGGCTGAATCAGAATTGACTTGGGTCTAATTATCTCAGAAACAGAATCATCGATAAGCTCAATGGGGTGTAACTGACAATCAGGGCATTGAATTGAATCCTCTAGAAAATGCGATTCTGGATCCGTAATGTGAGCCCCAATAAGATCAGTTTCCTCAATTATTAGGCTATCAAATGATCTATCAAATTCCTTAGACCCAATCATCTCACAGAAATCATGTTCTGTAAACTTGTGTGAGACTTCGCAAATTGAATCTTCACCATCAGAATCAAAGAAATTAAGATCCGTATTAATGTATGTCATAAAATCATCTGTCACTTTCTGATCCATGGAGACATACATTTCCTCGTACCCTGGCTTAGGGATCTCAGGTGAAGAAATCAGATCATCCTTAATTGGTTGCTCTAATTCAATCTGGTCAGCCTCATAACACGTGTCCCCCCAACAGGTGCCTGAGCGGGTTCTGACATTGACTCTCCTGAAGGGAGTTCATCCTGAGAATCATCCCACGACTGAACTAAAGCAACCACAAATCTCATCCTCAATTTTACTACCTTCCCAAGTAGAAACTCACCTGGGTTCTTATCCTTAACATCCTGGAATCCAACAAATACTTGTTCAAATCATCAATCATTTCAATCAAAGGTTCCAATCTCTCAATGCAAGGTATTGGCTGAACTCCTAAAGATTGTATGATATTCCTCAAGTTAGCCAGAACCTTATCTTGAACCTGGTTATCTTGAACCAAATGAGTTGGTTCAGGGTTGGGCTGGTTTGGGATCAGTGTAGAGGAGTTAACAAATTGAGATTCGTTGTACCCTTCCTAATAATAGGTCATTTTAGATTGTTCAAAAGGTGGTGATGACCTAAAGGCAATGTAATCAGAGGATGGGTAAGAATCAATGTATCCTTCTTGATTGTAGATCGTATTAGGTTGTTCATGAAAGGGTGGCGATCTATAATCGATGTGGCTCTGAGAAGGATAGAAATCACAATCAAAGTGTTCAAGGTTAGACCCTAAACATGGAGGTCCAGAACTGTATCCCCAATCCGAGTTATCCCAACTAACTGATGGTTGATTACAGTACGAGTCGGAATAATCGCCATGTTGAGGATAATTCAAAATAGGAGGGAAAGAGCGGGAATGCATGTAATATGTGGAAGGATTCATGAGAGACGGGAGGAAGAAAGGCACCCTGTAATACAAACAATCAAACCTGTCCTTAAGTGGGCTAGCCTAAAGACCTACAGACTCCCAAAACCCATCTTGAGATAAAGGAACGATTTGATCTACTTCTATCTGTTCAATCCAACCAGTTAGAAGGAGGGACTGGGGAGAAGGTTCTTCCTTCGGCTTATGCCTCAAGTTCCTAGTGTACCCCCCAACCGCGATCGTTTGATTCTTCTCCCCTAGCTAGACATCCGATTGAACAGTAGAAATAGACTAATCGAAAATAATCCCGTTCTGGGCTCTGAAGAGTGAGTCGAATCCTTAAGGCCAACATCTACTCTGTTTTATTTAGGGCTAGGTTTGAATGTGCTTTGGAATGTGATGGGTCCTTTATCTGGGTTGTGCCCTTAATGATTGATTGATTTGTGTGTGTGTGCATAACCAGTGGTTTTCAAGCAAGATTATTTTTGATGTGGTGAATTTTAAGGTTCAAATCTTGCTTAGTAGCTTTTAGGATTCAACTTTAGGTGTTTTCAAACAAGTTTTGTTGGCACACCAGGTTTTGAAAGCACAGGTGAAGATGTTTTCCTTTAAAACTTAAAAGAATGTGGAGTGCCTGGTAAATCCCTAAGAGCTGAACCTAAGTGGCAGCTACTTGATGAGTTGATTTTAATTGAAGTGGTGCGGCCCAATCAACTCAAACAATCGGCCTGTTGCACCACTTAATTAGGCACACAAGTGATTACCTAATCTAATTTCTACTCAATTATGTGTTTGGATGTGTGTACAAGCTCCAAAGATCGGTTTACCGGTTGAGTTTGAAAATCAGATGAGGTTGTGTACCTCTTGTGAGATTTTATTTATTTATTTATTTATTTTAAATATGGAGGTTGGAGCGGGTGTAGGTGTCAAACAACAAACAATCTAACCTTAGAGTTTATAAGAACACCTAGGTTGATTGATGTTTGTGTTATTATGTGGTGAAATGAAATCTAATGGGTGGTAGGTGGGGGATAACTTACAGAACCTTCCACAGCACTTTATTCCAATCTACCACTTTTGCTCATCTCAAAAGAGTACCTGCAATCACAATAAGAAAGGAGAGAAGTGAGGTAAATGATTTGTAAGTTATAAAAATGTGAAGAAAAATCAAAGAGCGTCACCTCCCCGGCAACGACGCCGAAATGTTGAACGCTACGAGCTGCTACACTAACGTGTTTGGTTTTGAAAACCTGTCGTCGTAGTATGAAAGGGAAGAACTCGTGTTCAACAAATAAAATTTATACCAGAATGAAAATCCAGGTTGAACATAGGGAGGCAGACGTTTGATTTAAAAACACGTGTTTGTTTTATTTGTCACGAAGCAGAATAATTGATTAGAAACTATCTAACTATTTACAATAAATAGAAAAGAGAGAGAGAATATTACAAACAAAAACCAAAAAGAGATGTAGAATGAACATGGAATTTCATCATTAGAAAGATTGTTCATTACATTAGAAAGTGGGAAAATGATTACACTAGAAAGCAGTAAATCTACTCTAGAAAGTAGTAAATCTATTCTAGAAAGTAGTAAAAAGAATAGGGAGAGAGATATCCTCCTTGACGGTCGCTTGGAGGACGAGCCAGACGGGACAACGCCTGGATGAAGGAGGACGGAACAGGATGAAGGAGGGCGAAGTAGGAAGAATGGGAACGGGGCAGCATGTCGTCGTCGTCATGGGATCCGCTTCCAAAAGGGGGACAAAAAATTGACTTTATCTCGCGAGAAGCATCCCAGGTGTGAGACAAGCTTCTCTTGAGCTTTGGAGAGGGAGAGAAGAGAAGGAAGGGATGAGAATTTCGTGTGGAGGGGGTCTCCTTTTATAGTTGCAAGGAGTGAGGGCAAATTGGTCTTTTAAATCTCAAAACATTACATAAGGGGCCTTTAGTGACGAATAAAACCATCGCTAAAGCCCCATCGTGGACAACGTGTGGAGGAGCGCACGCGCCTGCTCACTTGCTCGCGCGTGTAACATGCCTTCACGTACTGCTGATCTCAGCCGTCCAATCGTGAGATCGGACGACTTATCTTGCGACTCCGCCCGCTCCTCAGCGCGCGCCTGCCCGTGTGCGATCCTGCGTCATGCGAGGGCGTGCGATAGAGCATGGAACAGATTGAGTACCCGCAGCCACTCAATCGCGATCGAGCGGTCGCGGAGCCTGCTCACCTGCACCTCAAATGCCGCTCGTGCAGGCTCGAACACGCGTCGCCCGCTCGCGATAAGGCCTCCACCTGCTGCACTATGAAGGCTTTTGTGTCGCAGAGATGAATTTAGGCGCCTGCATCCGTAGTCGTTGGATGCGCATCCAACGGCAGAGAAGCGACAAAGAAGAGATGGTGCGGTGAGTGCAGTGACCGGTTGGGCGACTGAGATGGCGCCACATGACGCCATCTTGGCCGTCCATCTTCTGGATGATGTAGATGGTGCCACGGTTGTCGGATTGAGTCGATTTTCGTGCCGTTAGGCTGCGATCGTCGATCTGAATCCATCCATGCAGTTAGATTTGTCATTTGAAGTGCGGATTCACACCATCTTGGCCCTTGATCTTCTAGGGTTCCCCGATCTCTATCTGATGCTACAGATGTCTGATTAGGGCGATATTGGAGTCATTGAACTCCAATCGTCACCTTGATCACATCTGTATGGTTGGATCTTTGATTCGAGGCCCTGATAAAAAGTTTTCCCTATCCATGAACATAAAAGGAGACAATTAACCTCCATTTTATTCAAACTAATCTAAATACAAGATGATGCATGTTATGCAATATTTATAGTATGCAATGCAATCCTATGCTTAAGAACATGCATAAATAGACATCTTAAGTAGTGTAAACATGTTTACATCACCCATCTTATGAGAATCTTGGCTATTTATCTTCCATCTACGGTTGATGGCAGCCATATAGAGTGATGGGTGTTGTTGTGAGTTGATTCCTTCCCATTGATTGTCTTCCCTACCTCATACTGTGGACATGGAAGGGGCTCCTAGTCCAACATGCTCACATTGTGGCAGAATTACCTGTGATCTATGGGAAGAAATAATGTTGTGGGTCAGGAGGCAGCATCTATATAAATCTCTTCCTTGTTTCCTTGATGTTCTCACTTGGGTGGTCACTTTAATCTTCATAGAAGTGGAGGAAGAGGAGGGTAATAAGTCACGCAAACTCTCTTATGCAAGTATGTTGTTTGGATTGTGTTGTTAACATTTCGATCTGGCCTTTTAGGTGCTTGGGTTGCAGGGAGTCGTCAACTTCTCTGGCACCTAAAGTTTTATCACAGTAAGCTTGTGGAACAACTATTTGGGAGGTAATTTCCTCAAACTTATGTTCTGTTAAATAGTGTTGGGATGTTTTCTACAGTGGAGTATATGCTTTCCATGTTTCATATGGTTGACCGGGTGTTTTCTTAGCTTGGATTATGACATTTTATTGAATGAGTGAAGAAATTAATAGCAAACGTTTCGATGGTTAAATCGTTGTTAGTTGTATATGTTGTTTTCTTTGCTTATGGGAGGAAAATGTTTTCGTAATTAATATGCAGGCCATGTTAGTTGGTATTGTAAGGGTTGGCCTTTCATTATTTTCTCAAATTTAGGGGAAGTTATAAGTATGAATGTTAAGAAAATATTGAAGAATAATTAACATGCTTGCTCTTACGTTTTAGCTTGGGTTTTTCATATGAGAAGGCGTGATGCCCAACATTAACCATTTCACTTCAGGGTAAGACACAAGATAACATTATAATGATAGCAACAAGAGTAACTTTAGTTTGAGATTGATATCTGGAAATGAATGCTGATCTTGAATGGTAAAGGGTTATCCTCTATATATATATATATATATATATATATATATATATATATATATATATATATATAGGATAAGTAGATTGGAGGATAGGGCATGGAATGTGGGGGGGGATAAAATCCACAATATGTTTCTCCTAAGAAGTAAGAACAAAGTTGATTTAATAAGAAGCTTTATTTAATGATAAATCAAGCATAGCTTTACATCACTTATAGACTTGTAGCATTAATAGAGAAATAGAAACTTACTGCTAAATGTCATTTTTGCTTTTGTTTGTAAGGATTTTGTGCACCAGCCTTGTCCATAGGAAACTCTGTAGAAGAAATTATCAAGAAATCCATCCATCAAACTTAGTTACTACTTTTTTACATTTATGAGGGAGATAATAGTAGAATTAAGTAAAGTGAGGACATGGAATTTTTATATGGATATTTATAATATGAGTAGAGTCAAGGCAGTTGATGGAAATTATGATGGCTGTAAGGTAATTTATGGCAATCACCATTGTAATAAAATTATCTTTTTTTATTCACATGAGATTATATTAGGGCCTTCGATCCCACTGGCCTGGAAGCAGTCATGGGAATGAATCCCTTGCCTACAATAGTCATTACAGTTACATTCTGAAAGAAATGTATCATTATGAATTTGATATGGAACAATAGTTACAAAAATATGAAATTTACATGTCGTATCTTCGAATGGAAGGGATGAATTTTAATTAGAAGGTTGAAGATTGGCCCAACAAAACTGCAGAGGGAGGCTAATTTGATTAGAATTGTAACTGAATGTAAACAACTTTTGATGAATTGGAGAATTATAGGAAATATATTTTAAAATTTTCACACTTTCATCAAGTTCTACTTCTTTCTTGGAATACACTTTTGTCACGTATTAATTCTTGGATTAGTTAAGCATATACTATTTTTTTCAAAACACTGTTTGAAATTGCCTATTGTATGCACATGTACCTGCAATATGAGTAAGAAGAGAAATAATGGAGTTTCATGACTAAGATTCTCCTTATAAATATGACAACTGGTAGAAATCTACCTATACACATGTACCTGATACATTATATATATTGATTTCCCATTTATAAGCATGTACATATGGACAGATATCAGCTATTGCTTTGTCCTTGTTATCAGCCATAAATATGTGGATACGAATCCGCATTTAAAAATTTCTACCTTATCTCTTTTGCTTTGTACCTGATACCCATTAAAAATGTGCAATTTAAAATCAATTTTTTGGAAATCCACAGTTGCTTATAATTGTTACTATTTCCCTTATATGTGTAGAAATTAGAAATTGCCAAATTGATCTATTGTGTTAATTTCCTTTGAGGATCAAATTAAGGTAAAATTCAAAATTGTATATGATTTTTGATTGAATTTATTAAATTATAACATTTAATAGTAGTTGATTATCCAATAACTGCCCTCTTATAACTTGTAGAATGAGGGGAATGAGTTATGGATGGTCCCAAACAAACATTCAAGGAAACAATCAACCTGAGCCCAGTCGTGTGAGGGCTAAGAGAGTTAAGAATTGGAGTCTAGAAATGGACTCCAAGCTGATGTCCATTTTCAAAGAACACTACATTAACAAAGATTGGGAGGGTGGCTTTTTTACCGAACATGGTTGGCAACAAATTGTAATTGAGTTCGATTGGGACACACATCTCGGTTATGACTAGCAGAAGCTCCTCCATAGGTGGATGGGTTTGAAGAAGAAATTCCGATATTACCACCGACTCTTAAACATGAGCGGGTAGGGTATGGATCCGATTACCATGTGTCCTATATCCCCTTCTCCTGATGTTTGGTTGGAAGTATCTCTTTGCA
Organism: Thalassia testudinum; assembly: GCA_037157565.1. Lineage (NCBI taxonomy): Eukaryota > Viridiplantae > Streptophyta > Magnoliopsida > Alismatales > Hydrocharitaceae > Thalassia > Thalassia testudinum. The sequence goes on along the minus strand of JAZHRO010000055.1, from coordinate 136,898,209 downwards.
CTTCCATTCTTATGTCTTACTTCATCCCATAGTTTAGGGTTTCGCCATACTTATATCGATTTTGTAATTTCTTTAGTTGCCTCCAAAGCTAAGTAAGTTAAAGGGCAAACCATTTCCCTTCTATGATGACATCAACACCATTATTGGTAGAAAAATTGCTACGGGAGAGCATGCGATGTCTTCTAATCAAGTGTCAGATTCATCTGATGAGGACACACTCGCCCCTTACATCCTGTTTGCTATGACAGTGGAGACAGAAACCCTACAGTCATTTCATTTTACCGCTCAGGAATATGATCATTCTTTTAATGACCAAAATTGCTCTTTTGAGGAACTCCTATGTTCAGAGCCCTCACCACCTGGGCCAGAATTTGGTATGGGTGGTTCAACACACCCTTCTTAGGGTCAGTAAAGTTCTGAAGTGCATCTTCAATCCTGCCCCCTGGTGCTAGTCTGAGTGTGGATACTGGGAAGAGGCCAAGTGTCGAAGGCAGTTCTAGTGCTGGGCAAAGGCATTATACTAGTTCAAAAAGTGCAGTTCCAAAAGGCATTCAGGAGACAAAGTCCTTGTTGAAGAAGATTGTCGATCGCCACATTTCTAAATCGGGAAAAGTCAACACAAGCGAGGAGATTTGTCGTTGCTTTAATATGGTGAAGGAGCGAGTTGCCTTCCTCTCCCCTTCTGATATTGTTGTGTTGGCACAACATTTCTTGAGGAGTTGCAACCGAGCAATATTCATGAATGTAATTGACAATGCAAAAGCTTTCTATGAGTAGATGCAGTGAGTTATTTAGGGTTGACACCAACATCATGATCCTCTTCATCCAGCTTAGCAATAGTTGCCAATTCCCTTATCCTTTCACCTCACTATCTTCTTCGACTACAACATGACTCTGATCATACCCGCATTTACTTGTTTATTTCCATTTAGTTTCTTGCTTTCTTCTACTATGGTGGTTATGTAATAAATATGAACACTTTATCATACAATTCAGTGGTTGCTGGATGGTAGTTAGTTTAATTTTTGGTTTTCAAATTAATTTCATTATTTCCAGTCTTCATTCAATGTTATGATAAGTTTGCGATAGGAAGATATGATTTCGTCCAATATGTACACATTCTTATGCGGTAGGTTGTCATGACCTTCATCATCACTTTCAGGAATGTCAAACTCTACCAGTTTGAATAGTACTGAAAGTTCATTAAAGTCATGCAATTCGTCAAATGAGGAATCTATGGAAGCTAGTCAGCATTTCTCAGAAGATGAGGAGATGGTGACTATGGAGTTGCTCCTGACAACAGTTGTAATGGTGCAATGCTACCCTACTGTCCCATAGAGAATTCCTCATAACACAAACTCGATGACAAGACACAAGTGGATCCATGAATTGTAAAGATGAATTTCAAATGTCAAAGGAATCATTCTGGACATTTGTTAATTTATTAAAAGAATGAACGAAGCTAAAGAACACATGAAACACGATAGTGGAGGAGCAGATAGGCATTTTTTTGTCCGTATTGGGATATGGTGGATCAAATCGATATCTAATGGAGAGGTTTTGATGAGGTGTGGCTCATCATAGCTAAAATGTCAAAGTTAAGCTAGAAACTAGGTTAAACACTATATAATTAACACAATAAATGGATTAACTGTGAGAATTGAGGAAAAAGACCTAAAACATCAAATTTAGGTTAAAAATGCATAATTAGGACAATCAATGAAATATTCTATTTATAAATGTAAATTGATGATCTAATTGCTAATTAAACACATTTCTGAGCTCAAAAGTTCAAATCAAGGGTAAAATCATGTTCTAATATGTTCAGTTAAGCTCCAATAAAAATCTTATAGCATTTGAACTTCATTAAGACCTTGCATTTAGAGCTTTACAAATAGGTCCTCTATGCATCACATTTCATACACATAAAAACCTTTCAGTGACCCTTCTGCAAGCGGTTTGGGACTGTTTTGAGTTCATTTCCACCACTTTTGGATTTTTGTACAAATTTTGCTACATTTCACTTTAAGGGCATCTCTATAAAATGTACAAATACACTTGCTACCTTGCGTGTACTATTCACATATGAAGAACTCAAGCTCCAGCCACCATCCATTCTTTGATCCCTTGATCCTACAGTGGATCTTCATCTAATCTCTACACGCTCTCACGTGTTGCATCACCTCGCCCCCCAGATTTCATCCAATGATGCACTTTTGATGTAGACCTTCCTATGCACCTATCTATTATTCATCCACCGTTGAAACCCTACGAGCTTAATCTCACCATTACGGTGATTTGATCCACTTCACCTACTTAAACACTCCCCTGGCCTCGCAAGAGAAATAAATGAATGTAAGAGGCCTGTGCTGTCGAGAATTGATTTTTGAAGTCCGGACAGAAGTCTGGATCCAAAAATTAGACTACCAACACTTGAAGTGGAGTGGTGTTTAATGATGCAAAAAGTAATCAATCAAATTTTACATGAAACCACTCCACTTAATTGTCTGAGATCTTGAAAGCCAAGTTTAATGTGTTTTGATAGTTTTTAATGATTTATGTGACCATAAAAGAGGAACCAACCTGAAATCTTAGGGAAGAAAAGGGACTTTTAGCTCTCGCTTCCAAAATTCTTCCTTCTTCCTATAGTTCCTGCACACATGAGAGAAAGAGAGAAAAGGGGATGAGATCCACTTAACAAGCAAGAGAAATAAATGAATGCAAAGCCGTACCTCCCTGACAACGGTGCCAAAAAGTGTTACGAAAATACGTGTGATTTGTAATTAGGGTTTTCAAATCGTTGTAACACGTGAATTTGCAAACACTTTTAAATTTCTAGACCTAGATAGTGGGTTATCTAGAGTCGTCCAAGGAGGCAATTTGGTTGCAAAAATATGTCTCTCACTTGAAAATGCGGAAATCAACTTTCTTTTTGAGTATGTAAATTTTATAGTTTTGAAATAATGGGCACTTGCAAATTGTTGGCAGGAAAGAAACAACACCTAAAGGCTATCCTTAGGGTGACAAGAATTACCTCTCCCTAAGCTCACTCTAGGCATGTGGAGGCCTAAAGTAATTAGGGAGAGGGAGTGGAGTGCTAGAAACAAAGACAACAATTGTAACAAAAATTCAAAAGAAGGCAACTTGATTAATGCAAAAGTGTTTTACACAAAACCTAGTAGAGGAATGCTTCTATTACTAGCAAATAAAGATAAATAAAATGCAAAAACACTAATCTATTGAATGTTGGTGAAGAAGAGAGGCTCTTGCTCCAATTGCGGCTGCTCCCGCAATCAAAAAGAGCTCCTTCTTCTCCTTCTACTTGCAAAGCTCCTCCAAGGTGGATGGAATTCCACCTTCAAATACTCCTCCAAAGGTGGCGTGGACCACCTTCAAATTCTCCTCCAAGGGTGGTTGTGTACCACCCTCAAATCCTCCTCCTAGGGTAGGCATGTACCCTAGGTCTCCTTCCAAGCCTGGCTTCTTCCCTTGGCTAGCGTGGGCTGAACAGAGAAGAGAAGAGGGGAAGGCACCAAGGGAATAGAGTGTCCCCTTAATCTTCTTCTTCTTCTTCTCTTGGCCTTCTATGTAGGTGGAAGTATAGGTAGGAAATATGTAGTCCAAGGTGCTTGTTAATGGTGGTAGGTATGGGTATATATAGGAGTGGCGGGGGGTAAGGATAGTTAACTAGGGTTAAAGGAAAGGTGGTGTGATGGAAGGCTAGGATGTGGAAGTTGGTTGATGGATGGTGGATAAAGGTTGGCGTGGAGGTAAAGAGGTGTATGAGGTGGTGGTTATGGTGGGTGGAAGAGTTGGTGCCAACTCTATGTAGGGGAGGGTTAAGGGATATGTTAGTGTGTTGTAGGGCTAAGATTATATCATAGGGTGGTAGTTAGGAGATGGATGGCTAAGGTTAGTTGGCGCCAACTTAAGGGATATGTGGAAGTGTGGTTAGGTGCTTTGGCACCAACTATAGGAGGGTTTGGGTGGGTTAAGTGTTGTGGGTTTTAGGAAGGGTTAGGATGGCTCCATGTGGTGGTGGTTATGGGATTAAGGCAAGATATAGGTGGCGCCAAAATGAGGGGACATGGGTGGTGTATTTTGGTGCCAACTAGGGTGTAGTTTAGGGTAGTTAAGGGGGATAAGGATGGTGCCAAGGAGGGTTTCTAGAAGGGATTAGGTGGTGGTAGGGATGGCTTTAGGTGGTAATGTGTAGGGCTAGGATTTAGGCACATGTTGGCACCAAAATGATGGGATGCATATGGTGTTTTTGGCGCCAACATGAAGGGGTGTGAGTGGCGATAGTTGGTGTGGGTTGGTGCCAAAATGGATGTGTTAGGTTAGGGTTAGTTATGGTTAAGGGGGAAAGGGTGGACGGCCATGGAGGTGGAGCTAGTTGGGAGCTTAGCTAAGCTAGCTAAGCTAGCTTAGCTAGTAGAGTAGAGGTAGTGGAGCTAGGGTGTCATGAAGGAGGAGCTAGAGAAAATAATCTGGAGTTGGTGGCTACTATAATTGGAGCTGAATCTACTGAGGTAGCTTCATGGGGATCTTAACTACTTAGCTAAGCTGCCCAATTCTTATGCTAGTAGCTAGGCTTGGGTAGTTGAGCTGGCCTCAACCTAGCTGGAGCTAGGTTGGCTAGAATTGCTTCTGATGAGAACTCCAGAGCTAGCTAAGCTACTAGTTGACAAATAGTAGCTCAGCTAGCATGGAGTTCAACTGCCATGAGCTGGGTGGAGATGGAATGAGCTGGGCCTAAATTGAGGTGAACTCTTGTCAACTCAGTTGAGCTAGCTAAAGCTCCCAGTGAACTGATGGGAGCTAAGATGAGCTAGACTCAACTAAGTTGAGCTGGATCTGAGCTGGCTTGAGCTAGGTTGAGCTGAGATGATCTACCTTGAGCTACCATTTAGCTAAGATGAGCTGAATGGAGCTAACCCCAATCCAATGGAGCTGGTATCTAGCCATGATGAGCTGGAATTAGCTGAGTCGTAGCCTGATTGAGCTTCCTCTGCACCAGTTGCCTTCAAGAGTGCTAGGGTTTTAGGGATCTGTCAATCTGTTTGTCCCTAACACTCTAAGAAACACATTAAAAACATAATAAAAAATGTAATGCATGACTAACCTAATTGATGCCTAAATGCAACTCAAAGACCCATTTGCAGAGCAAAATCCTAAGAGCTAGGTTTGTTTTAATGCATAAGAATGATGATAAACTGGCATTTTTTTGGTCATCCCTAGGAAAATCAGGCCCAGCTTACCTCAGCACAATTCAGAAGAAGCCAAGTCACTTTAGCTTGGCTTAGCAGCTAGCAAAGAACTAGCAAGCTAAAGTAGCTCCCTGCAATTCCCTTCAACAGCTACCAGCTCCAGTTTAGCTCCAGACAACTCTTCCTCAGCTCCTTTTCCCTAAACCCTAATTCATCCTACCTCCTCCTCTACTCACCTACTAGCTAAGCTAGCTTAGCTAAGCTCTCCACTCCATGGCCGTCCACCACCTACAATTAACCCTAGAATCCACCTACCTAAGCTCCACCAAGTAGACCTAAACCTAGTCCACCTTAGCTCCTACTCCAAAACCCTTATTTTGGAGCCAACATAAGCAACCCTTGGCCCCTCAACCACCACCAAAAGTCACCTTGTTTTGGCGTCAACTCACCCTTCTAGAAACCCTCTCTTTTGGTGCCAAAACACCCTCACATCTTAGCCTTCACCTACCACATAAATCCATCATGTCCTTACACCTACCCCCCTTCTAGGATGGCACCAAGCCAAGGCATCTTTCATGGTTGGTGCCAATCTTTAACCTCCATAACCACCTCCTCTAGCACCCCTTAGGTTGGTGCCACTTATCCTACACCCTAAGATCCCATAACCACCACTTAAAACACCATCCTACCCTTACACCTACCCTCCACGCCACCTTAACCCCAACCACATAGAAAGTGGTGCCAACTTATGATAAACCCACCTGCCCTACACCCACTCATGTGACGCCACTTAACATCCACCTTCCATCTCCTAACCACTACCATATAACCCAATCTTAGCCATACAACACACCCAACTAATCCCTAACCGTAGTTCCCATCTAAGGTTGGTGCCAACCACCAAGCACCCCTCCATTTTGGCACCACCCATCATCAACCCTAGGATCTCCTAACCACCCCCTATGAGCCATCCTAACCATTCATCCCTGATGGGAACACCATTATGAGCCATAACTAGCTCATTTTGATCCAATGAAGTCAATAAATGCTCCTACATAATCAACTGAAGGTCATAATTCATTGCATAACCATTCTGAGAGAAAAATAAGAAACTAGGGTTAAAACTACAGTTTTTCCAACTTATCATGAATGCAGTACAACCATAGGTTTTCTCAAGGGCTGAATAAAAGTCAAATGGTCTTAATAAGATAACAAGTGGGTTGGATTAGATAGAAAAGGGTTTGTGTGTGTTCTGAGAATTAAATGACTTTTTGAAACCCTAAAAATAGACCTACTTAATTAACTAAGGTTCTGGTTAGGATAAAATTCATTTAAACCCTCTAAAAATTATAGAAAAATATTCTCTAGAGTTTAGTACCTTCAATTTGGTCATCAGAACCCATCTTAACCTAAAATGGAGTCTTAAATAGATATTTGCCCTAATTTAGATTTTTGCATAAATTATCCAGTCAAACATGGTCAAAATCAAAATCCAACTTCACCATTGGATTCCTCATGTCCAAATTAGGTTTGTAGCAAAATTTGGACCCAAGATGAGCTTGCCTAGACCTAGTTTGCAAAAATGTCCAATCTAATTACATTTACACCCTCAACTTTCAAAAACCCTTGCAAATAGCCCCTTAACTTCTTTGTCGTCTGTTTGTACGCTTTTGTGGGGTTTTAAAAGATAACACGTTATAATATAGCTGACAAAACATTCAAACAAATATAGAGAATTTTATTACTCGAAAAACTAGAGTATCCGAGGTCGAGCATAGGGAGCAATCTCAGTACTTTTAAAACCAAAGAATACAACTTTTAAATGAAAACAATTGATTCAAAGAGAGAGAGTTATAAAAAGAATTTCTAAAAGAAAATAGAATTGGACGTCTGATTTCTTTATCAGACGTCTTAAAAGTAAGTCTTCTTTCTCTCTTCTGCCTTCTTCTTCTTCGTTGGCTCTTCTTCTTCTTTTCTTCTGATCCACAGGTCTTTTTCTTCCTTGAACTTCTTTCTCTTCTCTTCTCTTCTCTTCTCTACGAAGGCTTCTTCTTCCTGCCTTTGTTTCTCTTCTGTCTTCTTCTTCCTTTTTGTCTTTGCAGCTAAGTCTCCTCTCTTCATCGCCCAGCCTGCCTGCACACAGGGAAGCAAAACCTAACCCTTCCCCTCTACCCGAACGTCTCTCTCTCTCTACAATTCGCTCAAGGATGCTCTCCCAGAGCCACGGGTATTCGGGTCGGATCTCGCACCCGGGACGAGGCGCACCGGCAGGAGGGTGATGCGCGAGGAGTGCTCAGGTTAGGGTCGGGTCGGATCCCGCCAGATCCGCGAGGTGAAACCGCGGATGAGGCAGGCGTGGGTCAGGTGAGGGACCTCACCCCTGTGTGTTCGGAGGCGATAAGCAGATAACACAAAAACACTTTAAACCATACCTGCGCGTTGCGTTTCACCGATGTGGGACTATCTGGCCCGCCCCAATTTCGCGCGCCTGCAGAGCTTTCTTCGTGCAATTGCCCAAAGTTGCAGGCTTCGCAACTCTACCAGCGGGACCCGAGGGCTTCGCACTGCTCGCGTGAATCTGCTGCTCCTGAAGCCTGGTAGACCTGACGCCTGGAGCTGCTGCAAAGCTACTTGTTGCTTCAACCGTCAATGGCGGCAGGAGCTAAAACACTATCCAACACAGGCACGGCCTATTGGCCTAATCAGACCAGCTGGGAAACTTCGCTGTGACACGGCGAAGGTGGTGCACAGTGATGCAGGCCGTGGGATGGCCTAGGCGTGCGTGCCTAGGTCAACCTGTCGCCGGAAGTGTGGGTGAGTTCGGGGGGCAATTATGGAGGTGGAGTGGCAGCGGAGGGGCGGAGATTGTTCCTTGTGGTGGGGCGGAGCTTCTGAGATGGTTGGCGAGCCGTGTGGAGGGGCGGAATGGTGGATGCGCCTCGCCGGAGGTCGGTCGGAGGCGAGGAGGATGGAGGTGGTCAGGCACTGTCGGGGGGTAATTAACTAAAATAATAGGGGGAAAAGAGAGAGGGAAAGATAGAGAAGGTATCTGGAGTGTTCTGGAAGGGAGGGAAGCAGCGGAGCGGACGGCGCGTAGCTGCCGTCGTCGGAGAAGAAGGACCCTGAGGGAGGGAGCGGCGATGAGGACGAGGTTAAGGGCACGTGCGCTTGGTATGGCGCGACGCGGGAGGAAGAGGCGAAGTTGACTCTACTGCTGGTATGGCAGTAGAGCGAAGAGAAGGAGGGGAGGAGGTCGCCGGAGCTTGCGGGTCTCTTGGCCGGAGATGGAAGAGAGGAAAGTTTGGGGGAATCTCCGCCAATTCAAGTCTGAAGATCTGCGGCCGGGTCTGAGGATCCTTTTATAGGTGTTGGCCGAATCTTCTAGTGCGTAGAGATCGCGCAATCACCTCCGCCGGCTCGCCGGAGAAGGAAAGAAGGTGGATACCCAAATCCCTCGTGCGTTCACACGAGAGATTGGGTTCACACCAGAGATCGTGATCAGCTTTAGATGGAAGGGAATTCCTCAGAGAATCTCCCTTCAATTTCTGAGAGGGAATATCTGAGGAATCAGGGAGTAATCCCTCTCTAAACCTTGCCGAAGATCGGTTCTATCCTAACAATGGCGGCAGGACATGATTGCAAAGCTGGCGAGGAACTTAGGGGTCTCTCTGCAATGATTTTCAAAAGATAGGGACCAAGTTGTGATTTGGGCATACTAAATTGCAAAGTAGGTCAAGATGACCTCCACTTAGGTCCAAATTTTGGTATAAACCTAATTTTGACCTGAGGAATCCAATGGTGAAGTTGGATTTTAGGTTTGACCTCGTTTGACTGGACATTTTGCGTAAAAACCCAAATTAGGTTAATTGAATGGCTAGGACCCTAATCTAGGTCAAACTGGGTTCCAAAGGCCACATTAAGTGTTCTAAACCATAAGGAGTATTTTTCCATGATTTTTAGAGGGTTTACTTGATTTTTATCCTGACCGGAACCTTGTTAATTTAAGCGGGTCTGTTTTAAGGTTAGCAAATGTCATTTAATTCCTAGATTGCACATAAACCCATTTCTGATTGACTCAACCCACTTTGTATCTTATTTAGACCATTTGACCTATGTTTTGCCTCTGAGAAATCCCGTTTATGCACTGCAATGGTAAAATTGCAGTTTTAACATTTAATTTATGTTTTCTTCTCAGAGAACTTATTCCTTCATTTAGGCCTTCTTTTAGGTTATGTAGGAGCTTTTATCTTCTTTATTGGGTCAAAATGAGCTAGTTATGGCTCATGATGAGGCTCTCATCATACCCCCATGCCTATATTTTGCTAGTCCCTTAGCAAAATTTCAAGGTTTTAACCTCCGTTCTAGACCCAGAGTGTCTGTCAACAATCATGATAAGTGCTTCTCCTTTTCTTTTGTGATTCGGTCGGAATGCCGACAATAGGCCTAGAGGTACTCAAGTACCAACCAAAATCCAGACCTGACCTGCTTTAGCCTCAGTCCTCCGCAAAGGTTTCTACGGCCCACAGAAGCTAACCTAGGGTTTGTTGGACTCCGCGGTTAAAACACCCGTGCTTGAGACATTTGTAGCCAAAGTTCAGTTTGCAGTGCGTTTTTATAAGAGAGATAGAGGATTTATTTGTTTGGAGAACTTTTCTCTCTCTTTTTCTTTTTATTTCTAGCTTCGGATTAGCTTCTCAACACGGTCTGTATCGGATTCCTCGTCCCCATCATCAATCCTCAAGGGTCCCTGGCTTTCGAGATTTCGAGATAATCTCGCCCATGGCAACCCCCAAAACCCTGGCTTTCGAGATTTCGAGATAATCCTGCCCATGGCATTCCGTGGCCGAATTCAGACCCTGGCGATCGACATTTCGTGATAATGCCGCCCATGGTATCTGAACCAGCAGAGTGCTTACATGCCCCTAGTAGGATATTTAAATATCCTAAGAGACAAGCACCGAGGAGACGATATGTTGTTACGCATCTTCGAGGGGAATTTCCCACCTCTCCGTGCTGGGAACTCATCTAAATCAATTTGTGTTGATTAGCTGCTCCTAATCTAGGTGAATTTTTAGAACATTAAATGCTTTTGCGTGATTTTGGTATTTATGCGCACTGAACCCGACAGTGTGTGAACTTGGGGTGCTTAGGTTACTGAATCCCGTAAACCGGGGATCTGTTAACAAGGCCGAATACTTCCTAAGCCTTAGACCTAATACTTAAGCTTCGCATTTTCCCCAACCTCTTGAGGATTATCCAGATTTTAACGGATACGTGAATTTTTAAGCTAACAAATCTAGCCCAAGAGGCCTAAGACCAGCGTTCCCGCTGGTTGAAGAGGTTGGGACAACCGGGTTTTATTGTTATAACGTTGTAGTATAGCCAGTTATTACCAACATTTCAAATATATAAAATTTTTTTACTCGGAGAATAAAAGAGTTCCCGAGGTCGAACTCAGGGAGCAAGTTGTATTCTAGAGATATACATGTTTCTTTTACAAAAAATAAAGAAAGAGAGAGGGAAAGAATTTGTTGTCTTCTTTTCTCTTTGTTTTCTCCTCGTGATGATCTTCTTTCTTTCTTTCTTCAGATCTCCTTCTTCTTCTTTGTTCTGCAGAGGTGATGCTCTTCTTTCTTTCTTCAGATCTCCTTCTTCTTCTTTGTTTTTCTTCTTTCAGTTCTTCCCTTGTTCTTTTGTGTTCTCCTATGCTTCACCTTCTTCTGTTGTTCTTCAGATCTTCTTCCGTCTTTCTTCTTTTCCCTTCAGGACGTCGTCTGATTTCCAAATCAGACGACTTAAACTGCCTGTTGCTACAGTCAGCTTCCTTCTTCTTCCGCGGCTCTTCTTCTTCACCTGTGCCTGCACACTTCAGAGCTTACGTCAGAGAACAAAACCTACTCTACCCTCTCCCCCCGCGTCTCTCTCTCTCTGAAACCACTCTTCGGAAAGCTCTCCCAGAGCTGCCGGGTAATCGGGTTCGGGTCACGCCCGGGTCCAGGCCCACCGGCGTGCGTGGTGGGCGAGGAGTGCAGGTCAGTCTTAAGTCGGGTCGGGTCGGGTCAGGTCCGCGGGGTGTGAGCGCGGACGAGACCGGGTGACCGGGCGGGTGAAGGGGACCTCACCCCGTGTGCTGAGGCAGTAAGCCTCCAGCACTTTTGCATCTTATATCGCTGCGCCTCTTCAGGCTTTTCCGAGGTGGGACTAAATGTCCCACCTCAATTGCGCGCCCGCAACGGGGAAATCAGCGGGAGATCGCGGCGTCACGCGAAGCCTTCTGCCTTAGCTGCGAGCCTGGTGTTTTGTCGAAACGCCTCGCAAGGCCTGGGAGTTGAATCTGGGCGTGGCGCTGAGCGTGGCGTGCCTGTAGCTGCAGGCGGAAGCAGTTCCTTCTGCACGGCAATGGCGGCGGAGGTCGGGTGGCCTGTTCACAAGAAAACGGCCTCTCGGCCTAATCAGGAAGTGCCGGGAGCTTCGCCAGGGTGCGGCGAAGCTCGTGTGGGTGGTGGCGAGGCGTGGGGCGGCGTGCAAGGGCTGCCCTAGGTCGGACTGTTGGTCGGAGGATGGGTTTGTTGGGGGAAGTGTTACGGAGGTGTGGAGTGGCAGTGAAGGGGTGGGGGGTGCTCAGTGTGATGAGGCGGAGGTTCGGTGAAGGTCGGCGAGGTGTGTGAGGCTGTGGAGCGATGGGAGCATCTCGCCGGAGGGTGGCCGGAGACGAAGGGGGTGACGATGGTCAGGGTCGGTTGAGAGCTTAATTGAATAAATTGAAAGCGGGGGAAGAAAGAGGAGAAGACGGGGGGTAGCTCTAGCTTACTTGCAGGGACGAAGGGGGAGGAACAGGGCGACAGTCGTATCGACTGTCGCCGGAGAAGACGATGCTCAGGGAAAGGGGCGGCGGCGAGCAGAGAGCCGGAGAGGCGCCAGCTGGGTGCGGCGTGGCGCGGGAAGAGCAGGGGAGGAAGTCTCTGCTGCTGGTATTGCGGCAGAGCGAAGAGGTGGAGGGGGGGGAACCGCCGGAGCTGGTGAGCGTCTGCCGGAGAGAGAAGAGAGGAAAGTTGGGGATTTTCTCCGTCAGATCCAGGCTGCCCCGGTCGGTGGAGCAACGGGGGGTATTTATAGGGATCAAAACAGGGAGGAAGGCGGAGGGAGACGACGTGTCTCCCTCGCCGGAGGATGGCCGGAAACAAAAACCCATACCGTCCGTTCGTTCGCACGGACGGTATGATGGGTTACAACGACCAAGGGGGTGTCCCTGCGACGGCTGACGACGCAGGGCACCCCCGGTTTACTTGCCAGGTCCCCCCCCTCACCCTGCGCTGCGCCATGCTCCGCGCAAGGTCGCCGGAGCATGGTGGTGGCAGGTTTTGCAGGGGGGACCTGATCGCAAAGAACGAAGGAGAGTTAGGGGCCAAAATGCGAGGGTTCAAAAGTTGAGGGCCAAAAAGTAAATATATGAGGACCAAAGTGTAAAGTTGGTCAAGGAGGTTTCTTCTTAGGCTCAAGTTTTTATACATGACTGATTAGGACCTAAGGAATCCGATGGTGAATTTCATTTCTATATTAAACCTTGTTTGACTGGTCAATTTATGCGAAAACCCAAATTAAGTTATTAATTGGGCATGGTTCTCAATGTAGGTCAAAATGGGTTCTGAAGGCCAAATTGAAGGTTCTAAACCCTAGAGATTATTTTTCTATGAATTTTAGAGGGTTTATTCTATTTTTACTTTGCCTTGAACCTCGTGAATTGAAGTGGGTTGTTTTAGGGTTACAGATTATCATTTAGTTTCTTGGAATTGCTGTAGCCCTTGCTAGATCATTTCATCCCACTCTTATTCTTATTAAGCTGCTTTGACCTATGTTTGGGCCCTGAATTACCCTGTATGCAGATTATACTGGTAAAATTGCATTTTTACCCCTTATGACTTGTTTTCTTCTCAAACTCAGGATTCTCTGAGTTAAGCCTTTCCTTGAGATATGTAGGAGCTTTTATCCTTTGTATTAGGTCAAAATGAGCTAGTTATGGCTCATGATGAGGTTCTCATCATACCCCCATGCCTAGCTTTTGCTAGTCCCTTAGCAAAAACTTAAGGTTTCAACCCTTGTTCTAGACCATGAAGTTTTTAATAGTTTTAGATAAGTGCCTTTTTTATTTGAGCATAGATTAGGTTAGAATGCTGACCATAGGCCTAAAAGGTACTCTAGTACCAATCAAGATCCAAATCTGTCTAGCCTTAGCCTCAGTCTTTTAGCAAAGGTTTTTAAGGTCCACAAGAACTAACCTAAGGTTTATTGGACTTCGTGGCTAAAGCACCCGTGCTTGAAATGATTTTAGCCCTGGCTCAGTTCGCAGTGTGTTTTGTAAGAGAGAGATAGAAAGTTTTTCTGTTTGGAGAGTTTTCTCTCTCTTTTTCTTTTTAGTTCTAGCCTAGGATTGGCTTTTCAACACGGTCTGTATCAGATTCCTTGCTCCCATCATCAATCCTCAAGGGTTCCTGGCGATCGATGTTTCGAGATAGCACCGCCCATGGCAACCCCCGGAACCCTGGTTATTGAGATTTCGAGATAATCCCATCCATGGTGTTCCGTGGCCGAATCCAGACCCTGGCAATTGACACTTCGAGATAATGCCATCCATGGAATCTGAACCAGCAGAGTGCTTACATGCCCCCAGTAGGATATGTAAATATCCTAGGAGACAAGCACCGAGGAGATGATATTTTGCTACGCATCTTTGAGGGGATTTCCCGCCTCTCCGCGCTGGGAACTCGTCCAAATCAACTTGTGTTGATCGGCCGCTCCTATTCTAGGTGTTCTTTTCAGAATTTTGCGACGCTTCTGCGTGATTCTGATTTTTACGCTTACTGAACCAGGCTGTGTGTGAGATTAGGGTGCTTAGGTTACTGAGTCCCGTAAACCAAAAATTAGTTAACGAGGCCGAATACTCCCTAAGCCTTAGACCTAATACTTCAGCTTTTCATTTTCCTCAACCTCTTGAGGAGTGTCCAGATCTTAATGGGTACTAAAAGTCTATTCAAGAATGCCTAAGGTTTGCATTCTTTACTAATCTCTTTGTGCACTTTTCTTGAATGAGGTCTAGAACTTAGGTTAATTCCTTAGTTCCTTACTAATGACTATCACTTTTTCTCATAATTTTGTGCTCCTTTTTCATTTTGTTTCTTTTCTCCTTCACAAAATTTCCTTCTCCTCTTTTCCTCTTATTCTTTTTCGAAAAATTTTTTAATTTTTATGGTGTTTTTGGCATATGTGAATTTTTTTTGTTTGAAACCTTTTCTTACAAGTTTTGCACTTTCATACCCCCCCATGCCTAAGATTTGCAATGTCCTCATTGTAACCTAGGGGGTCTTAGTTCATTCCTTAAGACAGAAATTTGGATGAGTGGATGGGTCAGGTTGAAATTTTTTTTTTTTTTTTTTTTTTTTTTTGCGGACGATTTCAAATCCCAGATGCAGGCATCTGAGTTGGGGTCGGCTGTCTACAAGGGTGAACTTCGAGTGCTAAAAGGTGTCAGAACAAGTTTCAGGTTTTCAAAGAGAATGACGGGCTGCCTCCCGTTAAGCGCTGAGTTTTACGCCATCGGCTGGGCGCAATAAGCTCAAGGGGAAAGGAGGATATAAGATGCCTCAGCCAAATCAGTAGAAGTTACATCGATGAACGGCTTGAGTCTCTGACCGTTCACGATGAAAGGTTCTGAATCGTGGCTGAGTGGACTGATTTCGACTGCTCCATTTCCAAAAACCTGTCGGACCAAATATGGTCCGACCCACTTAGATCTCAGTTTTCCTGGGAAGAGTTTGAGTCGGGTATCAAAGAGTAGGACCTTTTGACCAGGATGAAAGATCTTTCTCGAGATGTGTTTGTCGTGGAAGTCTTTAACCCGCTCCTTGTAGATTTGCGAGTTCTCGTACGCGTCTATGCGTAACTCATCGATCTCGCTGATTTGGAGTTTTCTGTGGGTCCCAGCCTTGGAAAGATCTAGATTACAGTTCCGTACTGCCCAATAGGCTTTATGCTCCAGTTCGACGGGAAGGTGGCATGCCTTTCCGTACACCAGTCTA
Source organism: Thalassia testudinum (assembly GCA_037157565.1). NCBI lineage: Eukaryota > Viridiplantae > Streptophyta > Magnoliopsida > Alismatales > Hydrocharitaceae > Thalassia > Thalassia testudinum. The sequence goes on along the minus strand of JAZHRO010000055.1, from coordinate 136,882,926 downwards.
AAGGGAGACATGCCCAATTGGGTCTTGTGGGCGGTCCTATAGGCCCACAATGCTTCCGGAAGTCGGGACGACCAGTCCTTCCTGTCAGGTCGAACAGTGACTTGCAGGATTTTCTTGATCTCCCGATTAGACAGCTCAGCTAGACCATTAGTTTGGGGGTGGTAAGGAGTAGAGATTCGGTGAGACACCCCGTATTTGGTCATCAGTGACCTAAACTGAGCATTTGTGAAATGGGTCCCTCCATCAGAGACTATTGCACGAGGAATCCCGAACCTTGAGAAAATGTGTTGATGAATGAATTTGAGAACGATTTTGTGATCACAGGTTCGGGTCGGTATGGCTTCGATCCATTTGGACACGTAGTCCACAGCCAACAGAATGTATTCGAAACCATCTGAAACAGGAAAGGGGCCCATAAAATCAATCCCCCAAACATCAAAGATTTCGCATACTAGAATCGGTTGCATAGGCATCATGTCGCGATGGCTCATGTTGCCCAATGTCTGGCAACGACTGCATGCCTTGCAGTGATTGTATGCGTCTTTGAACAGTGTGGGCCAGTAAAAGCCGCACTGGAGGACTTTTGATGCGGTTTTATGCCCGGCAAAATGGCCACCGCATGCCTGGTCATGGCAGAAAGAGAGGATATTGTTGAATTCCCCTTCCGGGACACATCTTCGGATGATCTGATCGGCACCTATGCGGAAGAGGTACGGATCTTCCCAAATGTAATACTTGGCATCGGAGCGTAATTTGTCTTTCTTGGCCTTCGGCCAATCGGACGGGGTCTGATGAGATGCCAAGTAATTTACTATATTAGCAAACCATGGAAGGCTAGTACCAATAGTCAGCAGGTGCTCATCGGGAAAATGTTCAGTGATGGGTCCGGAAGGGTCAATTATTTCAGAAGGAAGACGGGACAAGTGATCAGCTACCACGTTTTGCTTTCCCGCTTTGTCGCGAATTTCAAGGTCAAATTCTTGCAACAGCAAGATCCATCGGATTAATCGAGGTTTCGCGTCCTTCTTCGCAAGGAGCTGCCTCACAGCTGTGTGATCCGAGTATATGATGACATGGGAACCCAGAAGGTACGATCTGAACTTTTCTAGGGCAAATACTACAGCTAGCAGCTCTTTCTCAGTAACCGTATAGTTAAGCTGAGCCTCATCGAGTGTTTTGCTGGCGTAGTAAATGACCACAGGTTTCTTGTCTTTTTTCTGTCCCAAAACCGCTCCTACAGCGAAGTCGGATGCATCACACATGATCTCAAAGGGTTGAGACCAATCAGGGGACTGTAGGATCGGGGCTTGGGTGACTCGGTCACGCAGGATTTCAAATGCTTCGAAGGGAACATCCTTGGAGAGAAGAGTGGTCAGGGGGCGTGCGATTTTTGAAAAATCAGGGATAAATCGTCGATAAAAACCGACATGCCCTAAAAAGGATCGGATGTCCCTGATTGAGCTAGGCATAGGAAGGTGAGAGATCAGATTAACCTTAGCTCGATCCACTTGGATACCTTTCTCCGAAATTGAGTGTCCTAGGACAATTCCCTCAGGCACCATGAAATGGCTCTTTTCCCAGGAAAGAACCAAATTCACATCGATGCACCGCCTGAGTATCTGGACCAAGTGTTGGAGGCAATCGTCGAATGATGCTCCGAAAACTGAAAAGTCATCCATGAAGACTTCCAGATAATCACCTACCATATCTGAGAATATGGCAAGCATGCATCGCTGAAAAGTAGCGGGTGCGTTGCAAAGACCGAAAGGCATCCTTCGGAAAGCGTATGTTCCGAAGGGGCAGGTGAACGTGGTCTTTTCTTGGTCCTCAGGATGGATTGCCACCTGGTTATAACCGGAGTACCCGTCAAGAAAGCAGAAGAACCTATTTCCCGCTAGTTTTTCGAGAATTTGATCAATGAAGGGTAGTGGGAAATGATCCTTCTTTGTGGAGGAATTTAGTCGGCGGTAATCTATACAGACTCTCCACGAGTTGGCTAATCGGGTAGGAATGATTTCTCCGGTCTCAGTCGTTATAGTGGTGAGTCCTGCATTCTTGGGCACGACCTGAATTGGGCTCACCCAACGACTATCGGAGATCGGGTAGATGATCCCGGCATCTAACCACTTGATGATCTCCTTTTTCACGACCTCCTGCAGATTGGGGTTTAAGCGTCTCTGCATTTCACGAGAAGGTCGTGTGCCCTCTTCTGAATAGATATGATGAGTACAATAAGAGGGACTTATTCCAGTCAAATCATCGAGAGTCCATCCGATGGCTCTGCGATGTTGCTGGAGGACAACAATCAGACGGGATTCCTGTTCAGGACTGAGGTTGGAATTGATAATCACAGGAAGGGTCTGATTAGAACCCAAAAAGACGTATTTTAAGTGAGCAGGAAGGGGTTTCAGTTCGAGGATGGGGTTTTCAGCAGCAGCGGGTGGTTCAGTATAGATGTGAGGTTCAAGGGTGGGAGTTACTGGGTTGTTCACATCTGGATTTGACTCCTCTGTTTGCGGGTCAAGATCCTTCTGTGGTTGATGAGGCATACTCGAGTCATTCTGGAGGTGTGATTCATCAGCCAAAGTCTTGATGTCACAAATTTGCTCGATGACGCCGCAATTAATTCCTTGTTGGGCCTTAAATATATCAATTTTCAGTGTTTGATCTCCAAACTTAAGCTCTATTTGGCCCTCCTCACAGCTGATGTTGGCTCTAGCAGTAGCCAAGAAAGGTCTCCCTAGAATGATTGGTGTATCCCTAGGGTTCTCAGGTGCATCCATATCTAAGACTATAAAGTCCACTGGAAAATAGAAATCCCGCACTCTCACGATAACATCCTCGAGAATCCCTTTTGGTGACTTTATAGATCGATCTGCTAATTGTAATGTCACCTCGGTTGGTTTTAGCTCAGATTCTTCTAGATGGTCGAGTAAGGATGTGGGTATCAGGTTTATGGATGCACCCAAGTCTAACAAAGCTCTATCAAATTGGGTACCACCTATCTTACAGGAAATCAGGGGAGTTCCAGGATCTTTTGCCTTGGGTGGGAGTCTACTGAGGATTACAGAGCTGGCTTGTTCTGACAGAACAATTAGGCTCCCTCCCTTGGTTCGCGGCTTACGCTGGGGTGTACATATATTCTTTAAAAATCGTGCGTAAGCTGGTACGTGGCGGATTGCATCCATCAAGGGGATGTTTATGTGGACCTGCTCAAAGAGCTTGACCAGGTCCTCCTCAGGGGCCATGGGTTTTGTGGTCTTCTTTCCCTTGGTCAGGGCCTCGGGAAACGGGATCTTGGTTGGTTCTTCTAGGATAGGTCCAGGTTGTGGATCTGGAACAGCGGTACCTTGGATAACTATCCTAGGGTCATGGTTATCAGGCTTGGAGTGGTTTGGATAATGCGGGTCTTGAGTTGTTTTACCACTACGTGTTGTTACAGAATTTAATCCGGCCTGATTTTGGTTTGGGTTTGGTAGGAGGGGTGGCTGCTGCTGAAATCCCGCATAAGAAGTTGAGGCTTCCATCTCGTCTGGAGATGGAGCAGTAGGGGCCTGATAAATCCATTGAGCGTGGCCTAAATTTGGATTCATAACGCGCTTCTGGGTTGGCACGTTATTTGGGTTAGGAAGAGGTTGGGAAGGGAGTGTGCCTGGCTGGCGAGAATTTGCCAACTGGGCCAGTTGAGTTTTAACTTCAGTAAGCTCGTCCTTGTGCTGTTTTTGAATAGCCGCATTCGTTTTTTGAATGTCAGCCAGAGTCTGAAGGATTAGGGACATTTGATCCTGATTTGGCCCTGATGGATAAGTAGGGTTGGGCCGAGGCTGAGGTGGCTGGTAATGACGAGGGGGTTGTGGGCGGGACTGAAAAGGTGGTCTTTGAGTTTGGGAATTTCCTGCCCACTGAAAATTGGGATGGTTTCGCCATCCAGGGTTGTAAGTGTTGGAGAATGGGTCGTTCTGGATGGCGTTGAGGTCCTCGCAGGTCTGAGGAACCTCCTGAGAGTCAGGGAAAGGGGGAATGGAGTTCCCTCGGCTGGTGTAGAAAGGATCGGATGATCTTCCAGTCCAAGAATCAGATGGGGGTGGATATGGATCCATCCCAGGGGAAGATCGATGGAGGATGTTTTGCACAGTCTCCTGTGTGGAAGGAGGTTGTGCAAAGGAGTTACGCGCGGAGGTGGCTCGCTGCAAGTGCTGAGTCAGCTCATCCACATTCTTTTCAATGATTGAGACCTTGTCCAATCGACTGGCCATTAATTCCAGGTCGACTGATGCGGACAGGCCCTGCGTCTCATGTGCTCCCTTAAGATTCGTCGCTGCGCGGGTATTCGTCCTGTCGAATAATCCCATGGAGTCATTGTTGATGGAGTTCTCGCACATGTTTTCGAGAATCTCCCATATGGTGTCTTCATGTTGACCCATGATGTTTCCTCCGCAAGTTGCATTGACGAAAAGGCGGATGTCCTCACGGAGTCCCTGGTAAAAAGATTGGACTTGTTCCCATTTAGGAACTCCATGATGGGGGCACTTTCTCATGAGATCCTGAAAACGATCCCATGCCTCATGGAGAGGTTCTCCTGATTGTTGAGTGAAGTGTGTAATCTGATGGCGCAAGGCGTTGGTCCGACCAACGGGAAAAAACTTTTTCAAAAATTCGGATTGAAGTTCTTCCCAAGTGTTGATCGGCCGGGTCTGAGTTTGATACCAATGGGCGGCCTTGTCCATAAGAGAAAAGGAGAACATCTTCATGAGAAGAATATCCCGATTTTGCGCATCTGATCCAAAAGTGTGGGCCAGATGTTTTAGCTGTTTGATGTGCTGGAAGGGATCTTCAGAATTAAGCCCATGGAATTTAGGTATAGCATGAATCATGTTGGGCTTTAATTCGGAATCAGGTCCTCCAGTCGGGATTCTGACTCGAGGCTCAATGGCCACCGCAGCAGGATTGTAGTGGTCCCGCATCATAGGACGCTGTGGTGGGTGCACGAAGTTTTGGAAGAGGTCATTGAGTCGCTGGAGCTGGTGTTCCAGATTATTTTCTTCCTCAACTGGCTGAGCCATGATGGGGGAAGAAGAAGAACTTGGTTCTGAATCAGAAGAGAGAATAATGTGAGGGTGTTGCTGCACAAACACAGGCGTCGAGGCTTGGCCTTGACGAGAGCGAATTTCTAAAGGAGGTCTTAAGGGTGGTCTTAGGGACCTCCTTCCGTACATGCACTGTTGGAAGAGGTAAGTTTAGAAGGTGCTGGACCCAATCAAGACACCCAAAAATGTGTTGGGTGACTATAGAGGTGCGGGGCAGATGGACCCCTTGATCAGAAAGATCGTCCACCTGAGAATTACCTGGGCAGCCAGAGAGGGAGAGTCCCGCGAAGACCCCTACACGGTAGAGCGTCCCCACGGGTTACAGGGTTTCCCCCACCCGACCTCTCTTGTCACTGCGGTTCCAGGTAGACCAGAATGGGGATCTTGACCTCTTAAGTCTACCAATTTTAAGATCAGGGTGCTTAAGGTTTCACTTGAACTTTAGTCTTTTTAAGTGCAAAGAGTGACCTAATTTAAGGTTGGTTGACCCAAGGGGTCAACTTTACCTCTTGTTTTCTTTGAGGGCTTTCAGGTCTTGTCTTTTAGGGTTCAAGTGTTTAGAGAGAGCCAATTGTTTAGGATTTTTCTTGTTAATTATTTTCAATCAATGGCTTGGGCACACCTCTTTTGGATTTCCTCAATTCTTGATTAAGGGGTGTGTCTCTACTGAAATCCTAATGTTTGACCTTATGTTGGCTCTACTTGGTCCATTTAACTCTTTGTTGGGCAATTAGGGCTCAAGCAAGAATGTGTTAGCCCTTAAATACCCTTAATAGTGTGCAGGAGTGATGAGTTGAAAACATGCAACTCTTTATGGTTACTAAGTATGGAAGACAGGTTAGCCCTATATTGCTTGTTCTTTTCTTTTCTTCCTCTTTAGAGTTTAGGGGTTAATAGTGAGAGGAAAAATTTACCTGTCTTCGGAGTGGTTGTCGTGTGGTTGCTTGTCTTCTTGAGTTCCTGTAGCTGCACAAAAGAGAGGAGATTATCAGAAATTAAAAAAAAAGAAACAGGAATGTTTACCTCTAGAATAGCCGTTGCTCCCCGGCAGCGGCGCCAAAATGGTTGAAGAGGTTGGGACAACCGGGTTTTATTGTTATAACGTTGTAGTATAGCCAGTTATTACCAACATTTCAAATATATAAAATTTTTTTACTCGGAGAATAAAAGAGTTCCCGAGGTCGAACTCAGGGAGCAAGTTGTATTCTAGAGATATACATGTTTCTTTTACAAAAAATAAAGAAAGAGAGAGGGAAAGAATTTGTTGTCTTCTTTTCTCTTTGTTTTCTCCTCGTGATGATCTTCTTTCTTTCTTTCTTCAGATCTCCTTCTTCTTCTTTGTTCTGCAGAGGTGATGCTCTTCTTTCTTTCTTTCTTCAGATCTCCTTCTTCTTCTTTGTTTTTCTTCTTTCAGTTCTTCCCTTGTTCTTTTGTGTTCTCCTATGCTTCGCCTTCTTCTGTTGTTCTTCAGATCTTCTTCCGTCTTTCTTCTTTTCCCTTCAGGACGTCGTCTGATTTCCAAATCAGACGACTTAAACTGCCTGTTGCTACAGTCAGCTTCCTTCTTCTTCCGCGGCTCTTCTTCTTCACCTGTGCCTGCACACTTCAGAGCTTACGTCAGAGAACAAAACCTACTCTACCCTCTCCCCCCGCGTCTCTCTCTCTCTGAAACCACTCTTCGGAAAGCTCTCCCAGAGCTGCCGGGTAATCGGGTTCGGGTCACGCCCGGGTCCAGGCCCACCGGCGTGCGTGGTGGGCGAGGAGTGCAGGTCAGTCTTAAGTCGGGTCGGGTCGGGTCAGGTCCGCGGGGCGTGAGCGCGGACGAGACCGGGTGACCGGGCGGGTGAAGGGGACCTCACCCCGTGTGCTGAGGCAGTAAGCCTCCAGCACTTTTGCATCTTATATCGCTGCGCCTCTTCAGGCTTTTCCGAGGTGGGACTAAATGTCCCACCTCAATTGCGCGCCCGCAGCGGGGAAATCAGCGGGAGATCGCGGCGTCACGCGAAGCCTTCTGCCTTAGCTGCGAGCCTGGTGTTTTGTCGAAATGCCTCGCAAGGCCTGGGAGTTGAATCTGGGCGTGGCGCTGAGCGTGGCGCGCCTGTAGCTACAGGCGGAAGCAGTTCCTTCTGCACGGCAATGGCGGCGGAGGTCGGGTGGCCTGTTCACAAGAAAATGGCCTCTCGGCCTAATCAGAAAGTGCCGGGAGCTTCGCCAGGGTGCGGCGAAGCTCGTGTGGGTGGTGGCGAGGTGTGGGGCGACGTGCAAGGGCTGCCCTAGGTCGGACTGTTGGTCGGAGGATGGGTTTGTTGGGGGAAGCGTTACGGAGGTGTGGAGTGGTAGTGAAGGGGTGGGGGGTGCTCAGTGTGATGAGGCGGAGGTTCGGTGAAGGTTGGCGAGGTGTGTGAGGCTGTGGAGCGATGGGAGCATCTCGCCGGAGGGTGGCCGGAGACGAAGGGGGTGACGATGGTCAGGGTCGGTTGAGAGCTTAATTGAATAAATTGAAAGCGGGGGAAGAAAGAGGAGAAGACGGGGGGTAGTTCTAGCTTACTTGCAGGGACGAAGGGGGAGGAACAGGGCGACAGTCGTATCGACTGTCGCCGGAGAAGACGATGCTCAGGGAAAGGGGCAGCGGCGAGCAGAGAGCCGGAGAGGCGCCAGCTGGGTGCGGCGTGGCGCGGGAAGAGCAGGGGAGGAAGTCTCTGCTGCTGGTATTGCGGCAGAGCGAAGAGGTGGAGGGGGGGGAACCGCCGGAGCTGGTGAGCGTCTGCCGGAGAGAGAAGAGAGGAAAGTTGGGGATTTTCTCCGTCAGATCCAGGCTGCCCCGGTCGGTGGAGCAACGGGGGGTATTTATAGGGATCAAAACAGGGAGGAAGGCGGAGGGAGACGACGTGTCTCCCTCGCTGGAGGATGGCCGGAAACAAAAACCCATACCGTCCGTACGTTCGCACGGACGGTATGATGGGTTACAACGACCAAGGGGGTGTCCCTGCGACGGCTGACGACGTAGGGCACCCCCGGTTTACTTGCCAGGTCCCCCCCCTCACCCTGCGCTGCGCCATGCTCCGCGCAAGGTCGCCGGAGCATGGTGGTGGCAGGTTTTGCAGGGGGGACCTGATCGCAAAGAACGAAGGAGAGTTAGGGGCCAAAATGCGAGGGTTCAAAAGTTGAGGGCCAAAAAGTAAATATATGAGGACCAAAGTGTAAAGTTGGTCAAGGAGGTTTCTTCTTAGGCTCAAGTTTTTATACATGACTGATTAGGACCTAAGGAATCCGATGGTGAATTTCATTTCTATATTAAACCTTGTTTGACCGGTCAATTTATGCGAAAACCCAAATTAAGTTATTAATTGGGCATGGTTCTCAATGTAGGTCAAAATGGGTTCTGAAGGCCAAATTGAAGGTTCTAAACCCTAGAGATTATTTTTCTATGAATTTTAGAGGGTTTATTCTATTTTTACTTTGCCTTGAACCTCGTGAATTGAAGTGGGTTGTTTTAGGGTTACAGATTATCATTTAGTTTCTTGGAATTGCTGTAGCCCTTGCTAGATCATTTCATCCCACTCTTATTCTTATTAAGCTGCTTTGACCTATGTTTGGGCCCTGAATTACCCTATATGCAGATTATACTGGTAAAATTGCATTTTTACCCCTTATGACTTGTTTTCTTCTCAAACTCAGGATTCTCTGAGTTAAGCCTTTCCTTGAGATATGTAGGAGCTTTTATCCTTTGTATTAGGTCAAAATGAGCTAGTTATGGCTCATGATGAGGTTCTCATCACCCGCCAATCTCTTGTTATGTCTCCTTAGCAGTTTTTTTTCTTTTTCTTGCTTTGGTCTAGAACTTCAGTTATCCCCTTAATCTTTTACTAATGACTATTTCTTTTCATTTTCCTTTTGTGCTCCTTTTCGTCATTTTTCTTTCTTTTCCTCCTCTCATTTGTATGACCCTGAATTGTTCCTCCCCTCCATCAAGTCTCTTTTTTTTTTTATTGAAACACTTTTTTGATATGAATTTTCCTAACATTTTGCACTTTCATACCCCCCCATGCCTAAGATTTGCAATGTCCCCATTGTAAATTAGGTGGGTTTGATTTCAGCTTAGTTCATGCATTAGGACAGGTGTGTGGTGAGTGAATGGGTCAAAGTGACTTGTTGCGAACGATTTCTATTCTCTAGTAGGGATACCTGAGGTGAAGTTGGTTGTTCTAATAGATGAACCCTAAAGTGCAATATGAATTCCGCATAGAGATGTCAGAAAAGGTTTCGGGTTTTTCAAAGAATGACGGGTTGCCTCCCGTTAAGTGCTGAGTTTTACGCCATCGGCTGGGCGCAATGAGCTCAAGAGGAATGGAGGTTAAGGATGACTCAGCCAAATCTATATCGGTCATGTCAATGAACAGCTTGAGTCTCTGACCGTTCACGACAAAGGGTTCAGAACCGTGGCTGAGTGGGCTGATTTCAATGGCTCCATTTCCGAAGATTTGTCGAACTAGGTAGGGTCCGACCCACTTGGATCTTAGCTTCCTTGGGAATAATTTGAGTCGGGCATCAAAGAGTAAAACTTTTTGACCAGGATGAAAGACCTTTCTAGAAATGTGTTTGTCGTGAAAAGCTTTAACCCGTTCTTTATAAATTCACGAGTTCTCATACGCATCATGGCGTAATTCATCGATCTCGCTCATTTGAAGTCTTTTGTGGGTTCCAGCCTTAGAAAGATCCAGATTACAGGTCCGTACTGCCCAATAGGCTTTATGCTCCAACTCGACGGGGAGGTGACATGCCTTCCTGTACACTAGTCTAAAGGGAGACATTCCTAATTGGGTCTTGTGGGCGGTCCTACAGGCCCACAATGCTTCCGGAAGCCGAGAAGACCAATCTTTTCTATTAGGTCGAACAGTAACCTGAAGGATCTTCTTGATCTCTCGGTTAGATAGCTCCACTAGACCATTTGTTTGGGGGTGGTAAGGAGTAGAGATTCGATGTGACACCCCATATTTGGTCATCAGTGACTTGAACTGAGCGTTTGTAAAATGGGTCCCTCCGTCGGAAATTATAGCATGCGGAATCCCGAACCTTGAGAAAATGTTTTTATGAAGGAATTTTATAACGACTTTATGATTGTTGGTTCGGGTTGGAATGGCTTCTATCCACTTGGAAACATAGTCAACTGCGAGTAAGATGTATTCGAAGCCATCCGAGATCGGGAAGGGTCCCATGAAATCAATCCCCCAAATATCAAAAATTTCGCATACCAAGATCGGCTGTAGAGGCATCATGTCTCGATGGCTCATGTTGCCTAGAGTCTGGCAACGAGAACAGGCCTTACAGTGATCGTATGCATCCTTGAAAATTGCGGGCCAGTAAAAGCCACATTAGAGGACTTTTGATGCGGTTTTATGTCCTGAGAAATGTCCACTGCATGCCTTGTCATGGCAGAATGAGAGTATGTCTTTGATTTCCACTTCCGCGATGCATCGTCGAATTATCTGATCAGCACCAATGCGGAATAGATACGTGTCTTCCCATAAGTAATACTTGTCATCGGAATGCAATTTGTCCTTTTTGGCCTTCGGCCAATCGGGCGAAATCTGATGTGATGCCAGGTAATTAACTATATCAGCGAACCATGGAAGACTTGTACTGATAGTCAGGAGGTGCTCATCAGGAAAATGTTCTATAATAGGTCCGGAAGGGTCAATTACTTCAGAAGGGAGGCAGGACAAGTGATCAGCTACCACATTCTGCTTTCCCGCCTTGTCGCGAATCTCGAGGTCAAATTCTTGCAACAGCAAGATCCATCGGATTAATCGAGGTTTTGCATCCTTTGCAAGGAGATGCCTCACAGCTGTGTGATTCGAGTATATGATAACACGGGAACCCAGAAGGTATGATCTGAATTTTTCCAGGGCAAATACTATGGCCAGCAGCTCTTTCTCAGTAACCGTATAGTTACGCTGAGCCTCATCCAGTGTTTTGCTGGCGTAGTAAATGACCACAGGTTTCCCGTCAATTTTCTGCCCTAGAACTGCTCCTACAGCGAAGTCAGATGCATCGCACATGATCTCAAAGGGTTGAGACCAATCAGGGGACTGTAGGATCGGGGCTTGGGTGACTCAGTCACGTAGGATCTCAAATGCTTGAGTGCATTCCTTGGAAATTTTGAAAGGCACATCCTTGGAGAGAAGATTGGTCAAGGGGCGCGCGATTTTGGAGAAATCAGGGATAAATCGACGGTAAAAATCGACGTGTCCCAAAAAAGATCTGATGTCCTTAATCGAGCTAGGCATAGGGAGCTTGGAAATCAGGTTAACCTTAGCTCGATCCACTTGGATGCCTTTCTCCGAGATTAAATGTCCCAGGACAATTCCCTCAGGCACTATGAAATGGCTCTTTTCCCAGGACAGAACCAAATTCACCTCGATGCATCGCCTGAGTATTTGGACCAAGTGTTGGAGGCAATTGTCAAATGATTCTCCAAAAACTGAAAAGTCATCCATGAAGACTTCCAGATAATCACCTACCATATCTGAGAATATGGCAAGCATGCACCGCTGAAAAGTTCCAGGTGCATTGCAGAGATCGAATGGCATCCTTCGAAACGCGTACGTCCCGAAAGGGCAGGTGAATGTGGTCTTTTCTTGGTCCTCTGGATGGATTGCCACCTGATTGTAACCGGAGTACCCGTCAAGAAAGCAGAAGAACCTATTTCCCGCTAGTTTTTCGAGGATCTGATCAATAAACGGTAGTGGGAAATGATCCTTCTTCGTGGAGGAATTGAGTCTTTTGTAATCAATGCAGACTCTCCATGAGTTAGCTATTTGGGTCGGAATGACTTCTCCGGTTTCAGTCGTGATGATGGTAAGTCTTGCCTTTTTAGGCACCACTTGTATTGGACTCACCCAACGACTGTCGGAGATCGGGTAGATGATCCCTGCATCTAACCACTTTATGATCTCCTTTTTCACGACCTCTTGTAGGTTAGGGTTTAGGTGTCTTTGCATTTCTCTTGAAGGTCGTGCGCCTTCTTCTGTGTAGATTCGATGTGTGCAGTATGAAGCGCTTATACCAGTCAAATCCTCGAGAGTCCATCCAATGGCTCTACGATGTTGCTGGAGAACAGAAATCAAACGAAGTTCTTGGTCAGGTGTGAGTCGAGAGTTGATAATCACAGGAAACATCTGATTTGAATCAAAAAACACGTACTTCATATGTTCGGGAAGGGGCTTGAGTTCCATGACAGGATTTTCAGCAGCAGCGGGTGGTTCGGGGTTTGTATCAGGAGCAATGGTAGGAGTCATAGGTGTGTCTAGATCATGTTCGCACTCCTCTGTTAGCGGGTTTTGATTCTCTAGTGGTTGATCAAGGATAATCAGGTTGTCTTCTATATGCAATTCATCAACCACGACTCTGACATCACATATTTCCTCTATAACCCCACAATTAATCCCTTGTTGGGCCTTAAAAATGTCAATCTTCAGGTTTTGGTTCCCAACTTTTAATTCTATCTGGCCCTCTTCGCAGTTTATGTTGGCCCAAGCAGTGGCCAAAAAGGGTCTCCCTAATATGATTGGTGTGTCCCTTGGGTTCTTAGGTGCATCCATGTCTAGTACTATGAAGTCCACCGGGAAATAGAAATCTCGTACCCTAACAATGACATCCTCGAGTATTCCTCTAGGTGACTTGATGGATCGATCAGCTAACTGCAATGTCACCTCAGTGGATTTAAGTTCAGATTCTTCAAGGTGGTCAAGAAGGGATGTAGGTATTAAATTTATAGAGGCACCTAGGTCTAGTAAGGCTCTATCAAGTTGGGTTTCACCAATTTTACAGGAAATCAAGGGAGTTCCTGGGTCTTTAGCCTTGGGTGGGAGTTTGCTCAAGATGACAGAGCTAGCTTGCTCTAACAGTACGATTGGATTCCCATCCTTGGTTCGCGGCTTACGTTTAGGAGTACATATGTCTTTCAAGAATCTTGCGTAAGCCGGTATGTGGCGAATTGCATCCATCAATGGGATGTTTATCTGGACCTGTTCAAAGAGCTTGATCAGATCCTCCTCGGGAGCCACGGGTTTAGTTATCCTTTTTCCTTTGGTCAAGGCCTCAGGAAATGGGATCCTAGTTGGTTCCTCTAGGATAGGTCCAGGTTCTTGATCTGGGACAGTGGTATCTTGGATAACTATCCTAGGGTCTTGGCTATTATCAGGCTTGGAGTGGTTCGGATAATGTGGGTCTTGGGTTGTTTTACCACTACGTGTTGTTACAGAGTTCAATCCGGCCTGATTTTGGTTTGGGTTAGGTAGGAGGGGTGGCTGCTACTGAAATCCCGCATAAGACATTGAAGCTTCCATCCCGTCTGGCGATGGAGCAGTAGGGGCCTGATAAATCACATGTGTTTGGCCTGAATTTGGATTCATAACGCGCTTCTGGGTTATCACATTATTTGGGTTGGGCAGAGGTTGCGAGGGCAGGGTACCAGGTTGGTGGGAATTTGCCATCTGGGCCAGTTGGCTGCGAACCTCTGTGATCTCATCCTTGTGCTGTTTTTGCATTGCCGCATTCGTCTTTTGAATGTTAGCCAGTGTTTGAAGGATAAGAGTCAATTGATCCTAGTTTTGCCTGGATTGGTAGGTGGGATTGGGCCGAGGCTGAGGCGGCTGATATGGACGAGGGGCTTGTGGACGGGGTTGATATGGTGGTCTTTGAGAATTTCCCGCCCACTGAAAGTTAGGATGATTTCGCCATCCAGGGTTGTAGGTATTGGAGAATGGGTCATTCTGGATGGCGTTGAGGTCCTCGCAGTTCTGAGGAACCTCAGGAAAGTCAGAATACGAGGGTTCAGAGTTCCCCCAACTCGAGTAGAATGGATCGGAGGTCACTCCAGTCCAAGAGGTAGGCAGGGGTGGATATGGGTCCATCCCCTTGACAGATTGGTGGTAGATGTTTTGCACAGTTTCCCTTGCCAGAGGAGGTCGTGCAAAAGAGTTTTGCGCAGAGGTGGCTTGCTGCAAATGTCGAGTTAGCTCGTCCACCTTCTTTTCTATGATAGAAACCTTGTCCAACCGACTGGCCATCAGTTCCAAGTCAACGGAAGTGGACAGGTCCTACATCTCATGTGTCCCTCTCAGATTCGTCGATGCGCGGGCATTCGTCCTGTCGAATAAGCCATGGAGTCATTATTTATGGAGTTCTCGCACATGTTTTCGAGAATATCCCACACCGTGTCCTCATGTTGACCCATGATGTTTCCTCCACACGTTGCATTGACGAATAAACGAATATCTTCATAGAGTCCCTGGTAAAAAGACTGGACTTGTTCCCACTTAGGAATTCCGTGATGGGGACACTTTCGCATGAGATCTAAGAATCGATCCCATGCTTCGTGAAGAGGTTCTCCCGGTTGTTGAGTGAAATGAGTGATCTGGTGGCGCAAGGCATTCGTCCGGCCAACGGGGAAGAATTTTTTCAAAAATTCAGACTACAGTTCCTCCCATGTGTTGATCGGACGGGCCTGAGTTTGATACCAGTGTGCAGCCTTGTCCATGAGGGAGAACGAAAACATTTTCATGAGTAGGATATCCCGATTTTGTACATCTGACCCGAAGGTCTGGGCCAGATGCTTGAGTTGTTTAACGTGTTGGAATGGATCCTCAGAGTTAAGCCCGTGAAACTTTGGTATGGCATGAATCATATTGGGCTTCAGTTCAGAATCAGATCCTCCAATCGGGATTCGTACTCGAGGTTCGATCGCCACCGCAGCGGGATTATAGTGATCTCGCATCATAGGTCGCTGCGGTGGGTTTACAAAGTTCTGAAAGAGATCGTTAAGGCGTTGAAGTTGGTGTTCAAGGTTATTCTCCTCTTCAATGGGTTGTGCCATGATGGAAGAAGAAGGAGAACCAGGGTCTGAATCAGCTGAAAGATTTATGTAGTGGGGTTGCTGCACAAACAAGGGCGTCGAGGCTTGGCCTCGACGAGAGTGAATTTCTAAAGGAGGTCTTAAGGGTGGCCTTAAGGACCTCCTACCGAACATGCACCGAAGGATGTGATGAGATTTAGAAGGTGCTGGACCCAATCAAGACACCCAAAAATTGTTGGGTGACTATAGAGGTTCGGGGCGGATGGACCCCTTAGTCAGAAAGGTCGTCCACTTGAGAAATACCTGGGCAGCCAGAGAGGGAGAGTCCCGCAAAGACCCCTACACGGTAGAGCGTCCCCACAAGTTACAGGGTTTCCCCCACCCGACCTCTCTTGTCACTGCGGTTCCAGGTAGACCAGAATGGGGACCTTGACCTCTTAAGTCTACCTTTTTTACTTTAAGATCAAGGTGCTTAATGTTCCACTTGAACTTTTAGGTATTTTCAGTGAAAAGGTGACCTAATTTTAAGGTTGGTTGACCCAAGGGATCAACTTCACCTTTTGTTCCTTTAAGAGCTTTTAGGTCCTTTTCTTTTAAGGTTCAAATGGATTAAAAGCCTGGTTTTCTTAGGGTTCTTCTTGTGTAGATCTTTTCAAACAAGGTTCAGGCACACCTCTTTTGGGAAAATTTGTTTCTTTGTTTAAGATAAGGTGTGTCTCTAAAAACCCTAGCTTTGTAATCCTTAAATTAGCTCTAGTGGGTCCAATTTAGTTGCCTCACAATTTAGTACCTAGGGCTCAATCAAGAAAGTTTTAGCCCTAGTTACCTTAGTTGGATGAGCAGATAAAAATGTGTTGAAATGAAAATTAGGCAACTTGATGAGTTACTAAATATGAAACAGGTAGCCCTAAGTTGATTGTTCTCTTTTTTTTCTTTTCAGATTTTGAGAGAGTTAAGAGGGAGGGCTTATGGAAATTACCTGTTCCTTGGAGTGTCTGTTGTGCAGCTGCTCTTCTTTCCTTTTTGCTTTCCCTGTAATAAGCACAACAAAAGAGAGGAGTTAGGTCAAATATTGGATCAAACAGTTGTAATCAAAACCTTTAAAAGTACCCGTTGCTCCCCGGCAACGGTGCCAAAATGTTTGTACGCTTTTGTGGGGTTTTAAAAGATAACATGTTGTAATATAGCCGATAAAACGTTCAAACAAATATAGAAAATTTTATTACTCCAAAAACTAGAGTATCCGAGGTCGAACATAGGTGCAATCTCAGTACTTTTAAAACCAAAGAATATAACTTTTAAATGAAAACAATTGATTCAAAGAGAGAGTTATAAAAAGAATTTCTAAAAGAAAATAGAATTGGACGTCTGATTTCTTTATTAGACGTCTTAAAAGTAAGTCTTCTTTCTCTCTTCTGCCTTCTTCTTCTTCTTTTCTTC
This sequence comes from Thalassia testudinum, assembly GCA_037157565.1. NCBI lineage: Eukaryota > Viridiplantae > Streptophyta > Magnoliopsida > Alismatales > Hydrocharitaceae > Thalassia > Thalassia testudinum. Next base: position 136,866,543 of record JAZHRO010000055.1, on the reverse strand, counting down.
TGATCCACAGGTCTTTTTCTTCCTTAAACTTTCTCTTCTCTTCTCTTCTCTACGAAGGCTTCTTCTTCCTGCCTTTGTTTCTCTTCTGTCTTCTTCTTCCTTTTTGTCTTTGCGGCTAAGTCTCCTCTCTTCACCGCCCGGCCTGCTTGCACACAGGGAAGCAAAACCTAACCCTTCCCCTCTACCTGAACGTCTCTCTCTCTCTACAATTCGCTCAAGGATGCTCTCCCAGAGCCACGGGTATTCTGGTCGGATCTCGCACCCGGGACCAGGCACACCGGCAGGTGGGTGATGCGCGAGGAGTGCTCAGGTTAGGGTCGGGTCAGATCCCGCCTGATCCGCGAGGTGAAACCGCGGACGAGGCAGGCGTGGGTCAGGTGAGGGACCTCACCCCTGTGCGTTCGAAGGCGATAAGCAGATAACACAAAAACACTTTAAATCATACCTGCGCGTTGCGTTTCACCGATGTGGGGCTATCTGGCCCGCCCCAATTTCACGTGCCCACAGAGCTTTCTTCGTGCAATTGACCAAAGCTGCGGGCTTCGCAGCTCTACCAGCTGGACCCGAGGGCTTCGCACTGCTTGCGTGAATCTTCTGCGCCTGAAGCCCGGTAGACCTGACGCCTGGAACTGCTGCGAAGCTGCTTGTTGCTTCAACCATCAATGGCGGCAAGAGCTGAAACACTATCCAACACAGGCACGACCTATTGGCCTAATCAGACCAGCTGGGCACCTTCTTCGTGACACGACGAAGGTGGTGCACGGTACTGTAGGCAGTGGGATGGCCTAGGCGTGCGTGCCTAGGTCAACCTGTGGTCCGAAGTGTGGATGAGTTCGGGGGGCTATTGTGGAGGTATGGAGTGGCAGTGGAGGGGTGAAGATTGTTCCTTGTGGTGGGGCGGAGCTTCTGAGATGGTTGGCGAGCCGTGTGGAGGGGCGGAATGGTGGATGCGGCTCGTCGGAGGTCGGTCGGAGGCGAGGAGGATGGAGGTGGTCAGGCACTGTCGGGGGGCAATTAACTAAAATAACAGAGGGAAAAGAGAGAGGGAAAGATAGAGAAGGTATATGGGGTGTTCTGGAAGGGAGGGAAGCAGCGGAGCGGACGGCGCGTAGCTGCCGTCATCGGAGAAGAAGGACCCTGAGGGAGGGAGCGGCGACGAGGACGAGGTCAGGGGCACGCACGCTTGGTACGGCGCGACGCGGGAGGAAGAGGCAAAGTTGACTCTGCTGCTGGTATGGCAGCAGAGCGAAGAGGAGGGGAGGAGGTCGCCGGAGCTTGTGGGTCTCTTGGCCGAAGATGGAAGAGAGGAAAGTTTGTGGGAATCTCCGCCAATTCAAGTCTGAAGATCTGCGGTCGGTCTGAGGATCCTTTTATAGGTGTTGGCCGAATCTTCTAGTGTGTGGAGATCGCGCAATCGCCTCCACTGGCTCGCCGGAGAAGGAAAGAAGGTGGATACCCAAATCCCTCGTGCGTTCGCACGAGAGATTGGGTTCACACCAGAGATCATGATCGGCTTTAGATGGAAGGGAATTCCTCAGAGAATCTCCCTTCCATTTCTTAGAGGGAATCTCTGAGGAATCAGAGAGTAATCCCTCTCTAAACCTCGCCAGAGATCGGTTCTGCCCTAACAATGGCGGCAGGACATGATTGCAAAGGTGGCGAGGAACTTAGGGGGCTCTCTGCAATGATTTTCAAAAGATAGGGACCAAGTTGTGATTTGGGTGTACTAAATTGCAAAGTAGGTCAAGATGACCTCCACTTAGGTCCAAATTTTGGTATAAACCTAATTTTGACCTAAGGAATCCAATGGTGAAGTTGGATTTTAGGTTTGACCTCGTTTAACTGGAAATTTTGCGTGAAAACCCAAATTAGGTTAATTGAATGGCTAGGACCCTAATCTAGGTCAAACTGGGTTCCAAAGGCCACATTAAGTGTTATAAACCCTAAGGAGTATTTTTCCATGATTTTTAGAGGATTTACTTGATTTTTATCCTGACCAGATCCTTGTTAATTTAAGCGGGTCTGTTTTACGGTTTCCAAATGTCATTTAATTCCTAGATTGCACATAAACCCATTTCTGATTGACTCAACCCACTTTTTATCTTATTTAGACCATTTGACCTATGTTTTGCCTCTTAGAAATCCCGTTTATGCACTGCAATGGTAAAATTGTAGTTTTAACCTTTAATTCATGTTTTCTTCTCAGAGCACTTATTCCTTCATTTAGGCCTTCTTCTAGGTTATGTAGGAGCTTTTATCTTCTTTATTGGGTCAAAATGAGCTAGTTATGGCTCATGATGAGGCTCTCATCATCATCTTCACAATTAGGTCCCTCCACCATGATCGCGGAGGAAGCCTACTCCAATGACCTTCAACTTGGTTTTTTTCCCTAATTGATTGATGAATCCCTTCCAAAATTGGAAGGGAGATTCATCAAGTAGTCCTCTTCAGTATGAACCTGGTTAGATTCCCTGATTCTTTCCCAATCTCTCATGCGAACGCATGAGAGATTTGGGTCACTTGAAGTTTCCTTCTCCGGCGAGCATTCCTTGCTTGGAAGCTTGGCTTCCAAGCACAAAACCCTCTCTGAAGACCTATAAAAGACTCCCCAGGGTCCAACTATTCTCCTCAGCTTGAATTTGGGCCGGAATCCCCTTATTCCTCTCTCCTCTTCGGCCGCAAGTCTTCACAATCTCCGGTGGTCTCTCCCTAACTTCTTCATCATCCGACCACAATACCGGTGGCGGATTCACCTTCCTCACCATCCTCCACGTCGAGCAATACCAACCGTCGCCATCCTTGCCCCATCTTTGCCGCTGCCTCTCCTACGGAGGTTCATCTTCCCCATGTTCGGCAACCACACCAACGTGGGATTCCTTTCCCTTTTCGTCCTTAGAGTAGACTTTTAAGTTCCCTCTCTCTCTTACTTTCTCCCCCTCTCTTTATTTCCCAAAACCGACCACTAATGCTACTAAACACCTCCATCTCCTTCATCTCTGGCGACTCCTCCGGTGAGGTGTTCCCACCACTACGCACCTCCATCCACCTCACCAACCACCCTACAACCTCCACTGCACCTTCCTACTCATTTCCCCTCACTCCATTTGCTCCATTATCCACCCAAACACCTTCCCGAACAGACCCACTCTCATCGACAGTTCCCGTCACCATCTAGCCACCACAGCCACTCGTGCTCCACGTCACTGCCACCGTTACATTCGCCGTGCCACGGTGATCTAGCAGAGCATTCTGACATGGCCATAAGGCCTCTTTTCTTGATTTCAGGTAGTAGGTCAGAGCTGCCATTGCTACTGAGCTTCAAGCTGCTCCAGGTCTTGCTACACTCTAGGGGATACCTCCAAGCTGTGCGCAATCGAAGCCTACAGGAGTCCAAGTCCTCAAGCAAGGGCTTCAGCAGCTGTAGCCTTGCTAAATTGGCCAAGCACCTTGCTACTGTGCTGCGTCGAAGAAAGGTGGGACATTTAGTCCCACCTCCGATATGAAGAGGCACTTTCAGCCGCATAAATTGAATAAGTGAATGGGGATGTTTGCCTCTAAACACTGAGGGTGAGGTCCTCCACCTTTGTCCGGGCTAGTTTGCGACACCTCTCCCGTGGACCTGGCCGACCCGACTACCTGCCTGACCTGCACTCCTCGCTCACCACCGTACACCGGTGAGCCTAGACCCAGGTATGTACTAGGTCCGATTACCCGACCGACTGTGGCTTTGGGAGAGTGAGGCTGAAATAGAAAGAGAGAAAAAGAGAGGAGAGTTGCACGGGGGGAAAGTGGGTTTTTGCTCTGAGAAGTTTGGCTTTGACACTTAGCCAAATTCAGAAGGCAGAAAAGCCAGAGAAGAAGAAAGCCTAAGGAAGAAGAAGGAAGAAGAAGAAGAAGAAGAGAAGGATTGTAGGGCTGAAGGCAAAAGAAGAAGATAAGAATAAAAGAGAAAGAGGAAGAATCATAGAGAAGAAGAAGAAAAGAAGAATCAGAGAAAGAAAAGAAGGAAGAAGCACGCAGACCTTGAAAAGGAAAATGAGTACTGTAGCAAAAGTCATTTAAGACGTCTGATTGCAATTCAGACGTTTGATTTCATACTCCCTCTACTAGATTTGAGTAATTATTCTATGTATTAGCCTTATAATTGGTGATTCAAATCACCATTATTTTATCTAAAATTCTTTTTACTCTTCATATATTAATATGCTCTACATTGCAAATTTGTTTTTGAGTAATATTTTGTGTTCAATTAGCATTAATTGTTAAGATTAGTGTGTGAATTCCATTTGCTCCCTGTGTTTGACCTCGGAACTTTTTCGAGTAATAAAAATTGTATTTGTTTGAATGCGATTTTGACTATATTACAATGCTTCATTTTAAACAATGATCTCGCCTTGTAAACAATCCCTTAACTACAGCTACACCCCTACCACTCCTATAAAAAGACCTACCCTACCACCAAAAAAAGGACACCTTTGGCACCATTATTGTCACATATTTCCACCTTCATCCCATCCTATCCATGGCCAAGAGAAGGAGAGGAAGAAGATTAAGGGGATAGTCTATCCCCTTGGTGCCTTCCTCTCTTCCCTTCTCTCTTGTGCCCATGCCAGCCAGAGGACCAGCCAGGCAAGGAGGACCTTAGAACAAGGTTCTTGAGGGTGGTGCACGCCTACCCTAGGAGGAGTTCTTGTGGGTGGAATGTTTTCCACCCTTGGAGGAGCAAGGGCTCGCCCTATCTTGGGTTTGCCAGGAGAATGATCTCACCACCTTGGAGGAGCATTTCAAGGAAGGAGAGGAAGGAGAAACCCTTTTTAACTATGGGAGCAGCCACAGTTGGAGCAAGGATCTTCTTTTCACCATCATCACAGGAGGATTAGTGTCTCATTTTCAATTTTTTGTAGTAGAAGCATTCCTCTACTAATGTTTTTGTAAACACTTTTCTCCATATATAGAGTTGCCTTTCTAAAATTTTTGTTGCATCTTATTAATTATCTTTTCTAGCACTTTTCACTCCCCCTCTCTAATTACCCTAGGTCTCCATGTACCTAGGGTGAGCTTAAAGAGAGGTCATTTTTGTCACTTAGGTGTTAGTCTTAGCAATTTTGGTGTAATCTTTTTCCCGCTCTCTATTTCGTAATTGCCAGTTATTTCAAAATCCAAAAAAATCTTATATTCAAAATCCCAAAAAGAAAGTTGATTTCTTTATTGTCAAGTGAGAGTTTTAAAGTGCATTCCTGCCTCCTTGGACGACCCTAGATATCACCACTATCTTGGTTTATAAATTGTAAAAGCGATTGCGAATTGGCATGCTACAACGATTTAAAAACCTTAATTACAAATCACGCTTTTCTTCTCATCATCGTCGTGTCAAGAGGAGCTATGAGGGGATGGTCGACCAATTCAACAGCATGTCCATGTAGTACAGCTAGGTCATCTAGTCATTTGATATATTTTTTATTTCTCCCAAGGATCGTTGTATATGATTTCTAATAGGGTCTTCCATTTGCAGTTAAATATTTCATGGGTTCATATTTTCCTATTTAAGTAAGACATTTATGGACTACTGCCATCTTCGTTGTACTCATGTTTGGACCATAATTTAGGAATGTAATTATTGGGTAACTAATTTCATACTTCTAGAGTCCCATAATTTTCCTCAACATTTTATGGTATTACTACTACAAAGTTATTCTTCATGGCCAGTATTCTTCGTTGGTATTGGACTATGTACTCACCTAGGAGCATCAATAGGTTCTCCCCTGATGTAAACACATTTGTTGAGGGTAAAATTCCTATTCATGCATGTTCTTAGTCTTAGATTTGCATTTCATGTTATAAATATTGCATAGCATGCATTATTCTGCATTTAGAGTAGTTGTATATAATTTAGGTTAATTGCATCCTTTTTGTGGTTAGGAGAGAAGGATATTTCTTTTGGAGCCTCAGATTGACGATCCGACCAAACGGATCTGATCCAGACGACAATCAGAGTCCAATGCCTTTGAAATCGCCTCGATCGAAGTCCTGTAGCACCATATGCAGTTTGAGGAAGATCAACGGCCAAGGGACTAGGAGACATAATTCGAAGCTTCAAATGACAAATCTGACTGCGCAGATGGATTCGGGTTGACGATCGTAGCCTAGCAGCGTGAAAATCGACTGGATCCGACCTCTGTAGCAGCCCCTACAATAAGAAGAAGATGGACGGCCCAAACTGCACCACGTGGTGCAGCCCATGCCACCCAAAGCACGCACGCCGCTGCACGCGTGCAGCAGCGTGGGTGTGCGCCCGCAGCGCCAGCGCGTGGGCGCGCGCACGTGGCAAGGCAAAAGCACGGCGCCAACTATGCGTGAGCTAGTCCTACAGCGACGCATGAGATGGACTTACAGCGACACTTATAGCCATTGGTAATTCATCGCATGTCAGCAAAGCCAACTGCGGGTGCCAGTGGGCATGAGCTGCCTACAGCGACGTTTCCAGCGACCGCCTAATGTCACTAATGGTCCCATACCTATTTTTGCCTCTTCTCGTCCACTATAAAAGGACCTACATCCCCTTCCTTCCAAGCCATCTCTACCTACTCTACTCCCACCTACTCCCAAGCTCTAGCAAGCCTACCAATGCTCTATTAGAGCTTGTTCTCAAGCTCCCAAGGCGCCTATTAGTGTAGCGAACCTCTGCCCCACCAAATACTCCTACTTCCCATCTCCCTTCTTAGGTCGCCTTGGAGCCATCCTCCCACCTCCATTCCGGTAGCAGATCAACTCCATCTTCTCACATCCATTCCGGAGCTACATCGAAGCTTTCCTCAACTCGACATCCTCCTGCATCTCACCTCCGTTGTCCCGCTCCTAACCTCCTTCATCCGAGCTTCCATCAGGCACCGTCGTCTTACCGAACAGCCGATTCGAGAGATTTTCTCTCACCCCCCTCTCTTTTTATGCTTTCATAGTTTATTGTAATTGACATTAGAAGTAATATATATCAGATTTGTTCCACATCTTGTGATTCATTTGCTTGTCTTTTATTTCAAAAACACAAAAAATAACAAAACCATAAAATAACAAAAAGAAACGAATCGAAACACGGTTTTCACGTAAAGTAAACGTCGCCTCCCTATGTTTGACCCGAGACTCCCTTGGAGTTTCAGTATAAATTTTATCTGATTGATGTATTTTGCAACTACGATGACGGGTTACTTGTAACCCCTATTTCTAACAAGCGAAACATGCACGACCATTTTTGCGCTGTTGTCGGGAAGGCAACGGAATTTACTTTATTGTTTATTGCATTTCTTTGCATTTACATAGCACTAACCCTACTTGTCTTTGATCTACTATCTTGCAAGTACCCTAGCATGGAGATCCAAGTGCGGTAGACCAGAGTAAAGTGTGGGTAGAGTGTTTTGTAAGTGTCCCCCATACCACCCCCACCTTAGTTTTCATTCCATAACCAAATAACTCAAACCCAAATCAACTTAGTTGTTTTTTATAAACCCTAGGATAGGTTTGGTTGTTTGTTTGCCACCTCCACTCACCTCGCCATCAACATAAATAAAAAAAAATAAAAAAAAGTGTTATCTGATTGTGGGATTTTCTGAAAGCTATACACTTAACACCCACAACTTCTTATCCTAAGGCGCACAATCACTTTGATTCTATCACTTAACTGGGATCTAACCTGTGGACCTGGTACACTTCAACTAAATACACATAAGTGAGTAAAAATCTGAATAGGTTAAGCATTCTTGTGTGCCTTAACTAAGTGGTGCAATAGGCTAATTGATTGAGCTATTTAGGTCACACCACTCAATCTAAAACTGATCCATCAAGTAGCTTGCCACTTAGGGTTGATTCTTAGGGCTGAACCAAGCACTCCACATTATTTTTTATTTTTAAAGGAACATATCATCACCCGTGCTTTCAAAACTTGGAGTGTTCTACTAAATCTTGATTGAACCAACCTCAGAATTAAACCCTAAAAGCTACTAAACAAGGTTAAATCCTAAAAGAACACATTATCAAATAACCTTGTTTGAGAACCCTGGTTGTGCACGCACACACATTTTAATTGATCATTAAGGGCACAACCCATCTATAGGGCCCATCACATTCCTGAAGCACCATTGTCCCAAGCCTAACTAAAATTGATTAAACGTTGGCCCTAAGAACTGGTTCGCTCGTCGAGATCCAGATTGAGATTGTTCACAATTAACCTACTTATACTAGTCAACCTGATGTCTAGCTAGGGGAGCAGTGTCAAACAACCGCGGTTGGGGGGTACACTAGAAATTAGAGGCGCAAGCCAAAGGAAGAACCTTCTCCCTAGTCCCTCCTTCTAACTGGTTGGATTGCTTGGACATATTTAGAGTAAATCATCTATAATCTTAGGATAGATTCTAAGAGTCTGTAGACCTTTAGGCTACCCAAACTAAGGACAGGCTTGTATTTTTGTATTGCAGGGCTCCTTTCTCTTCTGATTTCCCTCCTTACTTCACCATGTACCCTTCCACATCCTACACACATTTCACATCCTATCCTCCTACCACCACTTATCCCCAAGATGATTATTATCCCGACTTGAGTTGTAATTACCCATCCACTAGTCGGGATGACTTTGATTGGGGATATGAATCCAAACCTCAGTGTCCAAGGCCTAACCCTGGACAACAAGACTATGATTATTATCCTTCCCAGAGCTATAATGATTATGGATCTTCATCCTTTGATGACCAAACCAACCCAATCTACATTCAGGAAGGATATCATGATTATAACACTTACCCTCCCCAGTATTCCATTGAATATAGGTCGCCACCATCCTTTGAACAACCTAGAACGACTTACTTTCAGGGAGGGACCCGAGAACCTCGACATCTTGACTCCCCTAGATTCAACCCAAACCCACCCAAACCTGAATCGAACTAGTCGGTTCAGGTGAAACAGATCCAAGATAGAGTGTTGGCTAATTTGAGGAACACCATACAATCTTTAGAAGCCCAGCCAACACCATGCACTGAAGCACTGGAGCCTATGATCAAAATGATTGATGAACTTAATAGTTCTCTATTGGATTTGCTCCAAAGTGTTAGGGATAGGGACCTGGGTGAGTTTCTTCTTGGGAAATTGTCGTGGTTGAGGATGAAATTTGTGGTTGCACTAGTCAAATCTTGGGATGATTCTCAAGATGAACCCTCTTCAAGAGAGCTAATGTCTGAACCTGCTCAGGCACCTGTCAGGGGGGATACATATTCAGAGATTGGAGATGACTAGATTGGTCTAGAGCAACCCTTTGAGGATGAACTGATTGATTCACCCGAGATCCCCAAGTCAGGAAACGAAAAAAATTATGTCTCCTTGGATGATGAAATGACTTGTGATGTTGAGACATATACAAATGAGGATCATGAATTCTTTGATTTTGAGGGTGAGGAATCTCTTAGTGAAGTCTCACTTAAGCTTGAGGAGAATGATTTTAGTGAGACATATGGGCTCGAGGAGTATGACGACCAATTTGGTAGCCCGACTACTAAAGATTCTGATTCGGTTGGGGCTAACTTGGAGGATCCGATACCCGACGACTCAATTAGTAGCCCCATTCCTCAATCACACCCTGAAGAGCTGAATGAACATACTTTTGAGATCATTGTACCCAAGTCAGTCTTGATTCAGCCACAATTGTTGGACTTGGGTACTTTAGATGGGGTGTACCATGATCTGGAGGTCTTGGAAACCTTGATTTCAGAGGATAGGAAGTTGGAAATGAAAAATTGGGAGGTTAATTTTGAGGGAAAGACAGGTTTGGATATAAGGGTACCTATTGACCTGAAACCACCTATCTTCTATATGGACCATCATGATATCTTTCATGTGCAACCCAAGCTCGAAATAACTGATTATTTTTCTAAGCTAGATGTTAAGTAGACAACCGCACCTATTGAACCATCTTTACTCGTTGTCCGACATTTTGGTCTTGGGTTGCACACCCTAAAATCATAGGCCTGGCCTCGTAAACACAACAACCATCGGTTCTGGGTGATTTTCATCCAGAACCTGAGAACCACTCTACCCTGGGGCATGGGTCTGCACCATAATCTCATCCACATCTGTGGACATCTTCTACGGACGAGTTTCAAGATCAACCTTTTGATTTTGATTCTGACCCGCACTTGTGAATTCTCAATTTCTTCTTTGTATGTATGTTATGCCTAGCTGAAGGCATTAAACTTAGCGCGTGTGTATACACTCTTCTCTCTATGGAGCTGACCAGATTTTCACGACACTCAGGTGATACTCTATTTACTCTGCCCTTTTCATGTCTTTATTTTTACAATGAGGACATTGCATCATTTAGGCATGGGGGGTGGATCGATTCCTGAAATCATTATGTTAACTCCGTAGAATTTCTTTTAGTTTCTTATAAAATTAAAAAAAAAATTAAAATTTGAAAAAAGATAAAAAAAGAAAGAAATTAGGAAAATAGAACTTAGGCATTTGGAAGTTATTAACTTTAGGAAATGATACGAGAGGACCTAAACACTTAAACTCTTTAGGTCTTCGTGCTTAATTAGCTGAGTGTCCACTCGAATGTGGACTTAGTCTCGAGTCCTCGCCAATTAAAATTCATTTTAATTTGATAAATAATTTGGGATGATAAGTATGCGACTTATCAACTCACCCTCTGATTTAGGGGGACTTTAAGCCTAAGCATCTGCACACTTTTTTTTGCACTGACTCACTTTTCGACAATTTTTACAGAAATTGGGTAGCTAATGGACCGACTTAGGTGGTATGGCTGGCAAGTTGTCAGTGGTAACAGCTCATCGACCAGTTATCCAAAGCCCAGCCACAAGACCATTTTCGTTGTACTGCCTTTAGGTAAATCTTAGATCAGAGAAGCCACCTACTTAGGAAAAAAAAAAGAAACACTCAAAAAGAAAAGAAAAAAAAAAGAAAAAGGAGAAAATAAAAAAATAAATAAAACCACACTTCACCACACGAGTATGGCTGGCAAGTTGTCGGTGGTAACAGCTCATCGGCCGGTTGTCCAGAACCCAGCTCACACAAAAAAATGCACAATAATTCCCAAAACACTTAGGGAAGAAGTGGGGAAGTAGAATAAACCGGGGAGATATACATTGGGTTCGCCCTTGTGTTGACCCCATAAATAAAAGTAGGGAGAAAGCTACCGATCGTAAAGATAAACCTTTAGGCAAGGTCACCTAGGGTCGTAGAAACCTGAAGTCCGTCTTAATGGCCGTTTTGTGAGTCTATCACTTTTTCACAAAGATGCTTAGTACTTAGAGTCCTTTTCGAGTCTTGGGCGGGTCGAGTAGCTGTAAAAAGTTATCCCGGAACTCTCAAACTCCAAAAGTACAAAAAAATTAGAAAAGAAGAAAAATAAAAAACATATCTTCCCTTCTCAAATAAGGTGAGAACTTGGGCGGTCTGCATTCTGGTAGACACTCGGGTACTGTTGAGTTTTCGTAGTTTAAGACCTTAGTTGAAATTTTCTATTGTTAATAAACGACTTAGGCCTAAGTGATCTAATCCTAATTCTACTTTTATACAAAGCATATCTTTAATTTTGCTAGGGACTAGCAAAAGATAGGCATGGGGGTATGATGTAAACACATTTGTTCAGGGTAAAATGCCTATTCATGCATGTTCCTAGGCTTAAATTTGCATTTCATGTTATAAATATTGCATAGCATGCATCATTCTGCATTTAAAGTAGTTGTATATAATTTAAGTTAATTGTGTCCTTTATGTGGTTAGGAGAGAAGGATATTTATTTCGGAGCCTCGAATTGACAATCTGATCATACGGATCTGATCCAGTCGACGATCAGAGTCCAACGCCTTTGAAATCGCCTCGATCAAAGTCCCATAGCACCATATGCAGTCTGAGGAAGATCAACGGCCAAGGGACTAGGAGATATAATTTGGAGCTTCAAATGACAAATCCGACCATGTGGATGGATTCGGGTCGACGATCGTAGCCTAGCGGCGCGAAAATCAACTCGATCCAACCTCTGTAGTAGCCCCTACAACAAGAAGATGGACGGCCTAGACTACACCACGTGGCGCAGCCCAGGCCACCTAGCGCACGCACACCACACCGCACGCGTGCATGCACACAGTGCAGTGCCAATGTGTGGGCGGGCGACAAGGCAAGAACGCAGTGTCAGCTATGCGTGAGTTGGAGCTACAGCGACGCATGAGCAGGACTTACAGCAATGCTTACAGTTGTCGGTAATTCATCACATGCCAACAAAGCCAGCTGTGGGCGCTAGCGGGCGTGAGTTGCTTACAGCAACATTTCCAACAATGGTCTGGATGTCACTAATGGTCCCATTCCTATTTTTGCCTCTTCTCCCCCACTATAAAAGGACCTACACCCCCTCCCTTCCAAGCCATCTCTACCTACTCTACTCCCACCTACTCCTAAGCTCTAGCAAGCCTACCAATGCTCCATTAGAGCTTGTTCTCAAGCTCCCAAGGCACCTATTAGTGTAGCGAACCTCTGCCCCACCAAATACTCCTACTTCCCATCTCTCTTCATAGGTCACCTTGGAGTCGTCTTCCCACATCCATTTCAGTAGCAGATCAACTCCATCTTCTCACGTCCATTCCGGAGCTACGTCGAAGCTTTCCTCAACCTGACGTCCTCCTACATCTCACCTCCATCGTCCCGCTCCTTACCTCCTTCATTCGAGCTTCCACCAGGCACCATCATCTCACCGAATAGCCAATTCAGGAGATTTCCTCTTACACCCCCTCTCTTTTTATGCTTTCATAGTTTATTGTAATTGACATTAGAAGTAATATATATCAGATTTGTTCCACATCTCTATCTTGTGATTCATTTGCTTGTCTTTTATTTCAAAAACACAAAAAATAACAAAACCATAAAATAACAAAAAGAAACGAATCGAAATGCGATTTTCACGTAAAGTAAGCGTCGCCTCCCTGTGTTCGGCCCAGGACTCCCTTGGAGTTTTGGTATAAATTTTATCTGATCGATGTGTTTTGCAACTACAACAACGGGTTACTTGTAACCCCGATTTCTAACACGTGAAACACGCACGACCATCCTCCATGCTCTATTTAGTAGGAAACAAGAGGGTCTGTATCGAAGCAAACGCTTCTCCCTTACTACTTGGCAAACGACCTACATGAATTTGTCAATCATACCAACTATTGTGTCCGTAAGACTTGGTTGTACAAGTGCTTGTCTCACCATCGTGATACATACCATCTAGTTAGGGAGCTGATGGATGGCCTTGGATAGTGCTGGGATCATGGATCATGCATGGTAATTCCAGTAAATGGGGCGAATCAATGGATGCATGTGAGTCTTCATATTCTCCACATAACTACTTTTGATCATAATCCTTGTAGTAACAAATGTTTCACTTCAACGGGTTGGTGACGATCTCTGGTGGCTCGAAAGGGTGTGCATCCCACAATACACTTTGATTGGGATGATTTTGGAATAGTGGTACAATGATCTTTTTTGTCACTTTTCTTTAATAGCCTAACCTTTACCTATGTCGATCAAACTTCTACCTAGTTATGGAATCAGCTTATGTAATATGAGTATCATTTCATTCCTACCTGTATGTTAATATACTTTTGCCCGTTAGGTGAATCTACTTATGCACACAATTTAAGTAATGAAAATTATTAAAACTCATCATTTCATTTTTCTTCCAGTCGACAAAATATTTCAAGTACCATCTTCTACCTGCTGTGGACTGCTTTGCCTCTTTTCAATGTGATTGTTGCGTTTGGTTTCCATATTAAAATAAATTGGTCTATGCTTTATTATTTCCTTCAATGCTGCTAACAATGAAAATACAAGATGCTCATTATGTTATCCATCTTCCATGCGATGATGGCTATGATGATAGCTTTCTCCTCATGTACCATCATGACCTGAGGGTTACTGTATGTTATGTTTGGATGAACATAGTGGGGCTGTATTCATATGCAACCTCATCAAAACTGAGCACATGGCACGAATGGCTATGGTGCAACAACCCCGTGTGACTCATATTCAAGTGGGAGAATAGGTGGTTGATTTCATGACTACATGAAATTCCACTACTAGTGTTTCCACGATGCAGATGGCAACATTGCTGCAACCGCATGGAACACAACAATGGGAGAGTACATTTGATAATCATCCAAACTACGTACGTCTAACCCAATGATGGCTACCCATTCCCTATGAAGAAATCTAACCCTATCATTTAATAAATAACTACACAGTTCATTGCTTGAAATCACACTTCAGGCAGGTAATTAATATCCATCTATATGAACATCATTTCATTCCATTGATTTCTACGAAGATTTTTCATGTCTAAATTTTATCCTTGGCAGGTTCTTTTAAGTAACAAATTCATGAGAAAGGAAGTACTCGTAATTCCCAACGAACTAGGTAAGTTGTTTGTTATATACTACATTGTTGTACATGTTTATCATTGTTTTTCTATTGTTAGAGAAAATTATAGATAACTTATAGTGGAAGTGTCCACAACATAAGTGGAGTCCATCTGTAGCCTACTTGTCTGCTTCACGATAGCTTATTGTCAGTGGCCATATCATTTGATTCTTTGTTGGGCATTGGAGATATGTTTCATCCTATTGTCAGTGGCCTTTTTATTTGATTTTTGGTTAAACTTTGGAGATATGTTTCATTCATTCAACAGTGTCATTTTTGTTTGATTATTGGTTAAGCTTTGGAGATATGTTTCATCCTACTATCAGTGGCCATTTTATTTGATGAACCTACAATCTAATGAACCTGGTTCACGTTCCAAGAGCACTTCCATGGTAGTGAATTTAGATTGTTCATGTTTCAGACATGGTATTTTTTAATGCATTTGGTTATGATTCTACAAGATTTGAAAAAAAAAATAATTTATTTGTTGATACAAATGCATGTTTGATATATTTATGTAACACAATTTCTTTTATACTGTAAATAGTTGACACCTTAAGTTTAATTAAGCAACTAGGCTCACCTTATTATGCAAGTTATCATATATTATGTCTTGCCAATAGATTTTATACTTTGATCCTGATCTGGGAGGAGAACCTATGAACTTTTGAGATGTTTTTCTTCATCATCAAGCCATAGAAGTATTGACATTACCCATGTTGGGTTACAAGCCTTCCTAGCCATTTTAGATGGTTGTTTAATTTGAGATTGAACTGTCTACAAGTAGAATAGCAAACATTCTGCGGCTATAAAAGAATAGTTCTGTGTTAATTTCTTAATATCTTTCTTGAGAAGGGCATGATACAAACACTGCACCTTTTGTTATAAGACCAACTCCAAACCACCAGATCATTTATCTCAATTTTGATCAGTCAATTCTGCTATTAGGTAGGGTATTCCTTTAAATAATTGTTATACTTTGATATGCTCTTCCCTACCGTCACTTATCATTAAAAAACATACTTCCATGATTGTTTTTAATTATACTACTTATACTTTGTGTTGTGTAGCTGCATTCATCCATAATTTCCATTTTAGTCTGCAAATCACATCACTTTGCTTTCTCCTTTAACAGTTCATACTACTCCTTGTAAGTTATGTTGTAGGTCCCTCCCTTATTATTGAATTAAATTTGTTACTAACATCTTCTTTCTCCTACTCAACTTGATGCATACATTACAAAGATATTCAACAATTATTGACAAACACCTATACTTTAATAAATGGTAATGTATAAATTGCTTGATAAATTTTCTTTCTCAGTACATTGATTGTTGCCATAGAATTACTTCAATCTAATTACCTTTGAACATATCTACATGGCACAAGATAGGAAGTTTAATCTTTCTTTATGTTGGCAAGTTCTTTATGTTTTGTGTATAGGCCAACAAAGTAAAGTACATCTCTGATTAGTGTTGATGTGTTCTTATTGTTATTCTATGTAATATTCTTCTAAAGTTAAAATTTGTGGTTAATCAATAACCTAGAAAATCGCTTCCTCCACCTATGTGTAGTTCACTTATTTTGGATCATCTCTCAAATAGTTACCTAATCAACTTATCATTGCACATGAATTAACCTTAGACAAGGTTCGTAATTCTCATTGTTTACCATTTTAGTGTAGCAAACAACTTTTCCCCTCAATGTTAGAAATTTCACTTTTTCATTACTTCAAATCATTTGCAGATGAGTCTCATAACAATTCAAGTTAATTAGACTGGTTGGAGTAAATTTTGACATATATTAATGCATGAAAATCCTAACCTTTATAGTCTACTGATCTATTTCAATTTTACTTATTTTAAATTTAACTAATTCCAATTGTTAACTCTCACATATTCACAAATGTCTTTGCAATTCTAATCAAAATTTTCTCTTCCTACTACCTCCGTAAGTTGTTCTCTCAGTTTGCTAACATTTGCATGGTTTCTCTCCATCTGTTTTGCCTGAGAAACATGACTAGATGCTTCTAATTAACAAGTCATAGAGTGAAAGACAACATGGCAATTTACTTTCTATTAGGATTTTCCAAAAATTACTTATGGAAGAATTCTCATGTTGATTCTCTTATGCGGAGTTTGATGAAATTTCCCATATCTGTTATCAAGTCCTTTGTAGACTTTCTCATACATACATGATGATTTATGATATGATGCCTCTACATCCTTTACAACTACTGTAGGTGTCAACGGACTCGAATGGCTACTATGGTTTTTAGCTTGGCCTAACTTCTGTTAAGTTATTCTGTACTTATGTTGTTTTTTTATATAACAGAATTATCTTTTGGTAGTTGATGGTTTCCTATGCAAACCCTTTTCCTTTCTTTAATTTAAGTATTTGGCCAAATTGACTGAGTTGCGTAATACTTGTCAATGTTTGTCCACTTTTATGTAACCATTTTTTGTGTCACCCTTTCTCAGTCTATTGCTTTCTTGGTTTCCCTATTGTGTTTGCTATGTTAAACATATCTTTGCCCAACCCGTGGTTTTACATTGAAAGGAAGTACTTACTCCATCTCTATTGTAGCTTTTGCCGTTACAGTTTATTTTGCTTCTTCCTTTACATAATGAAGTTTGTTTTGTTAAAATTGTAGCTATGACATGCATTATTTGACAACGTCTTCTGGTTTGTATCTTCTCCATGAACTTTCACTACCATTTACAGTTACATATGTTTTAAATTTTGTATTGAAAACATTTCTAAGCTCATTGGGTAATGATGGCACCTCTCACAAATAACTTACATTCTATTGGAGAGGTCTTCTGAGCACATAATTTCTAGGTCAATCCAACCTTTATAACTTATGTAATGCAATATATTCCTAAGTGCAAGCTGAAGCTCAAAGCATTCCGAGTTGATGAGCAACCGCAACCTACATACTAGTTGAAGTTCTTAGGGAAGATCCCTGTAAAAGGACTATTATGTCAGTTTAGCAGATCGTCAAAGTTGATGAAATTATTGTACATTTCAAACAATGTATTACAACGATGTTTCTATTTGTTCTCATGATTGAAATATTTTATCGTGTAAATTCTTGACAACTTGTAAGATATATATTGTTTCCAATGAAATCAAAACTTTTTATCTTTTTATAGCCTTCCCATTTCACTTTTGTTGATGTGTAAGTTTCCCAACTCACTTGATTGTGTATTAAAATGACAAAGACCAAAATTTGCCATTAATGATATACAAATTATCACTATAACAAAAGTAGCTTTTACTGACAAAAGAGATATGTCAGTAAAGCATTAATATTTGTCGCTATAGACATTTTCCGATACTTTTTGGATTCGTCGCTTGCCTGTCAGTATAACTAGTGTCGTTAAAGATTTACCAATAATTTTAGACTGTCGGTATTTGGTGTATGCACCTATAGACATTTTAGACTTTCGTTAAAGATTTACTATCTTTAGTTGATATTTTTGTTAGTAAATGTTACTTTTAATGACTATCTTTTTGTTGCTATGATTGACGCTATTGTAAAGAAAAAATAGTGACAAAAATAATTGTCACAACAAATTAACGAAATAAGATGCTTTAAAGGCAATCACTTTTTGCTGCTAATTATTCTCACAATTCTTTTCATTCTTGTTACGACAATATTTGGTGTCACTAATGGAGATTATTAAGGGCAGTAAATTATATTGCTAATTGTAAATAATAAACCTTTTATTCAATGCCATAATTTTATCACTAATAGCATCACTATTTATATAGTTGATAAATTAACTTTGATTGCTCCTAATGCTATATCTTAAGGGTCATTATTACACTTTATCTTACATTAACTTTAATTATGAAGTATATGACTCCTAAATTGAAATGAATAAATATTTAAACAATGAAACAATATTCTAAAGATCTATTGTGATAAAAAATAAATATTTTCATTTTAAAATTAAATAATGAAAAAGTAGTAAGATGCTTAAGCCATCCTCACGTTTTTATAATTTAATGGTTGTAAGAAAGAGCAAACATCTAAAATGACACGTCGATCATATACAATATTCATTCATCAATCAATAGTCTTTTATTAGAAGGAAAAAATTTCATAAAGTCAAAGTTATAGAGTAACATAACCAAAAAAGATATGTGTCCAACATAAAGCAAAAGAAAGTTGAAAAAAATATTTTGACTAAATTAATAGCACATAAAAAGATTTCTGTCGATAACTCAAGTGCATCTTCTATTAGCAACTTGAAAAGATCCTGAAAAAGAAAAGAAAAATTTTGATAGAAAATAATTCTAAGATACATTAAATAAAGGAAGTGTTACGTTTAAATACTATGGTTCAAAATAATTTTATCACAATACCTATCGTGAAATAACAAGCATCTTAGGCCAAGCATGATAGCTCCAATTGTGTCACCTAAAACTTGGCTTGATCAACATCTCTTCCTCATCGATGGCAACTTCAACATAAACCTCTGCACAAGTGGAACCAATGGCAGCTCCTCCAATGCACTCATCCAAGTGCAACCTTCCTCTCCATGTCTACCATGCTTCGTAGATACACATCCTACATGTGAAATATTATAGTAACAAAATGATAGTATCAAGATCAATTTAGTTATAATTTTTATTGAAAGTTTAATATTTGAATTTAAAATTTTAATGTACTTTTACATAAAAGTTTACCTGCCTTCAACCAACATAGATTGAGTCCCATCCTTATGTTGATTCTTTGTCTTCTTTAAACTTTCACAAATGTTGCCTTGTTGCATCATCACATCTTGAGTACCCTGATTGTAGATGATATGATTAGTTTCTTAACTTGAATATACTCAACTATTTAACTAAAAATCATAATACGTGTGACCTCTTCAATGATGGGGAAATATGCAAATCTGTTCTTCCTAAAGACTGGAGTAGCATTTCTTGAAAGTTTGCTTGGCTTTCTTTCATTTCTTTTCTCTTTCATAAATCACATCTCTATTTGCCTTTCCCACTTTTTCCTTTGTTCTCATTCCTCAATTTCTTTTTGCCTCCACAAATCCATATCCCTTAACACGACCACGTTTATCTTTTCTAACAACTTTTGCATAAATTTCATCAACCAATGAAGGGTCTTCTGAACCATTGATCTTCTCAATTGCCTCGTTAAATTATTCCTATAAGGAAAACTTGTCATCATATAATCCTCTATGCTATTACAATAGTTATGAAGAAATTGAAGCTAATAAAAATCTCAACTAAAATGGTAGAAAAAAAGGTCAAATTAAAAAAATAACAAGTAATATGGCAATCACTTCCTACTTTATATGTGGACTAAAACTCTTGCTATGATAGAAAAAAGTTTATTCTTGATCAAAAGCATACATTAAAGTAAACAAAATTACAATTTATTTAAAAGCATAATAATTTTACCGCCATTTAATGTTTCAAGTATCTTATATGTAGAAAATTAGTATTTGTTCTCCTAATTGCATGAAAAGGTTGATACTTGTTATGACCCGGTTCCTGAATCCCTACAGGACACGAGACCGACCCGACTCGACTAATCCCAAGACCCAGTCATCCAACAAGAAATAACCAAAAAATAGGAAAGTAAACCACATTCACCATGCTATGTAACTAACAGTAAAAGAGTACAAGCAGTAAGGAAAGAAAAGCTGCTAACAATACATATCACCACCACAACAGTAAAGCGGAAACAAAGTACAGAACGTAAACAGTAACAAGAGTCTGAAATCACTAACAAAAGAAGGTATAACAACAGGAAGACTACTACTACTGGGCTCTACTAGGCCCAGCACCCTTTGTAGCCGGTGACTCGGGCTGCTCAACACCTGGACCTGAAAAGGGGTTACGAGTAAACAAAGTCAGTGAACGCTGAGTAGAGTGGTAACCAACTAACTAAAGCAGTAAAGCTAACAGGTAATTTATCTTTCCAATTACTTTATTTCACAAGTTATTCCTTTTCACCCATTGGCTTATATTTTCAGATCTCTTGTTACTTGATCTTGAATATTCCTCATGGAAATGATCTTGATTGCAGTCTTTTCCAAAGAGTAGAAGGCGCACGTGGTGCTCTCCTGGCCGGGAGAGTCCCCCGTGGTGATACTACACCCAGTCAACCACCCTAAGGTCACAGACAGACATAGCGGTGACTACGGCACGCACGATAAGTGCACAGGTAGCTACCTCGCACTGGCACGCGGTTGGTCATTTCCGCTAACGGGTATGCCCAAGTATAGCACGGAACAGTATAAGGCCTAGCCCTCTCAGTAACAAGGGTCTAGCCCCTTAGAACCAAATAGGGGTCTCGCCCTCCACAATCCATGCACCCTCGTCTGAGTACCCTGGTTTGCCCAGTGGGCCTAACAAGTTGGTATAGGGTGGTTAGCTGAACCTCGGGCCCCGTGGGGTGGCTAGCTCTCTCCCTACACTAGTAGCTCTCCCTAATACAGTGTACGCGAGGGCTAAGAAGTCGATGCAAAGTGGCCAATCCTAACCCCGGGTCCCAACCCATGGGCGGCTAGCTCCGCTCTACACTAAACAGGGAACAATCGCTCTCCTTGGTACTACGTACTCAAGGGCCAACACACTTCCCACTTACATTTCCAGATCCATTCCATTTATTTCCAGGAGCTCACTCCTAATTCCCCGTAGGGTTCATGCTCGTATTTCTAATGCCATTCCTACTAGATTCCATCATTCACATTTTCATTCTCAGGTTATACACATGCAGCTTGTATTTCTATCATTTAACATATACCACAGGTAATGTCACAAGTAACTGTTTAACTAGCACAGGTAATTCATATTTCACAAGCAGCTCTTGTTCATTAATAGGCTGTTGTTAACATTTCTATTTATTCATTCAAGACTGCAATTCCAAACACGCATACAGACATTTCAGGTACTTCTCATCCTAGGATTCATGCCATATCCTAGGTTCTAGTTATTCAATTCACATGTGTATTTAGGTTTTATAATTAAATTAGGGGAAGACCACTCTACCAGACAACCCAGGAGTATTGGGGGCTCGAACGGTAGGCTCTCGTGCCTCAGCAAGCCCCGAACCCGCAACTGATCGAAGTCCTATAACAAGGAACACACCATAATGGAACATTCAGAATAGTATAAAAGGCCTTCTAACAAGTAGAGGAACTCACAAGGAAAACACCGATATCTTGTTTGCGTAAAACGGACCTCAAACGGACCCTAAATGGGTCAAAAACAGGGCTACAGACCCAAATCAGACGTCTGGAACAAGGTCCAGACATTTTAAAAGTAAACAGGAACTCACCTTAGGTTCTGCATCGACCTCAGACATCCAAAACCTCTTCTAGACTGTCTAGACCCAACTCTAGACGTCCGACCTCTCCTCCGGATGTTTGGGAGTGCATCCAGTCGTCTGGTAAGCTGTCCAAATGTTCGAAACACGTGGGAGAGAGTGCCTTGTGCCTTCCCAAAGCAATCCCTACACACGACAGCCAAATCACCTGCATTTAGCCACGCAAAACGTAGCTGTGGAGTGGCTTGCATGGCCGTATCTGCAAAAGGAACGTACCTTCGTGAAGATTTGCTTTCAGACATTCGGTGTAGTCACCAGACGTTCGCCCTGTAGTCTGGACATCACTCCAAACATCTGATTCTGGGAAAATCCCAGAACCAGAACCACTTCCTACTCCCCCTCGCCTCCTCGCTTGCAGTTCCAGCTACAGCAGTGTCAGGGATGGCTCCCCCGACGCACTCCTCCTCCCACACATGTCGCTCTGGCTGTGCGCCCTCCGGTGAGCTCCCACGAGCTCACGATCTCAAGCTCTTCCTCCTCTCCTCACGCCGCCTCTCCTCCTCGTCGCCGCTCTTGCGCTCTCTCTCATGCTCTCTCCTCTCGCTATGGTGGAGAGGAAGAGAAGAAGGTGGCTGGGGTGAAGTGGGGAAGAAAGGGATGGGGAAAGGGTTTTATAGAGGTGCATTAGGGTTCGGATGGGGGAAAGAGAAGAGGGAAAGAGAGAGAAGAATGGTACTGTCTGTGTGCAGCCATGCGCAGACACGAAGGCTTGTACCAAAATTTTGATTTCCAGACGTCTGGGAAGGGGTCCAGATGTCTGACTAGACGTCTGACAGACAGTCCAGACATCTTAAAAGGCTCAAGACAGAACAGGTCTTTACAATACTATAAATGAAAATAAATGTAAGCAAAGATTAAAAGATAAATTGCACATCAAGAATAAGTTATATAATGTGTTTAACTTACAATGATAAAAGTTGCTCCTTCATCCGTCGGTTTGCCATCCTTCTTTTTATAAACATTCACAAATAAATCAATCTTGTTTACCTTTCTTCCCATTTGTTTCCATCTAAAAGTAATAAAAATTATAGCAGTTAAATCATCAACTTAAAAAGTGAATTTTTTGAGAATAAAGAGTGTACCTCATCCCTTATGCAAGCATAACTTTTTGTCCTCACAGTATGATGAAGCATTAATTTTCTTCTATTTTTTTTAATTTTAGAACAACATAACTACAAGAATCATAATTTTTTAGAACTATTTTCTAAGTTAAGGTAAAGAAAAAAATATAATTTTAATTACCTTTGACTTCTCTAAATCCCAATGCTCATTACGGAACCTCCAATGTTCTTTAGTTACCTATGAATCACGATACTCTAATCTTTATTCCATGGAGAGTTGTGGTCGATAATATTTTTCCTTAAAGTAACACTTAAATTCTCTCCATTTCTTAGCTATGCTTAGAAGCGCCGACGGTCGCATCTTCTCATTATATTGAAATTTGCACTACATCATAAATAATGCTAAATCATCAAAACTTAAATATAATTAACAAAATTATTATGTTTAAGAATTTACCACCACAAATTCTATCATTTTATTCTTGTATTCTTAGGCATCTTCCTCTAATCATCAAAATCCAATGGAGCCAAATCTGAATTACATGCAATAATTCCACAAAAATTTTTCAAATGATTTTGATTTTCTCCAATTGGCTTGTATGAATCATTTATTTCGATAATATTTTCTTTCCATCTTGATTGTTCCATACTTTCAGGCATACAGTAGGTCCTGTCTTACCCTTTCCTTTTGAATTAGAATCTAGATTTTTAATGGCAAAAGAACACTATTAAATGAATTCAAATTTAATCTATGTATGATATATAAATCTCTTAAAACTAACTTGTAAGAAAACACTAAAAGATGTATTATAGAAATAAGTTTTCACACATGAAATATCTTGCCAATGTCCTGAAGATCAATTTCAACAGTTTCTCCAATTGCAAAATGTGTACAACTTGCTATGTTACCTTGATATTTTTCTTCAAATGTTTCAATGGCAGCATGCTTTGCCTTTTTTATTTTTTTTAAGCGTGGAATGATCTTTCTTTATAATTTGCTTTTGCTTAGATTGTTTCTTCAATAACACTGGATTATTCTTCAATGTAGAAGTTGTAGCTTTACTTCCATTATCCTTATGTGTTGGCTCAACATTTTGTTGGTTCAAGGTTGCCAAAATTTTCTTTGGTTGATATCCTCCTAGAATAGGAATAACTCGAGAATCAAATCATGATCACTTTGACATCCAATATGAAACATAATAAAGAAATAAGTTATACAATCAACAAAATAAAGTCATAACATATAAAAATAAAAAAAATGACTTGTTAAAAAATTATCTTCATGCCAAATAACAACAAATAACTTACATTAATCTAGTTGTCATTGTTATATGCTCTACCAATATCATTAATATGTTGTTCCCAGTTCTCTCTAGAAAAAGAAACACCATCAATGTCTGTACGTACAACATCAATGTGATCATTGTTGCCATTTGTATCCATCTCACTTTCATTCAAATCATAGGAGTAGCCATCTACCGTATCATCATTATCTAAGCCATCAACTTTTTCTTCCATAGAAAATAAATCTCTAGGTCTTATTCTTACAACAAAATACCAATCCTCACATATCAGATGTTGGACCCAAAACACTTGTACTTGAGTTACTGATACAAATGGATCATTTTCATGTCCTAAACAAGATAAATTCATTGATGTTAGTCCATTTGCTTTCCCAGTTGCATTTTTTGACTTAGTATTTATCCATTGGCATTTGAATAATACTATTTTAAACTTTTCATAATAATTCAACTCAATTACGGTTGTGATCACTCCGTGATAATCAACTTCACCAATTGAAGGATTTTTATCTGATGCTTTGGAAAAGTCAGTTTGGGCATTAACAACAACACCACTATTTAGTGTTTGTTGATTCTTCTCTCTATTTTTTATATGAATTTTAAAGTCATTAACAATATAACCATTATAATAAATCGCTAGTTCATGAGGGCCTTGATCGAGAGATTTCGCTTTTCATAAATATATGTCAGAAAAATACATCATTGTAATAAAATCGCGTGGTGGAAAAATCCCAAATAAAAAATATTTATTAGTGAAAACTAACCACGAATAGTTAAAATGTCATAACCATAGGGAGGAACAGAATCAATATGTTCGAAAATAATTTCTATTTATGCTTATCAAATCATGAAGGAAGTTCGTTGTCCATATTAATAACAGAAAAAGTAGTGAAAGATAATGAATAAAAAGGTGCACAAGAGATAGTGAGAAAGAAAGGGAGCACCATGAAATACCATCGAATATATTAACTCATTAAATCCAACCAAAATCAATCCAAAGGCATGTAATGTAATTTCTAATTGAACCCAAAATAGAGGATTCGACCCTCTCTACAGTGCGTGTGCGTGGGAGCTCAAGGAAGGTTGGCTATGACGAGGGGAACCCGATGGTGGTCGCGGAACGACGAGCGGTGACTGGTGCCAGTCGCCGGAGAGGAGGACACCACCGGTAGTAGGGGCAGCTCACCGGCAAGGAGGATTGTCGATGACGATTTTGAGGGCATGGCCGTGTTGGTGAGGGAGCAGTGAATCTAGTGGAGGCGACGATGCATCGAACGGATGGCGGAGAGGTCAGGTACATTTTGGTGATGTTGGGTTCTATTTCTCCACTGTCAGTGGAGAAGAAGAGGAAGAAGAAGAGGAGGAGGAGGCCGACTACGTTGGCTTGCTGACCGTGCACATGCACGCAAGGAGTGCGCGCATGGCTGAGCATCGAGGAGGCTGGCCGATATGGGGCACGCGGCTATGGTGCCATCGGGGAGTTGTTGATGTCGAGGATGAGGTGGCTACACGCGGTGGTGACTATGGGTTTCTTTGGTGGTGTAGTTGTAGATGTTGAAGATGACGAAGATGGTGAAGTCGATGGAGGCTCATAGTTGATGGTGAGTGCTGTCGTAAGGAGGAGTCACGGTGGAGGGCGCAGTCGGGGGTGAGGCTCACGGTCGTGGTTGTTGTGATGAAGGTACAGATGTAGTTGTGGGTTGAATGAGGAGCACGATCGTGGGCACGCAATCGTGGGTGAGGGCCTCAGCTGAACGTCTGATGGATGGGCTGGACACTTAAGTCCTTCCCCCCGTCAAGTATCGAGGGAGAGAGAGGTGAAGGCCGTGGGGGCATGGCACACGGTGGCAGGAAAGGAAGATCATGAAGGTGGAGAGGGGGCCTCCCCCCTAGCGTGTGAGTGCCTTTTTTTTAACCAAGAGAGGTCACCCTCCAAAAAGGAAATAAGAGGGAGAGAGAAGGAAATTGACAGGGGTGATAGTCCTTGTTTAATGGCAGTTCACGATGTACCATATTAGGAGGAGGCTTTTGAAGAGAAATGCGAATGCGCCCATTCTTGCCATATCAATGGCTTTTTTTAATTAAACCTACCATAAATCAAGAGTCAAAATAAGAAAATAAGTCCCAAAGAAATCCAGTCGAGTTCCCTACTATCTAAATACTATTCCAACTTTTTATTCCTCAATCAATTCCTACATAATTTATCAATATATGATTATGTGAAGAAATTTATGTATGCGTAGTGTTTTCATGTAGGAATGACAAATCGTGAGCATATCTAAATTTCCAATGCAATGCATGCTCAAAATCTTATTTTAATCTCCAAATTAAATATTCTTAAGCATAATTATAGTTCACTCAAGTGAACCAATCAAGCCTCGAGCAAGCACTCAAAGATCTTCAAATACAAATTCCTTTTTACCTTTTCTTCAATCTAAATCACAAAAAGTAACAATAAGTGTCTCAAGATATTAAAACTACTAGATTGGTGGATATTTATGAAACATACATATCTCTTGAACCACTCACTAAAAGTGTCATTATGTTTGTTACTAAGTTGCTTTTATGATAATCGATGATATGAGTTCCTAAGTACATGACGATGTTCTTTGCAAATTTACAAGAATTATTAAAATGTTATGATAGAACATGTAACATGAATAATTTAAAGGATATGAGTTTCAAGTGCTTACTCTTTAAATGGAAGGATATCATCACAATTGGATAAGATATATCCATGAGCCTGTTTTATCGTAATCAAATTTAATTTCTTGGGAATCCTCTTTCCTATTGCATAACTAGATTATAAAAATATAGAAAACCCTTGATCCACATCATGGAATTCATCTGGAAATCTCTTGATGTAGACCTTGTCTCCACTCTTGATAAATATCTTGAACAAAATATCAAGCATTCATCTGCTATATACCCTTCCGCAATAAAGCCTACTGGATGAGTCTTATTATGAACATACCTTTTTAGTTTAAGAAGATACCTATTAAGTAACCATGTAAGAGTTAAAGAATATGTTAAAAAGCATTTATATTGACTTTTCTAAAATATTGTAGGAGTATACCTTTCTATGGGATACATCCATAGATATTGAACAAATCCAGCTATCTTTGCTTCTATGGCCATATGTATTCCTAAATGAATCATAATATCAAGAAATGATGGAGGAAATATATTCTCCAATTGACAAATCAATATGACAATCTTCTGCTCTAACTATTCAAGATATTTTGGATCAAGCTCTTTTGAACATATATCTCGAAATATAAGTAGTTGATGCATCAGTATATGACAATCATGACTTTTCAAGCCTGAAATCTTGCGATCACGTAGATTTACACATCTTGATATATTAGATGCATAACCATCTAGAGCTTTGACTCTTTCAAAGATATCACATAGATTTGACTTCTCATTCTTGTCTAAGTTATAACATGCTAGAGGCAAGATAGTCTTATTTCCAACCTCTTTGGGATGAAGTGCATGTCTAATGTTCAACTTTTGCAAGTCAATACAACACTTTATACCATCTTTGTTTTTCTTTTTCAATTTTAATAAAGTTCCTATTATACTGTCACATACATTTTTCTCAATATGCATGACATCAAGATTATGACGTATAGCATTCTCTCTCCAATATGGCAACTAAAAAAGTATACTTAATTTTCTCCAAGTAGGCCAATACTTACACCTCATTTTGGGATCTTGGCCAATAATACTAGGAACTTTTTCTAATTATCTCATTATCAACATGTTTGATATTCTTTTTGGTATACACCTCAAATCTTGCTTTCCATTGAAGGGTGTTGATTGCCTTCTAAATCTATGATTCATTGGAAGAAAACGACGATGTCCCATGTAGCATACCTTTTGACTACCTTCCAAGTATTGTGAATCATTGTCATTATTACAAGAAAGACATGCAAGATATCTTTTTGTGGCCCATCCCGAAATATCAGCATATGCTGGAAAGTCACTGATAGTCCACACTATTACAACATGCAACTAAAACATTTCTTTGTGATCAACATCAAATGTTGGAATACCAATCTTCGATAAATCTTTCAATTCCTCAATTAATGGTTGCAAAAATACATCTATATGAGTTTTGGACTAGCCGGATTGGGAATTAATGTCGATAATATGAAATTTGATTGCTTCATGCATAACCATGGAGGTAAATTGTAGGGAATCAAGATAATAGGCCAAGTACTATGTTGTGTCGTCGTCGTCCTAAAAGGATTGAACCCATCAATAGCTAAACCAAGGCGAACATTTCAAGGCTCTGAGGCAAAATAAGGATATTTACTATCTAATGTCTTCCATGCTGGGGAATCTACAAGATGTCTAAGCATTTTATCATTTAATCGACCTTTAGAATGCCATCTCATCAAGTGCGATATCTTTGATGACATGAATAGTCTCTGTAACCTCGGTTTCAATGGAAAGTACCACATAACTTGAGAAGAAATTCTTTTATCTGATTCAAGTTGAAGGGTTTCATCAAATTCAAATTGTGATGTTCTTTGTCTCCATCGTAAAGTATCACATATATAGCATGAATTATTATTTGCATGCTCTTTCCAATATAACATACATTTCTATGGGCATATGTCAATTTTTTCATATGCATGTCCAACTTTAGCTATAATTTTCTTAGTTTGATAGAAAGAATTAGGAAGGGTTTCTCCCTCTGGCAATGCCTCTTTAAGAAGCTCAAGCAGCGTAGTAAAAGATTTGTTTGTCCATCCACTAAGGCACTTTATGTGATAAAGTTGAACCAGAAAAGATAACTTACTAAACTTCTTGCATCCTGGATATAGCTCTTTCTTGGCATCCTCCAATAAGTCAAAAAATGTATTTGCATCTTCATTAATATTATTTGGCAAATTGCATTCTATGTAAGATGCATCATTATTCATATCTTGAAACCCAAAAGCTTCATGTAGCAAATCATGCACATAATCCCCAACTTCTTGATTGTCACTAACTTCTTCTTGGATGTTTTCAAGCTCTTCACCATGTAAAACCCACTGAGTATAACCTTTGGAAAAGCCTCTCCATAATAAATGTTCAACAACTGTTTGTTGATTAACTCGAATACAATTAGCACAGTCTTGACAAGGCAAGCAATGGTTCCTTCTTTGGCCACTTTATTAAATGCAAACTCAAAAAAATTTGCAACACCCACCAAGTATTTACTACTTGACCTATCTTCATATATCCAACTTTTATCCATTACATTATTCGGCAGAAGAATATGATATCCTGAAAATATACTATTGGATATTTATTGTTAATGATACATTTAAATGAAAATCAAAGGAAAAGTTTAGTGTGTAAGCACTAACACCTAGAAAAATGAAAATCAAAACTAATAAACAAATAAAA
Organism: Thalassia testudinum; assembly: GCA_037157565.1. Taxonomy (NCBI): domain Eukaryota; kingdom Viridiplantae; phylum Streptophyta; class Magnoliopsida; order Alismatales; family Hydrocharitaceae; genus Thalassia; species Thalassia testudinum. The sequence goes on along the minus strand of JAZHRO010000055.1, from coordinate 136,836,964 downwards.
TGAACCAACTTCTATGACTTTTTATAGTTCTTAGTTGGATTAGGTTTAGCAGATGGCAGAGGTGAGAAGATTTGGGAATTAAGTTGTTGGCAATTTTAGTGATAGCAATATTGATATTAGGATCTTCCATTAGACTAATTTTGCTAGTTAATGTAGAATACATAATTAGAAATTGGTTCCTATATTAAAATAAGATTCTAAAATAGGATCGGTAGAAAGTATATAACTTTGATTCTGCCATTAAGTAAATAGTTGTTTACTTCATAAATGATGTTGTATGCCAAGACTAAATGTAATATTTAGAATTCTTCACAAGAGTAATTCACTCACAACATTACTCATTGAATGGAGAATAAATAACATGTCGATGATGTGAATAAGAACGAAAAAAACACAAATAGATTTCCTTGGGGGAAATGCAGTGGTGATAAATGCCAGTTTATCATCATTTTTATATCTTAAAACTGATCTAGCTCTTAGGATTTTAGCCCCACAAATTGGTTTTCGAGCAGCATTTAGGCATTCACCTAGGTTAGGCATGCATTGCATTTTATTGTGTTTTTGATGTGTTTATTTGAGTGTCAGGGATAGGCAGAGTTAGATCCCACAAACCTTGGCACTTAGGAAGGAAAAAGATGAAGGAGAAGCTCACATCAGCTGGATCCAACTAATCCCAATTGGATCCCAGTGCCTCCTAGCTAGATCAACCCATACTTAACTCCATTCGGCTCATCTCAGCTAAATGGTAGCTCAAGCTAGTTCACCTCAGCTTCATTCAGCTCACCTCAGTTAGATGGTAGCTCAAACCAGCTCAAGTCGGTTGATCACAGCTCTATTCCAACTCCTCTCAACTCAAGACAATTCACTGGAAGCACTACCTGACTAGGGCTAGCTACCGTCATCAACTAGCTAAGCCTAGTCAGCTGAAGAAGTCCTTACCCAGCTCAACCCAGCTCAAGTCCAGCTCTCAGAGACTCAGCCCAACTTAACTTGGTTGAGCTTTGCTACTTGACCTAAGCTAGATACCCCAGCTAGCTAGGTAATCTCCAGGAAGCTTAGACTCAGCTCACCTTAGCTCATATCAGTAAAAGCTAGCTCATCTTAGCTTGGCTTAGCAACTAGAAAAGAACGAGCTAGATAATGAGCACACATGCAGCTCTCTTCAATAGCCATTAGCTTTAGTGTAGCTCTTTCCAGCTCCTCTTTAACTCCTCCTCTCAAACCCTAGCTCTTTCCACCTCTTACTCCACTCATCTACTAGCTAGCTTAGCTTAGCTAGTCCACCTCCATGGCATCCAACCCTAACCCTAAGAAGAAAGCTAATGAGAACCCATTTTAAGTGTGGGGAAACCACACTTGGTAGAAGGGTCATCCAAAGCTTCTATAAGAGGATCCCTTCTTTTTCTTCATCTTTCTATTTTCTTGTATCAGCTAGTGTGTTCTTGTTTTTTATGTAACAAGCATTCAGCTATCTATTGTGACTTTACTATTAATACAGGTTCAAATTGTTGCCTTCCAATTTCCTGTGTCTACTTAGTGTGCTTTTCATGTTCTAGTAGTTTAATGCACCATACAACTCTCTTCTAATTACCCTAGGGACACTCGTCTAGGGTGAGCTTAGAAGAGAGGACATCTCTTGTCACTTAAGTTACTTGATAGGCATAGTTTTAGCGTAATCACCTTCACTTTCAAGTGCCCATTATTTTAAAAACTATAAAAACAACAAAATCAAAAATACAAAATACAAAGTGCGGATTTGAGAGGTGAGAGAGAGAATCATTTTTTGTGACTAACAATTTGACCTCCTTGGATGACCCTAGATACTCATCCTATCTAGGTATTATAAATTTAAGAGTTGATTGTAGATTTACACATACAACACTATTTCGCATATTTAACAAAATGCGTATTTCCCGCATTACTTTTTGGCGCCGTTGTTGGGGAGGCATGGCTTAGTCACATCTTTTATCTCTCTCTTGCTTACTTGTTCTTGACAAATTTTGTGTTATATTTTGTTTAGGTGTGAATCAGGAATGGAAGCAGGATTTGGAGCACTTGGAGCAAAAGCTTCAAGTTTCTTTTCTTCCCGTGCACTTTAGGTAAGCACCCCAGGCCATTTGTTTTCAAAAACAAAAACAAAAATCTCAAAAAAATCTTTAAATTATCAAAAAAATCATAAACAAGAAAAATTAAGGGTGGTGGAACCCTAAAATTCATTGTGTTGCTTGTTTACCCCACTTTTCCACCACCTTTCCCTTACTGGTGTTTGATTTTTGAAAATCCAGACTTCTATCTTGATTTCCAAAAATCAAGTTTAGGTACTTAGGGGCTTCCTAAAATCACTAAATTTCACCTAGGGAAGCCCCTTTGAGTTAGGAACCGTGATTCTAATTTTTAAGCAATTTTGCTAAAAAGAAAAAGTTAACAAAATCATAGACTGAACAGGGGTCAGACCTTATTTCCTTACTGTTTTCTTACTATCCATGAATTTTATAACTTTTTCTACTCATCAAATCTGGCCAAACATTATTACGCTGTAAACCTTGAGAAATTATCTACATTATATAAAATTCTCAAAAATTTTTGAGGCCATTTGTGGTTTCTACAAAATCAATTCCCCAAATCTATCAATTTTGGCTCTTGACACCAGTAGGAAGAAAATTTTCAAAAAAATATCAAAAATTTCCTAAAATCACAAGAAATTCATTTTTGGATTCCTTGTTTGATTTTCTATTAGGTGGTGGTGTTGTTTGTCTTGTTTGAACCACCACCTAAAAAGATTTTGAAAAGAGATTCATTTTTAGGTGTTGCACAACTAGGATTTCCAAACTTTAGGATTTTTCACTTTCTCTCTTAGTTTCATCAATTTTAAAGGAATTGACTTCCACCAACAACAACTTGTTTGCTATTATTTTGTGGAACATCAAAACCTTATTTGAATCCTTAACAAGAAAGAATTTTAAAAGACATTAAATCTTTATCAAAATCCTAAAACACTTCAACAAAAATCCTTGCTTGCAAACCTATTTGATTTGGATTGGGCATCACTTCCCACCCAATTTGCACACACAAAAAAAAAATGAAATAATTGGGCATTACCCCAATTAATGCCCATCACATTCCATGTGCACTTAAGTTTCTAGACCTAATTAAAATTTGTATTAATCTGAACCCTAATGTTTCATCAAATTTAAGCTTGCTACCTAGGTTTTAAGATTTCTTTAGTTGATATCAATTTCTTCATCTATATCTGGTGCCAAGTTGAGGGGTAGTGTCAAATGACCAGGTGTGGATTTATACAAGCCTCTAGTGATTTTCCTGGGACATGCTTGGGCCGAACCCTCCCTTTATTCAACCTAGCCAGATTTATTAAAGGAATGGTTATCTACTATTGATTTCTTATTGCCTAGATAGACCAAGTCTTAGAAAAATTTTTAGGAAGTCACACTTAAGTTAGGTCTAGAATTTTGTATTGTTTGATTGTACACTTCTCATCTCTCCCTCCTCTCCACCCCATTTCTTCCATTGTATGCAGGAGCGGCGATCCTAAACTCCACACTTGGAGGGACCACTTGATTTTGCCCTCTGCACAAAAAGATCTCTTTTTCCTCATTCTTCCTCTCATTTTCATTATAAAAAATGGAAAACCAACAAAATAGGTCCACCAACACATCCACATCTCAACCCGCCTCTGACCCACATGTTGATTTTTCTATCCCCTATTTACCCAGCCTAGAGCTACCTAATGTTGAGATGCCACAACAACAACATCAAGGCCCCCACCTAATCCCTTCTCTATGATGGTTGAGCATCTAGCTCAACTGCAAGCAAATCAACAACAGTTGGCTAGGACTGTAACGAACCTAGCCAACCAAGGGAAAAATCTGTCACCCCCTCAGCAACCTATCGTTCCTTTTAATAATTTTTATGATCCTTCCAACTATGAGGACAGACCAGGGGTGGTCATTCCAAAAGGGGACTTTGAAATCAAATAGGCCATTCTAAACTTGATTAAGCACTTCCATGGCTTTCCTCGGCTGTTCTAAACTTGATGAGCTCATCTCCTTGCATAAACAACCCATTCTCGCAATATGTGAGAAAATCTATGGCTGATGCGGCTATTCCCATTATCTCTCAAGGTTAAGGTTGCTTATTGGTTTAGAACCATTGGCAGACCTATTACAACTTGGCCTCAGCTTAAAAGCACTTTCCTAAAAAAATTCTTCCCCATAGGTTGTACCAATCCCCTGAGAAGATCCATTATGACTTTCCAACAAAAATCTAGTGGGACAATACATGATGCTTGAGAACGGTTCCAACATCTTTTAAGAAGTTGCTCGCACCATGAGGTTCCCTTATGGCAACTGATAAGTCCACTTTAGTGGACCATTTTGTAACCTAAGTTGGTAGTTCCTATGTTTTAGATTGTATTAATATATGCAAAATAAATGCATATCCTAGGATTACATAAATAATTGTGTGAATTTCTTTTGACCACAGGAATAAATAGAGAAGTTGGCTCATGGTGACATTTTGGCCTCTCCCACTTATCCTGAACCCAATTTTCACTTCAAAATCCCAATTAGACTAAGACCTATACCTAAAACCTAAGCCTACTTAAGCCAAATCCAATGTCACCACCTTATCTCTCTGCATAATCATCAGACGTTCAAATTTCATACTTAAGACGTCTATAACCTAACATGGACGTCTGTTGTACCCAACCTGCACCACCGCTTTCCCCCTCGCAACAACTCCCATCCCTTATCCTAACGCACCGCCCACTCCACGCTGCTCCTTTCTCCAATTGCAGAACAACCCATATGTTTTATCTTCCCTTTGAGCTGTAGCAATGGGGGGCTCTGGCCATCACTGTGCAACAAGTCTTCCCTGTGGCCATGGCGAACACTGTGGCGTAGACGTTCTCCACTGCCTGACAGCGTGCATCACCATCATCACCATCAGCCCCAATCTCACACCACACCACCATCCACTGCCCATCGTTCTCCCCCATCATCTTCTTCCTCTTCCAGCACCTCCACATCCCCTATTTTCCCCTCGAAAGGAACCCAAACAACACCACCTTCGTCGTTGCCTCCCCGCTGGCCGTTGTTCTCTTCACCAACACCCCCACCGACTCCTTTGCACCCATGCAGCAACCTTGCGCTCGCCCGAGCGCGCACCTGCCACCACGCATACAGTTGGGTCTTCATCTTCTTCTTCTTCTCGGCCAACAGAAAGGAACCCAAAGCGGACGTCCAACAACCTCCACGCAGCCACGTCCAAGGGCCTTCAATCTTCGCTCCATCGACATTGTTGAACTCTCCTCACCCTCACGAGGCCACCCACGTCCACGACTGTCGTCGTCGACAACCCACGTGCCGGCGAGCCGTAGCCACCACCGCCGCCCCTCCTTGTCACTGGCGAGTGCTCCGGCTACCATTCCCATCGCCGTGAGCTTCGTTGGAACAGCCTCGCCTTCCTCGACCTCCTCAGAGCTTCGCGCCTTCAGCCACGCCTTCTCCTCTGCGTGTAAGCAAGAGGAACTCTTCCCCTGTTTTGCTGCAAGGAAAGGGTTAATTAAAAATTACATCCAATACCATTGCCAACTATGCTATTTCTTTATTTTTGATTAAATTATTATGGTGAAATCATGACAATGCACTTATCTTTTTTGCATATTTGATTGACTTCTGTTATGCACATCGTTTGTCATTGAAATTGGGTTCAGAGTTGCATGCAATTCGAAATTAAATGGTATGCCACTACACATGCATCATCTACATATTTTTAGAAGCTTGATTTCTGATGTGAAAATTACATAAATAGCCTTAAACTTCTCATGAAATTCAAGTTGACATTTAGAGTAGTAAATTCATTAAATTGATTTCGCGAATGTGTCAGCAAACATGATGGCTCTCTACTCGTGAATTTGTTGGATCTATTCCTCCCTGTGGATACGACCTGATCCTAGTGGTTAGAAATATTTTATATGTTGATCGAGAGATTTTCCACCACCTTTGGTGATACAACGACTAATTATCTTAATATTAATTGTTGAAAGTGAAATTCTCTCTACCAACTGCTTGTGCTGATCTTCTACCATGGATTAGAAGATCAACTTCGGTGTTTCATCTACGCCTCCTGTGGTAGAAAGTTCCTAAATAAGGATGTAGAAAGTTCATATGAATTATTTGAAGAAATGAGTGAAAACACATTTAATCACGCATCCATGAACACCTTTGGCAGAACTACAAACCCACAGTTCAATGTTCATGAGATAGGCACTTAATCTGTCACTATAACCCAAGACAATCTCCGAATGATTGCCCACCAACTCGACCAAATGCAATTAAATTAGAAGAAGATGGAGGAAAGACTTATCACACCCACCCAAGCTCCACAAGCTCCACATTCTAACCTCGCCTAACTTGCTTAAAAGGGAAAATTTTCATAATCTCAATACTATCCCTATTGAGAACAATCAATTTCTCGAGGCTTTCTATGGTTCACTGGGGACGTACACATATCCAAATCCTGGCCCCCCTGAAAATATCTTTGCCCTCAAGATCAAATTAGAAATTCCTCTAATTGAGGAACTACTCGACTCACTTCTGGACCAACCGGGTTCCTTCCTAGAAACAAAACCCATTTGTAGGGTTTGGGCAAAATTAGACTTTTTATCAACCTAAGCCATCTCAAGAAGACATCAATGCCCAGGTTATGAAAATCCTGTAAGGAATGCAGAATCAAATGTCGGAAGTAACCCACGTTGTTACAAATCTGCATAACCAAATTGGGGTTACTCTGACTTAAAGACCTGTAGGACATCCACCTTCCCAACCCATGCCCAACCCTAATAATCAAAGGAACCATTATCAAGGTGAAAATCTAAATCAAAACTACCATAACCAGCCTCCCATTAACTTAGCACCATAGCACCCACTGATTTCCATCAACAACAGGCCCCCCAACCTCCTCCCAGGAATAACCAAATTGTGAGTGTAGTTACATTGAGGAGTGGGAAAACAACCACTGATCCTGGGCCTTTTCACCAACCTGATGAAACACACCCATCCCAAAAGCAAGTTGACTCTCCCCCTACTCAGGAAGAAAAACAAACACAAAAATCTCATGATACGACTCCTATCCCTTTTCCCCAAGCTCTCCACTCCACCTCTAATAGAAAAAGGAAATCAAAGCCCATGAGTGAAGAGATCATGGATTTATTTAGGACAAGTTCAGATTAACATCCCTCTCCTAGATGCAATCAAATATATACCTGCCTATGCCAAGCTTTTGAAAGGTATTTGTACTCCCAAAAGGTAGACTAAAACTCTAGGAAAGGTGCATCGTTCAAAGACAGTAAGCTCTATCATATAGAGCAAGCTTCCTCTTAAGATGAAAGACCTGGGCGTCGCACCTTTGATTTCAGTAATTATTAATGATACGACTTTCAATTGTGCCCTTCTAAATCTTAGTGCCTCAGTCAATATCATCCCCACAATTCTATTCGAGGAATTTAAGATCGGTGATCTCAAGCCTGTTGAGGTTACCTTACAATTAGACAACCGATGTACGATCAAACCCTGGGGGATTGTCGAGGATGTCCTTGTCAAAGTCTAGAATTGTGTCTTTCCTATTGACTTTCTAGTTCTTGACATTAAGGTAACCAAATCACTGATTAATGCCCCTATAATTCTTGGACGACCCTCTTGGCCACCGTGAAAGCAAATATAAATTACCATACAAGTAAAATGGATATCACTTGCGTAGGCCAAACAATTACTCTTGATATTTTCAAATCCTCTAGGAGATCCCATGATAATGATAACTTCTTTGAGGACTCAGATAATGAAACATCTAATTTGGTGGAGACAATCCTCATGGATACTCTTCCCAACCATAATTTTTTCGAGGATTCTGACTTTGAATTGGTGGTCGAGGAAATCGAAAACTTGGAGCCTTGTCTTCACTTAAAATCCCTTCCTAACTATCCATCTAACCCACCCACCCTAATTTCACCCTGCCCTTGCACATTAACTTCACTTACCCCTCATCGCACTAACTACTCTTCCATTCCCTGTCCCTTGAACCTACCACCTGACCCTCTAGAGTATGGCTTTTATCATAAGCTAAAACAATGGCCAGACTCGGGTCATCCTTTCATTTTTCCATCCAATTTTGATCCCCCAATTTCTACAACTCATCTTTTAGGGGATCTATTGGAAAACATCTTTCTTGAGGGCATTCACATGTCCAATTTCTTATATGACTGTCCATCTTCTGTGCATCGCTTCATGCCCAGCTGAATGGCATAAAAGATAGAACTAGATGGGAGGAAATCCATCATTTTTCCTACTTTCCTTTTTATCTTTCTTTTCCCAGGTTTTCACCATCCTGAACCCGATCACTTTTCACTAAGGTGATCTCTTTTTCCTCTTAATGCATGAGGACATTGCATATCGTAAGCATGGGGAGGTGTTTTCAAATTTTGAAGATCAATTCAGGATTTTCAAAACCTAAAAATATTCAATTTTTCTTTTGCATGTATCTTCATAATAGAAAAATCATAAAACTTTTTGAGGAAAATTTTGAAAATCGGGACTAAGGCTGAAGATTCATTTTAACGTATAATGGGATTTAATCTTTAACAAACTAAGGACTATGATGAAGATCTGATTGTTAGAATTTCTGGGTCTATTTTTAGACTAGATCAAGTATCTCCCTCTAAATTCCACCTGAACTCATTATGATTCAGGTGACTTGATCTCTTTTTGTGACCTCGAAATTACTTGGCTTAGTTTCCGACCCAAAAACTTGCATCTATTGCAAAATTCTTGTGTCAAATTCACACACAAAGAAAACACCTAAAAAATATTTAGAAAATTAGAAAAGCCCTTTGTTTAGTCTTAGTGAAATTTGTGGCAAATGATTGGTTTGAGTTCCCACCGTCAAGGAGGACAAATGCCTCCTTTGAGGATGAAATTTCAACATGTTACCGCCTCGACACTGCTCTATATCTATATTTCATATCTTTAGATGGAGTGTTGCAATGCAATGAGGAGATTTATGATATGGTCGTCATAGTACACTCCTAAATCACACAACAAACACTTAAATTTATAAACTTGAAATCTACTTGGAGTCCGAGGTCATTCGTAGAGAGAAAATATGGAATTCACGCACTAATCTCATTCAAAATAAATGAGTATGGTAAATTGATCAAATAAAAGATATGCAATGAATAAAACTTGTCAGATTGATAATTAATGTATCTCAAAAGATCCTTGGGACAAAAAGAATTAGAAAGATAAAACAATGGTGATTTGAATCACCAATTATTCTTCTTAATCAAGCATACATCTCAACTTATTCAAATCATTCAAATAAATCAACAATGTTCTCAATCAATTAATCCACGTCAACTTAAGCACATAAATGTTTCTTCAGTATCAGAGCCAAAGGCTCAATCAGATGTCGCCCCACATTTTCAGACGACTTAACCTTTAGACTACAGTAAGCACACAAGAGCACTTCCTCTTTTCTCAAAGCCTTCTCAAGCACATCTTTCTCCTTCCTCAAAGGCTAAGTGTCAAAGCCTTCTCTTTTAGCATGGATCCCAAGGTAGATCAACCATGAAGTAAACCCTCCCCTTCCTCTCACAAATCCTCCTCTCTCAGACCTAAGGCATAGTCGGATCCATTTGTAGGTAATCCGGTCATGAGCATAGTTCCAGACTCACGAACAGTGGGTGGTGAGCGAGGGAGCAAGGCATGTGAGTGGGGGACTCGACCCCCCAATGTCTTGGGCAAATGGCTTAAGGCACTTTTGCCTCTTATACCTCACAAGTGGTTCTTCTGCTTACGATGTGGCTCTAAGTCCCTCACCCCTCCATAGCGAAATATCAGCAGATGATCCTTCCGAATCGACGCAGCTGTTGAGGCTCTATTGTCCAATTAAAGCACTGGGAAGCGTCATCAGGTGCTTCCATGTTGATTGAGAGTGAGGGTGAGACCAAAGGTGGCCAGCTGATGATGAATGGTGTCGGAGAAGACGGCAGCGGTGGTGGATCTGTGGCGAAGACTTGAAAACATGCATACAGCCTCTCAGCCCAATTAGATTAGCTCATAAGCTTTGCCTAGTGATGGAGAAGGTGATGGTGGGGTTCTTGTGGCATGTGCATGCGTGTGGAGGGCGTGCGAAGTCAAAGAAGGTGTCAGCGACAGGTGGTGTTTGACAGAGGTGTTTGGTGGATGAGGTGCAAAATAAGAAGAGGGGTTTTGATGGCGGAGGTGAGGCAAAGCTAACAGAGGTGTTCGTGAGGTGTTTGGTGGTGTGTGGAGGGTGGATGGCCATGCCGGAGCACGGCTATAGTGGAAGAAGATGGAGGGAGAATGGGTGACTTGTTGGTCGAAATAGGGAGAGAAAGAGATAGGAAGGATTATGCCTAGCTAATGGATGAAGAGCAAGATGGTCCGCATTGGCTTTGATTGGCCGACGCCAGAGGGGACGAACTCTCCGATAAGGGAGGACGGCGACGACGACGAGGAAGGCAGCTCCTACTGTGGCTGGCGAGGAGTGGAGGAAGGAGAGGAAGGTATTGGGCCGATCAATTTGATCGTTGACTAGCCTGAGGAAGGAGGAGAGGGTGCTCGCCGGAGCTTCAATCGGAGGAGGCAGGGGAAGGAAGAGAAGAAGGTTCTTGGCCTCAAACCTAGCTAAGGAGTAAGGCCTTGCTATGGGGGGCCTTTTAAAGGTCCAAGGGCAGCTTCCAAGCTTAGAAACAAGCTCGAGAAGCTCAAAATTTTGGGGAATAACATCCCTGATCTTGAGGAGTTCACATGATCTCTGTGGTGTGAGTAAAAATCAAAGGTGTGGTTTGGATGATTGGGGATTTTCTCAAGATCATTTCTTCCAATTTTGGAAGGATTTGGTTGAGAAATTAGGGAGAAATCTCAGATTGAAGATTGATGCTTTGGGTTCCTCCTGTCAATGGTGGCAAGGACTATTTTGAATAAAATGATGATAATTTAGGGGCTTTTCGCAATTATTTCGAAGGTTAGGGGCTTAATTGAGAGGAATAGAGTTTAAATGGATTAAAATGCAAACTAGGTCAAGATGGACTCTGATTAGGCCCAAATTTTGGTACCAACCTAATTTGGACCCAAAGAATCTAATGATGAAGTTAGATTTCAGTTTGACCAAGTTTTATTGGTTAATTTGCTCAGAAACCCAAATTAAGGCAGAAATCTATCTAACTCTATTCAAGGTCAAAATAGGTTCAGATGGTCACACCAAGGGTACCAAACCTCAAGGAATATTTTTATATGAATTTTAAGAGGTTTAGATGCATTTTATCCTGACCATAACCTCTTTAATTCAAGTGAGTATGAAATTATTCTGCTATGAATCAGTTCTCAAAATGTGTGAAACCTCATTTCTATCTGTACGAATCCACTTATTGGACTTTAATGCTCATTTGACCTTAGATTAACCCTTGGAAAACCCCATAGTTACTCTGATATCATGATGTGATGTTAAAACTTCATAATTATCCCTGATTTAATGTTTTCTTCTTAAAATGGATTTGTATGGAATTATGGCTCTCAGATAATTATGTAGGAGCATTTGTCACTTGATTATGACTAATCAAATCTAGTTATGGCTCATGATGGCATTACCATCATGGAACATTAAGTTTCATTTTGCAGCTCAAGTGTCCTGGACGACGCTCTACCCATAGTGTCAGAGCAAGAGCTTGAGTTCGCTTAGAGTACCCCTTTACATCACATTGTGTTTTGGGATTGTGAGCTCCTGGGGTGTGTCATGGACGGTACTATCTCAAAGTGCTGGTGCCAAAACACCCTCGAGGATTAGTAACAGGAATGATGATCTTGACACATCTATTATAGGATTAAGCTAGGAATAAGCATAGGGGAGACAAAAAAAAACTTTTAAAAACACAACCTTATAAACATCACAATACTGTTGGCATTCATAAGGCACTAGCACAAGGTTTTAAAAGTTATGCGAGTTGCAAGTCAGATTCAAGAGCCAAAGAAATCCTAACTACAAAATAATTTTGAGTCATTTGAATTAACAAAGAGTTAACATGAAATTTTTGAAGGATACATTAATCCCGTTTTATCTAACTTTTGGATCCAAAGACGAATCCTGATGTTTTATCCTTAACAAATCTTGTACCTTCCATGCCTTCAATCAACCAAAGTCCCATAATCGTGTTCTCAAAAGTAAAAAAATTAGTTTTTCCCAAAAATCCATTTTGTGATAATAATTTTGCTAAGAGACTAGCAAAAGATAAGAATGGGGGTGTGATAAATGCTAGTTTATCATCATTCTTATGCCTTAAAACTGATCTAGCTCTTAGAATTTTAACTCCGAAAATGGGTTTTCGGGCTGCATTTAGGCATTCACTTAGGTTAGGTATGCATTGCATTTTATTGTGGTTTTGATGTGTTTATTTAAGTGTCAGGGATAGGCAGAGAGTCATATCCCACAAACCTTGGCACTCAGGAAGGCAGAAGATGAAGGAGAAGCTCACATCAACTGGATCTCAACTGGATGCAGCTCATCCCAGCTAGATCAAAGCATCCTTAGCTCCATTCAGCTCATCTTAGTTGAATGGTAGCTCAAGGTAGTTCACCTCAGCTTTATTCAGCTCACCTCAGTTGGATGGTAGCTCAAACTAGCTCAAGTTAGTTGGTCCCAACTTTATTCCAGCTCCTCTCAATACAAGATAGTTCATTGGAAGTACTACCTGACTAGGACTAGCTACTACCATCAAATAGCTAAGCCTAGTCAACTAAAGAAGTCCTTGCCCAGCTTAGGCCAGCTCAAGTCTAGATCCCGAGGACTCAGCCCAGCTCAACTTGGTTAGCATAGCTACTTGACCTAAGCTAGCTATCCTAGCTAGCTAGGTAATCTCTAAGAAGACTAGACTCAGCTCATATCAGCAAAAGCCAGCTCATCTTAGCTTGGCTTAGTGGCTAGCTAAGCTAGCTATGAGCTCACATGTAACTCTCTTCAGCAGCCATTGGCTTTAGTGCAGCTCTTTCCAGCTCCTCTTCAGCTCCTCCTCTCAAACCCTAGCTCTTTCCACCTCCTACTCCACTCATCTACTACCCAAGCTAGCTTAGCTAGTCCACCTCTATGACATCCAACCCTAACCCTAAACCCCACCTAATTAGCTCCACCAAATAAGCCTACCTGTAGTCCACCTAAGCTACCACCTACTCCACATTTTTGCGCCAACCCTACACATCCCTTCACACCACCACCACCACCAAGAACTACCTATTGTTGGCACCAAAAGCATCCCTAACTACCCCCTTTTTTATGCCAATTATTCCCTCCAAAAACCCCTCCATCTCACCCTTACACATCACCACACAAGCCATCCCAACCCCACACCTAACCCCCCTTCTAGAAACCCCCATGGTAGCGCCAAAACTAAGGCACCTCCCCAGGGTTGGCACCACCTTTAGGTGCCTTTCCATCAACCTAACCACCACCTACACACCCCCCTACTTGGCGCCATTAAACCCCCACCTTAGGATCCACATAACCACCCTTAAACCTAATCTTAGCCCTACACATACACCCACGCCAACCACCACCTTCCCATCCTATTTATACCCCATGTAACCACCACTTCTATTCATCCTCCCTAGTTTATTCTACCCATATCCACCTACACCTAAGGCTAAGGAAGAAGGAGAAGAGAAGAAGATTAAGGGGGCAACCTACCCACTCCCCGAGTGCCTTCTTCCTCTTTCTTCCTCTCTCTTGTGCCACGCCAAGGAGGAGGCCCTCATCTAGAGGGGACAACCAGGCAAGGAGGAGCCTTGAGGGTGGTGGACATCCACCCCTAGAGGAAGCTTGGAGGAGGACTACTAAAGAAGAAAGCTAAGGAGAACCCTTTTTAAGTGTGGGGCAACAGCACTTGGAGCAAGGGCCATCCAAATCTTCTACTAGAGGATTCCTTCTTTTTCTTCATCTTTCTATTTTCTTGTATTAGCTAGTGTGTTCTTGTTTTTTATGTAACAAGCATTCAACTATCTATTGTTGACTTTACTATTAATACAAGTTCCAATTGTTGCCTTCCAATTTCTTGTAAAACTTAATGTGCTTTTCATGTTCTAGTAGTTTAGTGCACCACACAACTCTCTTCTAATTACCCTAGGCACACTCGCATAGGTTTAGCTTAGAAGAGAGGGCATCTCTTGTCACTTAGGTTAGTTGATAGGCATAGTTTTAGCGTAATCACCTTCGCTTTCAAGTGCTCGTTATTATGAAAACTATAAAAACAACAAAATTAAAAATACCAAAATACAAAGTGCGGATTTGAGAGGTGAGAGAGAGAATCATTTTTGGTGACTAACAATTTGGCTTCCTTAGACGACCCTAGATACTCATCGTATCTAGTTATTATAAATTTAAGAGTTGATTGCAGATTGACAAGTACAAGGACACCACTTCGCATATTTAACAAAACGTGTATTTTTCGCATCAAGTGGTGGACATCTTATTTTCAAGAAACACTCGGTAGGATTGGATCTATAATTGACAATCCAAGTTTCAAGAATCTAAATAATTAAAGGGCTAAATTATGCCAAAAATTTGACAAAAGTTCCCTTATTTTATTGTGTTTTTCCCAAAATCTATACCTGTAAAGAAGTGACCTATGTAAGAATATATAATAATAAGGTGGGTAAACCCCACATCACATTCACAAACGACAAGAAACATAAAAAAAAGCATTTACAAGTACCTTGTGGCTCTGGTTATAATTCGTAGTCCTATCAATTATGCACGTCTTAGGAAGATCGATTTAAATTAAGCATAAGGCCAAAACCTACCAAAAATTTGACAGAATTTTCCCTGTTTAATCGATATTTTCCCAAAACTCTTACCTATAACTTGCACCTGTACATGCATACCATAAATTATATGGATGGGCACTCCCCACCATAATACCATAAATGCAGAAATAACAGCGATGAAACACAAGCAGGCACACCTTGCATCCAAAAGCAATAAAAACACAAGAAAACGATGAGAAACAAAGCCAAGTTACTACTAATACATTTCCACAAGAAACCCTAATTAACCACAAGACTCTCGTACAATCAACTATTTAAAGCATAACATGTACAACCATCCATATGTTACATTTACAACCATTTATACAATGGGAATTACCTTGCTACAAACTAAATAAAAGAAACCCAATCATGCTAATTACATTACTTACCAAGACCTACCTAGAAGAAAAACAAACCAAGTACTTTATTATTTGCCCAAGTCCTCCTAGAGGTACGATCATGATCAAGGCTTTCTCTTTGGTGTTCAAAATGGGGATAGAATCCTCTTTCTCCCTCCAAGTAAGACTTAATAGGGGTTCATTTGACTTGACCCTATAGACCAACCCAGTGGCTGCTAGATGGTGCAAGTCTTGATACTAATTTTTAGGACCAATATTGGGCACCACCAGATATACATTTCAAGTCATTCAGGCTTAGGGTAGTGGCCAATACCAGTGTTAGTTGCATAGCATCAGTAGTGGGTACTTCCAACCCCTTTACTTGCAAGTCAATATGGCCTAGAAAATACCATCCAATACCCAATTCGAGATAAACTAACCTCATTACTATTTAAAATGACTAAGTTCCTTTCTTCTATATCCTTTAGAAGCACTTCATCCTCAAGTATGTTGTTCTCCTTGGCAATGGAAATAAGCAGTACAACATAAATAGTTAAATTAGGCCAAACACCCTTTGCCTTCATCTCTCTCTACAAATTCAAGGTCATGCATATGTGATGATGGTTGCACAACCCTGCGATGAGGTCATTGCAAGAGATAACATCAATCTCCAAACTGCAATATCTCATCAGACCTTGAATGTAGAAGGCATCAATAAACTTCCCTCTCTTGCACAACCAATGAATAATGGTTACGAAAGTTTCAATAATTGGTACAACTCCTTTTTGAAGCATTTCTTCCAAAACTAAGAATGCCACTTCAATTTTTTGTCACCATCACAAAAGCAAAAAATAAAAAGGAATTTGACATTTTAGTTCACATTTTTTATCCCTCCTCAAATTTCAATTCACATTTCAATTAATAGTTAACTGTTCCATGATTCTTACTCCCAAAATTGAGTTCCATTACTAACTAGGGTCCATCCACTCTTTCAGACATGGAAAATGGGCAACAGATTGGCATGGAGGAGACAAAACATGGATGTAAACTACTCAATAACTTGGTTTCTAGATGCAGCTAAACTAATTGAATGTTGCAAACCATATCTAAAAAATCCCAATTACGAACTCTCATGCATCAAATAACACTTGTACTTGATGGTAATAAGGAAGGAAAAAACCAAATACTTTGTGAATCTTAAGAAGAATGCAAGAACAACACAAGGCATAACTAAAAAGCAAAATCATCTCAAACCACAACTGGCATACCAACAAACCACAACTGGTATACCAATAAACCACACATCATCTTCAATGCAGATTATCATAAATACAATATTTGCAATTTCTAATCACTTTAAAAAAGTACTTGCAAATGATGCTTTTAGAAATATGAATATTTTTCAATACTCCAAATAAAGTTGATATCATAATTAGTTTTCGACAATATCTTAATTATTTTCCAATTGAACTAATTAAAACATGCAAACTATATCTAACCAGTACCAATTACTAACTAACATGCATCAAATAACAACTTATTTAATAATAACCAAGGAAAAAATGAATACATTGCAAATCTCAATAGCCAGGCAAAACCAACACAAGGCATAACTGGAAAGCTGAAATCATCTCAAACCACAACTGGAATGCCTACAACCACTCTTTTGCTTTCAATTGTTACCCATATCCATATGAAAATTTCCCTGTTTATCCTAAATGCCAATGTCCTACTATCAATTATGTGGATAGGATGCCCACTCCATTATGATCACCCATTTGTTTTAAGCAAGCAAGAAATATATCACATCAATAGCATTTCTCTCATGATAAGGGTAGATTTTCCCTTACTAATTGATTAATAAATTGCATTAACAGATATCCATCTAAACTATAACGTTATATAGTCCATTTCATGCAAATCCCATGACAATGTAAATGTTGTTGAAGTGTTGGTTGAGCATAAGGATGAAAATAAAATATATCTAGGTGCAACTGCCATGGAACAAGTAAGCTTTATTATGGACATGACACCTTCAAATGATTGCTATTACGGCCCTATTTACTGGTAGAACTTCTATATGTGGCCAACCTTTTATCTTGGTTTCTAGAAGGTGCATAAGAGTCAATGGAATACCTGTGAGAACCAATTCTATCCTACTACTCATGAATATGCCTACCCTGTTGATTAGAGACTTCAATACATAATCTTATTCTATTTGAGATAGAAAATAGTTGCTAAGGTGAACTACTCATATAGATAAGTGAGACAAATAGTCACCATACTTGAGCAAACAAATAGATAAGGCAAATAAGATATTTGAAGTTATAATGAGATGGTTAGTATAATGGTTTGGTACTTCATAAGTAGTTTTAGGTTTACATCTCATCTTTAACACATTGGCACTGATAGAACATGGGCTCTATTTTTCCTTTATTTTTTAATTTCTCCATGTTCTGCTAAGCTTAGCCAGAAAATACATACTTGAGTAGAAAAAATATTACTTTTAACTCCTAAGTTTAAACCAAGCCATACACATACCGCACATTCATCATCTATCATGCAAGAAATAGGTGGTCACATATACAATACACATCCCACATCCCACCTTTTTGATTGGACCAAATTTTCATTTTACGACTTAACTTCTTGCTTTCGAAATTACATAATCTACTCAAAATGCATAAAGGGAAAAAGCTACATTGAAATCAGGAGCATTAAGTGTTGGTGCAAAGGCACCACGATCGTTAATTTTGATGATAACAAAACACTTGTGATTTAACATTTGCATTTGAGTTTATAAGTTTCAGGATAATGCAAATGGATACAAGTGTGAAGGAGCTCAAGCTCATGCCCATAGTGGATTGGAGGAGCTTGATGGAGGAGAAGGAGCTTTGCATGGAGCGAAAGAGTGAAGATCAAGGAAAATAGGATAGGTACATTTGTTCTTGTATTCATTTGTCTTGTGCTTTGCTCATTTTATTTCTTAGATTCATGTAAAGAGCCCAAAGTACCTTACCTTAGTCCTAGGAAGCCTTACAACTCACTAGGACTATTAGAAAAACACTTAGAAAAATCAAAAAACCAAAATAGGCTTCAGACAACCTGATCAAACGTCTGATCTGGACTTTAGACATATAATATTTAACTTTAAGACGTCTGACCTTTTGTTTAGATGTCCAAACACTTAGGCTAGAGTTAGTGTGTTCTGTCCATTGTTTTCATCCCATAGTACAGACATCTTAAAAGACGTCTGATGTCATTGACAGATGTCCAACAATAGGACCATTGGATTGTCAAAAGATAATTCTTGGAGATTACCCTATAATTATTTTAATAACACTTTTAGACATCCGTAGAGCATCCCAGACATCTGATAAGCAAACGTTAGGCAAAGATCTGATCCAAATCACTTTTGTCAGAGGTTTTAGTCGTTAAGCCTCTCAGGAAATCCATTCCCACAGAGGATTGCCTTTCCAAATGACCAAACATCTTGCCAGATGTTCAACCTATCGTTTGTGAAACAAAACACTTGATCCCTGTTTTGATCTAGTAAAAATAGGAAGTAAGCCATCTAGAATTAGATGTCTAATTTTTATCCCAAACATCTTAAAAAGTATTCCTAGACATCCATCTTCATCCAACCCAGTTCAGATCATCAACCCTTTTAGATTAGACGACCGACCATCTGATCAAACGATGACCCAGACGTCTGACCATAAGACCAAACGTCTGATTACCCTTTCAGAATCATAAATGACCCTGATTTCGGTAGGATTTTGGTCCACTCTCTTGAGCCTTGTTCCCAACGGCTACAAGAGGCTTCCAAGGCCTTCCAAAGCCTTCTTAAGACCCCTATAAACAGAGGAGCACCCTTCCTAAGCCAAACACACCTTGACATACTACTTCGACATCATATTGTGTCCAAGTGAAGAAGAAAATCATCTAGAAGAAGATTTTGCTCTCCAAGCCCTAGTCAACAAATCTAAGAGCACCAATACTCTGTCGAATTCATGTTAAATCACTTCCGATTTAGGGAAGATTCTTTTGCCTATAGTAGCTAAGTTCATTTACCTATTTGGGCTCTATAGGATGTTTTTTTTTCTCTTTTCTTTTGTGGTTGGGAATTCATGTTGCGGATTCTCATCTCCTTTGAGAGACAAAATACTCCTTGTGAAGAAGGGATTTGAGGTACACTACCCTCATCTAAGTAGCATGGTTGTAAGAGGTTAAGTCACACCTATTTAAGTGACTTGGTTAGTGGATTTGATTGACTAGGTCGACTGGAAAATTCTAAACCGAGAAGTTTAGGTGGTAGTTTTTACCCGAGTTTCGGTTTCCACCTAAAAATCCTTGTGTGTCTTGTGAGATTGCCTTTTGTTTGATTATTTACATATTATTTCTTCATGTTATTTTCATATCATATATCTCACCCCCTCCATTTAAGGAATTACACTAAGCACATTCAGAGATATTGGTCCATGGAAAACTATTGTATAATAGACCACAAATCCAAACTTGCAAGGCATGGGTCTGGAACCTAGGTAAGACAATGACAAGCAGGCTCGCGAAATTCACAAGAGCGTGCGATTGGCTACGTTCGATGACGAGCAGGCTTGTGAGGATGAATGGGCTTAGGGGAGGGGGCTGAGGTTGGCAATGAGTATGGAGATCAAGGTAGTCACTCAACGGTTTTGTGTGGGAGAGGTCGTGGGGGAAGAGAACGGTCGCAGAGGTCGTGATTGGGGCTGTTGGATGGGTCGAGGGCGGTGTGGTCGATGGTGAAGGGGATTAGGGGAGGGGAAGGAACAGGAAGAGTAACCGGTGTTCGCAAGCCTTGGGAGGGTAATGGGATTCGTGAAGGGATTTCAAGGAGGTGGCAAAAACTGTCGGGTAGGCATAGGAGAGCGTGAGGGCAATCAAAAGGGGAAGGGGAGGTGGAGATATGGAGATGGCATCATCGACGGGAGATTTCGCGAGGGGAAGATGACGACGGAGATCGTGGGATGGCAGGATCTAAGGGGAGACTCGGGAGGGTTTGGACTCTAGAGTGCGATAGAGGGGCATGGTGAAGTGTGGGGTTCTCCTTCTGGAGGTGCGAGGGGATTGAGGGGGTGGCAGAGCACCTGGTTTTCGAGGCATGAGGAGATTGGGTTTTGCGAGGATTCACAATGGAAATTTTGGTTTTCCTAATGCCGAGGTGGGTTTTCATGTATGCAGGGATTTCGCAGAGGCACGGTGGATTTTGTTGAAGGTACGGGTAGAATTTTACGATAAAGTTATAGGATTTTGAGATGGAGTAGCAAGAAGAAATTAAGGAATTATGAGAAACTTTTGAATAATGTGTATAAAAAAATTTGTTGTAATTTTTTTATTATTTGTGAAAGTATATTTTAAATTATATCTTGGTGTATTAATTAACAATAACTTTTTTATTAATTTATACCATGAAGATGATCAATATATCTCTTCCTAAATTGTAGTTATATTGATATTTATATTCAGTAATGTAATGGCAAATAAATGAACATCCCTAACTCATAAAAATACCAATGAATAAAATTTGTCGCTAAAAGTATTTGTTAATTAACATAGTTACATAGCGGCAAATGATATAGTTATGTCACTAATGCATGACTTGACGGAGATAAAAATTTGCTGCTAAAAAATTGTATTAACTTTTTTTTCTAGACAAATTATTTGGACATGTCGCTAGAGGGTACTATTAGCGGCATATACTTTATCGGTTGTAAGGTGAAATGTCGTTAAAACTATATTTTGTTGTAGTGTATGTATTGGATATTATCATGAATGAATGATTTATACGTGGTAACAAACACAACTATACGTACGTACAAGCCACAACTTCATGAAAACTTAAAGACATGGTTTTTATCTACTTCTTGTGTGGCATGAACCTTAACTTGCCAAGTACCAACCTATTGATGCATGAAGCACATTTTTCACTATGTCAATCAACCCATGTTCAATGGCCTAAAATTCCATCTCTACAAACTAACTTAATCCCATTTTCCCACCATGGGGATGTCAACCGAATACATACTTAGCGTGGGAATAAATTTCCAACCATGCCCAAAACTTTGTTTAATATGAAATTTCCTTTATACATTTACTACTATAGAAGTGCTCCTACCACACATACAAGAATGAAGAAGTGGGGCATGCTCGCATCACCCACCATTTGGAAGGGCCCACTTAAAATTACAAGTTAAATTTTTTTGACTTACAACTATATAATCAAATCTCAAAAAGGAAGGAAAAAAAATTTCCCAACTCCATAACACCTTGAAATGGGTAATAACATCCAATGCTAATTTCTTACACACAAAACAACATAAACTACTACTTATTCCACCAATTAATTCCACTCACCAAATACCCAACCAGAATAACTCCACTTTATTCCTCAAATTATTTCACTAACCAAACACCAAACCAGAATAACTCCACTTTATTCCACCACTTATTCCACTAACTAAACACCTCATCTAGAATAACTTTACTTTATTCCTCCACTTATTCCACTAACCAACCAAACACCAAAATACACTTAACCCACCATTTATTCTACACCTTCAACTTATTCCACTTACCAAATAGCACCTAAGTGTGCCTTCCACTAAAAGCACATGATTAACAAATAGCCCCTACACTTCTTGGCCATTGCGAGATAACAAGGGAGTGTTAACTATTTCATGTAACCAAATCAAGGGGACCCATATTTCCAAGACTATATAGCCAGTAAGGGTTTAGATCAATTTAACGAGGCTATCAAATCCAAACCCTTACACTATGTAGTTCATTTTATACAACCACTACATGCTATGTAGTTCATTTTATACTTTCTTAATGCAAGAACTTGAAAGCATAATATTAACTCTGATGAATATATCTATCTTGCCATTAAATGATTGTTGCTTTACTCTATCAAAAACCTTGCTCAAAAACTGTCTCACTAATTGTTTTGATCAAAGTTGTGTTTCATTATTAAAGAAAACATGTATAATTGGCATTATCATGAATACTTTTCCACTCTGCTTCTAGAATGCAACCTAAAATTGTTATTATTGGTTCATTCAGTAACTCTCTTTTTTCTCCATATCCTATTTCTCTGACTTGATACCATACTATTAAAAAGCAACTGATAGATTCTGGTATTGATGTCCAAACTTTCAATGGTGATGTGCAATATGAACCTTGGGAAGTCTATAATGAGAATGTCAAGGAGATGTGAAGCCCATAAATCCCCATCCTAGCAGCAAGCAAAGATCACAACACATAGCTCAACATCTGTAGATCTAATTGAGTTACCAAAGATTTGATCAAATTCGATCAAACACAAATCTGAATAAAGGAAAATACCTAATCAAGTTACCAAATTGTATAATTGAGCATCATCGATTAGACTAAATCTAATCAAGCAAAAAATAAACATCCATAAAGAGAGAGAGATCGAGTTGGAGAGATGTAATCGATCGTAGATCTAATTAAAGAAATAGTGAGAGACATTGATAGAGAGAAGTCGAGTGAGAGAGACCTAGTCGAGTGGGAGAGATCTGACCAAGTTGATTCCGATCGATGGAAAATAATGGAGTGATTTGACTAAGAATTTTAGAAACCATAAAGGGGAAAATATGAGTGAGAGATCAATCTAAAAACTTAAAAGAGATCTCTTCACCTTTGATGATCATCGGCTAGTGCAAGAATAGAGAGAAGGACAACATTAACTAACCTGAGTCGATGAGAGTGTGGAGCTCAATCAAGGGTAGCAACTTTGATGGGAGAGAAGTAGCGTCGACTTGGCAAAGGTGTTAAGGCATTGATCGATGTCGAGGGTTTGGAGTGGCATTAACTCAAGTGATAGATTAAGAAGGGAGGAGTGGCATCAATCAATGTCTCAGTGGGGGTGTTAGAGGGTGGTGGAGGTGTTGGAGGGACATTGTGAAATGACCCGTTGCCCTTTTAGTCGGATAAGATGTCTGGACTATCAGTCAGACGTCTTTCCAGACATCTGGACATATGTCCGGACGTCCGAAAGTAGAAGAATATCGCATATTCTTTTCGCCCTGTGCTCGGGCGACATGCAGAGTCTCGCTCTCTCTCCTTCACGCCCCTCACCCGAACCCTAACTCCCCTCCTATATAAACCCCTCACCTCTTCTTCTCACCCCCTCACACTACTCAAGCCACCGCCACCTCCACCTTCTCCTTATGATGGCCACGCCCCCTCCCATCTTAGCTACAGCAGAGGCGAGGAAGGAGAGGAGCCGATGAGGGAAAATGTGGAGGAGCAAGAGCGAGAGGGTGCAAGGGAGTGAGAGCGAGGGAGGAGGACGACGGCCATGGGAGCTCGGTGGAGCTCGAGGAAGAGTCATGGGAGAGGGGAGGACGCTCGTGAGGAGCTTCTCAAGCTCCTACAGCTGCTAGAGCTACCGCTGTGGGTGGAGGGTGAGTGGAGCGAGCTGTGTGAAGGAGTTCTGATGCTGGAAGTTTCCAGTATCAGCCGTCTAGAGTGACGTCCAGACAGCTGGCGAGGCACCAGGACGTCTAGAGCTGAGGCCGAATGTCTAAAAGCGCAATATCGCATGAGGTACATGCTCCTACGCTACTTTCCACCATGCAAACGTAGCGCAGGGATGTTAGGCTAAAATTGTGCCTTGATTGCGCAGCAATCATAAGTCTTAATTGACCTAAATTAGGCTAGGACTTAGCATAAGTTAGGGTAATTCATGCATGCATAAGCATTATCTACATCTTTAATGTTTTACTTTAGCTATGCATAAAATAATGTTATAATGTGATGATTAACTGCATTATGTCGATTGCAGGCAATAAGTTGATCAGGAGCTAGATCTGGTGTTGGATCTGGAAAAGGATCTGAAGTTGGATCAGGAATAATGGGTGTTGCAGCAGAGCTGGAGCAGAAGACTTAGATTAGATGTAGGAATAATGATATAAGGGAGTTAAGGTATGGTATTCTATTAAGTAGGAATAAAGCAGTAAAATGTGAAGAGCTTGGTCCATCCTAGTCCTTAAATAGCCTAGAGACTTCCCCAAGCCTTAGCCACCCTTAGATTAGGTCACTACACCCTAGGAAACCTTAAAACCCTAATTCCAACCTTTGTCTAGACATCCAGATGAATTATAGGATGTCCATAACCCTTAGCCAACTCCCGCACACCTTAAACCCACTTCTGCAGTGTTATTGGACATCCACAAACTTGGTCAGACGTCCAATTTCCGCAGAATACCCAAGATAGAACCTTGAATCCTTCCTAACTATGATTGGACGTCCAGATAACAAGTCTGGACTTCTGATTTTTGAGTATAAGATGTCTGACACTATTATTAGACGTCTGATACTGCTCTCCAGTTCCTGTTTTGAGATTCAAGCCTTGATCTTGGATCTCTAGGTCCCTAAACCTAACTCCAACCCCATAGGAACCTAAATTAAGGTGCCCTAACTCTAGTACATCACCTCTAGACCTCCCTAAGGACCTAATTATGTCCTCACTAAACCTAATTGACTTGGATCTTAGTCAATTCCATCAGTCTATTCAATTGGACTCATTGAGTCCAATTGAGCCCTCATCTCAGCACACACTATCCAATTGGACTTAGTGAGAGTCCAATTGACCTAGACTTGACTTAATTGAGTTATTTTACTCTCAATTAAGTTTTCACTCACCCAATTAAACTTGTATTAAGTTTAATTGCACTTTACCTTAGTGAATTAGGGTTTACAACCCTAATTCGAGACCTACCTTGACCTAAACCCACTAGAACCTAACCTAATTAACCTAGCCACCTATGTTTCGACCCACACACACCCACACACACCATCCACATGAAAATTCCTAGCCTAGAGTTCTCTAGAAGTCTCTACCATGTGTGGTTGCCTTGGTTGCTAAAATTAGCAACCAATAGCCATTCAATTTTCAAATCCACATTTGGTGGATCTATGAAACACCATCCATCCTCTCTCACTCTCCCACGAGCTCCCACCATAGGATTCTCTAGAGAATTCCATAATTCTCTAGAGAGCTTCCCTTAGGTCAATAAAAAGACCTAAGGGGTGGCCACTTGCACCCATCCACTTTTTGGCCATACTTGCTTGGCTCCATCCACCTCCACTTAGGCTAGCCACCACCATCTCCACTCCATCTCCATGAGCTGAGCACCACCATGAAGGACACCATGCCAGGATGCTGGATCACTCCTCCAACCTCTCTCCAAGTGCTGGCCTAAGCTCCACCACTCCAAGGCCATTGGAGCCCACCTCCGAATGCCCTCACTTCTGATAGATTGGTAGCTAGCTCTTTACATTTACTTCCTTTATTTACTGCTTAGTAGTGTAGTCCTTATTCTCCCCCAATGATGCATGCAAAATCCCCCCACAGATTCCTGTATGCGATCGTTTTCTGGTAGCTAGATTTACATTTTTTAGCATTCCTGTACAAGCTTTCCTCTACATTCCATGTTGCAAACACTTCTCTGAATGAATGAATAAAAGATACATTTTTATATATATCTCTATGTTTGAACTCACCATGAGCTTATTGGTTGCCATCCTTCCTGTGTGATTCAAGTTGCCTATTTTTCACTTATATATATTTTGCAACCAAGTATGTCGTACTTCAATATGTGATAATCAAAAAACCGCCATGCGATTTTAGATAAAGTAGAGCAATAAAAGATCATTTTCATATTTGAACAAATGCCTCCTAGAGACGAACAACCGGGACTCAAAGTCTCATTATCTTTTTAGAAATATTTTTGTTTGATCGTACTGCGCACTATACTACGACGCTTCCCTATCAAAACACGCGCATTACGCATTTAAACATGCTTGCATTTTCATATGTAGGTGAAGGCTTCGGGAAGGTGTGCGGTACGCTTTCCCAAGTGCTTTTGGATGTCTGACCACATTGCTAGACGTCCGACGGTCCTTCCAGATGACTGGAAGGAGGGTAAGACGTCTGGAGTTGCCCCCAGACGGTCGAGGAGGGATCCAGATGTCTGAGCACACTGTAGGAAACACAAGGTGAGATCCGACATCTTTTAAGACATCTGGGACTAGTCCCAGATGTATGATTTTGGTTAGTAACTTTTGACAAGAGTGGAAATCGTGTATTTTGAAATCGTCAAAAATCGTAGTATAGTCGCAAAATCCCCTTGACAAAAATATTTATAATAATGAAACTCGCATAAATTTCTTTTCTTTTTATAACTTGAGTCTCGGTCGTTCATCTCTGGGAGGCGTGGAAATAAGTTGAGATTTGGATTGACTTAATCTAATCTAAATCTAATCTAACCTAATATTTTTGTCTTTTTGTGTTTTTGATCTTTATTTTGAAACACGAAATGAAAGCATGCATCAAAGTTGTAAGCCATGAAGATAATAACATGCATATAAAACCATTAGATAAAAGCATCATGCATCAAAAATTAAGTCACTATAAAATACGGATACATGAAAATAA
The DNA here is from genome assembly GCA_037157565.1 of Thalassia testudinum. Taxonomy (NCBI): domain Eukaryota; kingdom Viridiplantae; phylum Streptophyta; class Magnoliopsida; order Alismatales; family Hydrocharitaceae; genus Thalassia; species Thalassia testudinum. The sequence goes on along the minus strand of JAZHRO010000055.1, from coordinate 136,810,235 downwards.
AGCTAAACTAAAGAAAGGGATCAACTAAGAGAGGCTAAGGAGAAGCCTTCTTGGCCGTCCACTAAAGAGAGGAGGATGGGTGTGTGCACCCAAGTGGAGAGAGGAGGATGTTGCACCCTTTCTCTACCAATGGATGTCCTTAAGAAGACCTTGAGGGGGGTCTTCTCTATGGCCGTCTAAGAAGAAAAGAAAATGGGGGCGTGGATCCTCTATGGTGGAAGAAGAGGGCACGCCCACAAGAAGAAAGGAGAAGGCGTTGCATCCTTATGCTCTTCTTCTTCTTGCCACCCTTGAAGAAGATTGGAGGAGCTTCTTCTTTAGCCGTCCATGGAGGGAGCCTTGGAGGAAGAGGATGACCTTGAGATGGAAAGGAGGAGGTGTGGTCGCAAGTTGAGAGGAAGAGAGTGGTGGAGATGGTGCAATTTCATGGCTCTTTCTTTGCCCTCATGGAAGGCTCCATTTGGTTGCCACTTTTGGTGCCTCCAAAATTAGCTAATGCCACATTTTTAGGATCTAGGTTTGACACAAGTTTTAGGGCTTCCAAGAGAGTGTGCATGGGTTTGGTAGGGGTAGAATGGTAAGGTGTGTGTGGGTGTGTGTGTGTGTATTTTTCGTGGGACTAGGTTGTGGGTTTTGGTAGGATTAAGTGCTAAATAGGTTGGGTCAATCTAGATTAAGTGGGTGTGGACCTAATTAGGCTTAGGAAAGTCTAATTGGATAGGAGTGAACCTAATTAGGTCTAGGTCAAGTCTAATTGGATGTGTGCATATGATTAGGCTAGGGTAACCCTAATAAGTATGAGTCAATTAGATCTTAGGTGGATCCAATTGGGCTTAGGTGCACCCAATCAACTATAGATGCACCCAATTAGGTATAGGATGGTTTAATTGGGTTAGGGATAGGATAAGTAGGGCTATGGATAGTAGACTAGGCTTAGGAGGTCTCTAATTAGGTTTCCTAGGGTGTCCGGTGGGGTTCCTAGGTCAAAATAGGCAAGCTAGGGCTTCCAACACCAAAATCAGGAACCAGATAGCAGTATCAGACATCCAAGATAGTGGTCAGACGTCTTATACTACAAAATTGGATGTTTGGACAATAAATTAGAAGTCCAATTCTATGTCAGTATGAGTTTTGGCTTCCTGGATTGTTATTCTGCAGAAATCAAACTTCTAGCCAGATGTCTGGACATCCTAAAAGGTGCTAGAGAGTGGGTTTTAGGTTTTCTAAGGTGGGCTTTGGTTCCTAAGTGTTTAGGAGAGGGATAGGGTGGATAAGAACATGGATAGTGCTATCCATGTTTGGGTTTTGAGGCTAAGGTGTCCTAATGGAGGTGGTTTTGGGTTTGGGAAGGCTATCCTAGGGTTTCTAAGGGTATGGACAAGGCTATCCTCCTCACTCCTCTTATCCGGATCAATCTTCTTCTTCCTTTATTGCTTTATTCCACTATCTCCATCCTAGATCACTTTATTACCTGCAAATAGTAATAAAAACCATTAAGTAGCAGGATATCTCATCTTATTCTAAATAGACTGATGCAATGCATGATATGCAAGATATGAGTGCAATATCCACAAATTAAGATAGGTTCAAACATTATTTAGGTTGATTAGGACCCATATTGCTGTGTAATCAGTAATCGCATTTTTGGCCCGTTTAAGGCCCCAACGGAATCGGATTTCCGCAAACGAAGTATCGCTGTTTTCCACTCGAGTGCCTCTACATGTTCATGTTGACTATCTACTGTCTTGAGATCATCTAATGTACATTGGTTGCTGGTACAGGTTATCAGTCGGTGGCATGTTCGGGGCCCACGAAGACGATGAGATTTGCGGTGCAGGCCCTCATTCCTCCCGTGATACCCAGTTGAGTGGTTTAATTCAGTTGTTAATATTTAAATAAGAATGTACTTGATTGGAATAATTGGATTGAACTCTAGGATGTGGAATGAACCCTAGGGTAGAAATGAATGAGCCTATTCGAGCTGTACTATTTACTTGAATGCATGGTTAAAATAAATTGCTAGCAAATGCCTTTAATGTAATTATGAGATGCATGTTAAAATACGAGTTGTTTGTATGTAAATGAGAAATTGAACTGTGAAACCACAAGTTGCATGTTTATGGTTAAGAACTAAATTATGAAAACACAAGCTGCCTGTATATGGATGAGGAATGAGTTATGGAACATGAGATCTAGATATGGATAAATGAGATGAATATGAGCCTGAACCCTGCAGGGAATTAGGAGTAGAACTCCTGTGTGTGAAAGGAATCTGGAATGTAGACGAGAAGTGCACTAGCCCTTGTGTACGCAGTATCAAGGAGAGCAATTGTCCCTCTTTAGTGTAGAGCGGAGCTAGCCTCCCTTGGGTTGAGACCCAGGGTTAGGAGTGGCCACTCTACACCGACTCCTGTTGGCCCTCACGTATGTGGTACTGAGGCATGCTACTAGTGTAGGGAGGGAGCTAGCCACCCCACGAGGCCTGGGGTTCAGCTAGCCACCCGACACCGACTTTGTTAGGCCCTTTGGGCAAATCAAGGTAGTTGGACGAGGGTATGCGGACTGTTGAGGGACGAGACCCTTGTTCTGGGAGGGCAAGGCCCTATACTGTTCCGTGATGTACTTTGGGCATACCCACTAGCAAAAGCGACTAACTGCGTGTCAGTGCAGGGTAGCTACCCGTGCGCTTATCATGCATGCTGTAGTCACCGCTACGTCTCGACAGTGACCTCGGTGTGATTGAGTGGGTGTAGGACTACCGCGAGGGACTCTCCCGGCCAGGAGAGCACCACGTGTACCTTCTACTCCATGAAAAGGACTACAATCAAGATCGTTCCCACGAGGAACATGCGAGATCAAGAAATACCTGGATACTCTGAGAAATAGATGAACCAGAAATACATAAATGAGATAAATAGAAATGAGAAATAAACCTACTTGTTATTTTTACTTTACTTGAACATAAATAATGTAAACACCACTTTACTCAGTGTTCACTGAATCTATCTTTTCGTAACCCTGTTCAGGACTAGGAGTTGAGCAGCTCGAATTTTCGGCTGTAGAGGGTGCTGGGCCCAACCGAGCCTAGCCGTAGTCGTTCTTCCAGCTATTTCATTTTTTTACTGTTGTAGTGAGTAATGGACATATATTTTACTGTTCCTGTTACTTTCTGTTTCCTTTTCGCTGTTGTTGTTGCTGTGGCATGTACTATTTGAGACAGTTATTCTACTTTTATTTACTGTTTCGTTCTTTCTTTCTGCTTAATTATATTACATGTGTGAATGGGGTTTATTTTCCTACTTTGGTTATTTCTCATTGGATGACTGGGTCTTGGGATTAGTCGAGGTGAGCCGATCTCAGGTCCTGTAGGGATCCGGAAATCGGGTCGTAACAAGATGGTATCAGAGTAAGGCCATCCTGAGAAATGAACCAATTGGTTTGAGAATAACCACTCACGTGCATATAACTAGGATAGCCACCACAACGTACTGCCTTGATATTTGTTTCTGAGCCTTTTTCTCGATGTAATCTAGTATTGTTGACAACTCTTGTTCTATCTCTTGCGTCTCCTGGCAGGAGATGCCTCATCGGGGAGTTCCCAAGGTAGGCCGTGGTCGTGGCCGTGGACGAGGTCAGAGGGGCGGACATGCTGGACATAAGGCACCAGTTGACCCTCCTCTCCTCCCGGGCATTCAGGCCTAGGATCTCGCCTAGCTGATCAGAGACATCGTGCGAGAGGATCTCCACCAGCCTCCATGAGCACCTCTCCTTGAGGACGTGGAGGGGGAGTCCTCGGTGGGACAGAGAGACCATCGCAGTGCCGGACGGGCATGAGGGGGAGGGGGTGATCCTCCACCACACTCTAACATTTCTAAGCACAAGCCCTCCTTGCCTGGAGGTGTGCTCATTCCCCCACTGCGGCTACACCATGAGCTTTTCGGACAGTTCCGAAAGTTGAAGCCCACCTCCTTCAAGGGGGATGGGGATGAGATAGAGGACTGGCTAGAGCAGATAGAGAAGGTGTTCGACACCCTTCGCCCTCCCACGGAATGCCGCGTGGCCTTTGCCACGTACTAGCTAGAGAGCGCAGCACACAGGTTTTGGAGGGCAGTCAGAGGCCAAAAGGGGAGAGAGCTGACAGGGGACCAGTTCGTGGCTCTCCTCTGCGAGCAGTACTTTTCGCAGACCTAGCAGGACCAGAGGAGGCGGGAGTTCCACACTCTTTGCCAGGGGACATTGACGGCTGCGCGTACCGCACGCATTTTCTAGAGCTGTCACGTTTTGCCCTGACAGCTGTGTCTATTGAGGAGGAGTGCCTGTGGAGGTTTACTGAGGGGCTCTGACCTACTATTCGGGGCTATGTCAAACCCCTGAAGCTACCCACTTTTTCTCGTGTGGTTGAGGCAGCCATGACTTATGATGAGACCAACCCAGCCATGCAAGACACTGACAGCGGATGGAAGAGGCCCTACCAGCCAGAGTACTCTCAAGGCCATCGGGAGAGGAGACACGCGGCACCTGCAGGAGAGCCATCTCATTCTGCGGGGCCATCAGTGGCCTTTGGGGGCCCCAGACAGGGGCCAATTACCAGCACCGGACCCCCGCCTAGCCGCTAGTAGGGATCTACAGAGGGAGGAGGTCGTGTACCCCTCTTCTACCAGTGTGGCCAGCCAGGCCACATCAGGAGGGACTGCCCATCTAGGGCCGGAGTACAGCAAATGCTCCCCGCACCAAGCGCTAGAGGCCGAGCTGGCGGTCGTGGTCACCAGGCGCGTGAGGGAGGACAGCAATCACGAGGAGGGTACCAGCCTACTGCTGCTCGCCCGACCCAAAGTGTAGCTGCTTCATCTACACTGAGAGCTGAGGGGCATATCAATGCCCTGACACATAGAGACTCCAGGGCTTTGGGTTCAGTGGTGGCAGGTATGGTTACTGTTTCTGGCATATTAGTGTACGTACGTTTTGATTCCGACGCCACACACTCCTTCGTCGCTATGAGTTTTTTCATCAGTTCGAGGCAGGGCAGTGTACTGTTAGAGGATTCGTTTGTGATCAGAGGCTCTGTGGCTAGTTGTCTGTAGCCGAGGAGGTCTACACGGACTGTGAGGTCTATATAGGGGGACACAGCCTCCCCGCTGACCTAATTGTGATCCAGATGGAGGACTTTGGCGTGATCCTAGGGATGAACTGGCTGTCCACCTATTATGCCTTGGTGGACTATTTCGGGAGGAAGATCATCTTCTACATACCGGAGTTGCCTCCCTTTGAGTTTCATGGCCAGCTGGTGGATGGAGGTTTCAAGTGCATCTCTGCGCTTCGGGCAGCGAGGCTTTTGAGCCAGGGCTGTGAGGGCTTCTTAGCCTGTGTAGTGGCAGAGCCTAGCCCCGTGGATGACTTTCAGAGTATTTCGGTGGTTTGCGAGTATCCCGACATTTTTCCAGAGGAACTGCCAGGACTACCCCCTAAGCGTGAGATCGAGTTTGAGATCTCACTAGTATCGAGGACCTACCCCATTTCTACTGCACCGTACCGGTTGGCACCGCTTGAGCTGTGAGAGCTCAAGTCATAGCTACAGGACCTATTGGAGAAGGGCTTTGTGAGGCCCAGTACGTCTTTGTGGGGAGCCCCTATGCTGTTTGTGAAGAAGGATGGTACCCTATGACTTTGTGTCGACTACCAACAGCTGAATAGGGTCACTGTCAAGAACAAGTATCCGCTGCCGAGGATTGACGACCTCTTCGACTAGTTGAGAGACGTCACAGTGTTCTCCAAGATAGATCTGAGGTCAGGTTACCATTAGTTGAGGATCAGGGAGACTGACGTCTTTAAGATAGTTTTCCGTACTTGGTACGGGCACTACGAGTTCTTGGTCATGCCATTTGGGCTGACCAATGCTCCCGCTACCTTTATGGATTTGATGAACCATGTTTTCAGGCCGTACTTAGACCAGTTTGTGGTGGTGTTCATCAATGACGTACTCGTTTACTCACGGGATCAGGCGCAACAAGAACAACATTTACGCATGATCCTGGATATTTTGAGGCGACGCAATCTATATGCCAAGTACAGCAAGTGCGAGTTTTGGTTGAGGAAGGTGACCCTCTTGGGCCACGTGATTTCAGGAGTTGGACTGGCTGTGGATCCAGCCAAGGTAGAGGTCATACTAAGGTGGGAGAGGCCACGCACAGTGACAGAGATACGCAGCCTTTTGGGACTGGCAGGTTACTACCAGTGATTTAGCAAAGGATTCTCTTAGATTGTATGTTCTATGACCCAGCTGACCTGGAAGGACATGCCCTTTGCCTGGACAAACAAGTGTGAGGAGTGCTTTCAAGAGCTGAAGGAGAGACTGACTTCAGCTCCTGTACCTACCATTCCAGACAGCAGTGGCAGTTTTGGGATTTACACCAACACCACATTGCAGGGGTTAAGGGGTGTGCTCATGCAGCGGGGTCATGTTGTCACTTACGCTTCACGACAACTAAAGCCCTATGAACATATCTACCCTACCCACGACTTAGAGCTAGCAGCAGTTGTCTTCGTGCTAAAGACATGGAGGCACTACCTTTATGGTGAGACTTTCGAGATCTTCACAGACCATAAGAGCCTCAGGTATTTGTTTGACCAGAAGGAGCTTAACATGAGACAGAGACGTTGGTTAGACCTCTTGAAGGACTACAACTACAGTATCTCCTACCACCCAGGGAAGGCCAATGTGGTGGCCGACGCCTTGAGTTGGAAGGCACCCGCCCACTTATCCAGTTTACAGGCATAGAGTTGGAGACTCATGCAGGAGTTGGGCAGTTGGTGACTTCGGGAGTCACAGGGGTATTGTGGGACAGTGACAGTGACGTAGCAGACACGACCAGAGCTGATAGACAGCATCATCGCAGGGTAGATGGTCGATTCGTACTTACAGATGCTGCGAGACAGGGTGTTGACAGGGGACCCAGGATACTTCCTTCTCAGACGAGATCCTGCGTATGAGGGGTCATCTGTGTGTTCCTAGGGACGAGGAGTTATTAAGAGAGCTCTTGGCTGAGGCGCACAGGTCCAGGTTCACCATACATCGTAGGAACACAAAGATATACCATGATTTACGACACGACTTTTGGTGGAGAGGGATGAAGTGAGATGTTGGCGAGTTTGTGCAGTATTGTTTGGTATGTCAGCAGGTGAAGGCCAAGCACCAGAGGCCTGTAGGGCCATTGCAGGCACTTCCTGTGCCAGAGTGGAAGTGGGAGAGCTTCACCATGGACTTGGTGGTGGGTCTACCAGTTACTTAGCGGGGACACGACGCAATCTGGGTGATAGTAGATAGGTTGACGAAGACGGTGCGTTTCTTGCCAATCCGAGTCACCTTTGGACCAGCACAGTTAGCAGAGAGATACATAGAGATGTGGTGCGCCTGCATGGAGTTCCACGTGAGATTGTATCTAACAAGGATACTCGTTTTACTTCCTAGTTCTGGGCTGAGTTTCAGCAGGCTTTGGGGACACGTTTAAGGTTCAATACCGCTTACCACCTCCGAACGGACGAACAGTCAAAGCGCACCATATAGAGGACCTTTTGTGTGCCTGTGTGCTAGACTGGAGAGGCTCCTGGGAGGAGCATTTACCCCTGGCTGAGTTTGCATACAATAACAGTTACCACTCAAGCATCGGCATGGCACCTTACAAGGCTCTATACGGACGGAGGTGTACTGCACCCTTGAGTTGGGTCAAGGTGGGGACCAAGTGGGAGATTGGTCCCAGGCTGATCTAGCAGAGTTAGGAGGTGATAAAGCAGATTCACAGACAACTTCACATTGTCAGGAGAAGGCAGAAGAGCTACGCTAACCGAAAGCGCAGAGAGGTGCAGTTCGAGGTTGGGGATCATTTCTTTCTCCGTGTTTTGCGCATGAAGGGCCTGCAGCATTTTGGGGTGAAGGGGAAGCTTTCACTAAGGTTTGTGGAGCCCTTTGAGGTCCTGGAGTAAGTAGGACCCATTGCTTACCGGCTTGCCCTTCCTCCCCAGCTTTTTGCAGTGCACGATGTGTTCCACGTGTCCAACCTCAGGAAGTACGTCGCCGATCCCAGTCACGTTCTAAGCCACGAGAGCATTGAGGTGGGTGACGACCTGACCTATCCTGAGAGGCCAGTACAGATACTAGACAGAGCCGTCCGGAGTCTGAGACGGAAGCAAGTACCACTGGTGAAGGTTCTATGCAGAAGCCAGCCGTACGAGGAGGTGACTTGGGAGCCTGAGGTGGCGATGCGAGAGCGGTACCTAGAGCTTTTTGAGGGTACGTCTTTTCAGTCCTACTTCAGTCCTCTTTAAGTTTGTTATGCATTTTTACGTTCCTTTTCCACACCCTAGCTAGCTCAAGTTTCGGGGACGAAACTTCCTTTAAGTTTGTTATGATAAAATGACCCATTGCCCTTTTAGTCGGATAAGATGTCTGAACCGTTAGTCAGATGTCAGTCCAGATGTCTGGACGTCTGAAAGTAGAAGAATATCACATATTCTTTTCTCTCTGAGCGCAGGCGAAGCGTAGAGTCCTGCTCTCTCTCCTTCACCACCCTTACCCGAACCCTAACTCCCCTCCTATATAAACCCCTCACCTCATCTTCTCACCCCCTCACACCACTCAAGCCACTACCACCTCCACCTTCTCCTTGCGATGGCCACGCCCCCTCCCATCTTTGCTGCTGTCACGGCGAGGAAGGAAAGGAGCCGGCGAGGGAAAATGGGGAGGAGCGAGAGTGAGAGAGTGCAAGGGAGTGAGAGCGGGGGAGGAGGACAACGGCTATAGGAGCTCGGTGGAGCTCGAGGAGGAGTCGTAGGAGAGGGCAGGACGCCAGCGAGGAGCTTCTGAAGCTCCTACAGCTGCTGGAGCTGCCGCTGTGGGTGGAGGGTGAGCGGAGCGAGCTGTGTGAAGGAGTTCTGATACTGGAGGTTTCCAATATCAGACATCTAGAGTGACGTCCAAACGGTTGGCGAGGCACCAGGACGTCCAGAGCTGAGGCCAGACATCTGAAAGTGCAATATCGGGCGAAGTACGTGCTCCTACGCTACTTTCCGCCATGCAGACGTAGCATAGGGATGTTGGGCTAAAATTGTGCCTGCATTTTCGTACACAAGTGAAGGCTTCGGGAAGGCACGCGGTACGCTTTTCCCAGTGCTTTTGGACGTCTGACTACATTGCCAGACGTTCGACGATCCTTCCAGATGACTGGAAGTAGGGTAAGACGTCTGGAGCTTCCCCCAGACGGTCGAGGAGGGATCCATACATCTGAGCACACCGTAGGAAGCACAAGGTGAGATTCAACGTCCTTTAAGAAGTTTGGGACTAGTCCCAAACGTTTGATTTTGGTCAGTAACTGCATTTTTGGCCCGTTTAAGGCCTAAACGGAATCCGATTTCGGCAAACGAAGTACCGCTGTTTTCCACTCAAGTTCCTCTATGTGTTCGTGTTGAGTATCTATTGTCTTGAGCTTGTCTAATGTACATTGATCGCTGGTATAGGTTACGAGCCGGTGGCATGTTCGGGGCCTGTAGAGATGACTAGATCTTGGGTGCAAGCCCCCATTCCTCCCGTGATACCTGGTAGAGTGGTTTAATTCAGTTGTTAATATTTAAATAAGAATGTACTTGATTGAAATAATCGGATTGAACTCTAGGATGTGGAATGAACCCTAGGGTAGAAATGAATGAGCCTATTTGAGCTGTACTGTTTACTTGAATGCATGGTTAAAATAAATTGCTAGCAAATGCCTTTAATGTAATTACGAGATGCATGTTAAAATACAAACTGTTTGTATGTAAATGAGAAATTGAACTGTGAAACCACAAGTTGCATGTTTATGGTTGAGAACTAAATTATGAAAACACGAGCTACCTGTATATGGATGAGGAACGAGTTATGGAACATGAGATCTGGATATGAATAAATGAGACGAAAATATGAGCCTGAACCCTACGGGGAATTAGGCGTAGAACTTTTTTGTATGAAAGGAATCTGGAATGTAGACGGGAAGTGTGCTGGCCCTTATGTATGTGGTATCAAGGAAAGCAACTGTCCCTTTTTAGTGTAGAGCGGAGCTCGCCTCCCTTGGGTGGAGACCCGGGGTTAGGATTGGTCACTCTACACTGACTCCTATTGGCCCTTGTGTACGTGGTACCGACGTGTACTATTAGCGTAGGAAGGGAGCTAGCCACCACACGGGGTCCGGGGTTTAGCTAGCCACCCTACACCGACTTTGTTAGGCCCTTTGGGCAAACCAGGGTAGTCGAACGAGGGTACACGGACTGTGGAGGGGCGTGGCCTTGGTTTGGTTCTGAGTGGCGGGACCCTTGTTCTGGGAGGGCAAGGCCCTATACTGTTCTGTGCTGTTCTTTGGGCGTACCCGCTAGCGGAAACGACTAACCACGTGTCAGTGTGGGGTAGCTACCCATGTGCTTATTGCGCGTGCCGTAGTCACCGCTACATCTCGATAGTGACCTCGGGGTGGTTGACTGTGTGTAGGACTGCCGCAGGGGACTCTCCCGACCAGGAGAGCACCACGTGTACCTTCTACTCCACGGAAAAGACTGCAATCAAGATCGTTCCCATGAGGAACATGTAAGAGCAAGAAATACCTGGAAACTCTGAGAAATAGACGAACCAGAAACATATAAATGAGATAAATAGAAATGAGAAATAAACTTGCTTGTTGCTTTTACTTTACTTGCACATAAATAATGTAAACACCACTCTACTCAGCATTCGCTGACTCTATCTTTTCGTAACCCTGTTCAGGACCAGGAGTTGAGCAGCCCGAGTTTCCGGCTGCAGAGGTTGCTGGGCCCATCTGAGCCCAGCTGTAGTCATTCTTTCAACTATTTCGTTTTTCTGCTATTGTAGTGAGTAATGGACATATATTTTACTATTCCTCTTACTTTCTGTTTCCTTTCCGCTGTTGTTGTTGTTGTGGTGGCATGTACTATTATGAGACAGTTGTTCTACTTTTGTTTACTACTTCGTTCTTTCCTTCTACTTAGTTATATTGCATGTGTGAATGTGGTTTATTTTCCTGCTTTTGGTTATTTCTTGTTAGACAACTAGGTCTTCAGATTAATCGAGGCGAGCTAGTCTCGGGTCCTGTAGGGATCCGGAAAACGAGTCATAACATGTTGACTTGAGCAGTGGAGGTGTTGGAGGGTCGAGGGGCATCGGGTGTTGGAGGGGAGAGGAGTGTTGGGCATTAGGTGGGGAGTTAGGGAGGAAAGAAATCGAATAGGAATAGGGTTTACCAATGTGGAGAACGTAAAGGCATATATGCCCCAATTGTTCGTAGGTGCAGCATGTAATATTAGTGATGTATAATTAAACCTATGGCAACATATATTTTATGTCAGTGTACGTACAGCATTGGTGTAGGGCTATGATTAGCCCATAGTTGGGGGCTATTTAAGTATTTAAGTGCCTAGACATTAGGTTAATTATAACATTTATTTAGCATAAATTAAGATGTAAATAGATTAATTCATATTTTTAATTTAATTACATAATCCATGCATTGCATTCATATTTTAAGTACATTTAGAATTAGCTTAGAATGACATTCATCTAATTAGTTAGCCAATTAGGTACATTGTTTTCATTAACATAAAAGTTGAGGGTCTGTATATAAATGACCATAATATTTTAACATTATTTTAGTTATTCTTCTTCTTGCAGGAACGGCTGGCTGCCGCTCCAACGCCACCAGCTGCCGTAGTGAAGAACCCATTCAAGGAGGAGCGGATATGTTGGATCTGGTCAGGCCACTACAAAAGGAGGAGGGAGGCAACCGAGCTCGGGAGGCCTCCACCACTGACCCACCACTGTGCAGAGAGATCTCCTCTCTTCCATTCCACACCGTTGGCCTCAACCGTGGCGGAGAGTCTCCACAACCGTGGGCATGTGGTGTGACAGGCCACACCGCCATCCGGAGCTCGTCCGCATTACCGTGAGCACCTTAGGGTGCATCTCCCTCGCCGTTGTCACCAACAACCACCACCGCAGCCACTCTCCAATCACCTTCTCAGTCACTTAAGATGTCCGGGAAACCTCCCGGACATCTGAAGCCACCCGCTCACCTTCCGCTTGCAACCAACTCATCGCGATCACCCGCCTGCAGCCACACCCGCACAACCACATCCACCCGCTTCACCTCCAGCGCCATCTCCACGCCGCAGTAGTCTTCAACCGCACGCCCTCTAGCCTTTGAAGCCTACGCATGCACCGCCCGCCAACAGCGCGCGCAACCACTGCCAGAAGAACTGCGCTCACCGCCACAGCGTGCACCCACGCGGCCAGCACAGCCTGCAGCGCCTTCCCGCTCTCACCGGGTGCAGTGCGCTTCTGCACCCTCCAGCCAATGTGCGACAGTCCTCACAACCAACAACAGTGCCTCCCGCCAGCTGCAGCACCTTCCCCGCACCCGTACGCCTGTAGAACTTCACCGCGCACACTCCTCCAGTCGGCACATAGCAGCAGAGCCGACAGAACTGCCAACAGGCCGCGTGCGCTTCCGCGCCCTCCAGCCAGCTCATGGCAGTCCTCACCGCCAACAACAGCTCCTCCCGCCAGCTGCAGCCACCTCCGTCGGAGGTCGTCCGGCCGCCTCCAGCCTCCGCGCAACACGCCACCACCACCGTTTCGAAGCCCTCGGTCCAAGGGACTTCCTCCGAGCTTCCCGCGTCCGGCCATCCACTCCTTGTCGCGCACGGCCAAGGGGAAGAAATCCCCTATTTTGCTACAGTAAAAGGGCCATTAATATTTACATTTTATGCCATTGCCAACTTTTATTGATATTTTATTGAATTGCATTGCAAAAAAATATCCTCTAGTTGTTAAAAATTGCCATTTCAGCATGTTTTCTTGATATTACCTTAATCTGAAGGCAGATTTGGCTCGATTCTCGTCTAAACTAACTATGAACATACGTTTTTAATTGGTGCGAACTTAAATACGTCATTGCCTCCCTGTGGATATGACCCTCTCTTCTACGAGTGGTTATTTTAATTGTTGATTAGTCGATTTTTCCACCACATCAAACTACAAACGACTTTTAAAGCGAACAATCGACTCGTCAAATGGCGCCGTTGCCGGGGAGGCAACTGACGCAATAATTTTGCCTGATTTTATTTTGATTATTTGTCAATTGCACACTGATTTGACCATTTATTATTTTCTTTTCTGTGCGAGAACTTTGTGCAAGAATTAGCCAGTGTGAGAGGCGACCCTTGACGTTGCCAGAGGAGAATTGGACGAGCTATTTTGGAAAGGAGAAGGACGAGGACACGACGGACATCAGTGTATATTTATTTGCTAGTTAGAATAGAATTAAGACTTTAGATTTAATTTTTCATTGCATTTTGTTTGAAACACTTGTTCTGGGGTACATTTTGAGGGGTTTGTTCCCCGATTTTGTTTTGGGCCCGTGTTGGGTAATTTTTGGGAGCCTGTTCCCTTTTCTTTAGATTTAGGTTTTTAGTTTATTGATTACTTTTATTTGCTTGTGCATAAGTAGTTTAAAAATTAAAAAATAAAAAAATGAGCTGCCTGCCCTAGGATGAACCATTTAGGTCTGTATAAGCAGCCTCTAGATTTATTTCTCTGCATTGCGTGCATTCTTGCATTGTTGATTGCTGGAAGCAAGGTATGCATTTTCTTACTTTGCATCTTATTCTCAATCACGCATTGCATTAGGACTTAATGAGAAGACCACCTAATCTGTACTGAATAAATCTAACAAGTGGTCACATATTTTCTAAAAAAAAAGGACTAATTAAAGGAGGGACATCTAAAAATCAAGGACTTGATTGTAAAATGTGGTGTGCGATTCAAAATTCAAAATCCTTTTACGGTGAATGCACACTTATATCTATTGCACCACAACACTCATTTAGACACTCCTAAGTCTTGAAACGATTAGGACAAGAGCCCTCCTACTGTTGGATTCTGAAGTATTCGAAACTTGAGATCAAAGGTTTTGTAAATCTAAAGAGGGGGATACCCTGTCACGGATTTTTGGGGGTAGTTGAGAAGCACCGCGAAAGCACAGCTTCAAAGGAAGGCTTAGGCCTACTTGCATCCCTCGATCATCCGTCTTTTGATTTACTTGACCATTTGAGATTTAGGGAAGAATACCTAAGCTCCAACTAGGTCTTTTTAGGCATTTCAAAGGTTGACAATAGGTGCGTAATTGATTGGGCAACTTGTTTTGTCACCTACAATTTGAACTAAAGTCAAAAGCTTAAATTTGTAAAGACCAAAACAAGTCCTTTTGAATTGTGTTTGTAATGCATGCTTGGTAGGCGTTCTCTTAGGAGACAACTCGTATTTGATCCTGAACCTGAAAGAATCCTAAGAAGAGACCTTCCAAGGGTAGAAATGGCCGGTCAAAGGAGCCTTAAGGAATATTTCATCCCAACCAATCAAGCTGGCCCAGCACTACGTAGACCTAGAGGGGACAATCCGTATGAGATCAAAAGTAGTACCACATCCTTGCTACCCTCCTTTTATGGTACTACTAGGGAAGACCCTTACAGGCATATTGAGGAATTCACCGAGGTCTGTTCCACGGTGAAGCTGCAGGGCGTTACTGATGACGCTCAAATGCGGACCCTCTTTCCCTCCTCCCTAAAGGACAAAGCCAAGTATTGGTATCACACCCTTGACAATATAAATACTTGGGATGCCCTGAAGGAGTTTTTGAAGAAGTACTTCCCCATGAGCAAAACAAATCACTTTAGGAGGGAAATTATGAGTTTTGTTCAAAAGGATGGGGAAGCATTCCATGATGCGTGGGAGCGCTTTAACGATTTGCTGAGACTTTGCCCACATCACCAGGTGCCTAAATGGAAACTGGTTGAAAGGTTCTACACCGGACTTAATGATTCGCATAGGCAAACTGTGGATGGTGCCTGTGCAGGAACCTTTCTATCTAAGACTGAGGATGAAGCTTGGAACTTATTTGATACTTTGAGTGAGAATTCTATTCACTTGAATTCTACCTACATGGATAGAAAGCCCACTCTCATGCAAAGAAAGTTGGAGGCGAATGAAGTAAGGGACACCCAGAATTTAGCTTATCAGATTCAATTATTGAATCAAAACATGGAAAGGCTTATGTCGAACCCGAGTTCATTCGTACCTAACACCTCCACATCCCAAGCTTCCGAATGTGTAATTTGTCAAGGCAATACACATGCCACTGTGGATTGCCACTTGGCCTCCTAATTCCCTGAGCTTGTACAAGCGGATTTGAATGCCGCTCAAGGGTTCCGTCCAAGACCTCGTAATGACCCTTTCTCCAACACTTATAATGAGGGATGGAGGAACCACCCAAACTTTTCATGGAGACAAGGAAATGTCTCAAATTCAGGGAATTACAAACCACAATCCTTTCAAAACCATCAAATGAACCAACCTCAGACCTTTTCCCAACCTAAAACCTCTGAGATGGATGAATTGAAGGCGATGTTGAAAGCTATGCAACAAAGTCAAAGTGTCATCATCCAATCTCATGACAAGGCTATACATGAGATGAAATCACAAATTGGATACCTTGTTGAGGCCGTTAGACAGAGGGAGACTGGGAAGTTCCCCAATGCTGCTGAGGAAAATCCTAAAGGAAAAGGGATTGTCTTTAGGGAGCATGCTCAGGCGGTGACTATTCTGAGGAGTGGGAAAGAAATTTCCAAACCCGATGCTCCTATAGTCTCACCCCCTAAAAAACCATCCACCCCGACTTTCACCCCCACCGGAGAAGACTTGCCCAAATCTTCTCCGCTTGAAATCACCTCACTGGAAGAAGTTGCCCTCATTCCACCCCTTACTCGACATGACAACCTTCCACCCAAAGATCGAGAGTGCATTTTCCAGAGCACTTATCCACCTCTGGGCAGACTTCTGCTGGCTCATCTGGAGCCAAAGATAAGACGGATGAGATTATGGAAACTTTCAAGCAAGTGCAGATTAACCTGCCTTTGCTTGAAGCTATCAGGTAGATTCCGTTTTATGCCCGCTTCTTAAAGGACCTGTGCACGAAAAAGCGGCAATCTAGAAAATAGGTCCAATCAAAAGTTATCTTGCCTGATTCTGTTAGCTCAATTGTTCAACATGGCACACCCCCGAAACTTAAGGACCCAGAGCCCCATACATCTCTGTAGTTATTGGTGACTTACAAATTGATGAGGCTCTACTTGATCTGGGTGCGGGGGTGAACATCCTTCCGAGCTACGTGTATGAACAACTTGGGGGAGGCAATCTGAAGCCTAGCCCTGTAATCCTTCAAGTTGCTGATCGATCACTTAAGACACCATGGGGAATTTTGGAAGATGTCCTCATAAGAGTGGAGGATTTCTTCTTTCCCGTTGACTTCTTAGTTTTGGACACTGACCCTACCAACAAGCCAACCAAACCCTCCATCATTTTGGGCTGCCCCTTCCTTACAACTTCTCATGCTTCAATTAATTGCAATACTGGGGCATTGAAAATGGGCTTTGGGAATAGGAAAATCCGGCTTAATGTGTTTGATGCTTACAAATAAGCCGGACTTGAGGATTGTTCTCAAGTTGAGGTAATAGATGACCTGATTGAAGAGGCAACTCCTGCAATGTTATGTGATGACCCCCTTCAGCATGTCATGCTGAATGAGCATTCCCATCTCTTAGAGGAATGTGAAGGGGATATACTAGAACTAGAGGAATTGCTAGGAGTTTCCGCTGAGTCTCTTCCCCCATCATTTCCGCCGAAGGTAGATTTGCTACCTGAGATGGGGACATCTATTATGAAACCCTCAACCATACAAGCCCCCGACCTTAAGTTGAAACCCCTCCCTGACACTCTCAAGTATGTTTTCCTAGGTGCCAATGATACGCTCCCCGTTATCATTTTGGCTGTGCTATCTAAGGCATAGGAGGGAGCCTTGATTGAATGCCTGTCTAGGCACAAGGAAGCTATTGCTTGGAGCATTGCTGACATTAAGGGTATAGACTCTACACTCTGCATGCACCACATTTATACTGATGATTCCATCAAGCCTTTTAGGGACATGCAGAGACGTCTGAACCCTAATATGAGGGAGGTTGTAACAAAGGAAATCCTGAAGTGGTTGGACGTCGTGATCATATATCCCATTGCTGACAGTAAATGGGTCAGTCCCATTCATGTGGTGCCAAAGAAGGCAGGCTTTACTGTGGAACTCAACGACCAAGGTGAATAAGTTGTCACTAGACCCTCAACTGGATGGAGGGTCTATATTGATTACCGCAAGCTAAACACCGCTACCCAGAAGGATCACTTTCCTTTGCCTTTTATTGATCAAATTCTCGAAAAATTGGCAGGGAATAAGTACTATTGCTTTCTCGATGGATATTCTGGGTACAACCAGGTGGCAGTCTTTCCTGATGACCAGGAAAAGATGACATTCACGACTCCTTACGGTACTTTTGCATTCAGGCGTATGCCGTTTGGATTATGTAATGCCCCTGCAACTTTCCAGCGGTGTATGATGTCTATCTTTTCGGACATGATTGACGAGTGTGTTGAAGTATTTATGGATGACTTCTTTATTTATGGCTCGTCTTTCGACCAGTGTCTCCTGCACCTGGAGAATGTGCTGAAACGATGTAAGGAGACTGGTTTAGTCCTCAGCTGGGAGAAAAGTCACTTCATGGTACAGAAAGGAATTGTACTTGGGCATGTTGTATCCGAGCAAGGTTTGGAAGTAGATAAAGCCAAGATTGATTCTATTTCCAAACTTCCATTGCCTACGAATGTCAAATAGATTAGATCCTTTTTGGGTTATGCTGGCTTTTATAGGCGCTTTATTAAAAATTTTAGTAAGATTTCTAGGCCACTTTGTGACTTGTTGGCGAAGGAATCTTCCTTCAGTTTTGATTTAAAGTGTGCCGAGGCCTTTCAAACTCTAAAGGAGGCCTTGATCTCTGCGCCTATTCTCCAAGCTCCTAATTGGAAACTCCCATTTGAGCTTATGTGTGATGCTTCGGATTATGCAGTGGGAGCAGTCCTTGGACAAAGGGTTGAGGGAAGACCTCATGTGCTGCATTATGCAAGCAAGACTTTAACCGAACCTCAGCGAAACTACACCGTCACTGAAAAAGAATTACTTGCTGTAGTTTTTGCTCTGGAGAAGTTTAGGTCTTATCTACTTGGGTCTAAGGTGGTTATTTTTACTGATCATGCAGCAGTGAAACATCTCATTGCTAAGAAAGATTCTAAGCCACGTCTGATTAGGTGGATCTTACTCCTTTAAGAATTTGACTTGGAAATACGTGAAAAGAAAGGAGTAGAAAATGTTGTGGCTGACCACCTGTCTCGCCTTCCTCTTAATGACTCTCTTTCTGGAGACATTCGTGAGAC
The DNA here is from genome assembly GCA_037157565.1 of Thalassia testudinum. NCBI lineage: Eukaryota > Viridiplantae > Streptophyta > Magnoliopsida > Alismatales > Hydrocharitaceae > Thalassia > Thalassia testudinum. The sequence continues at coordinate 136,791,838 of JAZHRO010000055.1, read as the reverse complement.
ATTTCCCGATGAAACTCTGATGGCGATAACACCAACTTTACCTTGGTATGCAGACACTGTAAATTACTTGGTCACTGGACAAACTCCTGGCTCTTGGGATGAGCAGAAAAGAAAGAGATTCATTTCTCAAGCAAGATATTTTCATTGGGAAGAGCCAGAATTGTTTAGAATTGGACAAGACCAAGTATTGAGACGTTGTGTGCCTGAAGAGGAACAACAAAGTATGCTGAGTTTCTGCCATGAACTTCATTGTAGAGGACACTTTGGTGCTAAGAAAACTGCTTTTAAGGTTCTCCAGTCTGATTTTTGGTGGCCTTCCTTATTTAACGATTCTCATAATTTTGTTAAGGCCTGTATTAGATGTCAACGGACTAGAACGATTGGGAAGAAGAATGAAATGCATCAACATCCTATTCAATCTGTTGAAATTTTTGATGTATGGGGAATTGACTTTATGGGCCCCTTCCCGTCGTCCCATGGTTTTGAATATATCTTGGTGGCAGTTGATTATGTCTCTAAATGGATAGAGGCCATTCCTACGCGCACAAATGACCACTTTGTGGTTTTGAAATTTGTGAAGGCCAATATCATATCCCGTTTCGGCTGCCCCAAGACTATTATCAGTGATGGGGGACCTCATTTCCGAAACCATCACTTCAATCGGTTAATCAAGAGTTTGGGAGTGACTCACAAGGTTGCTACCCCTTACCACCCTCAGACAAGTGGTCAGGTTGAAGTATCAAATAGGGAGATAAAAAATATTTTGGAAAAGACCGTTAGACCTGATAGGAAAGACTAGTCTCAAAAGCTCGATGATGCTTTGTGGGCTTATCGAATGGCCTATAAGACCCCTTTGGGTACTTCTCCCTTTCGGATTGTGTATGGAAAAGCATGCTATTTACCTGTTGAGTTGGAACATAAAGCACTTTGGGCTATTCGAAGTGTTAACATGGATTTAGAGAAGGCAGGTAAGGCACGACTTCTACAATTAAGTGAGCTTGAGGAGCTGAGGAATGATGCTTATGACACCTCTCAAGCTTATAAAGAAAGAACTAAGGTCTTGCATGATAAGTTTATTCTTCGAAAGACCTTTGAGCCCAACCAACAAGTCTGGCTTTTCAATTCCAAACTTAAGCTTTTTCCTGAGAAGTTAAAATCTCGTTGGGATGGACCTTACATAATCACCAAAGTATTTCCGCATGGAGCTGTGGAGATCAAAAATCCTTCCTCTTCAGCAACTCCCTTTATCGTCAACGGTCAACGGTTAAAATCGTACATAACTTTAGATGGCCATCTGGTTGACGAAGTCACTCTTGAGGAGCCTTAGCTCCTACCATTCTCCGCCTCAGGTAATATCTTCCTTTAGCTATTTTTGTTTTCAATGAGGACATTGTTTGAACCAGGCATGGGGGAGAGGACCTGAGGCATTTTGTTTATAGCATGCATATAAAAATAAAAAAAGAAGAGAAGAGAAAATGAAAAAAAAAAAAAAGTTTTGAGCTTAACTGGCTAAGTTTTGCTGTCTTAAGCAAATCAGAACTCTAGGGTAGACTAAGTTAATTCTAGGGTCAAACTTTAGAAGCTAAATGAGCTACTAGCTTTAGACCTTTAGGGTCCTTTGTGGACTTAAAAACTTAAGTAGGAGTTAAGTTGCGGACCATTCCTCAAGAGGTTGAGGAAGGGAAGCTAGGGTTTGAGTTAAAAGGTGGGGTAGTACCTGGAGTCTTATTCTACCTTTTGATTTACGGGTCCTTGTAACCCAAGCATCCAAATTTCACACACATGGTCTGGTAATTAACTTAATTTCTGTCTTTCTGAAAAGAGATTTGGTTCTCTTACTTTTGACTTAGGAGAGGCTTGAAAACACATTTTGATTGAAAGAGTTCCCGCCGCAGGAGAGGGGAGTATATACTCACCTTGAGGATGTGATGATAACATATTACCTCCTCGGCGCTTGTCTCTTAGGATATCCATCCTACTGGGGGCATGTAAGCGCATTGTGCGGTTCAGGTACCATGGGCGGCCCTATCTCGAAGTGACGATTGCCATAGGCCTGAATTCGCTTAAGAAATCCATGGGCGATACTATCTCGAAGTGTCGATTGCCAGGAGTTCTTGGGGTCGTTATGGGCGGTGCTATCTCGAAGCATCAAAAGCCAGGCACCCTTCAAGGTATGGTAATGGGGACAATGAATCCGGCACAGACCGTGTTGATAGCTAATCTGAGGTTAGACTTAGAAGAATCAAACAAAAAGAAATATATATATATATATAATTTTCTTTAACTCAAATAACTCAGACCATTGCACAAGCACGGATGCTTTAATCTCAGGGATCAATAAACTTTAGGGTAGAGTCAGAAATCAGGGAAACTTGTGCCTGCAACTCGTCTTTAGCCGACCTAGTCTGTAACTTAGCAACTACTTAGGAACCTTGGGTCTAGAGTCTGAATTTAATATGCTTCTGAAGGAAGACCAAGTGGGTTGACTAGTCTACTTGGAGTGCTAGGTTTTGCTTAATTTTGCTAGTGACTAACAAAAACTAGGCATGGGGGTATTTGATTAGCCCATAGTTGTGGGCTATTTAAGTATTTAAGTGCCTAGACATTAAGTTAATTCTAACATTTATTTAGCATAAATTAAGATGTGAATAGATTAATTCATATTTTTAATTTAATTACATAATCCATGCATTGCATTCATATTTTAAGTGCATTTAGAATTAGCTTGGAATGACATTCATCTAATTAGTTAACCAATTAGGTACATTATTTTCATTAACATAAAAGTTGAGGGTCTGTATATAAATGACCATAATATTTTAACATTATGTTATTTATTCTTCTTCTTGCAAGAACGGCTGGCTGTCGCTCCAATGCCACCAGCTGCCGCAGTGAAGAACCCATTCAAGGAGGAGCAGATATGTTGGATCTGGTCGGGCAGCTGATTCCAAATTGGTGCTTTCCACTACAAAGGAGGAGGGAGGCAACCGAGCTCGGGAGGCCTCCACCACCGACCCACCACTGTGCAGAGAGATCTCCTCTCTTCCATTCCACACCGCCGGCATCAACCATGGCGGCGAGTCTCCACCACCGTGGGTGTGTGGTGTGACAGGCCACACCGCCATCCGGAGCTCGTCCGCATTACCATGAGCACCTTAGCATGCATCTCCCTCACCGTCGTCACCAACAACCACTGCCGCAGCCACTCTGCAATCACCTTCTCAGTCACTTAAGATGTCCGGGAAACTTCTCGGATGTCTGAAGCCACCCGCTCACCTTCCACTTGCAACCACCTCATCGCGATCACTCGCCTACAGCCACACCCACACAACCACATCCACCCACTTCACCTCCAGCACCATCTCCATGCCGCAGTAGTCTTCAACCGCACACCCTCCAGCCTTTGAAGCCCACGCGCGCACCGCCCGCCAACAGCACGCGCAACCACCGCCAGTAGAACCGCGCTCACCGCCACAGCGTGCGCCCACGCCGCCAGCACAGCCTGCAGCGCTTTCCCGCTCTCACCGGCTGCAGTGCACTTCTGCGCCCTCCAGCCAGCGCGCGGCAGTCCTCACCACCAACAACAGCGCCTCCCACCAGCTGCAGCACCTTCCCCGCACCCGTACGCTTGTAGAACTTCACCGCGCACACGCCTCCAGCTGGCACGTAGCAGCAGAGCCGGCAGAACCGCCAACAAGCCGCGTGCGCTTCCGCGCCCTTCAGCTAGCGCGTGGCAGTCCTCACCGCCAACAACAACGCCTCCCGTCAGCTGCAGCCACCTCCGCCGGAGGTCGTTCGGCCGCCTCCGGCCGCCGCGCAACACGCCACCACCACCGTTTCGAAGCCCTTGGTCCAAGGGACTTCCTCCGAGCTTCCCGCGTCCGGCCGTCCACTCCTCGTCGCGCACGGCCAAGGGGAAGAAATCCCCTGTTTTGCTACAGTAAAAGGGCCATTAATATTCACATTTTTTGCCATTGCCAACTTTTATTGATATTTTATTGAATTGCATTGCAAAAAAATATCCTCTAGTTGTTAAAAATTGCCATTTCAGCATGTTTTCTTGATATTACCTTAATCTGAAGGCAGATTTGGCTCGATTCTCGTCTAAACTAACTACGAACATACGTTTTTAATTGGTGTGAACTTAAATACGTCATTGCCTCCCTGTGGATACGACCCGCTCTTCTACGAGTGGTTATTTTAATTGTTGATTAGTTAATTTTTCCACCACATCAAACTACAAACAACTTTTAAAGTGAACAATCGACTCGTCAGGCTATTTTTTGTAGTGATCGAATGTGAACCTAAACTAAAAGATTGGATCTTCTGTTGTTTGTCCTTCCTCTTCACATGAGTCATAGGCGTTCCAAAGCACCCTCGATGATCCCACATGCAAATAAACACAAGTGAAATGCCAATGAGAATCAAAATAGAATTTTCAAGTCAAATAAACATTGACATGCAATGTAATCAATCAATCTATGCACATGACCCACTATCAGTTATACTCAAAATCAAGTATCCAAATCGCATTAAAAAGAAACTTGCAAATTTATGTACTGACAGTGGACTCAAGAAGGAAAATTTCGATGCATGTTTTAAGTAAATCAGAGGGGTGTGTAGCTCTAGAGAATTCTCGCGAATCTAAAAATCAAAGTTTGAAAATCAGATGACCTGCTATTATAAAAATCAGTAACTCCTACTGAAAATGGACTCAAAAATTTTCAAGGTCTTTTCTCCATAAACTTAATTTACCAAGAAAACTCTAAAAAAAAAATCATTAACATCCGATCTTTGCAGAAAATATGAAAATTCCTAAAAGCTGTTGAACAGTAGTAGGAATTCAGCTTGACACTCATGCATTCATTGATTCATAACTTGTTGCACACTTGGGTTAGAAAATGCACTGTATGTCATTGGAAACCTAGTTCAAAGATCTATCATCAAAAAAATTCCCACAATTTTTATCACACAAATCAAGGTCCAAAAGGAATATGGAAAATTCCGTTAGTAGCAACCCACAGAGTTTGAAAATGCGAAATACACCACCACGTCCAGAATTCTATCAATGCATATACTTGGAGTTAGGCTACGAAATTCGACTGTGGGATAGTCGACGTCAGTACCAACATTTAGTAGCTGTTTCAAAATTTTTGGCACTCAAATCAACCCCAAACTCGCTCAATCAAACTGATGGACAAACCAAATTTAAAAAAAATGGAAAATAGAGCACATACGGGGATTAAATGAGTGACGATCATGAATTACGCTTCCCCAGCAATGGTGCCATTGATCGAGTCACCACAATTAGTAAAACCAAATGTCATCGTTATGAGTGGCTTGTGGCGACACAATTCTAAAGTTAAGAATAATATATTGAAACCATTCAACCACGTATAGTGCAAGAAATGGGTCACCCACTAGGAAGCATCAAACAAAACTGAAATTCATTCCATACAATCCGAAATCAGAGTACTCATTTCATCAAATAAGAAATTGAAACTAAGATTATAGAAAAATAATGAGACACAAATGCAAACAGCAGGGTGGAGTCGTAGACACACGTGGAGCTCCGAAAGTGCTCACACGTCTCGATGGCGGTGTTGAACTCTCATGATTGCTACAAAACATGCGTGAAGGTACTGGACCGCTCGCATATGAGCTGCTGGAGGTGAAGATAGCCTCTTGTAGAGGGCTACGCGCGATGGCCATGACAAGGTGGAGCTGCGTTCGAGCTCCACATGTAGGGAGCTCAAAACATCTTCAGTGCATGTCGACACACTCGTCCGATTCTGTCACTGAAGGGGGGGATGGCATGCACCTTGCATGCGTAGAGGAGGGTGAGGAATCAATGATTGCAGGGGTATGGTTGACCTTCCGTCGCTGTTGTGGTGAAGTGTGGTGGCTATGGTTGATGGGGAAGAGGGAAGGTGTGTGGTCATCATGTGATGAGGGCAAAAAGCACCCTCGGACTTAAAACTTCGCACATAGCCCATAAGGATCCAAACACCTAGACTTGGAGTAAACATGTGGACCCAACCTGGCTTAACCTGCCTCCATTCTAGTGGATTCGGATCCGAGCAAGCCCAACCTCTCCTGAAGGCTCGGTGCACCCAAAGCCAACAAAGCTTGGTAATAGCGCCCATAATGCCCATGCCAGCAGTAATCATGGGGTTACCGATGCAATTAATGTTCTAACAATGGATGAGCCCGACAACGAGCTTACCAAGGAACATGACAAGACCGCGGAGAAGATCACGTAAGATTTCCTAGCTGCAACAACACTCCCTGTAGATATAAATAGAGAAGAAGATCCTTACAAGGGCCTCTTCATGCAATCCAAGAGAGAGGAACTCCGAGAGGTTGTAGTACTGCTATTTCTAGTGGATTTTTTTTGGGAGCCTTGCTCTCCCCCCAGACGTACACCCCTTGCAGTGGAACTGGGTCACCAATCTCCCTATCTTCCTTATGATTACCTTTTGTGTGATTGTTGAGTCGGATCCTTCCTCTATAAGGAGCCCAATCAATTGGCACCATCTGTGGGAAAGTTAATTGTCCTTTGACACCCTTTCCTATTCGAAAATCATAGTAATGACCTCAACTACTTGCAACTCTACTCCCGACCACCCCAAGAAGGACCAAGCTGAGTCCACCGTCTCCGTGTCCAAGAGGCACGATTAGCACGTTGATCCCAATAAAGGGAAGTCAGTGCAACCCGAACGGTTGCTCGAGGCCCCTGAGTGAGACCCCCACCTCGAGATGCAAGCAAAGGAGGACTACAAAGCTAGGTTGGTGGCCCTAAGGATAGAGCATCAATCTCTCGCCACCCAACTCCTTGACATGAAGTAGATCCAGGTGTCCTGCAAGACTCAGTCGAAGGAGCCCTAGAGTTCAAGCCCCAACGACAAGCAGTTGAAATGGCAATGTGTGGTGGAGGAGGAAAATACCCGCCTACATGAACAGCTCGAAAAGCTAAAGCACGAGCTTAGTAACCAGCTAGGCGAAGCTCCCCCTAGCCTGCCAAATGATCCACCCCTACCTTTGTTGAGGGAGCATTCAAGCACTCAACTGCTTCTCGGTGGCAAGAGTTCCATTCTGGAGATCGTCTACCAAGACACTCAAGCAATGAGGGGTATATGCCCATGTGCATACGTCACCACCTACGCATTCACAGAGGAGGTGATGTGACCCCCTTGCCCAAGAAATTCAAGCAGCCAGTCATGGCCCCGTATGACGGGATGGCGTACCCCAACAATTTCATTGGGAGCTACCACCAGATGATGCTGATGAATCGCTACCCCGATGGGGTACTCTACCGAGTATTCCTGTCATAACTGTTGGCATGGCCCATGAATGGTTGAACGACCTACTGATAAATGCCAGTTTATCATCATTCTTATGCCCTAAAACTGATCTAGCTCTTAGGGTTTTAACTCTGCAAATGGGTTTTCAGCCTGCATTTAGGCATTTACTTAGGATAGGCATGCATTGCATTTTATTGTACTTTTTATGCATTCACTTGAGTGTCAAGGATAGGCAGAAAGTCAGATGTCGTTGAAGTGCACACATCTAATTGACCTAAAATGCCTATTTATACATGTTTCTAGTGTCATAGGAGCATTCATCATTATAAATATTGCATAACATACATCATCAAGCATTTAGGTTAGATTGTATAAACTTTAGGTTAATTTATCCTTTTTGTGGTCAGGGAATAGGGCAACATTTATTGAGGCCTCAGATTGAAGATCCAACCATACAGATCTTATTAGGAAGATGATCGAAGCTCAGTGACTCTAAGGTCGCCCCGATCGGACCTTCATAGCATCAGATGTAGTTCGAGAAAGATAAGAGGTCAAGAGGTAGGGTGATGTAAAATCCAGACTTCAGATAATAAATCCAACCGCACGGATGGGTTTGGATCGACGATCACATCCCAACGGCACAAAAATAGGTCCAATCGTACATCCATGGCACCATATAAGTGTAATTCCCTACGAGAGGGGGGAGAGGTATGCGTGACATAATAAAATGAGAAAAATAAATAGCGATCTCACAAAATGAGCAATCTCACAATTTACACAAGTATGTTTAGGTGGAAACCCAAACCGAGTGAAAACCACCACCTAACCCTCTCGAGTTAGGATTTCCTAATTGATCTAGTCAACCAAATCCACTATACGAACTACTTAAGTGAGGGTAGTTCAACCTCTATTACAACCACGCTACTATGTATGAGGGTAGCGTTCCTCAAACCCCTTCTCTTCACAAGAAGGATTTTGTCTCACGAAGAGACAACAAGGGTCCTCCTCTATTTATAAAGGGCCTAGGAAGGCTTTGGAAGCCCTTAGAAAGCTTCCATAGCCATTGGGGATGAACCCAAGGTAAAACAGGCAGTAATCAGAATCAATCATGATTCTGACAGGGTCATCAAATGTCTGGAAAACCTGTTTAAGACATCTGGCAACTAAGTCAGACGTCTAATTCTAGGTGGGTTTCCTTCATGATTTGGTTCAGACCTAAACAGGGTTCTAGTGTATGGCCATCAGATGACATACAGGACATTTGACACTAGGTTTGGATGTTTGGAAACCTATTGTACTGTGGGAATGGATTCCTGAGATAGATTAACGGCTAGAAAATCTTACAAAGGAGATTTTGGGTCAGTCGAGGCAAAACGGTCACATATCAGACATCTGGGGTCCTCTACAGACGTTTGATATAAGCCTAACGGTCATTTTCCTCAACATTTTTATAGGAAGCCAATGCTCCACTAATTGGACATCTGGCACAAACATCAGACATCTTCTAAGACATCTAAACCAAGGTCAGGATGTCTGATTTCATGAGACAGAACATACAAAATCCAGCCTAAGTTATTGGACGTCTCAGTCAACAGTCAGACGTCTTAAAAGTTACTATCATACATCTGATTTCCAGATTAGACATCTGATTAGGCTGTCAGAACCCTATTTTGGTTTTCTAAGCTCTCTATAGAAAACCTAAGTATCCTAGGTTGTGCAAGTGTTCCTAGGACTACTTTAAGGGTTCTTTGAGGCTTTTTAACATAAGATCTAAGAAAGAAATAAAGAGCAAAACAAAGAAACAAAATTACATAGAACAAGATAAAAGGAAATCTATTCTATTCTTGTCTCCATGCTTCTTTAAGCTATCACTCCTTGTGAAGCTCCTCTTTTCTCCGTCAAGCTCCTCCAATATGCCATGGTACAAGCTCGAACTCCAACTAAACATGTGTCCATTTGCAATTTGACCTGAAAACTAAGACTCAAAAGCAAATGTTAAAAAGACATGTGTTTTGTTATCATCAAAATAAATGATTGAGGTGCACTAGCACCAACAATCTCCCCCTTTTTGATGATGACAAAACCATAAAATTCTCTCCCTTTTTGACATTATCAAAAAGGTATTACAAATTTTAATTTTCCTAAACTCCCCTTAAAACATGCTCTTTCTAGTTTTTGGGTTAAATTTCTTTTAACAAGAATAATGTTCTCCCCCTTTTTGTAATAACAAGATAGCCATATCTTTTTCTCTCCCTTTCCAAAGGAAATATAGCTAACTTATTTTTGAAACTCCCCCTTAAAGATTGACAAGTAGCTCATTAATTTTAACTCCCCTTATCTATATGCTAATGAAAAAAAGATAGGGTTTAGATATTACCTCACCTACCATGGCCAATAGAATGGCCCAAATGGAGGTGGATGCCAATCGGATGGGGTTTCCATTCGTAGCTTGGAGGTCTGGGCATCAGCGCCGGTCTCCAATCTGGCGGTCGACGTACGACGGGTCGGTCGGTTATTTGTCATCTCATCGGTCTCCTCTTTTCCTTCCTCCTTGGTCTACTCCTTGGTCCTCCCAATTTGAGTTGACCATCATTGAGCTTGCAGGTCCAGTCTTTTATCTTGTAATCTTTATGACCTACAAAACAAGATTCTAAATCTTTCTTCGGTATCCAAATCAATTTGGATCTAGATCTATTAGTGGGTCTCCTCGACAGAGATCCCTTCTCAACCTTAAGGCTAGATAAAGTTTCTACTTTATTGATCAAATTATTTGATTTTTCCCTAAGGCATGCAATTTCTTTTTCTATAATATGCATCTTGATTTTTAAACTAGAAACTTCTAATTTTAAATTAGTGTTCTCTTCAATCAGTTTGCTATTTTCAATAATTAGATTGTGATTTTCTAATGGCAAATCATCATCTTTAGGACTAGAACTACTTTCGAGGTCCTTAAGTTTTATTTCTAACATATCATTTTCAGATTTAAGAAAACTAAGATTCTTTTTAATATTTTTATTTTCTACCTTAAGTGATTTACTAAGTTTAAATAATTCATCAAATGCATCTTGTAAATAAGAATTTACCTCATTGTCGGAGTCGCTTTTGCTGTCACCCACTGTCTCCATGAAACCCATGCAGGCGGTTTCATTCTTCTTATCAGGTTTTTCTTCTTCCTCCGAGATCAAGTCATCCCAAGTCACTTGGAACTCCTTCTTATACTTCTCCTCCTTCTCCTTCTTCTTCATCTTGAGAAGAGGGCACTCCGGTCGATAATGACCCTTCTCGTTGTAGTAGTAGAATGTCTCAGGCTTTCCTTTTCCTTTTTCTCCTTTTATTTGTTTGATTCCCTACAAAACTTGGAAATTTTTTTAAGAATTTAAAATCTTCATCATCGGAACTTACCTCACTATCTGATGCGGCTCTGAATGCGAGGGTCTTCTTCGATTTTGGTTCTGGTGTATCCTTCTTCTTCTGCTTCAACTTTGTCTCGTAGGCCATCAGATTACCTAGGAGATCCTCCATGTTGAGCTCCTCTACCTCGTTCGCCTCCTCGATGGTGGTGACCTTTCGCTCCCATTCTGGTCCAAGGGAATGAAGAAGCTTCCCTTGAAGCTCCCCCTTGATGAAGGTCTTCCCTAAGGCTTTCAAATTATTTACTATGAGAGTGAACCTAGTGTTCATCTCACTTAAAGTTTCATTAGTCTTCATAGAAAAAGATTCAAATTCTTGAGAAAGTAAATTAATTTTAGAAGATTTTACCTTAGAGGTACCCTCGTGAGTTACCTCGAGTGTGTGCCAGATCTCGTATGCGGTGGTGCATTGCAAGATTCTGTTGAACTCCTCTAGGCTGAGCGTGCAATACAATGTGTTCATTATTTTTGCATTGAGAGAGAGCTCACAGATTTGTTGTTGCGAGTAGCTTCCCGCAAGTTTCTCCAGGATGTTAAATGGCGTCTCACATCTGGCTCAAATTGTGAAGTCATTGGCTTGCAGCCAAGTCTTCATCCTGAGCTTCCAGTAGGGGTAGTTGCTCCCGTCAAAGAAAGGTGGACGGGTCGTGGACTGCCCCTCAGAAATCCTGATTGCGGAACTGCTCCCCTCCATAGATCACTTGCTGGTTGTTACAACAAATAAGCAAGAACCTGCTCTGATACTAATTGTAATTCCCTACGAGAGGGGGTGAGATATGCGTGATGTAATAAAATGCGGAAAATAAATAGCAATCTCACAAAATGAGCAATCACACAATTTACACAAGTATGTTTAGGTGGAAACCCAAACAGGGTGAAAATCACTACCTAACCCTCTCGAGTTAGGATTTCCCGATCGATCTAGTCAATCAAATCCACTATACGAACTACTTAAACGAGGATAGTTCAACCTCTATTACAACCACGCTACTATGTATGAGGTAGCGTTCCTCAAACCCCTTCTCTTCACAAGAAGGATTTTGTCTCACGAAGAAGACGGGAATTTGCAATGCGAATACCCAACCAATAACAAAGAAAGATTACAAAATAACCTATAGAGCCAATAAAGATTAACCTAGCTACTATAGGTAAAGATACTTCCCTTTGCTTGGAAGTGTGTCGGCTTGACGTGGGTGTGTGAACCACACGACGACGCTTGGTCGCTCTCATAATCTCAGAGGGAGAGTGTGTGCGCAAACGAAGATGAAGCTCTCAGGTGTGGACATAGGCTTTGGAGAGCTTAGAACTTCTTCTTAGTATCAATGTGACACAATAAGAGTGAAAAGTAGTCTTGCAAGGTGTGTATCTACAAGGCAAGGGTCCTCCTCTATTTATAGAGGGCCTAGGAAGGCTTTGGAAGCCCTTAGAAAGCTTCCATAGCCATTGAGGTTGAACCCAAGGCAAAATAGGTCGTAATCAGAATCAATCATGATTCTGACAGGGTCATCAGATGTCTGGTCTAGGTATCAGAAGTCTGGAAAACCTATTTAAGACGTCTGATTCTTGGCGGGTTTCTTTCCTGACATGGTTCAGACCTAAATAGGGTTCTAGTGTATGGCCATCAGACAACATACAGGACGTCTGGCATTAGGTTTGGATGTCTAGAAACCTATTGTACTGCAGGAATGGATTCCCGAGATAGGTTAACAGCTAGAAAATCTTACAAAGGAGATTTTGGGTCAATCGAGGCAAAATGGTCACATATCAGACGACTGGGGTCCTCTACGGATGTTTGATATAAGCCTAACGGTCATTTTCCTCAACGTTTGTATAGGAAGCCAACATTCCACTAATTAGACATCTGGCACAAACATCAGACGTCTTCTAAGATGTCTAGACTAAGGTCTGGATGTTTGATTTCATCAGACAGAACCTACAAAGTCCAGCCTAAGTTATTGGACACCTGAGTCAACAGTCAGATGTCTTAAAAGCCACTATCAGATGTCTGATTTCCAGATTAGACATCTGATTAGGCTGTCAAAACCCTATTTTGGTTTTCTAAGCTTTCTACAGAAAACCTAAGTATCCTAGGGTTGTGAAAGTGTTCCTAGGACTACTTTAAGGGTTCTTTGAGTCTCTTTAACATAAGATCTAAAAAAGAAATAAAGAGCAAAACAATGAAACAAAATTACATAGAACAAGATAAAAGGAAATCTATCCTATTCTTGTCTCCATGCTTCTTCAGGGTATTGCTCCTTGCGAAGCTCCTTTGTTCTCCATCAAGCTCCTTCAATCCGTCATGGATATGAGCTCGAACTCCTTCTAAACATGTTTTCATTTGCAATTTGACCTAACAACTAAGACTCAAAAGCAAATGTTAAAAAGACACATGTTTTGTTATCATCAAAATAAATGAGTGAGGTGCACTAGCACCAACAATAAGGGCAATAGAAGATGGATGGCTCAAATGGCATCACGTGGCACCATCTAAGCCGCCCACGGTCGCCGCAACTCTTCTTCATCAGATGATCAATGCATCTCAGCCATTGGATCATCGATCCAACCGCTGAGATTCAACCACAGCCGCACAACACCTTCTGAAGGTGAGGGCTCGGGTGATCTCTACCATTGGATTGCCGTCTAATGGTTGCGAGTGCCCGGCACTTAAAGCGTAAAAGTGACACAAGTAGAGGCATAGCGCATTGGTTGAGCGCCTCTACGCGAGCTGAAGGCGTGCATTCGAGACGTCGAGTGCCTCAAATCAAGCGAGCAAGCAGGCGTGGGTGAAATTTGCCTGTGCGATGGCAATCGGGCTGTCGAGGGAGCATGACCTGGCTCACTGGATGTAGGTGCATGCGTCATGGGCAATTTTATGTCTGAACGCATGCCCAATCTGACGTGGGCACAAGTTACGATGAAGATTAGGAGGCATGTGCGTGTTTAAGCTGTCCGATCTCTCAATCGGACTGTTGAGGATGCGTGTGTGGGTGAAGTGCTCAGCAACTGAAGGCAGAGAGGCGGGGCTGCATGCACATGTTTAGCAACATGGGTCTTTAGTGACGTTTATATACGTCACAAAAGACCTCAGCAATTAATGTTTGAAGCTTGTAAAAGGACCTTTTTGGCCCTAGGACTACAACAATAAAAGGGGACCCCTACCACTCATTTTCATTGTCTCTTCCTCTCTTCTCTCACCCCCTCCAAAGCTCTACGAGCTTGTCCCAAACCCAGGATGCCCCATTAGAGTTAAAAATATAATTTTTCCACCTTCTCACCCCATTCGTGGAGCATCCCGCGGTTGTCTTCTCACCGCTGTTAGGGAAGCGAATCTCGCTACGACATCACCCTGTTCCGTCCTCCATCCTCGGTGTTCGTTCTCCCTCGTCCAACATCTCACCACATTTGTCTGGGCGCTCCGTCAATTGGGCTTGTCCACCAAGCAGCCGTCAAGGAGGATAATTTCTCTCCCTCTTCTCTTTATCGCTTTCTAGATTAGATTTCCTGCTTTCTAGTGTAGAGAGTAATTGTAATGAACATGAATCTGTGGCTGTGAAATATTTGTTTATTCTCTCCCTATTTTCTCTTTATTTGTATTATTCTCTCTCTATCTTCTATTAATTATTCTTTAAGTTGATAGGCAGCATAGATTTAATTCAACTAACTACCCTACTTCGTGACAATAAATGAAATGCGATTTTTGATGAAATGTTTGCCTCCCCTTGTTCAACCCGGGACTCACCAGAGTTTCGGTTAAATTATTTGTTTGACGAATTTTTACATGACTACAACGACAAGGTTTTCAAAACTCAAATTTTCAACGTACAAATTTCTATTCAACATTTTGGCGTTGTTGCCGGGGAGGTAACACTCTTTGATTTCTCGCATTTTCCCACCTTACTTATCTTTTACCTCACTTCTCTCCTTTCTTATTGTGATTGCAAGTACTCTCTTTAGGAGGACAAAAGCAGTAGATTGGAGTAAAGTACAGTTGAAGGGTCTATAAGTATACCCCACCTCCCACCCCCTAGTTTTCTTTCCATCACATCACCTAATAACACAAAGCCTAATTAACCTAGGAGCTCTCATAAACCCTAAGGTTAGTCTTGGTTGTTTGTTTGTCATCTCTACCCACTTCACCCTCCGTTTAAAAAAAGAAAATATAAAAAAATCTCACAGAGGTACACAACCTCTTATGATACTTCATACTCAACTGATTACCCGATCTTTGGAACCGGTATACTCATCAACACATAATTGAGTAGAAATCAGATTAGGTAATCACTTGTGTGCCTAACTCAGTGGTGCATCAAGGCCAATTGAATGAGTTGTTTGGGCCGCACCCCTTCATCTAAAACAGCTCATTAAGTAGCTGCCTCTTAGGGTTCAACTTTTAGGAATTAACCAGGCACTCCACATTCTTTTAAGTTTTAAAGGAAGACATCTTCACCTGTGCTTTCAATACCTGGTGTGCCAACTTAACTTGATAAAATGCACCTAAAGTTGAATCCTAAAAGCTACTAAGTAAGATTTAAATCCTAAAATTCACAGCATCTAAAAATAATCTTGCTTGAAAACCATTGATTGTGCACACACACATTGAAACTGATCTTTAAGGGCACAACCCAAATAAAGAACCCATCACATTCCAAAGCACATTTTAACCTAACCCTAATTAAAACAAAGTATACGTTGGCCTTAAGGATTGAACTCACTCTTCGGGGCTCAGATCGAGATTATTTTCGATTAATCTGATTCTACTATTCAATCTAATGTCCAGCTAGGGGAGTAGAGTCAAACGACCATGGATGGGGGGTATCAAAGGAACCTGAGGCGAAAGCCAAGGGAAGAACCTTCTCCCTAACCCCTTTCTCTAACTGGTTGGATTGACCAGAAAGAATTATGTCAAATCATTCTTTTCATCTCAAGATGGGTTCTGGGAGTCTGTAGATTTTTAGGCTACCCTACCTAAGGATAGGTTTGATTGTTTGTACTGCAGGGCACCTTTCTTCCTCCCACTTTTCCATGGATGCTTCCACATCCTACTCACATTTCCACTCTTATCCTCCTACTACTACTTATTCCCAAGATGATTATTATCCCAACCAGACTTATTCTCACCCATCTATTAGTTGGGATAATCCTGATTGGGGATACAGTTTCGGACCTTTATGTTCAGGGTCTAACCATGGACACCATGATCTTGATTTTTATCCTTCTTCGAGTTACATCGATTATAGATCATTGCCTTCCTATGAACAACCTAATACAATCTACAATCAAGAAGGACATGCCGATACTTACCCTCCCTCAGATTACGTTGCATATGGGTCATCACCCCTTTATGAACAACTCGAAGTGACCTATTATCATAGAGGGTACCAAGAACCTCAATTCCTTGACTCTCCTAAATTGAAACCAAACCCATCCAACCCTGACCCAAACCATTTGGTTCAGGTGAACCAGGTCTAAGATAGCGTGTTGGCTAACTTAAGGAATACCATTCAATCTTTAAAAGCTCAGCCAACACCCTGCATTTAAGAATTGGAGCCTCTGATTCAAATGATGGACGATCTTAACAAGTATTTATTAGATTGGCTCCAAGATGTTAAGGATAAGGACCCGGGTGAGTTTTTACTTGGGAAGTTATCGAAATTAAGGATGAAATTTGTGGTTGCTTTAGTTCCATCTTGGGATGATTCCCAGGATGAACCCCCTTCAGAAGAGCCAATGTCAAAATCCACTCTAGCACCTGTAAGGGGGACACATTTTAAAAAATCGGGGATGACCAAGTTGTTCTAGAGCAACCAATTGTAGATGAATTGATTACTTCACCTGAGACAGGGTATGAAGAAAAGTATGCCACCATGCACCAAGAAATGATCAGTGATTTTGAGACATATATAACTGCGGATCCAGAATTCTTTGATTATAAAGGTGAAGAATCATTCTGTGAAGTCTCACCTGAATTTGTGGAAGATAATTTTAGTGAGACAAACGGGCCTGCCGAGTATGATAAATCATTTCATGGCCCAATAACTGAGGAAATTGATCTTGTTGGGGCTAGCATGGTGGATTCAGATCTTGATTTCAAGAAGGATTCAATTCATAGCCCTATTCCTCAATTATAACCCTTTGAGCATATTGACGATTTTGATTTTGAGAACACTAGACCCAAGTCAATTCTGGTTCAGCCACAAATCTTAGACTTGAAAATTTTAGATGGGGTGATTAACAAGCAAGAGGTCCTGGAATCTGAAATCTTGATTGTGGAAGATAGGAATTTGGAAATGAAGATATGGGAAGCCAATTCTTGGGGAAGTAGAAATTTGAGTCTAAGGGTTCCTATATACCTAAAACCGTCAATCTTTTACTAGGACCCTTATGACATTTTCTACTCCGAGGATGTCCAACCCAAGCAAAAATTCATTGATTATCTTTTTGATTTACCTATTATCTGACTTTTTGGACTTGGGTTGCATCCTCACAAATAGCATGCCCGGCCCCACTTGCATACTGATTTCAGGTTTTGGGTAATTTTTATCCAGAACCTTAGATACACTCAACCATGGGGCATGGGTTTGCACCACAATCTAGTCCACATTTGTGGACATCTGCTAGCAGGTCCTGAGGTGAATCTTCTTATTGTGATTTGACCTGCATGTATGAATTCTTTATTTCCTCTTTGTTTGCATAGTGTGCCTAGCTGAATGCACTAAATTCAACACATATATAGTCTCTTTTCGTCTAGGAGCTGATCGAGTAATCATGAAATTCAGGTGCTTTCTACCCTACTCCACTCGGTTTCATGTCTTTTTAATATAATGAGGACATTGCATTAGATAGGCATGAGGGGGTGGGTATCATTCTCTGAATCATCTTGTTAGCTTCATAAATTCTTTTTATTTTTGAAAAAAAAAATGGATTAGGAAAAGTGAACTTGAGCTTTAGAAATTTTTCAACCATAGGAACGATACGATATGACCTGAACACTTAGATTCTTCAGGTCTTCGGGCTTGATCAGCTCGAGTGTCCACTAAAATGTGGATTTGTTTCTCAAGTCCTCGCCATTTGAAAATTCATTTCAAATTGGTTAAATAAGTTAGAGTGATAAGTACACGACTTATCAACCTTCCTTCTGATTTGAGGGGACTTTAAGCCTAAGCATCTACACACTATTTGCACTGACTCACTTTTCGACGATTTTAATGAAAATTGGGTATCTAATGAACCTTCTAGGGTGGCATGTTAGGTAAGTTGCTAATGGTAACAGCTCATTGGTCGATTGTCCAAAGCCTAGCTGCACGACCATTCTCTTCCTATTGCTTTAGGTAAACCTTAGATCAGGGAAGCCACCTACTTAGAAAAAAAAAAGAAAAATATCCAAAAAGAAAAGAAAAAGAAATAAACCACACTTCACCGCACGAGTATGGCTGGCAAGTTGTCGATGGTAACAGCTCATTGGCCGGTTGTCCAGAACCTAGCTTACAAAAATGAACATTTAATTCTAAACACTTAGGAAGAGGCAGAGAACTAGAATAAGTCTAGAGATATACATTGGATTCGCCCTTGTGTTGACCTCGTAAAAATAAAAGTAGAGAGAAAGCTATCGATCGTTTAGATACACCTTTAGCCATAATTTCTTTTCAAGGTTACCTAGGGGCATAGAAACCCGAAGTCCATTCTAATCGCCAATTAGTGAGTCTATCACATTTACACAAAAAGATGCTTAGTACTTAGAGTTCTCTTCGAGTCTTAAGTGGGTTGGGTAGCCGTAGAAAGCTGCCTCGAAACCTTAAACTCAAAAATATAAAAAAATTAGAAAAAGAAGAAAAGAAAAAGATGCTTTTATTTTTGAATAAGGTGAGGGCATGGGCAGTCTGCATTTGGCAGACACCCAGGCACTGTTGTGTCTCTGTAGTTCAGGTCTTAGTAGAAATTTCTTAGTGTTGAAAAATAACTTTTACCCAAGAGATCCAATCCAATTTTTTTTTATAAATAGCATGCAATTTTGCTAAGGACTAGTAAAAGATAGGCATGGGGGTGTGATGTGCACACATTTAATTGACCTAAAATGCCTATTTATGCATGTTTCTAGTGTCATAGGAGCATTCATCATTATAAATATTGCATAACATGCATCATCAAACATTTAGGTTAGATTGTATAAACTTTAGATTAAATTTTCCTTTTTGTGGTCAGGGAACAGGGCAACATTTATCAGAGCCCCGAATTGAAGATCCAACCATACAGATTTGATCAAGGCGATGATCAGAGTTCAACGACTCCAATATCACCCCGATCGGACCTCTATAGATGATAAACGCCAATTTATCATTATTCTTATTCATTAAAACAAACCTAGCTCTTAGGATTATGCTCTGCAAATGGGTTTTTGGGTTGCATTTAGGCATAAATTAGGTTAGGCATGCATTGCATTTTTTATTGTGTTTTTAATGTGTTTTTGTGAGTGCTAAGGATAAACAGATTGCTAGATCCCTAGAACCCTAGCACTCAGGAAGGCAACTGGTGAAGGGGAAGCTCTCACCAGCTGGAACTCAGCTTGATCCAGCTCAGCATAGCTGGAATTCAGCTCACCTAAACTAAGGTTAGCTCATCCTAGCTCCATTCATCTCATCTCAGCTGAATGGCAGCTCAAGAGAGCTCATCTTAGATCACCCTAGCTCAAGTCAACTCAGATCCAGCTTAATTTAGTTTGAGTCTAGCTCATCTCAACTCCCATTAATCCATAGGGAGCTCTAACTAGCTCAGCTGAGTTGACTGGAGTTCACCCCAGCTTAGGTCCAGCTACATCTAGCTCCACTCAACTCCAGCCAGTTGAAGATGACTTCATTCCAACTTAGGAAGCTCAAGTCCAGCTCCCGAGGACTCAGCTTATGTCAACTCAGTTGAGCTAAGCTACCTTAGCTGCCTCAACCAGCTTAAGCCTCCCTGGGAGCACCAGAACCAGCTCACCTCAGCTCATTACGGTAGAAGCCAGCTCACTTTAGCTTGCCTTAGCAGCTAGCAAAGAACTGGCAAGCTAAGTCAGCTAGAGTAGCTCCATGCCACCCTCTTCAACACCTGCCAGCTCCAGTTCAAGCTCCAGACTTCTCCTCCTAAGCTCCTCTCTTCAAACCCTAGCTCCAATACCTCCTCCTCTTCTCCATAGCTAGCTAAGCTAACTTAGCTTAGCTAGCAATCCACCACCTTCAACTCAACCCTAGCTACCTCCACCAACTTAAACCCTACCTAAGCTCACCTTAGCTAGCTATCCTACTCCAAGTTGGCGAGACCACCTAGCCACCTCTTCACCCCATCATCACCACCAAAAGGCACCAATTTTGGTGCCAAAACCTAACCCTAACTACCCCCCTTTTTGGCGCCAACATCCACCCCCATATCCACCATACACCTAACCCTACAACCACGTCTAGCCATCCACCTAACCCCCCTTCTAGAAGCCAAAAGTGGCGCCAACTCTAGGTGCCCTTTGGCCACCATAACCACACCCCTAACACCCCTTAAGGTGGCGCCAAATAGTCCCCTCCCTTGGATCATGATAACCACCCATAACCACCCTATAAGTCCATCCTAGCCTTACATGTGTCCACGCCAACCCCTCCCCTCCTAAACCCTATAAAAACCCATCACCTACCAGCATTTTTATCATCCTCCATTAGTGTAGTATTCTACCTATACCCACCTACACCTACGACCAAGAAGAAGGAGTAGAGAAGAAGATTAAGGGGGCACATCACCCGCCCCTTTGGTGCCTTCTTCTCCCCACTCTCTTCAACTTGGGCCACGCCAAGGAGGAGGGCTACTCCACTTCAAGGAGGATGACCAGGCAAAGGAGAAGAACCTAGGGTGGACGTCCACCCTTGGAGGAGGAGCATCTCACTTCAAGGAGGAGTTAAGGTGTAAGTTTCCACCTTGGAGGAGCCTTTCAAGGAAGGAGAAGGAGGAGCCCTTTTCAAGCCTAGGAGCCACTAAGCTTGGAGCAAGGTGCTTCCCCTCTTCACCAACAATTCAGGAGGATTTGTGTTTTATTTTATTTGTTGCATTTATCTAGTAGTAGAAGCATTCCTCTACTAGGGTTTGTAAAACATTTTTTCTCCTTGAGTAAAGTTGCCTTTTCTTAATTATTTTCTTTTACTTTTACCTTAGTGTAGTCACACCCTCTCTCTAATTACTCTAGGTTCCCACCTACCTAGGTGAGCTTAGAGAGAGGAATTACTTGTCACTTAGGTTCTAGTTTAGTAAATTTAGGTGTTTGCCATCTTCCCACCATCGATTTTATGTTGCTTTAGTTATTTCAAAACAAAAATTAAATATTTTAAAATACAAAAAAGAAAGTTGATTTCCATTTCTGAGCAAGAGATCTAATTTTTGCAAACTTGCCTCCTTGGACGACCCTAGATACCCCACTATCTAGGTTTATAAATTTAAAAGCGTATGTAATTTCGCATGTTACGACTTTAAAGGCCATAATTACAAATCACGCAATTTGTCGCATCACTTTTCGGCGTCATTGCCGGGGAGGTACGACTTTGCTTCTGTCACTTTTCTCTTGCTTGAAGTAGATCTCATCCCCTTCTCTTTTCTTCTATCTCATGTGTGCAGGAACTACAGGAAGCAAGTGGGAATTCTGGAAAGAACTCAAATCCCTTGTCTTCCCGTGGATTCAGGTTGGTTCCCTTTATTGTGTCACATAAAGCACTAAAAGACTACCAAAATATATTAAACTTGGCTTTCAGGACCTTAAACGACTTAATTAAGTGGAGTGGTGAAGTTTAAAATTCATTGTTTGCTTGTATGCTTCATTAAATACCACTCCAATTCAAGTGTTGGTACTCTATTTTTCGAGTCCAAATTTCTATCTAGACTTGAAAAATCAATTTCTGACACCATAAGCCTCCTAAAATCTTGAACTCAGGGATTCTAAATCAAGTAGAGAACATCTGTTCCAAATTTCAGATCAATTGACTTTGTATTTAATTTTTAAAAATTTGTGGACTACAGAGGGGTCACACCCTTTATTCTTCCTTTTTTGTTACTGTCTGCGAATTTTAAATTTTTTCTACTTAGATAATTTTAATGAAATTTAGCTTTCTGGAATCCATGTGAAATTTCACACATCATATAAAATCACCAAAATTTTTTGAGGTCGGTGGTGGTATAGAAAGTCCAAAATACTCACGGGTATCATTTTCGGACTTTGACACCAGTACAAATAAAAATTCAAAACAATTATTAAACAAATTCATAAAATCTTAAAAAAATATTTTCTAGAATCCTTGTTTGATTTTCTTCAAAGTAGTGGTGTTGTTTGACTTGTTTGGATCACTACTTAATACAGAAAGCCTAAAAATAATTCATTGGTAGTAATTTTCTGTCTTAGGGATAATTGGCTTAGGGTTTCTTTCTTTCTTTTTAGAGACTCACATTAAAGGAAATTAACCATCACCAATACAACTTGTTTTTCCTTTGATTGTGGAGTTTCAAACTTGTTTGAAAATTTAAAAAGAGAAACCCTAAAACACATTGAATTAAATCAAGTCCTAAAAGACAAAAATACAAGAAATTGTGTAACAACTTGCTTTTTTATTGGAACCACTTTCCAATTCCTGCACACACACTAAAAATTGAAATAACAAGGCAACAACCCAATCAACGCCCTCCACATTCCGTGTGCACTTTAGTATCCTAGCCCTAACTAAAATTCATAGCAATTTGACCCCTAAGGTTTCATCAATTTAGGCTTGCTATATAGGACTTAAGTTTTCTCTAGTTAATACCAATTCTGTCATCTATATCTGGTGTTCAGGCTGAGGGGCCATGTCAAACGACCAGGTAAGGGTTTGTACAGGCACCTGGGGATTTTTCTGGGACATGCTTGGGCCCAAACCTCCAGTTAAGCAACTTGACTAGATTTGTTGACAATGGGTATTCACTGTTGATTACTTATTTCCTAGGTAGACCAAGTCTTAGGTTAATTTCTAGGGAGTCACAATTAAGTTAGGTCTAGAATTTGATTGCTTGTGTGCACACTTCTCTCATCTCCATCTCTTTGCCTCCCTTCCCGTTTCTTCCATTTTGCACGGGCGGCAGTCCAAAACTCCACACTTGGAGGGACCACTTGACTTTTGCCTCCCCAAAAAGACTTTTCCTGCATTGTTTCTCTTCTTTAAAAATGGAAAATCAAAATTGGTCCTCTAACCTACATTCTAATTATTCTTTCCCCAATCTTTCCACCCAAGTGCTTCTTAATCAGGTCCCCCCACCTAACTTCTACTCCATTATGGCTCAGCAACAAGTTAAGCAACAACAGTTGCATAAGGATTTAACAAACCTAGCCAACCAAGGGAGTCCTGCCACACCTACCCAAGCTCCACACATTCCACATCTCACCCCTTCTCACATCCCAAAGAGACAAAATTTGCATACGACCCGTGCTGAGTATAATCATTATTCTGAGGCTTCTATGGTTCAACGGGGAATTATACTTATCCAAATCATTACCCCACTCAAAATGTCTCTACCTTCCAGGAGCAATTGCAAAATTCCTCTAATTGGAGGAATTATCCAACTCACTCCTGGACCAATCCAGTTCCTTACCAACAACAAAACCTGTTTGGAGGGTTTGGTTCAAATCAAACATATCAATCTGGGCCATCTCAAGAAGACATCAATGCCCAGATGATAAAACCCTGCAAGAGATGCAAAGGAAAACAACGGAAATAACCCATGCTATTAATAATCTCAATGATCAAATTGGGGTTATTCTGACTCAAGGACCTGCAGAACATTCACCATTCCAGCCCACACCAAACTTTGTCAACCAAAGGAACCAACACCTAGGTGGACACCAACATCAAAACCACACTGTTCATCCTCCTATTAACCCAATATCTCAGCACCAACCTGGTTTCTATCAACATCTGCCCCCCCTCCTCCTAGTGATAACCAAACTACATATGCAGATATGTTGAGGAGTGGGAACACCACCACTGATTTAGGGCCTTCAAATTAAATTGATGAAACCCACTCTCAACCTATGCAAATCAACTCTCCTAACCCCACTCAGGAAGAAGAAAAAGAAATCCCAAAAACACTTGATTCAAATCCTAATTCTCACTCTTAAACACTGCAATCCAATCTTCTTGATAAAAAATAAGAGCCCTCTCACCAAGATCTTATGGACTTATTTGGGCAAGTCGAGAGGAATATCCCCCTCCTAGATGCCACCCCTGCCTTTGCTAAATTTTTGAAAGAAAAGTTTACTCCAACAAAGGAGGCTCAGAATCTAGGAAGGGTGGTCCTTTCTAAGACAACAAGCTCAGTTATTCAGAGCAAGCTGCCCCTCACAAAAAAGGACCCAGGCGCATCTCTCATCTCGGTTGTCATAAATGACACCACCTTTTTCATGCCCCTCTCGACTTAGGTACCTCCATTAATATCATTTCCCAGGTCAAATTCGAGGAATCTCAATTCGATGATTTTAAACCTACTAAGGTTCAATTTCAATTGGGAGATCAATCTACCATTCAACCGCGGGAAATCATTGAGGGTCATATTGTCAAGGTCCGAAATTGTCTAAATCCGGTAAATTTTCTGGTCCTTGACATAGAGGTACTTGCAGCACTCACTAATACCATTCTTGGAAGACCCCTTCTGATTACCGCAACGGCTAATATCAACTCTCCTTCGAGGAAAATGAATATAAGTTGTTGTAACCAGATTTTCTCATTAGATTTTTTTCAAGCTTCCAAGAGGTCCATTGATCATAAAATTTTCGAGGACACTGATAATACAATGGAAGCAATTTGTGAGAAATCTTTGTTGATCAAATCCTACTCAGCTTTGACCACCATGGATCTGGATTTTATTGATTCCTATTCTAAGGATGATTTTGTGGTCCGAGACTTTTCAGATCAACTAGGGTTTGACTTTTCCTCTTTCAATCTTCCTGATTTTTCACCAAAAACATCCACACTAACTTCACCCACCCTACATCTCATTGAATCCTTTCCCCCTCCCTTTCCATTGGACCTATCGCCCGACCCACCAGAGTCTAGCATTTTACATGCACTTAAACCATGGCCAGATCTGGGTCATTCTTCCATTTTTCCATTTCATTTTGATCCCGATTTCTTTACCATTTATCTTTTCAGGGATCTTGTGGAAAACACATTTCTTGAGGACATTCAATTGTCTAATTATTTACATGATTTTCCATCTTCCGTGCATAACTTCATGCTCGGCTGAATGGCGTAAAAGATAGCACTGGATGGGAGGTAACCCATCATTTTTCCTGCTTTTCTTTTTTCTTTCTTTTTCCAGGTTTTGACCATCCTAAACCCGACCGCTCTTCATTAACGTGATCCCTTTTCCCTCCTAATGCATGAGGACATTGCATATCTTAAGCATGGGGGGTGTTTTTAAAATTTGACGATCGATTTAGGATTTTAAAAACCTAAAAACATGCATTTTTCTTTAGTCATTCTTATTTTCTTGCATGCATACCCAAAAATAAATAAATAAATAAATAAATATACTAAAAAAAAACTTTTTGAGGAAAAATTTCAAATCAGGACTAAGGTTGAAAAACTCACTTTTGGTACAATGGGATTTAATCTTTAACAAACTAAGGATGAGGATACGGATTTGATCATTAGAATTTCAGGGTCTATTTTTAGACTAGATCAGATATCCTTCTCTAAAATTCCACCTGAACTCATGATAGTTCAGGTGACTTGATCCTCTTTTGTAATATAGAAAGTATCTGGCTTAGTTTCTAATTCAAAAACTTGCAATTCTTGCGGAACTTCCCATGTCAAATTTCACACACAAACCAATAAATAAAAATGACTAAAAATCAGAAAAACCCCTTGTTTGGCATTAGTAAAAATCTGAAGCAGATCATTGGTCTGAGTTCCCACCGCCGAGAAAGAGGAAAATGCCTCCTTTGAGGACGTGATGTCGACATGTTACCGCCTCGGTGCTGCTCCATATCTATATTTCATATCTTTAGACGGAGCATTAAAGCACATTTTAGCAGCTCAAGTGTCTTGGATGGTACTCTACCTATAGTGTCGGAGCAAGAGCTTGAGTTTGCTTAGAGCGCCCCTTTACACCGCATTGTGTTTTGGGGTTGTGAGCTCCTGGGTGGTGTCATGGACAGTGCTATCTCGAAGTACTGGCGCCAGAGCCCCCTTGAGGATTGGTAACGGGAATGATGATCCCGACACATCTGTTATAAGACTAAGCTAGAAATAAGCATGGGGGACAAAAAAAAAGTTTTAACCCAAAAACATGCCCTTATAAATGTCGGCTTTTCACAAGCACAGACACAAGGTTTTAAAGGTTATTGCAAGTTGCAAATCAAATTCAAGAGCAAGAAAAATCCTAAAACAGAAATTTCAAGTCATCTAAATTAACAAGGGGTTAATCTGTGATTTTTCTAGAGGATATATTGATCCTGTTTTGTCTAATTTTTGGATCTGAAAATAAATCCCGCTGTTTATCTTTAATAAATCTCGTACCTCCTATGTTTGGATCAACCTATGTCCCATAATCTTTTTCACCTCAAAAGTTAAAAAAAAAATTAGAGTTCCCAAAAATTCCATTTTGTAAAAATTTAAGTTTTGCTAAGAGACTAGCAAAAGATAAGCATGAAGGTGTGATAAACGCCAATTTATCATTATTCTTATGCATTAAAAAAAACCTAGCTCTTAAGATTATGCTCCGCAAATGGGTTTTTGGGTTGCATTTAGGCATAAATTAGGTTAGGCATGCATTGCATTTTTTATTGTGTTTTTAATGTGTTTTTGTGAGTGTTAAGGATAAACAGATTGCCAGATCCCTATAACCTTAGCACTAAAAAAGGCAACTGGTGAAGGAGAAGCTCTCACCAGCTAGAACTCAGCTTGATCCAGCTCACCATAGCTGGAATTCAGCTCACCTGAACTAAGGTTAGCTCATCCAAGCTCCATTCAGCTCATCTCAGCTAAATGGCAGCTCAAGAGAGCTCATCTTAGCTCACCCTAGCTTAGGTCAACTCAGATCCAGCTCAACTTAGCTGAGTCTAGCTCATCTCAACTCCCATTAGTCCACAGAGAGCTCTAGCTAACTCAGCTGAGTTGACTAGAGTTCACTCCAGCTCAGGTCCAGCTACATCCACCTCCACTAAACTCCAACCAGCTAAAGATGACTTCATTCCAACTTAGGAAGCTCAAGTCCAGCTCCCGGGGACTCAGCTTAGGTCAACTCAGTTGAGCTAAGCTACGTTAGCTGCCTTAACCAGCCTGAGCCTCCCCAGGAACACCAGACCCAACTCACCTCAGCTCATTATGGTAGAAGCCAGCTCACTTTAGCTTGGCTTAGCAGCTAACAAAGAACTAGCAAGCTAAGCCAGCTAGAGTAGCTCCATGCCACCCTCTTCAACACCTGCCAGCTCCAGTTCAAGCTCCAGACTTCTCCTCCTCAGCTCGTCTCTTCAAACCCTAGCTCCAATACCTCCTCCTCTACTCCATAGCTAGCTAAGCTAGCTTAGCTTAGCTAGCATCCAGCTCCTTGGCCATCCACCACCTTCAACTCAACCCTAGCTAGCTCCACCAACTTAAGCCCTACCTAAGCTCACCTTAGCTAGCTATCCTACTCCAAGTTGGCGCCACCACCAAGCCACCTCTTCACCCCATCATCACCACCAAAAGGCACCAATTTTGGTGCCAAAACCTAACCCAAACTGCTCCCCTTTTTGGCGCCAACATCCACCCCCATACCCACCATACACCTAACCCTACAACCACGTCTAGCCATCCACCTAACCCCCCCTTCTAGAAGCCAAAAGTGGCGCCAACTCTAGGTGCCCTTTGGCCACCATAACCACCCCCTTAACACCCCTTAAGGTGGCACCAAATAGCCCCCTCCCTTGGATCATGATAACCACCCATAACCACCCTATAAGTCCATCCTAGCCTTACATGTGTCCACGCCAACCCCTCCCCTCCTAAACCCTATAAAAACCCATCACCTACCAGCATTTTTATCATCCTCCATTAGTGTAGTATTCTACCTATACCCACCTACACCTACGACCAAGAAGAAGGAGTAGAGAAGAAGATTAAGGGGGCACATCACCCGCCCCTTTGGTGCCTTCTTCTCCCCACTCTCTTCAACTTGGGCCATGCCAAGGAGGAGGGCTACTCCACTTCAAGGAGGATGACCAGGCAAAGGAGAAGAACCTAGGGTGGACGTCCACCCTTGGAGGAGGAGCATCTCACTTCAAGGAGGAGTTAAGGTGTAAGTTTCCACCTTGGAGGAGCCTTTCAAGGAAGGAGAAGGAGGAGCCCTTTTCAAGCCTAGGAGCCACTAAGCTTGGAGCAAGGAGCGTCCCCGCTTCACCAACAATTTAGGAGGATTTGTGTTTTATTTTATTTGTTGCATTTATCTAGTAGTAGAAGCATTCCTCTACTAGGGTTTGTAAAACATTTTTTCTCCTTGAGTAAAGTTGCCTTTTCTTAATTGTTTTCTTTTACTTTTACCTTAGTGTAGTCACACCCTCTCTCTAATTACTCTAGGTTCCCACCTACCTAGGTGAGCTTAGAGAGAGGAATTACTTGTCACTTAGGTTCTAGTTTAGTAAATTTAGGTGTTTGCCATCTTCCCACCATAGATTTTATGTTGCTTTAGTTATTTCAAAACAAAAATTAAATATTTTAAAATACCAAAAAGAAAGTTGATTTCCATTTCTAAGCAAGAGATCTAATTTTTGCAAACTTGCCTCCTTGGACGACCCAAGATACCCCACTATCTAGGTTTATAAATTTAAAAGCGTATGCGATTTCGCGTGTTACAGCAACTTTAAAAGCCCTAATTACAAATCATGCAATTTGTCACATAAGTAGCATTAGATGTAGTTTGAGAAAGATAAAAGGTCAAGAGGCAGGGTGGTGTAAAATCCAAGCTTCAGAAGACAAATCCAACTGGACAGATGGGTTTGGATCGATGATCGTAGCCCAAAAGCATGAAAATCAGTCCAATTAAACATCCGCGGCACCACCTATCAACAACAAAAGATGGACAGCTCAGATGGCGCCATGTGGCTCCATCTGAGGCACCCACGGTCACTACAGCCCTTCTTCATCAGATGATCAATGCATCTCAGCCGTTGGATCATCGATCCGACCGCTGAGATTCAACCAAGTCGCACAGCACCTTTTGAAGGTGAGGGATCGGGTGATCTCAACCGTTGGATCGCCATCCAATAGTTACGAGTGCCCCACCCTTAAAGTGTAAAAGTGACACAAGTAGAGGTGTAGCGCATTGGTTGCATGCCTCTACACGAGATGAAGGAGCGCATTCGAGACACTGAGCTCCTCAAATCTAGCGCACAAGTAGGCACTAGAGAAATTTCCCCATGCGATGGTGATCGGGTGGTTGAGGGACCGCGATGTGGCGTGCTAGATGAAGGCACGCACTTCACGCATGATCTGACGCACGAATGCATGCCCAATCTAACACGGGAGCGCGTTACACTAAAGATCAAGAGGCGTACCCCTATTTAAGCTATCCGATCTCTCAATCAGACAGTTGGGGATGCGTGTGTGGGTGAACTGCTCAGCAGCTGAAGGCAAAGAGGTGGGGGCGCCTACGCGTGTTTAGCGACGTGGGTCTTTAGTGATGTTTATATCCTTCACTAAAGACCCCAACAATTAATGTGTCAAGCTTATAAAAGGACCTTTTTGCCCCTATGACTACAACTATAAAAGGGGACCCCTACCACTCATTTTCATCATCTCTTCCTCTCTTCTCTCACCCCCTCCAAAGCTCTATGAGCTTGTCCCAAACCTGGGATGCTTCATTAGAGTTAAAAATACAATTTTTCCACATTCTAACCCCGCTCGAGGAGCATTCTACGGTTGTCCTCTCATCACCATTCAAGAAGTAGATCCCACTACGACGTTGCCCTATTCCATCCTCCATCCTTTGTCTTCGTTCTCCCTCGTCCGGCATCTCACCACCTTCGTCCGGGCGCTCAGTCAATGCTGCTCATCCTCTAAGCAGCAGTCAAGGAGGATAATTTCTCTCCATCTTCTCTTTATCGCTTTCTAGATTACATTTCCTACTTTCTAGTGTAGCGAGTAGTTGTAATGAACATGAATTTATGGCTATGAAATATTTATTTATTCTCTCCCAATTTTCTTTTTATTTGTATTATTCTCTCTCTGTCTTGTATTAATTATTCTTTAAGTAGATAACTAGCATGGATTTAATTAAACTAGCTACTCTACTTCGTGACAATAAATGAAATGCAATTTTTGATCAAATGTTCGCCTCTTCGTGCTCGACCCGAGACTCACCAGAATTTCAATTAAATTATTTGTTTGACGAATTTTTACTCGACTACAACGGTAGGGTTTTCAAAACTCAAATTTTCAAAGTACAAATTTTCATTCAACATAAAAATTCAAACTCAGGAAGGCAGAAGATGAAGAAGAAGTTTACATCAACTGAATCTCAACTAGATCCAGCTCATCCCAGCTGGATCCAGCTCCTTCTAATTGGATCAACTTATCCTTAGCTCCATTTAGCTCATCTCAACTAAATGGTGGCTCAAGCTAATTCACCTCAGGTCCATTTAGCTCACCTCACCAGGATGGTAGCTCAAACTAGCTCAAGATAGTTGATCGCAGCTCCATTCCAGCTCCTCTAGCTCAAAACAGTTCACTAGAAGCTCTACCTGACTAGGTCTAGCTACTGGTCTAGCTAATGCCATCAACTAGCTAAGCCTAGTCAGCTAAGGATGACCTCAACAAGCTCAGGGCAACTCAAATCCAGCTCCCAGAGACTCAACTCAGCTTAACTTGGTTGATCTAAGGCACATGACCTAAGCTAGCTACTCTAGCTAGCTAAGTAATCTTCAGGAAGACCAGACCTAGCTCACCTTAGCTTACATCAGCAGAA
The DNA here is from genome assembly GCA_037157565.1 of Thalassia testudinum. Taxonomy (NCBI): domain Eukaryota; kingdom Viridiplantae; phylum Streptophyta; class Magnoliopsida; order Alismatales; family Hydrocharitaceae; genus Thalassia; species Thalassia testudinum. Next base: position 136,761,156 of record JAZHRO010000055.1, on the reverse strand, counting down.
GCCAGCTCATCTTAGCTTGGCTTAGTAGTTAGCAAAGAACTAGATAGCTAAGACGTTTATGGTAGCTCCTTACAGCTCTCTTCAGCAGCCATCAGCTCCAGTGCAACTCCTCCTCATCTCACCTCCAAAACCCTAACTCTACCTTCCCTTTCCACTACTCATCTACTAGCTAAGCTAGCTTAACTAGCTTAACTTAGCTAGTCCACCTCCATGGCCACCAAAACCTAACCCTAATCCCCACCTATTTAGCTCCACCACTAACCTACTTAGTCCACCTAGCTAACCTACTCCCATTCCTCTTTTTTTGGTGCCAACAAAGAGGCCACCTTTCAACCCATTACCACCACCAAGGGACACCATAAAGATGGTGCCAAAAATACCTAACTACCCTCTCCATCTTAGCGCCAAAACCACCCACCATCTTAGCCCTACATCTCACCACACATGCCATCTCCACCCTTAATTTTTGGCGCCACCTAGGACCCCTTCTAGAAGACCATTTTGGTGCCAACTAATGGTGTTCCTCCACCACCAAAATGCACCAACCACCACCTTAACTACCCTCCTCCCAACCCTTCACTTGGCACCAACCTTCCTTAGCCCTAGGATCCACATGACTACCCTCAAAACCTGTCCTAGCCCTACACCTAATCCCCACGCCAACCAACCCTCTCCCTTCCGATATATACCCCACCTAACTACCACATTAACATCATCTTCTCCTTTAGTTTTATTCCACCATAGCCACCTATAACCTATGGCCAAGGAGAAGAAGAAGAGAAGAAGATCAAGGGGGCAACCACCCGCCCCCTTGGTGACTTCTTCTATCTTCCTCTCACTTGTGCCACGGCAAGGAGTTATTCACCTAGAGGGGACTACTAGGCAAGAGGAGGAGCAAGGTGGTTGATGCTCACCTTGGAGGGCAGCTTGAAGGAAGACTACTTGAAGAAGGAAGCCAAGGAGAACCCTTTTTAAATGTAAGGCAACTGCACTTGGAGCAAGGGCCATCCTGAGCTTCTAGCAGAGGATCCCTTCTTCTTCTTTATTCTTATATCTTATATTAGCTAGTGTGTTTTTATTCTTCCATGTAACAAGCATTCTGCTACACTTTATCTAGTTTCTAAAAATACAAGTTTCAATTTGCCTTCCAATTTTCATGTTTTCTAGTTAGTGTGTTCTTCATATTCTTAATAGCTTAGTGTACCACACCTTCTTCTAATTACCCTAGGCACACTTGCCTAGGGTGAGTTTAGAAGAAAAGGTTTTCTTCTTGTCACTTAGGTTTAGTAATAGGTGTAGTTTTTAGCGTAGTTCGCTTTCAATTGTCCAATTGTTTTAAAAAGCAAAAACAACAAAAACGAAAATCGCAAAAATACAAGTGTTGATTTGAGAGGTGAGAGAGAAAATCATCTTGTTGACTAACAATTTATCCTCCTTGGATGACACTAGATATTCACCCTATCTAGGTTTTATAAATTTAAAAGTTGATTGCAGATTTACATGTACAACGACACTATTTTGCATATTTAACAAGACGTGTATTTCCTACATCACCTGCCATCAGGGCAGATTGCCTGCTTCCAAGACCTGGCAGACAAGTTCTGCCAGTACTTTGTTGGGCAGCAAAGGGTTAAAGACAACCCTGAGAGGCTATTGGAAGTCAGGTAGAGGAAGACTGAGTCCTTCCGATGCTACCTGAATCAGTTCAAGGTTCAGTACTTCAAGTGCAAGAGGCTCCATGATGCGATAGCCATCCAGTACTTTAGGTCGAGCCTCCTAACTCAAAGGTTCTAGTACGACATCAATGATTTCCCACCAATGGATATGGTAGAGCTCTAAGACAAAGCCACGAGGTTTGCAGAGCAGGACGATTCCTTCCGCTCCCGCAGCCAACTGGTTGAGGGTCATGGTGACGATGCCAGCCCTGTAGAGGAAAGGAGGGCCTCAGCAAGCATGCCTCAATGCTCATCTGTAGATGTGGTCGCTTCCACAAGCGAAGGGACACCTTCCCTAACCAAAGGAGCAACTAGCCCACCAAGGGTCGTAACTACGGACCCCACTAAACAAGGCGGGAGTCCTTTTAAGAATACATTCCCCTGGCCGTGAACCAGGCAGACGTATTGGCGAAAGTATGGTCCTCGGACAATGACCTATTTCCCCCACTAAAGCCCATGAGGAGGAGGGTTGACTCCGAGCCTTGCCATAAGTACTACAAGGCCTGAGGTCACACCAACGAAGACTACCAGGATCTGCGCAACCAGATTGAGTCCCCGATCTGGCACAGGAACCTGGCTCACTTCGTCAGGCAAAATGAGAGCCAAGATAGAGGCAAGGGGCCCATGGAGGGCCCTGAACACTACCATAAGGAGAAGCTCCAGCAACTCTAGGGAGTCAACATGGTCATCCTCATAGACCAGGAGCCAGATGGGTCGACAACCCGCCCGACTGAGTCAACGATGTCACCCTGGCTACCCCCAGCAGAATACCACCGCCAAGTCCTAGCAACAATGCCCCCATTACCCCAGGAGGCTCACCCTTCGTCACCTGAACATATTAGCATAGGGGTCGAGGTAATCTTTAGGGTTAACACCACCCCAGGCGAACAAGCCACTCCTTCTAAGCCCACCCTTCCAAGCTCCTTCCTCACTCTTCAGCAAGGAGAGAGGGGCACAATCAAGTAAGCAACGTCTCGGTTGTTTGCCTTCGGGCTGTTCGCCTCCTTACCAGACCCAATGAACACATGGACCCGCCTCTGGTGACACACTTCCTGGCAGGGCAGCTACAGCTTAAGCTCTTGGTCAACGAAGGCAATGCAATAGATCTCTTATTCACAAAGATGTTGCTCAAGTTGGGCTTCCGAGAGGTGCATCTCTGCCAATCGACCCACCAGGTTGTGGGCTTTGGCAACCACAAAGTAATGGCAAAGGCGGAGATTAGCCTTCCCTTATCTGTTTGTGATGGGGACGGGAACCTCAACCAAATGGCTACATTCATAGCAGCTGGGTTGACGGCAGCATTTGATGGCATCATTGGTCGTCCATCTACCCACGCCTTCTGCCTAATCCCCTCCTCGTACTTCCAATTCATGCTTTTCCACTCCCCTCGAGGAGTAGGAACAGTACACGGGGATCAAACGGTTGGGCGGGAGCTCCTAAGGATCAAGCTGGAACGATCCATGGAGCCAAAATCACCCAAATCACAGAAATGGTGGAAGAAGAGAAATCAAGTCCAAGTTATCTAGCAAGAGGAAAACCCGGCTGATCTGCCAGTGACTTCGGGACTACAGCTAGGCTCTTTAGCCATGGCTATACAAATTTTTCCTCACAACGCGACTAAGCTCGTCGAGGTCGAAGTGGACCTTGATCCCTTTGAGGTCTAGGAATTACTCCTACTCAAGGCCAATGTGGACGTCTTTGCTTGGTCCACCAATGACTTGTCGGGAGTTGACCCATCCTTGATCCAGCACCACCTGAATATCTATGCAAGCACCTGCACGGTCAAATAGTCGCGCCAGCACAAGTTAGCCAAACAATGGCAAGTGGCTGAGGCTAAAATACAAAAGCTCCTTGAAGCTGGATTCATCAAAGAATCCCTGTACTCAACATGGCTCTCGAACATGGTGATGGTGAAAAAAGCCAATGGCAAATGGTGCATGTGCATAGATTTCACCAACCTCAGCAAAGCCTGCCCGAAGGACAAGTTCCCCCTACCAAGGGTGGACACTCTGGTGGACTCCTGTAGCAGACAATCTCATATGTCCTTCCTGGATTCCTACAGTGGGTATCACTAGATCAACCTTACTCCAACAATAGACCCCACACCTCCTTCATCACCGATAGGGGTCTGTTCCAGTATAAAGTCATGCCCTTTAGCTTGAAAAATGCTAGAGCAACTTACCAGTGCTTTGTAAATATGATTTTCTCAAAAATAATAGGAAAATCATTTGAGGTGTACAGAGATGATATGCTTGTAAAGGGATCCAATTTCCCTCAACACTTAGAATATTTTGTTGAGGTATTCCAAATTCTAAGGGACACCCGCCTTTGCCTAAACCTCAAAAGGTGTACCTTTGGGGTCTCAGTCGGTAAATTCTTGGGGTTCTTTGTCTACAACTGAGGGATTGAAGCCAACCCCGACAAGATCCAAGCGATCATGGACTTACAACCACCAAGCACGTTGAAAGGGATATAGTCGATGGTTGGCAAGATCACCTCGTTAGTCCAGTTCTTGTCTCGATCCTCCAACAAATGCCTCCCCTTCTTCAAGTGCATAAGAAGCGGCAAAGGCTATACTGTCGCCCACTAGACTCCTCACTACCAGAAAGCTTTATAGAAAGTCAAAGCCAAGCTCCAAAGACCCCCTTCTTAACGACTCCTAAGCCTGGGGAGGTCCTTTCCCTATACCTAGCGGCCTCCGTGCCTGCCGTCAGTGCTTTACTAGTTAGCAATCGGGAAGGAGAACAGTGACCCGTATACTTGATGTTTACACATCCATTTAGGTTAAAATGCCTATTTATGCAAGTTCCTAAGCTTAGAGATGCATTCCATATTATAAATATTGCATAGCATGAATCATTCTGCATTTAGAATAGTTTGTATAAATTTTAGGTTAATTTGCATCCTTTTGTGGAGAGGAGAGGAGATTTATTTCGAGGCCTCGGATTGATGATCCAACCATACAGATCTGATCAGGACGATGATCAAAGTTTAACGCCTTCGAAATCATCTTGATCGGAATCTCATAGTACATTATGCAGTCCAAGGAAGATCAAAGGCCAACAGGTAAGTTGGCGCCAATCCGAACCTCAGATGATAAATCCAACTGCACGAATGGATTTGGATCAACGATCATAGCCCAACAGCGTAAAAATCGGTCCAATCCAATATCTGTAGCACCTTTGAGGAGCATTTGAAGATGGACAGCCTAGATGATGCCATGTGGCATCATCCAAGCTGCCCACAGCTGACCACAACTCCCCCTCATCTACTAAAGGCCTCCCCAACTCCTCTCCACCGTCGAATGGGGATCCAATAGCAAGGAAGGCACCATGCCTCATCAAGCTTCGATCATTGGATGAAGATCCAATGGCCACAAGGGTGCGACCATCAAGACGTCCGCTCGACAATCCACAGCCACAACATGGTGGTCGAAGGTGCCACTTGCAAGCCCCAGCCGCCGGTTAGAAATGCATCTGTGCTCCAAATCTACGAGCACGCAGCACAAGTCAAATTCGACCGCCTGATCAATGATCTACGGCAACCAAGGGGCAACGTGGCGTGATCAGCGCCGCACGATCTGAACGCAGTGATAACACATAGATCAATGCTTGAATTGATGAGTCATCTGACGCAATCTGAAGGGTGCAATCATCATGTGATCGTGGTCGCTCATCTTGGATCCAACGGTGGAGAGCAGCCTTGCACGATGACAGCTGCTAGCACGCTGCATGCATGTGTGCGAGCGTGAGCTGGGTGCTTTGGCAACACTTGCGTTGGACCTTTAGCGATGCCTTTGATGTCACTAATTGCCCATGTGCGAAATGCCCCTTCTCCTCCACTAGAAAAGGACCCATACCCGTCCCATTTCTCTTCATCTCTTCCTTTCTCAACCTCACCACCTCCAAGGCTCCAGAGAGAGCTTGTCCAAAGCCTGGGATGTCCCTCTAGAGTAGAAATCAAATATTTTCCCCACTTCTCATCCCTTTTCATGGAGCATCCCATGGCCGACATCTCACCACCTTCCAGAAGAAGATTCTTGCTACGACGTGGTCCTACCCGATCCTCCTTCCTCCGATGCCATTCTCCTTTGTCCAGCTTCCCACAACATTCGTCCAGTGCGTCGTCAAAGCAAGTCGTCCTCCAAGCAGCCTTTGAGGGGGATTCTTCTCACCTTTATCTTTTATCACTTTCTAATCTAGTTGCAACTTCTCCCATTGTAGCAAACACTTGTTTAGATATATATATGATTGTTTCCCTCTCTCTCTCTGCAAGTAAATTAGTTAAATAAATATTTTGTCGATCTGATCTCTTGCCTATTAAAATACCAAAAAAATTACAAAAGATAAAAACAAATAAAGTCAAAGTGGGGATTTCAAACCAAATGTTCGCCTCCCTATGTTCGACCTGGGACTCACTTTGAGTTTGGTATAAATTTTATTTGGTAGCGATATTTTGCGACTATGATGACAAGTTCTCCAAAACCCTAACTTTTCACTCGTGAAATTAACGCCTACCATTTTGGCACCGTTGCTGGGGAGGCAATACCCTTTGGTTTTTCCTGCATTTTTTGCCTTACTTAACTTTTATCTCACTATTTCTCTGATCTTACTGTGATCACAAGTACTCTTCCGAGGCGAGCCAGACCGGTTAGATCGAAGAAAAGTTCAGATGAAGGTTCTGTAAGTGTATCGCCACCACCCCCACCCTAGATTTCACTTTACCACTCTAATAACTCAAACCCTAATTAACCTAGGAGCTTGCATAAATCCTAGGTTAATCCTGGTTGTTTGATTGTCACTTCACCTCACCTCACCTGTCCGCATAAATTTAAAACAATACAAAAAAATTACGCTTCTTTTTTTGTGGGATTAAACTAAAAGTGACACACTTAAACACCCACAAATTTCTCAACCTAAGGCGCACAATCACATTGATTCTACCACTTAACCGGAATCTGACTTGTGGATCCAGTACACCTTAACTCAACACAAATAAGTGAGTAGAAATTTGATTAGGTTAGACATTTTTGTGTGCCTTAATCAAGTGGTGCAACAAGCTAATTGCTTAAACTGTTTAGGCCACACCACTCAAATTAAAAGTGATTCATCAGTAGCTTCCCCATAAGGTTGATTTTTAGGGTTAGATCAGGCACTCCACATTATTTTTGAGTTTTAATGGAATATACCATCACTTGTGATTTCAAAACTTGGAGTGTTCTCCTGAACTTGATTGAATACACCTAAAGATTAAACCCTAAAAGCTTGTAAACAAGGTTAAACCCTAAAAGAGATATCATCAAATCCTTGTTTGAAAACCATTGGTTGTGCTCGCACACACATTGTAATTGATTATTATTATGGGCACAACCCATCAAAAATTCCCATCACATTCCAAGAGCACAATCATCCCAAGCCTAATTAAAATTGAGTAGACGATGGCCTTAAGGATTAACTCGCTCTTTGGGAGTCCAACTAAGATTTTTTTTATTAATATGCGTCTACTAGTCCATCTGATGTCTAGCTAGGGGTGTAGTGTCAAACGACCGCAGTTGGGAGGTGTCAAAGGAACCGGAGGCACAAGCAAAAGGAAGAACCTTCTCCCCAATCCCTCCCTCTAACTGGTTGGATTGACCGGATAGAAGTAGTCCATATCATTTCTTTCATCTCAAGACAAGTTTTGGGAGTCTATAGGTCTTTAGGCTACCCACCTAAGGATAGGTTTGGTTGATTATATTACAGGGCACCTTTCTCTCCTCTATTTTCCCTCCTACTTTACCATGGATCCTTCCACATCCTACTCACATTTCCACTCCTACCCTCCCACCACCACTTATCCCCAAGATGATTAGTATCCCAACTTGACTTATAACTACCCATCTCCTAATCAGGATAACTTTGATTGGGGATATAATTCCGAACCTCAATGTCCAGGACCTAACACTGGACATCATGATTATGATCATTATACTTCCCAGAACTACGCTAATTATAGATCACCACCCTCTTATGAACAAACCAACCTGATCTACAATCAGGAAGGATATGATGATTATAACACCTACCCTCCCCAGGATTATATTGAATATAGGTCACCACCATTCGTTGAACAACTTGAAATGACCTACTATCAGGGAGGACCCCTAGAACCTCAATTTCTTGATTCCCCTAGTTTTAACCCAAACCCACCCAACCCTGAACCAAACCATTCGGTTCAGGTGAACTAGGTCCAAGGTAGGGTGTTGGTTAATTTGAGGAATACTATACAATCTTTAGAAGCTTAGCCAACACCATGCACTAAAGCATTGGAGCCTATAATCAAAATGATTGATGAGCTTAATAGTTCTTTATTGGATTGGCTCCGAGATGTTAAGGATAGGGGCCCAAGTGAGTTTTTGCTAGGGAAATCATCAAGATTGAGGATGAAATTTGTGGCTGCCCTAGTCCAATCTTGGGATGATTCTCAAAATGAACCCCCTTTAGGAGAGCCAATGTCAGAACCCACTCAAGCACCTTTCGTGGGTGACACATTTTATGAGATCGGGGATGAGCAGGTTAGTCTAGAGCAATCCATTGTGGATGAATAGATTTTCTTACTCGAGATCCCCAAGCCAGGGAACAAGGAAAAATATGTCTCCATGGACCATGAAATGATAGATGATTTTTTAGACATATATAAATGAGGATCATGAATTCTTTAATTCTAAGGATGAGAAATCTCTTAGTGAAGTATCACTTGAGCTTAAGGAAGATAATTTTAGTGAGACAAATGGGTGAAAGGAATCTGACCAATCATTTGATGGCCCTATAATTGAGCATTTTGATTCGGCTGGGGTTGACATGGAGGATTCCAGATTTATTGGATGATTCAATCAGTAGCCCCATTTCGCAACCACACCCCAAAGAACTAAATGATGATATTTTTGAAATCAATTGTACCCAAGTTAATTCTGATTCAGCAACGATTTTTGGACTTGGGTAAATCACATTGGGTAAATAATATGCTAGAGGTCCTGGCAACCAAACACATGATTTTAGAGGAAAGGAGTTTGGAAGTTAAATTATGGGAAGTGAATTCCGAGGGAAATGTAATTTTGGATTTAAGGGTTCCTATTGACCTAAAAACCACCTACCTTCTATCAGGACCCTTATGATATCTTTGACGAGCAACCCAAGCTCAAAATAATTGACTATCTTTCTGATTTGAACTCTAAGTGGACACCCAAATTTAGTGAATCAGATCTACCCATTGCTTGCCACTTTAGTCTTGGGTTGCAAAACCACAGGCCTGGCCCCGCAAGTACAATAATCTCTGGTTCTGGGTGATTTTTATCCAAAACCCTAGAACCACTCAACCCTAGGGCAAGAGCCTACATCACAATCTGGTCCACATTTGTGGGCATCTTCTATTGGCAGGTTTGAGGATTAATCTTTTGATTTTGATCCTGACTCGCACTTGTGAATTCTTAACCTTTTCATTGCTTGTAAATTATGCTTAGCTAAAGGCAATAAACTTAGCACATGTGTGTATTCCATTTTCTCTATGAAGCTAACCAGATCTATCACGAAATTCAGGTGATATTCTGTTTATTCCACCCTTTTCATGTCTTTATTTTTACAATGAGGACATTACATCATTTAGGCATGGGGGTGGATACTTAATCCTAAAATTATTTTGTTAGCTCTATGGAATTTATTTTATTTTCTTAATAAAAATAAAAAAAAAAAGAAAGAATAAAAAAATTAGAATTAGGAGAAGAGAACTCAGGCATTAAGAGTTGTTAACTTTAGGAGACGATACTTTAGGACGTGAACACTTAGACTCTTCTGGTCTTCGGGCTTAATCAACCTAAGTGTCCACTAAAATGTGGACTTGGTCATGAGTCCTCGCTAAGTTAATTTTATTTTAATTTGGTTAATAAATTGGGGTAATAAATACACGACTTATCAACCTGCCCTCTGATTTGAGGGGACTTTAAGTTTAAAGCATCTACACATTATTTGCACTGACTCACTTTTCAATAGTTTCTATGAAAATTAGGTAGGTAATGAACTTGCTAGGGTAGTATGGCTGTGAAGTTGTCGTGGGTAACAACCCATTGGTCGATTGTCCAGAGGCTAGCTACATGACCATACTCATTCTACTGCTTTTAGGTAAATCTTAGCTCAGGAAAGTCACTTACTTCGAAAAGGAAAAAAATGATACTAAAAAATAAAAAGAAAAATAGGAAAAGGAGAAAAAACTATAAAAAAAAAGAAAGAAAATAAGCCACACTTCACTACACGAATATGGTTGGCAAGTTGTCGTGGGTAATAGCTCATTGGCCAGTTGTCCAGAGCCCAGCTCACAAAAATGCATAAATAATTCCCAATACACTTAGGGAAGAAGCAGGGAAGTAGAATAAGCTGGGGAGATATACACTGGGTTCGCCCTTGTGTTAACTCCATAAAAGATACAAAAATAAAACAATAGGGAGAAAGCTACTAGTTGAACAAATAAAGCTTTAGGCAAAAACTCTTAAGGTCACTTAGGGTCGTAGAAACCTGAAGTCCATTTTTATGGAAGCCTAGTGAGTCTATCACTTTTTCACAAGATGCTTAGAGCCTAAAGTACTTTTTAAGTCTCGGGTGTGTTGGGTAGCCGAAGAAAGTTGCCCCGAAACTCTAAACTCAAAAATCCAAAAAAATTAGAAAAGAAGAAAAAACATTAAAAAAAATGTATCTTCCCTTTTCAAAATAAGGTGAGGGATTGGGCGGTCTGCATTTTGGCAGGCTCCCAGGCACTGTTGAGTCTTTATAGTTTAGGACCTTTGTTGAAATTTCCTTTTGTTAATAAACAACTAATGCCTTAAGCGATTGAGTCCTAATTATGTGTTTATACATAGTATATAGTTTAGTTTTGCTAGGGACTAGCAAAAGATAGGCATGGGAGTTTGATGTATACATATTCATTTAGGTTAAAATGCCTATTTATGCATGTTCCTAAGCTTAGAGATACATTCCATATAATAAATATTGCATATCATGCATCATTCGATATTTAGAATAATTTATATAAATTTTAGGTTAATTTGTGTCCTTTTGTGGCTAGGAGAGAAGGAGATTTATTTCGACACCTCGGATTGATAATCCAACCATACAGATCTGATCAGGATGACGATCAGAGTCTAACACCTTCGAAATCGTCTTGATCGAAGTCCCGTAGCACATTATACAGTCCAAGGAAGATCAAAGGTCAAAGGACAAGGTGGTGCCAATCCGAACATCGGACGATAAATTCAATCGCATGGATGGATTCGGATCGACAATCGCAGCCCAATGGCGCGAAAATCGGTCCAATCCGATATCCGTAGCACCTTTGAGGAGCATTTAAAGATGGATGGCCCAGATGATGCCACATGGCATCATCCAAACTGCCCACAGCCGATCGCAGCTCCCCCTTATCCATTGAAGGCCTCCAAACTCCGCCTCTCCACCGTCAGATGGGGATCCAACAGCGAGAAAGGTGCTACGCCTCATTAAGCTTCGACTGTTGGATGAAGATCCAATAGCCATGGGGCTACAACCATCAAGGCGTCTGCTCGACAATCTACGGCCATAGCACGATGGTCGAAGGCACCACTCGCAAGCCCTAAGAGTCAGTTCAAAACACATTCATGCTCCAAATCTGTGAGCTCATCCCACAAGTCAAATTCGGCCGCCTGATTAAAGATCAGCGACAACGAAGGGGGCGATGTGGTGCGATCACTGCCGTGCGATCTCAACATGGTGATAATGCGTGGAACAATGCTCAAATCGACATGCCATCTGACATAACCTGATGGGCGCGATCATCGAGTGATCGTGGCCGCTCATCTTGGATCCAACGGTAGAGAGTAGCCTTACACGATGAAAGCTGCGAGCATGCTTTGCACGTGTGTGCGAGCGTGAGCTGGGTATTTTAGCAACACTTGCGGCAGACATTCAGAGATGCCTTTGATGTCACTAATTGCCCATGCGTGAAATGCCTCTTCTCCTCCACTATAAATGGACCCCTACCCCTCCCATTTCTCTTCATCTCTTCCTTTCTCTCCCTCACCACCTCCAAGGCTCTAGAGAGAGCTTGTCCTAAGCCCGAGATGATCCTCTAGAGTAGAAATTAAATATTTTTCCCTCTTCTCATCCCCCTTCGTGTAGCATCCAGTCGCCGACCTCTTCCCACCTTCCGAAAGAAGATCCTCGCTGCAATGCCATCCTACCCATCCTCCTTCCTCTTACACCGTTCTCCTTCGTCCAACTTCTCGCCACATTCATCTGGGGCATCGTCAAAGCAAGTCATCCTCCAAGCAACCGTCAAGGGGGATTCTTCTGAACTTTATCTTTTATCGCTTTCTAGTATAGTTGCAACTTCTTCCATTGTAGCAAACACTTGTTTAGACATATATATGACTGTTTCTCTCTCTCTCTCTTTACAAGTAGATTAGTTAGATAAATATTTTGTTGATCTGATCTCTTGCCTACTAAAATACCAAAAAATTTGCAAAAGATAAAAACAACAAAAATAAATAAAGTTGAAGTGCGGATTTTAAACCAAACGTTCGCCTCCCTGTGTTCGACCAGGAACTCAGTTTGAGCTCCGATATAAATTTTATTTGGTAGCGATATTTTGCGACTACGATGAAAGGTTCTCCAAAACCCAAACTTTTCACTCATGAAATTAACCCTACCAATACTTCATTAGTAAAGCCTACCAAGGTACAGAAGCTAAGTATATGGTCATCGCAAAACTAGGGCTAGCTCTGGTGGTCATAGCCAGGATGTGCCTACTTCCAAGCCAGCACTATAATGGTTTTGTCATACTACCCCCTACGGCGAATGATGCACAAGCCCATGGGGTCAGTACGACAGATCAAATTGGCTATGGAATTGGCAAAGTTCAACGTCAGGTGCCAACCAGGCAGAGCCATCAAAGGACAAGTCCTGGAGGATTTTGTGGTAGAATTCACAGACCCAGATGCCTTCCTCACACTCCCCTGGCAACTGTATGTTGACGGCTCATCTATGACAACTGAGTCTAGGGTCGGGATAGCCCTAACTGCCCCAAACAACTCTACTTATAAGTATGTAATAAAATTGGATTTCCCTGCATCAAATAACTAGGAAAAGTATGAGGCCATGCTGGCAGTCATCCAGGTGGCCAAGTCCAGAGGCATCACTGATGGTAATGCCATCATCATGATATCTAACTTAATTTAGTCAGAATCAAGTGATTAATGCTCCTAAATGATCATTTAAGGATCATAAATATGTGCTGAACTGATCTAAGAAGACAAGAAAACAGGGTTAATTCTGTTGTTTTAATAGCACATCACAAATGCAGATTAACCACGAGGTTACTCAAGAGTTAATTAAAGGTCAAATGAACTTAAAAGACCAAGAAGTGGGCTCACACTAACTGAATCAGAGTTTCACACATTTCAGAGACTAAAATAGGACTAAAAAAGCTAATTATCAACCATACTTAAATTAAAAGGGTTCTAGTCAAGATAATCAATATAAACCTCCTAAAATTTATTGAAAAATATTCTAAGAGGTTTGGTATGTTCACTTTGACCACCTGAACCCATTTTGACCAAGAACAGAAATTCAAATGGGAATTTACCCCTAATTTAGGCTTCTGTGCAATTTACTTAGTCAAATATGGTTAAAACTTAAATCCAAGTTCACCATTAGATTCCTTGAGTCCGAATTAGGTTAACACCAAAATTTGGGCCCAATTAGAGTCTATCTTGAGCTAGTTTACAATTCAGTCCCTAGATCTTTGATAATTTCAATCAGACCCTCAACTTATATACTTTTCTCACCAAAACCCACCTATCTTTGTCATCTTCTTCACGAAGAGGTCCCATCCACCTAATTCCTAAACATAGAGTCAACCCAAGGAGCAACCACCTTTGACCGATGAGATCTCCTTCCAATCAAGACCAAATCTCTCCAAATTTGAAGGAATTAGTCAAGAAGAAATCCTCTTCCATTTGAATGCAATCCTAGATCCTAAGGAGGATCCAGGAGCTCATGTGAGCTCACAAAAAATGTGGGATTTCTTGATTTCAAATCTCAATCCAATCGCATGAATGATTCCAAATAAAGCTTGAATTTGAGCTCTATATAAACTCTATGAAGTTCCCACATGTTTCCCAGCCAGGTTACGACCAAAATCCACTTCTTCACTTCTCCGGACACCTCCAACTTGAGCTTCGGTGAGCCCCATCGACCTCTTCTCTCTGGCCTCCCAATGGCCAAATTGGGAGCATCATCGTCTTCCTCATCCTCATCTGCTTCTCGCCGGCCATCTAGCTCCAGACCCTAAAAGAGCCAACTATACTCTCTCCCAAGATGTTCACGATAGAGTAGTCCATCCCTTGGATGACAGCTATCATCACTTACCTAAACTCTGGTGAGCTACCCCCAAGGGAACCACAGCCTTAGGCCTTCCACCTAAAAGCCTCAAGGTACACCTTGATAAAGGGGCAACTGTACAAACAAGGGTACTCCACCCCCTATTACATTGCTTGACAAAAGAAGAAGTAGAGCAAGTCCTTCAAGAAACCCACAGAGGCGTGTGCAGGAATCACAAAGGGTACAAGGCACTCTTGGCCCAACTATTCTAGATAGGCTACTTCTGTCCCCAAATGAAGCAACACTGCAAGGACTTCATATGCAAGTGTGACAAGTGTCAGTGGTTGTTAGTCACGAAACACGTAAAATGATTTCTACGTTATTGTTGTAGTTACGAATCGCGTTGAAGCAAATAACATTTATAAATTTTTCAGTAAGTACTGAGTCGTTTATAGGGAGGAAAAATGTAATTTTTGTGCAAAAGCTTTTTGGAAAGATGTTTTAAGCAAATATTTATATAAGTATATATGTATACATAGACAAGCATTCATGAGATAGAATAAACATTTTATTGATAAAAAGAATGTCTCATAAATCTAATGCAATTGAATGCTTGAAAATAACATGAAACAGAAGAATAAACTATGGAGGAGGAAAAAAAGAAGAGAATGTGGTTGAGATGAAAGAGCCGCTTGTGGGATGCTTATGCGAAGTGCGGCAGCACTTCAGATCCAGGGCACCAAGAAGAAGATTGGAGAGAGAGGCTGCAGAGAGAGAGGGGGTGTGCACTACAGTGGTCTAAACTAAACTAAGACTAATTCCTCTATCTCTAGGTATCTAAGTTTTGTTCCAAAGGGTAGAGGCTAGGTCATTTTATAGCAAAGTAGGTGGCTTCCTATTGGTTGATCTAGAGTGCCTAGGATCACTAATTTGGATGGTTTAGATTTAACCAAAAGTGATGCCTAGATTGGTTGAATAGGGACCTTAGGATCTAAGTTCTAGGGCTAGGATAGGATAAGGGTTTTTTAAAAATAGAAAACCTAGGTGGGTGGCTATCAAGGGATAAAATATTGCCAAGAGGTAAGATCTTATCTCTTGGGCAACCACTAAGGGATAAAATCTTCTTAAGTTGACACCAACTTAAGAGGATTAGGATAGGATTTTCGTGGGTCTTATGTAGGTAGGGTTAAGGATAGACATAGGTTGTGAGCATAGGTTCCACATTGGACTAGGTTGACCCTAAGTCTAGTAGGTTGGGTCCAAACAGGTTCCATGAACTCGATTGACTTATACTAAGTCAATTACGTAAGCTTATGTACCTAAATAGGTTCTTCGGTTAAGGATTGGATCTAGGGTAGGTTGGATAGGTTTCTAGATAGTAGGACAACTCTGTGGATGAAGGGTCAAGAGCATGGATAGTGTTATCCATGATTTTGGCTTTTGTGCTCACTTATTCAATTTGAGCTGACCTAAGGGTAGGAATTGGGATAAGGGTATCCTAAGGTTATAAGGGTAGGGTTAGGTTATCCTAGTCCCTCTCTCTCTTCTTCTTTACTTGGATTTTCATTTCTTCCTTGTTCAAATCTTGGTCTTCAACCAGCTCCTAATTTTGCTGCAGCTTCTTTTCCTATTTAGCTCAATGCTCCTGCTTATTCCAAGTCCTTAACCAACATTATTCACAAAAGACTAAAATTAGATAATTTGATTTAAACTAAACATAATGCATAGAATATGCACGCATGCTCTAAATGCAACATTTACAATCTAAATGCATGATTGTATTAAGGAGCTAACCCTAGAATAAGCCAATTAGGGTAATAGATTAGACTATTATCACACCCTGATGTGAACCTCATCATGAGCCCTAACTAGCTTATTTTGATCTAATAAAATGAACAAAAGCTCCTGCATAACCTAAAGAAAGGCCTAATTCAAGGGATTACTGATCTAAAAAGAATACATAAAACAAAGGGTAAAACTGTAATTTTACCAGTGCAGTTCATCAATAGGATTTTCCAGGGGCTAAAGATAGGTCAATCAGACTTAATAAGAGAAAAAGTAGGATGGCTCAGTCAGAAAAGGGTTATTGTGAAATTTAAGAATTAAATGACATTCTGTAACCTAAAACAAACCCACTTAAATTCACAAGGTTCTAGGTAGGATAAAAATAAACTAAACCCTCTAAAATTCATGGAAAAATATACCCTAGGGTTTAGAACCTTCAATTTGACCTTTGGAACCTATGTTGACCTAGATTGGGGTCCAAGCTCAATATTTGACCTAATTTAGGTTTTTGCTCAAAATATCCAGTCAAACGTGGTAAAACCTAAAATCCAACTTCACCATTGGATTCCTTAGGTTCAAATTAGGTTTGGACCAAAATTTGGACCTAAGGGAAGGTCATCTTGACCTACTTTGCAAAATGGTCCACCCAATTACATTCTGGCCCCTAACTTTTGAAAACCCTTGCGAAAACCCCCTCAACTTTCTCATCACTTTCTGCATTTAGGTCCCTTTGCCATTGCAGCAGGGACCCATACCTCCGGCGAGGTTTCGAGGAGGATTTCTCCTCGTTTCCCCAGGGAGCTGCTCCTAGATTTGAAAAGGGAGTCCTCTACGAAACCCCCTACCGCATGAGCAGCTCCCCATGCCCTGAATCGCCCCATACCTCTCATGTGAACACTCGAGAGGTATGGGTATCACCTCTGGCCATGCCTTCGACGAGGACTTTTGGCTGCCACCTTGCGCCTGGCCTTTTTCCCGTGCCATTATAAGCAAGCCCAGATCCCTCCGCATGGAGCAAGCTCAACTTGGCCGAAGAATTCCCCCAATTTCGTCTCCTCCTCTGGTCAGGAGTCCAGCGAGCTCCGGCGAGCCCTCCTCTTTTTTGTCACTCTGCCACAATACTTATGGTAGAGCCACCTTCACCGCCTTCCTCCGTGTCGTGCAACACCCGCGCGCACACCTCTAGCCCCGTCATCGTCGCCGTCACCCCTCCCCTAGACATCTTCGTCTCCAGCGATGGCAGGAACGAGCCTTCCGCCTCCTGCCCCCCTTCATCCACTTAGCTAGGTTAGAATTATTCCTTTCTCTCCCCTCTTTATTTCTCCTATCTTTATTGCTATTTTTATCCCCTCAACGCTGCAGTCCACCACCATTGTTCCCATCTCCGGCCGACCACCGACGAAGGCGCTCCCGTCGCTCCACCCATCCACACACCTCGCCACCGACCTCAAAACATTTGCCATCATCCACTGATCATCATTCAACCCTCCACTGACTATCATCACCTCCCCAAGTGCTCCCCGAACACACCCATCACAATTGCCACAGAGCGACCTAGGCACACATGCCTAGGCCACCCCACAGCCTGCCACCCACCGTTTCACCTTCGTCAAGACACGGAGAAGCTCCTCGTGTGTATTAATGGGGCCACAAGGCTATATTCAGTGATTTCAGGTTTAGCCCTCGGCCGCCATTGATGACTACAAGTAGCTTGCTTGCTAGCTCCCTCCAGGTCTCCCCGCTCCAGGGTAAGAGTCCTAGGTTGTGTGGACTTCTCTCGCGCACAGCTCCAGGCAAGCAATTGGCTTCGAAGGACTTAGCAGTCGTTGCAATCAAGTGAAGACTCTTGCTGCGGACACACGCGAAGGGAGGTGGGAAGATAGTCCCACCTCGGTAATCCTTGAAGCGTCGCAGCCAAATAAATTGAAAAAGTGCATTAGGCTCTTCGCCTCTAGTACATGGGGTGAGGTCCCGTCACTCGTATACCCGCCACGTTCGCGACCCATGCCCCGCGGACCTGGCTACCTGACTCGATTACCCAGCACTCCTCGCGCACCAGCCACGCCGGTGCACCTAGACCCAGGAGCGCGTAACCCTACCCGTTTACCCGACTGGCTCTGAGAGAGCGAAGAGAGAAATAGAGAGAGTGACACGAGGGAGGGTAGGGGATAGGTTTTGCTCTCTATGCTGTGCAGGGAAAGAAGAAGGAAGAGGCAGCTGCTGAAGAAGGACTTGTGAAGGCTCAGAAGAAGAAGCTGCGAAAGAAGCTAACGCAAAGAAGAAGAAAGGGAAGACAGAAGAGCAGAAGAAGAAAAGAAGAAGAAGAAGAAGAAAGACTGCAGAGGCCAAAAGAAAGAAGGAGGAGGCGCAGCAGAGAAGAGAAGAAGAAGAAGAAGACAGAGAAAGACTAAGAAGAAGAGAAGAAGAAGAAGCCAAGGAGGAAGTCACAGAAGAAGAAGAGGAGCAGCTGAAGACAGAGGAAGAAGGCAGGGAGGAAAGCCAAGTGAAGAAGAAAAGAAGAAGAAGACAGAAGAGAAGTGAGCACTGTAGCATTTGCCAGTTAAGACATCTGATTCACAGAATCAGACGTCTAAGAAGAGGAAAATCAGAGAAAGAAAGAAAGAAGAAGGAAGAAGTCACAGAGAGAGAAGGAAGAAAAGAGAAAAAGAATCTATTTCTTTTTAGATTTTCCTCTAGCATTTCATATACATTGCATTATTATTGATCATCTTTCGAGTAAAATTTGAGATTGTGATTTTTTGCTTCTAAAATACCAATTTGCTCCCTGAATTCGACCTCGGAAGTTTTGAATTTCGAGTAATAAAATTTTTATTTGTTTATACGACGATTTCAAATTACACTACAACGAATGTCTTTTTAAAACTCGATCTCGTCGCATAACCACACCCCCATGCGTATCTTTTGCTAGTCCCTTAGCAAAATAGATATGAAAAATGAATGCAAGGTGTATGATTCATGCTATTTACAACTCAGCCCCAAGGGACTGCTTATTCCTTCTTATCAAAGGTTTGACAAAAGATTTCTTTTTAACTTCTTCCAAAAATTTAGAAATTCAGACAAATGTGAAAATGATATGATAGTAGCCTAAGCAATGAATTTAAGTGAAAAGCCAACACACACTTCAAGTTCGTACTTGTCCCTCAATAAAAATTCTATCAAGATAGGCAAACTTCTTCCCTCGAGGAAACAAATAGTATGAAATTTCTACCCTGGTTTTTTGGCTTAGGTAGGAGATGTCTAAGTCAAATGGTTTTATATTTGGTGGCTTACACTCATCTGGTGCTACATGTACCCTAGTACTACAGACTCTAGATCTATAGACTATCAAACAAATCAACTTAGAGAGAGGCTTAAAACTGTACTCTCTTTGGCTCCTTTACACTCACTTTCTTCCTTATTTTCTCTTCTCTTTTTTTTTCTTTTTCTTTTTGAACTCATAATCTCATCAGATTTTGTAAATATACTAAATATTGGTGGCCTCACATGTCATTAACACTTCAATTAAAGTTTTGATAATCCTACAACTAAGTCAGAATTCCTCAGCTAGTATTCGGGAGATCAAAACTTTTAAAAAGGTAGGTATGGGTCATATTTGGTGGATCGCAATGGGTGGTTTCTTACCTCAATGTAATTGACTCAACATGAAATTAACATATAAACACAACTATGAACTCAAACACTTTTTTTTTCTTTTCTTTTCTTTTTCTTTGAATTTTTTTTCATATTTTTTCCTTTTTTTCATTTCTAACACTCACTTTCTTCCTTATTTTCTCTTCTCTTTTTTTTCTTTTTCTTTTTGAACTCACAATCTCATCAGATTTTGTAAATATACTAAATATTGGTGGCCTCACATGTCATTAACACTTCAATTAAAGTTCTGATAATCCTACAACTAAGTCAGAATTCCTCAGCTAGTATTCGAGAGATCAAAACTATTAAAAAGGTAGGTATGGGTCATATTTGGTGGATCGCAATGGGTGGTTTCTTACCTCAATGTAATTGACTCAACGTGAAATTAACATATAAACACAACTATGAACTCAAACACCTTTTTTTTCTTTTCTTTTCTTTTTCTTTGAATTTTTTTCATATTTTTTTCCTTTTTTTTCATTTCTAGTAGCACAACACACAGCATAAATTTTTATTGGCAAGGCATTATTGGGGAATGATGATGTTCAAGAGGATATGCATGGCTTATTTGGTGGAAGTGCCTACTCTTAGCACCAAGAAGGGATGGATAGGACAGGTGTACTTTTTGACCTTGACATTAATATCCTTCTTTGGTCGAAGATTCCGTAAAGGACGGTTGTAACCATCCCCTTTACAAAGCGGAACATGGACTTTATTGGCCCCTTCCTGCCAGCCCCAGCTCAGAAGCATATCATACTAGTGGCAATTGTTTACTTCTCCAAATGGGATGAAGCTGAGGCTATGGCCAGCCCAACAGCTGATAGAGTTATCTCCTTATCTGAAAGGCATTATAGCTCATTATGGAATGCCCTAGTTGACGCTCATGGAATGCGTTTGTTTAATTATCCCATTGTAGTATGCGGTCGCGATGTCGATTTTAATTTAAGATGTGGATTTGGTGAGTCCAAGTGTCAAACATGAGGAGGCATGAAATCAGATTAGTTTGTTGCTTTAGTTGTTACAGGAATGTTTGGTTTGCTTGCTTGCGAGAAAACAAGAGAGAGAGAGAGAGAGAGTAAGGTTAGAGCTCATCGTGTAGCTTACTCAACTCAGAAATTAAGTTAATTTTACTTAATTAAGAGTATAAAAAGTCACTTAGGTTAACACAAAATTATGTCGGTTGTGCAGTATAGGGTAGAATTAACCTAACATTTTAGAAATTTTTACTGGTTGAATCCAGGTCGTTCACTGGGAGGTATAATTTTTTCTAAATTCACCAATTATCTTTTATTTTCCTTTTAAGTTTAGGAGGTATATCTAAGTTTACTTTAAAACATGAATTTTGCCAAAATATTAATTAAAATGAAGTAATATGCAAAATCCCATAAGAGAACATATTTACTCAAAATGATCTACTTTATTAACAAGTAAACATGTTAGTTTTCCAATTTTATTTCAAAAGAAATTAAGGCAATAAAAGTTGTTCTATTAAAATATGCCTTATTACAATTATTAAAAAGAAATGCAAGTAAAACAAATTCCTTTTTATAGTCTTCAGCCTCTCTTTTCTTCTCCTTTCTTTCTCACTCTCTTTCTTTGTATCTCTATCTTGAGCTCTTTCTTACCTCTCTTCTTCTGTTCTTGCCTTTTTCTTCTCTTCCCTTAGTCTTTTCTTTCCTTAGTAGTGCCTGTGCTCCTTTGTTTAGCTGCTACCTTTTGCACTTAGCTTAACCTTAACCTTCAACGGCTCCTCTTTTCCTTTAGTTCTTCAGCTGAACCGGGTTTTTTTCTTTTTAACCAAAAATTATTTTATTTGTGGTGAGGTCCTTTCGAGGATACACAGCACCCTGAGACCAGGGTGGGACCAGACCCTACTAGATCCTCGCCTAATCTCAATTAGGTTTGATTTCAATTTTATTTCATTTTGGTTCATAGTCTCAAGCCAATCCAGCTCAACCAGCCTCCCAGGCCTCGCCCTCCCAGGTCACACTCGCTCACGCCCACTCAGGCGCACACCCGTAGGCACATATGCCCGCACACACACGTACACATGCTCAGAATGCCAGAATGTTCAGATCAGTAACCGGTGCACCGACCGCTGATGACTAAAGGGCCGGGGTAACAAATTGCTTTTGTTCCCATGCGCGCGCTCAGAAACTGACGATGTGGGGCTATCTTAACCCCTTCCAGACCCAACTTCAATCGATCATATCTCCCAGCTCAAAGCTCCGTTTCAAGTGATTTAAAGTTTGCTGGAAAGCTCTAAGATAGATCTACACAATTGCAGGGTCAATTTAAGGTTTAGAGGATGTTCTCCTCTTCAATTTGAAGAGTGAAATAAGGGGTTCCTACGGGTTATTTATTGCCTGAAAATGATTTTAACATTTACAGAGTCCTCAGATGGACTTTTCTCTCTCATTTAAAGGTCTGTACAGGTTCTACAGGTTATTCCGCCTCTATTAGAGTAGTCTCTAAGTTCACAAGACCTTCAGGAATAGCATGAAAGCTCTACACTTCTCTGAAAGCTTCAGAGTTCAAAATTTTCAGACTTTAATATGTGCAACAGACACTTAAGAATGTTTCTAATTGATTTAAACTAATTCTAAGGGTTGTAATTGACTTATCTGGGCAGGATTCAAGTTCACATTTCAACAAAATATCACTGCTATAAGTTTGGGTTCGAAAATAACCCAAATTGACAGAGTTCAAATTCTCACACAATAAATCATCTGAGCTCACTTTATTCTCTCTCAGATCATTCAACAAGATCTCAGAATCCATTTAATCTCATCAATTTCTCAGATTGAGCTCAGAACTCCATAATCAAACTCAGTTTGACTGTGAAGGCACAAAAATTTGACTTTCTGTTAAAAACTTCTCCACAGGAAATCAAAGCCTTGAATAAAGTCTTCTCAACCTCAAGAACTTATTTAGATCTTCAGATAGGTGTTCTAACTCATATTCCTAGGGTTTCAGGCTCGTCGCCTGAGGTTCAAAATGACTTTGTTCGTTAGAGCCATTCAGAGGTTGTTACAGTATTCCAAGAGTTTAAACAGCTTCAGTGATTGCATTGAAGCTTCTAGGATCCTTAAATTCTTCTTATATCTCTTTATCAGACTTCTCCAACTCCGCCGGAGTTGGAGAAGATGAACTTCATTCTACAGCTCCAGTCATTTAATCCTCAAATAAACATCCTTAAAACAATCAGTGATCCACATTATATCATTCTGGAGCTTCTCAACGAATTCTAAAGGCTGAAGTACAGATTTGGCTCGCTGGAGCTCCGGTGAGTCCAGAAAATGTGAAAATTATGCACAGATTGTCTAAAATTGCCATATTTGATCTAAAAAGGATCCTGAGGTTGAAAGGAACCTCAGAATCACATTTAATTCCTCATTATTTCATTAGAGTTAAGATTTGACAGTGAATTTGTTTCTTTAAAAATCTAATTTGAATTAAGCTCAGGACTTGTTTAACCACTTGATTAGGCGATTAAAATAAGTCAACAGATAATAGCAGTTATAATTATCTAGTTAATTAATAGTTTGAACTACTCCTAAGCCGTCATGGGCAGCGATCTCAGGAACTTAATTATATTTGGGCATTTAGGTTATATGTGATATTTATATGTATTATAGTGTCGATTAGGGTTCTAAAGTGGCGGAAAGATGATGAAAAACCCAGTGGAGGTGAAATTAACTCGACTACTGTCACCATGGACAGTGACAGTAGTTGGTGAAGGTGAAATATGAATTAGGCGATTAAATGATCAATTAAGTGATTAAGTGATCTAGAAATGATCATGGAAGTTAAAGGAAGGTGGATAGCGATTTCAAAAGATGAAATTAAGGCTTTGGCGAGCTCAAGGAGTTCACCGGAGTTGGAGAAGATGACATTGATATTCTAAAATTACATCTAATCTAACTAACTATCTACCTAACTAAGCTAACCTACTCCTACTCCTACTCCTAATCTACTGTTACTTGGATGAAGGGGTCAATAGGGTTCCGCCGAAGTCTCATGGTGGACGACGAAATCAAAGGGTGGAAGAAAGATCTTCGGTGGGTAGATTTGAGGTGGAGCAAAGGATTCGTTTGGTCGGCGCCTGTGTCAGAGATGCAGCAGACCATGGCAGATCTCCTTGACTGATCAAGATAGATTCGGAAAGTGAAATGGAAAGTCGCCAGAGTTTTGAACGAATAGCCTATTGGGTCAGCTACAGTGTTAAAAGAAGGAAGGGAGCCAACTTGAGTAAAATCTGAGGGGTGAGGGGGTATTTATAGTAGTTGGCGGCGAAGAGAATGGCGGGGTTTGGCCGAAGAAGGAGCTTGAGGAGCTTAACCTCTGTCGTTGTCTCCGATGACGGTGAGGTTATCTCTCACTGAAAAATAGGATTTTCGGTTAATCCAGACCAGTGGATGAAGAGGAGGTGGTGAGCGCAAGCTGCAAGGGCTTGGACAAAGAAGGTTGATGTCAGCAGGGCGATAATCGCGCGGTGGCGTGACTCTCCGTCGCCAGCTGTTCATTAGGCTGAAGAAGAAGAAGACAAAGAGGGACTTAAATGTAATGAATCTTAAGGACCTATGTGAGAAATAAGGACCTGATTGTAATGAATATTAAGGACCAAAATGTAAACCCAGGTTTTGAAGGTTTATTTTAACTTATATCTCTTTCAACTTTTTATATATGTTAGTAAATAAGGTAAATATTATGTTTACACCTTGAATTTACATTTTTGACATTTTTAGATTAATTTATTAGATTAAGTAAAATCACTTAAGTTATTATATACTTAGGTTTACATTAAGTTTAAGTTACTTATCTTATTAATTAAGGGAATGATTAATAGGATTTCGAGTCCAATTATTATCTAGATTATTAATAATGTTAATTGAATGATAAAATTTCATTTTTAACTTATTTTAAGGTCCTTGACTAAATATCCCTTATTCTATAATTAACCCTTATATGTTCATAACCTTAGCTAATTAACTAGGAAGACTAGTTAATTAGGGGTAATTAGAGATCATGATGAGTGTCTCATCAAGCTCATGTTTAAAACATGACAATCATTCTAAGAGGATGTGAGCTATGATATCTGAAACAACATCAACTTATAGCATGCAATTAGAGTTTGTTTACAACCATAACAATAGATGAAAGCTTAAACAAGTGCAACATAAAACTAAAGAGAGTGAGAGGAGGAGGCAAGGTGGCCACGGTGGTGGAGGGGGCTCTGTTGGTGGCTTGACAACTCCAGGGCGAGTATGGAGTGTATAGTGGAGCTAGGAGAGGGTTAGTATTGCATAGAGAGTGTGTGTGAATTGAATGCTCTTAAATGGGGTGGTTAAGGAGGTTTATATAGAGAAGAAGGGATTTCCAAACTAAGGGTTTTAGCGACATCTGAGACATCGTTGAACCCATCCCATAAGTGTCGGTGAAGCCCCTCGCTCACCGGTCCTTTAAGGCACGCATACGTTCTTCCTCAATCCGCGCTCATGCACCCGCAATCGTCCGATCTAAGGTGCAGATCACCAACGGATGGCTAAGGGTGCGCCACGTCGCCCTCCCCCACCCGTAGAGGGATAAACATTCACATGATGGACGCGCGTCGACCGTCGGATTTCACTTCAACTGCTGCATTCGCGTGAGTGGGGAGTGCTTGGATCGTGCTTCGCATGCAGTGAGCGTGCGTGATCACGCATGTTCGCATCGGGCACTTGAGAGCACGCTGCGTAGCCCGCCTAAGAGCTGTTCGATGGTGATCGGGCAGTCTAAATCAGCTACAGTGTGGCTGGAGTGAGATTTGGGGCATAGGGGGTCGAACGCTCGCCGCTGCTTGCAAGTGCAAGCGTTCGACCGCTGTGCTGCCTCCGTGAATTGGTGCAGCGGTGAAATCAGGCGGGAGTGACATCGACCGTTGGATGGGGATCCAACGGTCAGATTTTGTTCTTTGGATGCACTAGGGTTGCAGTGCGGTGTGAGCTTGCATATCCTCAGCCGTTCAATGAGAGATGTGTGGCCGAGATCACACAAAGAAGAGAGTGGACGGCAGATGCAGGCAAGCAGACACCACGTGGCGCATTGTGGGATGCTGATCATTAGATCAAGGGCCAGAACTTCTTGGGCTAGTCGAGGGAGCTCCGGATGTCGAATTTAAGTGATTTTGAGTCCGTTAGACTTCATTTGTTGATCTGAATCCATCCGTGTGGTCCAATTGCTCATCTGAGGCCTGTTTCAACATGAACTTGTATAGATGGCCATTAAATATTGATTTATAAGCAATCTTAATTTGCAATGCATGTAGTGCTCCCATGCCCATTATAGTGTGTTATTAGTGCACATATATCCTTAAGATAAACCCTAGTTGACTGATGAGAACCTCATCATGAGCCATAACTAGCTCATTTTGACCTAATACAAAGGATAAAAGCTCCTACATAACTCAAGGAAAGGCTTAACTCAGAGAATTCTGAGTTTAAGGAGAAAATAAGTCATAAGGGGTAAAAATGCAATTTTACCAGTATAATCTGCATACAGGGTAATTCAGGGTCCAAACATAGGTCAAAGCAACTTAATAAGAATAAAAGTGGGATGAGATGATCTAGAAAGGGCTACAGCAATTCCAAGGAACTAAATGATAATCTGTAACACTAAAACAACCCACTTCAATTCACGAGGTTCAAGGCAAAGTAAAAACAGAATAAACCCTCTAAAATTCATAGAAAAATAATCTCTAGGGTTTAGAACCTTCAATTTGGCCTTCAGAACCCATTTTGACCTACATTGAGAACCATGCCCAATTAATAACTTAATTTGGGTTTTCGCATAAATTGACCGGTCAAACAAGGTTTAATATAGAAATGAAATTCACCATCAGATTCCTTAGGTCCTAATTAGTCATGTATAAAAACTTGAGCCTAAGAAGAAACCTCCTTGACCAACTTTACACTTTGGTCCTCATATATTTACTTTTTGGCCCTCAACTTTTGAACCCTCGAATTTTGGCCCCTAACTCTCCTTCGTTCTTTGCGTTCAGGTCCCCCCTGCAAAACCTGCCAGCACCATGCTCCGGCGACCTTGCGCGGAGCATGGCGCCGCGCAGGGTGAGGGGGAGAGCCTGCAAGTAAACCAGGGGTGCCCTGCGTCGTCAGCCGTCGCAGGGACACCCCCCTGGTCGCTGTAACCCGCCATACCGGCCGTGCGAACGCACGGACGGTATGGGTTTCCATCTCCGACGTCCTCCGGCGAGGGAGACACGTCGTCTCCCTCCGCCTTCCTCCATGATTCGGTCCCTATAAATACCCCCGTCGCTCCACCGTTCTTCCCAGCTCGGATCTGACGGAGAAAACCCCCAGCTTTCCTCTCCTCTCACCCCGGCAGACGCCCACCAGCTCCGGCGGTTCCTCCTCCTCCTCCTCTTCGCTCTGCCGCAATACCAGCAGCAGAGACTTCTTCCCCTGCTCTTCCCGCGCCACGCCGCACCCAGCTGGCGCATCTCCGGCCCTCTGCTCGCCGCCGCCCCTTCCCCTGGGCATCTTCTTCTCCGGCGACAGTCGATACGACTGTCGCCCTGCTCCGGCCCCTTTCGTCTCCGTAGCTAGGTCAGAACTCCTCCCCATCTCCCCCTCTTTATTTTCCTCACTGTCTTTTATTTGATTAAACCCTCGACCGCTCCTGTCCACCGTCACCCCCTTCGTCTCCGGCCATCCTCCGGTGAGCCGCTCCCATCACCCCAGCAACCCACACGGCTCGCCGACCACCGCAGAACCTCCGCCTCCTCACCCTGATCAACCCCCGCCCTTCCACTTTCCCCACATCACCCTCTGCAACCCCACCGAACAAACCCATCCTCCGACCCACAGTCCGACCTAGGGCAGCCCTTGCACGCCGCCCCACGCCTCGCCACCACCCACACGAGCTTCGCCGCACTCTGGCGAAGCTCCCGGCACCTTCTGATTAGGCCGAGAGGCCGTTTTGCTGTGAACAGGCCACCCGACCTCCGCCACCATTGCCGTGCAGAAGGAGCTGCTTCCGCCTGCAGCTGCAGGCGCGCCACGCCCAGCGCCACACCCAGATTCGACTCCCAGGCCTTACGAGGCATTTTCGACAAAGCATCAGGCTCGCAGCTGGGGAGAAGGCTTCGCGTGAAGCCGCGATCGTTCGCTGCTTTCTCCGCTGCGGGCGCTCAATTGAGGTGGGACATTTAGTCCCACCTCGGAAAAGTCTGAAGAGGCGCAGCGGTTTAAAGCGAAAAAGTGCTGGAGGCTTACTGCCTCAGCACACGGGGTGAGGTCCCCTTCACCCGCCCGGTTACCCGGTCTCGTCCGCGCTCACGCCCCGCGGACCTGACCCGACCCGACTTAGACTGACCTGCACTCCTCGCCCACCACTCACGCCGGTGGGCCTGGACCCGAGCGCGACCCGTACCCGGCTACCCGGCAGCTCTGGGAGAGCTATCCTATGAGCGGATTCTGTGAGAGAGAGACGGAGGGGCGGGGGGTAGAGTAGGTTTTGCCCCCTGACGTAAACTCTGAAGTGTGCAGGCACAGGTGAAGAAGAAGGACCACGGAAGAAGAAGGAAGCTGAGGGAGACATTGTAGCAACAAGCGGTTTAAGTCGTCTGATTGGAAAATCAGACGACGTCCTGAAGGGAAAAGAAGAAAGAAGGAGAGACGACGTCCTGACAGGAAAAAGAAAAGAAGAAAGAAGGAGATCTGAAGAACAACAGAAGAAGGCGAGGCAGAGGAGAACACAGGGAAGAACTCAAAGAAGAAGAGCAGGAACAGCTGAAGGAAGAAGAAGAACATCACCACGGCAGAAGAAGAACATCACCACTGCAGATAAAGAAGAAGTGGATAACAGAAGATCTGAGACGAGGAGAAGCAAAGAGAAAAGAAGAAAAGACAACAAATTCTTTCTCTCTCTTTCTTTATTTTTTGTAAAAGAAACATGTATATCTCTAGAATACAACTTGCTCCCTGAGTTCGACCTCGGGAACTCTTTTATTTTCCGAGTAAAAAATTTATATATTTGAAATGATGGCAATAACTGGCTATACTACAACGCTATAACAATAAAACCCGGTTGCCTCCAGCGTTTCATTTTTGGCGCCGTTGCCAGGAAGCAACGGCTATTCTAGAGGTAAACATTCCTGTTTCTTTTTAATTTCTGATAATCTCCTCTCTTTTGTGCAGCTACAGGAAATCAAGAAGACAAGCAACCACACGACAACCACTCCGAGGACAGGTAAATTTTTCCTCTCGCTATTAACCCCTAAACTCTAAAGAGGAAGAAAAGAAAAGAACAAGCAATATAGGGCTAACCTGTCTTCCATACTTAGTAACCATAAAGAGTTGCATGTTTTCAGCTCATCACTCCTGCACACTATTAAGGGTATTTAAGGGCTAACACATTCTTGCTTGAGCCCTAATTACCCAACAAAGAGTTAAATGGACCAAGTAGAGCCAACATAAGGTCAAACATTAGGATTTCAGTAGAGACACACCCCTTAATCAAGAATTGAGGAAATCCAAAAGAGGTGTGACCAAGCCATTGATTGAAAAGAAAAATCCTAAACAATTGGCTCTCTCTAAACACTTGAACCCTAAAACAAGGCCTAACTTCTCAAGGAAACCACTAGGTGAAGTTGACCCCTGGGGTCAACCAACCTTCAAACTAGGCCACTTTGTTCACAAAAACACCTAAAGTTCAAGTGAAAACCTAAGCACCTTGATCTTAACATAAAAAAAGGTAGACTTAAGAGGTTAAGATCCCCATTCTGGTCTACCTGGAACCGCAGTGACAAGAGAGGTCGGGTGGGGGAAACCCTGTAACCCGTGGGGACGCTCTACCGTGTAGGGGTCTTTGCGGGACTCTCCCTCTCTGGCTGCCGAGGTAATTCTCAGGTGGACGATCTTTCTGATCAAGGGGTCCATCTGCCCCGCACCTCTATAGTCACCCAACAAATTTTTTGGTGTCTTGATTGGGTCCAGCACCTACTTATCTCATCCAGTCCTTCAGTATTTTTCAGGAGGTCCTTGAAACCTCCTATAGAAATTCACTCTCCCTGAGGCTAAGCCTCGGCTCCTTTGTTTTTTTCAAAAATCATTCACACAGCCCTTCTTTCCTCTGATTCTGAACAAAATCCCCTTCTTCCATCTTGATTCAAACCATGATTCTATATCTTGATTCCACCACCTGATCCAATTATGCAGCCTAATTACCTAGCAAGACTACCATTCAAAAAGCCTGAATATATGAGATCCATGAAAGATAAGATGATTGAGGATGCCCTTAAAATCTATGAAATCAAACCCTCAACACCAGTAGAAAACATTCAGGTTGATGTCCCAACAACCACAGCTTTCATCATGAACTGTGCCCAAATCCTATTGACTGAAATTTCAAAAGGATCAACCCGAGATATGCTCATGACAGGATACATTGAGATAGACAAATTACACAAATCTGAATACCTTCAATGCTTGACAAATCCTGTACTTTGGGAACAAAACCAAGATGCTCTTGAAAAACGGGTAGAGATGATGAGACTTTTAGAAAAAACTATCAACCAAAAATACCCGTATACACCAGAAATAGAGGATGAGTCATCTTGGAACAGTACTAAAAATCAATCCAGTTTCCCAGACCTCGGGACTAAGGCACAAGGTGGTTGTCGACTCCCAACCCAAATAGAAGATAGCATTAAAATAGGTTGGGAAGTTGCAGGAGAACACAATGCTGAGCCAACCCTAGGCCATAAATCACCAAGCTTAGAACTCCAAGACTCCTACAATAACAAGATTAGAATTGAACCTCTGGAGGGTATAAATTCCGCCCCTTGTTTTGATAAGGTAACCCTCGAAGGTTATTCGGACTTAGGTTCTAATAATTCTACCCACATCCTAAGCCTAGAACCTAGATCTGAAACTTATTGGGAAGATTATGAGGCCCCTTATGAGAAAGATCAAATTTTTACAGAATATGATTCCGGGCCTCTATTTGATGAATATCCCTCTCCAACATCCTCAGGAAATCTGATCGATTTTTCAGAAAACATGCCAATTTATGATACAGAAACTGAGGAGTTGGATGAGCAAGGTTTTAATGGGGTCTATCCTACCAGCTTAGAGCTTGAACATAACATCTTTTTGAGCCCAGAAGTGACATATAAGCTGGAACCCAGTCAGGCTGCTGATTCCACATCTGATGATTTTTGCTGTGGTGGAATTCATGATCATTTTCGCCAACTCTCCGACAATTTCAGATCTGACTATAATTGCGGAGAGATTCCCCTTCCTGAACACGCCAGGCCTATCTACGACCTCAGTTCACATGACTCTGACTCTGACTCTGAGGTCCTGATTCCCGAGATCACTAATAACACAGAATCACTCCTTTTCGATCCTCAGGAACCAAAAATAGAAAATGCCAAGAGTGATTACAACCAAGAATCCAATTTTTTTCTCGAATCCGATTCCTTTCATCCTACAGACACTCTTCCGGCATTTGATAGTTACCCAGAGGACTCTCTACAGAAAACCACCTATCATCTGTTTCTAGAAGTGCCCTCGTACACAATGGCCACCTCCTCCGCACACACAGAATGGATCAAAACCTCTCCCAAACCCCGACCCGCAACCGGACTCAAGTTCTATTCAGATTCACCTCTCACCGAGCCGATTGCATTTCCACACCGGGTTTCGAACATTGATCAGACTACATACCATGCTCTATCATTCTCTGATCACCCCTGTAGGGTTTCCGCGTCATTCATTGATTATTCTACGGGTCCCTACTCTGACCAGGCTGATTCGACTCAGCCAAACCCTGCGTTTACACTTCCACATCCATCTGAGCTTCATAGTTTATGGTGGGTTCCACACCTTTTTATCCACATCTACCAACCCACCAGATTGATTGGGTTTGGGCTGCATCATCAGCCTGTTGATCTGAACAAGCACCTGGTTGGACCAACCAGGCTCTTAATCAAGGTGCTTGTCTTACAAAACTCTGCTGATTTGACCATCCCCTCTCCATCGCATTTCCCGCTTGGCTGAAGGCATCAAATTTAGCGCTCAACGGGAGGCAGCCCGTCATTCTCTTTGAAAACCTGAAACTTGTTCTGACAGCTTTTTGCACTTGAAGTTCACACTTTAGGACAGCCGACTCCACCTCAGGTGCTTGCATCTGAGATTCATCAAAACAGCTATCCTAATGTATGAACTTAGTTGAATAAAAACCCCTAGGTTACAATGAGGACATTGCAAATCTTAGGCATGGGGGGGGTATGAAAGTGCAAAACTTGTAAGAAAAGGTTTCAAACAAAAAAATTCACATATGCCAAAAACACCATAAAAATTAAAAATTTTTCGAAAAAGAATAAGAGGAAAAGAGGAGAAGGAAATTTTGTGAAGGAGAAAAGAAACAAAATGAAAAAGGAGCACAAAATTATGAGAAAAGGTGATAGTCATTAGTAAGGAACTAAGGAATTAACCTAAGTTCTAGACCTCATTCAAGAAAATAACTGAAAAGTGCACAATGAGATTAGTAAGAATGCAAACCTTAGGCATTCTTGAATAGACTCTTAGTACCCACTAAGATCTGGACATTCCTCAAGAGGTTGAGGAAAATGAAAAGCTGAAGTATTAGGTCTAAGGATTAGGGAGTATTTGGCCTCGTTAACTAATTTTTGGTTTACGGGACTCAGTAACCTAAGCACTCTAACCTCACACACAGCCTGGTTCAGTAAGCGTAAAAATCAGAATCACGCAGAAGCGTCGCAAAATTCTGAAAAGAACACCTAGAATAGGAGCGGCTGATCAACACAAGTTGATTTGGACGAGTTCCCAGCGCAGAGAGGCGAGAAATCCCCTCGAAGATGCGTAACAAAATATCATCTCCTCGGTGCTTGTCTCTTAGGATATTTACATATCCTACTGGGGGCATGTAAGCACTCTGCTGGTTCAGATTCCATGGATGGAATTATCTCGAAGTGTCAATTGCCAGGGTCTGGATTCGGCCACGGAACACCATGTATGGGATTATCTCGAAATCTCAATAGCCAGGGTTCCGGGGGTTGCCATGGGCGGTGCTATCTCGAAGCATCGATCGCCAGGAACCCTTGAGGATTAATGATGGGAGCAAGGAATCTGATACAGACCGTGTTGAAAAGCCAATCCTAGGCTAGAACTAAAAAGAAAAAGAGAGAGAAAACTCTCCAAACAGAAAAACTTTCTATCTCTCTCTTACAAAACACACTGCGAACTGAGCCAGGGCTAAAATCATTTCAAGCACGGGTGCTTTAACCACAAAGTCCAATAAACCTTAGGTTAGTTCTTGTGGACCTTAAAAACCTTTGCTAAAGACTGAGGCTAAGGCTAGACAGATTTGGATCTTGATTGGTACTAGAGTACCTTTTAGGCCTATGGTCAGCATTCTAACCTAATCTATGCTCAAATAAAAAGCACTTATCTAAAACTATTAAAAACTTCATGGTCTAGAACAAGGGTTGAAACCTTAAGTTTTTGCTAAGGGACTAGCAAAAGCTAGGCATGGGGGTATGATGAGAACCTCATCATGAGCCATAACTAGCTCATTTTGACCTAATACAAAGGATAAAAGCTCCTACATAACTCAAGGAAAGGCTTAACTCAGAGAATTCTGAGTTTAAGGAGAAAACAAGTCATAAGGGGTAAAAATGCAATTTTACCAGTATAATCTGCATACAGGGTAATTCAGGGTCCAAACATAGGTCAAAGCAACTTAATAAGAATAAAAGTGGGATGAGATGATCTAGAAAGGGCTACAGCAATTCCAAGGAACTAAATGATAATCTGTAACCCTAAAACAACCCACTTCAATTCACGAGGTTCAAGGCAAAGTAAAAACAGAATAAACCCTCTAAAATTCATAGAAAAATAATCTCTAGGGTTTAGAACCTTCAATTTGGCCTTCAGAACCCATTTTGACCTACATTGAGAACCATGCCCAATTAATAACTTAATTTGGGTTTTCGCATAAATTGACCGGTCAAACAAGGTTTAATATAGAAATGAAATTCACCATCAGATTCCTTAGGTCCTAATTAGTCATGTATAAAAACTTGAGCCTAAGAAGAAACCTCCTTGACCAACTTTACACTTTGGTCCTCATATATTTACTTTTTGGCCCTCAACTTTTGAACCCTCGCATTTTGGCCCCTAACTCTCCTTCGTTCTTTGCGTTCAGGTCCCCCCTGCAAAACCTGCCAGCACCATGCTCCGGCGACCTTGCGCGGAGCATGGCGCAGCGCAGGGTGAGGGGGAGAGCCTGGCAAGTAAACCAGGGGTGCCCTGCGTCGTCAGCCATCGCAGGGACACCCCCCTGGTCGCTGTAACCCGCCATACTGGTCGTGCGAACGTACGGACGGTATGGGTTTCCATCTCCGGCGTCCTCCGGCAAGGGAGACACGTCGTCTCCCTCCGCCTTCCTCCCTGATTCGGTCCCTATAAATACCCCCGTCTCTCCACCGTTCTTCCCAGCTCGGATCTGACGGAGAAAACCCCCAGCTTTCCTCTCCTCTCACTCCGGCAGACGCCCACCAGCTCCGGCGGTTCCTCCTCCTCCTCCTCTTCGCTCTGCCGCAATACCAGCAGCAGAGACTTCTTCCCCTACTCTTCCCGCGCCACGCCGCACCCAGCTGGCGCATCTCCGGCCCTCTGCTCGCCGCCGCCCCTTCCCCTGGGCATCTTCTTCTCCGGCGACAGTCGATACGACTGTCGCCCTGCTCCGGCCCCTTTCGTCTCCGTAGCTAGGTCAGAACTCCTCCCCATCTCCCCCTCTTTCTTTTCCTCACTGTCTTTTATTTGATTAAACCCTCGACCGCTCCTGTCCACCGTCACCCCCTTCGTCTCCGGCCATCCTCCGGTGAGCCGCTCCCATCACCCCAGCAACCCACACGGCTCGCCGACCACCGCAGAACCTCCGCCTCCTCACCCTGATCAACCCCCGCCCTTCCACTTCCCCCACATCACCCTCTGCAACCCCACCGAACAAACCCATCCTCCGACCCACAGTCCGACCTAGGGCAGCCCTTGCACGCCGCCCCACGCCTCGCCACCACCCACACGAGCTTCGCCGCACTCTGGCGAAGCTCCCGGCACCTTCTGATTAGGCCGAGAGGCCGTTTTGCTGTGAACAGGCCACCCGACCTCCGCCGCCATTGCCGTGCAGAAGGAGCTGCTTCCGCCTGCAGCTGCAGGCGCGCCACGCCCAGCGCCACGCCCAGATTCGAGTCCCAGGCCTTGCGAGGCATTTTCGACAAAGCATCAGGCTCGCAGCTGGGGAGAAGGCTTCGCGTGAAGCCGCGATCGTTCGCTGCTTTCTCCGCTGCGGGCGCTCAATTGAGGTGGGACATTTAGTCCCACCTCGGAAAAGTCTGAAGAGGCGCAGCGGTTTAAAGCGAAAAGGTGCTGGAGGCTTACTGCCTCAGCACATGGGGTGAGGTCCCCTTCACCCGCCCGGTTACCCGGTCTCGTCCGCGCTCACGCCCCGCGGACCTGACCCGACCCGACTTAGACTGACCTGCACTCCTCGCCCACCACTCACGCCGGTGGGCCTGGACCCGGGCGCGACCCGTACCCGGCTACCCGGCAGCTCTGGGAGAGCTATCCTATGAGCGGATTCTGTGAGAGAGAGACGGAGGGGCGGGGGGTAGAGTAGGTTTTGCCCCCTGACGTAAACTCTGAAGTGTGCAGGCACAGGTGAAGAAGAAGGACCGCGGAAGAAGAAGGAAGCTGAGGGAGACACTGTAGCAACAAGCGGTTTAAGTCGTCTGATTGGAAAATCAGACGACGTCCTGAAGGGAAAAGAAGAAAGAAGGAGAGACGACGTCCTGACAAGAAAAAGAAAAGAAGAAAGAAGGAGATCTGAAGAACAACAGAAGAAGGCGAGGCAGAGGAGAACACAGGGAAGAACTCAAAGAAGAAGAGCAGGAACAGCTGAAGGAAGAAGAAGAACATCACCACGGCAGAAGAAGAACATCACCACTGCAGATAAAGAAGAAGAGGATAACAGAAGATCTGAGACGAGGGGAAGCAAAGAGAAAAGAAGAAAAGACAACAAATTCTTTCTCTCTCTTTCTTTATTTTTTGTAAAAGAAACATGTATATCTCTAGAATACAACTTGCTCCCTGAGTTCGACCTCGGGAACTCTTTTATTTTCCGAGTAAAAAATTTATATATTTGAAATGATGGCAATAACTGGCTATACTACAACGCTATAACAATAAAACCCGGTTGCCTCCAGCGTTTCATTGATGAAATTATCATCATTGAATATAGAGTTATCATACCCCCATGCTCATCCCTTGCTAGTCTCTAGCAAGGTTTATCCTAGCCGTTATTTTCAATTGGAATTAGGAATTGATTACTTAGACATATGTTGCCTGTCAACAGGAGGAAATATACTAAGAGCCTAATCCACAGAGACTAAACAATGCTTGTGTGGATGCCAAAATGCAAACCACCCAAGTCCTCGCTTTAAAGCATATATATACAGAGACATATATTTTTTTCTTTTTCATCTTTTCTCAT
Source organism: Thalassia testudinum (assembly GCA_037157565.1). Classification (NCBI taxonomy): domain Eukaryota; kingdom Viridiplantae; phylum Streptophyta; class Magnoliopsida; order Alismatales; family Hydrocharitaceae; genus Thalassia; species Thalassia testudinum. Next base: position 136,725,050 of record JAZHRO010000055.1, on the reverse strand, counting down.
TTTTTGATTTTTGGAGTTGAGAGGTATAGGTAACTTTTTACAACTACCCAACCCACCCATAACTTGACAAAGACTCTAAGTGCTGAGCATCTTGGTGTGAAGATTGTGATAGACTTACTCAATGGTAATTAAAACAAACTTCGGGTTTCTAAGCCCCTAGGTGACCGAAAAAGAAAATACTTGCCTAAAGGAGTATCTGTCCAATCGGTAGCTTTCTCCCTACTTTTATTTTGAGTGGGGTCAAGACAAGGGTGTTTCCAGTATATATCTCCCTGGATTGCTCTACTTCTCTGCTTCTTTCTTAAGTGTTTTGGTTTTTTTCATACATTTAGTGAGCTGGGTTCTGGACAACCGGCCAATGGGCTGTTAACCATGACCACTTGCTAACCATACTCGTGTGGTGAAATGTGGCTTATTTATTTTCTTTTTCTTCTTTTTTCTTTTTCTTTTTTTTTCAGTAGGTGACTTCCCTGATCTAAGATTTACCTAGAGGCAATAAAAGAGAATGGTCCTATGGCTGGGCTCTAGACAACCGACCAATCGGTTGTTACCCATGACAACTTGCCAGCCATCCCACCTGATGAGTGGCTACTCATCATAGCAAAAAAGCTGAAGTTAAGCTAGTCATTGGGTTAAACAACACCAAATTAACAAATAAAAAGGGTTAAGTGTAGGAATCAAAGAAAAAGACCTAAAAACTTTATTCTGTGTTAAAATTGCATAATTAGGTCACAAAATGAGATATTCTGAAGGCAAAGGACAAATGGTGATCCATGCGTTAATTGAACACATAAATAAGTTTAAAAGGCCAAATCAAAAGTATAATTAATTTCTTAAATGTTCAATTAAGCACATATAAAAATTTGAAGGCATTTAGACATCATTTCAGCCTTATAATATAGAGTTTACACTTAGGTCCTTCATGCATCACATTCTTGTCTTTAAAAATCCTTGTTGGACCTACTTGTAAACCGTAGGGACCCCTTTGAAAGGCTGCAGGGTCCATCCTATCGCAATTCTCTTCACTTATGGGCCTGCACACAATTTTTCTACCCCTTCGCGCAGGGGTTTTCCCTGCAATTTTCCTGACATTTTGAGATTGGCCTACTACTCTTCGCACGCACTGTAGCATGTGAAGAACACGATAGATCTTGGCCGTTTGTTGTCTCTCGCGATTTTGATTTACGGTTGGATCTAAATAGAAGCTTCACGCGAATCGGTGCGTACGCTCACCCCTCTCCCCAGATCCCATCTGACGGTCAGATTTTGAGTTGGCTCGCTAGGCGCCCCTCTCCTCTCATCCCTGCTGCCGGTTGCCTCATCGGTTATCCTCGCCCGCATGGTGATCTGAGCCACTGAGTCTGATACTTAAGCACCTAAGTGGTCGCGTGCGCAAAGGATCGCTCTCTCCTACAGCTCTTAGCGATCATTCGTCCACTCCAGTTTCTCCTCCTCACCAATTCTCTGATCTGACAGCCATCGGCTGTGAAATCACCGCCTTCTTCTCGACCTCCTCGTTGCTAAGGACCTCGTAGCACCTGAGGACGACCCTGGAGCCTCACTAGCAGACTCTTCCCTCCCCTGGAGTCATCTTCCTCCCTTCTTCCTCATTAGCCATCGGCTAAGGACCCGTAGGTCTCATTCTTCCTGTTAGAGTAGATTTATCATTCTGCAAATTAGTTGTAGCTGTAGTTAAGTAGGTTTAGAGTAGAATTAAAGTAATTTGTAATGTTTAATTTTGCTGCTATGATAGTGTATCTGTAGCAGTAGATTTAGACTAGAATTTCCCCCCTCACCTCCTTTGATCATTCCAGATCAGAGGGGATGGTTTCACACAGTCCATGATCATGAATTCTCTCCCTCTCCATGTTTTCCATATTCGCTTCTGATTTCCACTATTTGTTTCTCGCAATTCACCCATTCATTCAGACCTAATTTCAGATCTGATTGGTTTTCAACCTCAGATCTGAAATTGGGGTCAAAAAGCACATTAGGGGCTTCCCATCCACCTCATTTTTGTTCACAAAAGTCCCTGATCTGAGCGAAAAAAGTGATCAGTTTGCCGGATTTTTCTCTAACTCAGATTTCAAGGATTTTTACTTAATTGGGTTTTGCCTGTTTTGATCTGACAAACTGAGGAATTCTAATTCTCATTCATTGTTTGGCAAGGAATCTGAGATGTTTCTGATGTCAGAATTCATCTCAGAAGAGCCATAATCTGATCTGAGTTTTTATGAGGATTTTAATGCATTGAATGCATGATAGAACTAAAGAAAATCACTCTGGTGATTTGAGGTTCTATCTTGTGTTCATGAGTTTATGTTTGTGAAGAGCACTGATGATTTTTAACCTAAGGAGTTCTCAATACTCCTTATGGTTCCAGAATCTGGGATTTGAATTGTGGATTTTAGTTGATTCATTCAACTCTTTCTACATGCTGTCTATAGTATTAGGAAGAGTTAGATCAGTTCTTCTGCTGATTGAATCTGATGCGAATTTATTGACAAGGGTTCTTGCATTTGAGTTGGAACATTCTGTATTTTTAATGAGAAGTGAAACCCTTGTCAGATGGGGTTGAGGAAATTTTTTTTTAAGTTTGGATTTATGATTTTAATCCCAGAGTCACAGCAAGTTGCTGCACTTGCAGCTACATTCCTCTTCTTCCCATAAGTCTGATTTCATTCCAGATGGACTAACTGCAGCTGCACTTGCAGCTACATTCCTCTTCTTCCCATAAGTCTGATTTCATTCCAGATGGACTAACTGCAGCTGCAGTTAAGCCGTCTGGAGTCAGATCTGATTTGCTGCAGGGTGGGAGCTTAGAGTCCTTGCTGCTGCTGTTTCTGTGTTTTAATGTGCAGCAGAAATTTTTGATCTAAAAACCCTGTAGAATGTAGTATGAAGATAGCTGACATGTAGTTGTAATGTATTCCTTGTATACAAGCTTTCCTCTATAAGTAATTGAATTTCAATTATTTGAATGCTTGTTATCTCTTTTCTAAACATTTGTCAACTAGTCAATTTGCAGTTTAACTGTCCACACACATTAACTAAATGAAAAAAAAATGATCAGTGTACTAAAATGGGTAGAATTCCTGTCAGATTTCTTACTGACTGTAAGTAAGGCAGTCAATGCCTTTTTCAGATCCCTTAAGATCCATCCTAAGACTTTAGGACCCCTTGGAAATCTTTTGAAAGGCTTAGGATGGATGAGATTGGAAATTCAATAAAAATCAAAAAAAATTCTAAAAAAATTAAAATAAAACTGTCTAATCGAAGATCAGAAAGTTTTCTAACCACATACCAAGTTACATGGTATGCAAAACCCTCGACTTGATAGAATTTGCCAGTCGATGGATTTGTATACCATGAAACTTAATAATAGAAGTTATATCTAAAAAACATCAAAAACACCTCTTTCTCCTCATCTAATTCTTCCCTTCTCATCTCTTATCTCTATAATATGTATAAAAATCATAAAAAGTGAAAAACTCCAAAAATACCTAAAAAGTACTTTGTATATTAAGTATACTCTTGTAAATATAATCTTTATACTAAGTTATATATGTAAATAAGTAGCATATGTATATAAAATGTACAAATAACTTATGTATATATTGTACACAGCAAATTGGGTATTTAAGTTAGATTATACTATATATATTAATTATATAACTGTGTATTAATTAAACTAACTTATATGTACTCTTTGACTAAATAAATCAATAGACAGTATAAATAACAGTATTAAGCTATAAAACTGTATATACATATCTATATGTAGATTATAAATAAATAAAACCATGTACCTTAATTTAAGTCTTTATACATAATAAATAATTAATTTATTAAGTTAATAGCTAAGTTATTAGATTAAATTAGATAAATTAGTAATTTAGAGTTAGAATTAAGTTAACTGAATCTGTATACTTAGACTAATGTACTTTAAGTAATTTGAGCTAATTGAAGTATGTTTATATCTTATTATATTATTTCAACTTAATTTATAAATAAAATAGTTCAAATCTGCTATTTAAATGTAAATAGAACAGAAATTAAATCTGTAAAATACAATAAAAATGTCTATAAAATACTTATACATGTATACTAACTCTATATAAGGTCAATTAGACCATATAATAATTAATTTATATGCAATTAAAGAATTAAACATCAAAATCAATATGTATAAATTGTATATTTTAGTTAATTTATTTATATAGTAAATATAATTAAAATTTTAAATCAAGTGTACAATTGTATAGTATTATATAAATATTTCATTTTCCCATAATTTATTTTTATTTTAAAATAAATTATGGCCCTCGAATTGAGGGCCAAAATGCCCTTTGTCGAGTAGCCGCATGCAATTTCAGCGCAGATGCAGCGCTCGAATAGCGCCACATCGTGCGTTGAAGAGCGAGCCCTGTTATTTATATTGAATTTGTTAAGTATAAGGCGCAGTCGTCACGGGTGCTGGGAGCCCGAAACAACCGAACCTTATCTGAGCATATACATGAACATATGAGCATTTGGAGCCGGGGGCCAAGGGGTGTGTGTGTGCACGGGCTGAGAGGCCCTCTGATCTGATCTTGATAATACACAATTAAGCTGCCTAATGACAATTAGGGCACGCTTAGTAGAGGTATGGTCCTACCCTCTGGGTGCTGTATATCCCTCGAAAAGCGTGCCCGCAAATTAAACACATTTTTGATTAATTAAGAAGGTTAATGACAACAGTTAATCACCTGTATTCCGCAATGTTGCGAAGACTATTAACGCAGAATAAAACAAAGAAGAATGACAGAATAAGGGTAGCGTGGAAAGAGAGTGAAGGTGTAAATACGTATTATGAAAACAGAGAGTGAAAATACAGATACAAAGAATTATAATATATATATACGTAGTACAACCATTTACTTTTATGTAAATAACTACGTACCTTTACTAACAGAATAAGACGTCGTTATAACCGTCGCTACAAACCCTGGTTTCCCTATTTTAGTTTGTATATAGTTTTTTCTGGGGTCTAGCGACACTTGCATCTGTCACTATAGCTATTATATGTGTTACTCGAGGTGTCAGCTTAGTAAGTTAAATTAGTATACTATGTAATCTTAGTTGGTAGTGTATTTTTAGGTAAGTATTAGTAATATAACTTATAAAGAGATAGTTTAGAGTATAGTGATGAAGTGTTTGGGCTTGTTTATAATTAGTTTTTGCAAGCATTTTAATTGATTCTTTGTACACAATTAAACTAGGTATTCATTCATTCTTTGTTAGACATAAAACTTCTTTTTTTGGAATTAAAGGATAATTTTGGACTTAGAGAGTGATGTAAATCAATAACTGCCTCCCAGTGAACGACCTGGAATAAAACCAGTAAAAATTAATTAATTGAATAATAATGGTCGTAATGATGGTTGGTATTCCATACAATCCACTACAATGACACTAATGATATTTTCATCAATAACTTCACCATCAACATTCTTCCACCAACCATCCATCACTACGAATGCATCATCACCACCCTAGAAGGTTCATTGGCTACCCAATTTCTGTTAGAACTCCGAGGAGTGAGTTAGTGCAAAAATGTGTGCAGATGCTTAGACTAAAAGTCCCTTCGAGTCAGAGGACGGGTTGATAAGTCGTATACTTATCACCTTTCTTTATTGATCAGATTAATGTAAATTAAGGTTGCGTGGATTTGGGGCTAAATCCACATTTTAGTGGACACCAGGTCTGATTAAGCCTGAAGGAATGAAAAGTCTAGGTGTTTCAGGTTCTTCTCATATTATTTCTCACAGTTGACAAGCTTCTAATGCCTAAGTTTTCCTTCCTAATATATATATATATAATTCAGGCTGATAATATAACTCAAAGAATGCGAAGTACCATCCCCCCATGCTTAAGTTGGGCAATGTCCTCATTAGCAAATAAATGTATGTAAGAGGGGTATAGAAAGAAATCACCTGAGTGCCTCAGTTTACCTGATCAGTTTGAATCTTCTGGGTTGCCTCCCAGGCAACACTAAGTTTATTGCCTCTAGCTGGGTGAAGCTCCATGTCAACCCTCAATGAGGGTGACTACTTCCTTTGGGGGAACTTAGGCAAGATAATGTTTTAATCTCTGGTCATTTACTGTGAATGTTTGCCCAGTGTTAGGATCTGCGATTTCAACCGCCACATTGGGATAAGGTTTGACCACCTAATATGGTCCTATCCATTTTGATCTCAGCTTCCTAGGGAAAAGTTTAAGTCTTGCATCGAAAAGCCAGACTTGTTGACTGGGCTCGAAGGAATATGTCTGTCATGGATGGCTTTCATATTTTCTTTGTAAAGTCGATTATTCTCATAAGTGTCCTGACGGATTTCCTCGAGCTCGGAGAGTTGGAGCATCCTTTGAGCTCTAGCCCACTGGGAATCCATATTGCACTGCTTCACAACCTAGTATACCCGGTGTTCCAACTTTACCGGAAGGTGGCAAGCCTTGCCAAAGACCAATCGATAAGGCGACATGCCTATCAGGGTCTTAAAAGCGATCCTGTATTCCCAAAGGGCATCATCCAATCGTGTGAACCAATCCTTCCGATCAGGTCTCACAGTCTTTTGCAGAATACTCTTGATCTGCCTATTAGAGAACTCAGTTTGACCCTTTGTTTACGGGTGATACGGGGTGGCAATGCGGTGTGTAACCCCATATTTTCTAAGTAAGGCACGGAATTGGGGATGAATAAAGTGACTCCCACCATCACTGATCATGGCTTTCGGTATCCCAAACTAAGAGAAAATTTTTGCTAAACAAAGTCCATGATAGCCTTATGGTCACATCTTCGGGTGGCTACGCCTTCTATCCACTTTGAGACATAGTCCACTGAGACTAATATGTACTTGTAGCCATTGGATGGTGGGAGGGGACCCATAAAATCGATGCCCCAGACATCAAAAATTTCGACAATCAGAATGGGCTGGAAGGGCATCATATCCTTTCTAGTCATAGTCCCTAATGTCTGGCACCGAGAGCAAGTCTTAGCGAAGTTGTCTGCATCCTTGAATAAGGATGGCAAGTAAAATCCACACTGCAAAACCTTTGCAGCCGTTTGCTTTACAAAAAGGTGGCCACCACAGGCTTGGTCATGACAAAAGGATAGCACACTTTGGACTTCCTCTTCAGGAATACACCTCCTAATGATCTGGTCAACACAGAGTCTAAACAACATAGGATCATCCCAGAAATAATGCTTGGCTTCAAGCAAGAAATTATCTCGTTGCTGTCTAGACCAGCCGTGCGGAGTCTGTCCTACCACCAGATAGTTGACTAAGTCTGCATACCAGGGTAGCTTTCTTCCTTGCACGGCTAGAAGTTGTTCATCAGGGAAGGTGTTCGTCAAGGGTAATGAGGGTTCGATGTGGTTCAGATGAAGTCTGGACAAGTGATCGACAACGACGTTCTTGGACCTGGCTTTGTCGCGTATTTCCAGGTCAAATTCTTGCAAGAGTAGGATCCATCGGATGAGCCTAGGTTTAGCATCCTTTTTGGCCAACAAATGCCAGATAGCCGAGTGGTCGGTGTAAACCGTCACGTGGGATCCCAGAAGGTATGATTGGAACTTTTCTAACCTAAAGACTATGGTGAGCAGTTCTTTTTCTGTGACAGTGTAATTCCACTGAACCTCATCCAACATTTTGCTCGCGTAGTAGATCACCACGGGTTTCTTCTCTCTTCTTTGTCCTAAGACTGCACCGATGGTGAAATCTGATGCATGGCACATTATCTCAAAGTCTTGGGACCAGTCTAGAGGTTGTAAAATAGGTGCAGTGGAGACTATTTCCCTAAGGGTATTGTAAGCCTTGATGTAATCAGATGTCATGTGAAAAAGGGTGTCGTTGGCTAGAAGGTTAGTCAAGGGCTTAGAAAGTTTGGAAAAATCCTTAATGAACCTTCTATAGAAGGCAACACATCCTAGGAAAGATCGAATTTCCTTGACCGACCTAGGGCGTGGAAGTTTGGAAATTAAATCAACCTTAGCTTGATCCACTTCGATGCCCCTATGCGAGACGATGTGACTGAGGACAATCCCTTCTTAAACCATGAAATGGCTCTTTTCCCAGCTTAAAAACAGGTTGACCTCGATAGATCACTTCAAGATCTTCTCCAAGTTGCTAAGACAATGGTCAAATGAGTTCCCGAACATGGAGAAATCATCCATAAGACCTCCTGGTATTCACCCACCATCTCTGAAAAAATGGCTAGCATGCAACGCTGAAAGATTGTAGGTGCGTTGCATAACCCGAATGGCAAATGACGGAATGTGAATGTGCCATACGGGCAAGTGAATGTGGTCTTCTCTTGATCCTCTAGTGCAATAGCAACTTGGTTGTATCCTGAATATCCATCCAGGAAGCAAAAAAATTTCTGCCCTGCCAATCGCTCGAGAATCTGGTCAATGAATGGTAGAGGGAAATGACCTTTTTTGGTGGACTCATTAAGCTTCCTATAGTCGATGCATACCCACCATGCGGTAGTGGTGCGGGTGGGGATGGATTCGCCTTGGTCATTGGTGGCCATTGTGAGCTCGGCTTTCTTAGGTACCACTTGAGTGGGGCTCACCCAGGGGCTATCGGAAATTGGGTAAATAATGTCTGCGTCAAGCCATTTGATTATTTATTTTTTAACGACCTCTCACATATTTGGGTTCAATCACCTCTGCATCTGGCGAGAAGGTTGAGCCCCATCTTCCAAATAGATCTTGTGAGTGCAATAGGTAGGGCTAATTCTCCTTAAGTCAGAAATTATCCACCCAATGGATACCCGATGTTCAGAGAGGGTTGCAGTCAACCTAAGTTCTTGATCTCTAGTTAAATAGGCATTGATAATCTCAGGGAAGGTCTGGTCAAGTCCCAGGAAGACATACTTGAGATTATCGGGCAAAGGCTTTAGTTTAGGTGTAGGTAGGACAACATTTGATGGATAGGGGAAGGGTGGGAGTTGATCAACATCAATCTCCTCAAATGGAGGTTGCTGAAGGTAATTAGCTCTACACAGGTTAACCTCCATAGGCTGGAGTGGGTCAGCGTAGTCATCAACTGGTTGAGTCAGATGGTCTGCTAAAGAGCTAAGAGTGAGGCATTCTTCAACCAGAGGTTCCATGGGATCATGCTCTTCAACCTAGCCACAATCAAAAGACTTAGCCGCCATGAAGATATCCAATTGCATCTTCTTGTCTCCAAAGGTGATTTCTATGCATCCCGTGTCGCAATCAATGTTCACCTCAGTCGTAGCTAAGAAGGGTCTGCCCAGGATGATGGGTGTGTTTTGTAGTTGTTCGGGGACTTCCATGTCGAGGACCAAAAGGTTGATTGGGAAGTAGAAGTCCTTGACCCAAACAATTACATCCTCGACTATCCCCTTCGGGGTTTTCACAGATCTATCAGCTAATTGGATAGTCACAAGTGTGCGTTTCAATTCCCTAAATCCAAATTGGTGATAAAGGGTAGTTTGGATTAGGTTGATTGAGGCACTTAAGTCCAAGAGTGCTCTATCAAATGTCATGTCCCCGATATTACAAGAAATCAAGGGTGCTCCTGGGTCAGTTCGTTTGGGAGGTAGGCTGCTCAATATCACTGAACTAGCTTGTTCTAAGAGCCCTACCTTCCTAGGTGCTTGGGTTCTCGACTTACGCTTCAGCGTACAGACATCCTTCAAGAACTTAGCATAAGCCGAGATATGCTTGATTACTTCGAGGAGTGGAATATTAATCTGGACTTGTTTGAAAATCTCCAACAGCTCCTCATTCTCAACTACGGCTTTCTTTTTCTTTCTTTTCTCCAAGGTCTCAGGGTATGGTGTTTGGGTTTCAATCAGGTCAGTCTCCAAGTCCTTTGGTTCCTCCCGCTCATCCTCAGAATCGGGTATCTCAGGAAGTGTGGTCAAGGGAGGGGTCGGACATTTGGGGTCCTAGGTTTTAGTGTCGCTTCTCAAGGTAACCGCGTTGGCTAAGGGGTTGGGACCATGGGTAGATCCTTCAGAAGAAGAGGAAGAAGAAGCACCAAACCCAGGGGGTGTTTGTGGGGCTTACTGGACCTTGTAGACATCCCAAGGATTGGCTTGGAACCCTTGAGAATTGGGGCCTCTATTGATCAAATTTTGCGAGTTCGATTGTGGCTGAGAAGGAAGGGACCCCTGTTGTTTGCAATCCAACAGATGGCTCAACTGTCCCTTCACTAATGCCATTTCCTCCTAATGTTTCTGATTCATATCAGCCATCATTTTTATTAGTGTGTCCACTTGGTTTTGTGGGGGAGGGGCAGCCCTATTCTGGTTATAAGGTGGTCTAACCGGTAGACCTTGCTGATAGGAGGGTTTGGACTGGGTTGGTTCTGGAATTGGTTCAATTTTTGGTTTGTCCAGGCGAAATTTGGGTGATTGCACCATCCGGCGTTGTAGGTGTTGGAGAAGGGGTCAGGTTTGGAGTAAATTTGGATAGCCTAGACATCTTCAAAGATAGAAGGTGCCGAGGGGGAGGGGAGAGAGTAGTCAAGGTTTGAGGGAGCAAAGATCCCTCCCTGGAACATGGTCAAGGGTTGTTCCAGGTGCATTTGGTTCATTAGCTGCGTCGAATCTACATTGTGAGCTCCCTTTGCTAGGGAGAGGATCTGTAGTGGGTTTCTGGTTTGGTTCAACAACTCATCAATCTTTTTTTCCACCAACTTAACTCAATCCAACTTTTTGGCTATAATGTCCATGTCAACCATTCCAGAATTGGCTTGTACTTCATAGATCCCACCACGGGGTTGACTGGATCGATTAAACTAGGTCATAGAGGCATTGTTGTGCGAATTCTCACTCATGGACTCAAAGAGTGCAAACGCGCTCTCCTCATCTTTGTTCAAAAAGTTGCCTCCACATGAGGCATCAACAAAGTTCCTCAGGTTGCTATCCAGACCATAGTAGAAGATTGGGGCCAATTGCCACCTTGGAACCCCATGGTGTGGGCATTTCCTTAACAATTCATTAAATCTTTCCCACGCCTCATGGAATTGTTCCCCACCTTGTAGTGTAAATGTGGTAATGGCTCTTCTGAGGGCATTGGTTTTACCTATGGGGAAAATTTTCTTCAAGAATGCTTGCCTCAGTTCCTCTCAGGTGGAGATGAGTCTCCTTAAGGTTCTAAGCCAGTGAGTTGCTTTGTCTTTTAGGGAGAAAGGGAACATCTTAATTAAAGCAATGTTTAAGCTGATGTTCCTGAGTTTCACAGTTCAGGTGATCTGGTCCAGGTCCTCAAGGTGTTGGAAGGGGTCCTCATTTGAGCTCCCATGAAAGTGGTTCTGAATTAAGCACAAAATATTAGGTTTCAGCTCAAAATCATCTCCCCCTTCGAGGACCCTAAGATGTGGCTCAATCTAGATGGCAGATGGATCATAAAAATCACGAAGAGGCCTAGGTTGGCCCTCAGGAGGTTGTGGTGGGTTAGGTGGGTTCAGTGGGGTTGCACTTGAGGGTTTTGCAATTGGTGTATGGCTTGCATGATGGTTTGGATCTGTTGTTGTTGAAGCTGGTGGTTAGTAGAGATTTGGGCTTGAATGATGGCCATAGCATTGGGTTGGGGTTGATCCTCAATCTCGTCAATTCTTGGTTCATCCATTTCCCTTGTAAAATCAAGTCTCCTCCTGATTTCCCTATCTAAAACAAATAGTTCAGAATGAAGTGATAGTCTCCCATGCATACACTAGAGAAGAACGGGGAGGGATGCGGAGAGAGACAGGTGTGAGCACTGTGTGCACAAACAAGCAAGCAAGTCAAGTCCTTATAGTGTATACCTTAGGTGACCTAAAAGCCTCAAAGGGAATGATCAAATCAGTAAGCACTTAACCACCCTTCCTAATGTTAATCTGGCCAGGTTGATTATGAAGGGATTGAAGGCAAGGTTCTTCCTTTGGCTTTCACCGTCGGTTCTGTAGACCCCACAACCACGGTCGTTTGACACTTCCCTGTAGCCTAGACACCAGATTCTACAAAGGGAATGAAGGCCAAGTGCCTAGCAAACCTAATCACACCTTCAAGACTTAGACTAGTCCTACCTAGGGTACATCTACTCCATTTTAATGAGGTACTAGGTTAGTGCTTGTGCTGAGGATATGTGATGAGGCGTTGTTTGGGGTTGTGCCTCTTAGTTAACCGATTTGAGCATGTGTGTGCACTTAACAGAACATGGTTCTCAAGCAAGGATTTTAGGATGTGGTATCTTTTAATGATTTGTCCTTGCTTTAATGCTTTTTAGGGTTGAAGTTCCTTAATGTTTTCAAACAAGGTTCAAGTGGGCACACAAGGTTTTGCATACAACGGGAAAGAGTCAATTTCCTTTAGAATGATGTGGCCCTAGAAAAACAATCCCAGTGTATTCACCCTAGTGTTCATGCAATTCTACCAGGTAAGTTGATTTTAATTATGGTGAGTGGTGTAGCCCAAGTCAAATCAAGGTGGCTTCACAAACACCACTCAAAAGAAAGAAGAACACTCCTAAAAGATTATCTTTTCAAGAATGTTAGAGTGTATTATTTTTTTTTGGTGGGTGATGAGTTTGGAATGTGAGTCAAGTAGCCATTCACCACGCCAATTTCTGATTTTAATATTTTTTGTACTTTTTAGGCAAGCAAATAATTAGTGGGTGGAGTAATACTCACAACTGTCTTCACAGCACTTCACTCTCGATCCACTGTCTTGGATCGCGCTCCTCTGTCGCCCAAGCGTCGAGTTCCTGCAATCAATAAAGTAGAGAGAGCAAAATGAGTTAGAAGATGTGAATACAAATGTGGGATAAAAGCGACAAAAGAAATCCATTGCCTCCCCGACAACGGCGCCAAAAATTGATGCGCACGGAACGTGTTTGTTTAATTATGCCATTGTAGTATGCGTTTGTGATGTTGGTTTTAATTTAAGATGTGGATTTGGGGAGTCCAAGTGTTGAACATGAGGAGGCATGAAATCAGATTAGTTTGTTGCTTTAGTTGTCATAGGAATGTTTGGTTTGCGTGCTTGCGAGAAAATGAGAGAGAGAGAGAGTAGGGTTAGAGCTCGTGTTTAAAACATGACAATCATTCTAAGAGGATGTGAGCTATGATATCTGAAACAACATCAACTTATAGCATGCAATTAGAGTTTTTTTACAACTATAACAATAGATGAAAGCTTAAACAAGTGCAACATAAAACTAAAGTAAAGAGAGTGAGAGGAAAAGGCAAGGCAGCCACAACGGTGGAGGGGGGCTCCGTCCGTGGCTTGACAACTCTGAGGTGAGTATGGAGTGTTTAGTGGAGCTAAGAGAGGGCTAGTATTGCATGGAGAGTGTGTGCGAATTGAATGGTCTTGAATGGGGTGGTTGAAGAAGTTTATATAGAGAAGGTGTTTCCAAACTAAGGGTTTTAGTGACGTCTGGGACATCGCTAAACCCATTCCGTAAGTGTCGGTGAAGCCCCTCACCCGCTAGTCCTTTGAGGCAAATGAGGGCTCATGGATGTCGGTGAAACCCTTTCTTCCTCAATCCGCACTCATATGCCCGTAGCCGTCCGATCCGAGGCACGGATTGCCATTGGATGGCTGAGGGCGAGTCACATCGCCCTTCGTGCCCACAGAGGGATAAGCATTCGCATGATCGACGCACATCGACCATCGAATTTCACTTCAACGGCTGTGATCGCGAGAGCGGGGAGCGCTTGGATCACGCTTCACGTTCAGTGAGCGTGCGTGATCACACGCATTCACATCGGGCGCTTGAGAGTGCATCGCGTAGCCCACCTTAGAGCCGTTCGATGGTGATCAGGCAGTCTAAATTAGCTGTGGTGTGGCTGGAGCGCGATTTGGGGTGCAGCGGGGGTCGAACGCTCGCTGCTGCTTGCGACTGCGAGCATTCGACCACTATGTTGCCTTCGCGAATTGGTGCAGCGGTGAAATCAGGCACGGGTGACATCGACCATTGGATAGGGATCCAATGGTCAGATTTTGTTCTTTGGATGTGTTGGGGCAACGATGCGGTGCTGAGCTTGCGGATCCTCAGCCATCCAATGAGAGATGTGTGACCGAGATCGTGTAATGAAGAGAAAGGGTGGCGGATGCAGGCAAGAGGGCGCCACATGGCGAGTTATGGGCCACTGATCATCAGGTCAATGGCCAGAGCTTCTTGGGCTGGTCGAGGGAGCTCTTGATGTCGGATTTAAGTGATTTTGAGTCTGTTGGACTCCATTCGTTGATCTAAATCCATCCATGCAGTCCGATTGCTCATCTGAGGCATGTTTCAACATGAACTTGTATAGATGGCCATTAAACATTGATTTATAAGCAATCTTAATTTGCGATGCATGTAGTGCTCCCATGCCCATTATGGTGTGTTATTAGTGCACATATATCCTCAAGATAAACCCTGGTTGATGAAATTATCATCATTGAATGCAGAGTTATCACCAGTGCATTATTACAGACAATGGCACCCAGTTCGCCTACAAAAATTTGATGACTTTTTCACCAGCTAGGGTATCCTCCTATGCTTCACATCCATAGGACATCCTCAGGCAAATGGACAAGCGGAGGTAACCAATCACACCATCATCTCAATGCTAAAACATCGACGAGATTCAGCCAAAGGGAGATGGGTGGATGAGCTATAGGGAGTACTGTAGGGCTACAGGACTTACCAAAGGACTTCCATAGGCCACACATCATGTAGCTTGGTATATAGCATGGAATCCCGGCTATCTATTGAAACAATCCTCCCCACCTACAGGACACAACTCTATGACCCCACCACCAATGATGATCAAGTTCGCCTATCCTTAGACCTCATAGATGAGCTAAGTGATAAGGCTTCAGAACCATCACTCAAGAATAAAGAAGCGACCACTGCCACCTATAATAGGAGGGTCCGCAAGTGGACATTCTCCCAAGGAGATTAGTCATGCGCAATTACGCCAAGTAAGTCAGGCGGAAAACTAGACGCCCATTGAGGACCTTACAAGATTCACAAAGATAGTTAAGGGGACTTCTACTAGTTACAGACCCTAAGCAGTAAAAGCATCCCCCGCACTTGGCATGCAAGCAACTTACATTTGTATCATGTATGAATACAAACAAACAATAAAGATAGAAATTTTCTTTTTCATTCCAAAAGAGTGTTGCCTATTACATTACGAAAAAAAAAGCTCACAGGCACCCCTACCAAGCCCTAAAAATGTCTCCCCTGGGCACTGGCGAGAGACGAAGTGGGCTGATCACCCCTTAAGGCAACTCAACAGCCCCTAAAGAACCCAGCTGGTTTGCACCCTTTTCAGGGGCTAGCTGGTCAACAAACGGCTCCACGGGTTCTATTTAGATAATAAGACCAGTAACTTTCTAACAATCATTCTCCGAAAAAAACTGGACCATAGGCCAGTTGCATAACTCCTCCATGGGAGTATGCTTCCCCACAAGGAGGGATTGCACGGTAGCCAAGGTATGTTTCCCGATCTCCTTCGAGAGATCCTCCCAACTTGCCCCCATGGATGGATCTTTGGCAAAAAACTCCATCACCGCCTCTACATCCAACTCCGGCTGTGCAGCATCCTCCAACTCCACTACCTACTGGCCCCTCTCCTCCGCGAGCTACTGGGCCTTACTGAGGTCGACCCTTAAGTCCCCTGTAGTCACCTCCACCTTTTCTAGACTTTCTCTCATAGAAGCAAGTCTATCAATCGAGGCACTCAAATGGATGCACTCTTCCTCAAGAGCCCTCTCGTACCCCTCCACGAACTAGGAGTGTTTGGCCCTGATCACTTACACCTCCTCCTTAAAATAAAGGACATTGGCGCAGGTGGTCCTGAGGCGATTGGGCAAACCCTCCAGAGCCACAACTTCAATCTTGTGCTCTCACATGAGGCCTTCCTCCAGTCCCTGCCAACATGTAGGGCCCTCCTCAGACCAAGGCAGGCCCTCTTCATCTTACCCTCCAGCAGGGCAACATCGCTGGTCCCCTGCTATTGTGAGCGAAGCTTGCGCATGGCCTCCTCTGCCGTCTTCTTTGCCTTCTCCCGAGCAGCAACAACCTCCGCCACTTAGTGGAGCAAACTCCTCTACTCCACCTTAGCCACAACGGCCCATTTGGCTGCTGTGTCAACATTTTCGACTGGTTTATGGAGCTGCAGAGGAGCATTGTCAAGTGAAATAAAGGTGGTCCCAAGCATCTCAGCCTACAACCTACAAGCACGTCAGGTTAAAAAAGCATTGGCCAGAGAAAAAATTGACAAAAGAAAGGCCACAAGAGCTTACTGCATGCATATAGTAAAAGAAAACATGATTGAAATTCATGCCCCTCGTCTTAGAGGTGGCCCAGGATAGGGCATCATTCAGGTGCCTTAGCACCTATTGTTCTAAGGTAAGGGACTACTTGATGCCCTCGACCAAACCGGCACCACCTGACTAGGTGCGGGACCATTATGAGTGCCCTCCAGCAAGGATCCAGCAATGGATCCGACTGTATGGCCGATCATCCCTAAGCCCCCTCAGCCAAGGGGATCCACCAAGACCCTCACGCCCATGGAGCTAAGCCTATAGTATGGCTAGTCAAAGACACTGCCGGTGGCCCCCACCTCTTGCACCAGTAGGGTGAACACTTCAAGGGAAGTCGATGAGGCCAGGAAGCCAGTAGTACCCCTGATAAGGTGTCACTCATCATAGCTAAAATGCCCAAGTTAAGCTAGAAACTAAGTTAAACACTACATTATTAAGATGATAAAAGGGTTAAGCGTGGAAATTGATAAAAATGACCTAAAATAGCAAATTGGTGTTAAAAATGCATAATTAGGTCAATTAATGAGATATTCTATTCACAAATAGAAAATGATGATCTAATTGCAAATTGAACACATGCTTGAGTTCAATTGTACACATAAAGGGTTGAATTAACTTCTTAAATGTTCAATTGTGCTCTAATAAAAATTTCATGGCATTTGGACATCAATAGGACCCTGCTCTCATTAGATTACATTTAGGCTCTCATGCATAACATTTTATTCACGCATAAAACACATAGGGACTTATTTAAAAAGCTGGTAGGGACCCAATTGATAAACTTTTGGACTACTCTGCAATGATTTTTATCATTAATGGGTTCCATCGCAAATTTCATATCGTTTCACCCATTTAGGCCTATGTGCAAAATTCCTAAATACACCTAATACTATTCATCATAGCAACTGTGAAGAACACGACCCATCTAGGCTGTCATTCCTTTGATCCACCAATCTGACGCTAGATCATTATCTCATATAGATCCCATCCTACGGTGGACTTTTGGTTTGAAACTCTCACGCACCCATCTCCTTCAAATCCATCGTTAAACCTAAATCTGCTTAATCTCACCTAGCCGGTGCTCCGATCACCACAACGCCTATATAGGAAGCATCTCAAACCCTCGCAAGTGCCACCAACTCCCTACCTACATTTCTTGAGCTGGTCCTTTCACTCCCTCCAGTTCACCTCCTCATTCAGATCTTTACTCCATTGCTGCAGCAGTGAAGCTCCACTTCCTTCGACCTCTCCTCACCGCAAAAGATCTCGTAACTCCCCAAGGCAACTTGAGCTCCATTAGTGAGCTTTCTCTTCACCAAAGCTCCTTCCCATTCATCACTACAGTGACCACCTACAAATCTTCTCACAGGTCCCATTCCTCTATTAGATTAGGTTTTAATGCTTTCTAGATTAGTTATAGTGTTAGTTGGTGTACTATAGATCACTAGGAGCAGATTAGATATCAAATTTAGTGGTTGATTAACTTATACTAGAGTTAAAGTAGATTAGCATCGATCTCACCCTCTCTGATCAATTCAGATCAAAGAGGTGTTTTTCCACCTCCATTTCGATCCACTAATCTCCTTCCACATCTCATAATCCATATTCTCTGATTTCCTCAAATTTTTATTCAACATTCACCCCTTCATCAAGGCCAGATTCAGATATAAAGTCTTAGCTTCTAGATCTCACTTGAGGGGTCTCCCATTCACTCCATCAACTCACAAAGACCCCCCGATCTGGTTTTAATTGAACCAAGTTGCTCAATTCTTTCAGATTTGGATTGATTTTGCTATTTGGAGTCAATTTGTTTTGAACAAATTTAATCGAGCAAGTCAAGTTTTTGTCAAGCTAAATTGGGTATAATACAAGGATTCTGAGGTGTTTTAAGTTTATTTTGATGCTCAGATGAGTATTTGCCTAATTTGAGTTTTGCATTTATGTAATTTGGACAAGGAAAATCATAATTTCTGATTGGATGTCAAAATAATGACCCAGTTATTTTTATGGGACCCTTAGATCTTCTTGAACATCGATCAAGGTTGTTCAAGAGGATCAAGTGATCAGATCACTTGTGAACTCATGGTAAAAGCCAAAAATAGGGCAACATGACTCCTAAATTCCACAATAATTTCCATCTGATTTCAAAAGTTTAAATGAGTTTTTGAGGGTTTGTTATGGAGATTCTGATTTTTTAATCAACTAAATTTGAAACCTAGTTTGATTCATTCCCTTAACATTATTTATAATGTAAGGTAATGATCAAACTAGTATTTTTATGGTCTTTGAATTTCAAATCTTTAGGAATGGATTTCAGATCTTCAAAGATGGCTTTCAAAGGATTTTGGACAAATGTGATTTGTTAGAGATATGTTTTATGGAATTTTGTGCCTTAGATCAAACCTTATAGGTTTGATCTGAGCTAATTTCACTTACAATAACAGCAACAGCTACTAGAAATCATGGAGCAACTGTAGCTGCTGGGTCTTCATACTGCAGCAGCAACACTAGCTGTTGTTGTTTTCATTGTAGCAGCAAGTAGCTGCTAAGAATTCAACTGTAGATCTTGGCTGCTGAAACAACATCAGCAATGACTTATGGATGAGGATTTGAGCTGGATTTTGGATTCTATGTAGTTGACATGTGCATATGGCTAGAACATTTATGTACAAGCATTCATGTACTTGAATTGGATTGTAATTTAATTAGAGCTACTTGTAAATCAGATTTGAAAACCTATGTCAGCTACATGTATAATGTCAAACTGTCCAACATGGGATTTTAGAGAAATTCATTGTGAAAATCATGTTTACTTACTCCAACATGCTTCTTGAGATGTGCTGAACACTTATGAATTCTTAGCCATTAGAATTGAAAAGAAGGCCTTAGGTTGTTAGTTAAACACTCATTTAGGCCTCATGTGTGTTAACTTTGTAAATAAATAAAAATGATGAAAAAATTTTTTAAAAAAATAAACATGTTTTGAGTAAGATCAAGTATTTCTTTAAGTGTATGCAAAGTTGTCAAGTATTCCAAATCCTTCCACTTGGTAGAACATACTAGCCGAAAATTCAATTTCCTTTGAAACTTAATAAAAGAATCAAGTTGAAAAACACCAAAAAAAGTTCCTCTCTCTCTCATCTCACCCTTTTTCTCTCTTCTCCTACCTTTATAGGATATACAATTACCATAAAAATCCAAAAATACTGAAAAATACTTTAAAATACCTTGTATATTGTATTTATACTTGTAAATATAACTTAAGACTAATCTATATGTAAATAATGTACATAAATGACTTAAAATTATATTATATATATTTAAATAAGTATTTAGAATGATTTACTATACATATAACCTTATTATATAATTATATATTAATTTATATTTGAGTAAATGTATATAATCCTAAGTAATTATAAATAACTATGTAAATACCCATAAGCATATTTATTACTATACATATATATTTAAGTCAATTATAATATACTATATGATACCTATACATTAATTTATTTATGTATCTATTGTAGGTAATTTAAGTTATTAAGTTAATTAGGTAAATTATTAAGTTAAAATAAAATAAATTATTAAATTAACTAATTACTGAAGTAATTTATACAGTACATGTATATATATTAATTTTAAATATTTTCAACCTATTTATAACATATTTTTACTATATTACAGTATTTATAACTTAACCATGTATATATCTAATTAAAACGTGTATATAAATGTACATAAATTAAAATAAAAATGTGCAATAAATAACTTATTATATAAGTTAACTAATTATTAAGTCAATTGTATCATTAATTCAGTAGTTTGTACATTAATTTAGTAATTAAGCATGAATTTAATTTGCATAAATCAGAAATTTTAGGTAATTTTTAAGTATAACTAATTAAGTTATTATTCTAAATTAATTGCACAATTGAGTAGATTTATGTTAGGGCTTTGCAACTATATAATTTAATCTAAAGTTGGACAAAATAGGGCTCTCAAATCGAGGCCCACAGTCAAGCTTACAGAACGAAGTGCAGCACCTGCAGTGCTCAATTGGATGTAGCTTTAGTCCCACATCGATGGCGCATGTGCTGCTGATGCTATATAAAATGGGTTTGGTGAGTAGCTGATGAAGTCGTCAAATACGCTAGGCGCACCTTACCATATTACCCTCTCTCTCCTCTCGAGCATATATATGAGCATATATTTGGAAATGGCATGTGGGCTGGGAGCTCGTGCACAAGGTGGCCTACTATTGGCCCTAAATGGGCTTGAGAGAATGCACTCTAAAATACCTA
Organism: Thalassia testudinum; assembly: GCA_037157565.1. Taxonomy (NCBI): domain Eukaryota; kingdom Viridiplantae; phylum Streptophyta; class Magnoliopsida; order Alismatales; family Hydrocharitaceae; genus Thalassia; species Thalassia testudinum. Next base: position 136,704,426 of record JAZHRO010000055.1, on the reverse strand, counting down.
AATAAAAATTAGGATCGACTTAGTAATGGTCAAGTCCCATCTCATTGGCGTGTTGTGTTCCCCACGAAAGGCCAGTTCGCCTACTAAGAAAACCAAATTTTTTTAAGATGAACAGTAAAGAGTGCTTGTGTGAAAGAGCTGTGTCCTAAAAAAATTGACTAAATGTTGAAGATCATAGTGTGCTGTGAAAGAGTTGAAGTTGCTGAGCGTCTAAACGTTGAGAGAGCTTTGTTGTGTGTGTTGTGTATGTGATATGTCATGTTCCTGTGTATGTATTATATGTATACGTATAGTGTGTATATATATATATGTATATAGTATAAGTATATAATAAATATGTATATGTATAATAAATAAAAAATATGTATATAATGTATACGCATATGTATGTAATATATAAATATATATATAAATAAAATAGAATAGCATCTTTGTTTGAGCCTTATGTTATATATGTATAGTTTTTGTTTAAGGCTTTAGTAACATTTGTATCCGTCACTATAGATATGTATATATGTTAGAAAATATAGTTCTTTTGCCTTATATTCTGTACATAATTTTACTAAGGCTATAGTAACACTTATATATGTTACTGTATATATAGTATATGTTGTTAGAGTCAATAGTATATGTTAATATACTTAGTCTAGCGTATATTAGTAGTTATTTGTGTACCTATACTTAGGTATTATGTAGTATAGTTGTACATAACTAACATGGAGTAGTCATATTTTGTTTTTGTTGCCTATTTAGTTGTAAATATGTTGAGGCATTGTAGTGAGTATTAATTGATTCTTTTGTACATATTGACTAATTCATTATTCTTTGATTCATTAATTCATTTTTGCAAATATAATTGACATTTTTGGAATATAGAGAGTGATGTATATCAATAATTACCTCCCAATGAATGACCTGGAATAAACCAGTAAAAATTATGCAAATAAATAAAATGGTGCAACTTCTGTTTGCTTTGTGACAACTATACTATAATAACGACAACATTAAAACACAGCTTTTATTGCAATACGATGTTGGCCCATCATATTTTTGGTGTCGTTGTCGAGGATGCAACTCTCTATACGTCAAAAGTTTTCTTTTACTATTTATTTGTACATATTTTTTATTTTTTTGTATATAATCATTCTTTCATTCATATTCTTTGATGTATATAGATTCTTTTATTCAATTTATTCTTTGATTTATTTTTGTATATAATTGTCTTGCTAATCATCTGGTGTTTCTGCAGCACTTGAGGAGGAGTAGGAGTAGTGTCTTCTTCTAGGTGGAGTCTTCTTCCTGGTGGATCCGTTGTGACTCTAACTCGACTTCCAGGAGGAGTTTTGATGTAAACACATTTACACTACTTAAAATGTCTATTTATGCATGTTCTTAAGCATAGGATTGCATTTCATGATATAAATATTGCATTACATACATCATCTTGCATTTAGAATAGTTTGAATAAAATGGAGGTTAATTATCTCCTTTTATGTGCTTGGACAGGGAAAATATTTTATCAGGGCCTCAGATCAAAGATCCAACCGTATGGATGTGATCAGGGTGACGATTGGAGTTCAACGACTCCAGGATCGCCCTAATCAGGCATCGTAGCATCAGGTAAGTGATCTGGGAACCCTAGAAGATCAAGGGCCAGGATGGTGTAAATCCGCACTTCAGATGATAAATCCAACCGCACGGATGAATTCGAATCGACGATCGCAGCCCAACGACACAAAAATCAAGTCAATCCGACATCCGTGGCACCATCTACAACTTCCAAAAGATGGACGGCCAAGATGGCGCCACGTGGCGCCATCTCAGCCGCCCAAATGGTCGCTCGCATTTTGTGAAGGCCCCTGCCCAATCGCTCTCCGCCGTCAGATGGAGATCCTACGGCTATGGTCGCTCGCGCTTAAAAGCGTCCGCGCGACCATTTCGTCCGCGTAGCGCAGCGGGGACGCAGCCGCGGACGAAGCAAAGGTCGCGGGTTCGAGCTGCGATGAGGGGGTGGAAGGCGCGAGCAAGCGAGCGCAGACGAGAGTTAGATGAAGATCCAACGACTACACGCACCCGATAGCGTCGACGCGCAATTGGACGCGCAATCGAACGCGCAATCAGACGCGCGGGGGCGCGCAACGCAGCGGGCGCAGACGCGATTTAAGCCGTCCGATCTCGCGATCGGACTGCTGAGACTTCGCGGGCGTGCGTAGGCGTTACGTGCGCGGGCAGCCGAGCGGGCATGCGTGGGCGCGGAGGCTACGCCCACGTTGGGGGCTTTAGCGACGGTTTTATCCGTCACTAAAGACCCCTCATTTATTGTTTTGAAGATGTAATGTCCATTTTACCCCCACTCCTTGCAACTATAAAAGGAGACCCCCTCCATACGAAATTATGATCCCTTCTTTCTCCTCTCTACCCCTCCAAAGCTCAAAAGAAGCTTGTCCCACACCCGGGATGCTTCTTGCGAGATAAAGTCCAATTTTCATTCCCCTTCGGAAGTGGATCCCGCGACGACGACGACGTGCTGCTCTGTTCCCATTCTTCTGCTTCGTCCTCCTTCGTCCTGCTTCGTTCTCCTTTGTCCAGGCGTCGTCCCGTCCGACTCGTCCTCCAAGCAATCGTCGAGGAGGATAACTTCTCTCTCCCATTCTTATTTACAGCTTTTCTAGTGTAGAATTTTCCTACTTTATAGTGTAATTGATTTTCCGCTTTCTAGTGTAACTTTTATAAACAGTTGAAATATTGAATGAATGTTCTTTCTCTCTCTCTCTCTCTCTCTTTCTTTTAGTTTGATAGCTCCATTGTAATTATATCGCCTTGCTTATAAAGAAAATCCTAAAAAAAATATAATTGCGAAAATATCAACATAGCCTCCCTGTGTTCGACCCGGAATTATTTTCGGTATAAATTTTATTTGTTGAACACGAATTCTTCACTTTTTGAACTACAATGACAGGTTTTCCAAAACCGAACACGTAAGCGTAGCAATTCGCGAAAAACAACGTTCAACATTTTGGCGCCGTTGCCGGGGAGGCAACGATTTCCGATCTTTTCTTCGCATTTCTTGCACTTTATTTGTTTTCTAACTAGCTTTCTCTTGTGTCTATTGTTTTCCAGAGACCTCCATCAAGGAATCAACAAGCGGTAGACTGGAGTAAAGTGCAGTTGAAGACAACTGTAAGTGCTCCCCCATTCTTTCCCCCTCCATAGATTTCATTCGCCACATTAAATCCAAATCCCACTTAACCTAGGTGTTTGCATAAATCCTAGGAATAGTTTGGTTGTTTGGATTTCCACTCACATTCATTCCACCCTCATCCATAAAAAAAAATAACAAAAAGATAATCTTGTGTGGTAATATTCAACAAACACACAACACACACCCACATTCAAGGCACTTGATCAACTTGATTTGTTTTCTACTCAACCGGGTTCTGATATGTGGAACCGATACACACAAAGCAACACATAACAGAGTAGAAATCATTCTAGGTTAATCATCTTTGTGTGCCTAACTTAGTGGTGCATTTGTGGCCAGTTGTTTGAGTTGTTTGGGCCGCACCACTTTATTTTAAAACCAACTCATCAAGTAGCTCCTCCTTAGGGTTTTCAATCTAGGTATATTCTAGGCACTCCACTTTCTTTCTGATTTTAAAGGAAAATAATCTTCGCCTGTGTTTTACAACTTGGTTTGCCTAGAAACTTGATTGCAATTTACCTAATTTAAAACCCTAAAAGCTACTTAAGTAAGATTTGAACACTAAAATTCACACATTATCAATAATCTTGCTTGAAAACCTTGGTTGTGCACGCACTTACACAAATCTCAATCAATCATTAAGGGCACAACCCATTGTAAGGGCCCATCACATTCCATAAGCACCACAATCCCAGGCCTTAATAAAATTGAGTTGACGTTGGCCTTAAGGTTTGATTCGCTCTTCAGGGCCTAGTCTGAGATTATTTTTGATTAACCTACTTGTACTGATTAATCTGATGTCTAGCTAGGGGAGCAGAGTCAAACGATCGCGGCTGGGGGGTACACTAGGAACCAGAGGAGAAAGCCAAAGGAAGAACCTTCTCCCCAGTCCCTCCTTCTAACTGGTTGGATTAAACAGACGCAAGTAAAGTAAATCACTTACAGTATTAAGGCTGGTTTTGGGAGTCAGTAGATCCTTAGGCTACCCCACTTAAGGACAGCCTTGTTTTGTTGTGCTGCAGGATCCATATCCCCAGTCCTTCCGACCTTCTCCTAGTTTATGCTGGGAAGACGGTCATTGAATCCCCCAATTGGAAGCACCATTAGAACATTCTAGGAGGCGCAAGTTAGATTTTGGTCAATTTGATCCCATGGCCGAACAACAGCCTCCTCTACTTGAAAATCCACAGGAAGAATTTAGAAGGCAGCTGGAACAAATGCAAGAATGCAGGGCGCTCAGCCCTTGATGGATTTTTATGATCCTTCGAATTACGGGGAACGTCCCGGCGACCAGATTCTAGCCGGTGACATAGAAATCAGGCCCCAGGTGTTAAGCCTGATTAAACATTATCATGGGCTTGGCTCCGAAGATCCGTTTCAGCACTTGGAGGATTTGACCACTTTGGTCCAGAACACCAAGGCTCGAAACGTTAACGAGGAGCAAATGATCATGAGGCTCTTCCCCCACTCTCTTAGGGATAAAGCCGCGCATTGGTATAGGACAATAGGAAGACCAATTACAACTTGGAATGAGTTGAAATCGACCTTTCTGAAGAAATTCTTCCCAGTCGGTCGTACCAATGCTTTGAGACGGGCAATCACTACTTTTACCCAGCGGCCGAGGGAGCAGTTTCATGTGGCCTGGGAGCGATTCCAGGACTTATTGCAGAGGTGTCCACACCACGAGGTGCCGAAATGGCAACTCGTGCAGATCTTCTATCATGGGTTGAATGAGCAACTCAGAAACCATGTGGATGCTTCTTGCGGAGGCAATTTCCTCAATAAAGATGCAGATAGTGCACATGATTTATTTGAGGAAATGAGTGAGAATTCAATTAATCATACCTCCATGGATACTTTTAACCGGTCCCAGCAACCCAGATCAAATGTCAATGAAGTCCATGACTCTCATTCATTTGATATGGAATTGATTTGTAATAAACTTGATAAGGTGGACTTGGTTGCTAAGAGAATGGAAGAATGGATGGCTGGCAATTCTATGAACAACTCTCAATCCACTCAATCCCAAAATTCGGGATTCCATTCCTCACGAGCTCCTTCTGGACGGGAGTTCGTGAATCAACTTGATGCGACTCAATCTATGAGTCAGCATTTCTCGGAACCCCATGGGTTCCCAACTGGGGCCTTTGATCCCAGTTTTTCTGATCCTTCCCTTTCATTCTCTCCATCCTCACCCTATGAGGATGTTTGTGCTGTACAAGAGAATGTTAGATCCAACCCCTACTCGAATGCTTATAATCCAGGTTGGAGAAACCACCCTAACTTCTCTTGGAAAAATCCAGGGTAACAGACCCAATTCCGACCCAGCAACTATGCTCCGCAACGTCCAATGGGTCAGGGTCAAGTATATACTCAGTTGCCTTTGAATCAGGTCAATCAGCCAACTTGGAATGCCCGTCAACCCGCAGGGCAAGCTGATTTGAACCGTCAAATGGTAGAGATGCAAGGATCTATGCTCCAGCTTATGCAGCAAATGAAAAACTCGCTGGACAACTTGCAATCCGGGCTCATTGCTAACTCTCGTCAACTTGGATCTCTACCATCCCAACCCGTACCCAACCCGCGAAACATTATAAATTCGGGCAATCAAGCCCAAGGGTACGGAAATCAGAGGGACCCGCACGCACATGCTCAGGTGGTTGAGCAGGGTTCCTCATCTTCTTCTTCTGCTAATCAACAATTCATGGTCAATCAGGCCCCTCCAATCTTTCCTAACCCTCACCAAGACCCAAATTCTTACGCTTCTGCAAATTCTGTCACTTTGAGGAGTGGTAAGAAGACTCAGGATCCACAACCACACTATTCTGATCATTTGAATCCTGAAGAATCTGAGGAGAGAGAGGAGAATTCTAGAGGAGAAATCAAGGCTCAGGAACCTGATTCCAAAGATCTGACTCATGTTCCTTTTCCTGAAGCCTTAGCCAAAGCAAAGAAGAAGAAGTCTGTTGATAGCAATGAGGAGCTTCTGAATTTATTTAAGAATGTTGAGATCAATATTCCGCTCCTTGATGCTATCAAGCACATACCGGATTACGCAAAATTTTTAAAGGAATTATGTACACAAAAGCGTAAGTCGAGAGAATCTGTTCCGAGGAAGGTGGTACTCTCCGAGCAGGCTAGCTCTGTTGTCCTGCACTACCTCCTTCAGAAAAAGAGAGATCCTGGTGCTCCTTTGATTTCTTGTGTTATCGGAGATTACACATTTGATAGAGCACTTTTGGATCTCGGTGCATCCATCAACCTAATTCCGACTTCTCTCTACGAGAAGTTTGGGTTAGGTGAACTTCAGCCAACTTCAGTAATGCTACAGTTAGCGGACCGTTTGGTCACAAACCCGCGAGGCGTTATTGAAGATGTTATAGTTAAGGTCAAGGATTTCTATTTTCCTGTAGATTTCCTTGTCCTTGACATGGATGTACCAGATAATATGAGGAACACGCCCATTATTCTGGGGCGTCCGTTCCTGGCTACCGCAAAGGCCAACATTAATTGTGAAAGTGGTAGCATGGAAATCGCCTTTGGGGACCAACGAATGAAATTGGATATTTTTAAGGCGATAAACAAATTTGAGGATTGTGGATTTATTGAGGAACTTGATGAGGATAATGTTAATATTGAAACTTGTTTGACAGTTTCTTCAATTGAAAGTTCCTCTTTGGTTGATGAATTTGACCCGCAACCCTCTGACCTGACATCTTCGGAAGAAGTTACTGATTTTGTTCACTCAAAACCTCTTCCTCTTGTTGAATCTTCAGCATCTACCCTACCATCAATCATTACCCCACCCCAGCTTGAATTGAAACCATTGCCTGAGAATTTAAAATATCAATTTTTAGGACCGCAGAATACGCTCCTTGTGATTATTAGTGCTAAATTGACAAAAGAGCAAGCGATTAAATTGATTAAGGTCCTAAAGGATCATAAGGAGGCAATTGGTTGGACCATTCATGACCTTAGGGGGATTGAGCCATCTTATTGTAATCATAGAATATTTTTGGAAGATGGATCCCGCCCTTCTCGCCAGATGAAGAGGAGATTGAATCCAAATATGCGAGAAGTGGTCAAAAAGGAAATCATCAAGTGGCTCGATGCAGGAATTATTTATCCAATCTCTGACAGTCCCTGGGTAAGTCCCGTTCAGATTGTTCCAAAGAAAGTCGGGATTACTGTTGTGACCAATGAGAGGTGAATCTGTCACAACTCGTTCAGCTTCCTCTTGGAGAGTTTGTATTGATTACAGGAAGCTGAACACAACCACTAAAAAGGATCATTTTCCCTTGCCCTTCATTGATCAAATATTGGAAAAATTAGCTGGGCAGAAGTACTTCTGTTTTCTTGATGGTTACTCGGGATATAATCAAGTTCCTATCCATCCCGAGGATCAGGAAAAAACTACTTTCACTTGTCCCTACGGAACCTTTTCTTTTCGTAGGATGCCTTTTGGGTTATGCAATACACCTGCGACTTTTCAAAGGTGTATGCTAGCCATATTTTTCGACATGGTAGGAGAGTTTATGGAAGTCTTCATGGATGATTTCTTTGTTTTCGGAGAATCATTTGACTCATGTTTGGCTAATTTGGAAATGATTCTTAAGCGATATATCAAGACACGACTGGTCCTTAGCTGGGAAAAGAGTCATTTCATAACCCAAGAGGGCATCGTTTTGGGTCATGTAATCTCTGAACGGGGAATTGAAGTGGACAAAGCTAAGGTTGATGCTATCGCTAAACTTCCTCATCCCACATCTGTTAAACAAATCAGATCATTTCTTGGCCATGTGGGATTTTATCGAAGATTCATCAAGGATTTCTCGAAGGTTGCTCGTCCTTTGAGCAATCTTCTTGCCAAAGAAACGCCGTTTGTTTTTGACGAATCATGCCGAAAGGCATTTGATTTTCTGAAAACGGCAGTCACCTGTGCTCCAATTTTGCAAGCACCAATTTGGACAGCCCATTTGAGATCATGACCGACGCTTCTGATTATGCGGTCGGGGCTGTCCTGGGTCAGAAAATTGATCGAAAGCCCTCTGTCATTTACTACGCTAGTAAAACTCTGGATGAAGCCCAGAGGAATTACACTGTTACTGAGAAGGAATTACTAGCTGTAGTATTTGCTTTGGAAAAATTCAGGGCTTATCTCTTGGGGTCTCATGTTATTGTTTATACCGACCACTCGGCCTTGAGACATCTCTTGGCTAAAAAAGATGCTAAACCCCGGCTTATTCGTTGGATTCTTCTTCTTCAAGAATTTGATCTTGAAATCAAGGATAAAGCTGGGGTACAAAATGTGGTAGCAGATCATTTGTCGAGACTCCTAGGTGATTCTTCTTGTCCGGACATTCCGATTGCTGACACTTTTCCGGACGAAACCATTCTTACAGTTTTAGGCGTCCATACCCCATGGTTTGCTGATATTGTTAACTATTTGGCCGTTGGTCAAATCCCCCAGGATTGGACCAAGCAACAACGGGATAGACTGAAATCTGAGGCCAAATACTACTTTTGGGAGTTCCCTGAACTGTATCGCATCGGCTCCGATCAGATTATTCGCCGATGCATACCGGAGAATGAATTCAACAGTATACTCGAGTTCTGCCATGCATCTGGGTGTGGTGGACATTTCTCCGAAAGAAAGACGGCTGCAAAAATCTTGCAATCTGGCTTCTATTGGCCGTCTTTATTCAAGGATGCCCAGGACTTCTCAAAGTCATGTTCTCGATGTCAGTCACTCGGGAACATAACTAAGAGAGACATGATGACCCTAAACCCTATTCTTCCTGTAGAAATTTTTGATGTTTGGGGCATCGATTTCATGGGACCCTTTATCCCTTCATTTGGACATCAGTACATTCTTGTTGCTGTTGATTATGTGTCCAAATGGATTGAGGCAATTCCCACCCGAACCAATGACCACAAGGTGGTCATCAATTTTGTCAAGAAAAATATCTTCAGTAGGTTCGGGATTCCGAGGGCTATCATTAGTGATGGTGGCACTCATTTTACTAATGCCCAATTCCGGAATTTATTGTCCAAATACGAGGTTAATCATCGAATTTCCACACCTTACCATCCCCAAACGAATGGACAAGCCGAGATCTCCAATCGAGAGATCAAGAACATTCTACAAAAAATGGTTAGGCCTGATCGTAAGGATTGGACTCAAAAGCTTGAGGACGCTCTTTGGGCCTACCGTACGGCGTATAAAACGCCCATCGGCATGTCTCCATTCCGTTTGGTGTATGGAAAGGCATGCCATCTACCCGTAGAGATTGAACACAAGGCATTCTGGGCAATCAAACAATGCAATTTAGATCTGAATCTAGCTGGTAAGACCAGGAAACTCCAACTATATGAGTTGGAGGAGCTTAAAAATGATGCTTATGAGAATGCCAAGATCTACAAGGCTCGGACCAAAGCTCTACATGATCAATTGATTTCCCGCAAGAGTTTTGAGCCAAACCAGAAGGTCTGGTTATTTGATTCTAAACTTAAGCTCTTTCCTGGTAAACTTAAATCTAAATGGAATGGCCCATTCATAATTGATCAGATTTTTCCTAATGGTGCCGTTCAGATTTCTGACCCAAAGACGGGCAACACCTTTAAAGTCAACGGTCAACGTTTAAAACCTGTTGTTGACCGTAATCTTCCAGAACCCGTCTCAGACTCTGTTGCTCTAGCCATTCTGTGACTTCTTTGGCTGGACTTCACCTAGCTGACGGCATTAAACTAAGCAATTGTACATATGACACAAGGCTGATACGAGCTTCATATCCAGGTGACATCTTTCATATTGTACCCTTTCTTTCATGTCTCTTTTTCAATGAGGACATTACATCAGTTAGGCATGGGGGGGTGGATTCATTCTTGAATTATTTGGTCAACGTTGTGAAATCCATGTAAATTCTCTCTTCTTATTTAAAAAAATAAATAAATAAATAAATAAAAATTTAGGAAGGATTAGTTGGATATTAGGACTTTTCAATCCTAAGAAATTTTACATTAGGATCTGAACACAAAGACCCCTCAGGTCTTTGGACTTAATTAGCCTGTGTATCCACTAAAATGTGGATTTATTTTTGAGTCCTCGCCATCTTAATTCTATTATAATTGGAATAAATAAGTTTGGGTGATAAGTACACGACTTATCAACCCGCCCTCTGATTTGAGGGAATTTTGAGTTTTAAGCATCTACACACTTTCTTTGCACTGACTCGTTGTTCGGCGATTCTAACGGAAATTGGGTAGCTAATGAACCTTCTAGGGTGATATGGCTGGCAAGTTATCGTGGGTAACAGCCCATAGGTAGGTTGTCCAAAGCCCAGTCACTGGACCTTTCTTAGTTTGCTACCTTTAGGTAAATCATAGACTAGGGAAGCCACCTACTTAAAAAAAAAAAAGAAAAAAAAAGGAGAAAAGAAAAAAAAGAAATAAACCACACTTCACCGCACGAGTATGGCTGGCAAGTTGTCGGTGGTAACAGCTCGTCGATCGGTTGTCCAGAACCCAGCTCAGAAAATGCACTAAAAATTCCCAAAACACTTAGGAAGAAGCGGAGAAGTAGAATAAACCGGGGAGATATACACTGGATTCACCCTTGTGTTGACCCCGTAAAAAAATAAAAGTAGGGAGAAAGCTACCAGTTGTAAAGATACACTTTTAGGTAGAATTCTAGTTAGGTCACCTAGAGGCGTAGAAATCCGAAGTCCGTTCTAATTGCCGGTCAACGAGTCTATCACAATCACAATAAGATGCTTAAAGCTTAGGGTTCTCATCAAATTTTGGGTGAGTTGAATGGTCGTAGAAAGCCACTCTTAAACCCAAAAATTTGAAAATCAAAAAAATTAGAAAAGAGAAAAAAAAAGAGAAAAAGAAATTTTTCTCTTAATAAGGCGAGGGCTTGAAGCGGTCTGCATTTTGGCTGATACCCGGGCACTGTTGTGTCTTTGAAGGTTCAGTTCCTAAGTAGATAATTTCTTAATGATTGAAAAATAACTCATGTCCAAATAATCTAACCTAATTCTTCTATAAATAGCATATAGTTTTTGCTAGGGACTAGCAAAAGATAGGCATGGGGGTATGATGTAAACACATTTACACTACTTAAAATGTCTATTTATGCATGTTCTTAAGCATAGGATTGCATTTCATGATATAAATATTGCATTGCATACATCATCTTGCATTTAGATTAGTTTGAATAAAATGGAGGTTAATTGTCTCCTTTTATGTACTTGGACAGGGTAAATATTTTATCAGGGCCTCGGATCAAAGATCCAACCGTATGGATGTGATCAGGGCGACGATTGGAGTTCAACGACTCCAAGATCGCCCTAATCAGGCATCCGTAGCATCGGATAAGTGATCCGGGAACCCTAGAAGATCAAGGGCCAGGATGGTGTAAATCCGCACTTCAGATGATAAATCCAACCGCACGGATGAATTCGGATCGACGATTGCAGCCCAACGACATAAAAATCAAGTCAATCCGACATCCGTGGCACCATCTACAACTTCCAGAAGATGGACGGCCAAGATGGCATCACGTGGCGCCATCTCAGCCGCCCAAATGGCCGCTTGCATTTTGTGAAGGCCCCCGCCCGATCACTCTCCGCCGTCAGATGGAGATCCAACGGCTGTGGTCGCTCGCGCTTAAAAGCGTCCTCGCGACCATTTCGTCCACGTAGCGCAGCGGCGACGCAGCCACGAGCGAAGCAGAGGTCGCGGGTTCGAGCCACGGTGAGGGGGTGGAAGGTGCGAGCGAGGGGGCGCGGACGAGCGTCAGACGAAGATCCAATGGCTGCGCGCGCCCGATAACGTCGACGTGCAATCAGACGCGCAATCGAACGCGCAATCAGACGCGCAGGGGCGCGCAACGCAGCGGGCGCGGACGCGATTTAAGCAGTCCGATCTCGCGATCGGACTGCTGAGACTTCGCGGGCATGCGTAGGCGTTACGTGTGCGGGCAGCCGAGTGGGCGTGCATGGGCGCGGAGGCTACGCCCACGTTGGGGGCTTTAGCGACGGTTATCCGTCACTAAAGACCCCTCATTTATTGTTTTGAAGATGTAATGTCCATTTTGCCCCCACTCCTTGCAACTATAAAAGAAGACCCCCTCCATACGAAATTATGATCCCTTCTTTCTCCTCTCTACCCCTCCAAAGCTCAAAAGAAGCTTGTCCCACACCCGGGATGCTTCTTGTGAGATAAAGTCCAATTTTCATTCCCCTTCGGAAGTGGATCCCGCGACGACGACGGCGTGCTGCTCCGTTCTCGTTCTTCTGCTTCGTCCTCCTTCGTCCTGCTTCGTTCTCCTTCGTCCAGGCGTCGTCCCGTCCGGCTCGTCCTCCAAGCAATCGTCGAGGAGGATAACTTCTCTCTCCCATTCTTATTTACAGCTTTTCTAGTGTAGAATTTTCCTGCTTTATAGTGTAATTGATTTTCCTCTTTCTAGTGTAACTTTTATAAACAGTTGAAATATTGAATGAATGTTCTTTCTCTCTCTCTCTCTTTCTTTTAGTTTGATAGCTCCATTGTAATTATATCGCCTTGCTTATAAAGAAAATCCTAAAAAAAATATAATTGCGAAAATAGATCAACGTAGCCTCCCTGTGTTCGACCCGGAATTATTTTTGGTATAAATTTTATTTGTTGAACATGAATTCTTCGCTTTTTGAACTACAACGACAGGTTTTCCAAAACCGAACACGTAAGCGTAGCAATTCGCGAAAAACAATGTTCAACAAGTTTTTCCAGGGGATGCATTTTCCTGCTTTCTTAGTGTAGTATAGTGGTAGTTTAGACTTACGTATATACTTAGGATTCTATTTGTTATGCATAAGTTGTGAGTGACTGTTCTCACACATTTCTGTAATTACTTGGACACTCTGGACTCTATTCTGTCTCTGCTTATCTCTCATCGACTCAGTTTTTTCCATATCGATTTCTTTTTCGATTTGATTTTGCTTATTGCATTAGAAAAATCCAAAAAAATTATAAAATCAGAAAGACTAAAAATATTTCATCCCTTATCTAGCAGCAACTTGTTATAGGCATCCATACCTAGGTTGCATTCTTCCTAGTAGATTTCAATTCAGTCAAATTGCATCAATTGAGGAATTGCTGGAGTCAAGTATGCATCTTCTATCCTTCTTGAGCTCCTGCCATCTTGTATTTGACTAAGCTAAGAAAGACCATCACTTGATTGAAAAGAAATGAAAAAGCAAGACCAGTTGCCTGGAATTCATTTTTAAATATCAAATCAAATTCAAAAGGAGACATAATAACTTGCTTGAAACCTTGACTGAGTTTTCATCTCTATTTGTTGCTTGATTATCATGTACACACTACACGATCACTTAAGTAACAAAACAGGGTCTGGATTTACACGTCGACCTTATCCAGATTCTAGGTGGATTTTAGAGATATACACCCTGCTAGGTTTTTTATAGGACGCGCACAATTATATTGATATACTATCTATTTGCGAACTATACATTTTTCACGTAGCAAGCCCTAGGCAAAGTTTGAATTTTCTCGCTTGACTTGATTGGTCTTAATTGCTGTAAGATTGAGATTGATTGGGATTTCTTGTTTTGATTTGAGATTTATTGAGATTTACTTTCCTTGAGTTGTGATTGATTTCAAAAAGCATTTTTTAAAAATTGACTCATGGAAGATAGGAGATCCCAGAACCCTAAACATGTACCTCCCTTGGGTGCTAATGCCCAAGCGTCTACTTCCACTTCTATGCCTTCCACATCCAATCCTATACCTCCTGAGCCTCGAACTCCCATTCACAACATCATTCATCCGAAGGATGATCACAATTCTATATAGTTTGAGGATTTCGAAGAACTTCCTCCACATCTTTTTGCACATCCTCCACCACCACCACCTCCATTTCATAGGTTCTAACCTTCTCCCTACCCAAACTTTCTCAACCAACCACAACCGGAGAGAGGTCCACAACCTAACCTACAACACCTATTTGACACACAACCTTAAATGAATACCCTTACCCAACAAGTGCAACAGCTTACTCAAGTTGTTAATATTTTAGCAAACCCCCGTCCCCAGGCTCATAGACCTCAACTACGGGATTACCATAATCCTGCGGTTGCACCACCTATGCCTGCAGTATGCTATCCCGTTGGGGGTAGTGCTGCTAAACTGAAGTCGAATATCATTGCACTTATCCCTCACTTTCATGATCTTGCTTTTGAGGACCCTTTTCAGCATTTAGAAGAGCTGAAAAATCTCACCTAGACCTTGGGTCCTTAGGGACATGATCAGCACACATTGCTAATGAAAATGTTCTCCTTCTCACTTAAGGAGAAGGCTGCCTTCTGATTTAGAACTCTTTCACGAACTACACCCATAGAGACAAGGACTTCTTTGGAACATGAGTTCCTAAAGAAGTACTTTCCTATAGGCTGCACTAACACTCTGAGGCGTGCTATCACCACTTTTACAAGAAATTTAAGAGAACAAATGCATGAGGCTTAGAAGCAATTCCACGAGCTTCAACGGAAATGGCCCCACCATTGTGTCCCACGTTAGCAACAGGTCCAGATCTTTTATCATGAGCTTCATAATGACACAAGAAACTTTGTAGATGCCGCATGTGGAGGCAATTTCTTATGTTGGGACGAGGACTTAGCCTTTGAGCTTTTCGAAGGCATGGCTAAGAATTCTATAAACAATGCTTTGATAGGCATGTTTACTAAAAAGTCCTCGCATTCCCATTCATATTTGGGGGTACATGAAGCCCAATCCATCACATGGGACTTAGAGATTGTAGCTAGTCAGCTAGATAAGGTGGGCTTAATTGAGAAGAAAGTTGATGAAGCACTATAAAAAAATGACCTTTAGTGGCGAATTAGTTAGTGGCATATAATACATTTGCCACTAATAACTTAGATTTAGTGGCAAATTTCCTGTATTTGCCACTATAACATTTTGTCAAGCGACAATTAGTATCAGTGGCAATTATATTTGCCACTATTAACTTTGATTTAGTGGCAATTGTTATTTATACCACTATAATATTTTTTTCAAATGATAATTAGCATTAGTGGCAAATATATTTGCCACTATAATTATTGATTTGGTGGCAATTGTTACTTATGCTACTATAGTCTTTGGTTTAATAGAAAATTTTACTTATGCCACTATAATATCTTTTTCAAAGGATAAATTGGTGTAGATAAAATAAAGCCACTATTTCATCTTCAACATTTTTTAATAACATAAGGGAAAAGGTAAATTGAAACTTATCCCTTCAAATAGAAAAAAAACTTTTGATTTCATTTATTTAAGATACATGGTAGGAATCAGAGTAATGTGTCACGTATACATATTATATTTTTTACATATTATTATTATTATTTCCAAACATAATTTAGGGGTAAAAAATAAAAATTTTAAAAGTAAATATGTGTGTTAAGTAAAAAATCAAAAATATTTATTTTATATGGTAAAAAAAAACCTTGATTAATTTAAGGGGGAAAAAATCAAGGGCTTTTTCTTTCAATCATAACTGAGCACGTGAATTCCCCCGTGCCTCTCCTCTTCAACCCTCACCGAAGAAAACTCGCAAGTCGTCTTCAGCCCTCGCCTCTTCGATCCTCCGGTTCAGTCGTCGGCTCTAACCGTGCAATCCTTCAGTTTGCTCTCTCATTCTGATCACTGCCATCATCTCTGATCGCGTCCTCTACTCTGCCATCGTCTGTCGTGTCCTCTGCTCCACCATCTTCCCAAGGTATCGATCTTTCTCTATCTCTCTCACTTTCTTCCCTTCTTTATCTTGCCTCCTTCCTAGTGACCTCACTCAATCTCGTCATCTCCCTATTGATGTCGTTTACAACCGCAATCTCGAACCACCTCATCCCCTCCTCCCCCTGCCCTCTTCCCCTGCCCTCTTCCCCTGCCGGCCCACCTCCTCCCGTTGCCACATCCTCCGCTCTTATCCCTGCCTCCTCCCCCCTCCCTGCACTCTGCCCTTGTCATCCTCCTCTTCTCCTTGACCCATCCTCCCTTCCTCCCCTACCCTACCTTGTGTCCCTGCCGCCCCCCTCCTCCTCCCGACCCATCCTCCCTTTCTCCTGCTGGCCCCTCCCTACCCTCCCCTCATAGAACCCCCCTCTCTATTTTTTTTTCAAAATTAAATGTGTATTTTAGTGCCAATATACTTGCCTTTTATCTATTACATTTAATTTACATGTTAAATTAAATGTAATAGATAAATTAAATGCGCATGTAATATAAATTTACATATTTGATTAAATTAAAGTTGCATGTTAGATGAAATTAACATGTTAGATTATTTACATGTTTATTTGTAATATAAATTTGAATGTAACTGGTTATTGAATTAATTTGAAGAAATTAATTAATTGAATGCAAGTTAATTTGCATGGAAATGTAAATTTAAGTAAATATTATGCAATTTGAATTAAATTTCATTTGATTAAATTTGTGATGTGATTATGATGTCAAATTTTACAAGTTTAATTTTGTTTTTGTTATTTAAGTTAAATTTGTTTAATTTTGTTTTTGTTTTTGTTATGCTAAAAGTTTTATTTCATTATAATTATTGATGAAGCTTATTTAAAATCTCTTTGGAAAATACTTCCTTAGGTATTCATTACTCGGTTGAGAGTTAAACAATGGATAGAAGTTGGATCTTTGAAGAAGATCGAACAACTAGTAAATATTTGACAGGTGTTATCCAGTTCATTGAATTTGCTTTTAAGAAATCACCAAAAGATGGAACCATTTCTTGCCCTTGTAGAGCATGTGTTAACCTATGTCGTGCAAATAGGAAAGTGATATTAGAGCATTTAATTTGCAATGGATTTTTACAAGGATATGTTCAATGGATTTTTCATGGGGAAGTACCCATAGATGCCAATGAAAGTAATGCTGAAAGTAGTGAAGTTAAAGACCATGATCAAATAAATGACTTGATATATGATACTTTTGGGTTCCAAAATTTACATAATGACACAGATCACATGGAATACGGGTCTTCAAGTGGTGTTGATGAGAAAACAAATGAATTCTTTAACTTGCTTGAGAACGCAAAAGAAGAATTGTATCCTGGATGTAAAATGTTCAACAAGTTGTCATTTATTGTCCACTTATTTCACATAAAATGCCTTGGAGGTTGGACAAATAAATCTTTCACCATGTTATTAGAATTGCTAAAAGAAGCATTTCCAGAAGGAGAAACACTTCCAGCATCTCTTTATGAAGCTAAGAAGATAATATCTGCACTTGGGCTCAACTACAAGAAAATAGATATTTGCCCTAAGAAATGCATATTATATTGGACAGACAATGCAAATGATGTCAGCTGTAAAGTATGTGATGCTTCTAGATGGAGGGAAAGTGGTAATAAATCGAAGGAAGATGTAAATCGCAAACGAGGTAAGAAAATTCCTACCCAGGTTATATGGTATTTTCCATTGAAGCCTAGATTGCAGAAGTTGTTTATGTCATCGAAAACTTCTCTGATGAGATGGCATGCTGAAGATCGCTCAAAGGATGGTATTATGAGGAATCCAGTAGATTCTCCAGTATGGAAAACCTTTGATAACAAACATCCAGATTTCTCATCAGATCCTCAAAATGTTTGACTTGGTCTGGCGACCGATGGTTTTAATCATTTTGGAATTATGTCATCTCAATACAGCATATGGCCTGTTATTTTGATACCGTACAATTTGCCTCCATGGTTATGCATGAAACAACCCAATTTCATATTGTCAACGCTGATTCCTGGTAAATCTGGCCCGAAAGCTCACATAGATATCTTTTTGCAACCTTTAATTGAGGAGCTACAGGAGTTATGGCTTGGGGTTTCAACTTTTGATGTGTCTAAAAAAGAGTTATTCTAGTTGCGTGTTACACTTTTATGGACCATTAATGATTTTCCTGCTTACGGTGATATCTCTGGATGGGTAACAAAAGGATACATGGCATTTCCTTCATGCAATAAGGACACTAACTCAATATATCTTCACTATAGTTGAAAAAATGTCTACATGGGCCATAGACGATTTCTTCCTATGAATCATAAGTATCAAAGACAATTGGCATCCTTTAATGGTAAGCAAGAGTTTGGGGAACTACCTAAAAAATTGTCTGCCAATGAACTTTCGGCATAATTGGATGGTATTCCTAGTATCCTTGGCATTCATCCTAACAATAAAAGCAAGTACATGCCTAATTGGATAAAAAAAGTATTCTGTTCGATTTGCCTTACTGGAAAGGAAATCTTGTATGCCACAATCTTGATGCAATGCATATTGAGAAAAATGTTTGTGAAAGTATATTGAGAACATTACTAGCATTGGATAAAAAGAACAAGGATAATGCAAAAAGTTAGCTTGATTTGCAGAAAATGAATATCAGACATGCTTTGCATCCAACTGTTATTGGAAACAAGATGAACCTACCCTCTGCATGCTTTTCGTTAAAGAAGAAAAAAAAATTGACTTGTTTAGGTACTTATTAATGGTATTTGATTCAATTTATATATTTACCTTAGGAAAGAAAATTAGGTTGACTTTTTCCTTTAATTATTCATGTAGAATAAATTTGAATTTGACATAAAGATGAAGAAATGGATCATGAATTCAATAGCAAAAAAGTGGAGGGATTTTAAAGGCAAGCAGAAGGAAAGCTATTACAACCTTGATTGGCCTTTTGAAGAGAGGATGCAACATCATGATCCCCGTGTTTTAGAAGAACAATGGAAGTCTCTGAATGAGTATTGGGATACTAAAAAATTCAAGGTAAATTGAGCTAAATTTGATACTTTACGGTCAAGCTGATTACATTAGTACATTTTTAAGTTATTTGCATGTATTGTAGGAGCATTCTGCTGCTAATAAATCAAATAGGTTGAAATTAAAAATGAACCACACAATAGGAACCAAAAGTTATGCATGTCTGAAACAAGAAGTATTTCTCAAATTTCATTTGGTTAACATTCTCTCTTATATATAATGATAAACATTGTACCTTGGATTGTGTTAGATGGAAAAAGACAAGGGAAGAAAGGTGACTCGTGTAGAAGTATTTATAATTGCACATAAGAAAAAGGATGGTACACCTATTAATGCTGAAGTTGCAGACAAGATTGTAAGACTTGCTTTTGTGAAATGAAATTCTACCTTTTATTTTCTCTCTTATTAAAATATAATACTTTTCTTTCTACTTATGTTTATTGATAATGCTTAGGAACAATTAACTAATGCCATGGAGAAAGGAGAGGAGTTAAAGGATCCTTCCCACATCGATGAGGTTTACACAACCATAGTGGGAGTAGGAAAAGCAAAATATCAGCATCGATATGGGCTAGGAGCATCTATTATAGGTGGAGCACAAATCGAGGAAGAACATTTAAGGAAACAAAATCTTGAAGCAAAGTTGGATGCTCAAGACAAAAAGTTGGGGGAAATGTTGGCATCACAACGTCAAGAAATAAACAGTTTAAAAGAAATGCTACAATCTTTTGCTCGACCAAACTTGCAAATTAGGAATTCTGTTGAGGTACTTTGTGTATGGTTCCTTTACTTTTAGTAATAACCTTGTTTATTCATGTATCTAGTGCATATAACCCATGTACTCATTTGTAGGAAAGACAAGAAGATAACCCCTTAAGGAATGAGATAAGAACTTCAAAAAGGCAACATGCAAGTGTTGCATCTACTTTTTCTAGAGGATAGGTACAATTTAAGTTTTTATGCTTTCTAAGTGATCATAACCTAGTATATAAGTTTTTATTACTGTAGGAGGTTTCAATACTTGGTGTAGATTCTGCAAAAGTAGAAGTTGCACTTGCTCGTGTACAGATAATTGATCCAAGTCAGTGCATTGGAGGCATCCAAATTGGATCAAAATATATAGGGGTTGTTATTAAGGTTGCAATTGAGGAAGATGAGCCTTTGATTAGGCCATTCAAACAATATCAAACAATAGGAGATGCTACCGGTTCAATCATTGCATGGCTTAAAAGACTTACCATTCCAAGGTAATGGATAATTTTACCAACCATTATAACTTTTTATCCTTGTTAGATTGGTAATTTACACTTTCTTAATCTTTTTTCAGAAACTTTTAATAGATGTGGGAACTCAAAGATGAAGAATTGATAAAAGAACATGTAGCCCACATTATCTAGTTTAGATATGGCCTGGAGTCTAGTTTAGTTGTCCTAGCTTTCAAATTTGAATATACTTTTTCTATTTTTCTTGATTGTTATGTTAGTTGTTTAGCTTTGAACTCTAAAAAATGATTATTGGTTATTTGTAATGACTTATATTTTATTGGTGGATATTTTATGAAGGAATGATTTTGGATGGTGGCTGCTAATGACAGGTATGCAAGCTTTATTTCTCTATAGCATATTATAATAAGAGATTTCACTATTATAATCACTATTATAATAAGAGCTTTCTTTTCTCAAATAATAATAATAAGAGCTTTCTATGATGTCTACAATTATCTAATTATTCCCTACTAAGATGGGAAAATTTTTCTTATCCAAAAAAAAGGATGGGAAGTTTTTACAACAAGCAACATGGTTAAGATGAGATCAAGATGGTGAAATAAGAATCGCTTTGGGAATCCTCTTTCTATCTTTAACAACATAATCAGATCATTGTCAAAATCTATTTACCCAGTTTCACTATGGTATGTGATTGACCACGAAGTTCAGATGCTGTTGGTTGTAATTAAAAACAAATTAGATATAATAGAATTCAACCAGATGGAGAATTAGGAAACTGAAGCACTTTGTTGCTAAGCTCATTGTAATTAGCAACTGAGTAAGAAGGGCAGGAGCTCAGGAGGTTGTTCCACAGCTTCAACTAGAACATGGAGTTGCAGTTGATAGAATGTACACAAGATCTTTTATGACTACTCTTGATATGGTAGGTTGATACCTGGTCAAATTTTTGACTTAATATTTCAATTATTGATCAGTCTTTGGAGTGTGGTGTATCAATCTAATGTTTGTTGTGCTGATCAGATCATTGATGGTACTTGCCTATGCTGCTGGAGCTGCTTGCTTGCCCGTTGCTGCTGCTGCTGCTGCTTGCTTGCCTGCTGTTGCTACTTGCCTGTGCTGCTGCTGCTTCACTGCCTGCTGCTGCTGCTTGCCTGCCTGCTGCTGCTGCTGCTTGCCTATGCTACTGCTGCTTGCTTGCCTGCTGCTGCTGCTTGCCTATGCTGCTGTTGCTGCTGCTGCTTGCTTATGGTACTGCTGCTTGCTTGCCTCCTGCTGCTTCTTATCGGCTACAGGAAGCCATCATTCAATTTGATTTCTAAAGGTATAAGGGAGAAATTGCCTCCTCTGCCTTTTATATATTATTTTTGAAAGGTCATTTTGGTATATCATTTTTGAAATATTTTTTGGGAAGAATGACTGGTTTATGGAGGCATAGGCCTTACCAGCTATAATCTAAAGCAAGCACAGTGAAATTCCTCATTGTCTGATTGGAAATGAGCAGCAATATGTGATTGCAACATTTGTGACTGTAATTTAGTATACCTTACCAATGGAGGTGTTTCTTGGCATATCTATTGCAATATTTGCCACACCTTTTTTGTTTGTCGTTCTTCAGAGGTTTTGTTTCAGGTAATTATTTCTCTTTTAAATGTCATCTTTGTTGTGTCTGAGGGTGGCTTCACAATAGTCTAGAATAATTTGAAAGCATGGAAGTTGCTCCAGATATACTCCTCCCCTCCTAACCATCCAAGGTGAATTTGGTTATTTGTGCATGTGTCCCTCTCTGCTTTTCCTGTCTTCGATGACCATATGTGTCACTGTTGTCGATGGGTGTCATAGACTTCTATTCACTAGGAGTGACATTTGTCTCTCTGCTCTACAACTGGACTTCAATTGATTTATTCTTTGATTCCTTTTGTTTTTTTTTTGTTAGTCATTCATATCGTAGCTCCTTGTTGGATTGGGAAAAATAGATTTCCTTTATTATTTTTCTTCTTTTATAATGTTCGATGCTTAAAAGTTAGATTGATTCTACTGAAGCTTCTATTCTCTTAGACATCACTTTCGATATCTGCTTGCTTTCTAAATATCAGGTCAAGTTGCTTATTGAGATGCTTGTGAGGAAATGCGATCTTGATGCTATCAAGGCTGTAATTCCTGAAGAGCACATGAAACTGCTTAGAAATATAAGAAAGGTAAGAGTTTTTTTTTTAAAAAGGAGAAAGGTTAGAGTAATCAGGGAGATGTGTCTTTGAACTTGTGTATTTGCAACTTATCGCAAAATTTTAACATTTTACATATGGTAGAGAGGAAAGAGCGGAAGGCCAAGTTAGATGGAGACAGTGAATCACTTCATTCCAAAACAAGCTCTTATAAGAAGTTAGGATCTCTTTTTACAAAATCTACTGGCTCAAGGTATAATACTTTAGGTCAACCTGCATTGTCATTAAGTGTTCATTGCTACTGTTGCTACTACCGAACCATCTACTGCTACAGGTGCTACTGAATGGCATGTCACCTCCATGTTCTTTGGGTATAAGGCCATTATAGTTATGTGTCTTACTCATTTTTCTTCCAATTGACTTTTTCTCTCTTTCTGCATGGAAGAGGAATATCAATTGTTCTCACCATGAATATTAATCCTACCATGGTATGCATTTGCAGGCTGAAGGATGGCATTCAAATGATGTAAGAAACCATCGAGATTCACCAAATGATCTAGCAGCCAAGAGGCAAAAGGTATGGTTATGTGCATCAGTCTAGTTTTAATGTAGCTGCTAAATCTTGAACCGTGGTCCTACATTTGAAAAAGAAAAGATCACTAGTTCCTACATTTTAAAAAACTATAGCGGGTTTTACCAAGATGCAACTTGCCTCTTTAAGAGGCGAGTTTGCCCTTAATTAAACGATGTTTCTGTTGCTGCTGCTGCTTGCCAATGATACTGGTGCTACTTGCTTGCCTGCTGCTGCTGCTAATTGGAACAAGTTGCTGCTTAAAAGACAAGCAGCAGGAGCAGCAACTTCACTGATGCACATAGGAAACAAGTTGTTCCAATTAGCAACTTGTTCAGCTTTTAAGCAACTTGTCATTTAATCTAGTGTTCCTGATTGCCCTTAGATGCTTGTCTTTTAAGCAGTAAGCATGTCTCCTTAGCAGTTGTTTCCTGAGAATCTGAGCAGCAACAACAACTAATGAGCATAAATAACATATAAACATCTCCAACATGTTAGCATCAACAGATTACAATATCTATATTACTAAAGAGGGGAATATGCTAGCAACAGTAGCAGATTACAATTTGTAGCAGCAACTAAAAAGGTTGCATTGAATGCTTTATTCTGTTATAAGCTATATACATTATCAAAACATGATTCTGGATGATGTTTAATTAGCATAAAATGCTAATACATTACAGCAGCAACATAAAATGTTAAACAGTCTACAGCAGCAACATAAAATGTTTAATTAGCATGGTATATGCATGAAGCTCCAACCACCTCTTCACTTATCCTTTCACCTAAGCTTATTAGAAGAGCGTTGGGGATTGGTCAATCAACTATAGCTTTAAGTTCACATTTTGGAGCAGTATTCATAATGCCCTTGCAAATACTAATACATTGGAGAAGGTATTCATCTTGCTCTGGAGCATCAGACTGGAGCACAATAAGGTGATCATCTTTCAATGCGATAGATCATTTATTAAGGGATTTCTTCACCACCTTAATATACTTTGTACACATTAGAGGAGTTCAAGGATATACTTTCAAGCTTATGATTTAAGCATGGTAAGCTGAATCAAAAATTGACTGCAAGGTTTATCTTCCAAATGCTCTTTGTATGGCTGAATTATTGGAAATAAATTATGATTCTGGAGCTTAATGAATATGGAAAACTAGTGCAATTTGTTTATTAGCTTATCCTTATACTCAAGATTTTTCCACACTATGCATTTAGACATTGTTTTCTTATGTCATGTTGCTTTATTATATTGTATTTCTCAACAGAATTGTTATTGGCAGGAGGAAACCCATGCTTGCAGGAGGATTCTGAAAATGGAAATAGTTTTCCACAGAAGTCCTTGAAACTTGCAGCTAATCCTATTCTCATTCATGCTGGATAATGAGGAGTTCAAGGATAGTAAGGGAATTCTTTAGAATTTCAAGAGGAGTTCAAGGATATCAACCAAGAGGAGTAGATTGCAAATGCCAAATTACATGGCCATATTCAACCAAATGAAGATTGCAGGCTACAAAAGGGAAATGAGAAGGAGGCTAACAAGAGGGATGAGCTGCTTATGAAAGATATTCAGCAATTGGAAAGTTGGAATTCAATCCACAGAAGATACAATATGTCATGCGCAAACTCATTGTATTTTTATTTTTTCTGTATTTTTCATTTCTCTTGTATCACCCTTAAGAGGGGAATATGTACTTTAATGATCTGGGAAGTTAATAAAAGGGACTCTTGTGCTCAAGCCCCTATGTTTTGTGCTTGTTCAAAAATTTTATTTCTTAGTAATGAATAAAATTAAATTATATAGGTATCATTAAAGTGAATCAACAGTGACAATTAAATTGCCACTGAAAGTGCCATTAAAGTAAATAATTAGTGACGATTTAGTGGTACAAGAAAGTGCCATTAAAGCAAATCAATAGTGGTAATTTAGAGACAAATAATTGCTACTAAATATCAATAGAGGCAATTAAATGGTAAAATAAAGTGTCACTAAAGAAATCAATAGTGGCAATTTAGTGACAAAAAAATGCCATTAAATTAAGTATATAGCGAGACAAATAGCGTCAATTAAATTGCCACTAATATAAATTAATAGTGGCAAAATAGTGACAAATAAATTACCACAAAAGAAGGCCATTAGTGACAATATTTGCGGCAATTAAAGTGCCGCTAATACCATTGATTTAGTGGCAATTGTACAATTGCCGCTAACCTTTTAGTGACACCAACGAAGGCGGCAATTAAGTAGCAATTATTTTAAGTGTCACTAGTTACATATAGCGGCAAATAAAAGACATATAGTGGCAAATATTAAATGCCGCTAAAGGCCTTTTTTTTGTAGTGAAGTATGGAAGTTCCTATCTAAACCTCCATCTACTTCTCAGTCACCTGCACCACGCACTTCTTCCAAGTTTCCCACAAGGAGGGAAACTGTGAACAACCTATCTATGACACAACCACAACTACTGGATTATTCATTTCAATATCCTTCATCGGTCGAAGGAACCTTTGTTCCTCCATACACTGAATTCCATGCACATTTCGGAGCTTCGGAGGAGCTCCACGCCATTCACAATGACCCATATTCCCAAACCTACAACCCTGGATTGCATAATCATCCAAATTTCTCGTGGTTAGGAAATTCACAGAACCTAACTTCCAACAACCCTCTGCACCACCACTTCAAAACCCGATCTGACCACCACCTCCACCACAACAACATGGTATCCACCGCGTGCCTACCAACAACCCCAACTCAGTCCCGCCCAATACTCTCAATCTAAGCCTACACGAGATGATCAATTGGGGAATATCATGAAAACTCTTACTAACATGTAGCAACAAATCATTGCGATGCAACAAAAGTGAGACATGGCACTAGTTGAGATGAGAGCCCAGCTTTCACACTTAACGGAATCCCGTCAAACAAATACACTCCCATCTCAAGCACAACCCAATCCTAGGAACATACCTGCCCAGATGTATGTTCAACCTAGACCTCCAGTGTAAGGTCAAGAACACCTTATTTCACAAACCTTGCACGAACTTGAGTTCTACATAGATCCAAATACTTCTTATTATCAACCCCAATGACCTCTATTACCAAACATTGATGCACCATCTACATCTAGAGCTGAATTGAATGCCATCACAACTAGGAGTGGTAGAAGCACTATAGATCGACCATTTCCTACTTCTACATCTTTTCCTAGACCTTTTACTTCCACTCCTCTATCTGATTTACCTCTTCCTGATTCTTCTCAACCTAGGAATGATCCTCCCATTACAACTTTGTACCATTTCCAGAGGCTTTAAAGAAGAAGGGAAAAGGGAAAAAGAAATAGTCTAGTGTGGCTCCTGAGGAGGATCTACTCAAGCTCTTTGAGCAAGTCCTTATAAACATCCCTTTGTTGGATGCGACTCGCCACATCCCACTTTACACTAAGTTTCTGAAAGACATATGCACACCTAAGCGTAAAGCAAGAATTCAGAAAGGGAGTACTCCTATCATTCCCTCGAAACAAGTTGGTTCCATCATTTCTAGTAGCCTCCCTATTAAGAAGAAGACCTAAGCATCCCTCTTCTCTCTTGTATGATAGGAAACACCACATTCAATAGAGCCTTACTTGCCTTAGGTGCTTCCATCAATCTTATCCCAACCTCCCTACTGACACATTTTGAGGTTGACAACCTGAAGCCAACAGAGGTATCCCTGCAATTAGCTGATCGATCAGTTAAGATGCCTCAGGGAGTGTTGGAGGATGTTATAGCATGGGACAAGGACTTTTACTTTCCTATGGACTTCATTGTCCCTGACATGGAAGTACCTGAGGACATACAAAACACACTCATCATACTAGGGAGACCATTTTTGGCGACAGCCAAGGCGAACATAAACTGTGAGGGCCTTTTAGAATTGAAATTTGGAGATCATAAGATGAAGATTGATATTTTCAAAGTACAGAAGGGACCATCTTGTAGTTTAATTGAAGAGATCTGCTCTTTGGATTCACTAAACAAGTTGGTTGAGGATACACTGATTGATTCTTTGACCTTAATTCCCTTCTACATCTTATCTAATTCTTCCTAAGACACCAACCTTAGAGACTGAGAACTTACCTCCATTCCCTTTAGTGTCTCTAGGATCTTCTGAGATCTCTACACCTGCTCCATTTGATCTTGTACCTATTGAGATTAAGCATCTCCCTGACACTTTAAAGTATGTCTTCTTAGGACAAGATCAGACTTATCATGTGATTGTAAATTCTAACTTATCTTTTGATCAAGAACCATGACTCTTATCTTCCTTGAGAGAACATAGACAGGCTATAGGATGAAGTCTTTCTGATTTGACTGGCATTAGTCCTTCTTATTGCACCCATAAAATATTCATTGAAGAAGAATCTAGGCCTACCCGACAGCCACAGCATAGATTGAACCCAACACTTCAAGAGGTGGTAAAGAATGAAATGATTAAATGGTTAGACAATGGAATCATTTTCATCATTTCTGATAGTCAATGGGTAAGTCCTGTTCAGGTTGTGCCTAAGAAGGCCGAACTTACTGTCATAACCACTGAGTATGGAGAAGTCATCCCTACAAGAATTGCTAGTTCATGATGAGTATGTATTGACTACCAAAAACTCAATCAAGCCATGAAGAAAGATCATTTCCCATTGCCCTTCATTAATCAAATACTGGAAAGATTGGCACAGAATAGATTTTTCTACTTTTTGGATGGTTATTCGTCTACAATTAGGTGGTAATTCACCCCGATGCCTAGGAAAAAATGGCCTTCACCCATCCCTATGAAACCTTGCTTTCCGTAGGATGCCATTTGGATTGTGCAATGCACCTGCTACATTTCAGCGATGTATGTTTGCAATCCTTTTCGATTTAGTGGGGGATTGTTTAGATGTCCTCATGGATGACTTCTCGATCTTCGGGAGCACATTTGATGCATGTTTAGACCACCTGACCTAAGTCCTGCAAAGATGCATTAATGTGAATCTTGTACTCTCCTGGGAGAAATCACACTTCATGGTACCAGAAGGACTTGTTCTAGGTCACCTTATTTCTAAGAGAGGAATTAAGGTTGATCGTATGAAGGCAAAATTGATTTTTGACCTACCATTACCTTCTTCGATTAACCAAATCCGATCTTTTCTCGGGAATGTTGGATTTTATCGCTGCTTTATAGAAAACTTCTTGAAAATAGCTCGACCTCTCACCAATCTCCTCTCTAAGGATGTAGACTTCCAAATTTCTGATAATTATGTTCATGCATATATGACACTTCATGATCAGGTTACCAAGGCACCAATACTACAACCCCTGGATTGGTCTCACCCTTTTAAGATCATGTGTGATGCCTCTAATTATACAGTAGGGGCTATCCTTGGTCAAAAATTGGATGGGAAACCTATAGTCACCTACTATGCTAGCAACACCTTAGATGAAGCTTAGAGGAATTACACAGTCATTGAAAACGAATTGCTAGCAGTAGTATTTGCACTAGAAAAATTCAGACCTTACCATTTAGGTTCCCATATTATAGTCTACACTGACCACAAAAGAATACAACATCTTCTTTCCAAGAAGGACATAAAATCTTATTTGATTAGATAGATCCTGCTATTGCAGGAGTTTGATTTAGAGATTCATGACAAGGATGGAAAGTAAAATGTGGTAGTTGACCAATTATCCCGCCTTCCTTCTGATACGATTTCTCCTTCACTTTCGATTACTGACCACTTCCATGATAAGCAATTCCTGGTCATTCATTTGATATTCCCTGGTATGCTGACAATGTCAACTACCTGGCTTCTAGAATCATTCCCTCTAATTGTGTCCAACATCAAAAAGACAGACCAGATTTGAAGCCAAGCACTATTACTAGGAAGAAACTTGGTTATTCAAGCACTATAAAGACCAGATCCTTAGGAAATGTGTCCCTGATAAGGAGATAGAAAGTATTCTATTATTCTGCCATGACCAGACATGTGGCGGTCATTTCTTTGGCAAAATGATTGCTACAAAAATTTTGCAGAGCAGTTTTTATTGGCCCATGATTTTCAAGGATGCACGTGAGTATAGTAGGGCATGTTCACGCTACTAGTCTCTTGGCAGTATTGGCT
Source organism: Thalassia testudinum (assembly GCA_037157565.1). Lineage (NCBI taxonomy): Eukaryota > Viridiplantae > Streptophyta > Magnoliopsida > Alismatales > Hydrocharitaceae > Thalassia > Thalassia testudinum. The sequence continues at coordinate 136,675,309 of JAZHRO010000055.1, read as the reverse complement.
ACCGAGACATGGTGCCCTTGAATTTGATTATGGTGTGTGAAATCTTTGACATATGGGGCATTGACTTCATGGGACCTTTTCGAAATTCTCACGGCTTCGAGTATATCTTGTTGGTAGTTGATTATGTTTCAAAATGGATTGAAGACATCCCTCAAGAACTAATGACCATAGAGTTGTGACACAATTTGTCCAAGACTTTATCTTCTCTAGATTCGGGGTACTAAAAGCCATCATAAGTGATGGAGGGTCTCATTTTAGGAACACACATTTTCAGTCCCTAATTCAAAAGTATGGGCGACGCATAGGATTGCTACACCTTATCACCCACAAACCAATGTACTAGTTGAATTGTCCAACCGGGAGATCAAGAAGATTTTACAGACTACCATCAGACCTGATAGGAAGGATTGATCTTCCTACCTTTTTGATGCATTGTAGGCGTATTGGATAGCTTAAAGAACCCCATTAGGCATGCCTCCTTTCAGACTTGTGCACGGAAAACCCTGTCATCTTCCCATAGAACTTAAGCACAAAGCCTATTGGGCCATTAGGAAGTGTAACTTGGACCTAGAGAAGGCTGGTGATCATAGAAGACTTCAAATTTCCAAGCTTGATGAGTTAAGGAATGAATCTTTTGAAAACTTGAGGATTTATAACGATAAATTAAAGGCCTTCCATGACCATCACATCTATAGGAAGTCATTTCACCTAGTCAGAAAGTCCTATTCGACTCAAGACTGAAACTTTTCCCAGGGAAACTCAGATCGAAATGGATTGGACCTTTCAAAATCCTAAGAGTTTTTGACATTGGAGCTATCGAGATCACTGAGATTGACAAATTTGAACCTTTTACCGTGAGTGGACAGAGATTAAAGACTTTCATTAAGACACATGATCTCAAACTTGTCAATTCTATCATTTCGCTCCAATATTTTGAACTTACTTCTTACACATCATTTGGGTTTGCACCTAGCTGAAGGTGTTAAACGTAGCAAACCTATCTCTTGTATATAGCTATTTTCATATTTCTTTTTTTCCATTTCTTCCTTAGGTGTCTATCCTTGCATTTTTAGCATGCATTCATAGTCGCATTTGTCATGCATTTCACTACTTAGCCTGACTTTCCACTCTGATCTTGTATCAGACTTTAAATCATCCGCACAAAGATTTTTATCTCCTCATTCCGACTTCCTTCCGTGACCCAACCTAAGTTCATGAAAAGCAGAGCATGTAGTTGCATTCACCCTATTCATACAATGAAGACATTGCATCATATAAGCATGTGGGGGTGTATATAGTATAGTATTGTCAAAAATACCAAAAAATTAAAAATTTTGAAAAAAATTACAAAGTCAAAAATATAAAAAAATGTCAAAAATAAAAATTCTAAAAATACAATAAGGGACCTACAATTCTTATTATTGAGAGAGAACTCCACAGAAATTTAGGAGAGAGAAAAGCATTGGAAAAAATTATAAGTGTTTAATTATGATCTTATAGCTGAAAACAAAAATAGAATAAGTGTTTATGGACATTCAACCTTTATTGGTTAGACTTTCTGGGCTACCATAGCTTGATTCACTCAGGCTTTGGCTTAATACACTTTAAGCATTGACAAGATAGACTAGGATCTCTCCTAACTTAGGATGAATTCTTGTTCCTAAGTCACCAGTACAGGATTCGCTGCTTTGCTTTGGCTTAGGAGCCTAAGTAACTTTGGTTTGCACTACACAATGTCGGGAAAGATCTTGTGAACTTGAAATTCAACCCTACTGTTCATTAAGGAAGGAGTCCTTACTTGTGCGTGTAGGTAGACTCTTTGTCCTAGTCTTTAGTTTTGTGCTTAGGAGAAGCTCTTTCTACCAAAAGTACACACCCACCAAATAAGTGTGTTCTACCAAATAAAGTTGAAGGAGACATACTGACATTTATTTTCAAATATATATACATATAGAAAAAGTCAAAAAGAATTTTGAGAATGGCATTCTTTTGAATAAGTCAAGTGTGTTTTACAAAACCCTATACAATATTTTCCACTAAAAATAACTTTTTCAAGGTACATTACAAATACCCTATTTCCACCAAATATTCTGTGAGCCACAATGTAATAAGAGTTGAATTTGAGTCTTCCCTTATTTTTAAGAATCAATCCAAAGACATGAGCTAAAGTTAGGACCAACATGGACTTAAAAAGACATGAAACCTCGAGATTGAGTTTTAGGGTTCACCTGGTTTGTCCTGACCATTCACTATGAGCAAAACGATAACCTCTTAGCTTTTGAGCTTTTTAAAATCCTCTTAAGTCTTGGAAATTTTACTTAAGGTTTAAATATTAAGAGTCTTTGTTGATCAAGAGATGGTTTATGTCATATCAGTTTTAAGTTCTAGTAAGTCTTCCTAAGCAGCTGGTTCTCACAATGTCCAGATATAAACACAGTTGGTTGGATTATCAGAAGAAAATTTTCAGCTTAAAGATTATCTCTAAATAAATAAAAAATTGAAAATAAAAATAGATATCTCATCACACTTACCTAGCTAATACTGAATTGCCTTACACTTAATAAGTTGTTTGCTAAGGGACTAGTAAAACCTAAGCATTGGGGTATGATGAGGTGTGGCTCATCATAACTAAAATGCTCAAGTTAAGCTAAAAACTAGATTAAACACTACATTATTAACATGATAAAAGGGTTAAGTATGGAAATTAAAAGAAATGACCTAAAATAGCAAATTGGTGTTAAAATGCATAATTAGGTCAATTAATAAGATATTATATTCACAAATACAAAATGATGATCCAATTGCAAATTGAACACATGTTTGAGTTCAAAAGTACAAATAAAGGGTTGAATTAACTTCTTAAAAGTTCAATTGTGCTCCAATAAAAATCCCATGGCATTTGGACATCTATAGGACCCTACACTCATTATATTACATTTAGGTCCTCATGCATAACATTTTATTCAATCATAAAACACATAGGAACTTATTTGAAAAGTCGGTAGGGACCTAATTGAGAAACTTTTGGATAGCTCTACAATGATTTTTATCACTAATGGGTTCCATCACAAATTTCATACCGTTTCACCCATTTGGGCCTATGTGCAAAATTCCCAAATACGCATGAAACTATTCATCACATAACCGCAAGGAACACAACCCATCTGGGTCATCATTCCTTTGATCCACCAATCTAACGATGGATGTCGATCCATCCTTCGCACACCTTTGCATGGAGGATCATTGCCTCATATAGATCCCATCCTACAGTGGACTTTTCGCTCATGCACCCATCTCCTTTATATCCACTGTTAAACCTAAATCTGCCTAATCTCACATAATCGATGCTCTAATCATCCCAATGCCTATATAGGAAGCATCTCAGACCCTCGCACGTGCCATCAGCTCCCTACCTACATTTCTTGAGCTGGTCCTTTCACTCCCTCCAGTTCATCTCCTCATTTAGACCTCTACACCATTGTTGAGACAGTAAAGCTCCACTTCCTTCGACCTCTCCTCGTCGCTAAGGAACTTGTAACTCCCCAGGGTGACTTGAGCTCCATTAGTGAGCTTTCTCTCCATCGGAGCTACTTCCCCATTCATCGCTACAGCCACCAGCTACAAATCTTCTCACAGGCTGCATTCCTCTGATTAGATTAGGTTTTAATGCTTTCTAGTTTAGTTATAGTGTTAGCTAGTGTACTATAGATCAATAGGAGTATATTAGATATCAAATTCAGTGGTTGATTAGCTTAGATTAGAGTTCAAGTAGAATGGTATCAATCTCACCTTCTCTGATCAATTCAGATTAGAGAGGTGTTTTTCCACCTCCATTTTGATCCATTGATCTCCCTCCACATGTCATAATCCAAATTCTCTGATTTCCTTGAATTTTTATTCATCATTCACCCCTTCATCAAGGCCAAATTCATATCAGAAGTCTTGGCTTCTAGATTTGAATTTGCGCCTAAAATTCACTTGGGGGGTCTCCCATTCACTCCATCAACTCACAAAGACCTCCCTATCTGCTTTTAATTGAATCAAGTCACTCGATTCTTTTATATTTGGATTTCATGCCCAATTTTGCGATTTGGAGTCAATTTGTTTTGAACAAATTTAATAAAGCGAATCAAGTTTTTGTAGTGCTAAATTGAGTATAATACAAGGATTATGAGGTGTTTTAAGTTGATTTTGATGCTCAGATGAGTATTTGCCTAATTTGAGTTTTTCATTTGTGCAATTTGGCCAAAGAAAATCAGAATTTCTGATTGGAGGTCAAAACAATGACCCAGTGGTTTTTATGTGATCCTTAGATCTTCTCGAACATCAGTCAAGGTTGTTCAAGAGGATCAAGTGATCAGATCACTTGTGAACCCATCATAAAAGCCTAAAATAGGGCAACATGACTCCTGAATTCAATAATAAATTCCATCTAGTTTCAAGAGTTTAAATGAGTTTTTGAGGATTTGTTATGGAGATTTTGATTTCTGAATGAACTGAATTTGAAACCTAGTTTGATTCATTCCCTTAACATTGTCTATAATGTAAGGTAATGATCAAACTAGAATTTTTAAGGTCATTGAATTTCAAATCTTCAATAATAGATTTCAGATCTTCAGAAATGGCTTGAAAGGATTTTGGACAAATGTGATTTGTTAGAGATGTGTTTTATGGATTTTCAGGCTGATAAATGCCAGTTTATCATCATTTTTATGCATTAAAACAAACCTAGCTCTTAGGATTTTGCTCCGCAAATGGGTTTTTGGGCTGCATTTAGGCATCAATTAGGTTAGGCATGCATTGCACTTTTTATTGTCTTTTTAATGTGTTTTTGTGAGTGTTAGGGATATATAGATTGTCAGAACTCCAAAACCCTAGCACTTAGGAAGGCAATTGGTGAAGAAGCTCAAACTAGTTGGAACTCAGCTTGATCCAGCTCACCATAGTTGGATTCCAGCTCACTTGTACTAGGGTCAGCTCAAATCTAGCTCAACTTAGCTGAATCTAGCTCATCTCAGCTCCCATTAGTTCACAGGGAGCTCTAGCTAGCTCAGCTAAGTTGACTGGAGTTCACCTCAGCTCAAGACCAGCTACATCCAGCTCCACTCAACTCTACCTCAGCTCAAGACCAGCTACATCCAGCTCCACTCAACTCTAGCCAGTTGAAGATGACTTCATCTTAGCTCAAGAAGCTCAAGTTTAGTTCCTGGGGACTCAGCTTAGCTCAACTTAGTTGACTTAAGCTATCTTAGCTACCTTAACTAGCTAGGTCCTCCCTGGGAGCATTAGACCCAGCTCACCTCAGCTCCTTTCAGCAGAAACCAACTTACTTTAGCTTGGCTTAGTAGCTAGCAAAGAACTAGCAAGTTAAGTCAGCTAAGGTAGCTCCTTGCAGCTCTCTTCAGCAGCCACCAGCTCCAGTGTAGCTCAAGATGACTACCTCCAGTTCTTCTCCCTGAAAACCCTAGCTCCAAATGCCTCCAACCCTACTCCCTACTAGCTAAGCTAGCTAAGCTGCTTAGCTTATCTAGTCCACCTCCATGGCAGCAAAGCCTACTACCCTACTACCTAAGCTCCAACAAGAAAACCACATACTCCTACTTTATTTTGGTGCCAACTATCCCTTCCATCACCACCCTACATCTACCATCAAAACCCATCTCCACCCTCCATTTTTTCCCTCCAAAATCAATACCTTCTAGAAGGTATTTTTGGAGGGAAAACCAAGGCACCTCTTCATTTCCCTCCCATTTTTCCCTCCAAAAATATCCAAGCACCCCTTCATTTCCCTCCAAAAAAATACCATAACCACCCCCTTCCCATCCTATAAATACCCTACCCTACCACCACATAATTCCCATCCTCCATTTAGTAAAATCTACCCAATACCCGCCTCATATCTATGACCAAGAAGAAGTAGAGAAGAAGATTAAGGGGGCACATCACCTGCCCCCTTGGTGCCTTCTTCTCCCTTATGCCACACCAAGGAGGAGGAGCACTCCAGCACTAGAAGGACAGCTAGGCAAGGAGGAGCAAGGGTGGTGCACGCCCACCCTTGAAGGAGAGCATTGAAGGTGGTAGCTTCCACCTTGGAGGAGCATCTCAAGGAAGGAGAAGGAGGAGCCCTTTTCAAGCCTATGAGCCCCTAATCTTGGAGCAAGGAGCTTCCCCTCTTCACCAACAATTCAGGAGGACTTGTGTTTTATTTTATTTATTGCAATTATCTAGTAGTAGAAGCATTCATCTACTAGGTTTTCCTATAAAACACTTTCTCATTAATCTAGTTGCCTTCTTTGAAATTTCCTTTTAGTTGCATTTTAATTGTTATGATTCTAGCACTCTTTACTCCCTCTCCCTAATTACTCTAGGCCTCCACGTGCCTAGAGTGAGCTTAGGGGGAGGAATTATTTGTCACTTAGGTGTTAGCTTAGTGATCGTAGTTGTTATTTACTTTCCTGCCAACAACTCATGTTTTCCCTCATTATTTCAAAACCCTAAAAAAAATGATATAATTGAAAAGAACAAAAAGAAAGGTAATTTCTATTTCTAAGCAAGAGACCTGAATTTTGCAAACATATTGCCTCCTTGGACGACCCTAGATACTCCACTATCTAGGTTTATAAATTTAAGAGTTGATCGATTTTGTGCGTTACAATGACGTATTTTACAAACCACGTAAAATTCGTTATCACATGCCTTATATGAGACCTTGGTAGGTTTGATCTGAGCTAATTTCACTTACAATAGCAGCAGCAACGACTAGAAATCATGGAGCAACTGTAGCTGCTGGGACATCATAATGCATGAGCAACACTAGCTGTTGCTATTTTCATTACAGCAGCAAGGGAACAGCAAGTAGCTGCTAAGAACTCAATAGCAGGTCATGGCTACTGAAACAGCATCAACAATGACTGATGGATGAGGATTTGAGCTACGATTTTGGATTCTATGTAGCTGGCAAGTCTATATGGCTAGAACATTTATGTACAAGCATTCGTGTACTTGAATTGGATTGTAATTTAATTAGAGCTGCTTGTAAATCAGATTTGAAAACCTTTGTCAGCTACATGTATAATGTCAAACTGTCCCACATGGGATTTTAGTGAAATTCATTATGAAAATCATGTTTAATTACTCCAACATGTTTCTTGTGATGTATTGAACACTTGTGAATGCTTAAATCATTTTTTCAGCCATTAGAATTGAAAAGAAGGCCTTAGGTTCTTAGTTAAACACTCATTTAGGCCTCTCATGTGTTAAATTTGTAAATAAATGAGAATGATCAAAAAATAAAAAAAATAAAAATAAAAATTTTTTTAAGTGTATGCAAAGTTGTAAAGTATTCCAAACCCTTGGCTTAGTAGAACATACCAGCCGATAATGCGATTTACTTTGAAACTTAATAAAATAACCAAGTTGAAAAACACCAAAAAGAGTTCCTCTCACTCTCTCATCTCACCCTTTCTCTCTCTTGTCCTACCTCTATAGAATATACAAATACCATAAAAATTCAAAAATACTCAAAAATACTTAAAAATACCTTGTATATTGTAATTATACTTGTAAATATATCTTAAGACTAATCTATATGTAAATAATGTAATATAGGCAAATAATGTACATAGATGACTTACAATTGTATTATATATATTTAAATAAGTATTTAGAATGATTTACTGTACATATAACCTTATTATATAATTATATATTAATTTATATTTGACTAAATGTATATAATCCTAAGTAATTATAAATAACTATGTACATACCCATAATCATATTTATTTCTGTACATATATATTTAAGTAATTATTAGATACTATATGATAGCTGTACATTAATTTATCTATGTATTTATTGTAGGTAATTAAGTTACTAAGTTAATTAGGTAAATTGTTAAGTTAAAAAAAAATAAATTAGTAAATTAAGTTATTACTGAAGTAATTTATATGGTACATGTATATATATTAATTTTAAATATTTTCAACCTATTTATTACATATTCATACTATATTACAGTATTTATAACTTAATCATGTATATATCTAATTAAAACATGTATATAAATGTACAAAAATTAAAATGAATGCTCTCAAATAAAATAAAATGTGCAATAAATAACTTATTATATAAGTTAACTAATTATTAAGTCAATTGCATCATTAATTCAGTAATTTATACATTAATTAAGTAATTAAGCTTGAATTTAATTTGCATAAATCAGCAATTGTAGGTAATTTTTAAGTATAACTAATTAAGTTATTATTCTAAATTAATTACACAATTGAGTAGACCTATGTTAGGGATTTGCAACTATATAATTTAATCTGAATTTGGATAACAATAGGGCTCTCAAATTGAGGCCTAAAGTCAAGCTTACAGAATGCAGCACAGCACCTGCAGCGCTCAATTTGATGTAATTTTAGTCCCACATCAATGGCGCACGCATTGTTGTTGCTGTATAACATGGATTTGGTGAGTAGCCGATGCAATCGTCACATGCGTCGGGCACACCTTACCATATTACCCCCTCTCCTCTCGAGCATATATCTAAGCATATATTTAGAAATGGCATGTGGGCTGGGAGCTTGTGCACAGTGTGGGCCTACTATTGAGGCTAAATGGGCCTAAGAGAATGCACTCTAAAATACCTAAATAAAAACTAGGACCAGCTTAGTAGTGGTCCAATCCCACCCCATTTGGGTGCTGTGTATCCCACAAAAGGTCGATTCGTCCACTAAAAAAACCAATTTTTTGTTAAAATGAATAGTAAAGAGTGCTTGTGTGAGAGAGCTATCCTAAAGAAATTAACTAAATGTTGAAGATCACAGTGTGTTGTGAGAGAGTTGAAGTTGCTGAGAGCCTAAGTGTTGAGAGACTTTTGCTGTGTGTTATGTATATGCTATGTTGTGTGCCTATGTATGTATTATATGTATACATATAGAGTATATATATATATGTATATAGTATAAGTATATAATATATATATATAATAAATAAATAATATATATGATGTATACGAATATGTATGTAATATATAAATAAAGTAAAATAGCATGTCTGTTTGAGCCTTTTGTTGTATATATATAGTTTTTGTTTAAGGCTTTAGTGACATTTGTATCCGTCATTGTAGATATGTATATATGTTAGAAAATGTTCTTTTGCCTTATGTTCTATACATAATTTTACTAAGGCTATAGTAACACTTATATATGCTACTCTATATATAGTATATGTTATTAGAGTTAATAATGTATGTTAGTATACTTAGTCTAGTGTATATTAATAGTTATTTTTGTACCTATACTTGGGAATTATTTAAGATAGTTGTACATAACTAACATATAATAGTCATATTTTGTTTTTGATGACTGTTTAGTTGTAAATATGTTTGAGGCATTGTAGTGTGTATTAATTGATTCTTTTGTGCATAATTTACTAATTCATTCATTCTTTGATTCAGTAATTCATTTTTTAATAAAAGAACATTTTTAGAACATAGAGAGTGATGTATATCAATAACTGCCTCCCAGTGAACGACCTAGAATAAACCAGTAAAAGTTATGTAAATAAATAAAATGACGCAACATCTATTTGCAATATGACAACTATACTACAATAACGATAACATTAAAACGCAGTTTTATTGCAACACGATGTTGACCCATCAACCCTCCATATGAGTCACTTCCAGAGGTTCCTTCAGAGGGGAGTCGCTCAAAGTGATGGCCTTAGGTGGCCCAGACGACTACAAGGGGGTAGAAAGCACACCTTCCCCCTCTTGGGTCGCTTCAAGGGGACTTCTGGCTCCTTTACGGCCTCATCAAGGGCCTCCTCCTCCTCCTTCCACTTCAAACCCTTCTGATAGGTGAACTGACTCCCCTCGCCCCACTCCACCAGCCTCCTCTCCCCTTTCTCCACTGGATTTTCCTTACCATGTCGCAACCCACGATGAGCCGAGTCACTACCTCGATGCTTGGGCATGTCCGACCAAGCGAACCGCCCAAAAGCTGTTCTTAACGCACTTTCGTCGAGTTTCAAATATGCATCGTAGTATAGTCAACAAAAGTGAATCAACATTTAAATTTATATGCTTGAAAAATAGATGTGACTCCGAAGTCATTCGTAGGGAGCAATTGTAACAAATCAATCACTAATCAAATTTTAAAGCTCAGGAACTAGATACGAGTAATTTGAAAACTACAAATCTTATTTAGAAATACAATGCTAGCTCCCACAGTTAATTGAATCTAAAAAGAAATTGCCTCTCAATCATTTAAAGCTTAGTTTGATCACAATAATCATAAGAAATGTAATCAATGAACCAAAACTATCAGGATATCAATTTAGTCCCTAGATATTTGCAAATCAATCCTTGGATCCCTATAGTTAAGTCCCTGTTGACTTTTCTCTTCTCGCAAATGAGCCTGTAAATTTTCTTCTTCATAATCAGCCCCCTACCTAGTTTGTAGGAGCACGAGCTCATTCCTCGTCGTGAAGCTTGCATGGGAGCTCTCGACGGAGATGGTGGAGCAACTTCAAGGTGAGGAAACCTCTGTCGAAGGTCGTAGGATGCTTCTTGAGGCACCACAGAGCTTCTGGTGAAGCTTCAAAGCTTGAAGGTCATCGACAGTGGCGAGTTGGAGGCAGATGTGGGTGCGGCCGACAATGGTGGTTTGTCGTGTGGTGGCTTCTCGACCTCAAGCAAATGGTCGAGAAGCTCCACCGGACCTTGCTGAAGGCAATGGCGTGGTTGATCTCATGCGATGAGGTTGAAGGAGGCCGACCGAACTTGAGGAGGCCAGCGGCTGTGGGTAGAGTCCGATGGAGCAAAGGTTGCGTCGAAACACCAAATAAACTTGGGTCTTTTTCTCCTTGGGGCATTGTGAAGGTTGTGGGGTGGTCGGTGATGGAGGGTGTTGCATGGAGCAGAGCAGAGGACATTGCCAGAGCTACGTCGGCCATTCGCAGTTTGTGAAGAAGATGATGGTGGAGCAGAGGAATATGGGGTTTTTCCTACAACTCGAGGCCTAATCTACTCTATAGGAAGAGAGGGAAGAGGAGGGATACCTCAAAGACAATGAGGAGGTAAGGAGAAGCCCAACATGACTAGTCGAGCTTGGATAAGGAGAAGAACTCAAGCGAGCCAGATTGGAGCGACAACGAGGAAAGGGACCGTCTTCTTTGGCAAAGAGGACGGTGATGAAATGGAAAAGATAGTCGTGACCTTGGTTGGAGGTGAGGTGCAATGATGAAGGAGGATGGAGAGCTCCATGGCCGATGTTAATAGTAGTGTCAGGGAAGAAGAGGAGAGGGTTGTTGACACGCCAAAGCTCGACCCCCAAGCTCGAAGGAGGATGGTGAAGCTTTATAGGTGTACAGCCATGAGCTTCGAACATGAATCGTGGCCCAAATATCATTGGCCATCAAAGATCTCCGGTGAGATTTCAAGCTTTGAATGCAGCCATCATAAATGCAAACATGAGCTGTGAATGGCATCAACGTGAAGAGGAAAGATCCAAGAATCTTTCCTCCAAATTTGAGAAGATTTCGTTGAGAAATCAGGGAGGAATCAATCCCTCAAATCACACTAAGAGACTCGTTTGCTACAGCTGGAAGAGGAAAGCTTGGTTGGGGAAGATGATCACACGGACCATTCTTCGAGACAAAATCAAAACGTAGGGGGGTTTTTTGCAACAATTGGAAATCAAGGGAGTAATTTGCAAACTTCATCAAGATGATATCAGATTAGGCTCAAAATTTATGGTTAACCTAATTTTGACCCAAGGAATCTAGTGGTGACCTTAAGTTTGGGTTTTAACCAAGTTTGACTAGGTAAATTACACCAAAGCCAAAAATAGGGTAAAATCCCTTCTGAAACTCTATTTTTGGTTAAAATGGATTTTGATGGTTAAAGTGAAGGTGCCAAACCACTTATAATATTTTTCTATGAATTTTAGGAGGTTTATATTAATTTTATCTTAACTAGAGCCTTTTCAATTTAAGTAGGGTTGAAAATTAGGGTTTTTAATACCATTTTTACCCTCAAAATGTGTGAAACCCTGATTCAATCGATGTAAACCCACCTTTTAGACTTTTATGCTCAATTGACCTTTAATTTACCCCTGACTGACCCTGTGGTTAATATGCATTTATGATGTGCTGTTAAAACTGCAGAATTAACCCTATTTCCTTATTTTCTTCTCAAATCAGAATATTGTGAAATTGTGACCCTCAGATGATTAAGTAGGAGCCTTTATCAGTTGAATCTGACTAATTGTGGCTAGTTAGGACCCATAATGGTGTTACCATCATACCCCCATGCCTATATTTTGCTAGTCCCTAGCAAAATCCTATGGACCAAACCATATCTCCAAGCCGGATATAACCGTCAGGATGCCCTACTAAGTCGCATCTCTAGGAATCAAATCCAAATTCCAACAATAGGCCTAGAGGTACTCAAGCACCAGCCAAGATCCAACCCTGACCAGCCTTAGCCTTGGGTCTGCCATGAAGGTTTCTAGGGCCCGCAAAAACTACCCAAAGGTTTGTTGACCCCAGTGGTTAAAGCACCCATGCGTATTTGTAGCAAGTGCAGGTTTAGTTTGCTGGTGCATTTTTTATAAGAGAGATAAAGAGAGATTTTCATTTTAAGAGTTTTCTCTCTTGTCTTTTATATTCCCCTAAATCCAACATCGGACTGGTCCTTAACACGCTCTGCTTCGGATTCCTTGTCCCCACCATTAATCCTCGAAGGGTCCTTGGCTTTCAATGCTTCGGGATAGCACCACCCATGACAACTCCCAGAACCCTAGCTTTTGACACTTCAGGATAGTGCCACCCATGGCATTCTGTAGCTAGATCTAGGCCCTGGCAATCGACATTTCGGGACAATCCCGCCCATGTCACCTGAACCAACATAATGTGCTTACATTCCCTTGGTAGGATATTCAGATATCCTGGTGACAAGCACCAAGGAGATGATATGTTATTACGCATCTTTGAGGGAAGTATTTTTCATTCCACCTTTCCGCGCCAGGAACTCATCCAATCAACTTGTGTCTTCAAGCCGCTCCTACGTCAGATCTTTGGAAAAACCTTTTTTAGAATGGAACACTTTTGGCATTATTTCTTCGTTAAGAGCATTGAACCAGACTAGTGTGTGAATTTTGGGTGCTTAGGTTACCAAGTCTTGTAAACCAAAGGGCAGGCAACGGGGTCGAATAATCACTAAGCCTTAGACTTAATGCATCAGCTTCACACATTCCTCAACCCCTTGAGGATTAATCCGGATCTTAACAAATACATGAGTGTTTAAGCCCTAGAATAGGCCCAAGAGGCCTAAGGTCAGTACTCGTCATTGATCTCCTAAGTTTTAGCCTTCCAGGTCTTAATTCATCATCTGATCCAGCCTAGAACTTAGGTAAGTTCCATACTCAATTACATGGACCATCACATTTCTTTCTTTTGTTTGATCTTTTTTTTCTTTTTCTTTTCTTTTCTCATCCTCAATTTTTTTCAATTCAATTTAAAATTGATCTCTCCATTCTCCTTTTTTTTTTATGAAACCCCTCCATGAATTGAATTTCATAGCATTTTGCACTTTAATACCACCCCATGCCTAAGATTTGCAATGTCCTCATTATAAATTAGGTGGGTTCAAGTTTTACTTAGATCGTACATTAGAACAAGTTTGGTGGGTAGCGAATGGGTCGAGATAACTATTGCAGACAATTTCAAGCTCTGATACAAGTATCAAAGGTGGAGTCGACTATTCTAATGGACAAACCCTAAAGTGCAATATGAATTCAGATCAGAGATAGGTCGGAGGGGTCTCAAATTTTTCAAAAATGATGGGTTGCCTCTCGTTAAGCACTAAGTTTAGTGCCATTGGTTAGGTGCAATGCAACTCAAAAGGATATGTCATCTGGCATACTGTGATGAGTGGTAGGAGAGAATATGTGATCATGGTGAATGAGAATTAGATGACCACAAATGAGTACCAAATCATGATGAAGAGTCGATCCAGAAGGTCTATGATATGGATCAAGTTGATTCTTTTCTGAGTGTCTCTTATTGAGTTTTTTCGGAGGAATCATCGAGAAGATGTAGTAGTCATGGGGCTCTGAAGTAAGACTGTGGTGAGCCCAAGACCTGACAGAGGTGAACCTAGTCAACGTAGCCAAAATGTTTGGATCCTATCATGCAATGTGGCCTAATAGATCATTGTCTAATGAGTCATCTTGATTCTTTTCAAGTGGGTGCAAGATCAATTCCTCAAGAAATGACTCATAGATTGGATCATCTAACGGACTCTCTCTATAATCCTCATTCCAATAAAAAGTGAATGTTTGGAGAGTGACTATTGGATCATAGAACTCTGATTCTGTAAATGATTCCAACTTTGGGTTGTGGTTATTCTCAGTAACTACCATTCCCGATTCTTGGAGATCCTCAAAACGATCATCATAATAAAATGTCCCTAGATCCATGGAATACAAATCTGAATCTCGTCGAATGTTATCTTGTTTCCCGAAATTCATGTGTAAGTCCTCAAGATCAAAGATGAAAGCCTCCAATACTCTCAATCTACTAAAATCCTGCTCGGCTAAATCGGGATCCTCCGTAAATCAGAAAACTTCCAGTTCTGGTTCTAGATTTTCTACTACCGAAATAGTCATGAGATCCTGAATCAAACCTAGCTATTTCACCGAGCATTTTTCTTTTCCTTTAGATGATGCCTTGAAAATATTGATCTCAGTTTTCTCATCTCAAAGGCGATTATCATGTGCTCTAACTCATAATTAATTATGGCTCTTACAGTAGCTAAGAAAGGTCTCCCCAAAATCAAGGGCATATCTTGTATTTGTTGTGGCGTGTCCATGACAAGAACTAGAAAATCAGCTAAGTACCTGAAATCTTTTACTCTAATTACCACATCTTCTACCGGCCCAATCGAAGTGATTATGGTTTGGTCAGCTAATTGCAGAGTAACATCAGTGGGTTTTAGCTGTCCTATCCGTAGTTTATCAAATAGGACGGTCGAGATTTGGTTGACTGAAGTGTCAAGATCTAGTACAACCCACTTAAACTTTGTACCACCAATCTTGCAGGAGATCAGTGGGGTGCCTGGATCAAATTTCTTAGGAGGTAGAATGTTTTGGATTATAGCACTCACATTTTTAGACAGTGCTACCTTCCTTTGTGAGGATTCCTCCACCTCCTTTTTCAATAAGTCAGGCGAGGTGGAGGTATAGGTAAGGATATCAAGTAATGGGATAGTGACTTCTGCATTCCTTAATGGTCTCCTTATGTCAAATTTAGATAGTCCTCTAGTGTGGAGCTGGGGTAATATTTGGGATAGGGGAATGGATTGGCTATCCTGGGGGACAGTTTTTTGTTTCCACCTCCTGGTATTGTCCTCAACTTTATTGTGTTGATCATGGGTTGGGTGAGATTTGGGAGAAAGGCCTCAAGACTTGGCCTTGTGGTCTTTTCTCATGCCTACAACATTGATCATAGCACAGTCATGATGTGGAGGCGGAGTAGAGAGAAGTGGACCCTGTTGTCGAATAAAAGGGTTAATCATTGAGGGTTGATTTGGCTCAGCTGAGGAGGTGGAAGCTCCAAACATGTAGGTATGAGTCGACGGGCATGGTTGAGTGTAGCAAGATTGGCCCTGAATTTGATTCACCACGTGTTTTTTGGGTTGACATGTTGTTTGGATTCAGCAAAGGTTGGGAAGGAAGTGCACCAGGTTGGCAATTCCACGCCATTTGTACAAGTTGATTTCGAACCACTATGATCTCTTCTTTGTGTTGTTTCTGCATAGTTTCATTAGTCTTCTAGATGTCAGCAAAGGCTTGCGGAATCATGCTCATTTGATCTTCCTTGCTAGTCCCAAATTGGTAATTCAGGTTGGGCCTAGGCTAGGTGGGCTAATATGGTTGCTAAGCTTATGGTCGGGGTTGGAATTGAGGTTTGTATTCTAATTATTTCCCAACCATGGGAAGTTGGGATGATTGCGCCATCCAAGGTTATAGGTGTTGGAGAATGAATC
Source organism: Thalassia testudinum (assembly GCA_037157565.1). NCBI lineage: Eukaryota > Viridiplantae > Streptophyta > Magnoliopsida > Alismatales > Hydrocharitaceae > Thalassia > Thalassia testudinum. The sequence goes on along the minus strand of JAZHRO010000055.1, from coordinate 136,659,249 downwards.
ATTCTAGATGACATGGAGATCCTTGCAGGTCTGAGGAACTCCAAAGAAATCAGGGTACGAGGGTTCAAAGTTCCCCCAACTAAAGCAGCCAAGTCCTAAGTTTCCTCCAAAATCGGGATTAGACGGGGGTGGATACTGGTCCATCCCCTGATAAGAGTGGTGGTGAATGTTATGCACAACCTCCCTACATGAGGGCGGTTGTGCATATATGCTTTGTTGTGTGGTGGTGTCTCTCTGAAGCTATTGAGTCAATCCGTCCAATTTTTTGTCAATGATCGAGACCTTATCCAAGCGAGTGGCCACCAACTCCAGATCGACGGATGCGGACAAGTCTCAAGTCTTATGTGCCCGTCACATGTTTGCCAATGCGTGGGTGGTCATCCGGTCGAACACACCCATAGATTCATTGTTTATGGAGTTCTAGCACATGATCTAAAGAATCTCCCAAATGGTATTTTCACGCTGACCCATGATGTTGCCACCACAGGTTGCATTGACAAATAGCCTGATATCCTCATGGAGTCCCGAGTAAAAAGACTGGACCTATTCCCATTTAGGAACTCTATGATGGGGGCATTTTCCCATGAGATCCAAAAAGCGGTCTATTCCTCATGAATTGGCTCTCTCGCATTTTGCGTGAAATGCGTGATTTGGTGCCTCAAGGCATTGGTGCAACCAACTGGGAAGAATTTCTTCAGAAATTCAGATTGGAGTTTCTCCCATGTGTTGATCGAATGAGCCAGAGTCTGATACCAATGGGCAGCCTTGTCCATAAGAGAGACGGAGAACATCTTATGAGTAGGATGTCTCGATTCTGAATATGTGGTCCAAAGGTCTAGGCCAGATGTTTCAATGGTTTGATGTGCTGGAAAGGATCTTCGAAGTTCGAGCCATGGAATTTGGGGATTGCATTAATCAGATTCAACTTCAATACATATCAGGTCCTCCAACTAGGATTTGCACCCTAGGTTCGATTGCCACTACAGTGGAATTGTAGTGATCTTGCATCTGTGGCCGTAGTGGAGGGTTTGCAAATGCATGGAATAAATCAATGAGGCGCTGTAATTGATTCTCCATGGATACAAATGATGGAGAGCTGGACTGAAGCGGGTCGGGGCTTGGCCTTGATGAGAATGAACTGCTAAGGGAGGCCTCAAGTTCGATCTTAAGGGCCTCCTCCCGAACATGCACAAGGGAACTAGATGAGGGACAGAATGTGTAATGGACCCAATCAAGGCACCCAAAAATTTTGGATGACTAAGGAGGTTCGAGGCGGATGATACCTCTGGATCAGAAACTCACTCACCCAAGAATTACTTGGGCAGCTAGGAAGGGAGAGTCCCGCAATGACTCCTACATGGTAGAGCATCCCCACAAGTTATAAGGTTTCCCCCACCCGACCTTCCTTGTCACTGAGAATCCAAGTAGACTGGAATGAGCAAGCTTGACTCCTAAGTCTACCATTTTTAATCCTGAGTATGTGCCTTGAATTTCACTTGAACTTTAAAGTTGATTTGATTTATGACCTAATTTGGAGGTTGGTTGACCCAACAAGTGAACCAACTTCACCTGACTTGTCCTAAGGTTAAGGATGGGTTGGGTCAAAAACCCAAATCACCCTAAAGTGGTTTATAAACAAGTTATTAGGTCCCAAATTTTAATGATTCAAGTGATTGTTAGGGCCTTACTTCTAGGGTTTACTTGATTAGAACAATTCAACCAGGGTTTGGGTAACACACCATGCGAGAAATATGTTCTCTTTAAATTAGGCAAGTGTGTATTCCTAAAACCCTAATATGGAAACCCTAATTTGGCTCTATTTTCCACGTCCAATTCTTTCCAAAGTTGATACCTAAGCTTCAATCAAGAAGGTGAATAGCCCAAGGCACCTTGAGTCCCTAATAGGTGCAAGTATTAGCATGGGGATCTCTACTTAAATCAAATCAAATCAGGCAAGTCAGATGATGATTACTATGAAATAAAGCGAGTTGGTCATAATTGATTTTCCTTTTAATCTTTCAAGAGATGAGCGGCTAAAAGAGAAAGGGAATGAGATTACCTACCCCTGGTGTTGTTTCTCGTGCGGTCGATCTTCAAATTCACCTCACAAAATCACAGCACATCAAATAAAACAAGTACCAAATCAGAATTGTAATTAGTGAATGAAATGCACGTTGCTCCTCGGCAACAGTGCCAAAATGATAATGCACTTCCATTGAGCTTGAAATATGCATCGTAGTATAGTCAACAAAAGCGAATCGACCTTTAAATTTATATGCTCGAGAAATAGATGTGAGTCTGAGGTCATTCATAGGAAGCAATTGTAGCAAATAAATCACTAATCAAATTTTAAAGCTCAGGAACTAGATACGAGTAATTTAAAAACTCCAAATCTTGTTCAGAAATACAATGCTATCTCCCACAGTTAATTCAATCTAAAAAGAAATTGCATCTCAATCATTTAATGCTTAGTTTGATCAAAATAATCATAAGAAATGTAATCAATGAACCAAAACTATCAGGATATCAATTGAGTCCCTGGATATTTGCAAATCAATCCTTGGATCCCTACAGTTAGGTCCCAGCTAACTTTCTTCTTCTCGCAAATTGGTCCCTGTAAATTTTCTTCTTCACAATCAGCCCTCGACTTGTTTGTAGGAGCACAAGCTCCTTCCTCGTCGCGAAGCCTGTAGTGGAGCTCTCGGCGAAGATGGTGAAGCATCTTTAAGGTGAGGAAACCCCTACTGAAGGTCGTAGGATGCTTCTCGAGGTGCCACAAAGCTTTTGGTGGAGCTTTGAAGCTTGAAGGTCGTCAACGGTGGAGTGTCGGCCACGGAGAAGGTGGGTGCGACTGGCGGTGGTGGTTTGGCATGTGGTGGCTTCTCGACCTCAAGAAAATGGTTGAGAAGCTCCCTTGAACCTTGCTAAAGGTGATGGCATTGTCAATTTTGTGCAACGAGGTCGCAGGAGGTCGACCAAACTCAAGGAGGCCGACGGCTGCGAGTAGACTTCGATGGAGCAAAGGTTGCGTTGAAACCCCAAATAAATTTGGGGCTTTTTTTCCTCAAGGCGTTGCAGAGGTCGTGGGGTGATCGGTGATGAACGGTGTTGCACAAACTAGTGTGGAGGACATCACTGGAGCTACGTTGGCCATTTGCCATCCACGAAGAAGATGATAGTGGAGCGGAGGAATATGGGGTCGTTTCCTACAACTAAAGGGCCTAGTCTACTCTATAGGAAGAGAGGGAAGAGGAGGGATACCTCAAAGACAATGTTGAGGCTAGGAGAAGCCCAACGTGACTAGCCAGTCTTGAAGGAGAACTCCGACGAGCCAGAATGGAGCGACAATGCGGAAAGGGACCGTCTTCTTTGGTAGGGAGGACGATGATGAAATGGCAAAGATAGTTGTGACCTTGGTTGGTGGCGAGGTGCGACGAAGAAGGAGGATGGAGAGCTCAATGGCTGGCGTTAATGGAGGTGTCGAGGAAGAAGAGAGGGTTGTTGACATGCCAAAGCTCAACCCCCAAGCTCGAAAGAGGATGGCAAAGCTTTATAGGTAAACAGTCGTGAGCTTCGGACATGAATTTCAGCCTAAATATGGTTAGTCATCAAAGATCTCCGGTGAGATTTCGAGCTTTGAATGTGGCCGTCAAAGATGGAAACATGAGCTGTGAATGGCATCAACCTGAAGAGGAAAGATCCAAGAACCTTCCCTCCAAATTTGAGAAGATTTCATCGAGAAATTAGGGAGGAATTAATCCCTCAAATCATGTCAAGAGACACGTTTGATGCAACTAGAAGAGGAAAGCTTGGCTGGGGAAGATGATCACAGGGATCGTTCTGCGAGACAAAATCAAAACATTGGGGGTTTTTTGCAACAATTTGAAATCAAGGGAGTAATTTACAAACTGGATCAAGATGATATCTAATTAGGCTCAAAATTTATGGTTAACCTAATTTTGACACAAGAAATATAGTGATGACCTTGGATTAGGGTTTGACCAAGTCTGACTGGGTAAATTACATCAAAGCCCAAAATAGGGCAAAATCCCATATAAAATTCTATTTTTGGTTAAAATGGGTTTCGATGGTTAAAGTGAAGGTGTCAAACCTCTTATAATAATTTTTTATGAATTTTAGGACATTTAAATTAATTTTATCCTGACCATAACCTTGTCAATTTAAGTGGGGTTGAAAATTAGGATTTTTAATAGTGTTTTCACCCTTGAAATGTGTGAAACCCTGATTCAGTAGATGTAAACACACTTTTTAGACATTTCTGCTCAATTGACCTTTAATCTACCCCTGAGTGACCCCATGGTTAATCTACATTTATTATGTGTTGTTAAAATTACAGAATTAACCCTATGTCCTTATTTTCTTCTCAAAGCAGAATAATGCGGAGTTGTGACCCTTAGATGATTAAGTAGGAGCTTTTATCAATTGAATCTGACTAATTATGGTTAGTTAAGGCCCATGATGGTGTTACCATTAGCTACAACCAAAAGAATCAAACGACCAGATTAATAAGGAGCTGGCAGATGCGATACACAATACAAAAGCTATTGCCTCCTCCCTACTTACATGTAGTGGGCAACAAATCTGCCACCCATGACAATGCCTCTCGGACATCCTTCGTCCTGAGTTCCAACTGGGCAATCGGACCAAACTTAATTTTTTCTCTACGTCCGCCCCCACCAATGTGTCAAGCCCCTCAGATTGGGGCGCTTAGTCCCTCTCAGGCGGATCTTGCTAGGTATAAGGGAGTTTGAGGTCCTCGATATTTGAAATGAAAAGAAATGGTGATCCTAACCCTTCAAACTATCGAGGAGGTCCACTATCCAGTATCCGATCTACCGGCTATACAGGGTGTGAGTGCCAGATGGAGGTTTACCCTCTTCACCTTCAAGGGCATCAGCCCAAAAAATAAGCGGAACAAAATGAGATGGGGAACAATCCTTAATCGGAGGCAGATTGCGATAAAGGCTTTTAAAGCAAGCAGTAATTAAGGCTAAGTTGTAAAGGGGCAAGGCGATAAAAAGAAAGGAAGGAGGATAAAAAGGGATTGAAGGGTACCCGTAGACCGTGCTCTATGGTGTATCTACAAATTATAAACATATCCTTCAACCTGTCTGAGCAAAGATGGGTCTGGGACCCACAAGGGTGAAACAACACTCCACCAAGTCCATACTGATGAGGTGTGGCTTATCATAGCTAAAATACCTAAGTTAAGCTAGAAACTGAGATAAACACTACATAATTAACACAACAAATGGGTTAAATGTGAGAATTAAGGAAGACGACCTAAAACATCCAATTCATGTTAAAAACGCATAATTAGGTCACTAAATGAGATATTCTATTCATAAATGTAAAATGATGATCCAATTGTAAATTGAGCACATGTCTAAGCTCAAAAGTTTAAATTAAAAATGAAATCGTGTTCTTAAATGTTCAATTAAGCTTCAATAAAAACTTCATTACAATTAAACATCATTACGACCTTGCATTAATGACTTTACACTTAGGTCCTTAAGCATTCACATTTTCTGAAAGCATAAAAACCCTCAGGGAATTGTTGGCAAGCCACCAAGGACCCATTTGTAAACCTTTTGGACCGCTCTGCATTACTCTTCTTCACTAATGGATTCCATAGCAAATTTTCTATTGTTTCGGCCATAAGGACCTACGTGCAATTTTCCCAACTCGGTTAATGCGCCGTGGTCCACTGTAGCACACGAAGAGCACGAACCATCTAGGCCATTGCTCCCTTGATCCTTTGATCTGACAGGCAATCATCCACCTCTGAGCATGAGCCTTCGCGCAAAGGACCCTTTCCTCTTACAAATCCCATCTAGCAGCTAAAATTTTATTTGAACATTCCCTCACACGTTGCAAAGCCCATCCACCATCCATCCTTTAATCACCTAATCCCACAACAGGTGACCTGAATCACTTACGTGCCTACTTAAGTAGCTTCTCAGACCCTCGCGCGTGCCATCAGCCCCTCTCCTACTTCCTTGAGTTGATCATTTTGCTCCCTCTGCTCTCCCCTCCTCACACAACCCTGTTCCATTGCTGCAGTAGTGGAACTCCACTTCCTTCGACCTCTCCTCGCTGCAAGGGATTGCATAACACCCAAGGGAAATCTGAGCTCCATTAGAGAGGTTTCCATCCGTCGGAGATCCTCCCTCTTTCCTCGCTGCAACCACCAACTGCAGTTCATCTCAAAGGTCCCATTCTACTATTAGATTAGGTTTTTCCCACTTTCTAGATTAGTTGCAGTACCTGTTACTGTAGTGTCAATTAGTTAGATATAGTTTAGATGGTGAATTAGATTAGAGTAGCTTAGATGAGAGCATTGTTTTGGGTAGCCATGGCCAAGGATAATCCCATACATGGATTAGAGATCATAGCAATGACCTACTGTTTAGAGGATCATTTAGGATACTTGCACACTAATTAATAGTGTGCATGTGTTCATGATTTTATCTTCATTGTGATCCACATTAAAAAGCCCAAATTATGGGCTACATGGATTCCTACCTCAAATGATTTCACTCTAATTTTTAAAGAATCAAATGGTGTTTCCAAGGCTTTAATGAAGAATTGGAGTTGTTTTGAGATTAATTCAAAACCTAATTTGATCTTATTCTTTACATTGTCCATAATGTAAAGAGGAGATTGCATTAAGGTCGTTTAAGAAATTTAAAGAAGAAAAATTATTCCTATGGATTTTAAATCTTTAGACATGATTTTCAAAGGATTTTGGACAAATTTGATTTCTCAGAAGCATGTTTTTTGGGAATTTCATGCCTTAAATAAGACCTTCTCAAGCGTAATCTAGGTTAATTTCAGTCAACCACAACAACAATAGCTACTGAGTTTTCAAAGGGCAGCAACTAATAGATGATAAATTTAAGTAGCAAGGACAACAACATCTGCTGCTGGTTTGTAGCAGTATTGCAGTAGCTAAGAGCTGCTGATTTCCTTGAGCAGCAGTTGCTGTCATTAGGACAATAGGAGCAGCTGATCCAACTATTGGAATTATGCAGCAGAAAAGTTTGAATTTGTTGAATTTCAAGTGGATTTGAGTCGTAATGACTAGCTGACAAGTGTATATTTGAAGAATAGTAATGTACAAGCAATCATGTACTTGGATTAAATTTCAAAATGGCTAGTAATCTTGTTTATACTCTTTTGTCGGCAATTTACAATTATGCATATATGTCCAAAATTGAGAATTGATTGAAATGGAGTTAAAAATCATGTTTAAATGTTTGCATACCTTTTATGTGAAGTGTTGGATGTACTTGAGTGTTTGAACTTCAATTCTAATACTTAGAGCTCATTTGAGTGCCTTAGGTTTCACTTTCAACATCCTTTTAAGGCCTAAATTGGGTCAGCTTGTACATAAATAAAAATGAAAAAAAAATCACAAAAAATAAAATAAACATGTCTTGAGTAAGATCAGGTATTTTTCTAAATGTATACAAAGTTTCAAAATATTCTGAACCCCCAAATGGTAGAACATACCAGACGATGGTTTGATCTACTTTGGAATTCAATACAAGAACCAAAACTCAAAACACCAAAAAGAGTTCCATCTCTCTCATTTCATTCTCTCTCTCTCATCTCCTATCTCTATTATACATAAAAATCATAAAAATCAGAAAATGCTTAAAAATACCTAAAAATACCATGTATACTGTATTTATACTTGTAAGTATAACTTAATACTAATCTATATGTAAATATTGTAGTATATGTAAATAATGTACATAAATAACTTATAATTGTATTCTATATATTTAATTAAGTATTTAGAATGATTTACTGTATATATAACTTTATGATGGGAGCACCATCATGAGCCATAACTAGCTCATTTTGGTCTAACAAGGTTGATAAAAGCTCCTACCTATCTATCAAAAGGTCCTAAGGGCACAATATTCTGTTTTGAAAAGAAAAGAAGATTACAAAATTAACAATACTTCATAAATACAGAATAATCAAAGGGTATTTCAGGGGTTTATTAAAGGTCAAATGGTCATAAATATTAAATAAGTGGGTTCGTGCAGATAGAAACAGGCTTTTCACGCATTTCGAGAATTAATGAACTTCTGAAACCCTAAAAATAGACCCACTTAAATAACAGAGGTTATGGTTAGGATAAAATTCACCTAAACCTTCTAAAAATCATAGAAAAATATTCTCTAAGGTTTGGTATCTTGATTTGACCATCTGAACCCAATTTGACCTAAAATAGAGTCTTAAATAGACATTTGCCCTAATTTGGATTTTTGCATAAATTAACCAATCAAACTTGGTCAAAACCTAAATCCGACTTCACCATCAGATTCCTTTGGTCCAAATCAGGTTTGTACCAAATTTTGGACCCAATTAGAGATCTTGACCTAGTTTGCATTTCAGTCCAATCTGACTCTTTTTATCACATGTGCACCCCTAACTTTTGAAATCTATTGCAAACTTTTGTCATAACCTTCACATTTACGTCCCTGCTGCCATGGCAGGTGTGAACCCAAAGATTTGAGCTTCTAGAGAGAAGATCTCTCTCGTTTCAAATCTAAATCCTTCCAAAATTGGAATGATGAATGTTTAGGCAATCGGGATTCCGTTAAACATCCTTTTAGGGTTTGAAATCAACCCTACAAATCATACAAATTTTAGGATTTCAAAGACTCCTACTCCTTGAGTTGCAAGCTCATGCAATCTCTTTCCTGATCTGAAGCTTGACCAAAGCTCTATAAAGGACCTCCATCAACAACCTCACCTCCTTAGCAAGTTTTGGTGAGACAAATATCCCTCTTTTTCCTCCTCCAACGAACACCCTCGATTCCCCTCTTTCGACCATCCAACCATCAAATTGGATGGCCCAACCTCTTCCTCTCATCCTCACGATCCTCTCCGGCCAAAGGGAGGTCGTTCCCCTACCTCGTTCGCCGTTGCCACCTTGCTGTCTCCATCCACTTCTTCGACTCCGGTCAAGCCATGACCGGAGCTCCCCGGACTTCTCCCTCTCCCTACTCCTCTATTCCTCAACGTCATTTCCCCCTCACATACACTTCCACTCGACCACGTAACACACCCTGACGCCCTCACCTTCTTCCACTCTGACGAAGCTACGGAAACACCTTCCCATTGCTCCATCACTCGAAAGGCCGCCGCTCCATGCCCATTAGCTCTGCCATATCCTAGAGAGCAAAAGCCCTCTAGTTATTGAGGCTATTGGCCTCTCTTAAGTGCGACCCAACACCACATCTCCGCAATGTCTTCTCCGTCACCGACAGCTGCTCTCCAACCACCATACGCCTTCTAACTGCCACCATTGAGTTCGCCTCGCCACAGTGAAGCTTCTGAACCTTTAACTGGGGCACTCAGCCCGTATTCTTGATTTTAGGGATCTACCAGACCTCCGCCGTCGTGACCTCCTTCTTCGACCTCAGCCACCGTGTTCTAGCTGCATTCTTCATTGATAACGCCTCCAGGTGGTGCGGTTTTGCTTCAAGTGTTCGCCCAGACTGCCAATTGGAAGCTTCGACTGCGTTCACTGCCTCAATTGGACACGCCTTATTCCTACTGCTTCACGTGAAGAGAACTGTGGGACTTAGACCCACATCGTAGATTGAAGATGCAGCCACAACAAATAAAGAGAATTTGTGATGGGGCCTTACTACCATGACACACAGTGGGTAAGGTCTCCCACACACCTGCGCACCCTCGTCCATGCTTATAGCCCGCAAACCTGGACCCTTGATCGTATACTTGGTTACTGACCCGATTAGCCTTGAGTTAGAGAGAAACAAGAGAAGAAAGAGAGAGGAGGGGTTTTGCCTCAGCTGACCCTCTCTCAACACTTAGCCATTGAGAGGCAATCGTGCCTTTGTGTTGTGCTTTGTGCATGAGAAGGGAAAAGAAGAAGAAGAGAAGGAAGAGGAAGATCAGAGAAGAAGAAGGAGGGCTGAGGACAGTGCCTTTGCATTATAGCATCTGAGCATTTAAGTCATCTGATCTGAAGCCTTGTCATCTGATTGCACCACAAAAATACACCTGCAATTGTGCCGTCCTGTGCTATTTCCTAGCATTACCTGTGCATATTAGGTTTCCATAGTCGCATTTGTGAAAATACATGCATGCATGCATTTAATTGAGAGGGGAGGAGAGTGAATAAAATGGCCTCGCAATTACATTTTTCCTCAAGTGCTGCTTTGCAAAATTCACCATCTTTTTATTTTAATTTTATTTAACTTTGAAACTCTTCCCACGGCTGCATGGAATGGCCTCTTCCTCGCGCCATGTCCTCCTCAGCCATTCCCTGCTCAAGCTCTCCCTGCAGTCGCATGCACAGCCATGCACAAGCCAGGGCATGGCTATGCATGCTTTCTTCCTCTATAAAACAGGTGTGGCTCCTTCTTGCAAAGGGGAGCATAGTCCTCACAAAAAAAGCCAACCCAACGCAGCTCTTCTTCTCCAGGCCACCATCTCCTCCCCTCTCCCTCCATACGTAGGCCCTCCTCCTTTGAGGAGACACTCTGCGGGTAGGAGTCCATCACTGTGGTGCACACCCACCACCGTGAGACCACCACCGCCCAGCTCAGCAAAGAGCAGGTGGGCGTGGTGGTCTTCTTTTCCCTGTCTAACATCCAAGCCACTTCAGCCATTGGAGCAGGAGCTTCAAGCTTTGAAGCTCAAAGCTTTGCACGCAGCAGCAGCAGCAGCAAGGCGGCAGCAGCCACCCCAGCCCTTTCCGCGCATGCCTGCAGGCTGCTCTCGCCTCCAGCGCGCACCTGCAGGCACCCTCGCCTCCCATAATCTCAGACGGGGACGGTGCCCGCTTTGGGATCCCTCGAGCCATAATCTCGAATGGAGGAAGCCACTTTACCCATGCTTCTTTTCGGGCACTTCTAAGGAAATACGGAGTTCACCATCGTATCGCATCCCTGTATCATCCTTAGACAAATAGCCAGGAAGAAGTGTCGAACTGACAAATCAAGCAAATTCTCCAGAAAACGGTTCGACCTGACCGTAAGGACTGGTCTGACAAGCTAATTGACGTACTTTGGGCGTATCGGACCGCCTTCAAGGCTCCCCTTGGTATGTCACCTTATAGAATCGTTTACGGGAAGCCTTATCATTTGCCTGTGGAGTTGGAGCACCGCGCTTATTGGGCGGTTCGCCAATGTAACCTCGAGCCAGACCTGTGTGGTCGAGAAAGGAAACTCCAACTCCAGGAGTTGGAAGAGCTCCATCGTGAAGCCTATGATTCTGCTTTAACCTTCAAACAATGCACTAAGGCTGTTCACGACAGTCGAATTCGACGGAAAGAATTTAAGCCATCTCAGCAAGTTTGGCTCTACAATGTTCGGCTCAAATTCTTTCCTGGGAAACTGAAGTCCAAATGGACTGGTCCTTTCCTGGTCTCAAGACCATTTCCCAAAGGGGCCATTGAAATTGAAGATCACAAATCTGGGCATAAATTTACGGTCAATGGGCAGCGTTTGAAACCCTATCTTACTCATGAACTTGCCCCCGTTGGAGAAACTGTTGCCCTGCCGGAGGGTAACTAATTTTGTGCCTCATTCTGAGTCCAGCTAGGGACGTTAAATTCAGCGCTCGTTGGGAGGCACCCCAACAACACTCACTATCCACCATCACTTTTCACTTCACTGTCACGCTCACTTCACTTTTTCTTCACCACCCACCATCCACCCACCCTACCACCCTGCTGTATACCGTGCACCTCCGCTCTCGTTACCCGATCTTCCGTCCTTTCTCTACCCTTCCCTGCATGCATATGAGGACATAGCATCGTTTGGCATTGGGGGGTAGATAGGCATCCATAGGATCTGGGTATTTTAGGGTATCATGCAGTTTCCATCTATCTATATATATATACACAAAAAAAAATGGTGTTAAGTAATGATCTGAAGGCTGAAACAAAAATACAATAAGTGTTTATGGATATTCAACCACTGTTTTGAAGACTTTCTAGGCCATAGAAGCTTGATTCGCTAAGGCTTAGGCTTAATTCACTTGAGCATTGACAAAATAGATTGGAATCTCTCCTAACTTAGGACGTATTCTTGTACCTGAGACACCAGTACAGGATTCGTTGGTTTCTTCTGCTTGAGAGCCTAAGTAATCTTGGTTCACACTACACATGTCAAGAAAGACCAGGTGAACCTAAGATCCAACCCTAGTGTTCATTAGGGAAGGTGGAGTCCTTACCTGTGCACGCAAGTAGACTTTTTATCCCAGGTTTTAGTCTTGTGTTTAGGAAAGACTCTTTCCACCAAAAAGAAACTTTCCCACCAAAAATAAAAGTGTGCTCCTCCAAATAATGTTGTAAGAGATATACTGACACGTGTTTCAAAAAAAAAGATGCAAATAAGTCAGTATATCTCACAAATATCTATAAAATCTTCTTCCTACAAAAAAGTTCTTCAGGGCAAATACCCTATTTTCTTTGAGCCACAAATGTCAAAAAAATGGGAGTTGAGTTTCAATCATCTTTTTAAGGGTCAATCCGAAGACACGAGCTGAAACTAGGACCAACCTTTACTTAAAAATTCGTGAAACCCTGGGCTTGAGTCTTAATGTTCATCTAGTCAGTCTTGATCCTTCACTAAGCACAAGCCATAATCTCTTGAGCTCTCGAGTACGGAAAAAACCTCTTGGGTCTTGGAAATCATACTTAAGGTTTAAATATCAAGAGTCTTGGATAGTTGAGAGATGATCTATGTCATGTGAGACTTAAAGTACTGGTAGCCTTCTCTACAATTGGTTCTCACAATATCCAACAATAAACACACCTATGTCGCCTCAAAAGAAAATCTTCAGCTTAAAGATCATTTCTAAATACAATACAAAAAAATGTTTTGCTAGGGACTAGCAAAAGATAGGCATGGGAGTATGATTGCACCGTAAAAATACACCTGCAATTGTGCCTTCCTGTGCTATTTCCTAGCATTACCTGTGCATATTAGGTTTCCATAGTCGCATTTGTGAAAATACATGCATGCATGCATTTAATTGAGAGGGGGGGAGAGTGAATAAAATGGCCTCGCAATTACATTTTTCCTCAAGTGCTGCTTTGCAAAATTCACCATCTTTTTATTTTAATTTTATTTGACTTTGAAACTCCTCCCGCGGCTGCATGGAATGGCCTCTTCCTCGCGCCATGTCCTGCTCAGCCATTCCCTACTCAAGCTCTCCCTGCAGCCGCATGCACAGCCATGCACAAGCCAGGGCATGGCTGTGCATGCTTTCTTCCTCTATAAAACAGGCGCGGCTCCTTCTTGCAAAGGGGAGCCTGGTCCTCACGAAAAAAGCCAACCCAACGTAGCTCTTCTTCTCCAGGCCACCATCTCCTCCCCTCTCCCTCCATACGCAGGCCCTCCTCCTTTGAGGAGACACTCTACGGGCAGGTGTCCATCACTATGGTGCACACCCACCACCGTGAGACCACCATCGCCCAGCTCATCAAAGAGCCGGTGGGCGTGGTGGTCTTCTTTTCCCTGTCTAACGTCCAAGCCACTTCAGCCATTGGAGAAGGAGCTTCAAGCTTTGAAGTTCAAAGCTCCACACGCAGCAGCAGCCTCCCCAACCCTTTCCGCGCATGCCTACAGGCCACTCTCACCTCCAGCGCACGCCGGCAGGTGCCCTCGCCTCCCACTTCTTCGCACTGCACTCGCCTTTCCGCCCGCAACCGGCCACCACGCGCCCCTGCAGCGGCTGGCCAAGCTTCACCGCGCATGCCAGCCAACACCCGTAGGCCACCGCGCGCCCTGTCGCACTCCTTCGCTCGCGACCCAGCCCTCTCCGTGCGCTCTGTCGTGAACCACTTCGCCACAAGCCAGCAGCGGCGCCACTCTTCCACGCGCATGCCGAGCCGTCCACGCCCTCCGCACTCACAACACTGGACGCAGGCAGTTGCACGGCTCGCCCGGCCACTGTAGCCACTGTTCACGCGTTTATGCGGAACACTGTGGCTACAGTGGGGTGATCGGTAAGTTTCTCACTTATCTGGTCACCCGGAGGGGTGTAGTCGGCCTTCGCCTGCGTGCGCGTCTCGCCCCGCATCCTGCTCCAACTCCCGCCCGCGGATCTGCCAACACCCGCATCCGGCTGCGTCGCCTGCTCCCTTCGCCCGCGTACGTCTGCGTGCGCCCGCTCCAGCTCTTCACACAGCGTAGTGCGCTACGGCCTCTCCTCTCCTAGCACTCACTCCCTCCCAGCGCGCATGTCCTCACGCGCCTACGCACAGTGCGGTGCGCTGTGGCCATCAGACGACGCCTCTTCGTGCGCAGACGGCTTAACTCTCCCAGCCATCACTCCAGGAGTGCTCTCTCTCTCTCTCTCACAGCACTCTCTCACTCTCTCTCTGTACACACACACACACACATACTCACACTCTCGTACACACACCTATACACTAATATATACTTATATATATACATATATATATTTATATCTATATATATTTATATACATATATATATATATACTTATATCTATATATATAGTAGTACCTATATAACTAAGTATTATTATACATATATACATATATATATATATACACACATATACTTATGTACGTATACATATATATATACATATATATACACATATACTTATATATATATATATATATATATATATATATATATATAAATATACATACATATATACATATCTATATATATATATACATATCTATCTACATATATCTATACATATGTATATTACTATATACATACATATATATATATATATACATACATACATCTATATAGTATTATATACATACATATACATACATACATATATACATATATATATATACTTATATATATATACATTTATACATATATATACACATATAACTACATATATACCTATATATTTATAACCATATATACATATAGATATATTTACATATATACATATATATAAATATATTTTCACATTACTTAACATACGTTGTATCACGGGAATATCTACACCAGTTGCTGATACTCTCTAATACAAACGTACAAAAAGCGTGGTCACACACATCTTCCACCATCCATCCTACACTCCACGTGGCACCTCGTTCCTGTTGGTTGCGTCTTTCTAGACGACGACCGACTCGACACCGTGCTACACTCCATCTCCGCCTCCACCCCCACCCCTTTATACATATATATATACACTATATTTACTTTATTTCTATTTCGCTTTCCTGCTAGTAAAAAGATAAAAATATATATATAAAAGAGAAAAGATAATCCTTGACTTGCAGGTACTCCGTCTTGCGAATAGCAAGACCCATTTTGGAACCCTGATTTGGCTCAAAGCCAAGAACCTAATTTTGAGGGTGTGCCTCAAGGACAAGAATTATCAGAAAAAAAATCTAAATAGAAAAACACCAAAAACACAATAAACGAACGAAAGGGATTCGTTGTAGGAAAGGCGTGGAAACTTGACTTGTAACCCCACTTCCCTGAGTTCGACCTTGGGCCTAAAAGTGACCAAGATAAAATCAAGTAGGCCAGGTTAAAAATTTTGTAAAGAGATGGTTAGGTCTGATTTAGGTTAACCACTATACACATTTCAACGATAAAATCACCATATTAACACACCTAACCGGGTCTACACCATCATCTGATATCTCTGATAGTGAATTGTGCACTTGGTTTACGTGGATTGAAATTGTTTGATACTATTCTAATATTTGCTATTATTTTAATTAGGGTAATTGGTGATTCAAATCACTATTTTACCCTAATCTTTTTGCATCACTGACATTTGCTCTTATATATACATCATTATTGCTTGGATTTCTCATCAAATATTGCTATCTTGTGCTTAAATTGTGATCTTGAGAATTAATTGCTACTTGCTCCCTACGTTTGACCTCGGACTTCAAATTCGAGTTATAAATCTTATCTACATGTTAACACTTTATTATATAATTATATATTAATTTATATTAAATTAAATGTGTATAATCCAAGGTAATTATAAATACTTATCTATATGCCTATAATCATATGTAATACTATACATACATATTTAACTAATTACTATATACTGTACCATACATGCATATTAATTTATTTCTGTAATTACTGTAGTTAATTAAGTTATTAAATTAATTAGGTAAGTTATTAACTCAAAATAAAATAAATTAGTAAATTAAGTCAATACTGGAGTAATCTATACTGTACATTTATACATATTAATTTTAAATATTTTTAGCCTATTTATACCATGTTTGCATTGTATTATAGTATTGATACATTAAATATGTATATATATATCTAAACTATATACTTAAATGTAAATAAATTAAAATAAAGGCTCTAAAATAAATTAAAAATGTGTAATAAATACCGTATTATATAAATTAACTATTTATAAAGTTAATTGCAATATTAATTTACAATTTTTACTTTAATTAAGAAATTAATCCTTAAATTAACATGTACAAACCTCTAACTTTAACTAATTTTAATATACAATTATATAACTTCAAATCCTAAATTAATTATACAATTAAGTAGACCTATGTAAGGGTTTTGTAAATATATAATTTAATTTAAATTTGGATAAATATTTGACCCTCAAATCGAGGGCCAAATCTTGCAAATCATCACACAACACCACGCTGCACAACACCTGATAGGCGCTAAACATAGCACCACATTGGTGGTGCACAACCCGCTGAAGCGATTTAAGTTGAATTCATGCTGAGGGCTTGTTATCACGCTTTCGTCGAGTTTAAAATATGCGTCGTAGTACAGTCAACAAAAGTGAATCAACATTTAAATGTATAAGCTTGAGAAATAGAAATGAATCCGAGGTCGTTCGTAGGGAGAAATTTAAGCAAATCAATTCACTAATCATAATAATCAGAAATAGTAATTGCAAGTGAATCGGATAATCAAAAATAATATGCAATATATGTCACAAATGTGTCTCAGAATATCAAGTATCAGAGTGCAAAAAGAATGGGTAAAAATGGTGGTTTAAACCATCAAATTTAACCCTACAATTAAGCTCTAATCAATATCTCAAATAATCCAATAGTAATGACAATCAAATATCTCAGCAAATATCAAAACCAAAGGTAAAGCACCAAGTTAGATGTCATGATTAAGGCTCAGATGCCTTATCTCCAAAGCCTCAAAAGAACCAAGGCTTAGCACAGCATAGAGGCACAAGGCCAACATAGAGCCTCAAGCACAACACAAGAGCCAGAGAACTCAGTAACGCAAAGTGTAGAGCGATGAGAGGAGGAGGCATGAATCTTGAGGCTTCAATGCAAAAATCCCCCTACCTCCTCCTCAGATCACTTTCTCTCTCAAGCTCAAACCCGAGTAAATCGTGACCAGGAAAATGGATCTAGCCCAGACTAGCAAGCGTGATTGTGGGTGAGGGCATGTGCTGGCGCATTCGTGGATGGGGACCTCACCCCCGGTGCATGTACGATTTGGTTTTATGCACTTCTTTGCCTTTTGTCCCACACGATGTGGGACTATAAGTGTTGCTTCCTTCCATGTTGCTACAGCAAAAGTTGTTGCTCTAATTAAGTTCAATGTGGCTACCTGCCGCTTCAAGCATGGATCTGGAGTGCTTCAGACCCTAAGTCCATGTCGATTGCAAGCCACAGCAGGTCAATTTAAGGTCAAAGAGAGGCGAACGTGGTCGAAGATGATGAAGGTAGCGGCGAAGCTCTGGTCGATACCTGCACGCATGAAAACAACCTTACAACCCTGTCAAAACAGCTGAAGAGCTTCGCTGAGGAATGGCAAGTGCAGTGGCAGTGTTGTGAGGGCGTTTGGCAATGTGTGGTGCTTAGCTAACATTCGAGACGACGGCTGTGAGTGGGTGAGTTCAGTAGGGTGTAGGAGAGATCAAGGCCCCAAATTCCTTTGGGGCTTTTGATCAATGAACTGCTGTGGAGCTTTTACATCAGGTAGTGGGTGGTTTGGTGGAGTGGAGCGGCAATGCAAACTCACCGGAGTTCGCACCAAAGTTGGGGAAGATGACGTAGGGGATGAGTGTGTGATGATCGTTCCTAAGGGCTAAGCAAGTAGAGGTGAAGTAAAGAGGGAGAGAGAGGGTTTAAGGAGGCTTAGGAGGTGTAAGAGAGCAAGAGTTGTCCGACTTTGGTGGGCTAGAGTAGGAGAAGGTGAAGTTGACAGTGAGGTGGAACGGCGACAAGGAGGTGGAAGAAGGCCCCTGCTGTGGTTGGCGAGGACCAGAGGACCAAGAGGGAGTTGGAGAGCCTCCAATTTGATCATTGGGAGGTTGGATGAAGGAGATGGAGGAGGTCAATGGAACTGAGTTGCATTTGGCCGAAGGAAGAGAAGAGAGGACTATTCCAATCCAACCTTGGCAGCTAAGCACGTTGAGACCTAGGGAATCTTATATAGAGCTACTCTAGGCCATAAATTGCCAAAATTCGTGAAGTCTTGTTCCCGAATTTGGAAACTCAAAGACCCTAATTTTGGAGCTTCAACAGGGCTGATTGGGTCCAAATTGGGCTCCAAGGTCGTGTTCAAACGGCAAAGAATCCTCAGGTGATCAATCCCTTCAAGTTTGGAGGGATTTGGTCACGAATTCGAGTAGATTTCCTCATATGAAGCCGACGGGTAGTAGGTTGAAGATGCTTTCAGACCCTAATTGTGGTAGGGGCATATGTGCAAAAATGATGAGAAAGTTAGGGACCTGATTGTAAGAAAATTGAAAGTGGGCTGAATGTGAGAAATAGAGTTTTTAAGGGCTAAAATGAAAACTAGGTCAAAATGGACACTAATTAGGCCCAAATTTTAATGTTAACCAAATTTAGACCCAAGGAATCTAATGGTGAACTTGGATTTGAGCTTTGACCATGTTTGATTGTGAAATTTGCACAGAAGCTCAAATTAGAGCAAATTTCCGTATGAAACTCTATTCTAGGTCAAAATGGGTTTAGATGGTCAAACCAAGGGTACCAAACCTCTTAGAATATTTTTCTATGAATTTTAGCAGGTTTAGATTAATTTTATCCTAACCTGAATGATCATGAATTTTACGTAATTTGTAAAAATACATCATCGTAATGCGTAAAACTGATCAACTCAAAAATTTATAACCTAGATAGGGAAGTATCTAGGGTTGTCCAAGGAGGCAACCTTTTGCGAAATCAAATCAATCTCTTGCTTGGAAATGTGGAAATCACCATTCTTTTTGGTCTTTTCAAATATGTATTTTTTTAGGTTTTTGAAATAAAGGGGCAATCGCAAGATGGTGGCAGAAAAAAGAAGACTAAATCTAATTTAACTACTAGGTGACAAAAAAGACCTCTTCTCAAGCTCACCCTAGGCACGTGAAGGCCTAGGATAATTGAGAAGAGGGAGTGAAAGTGCTAAAAACTAAAGTAAGAAGAGGCTACACCGAGTAGAAAAGGCAACTTAATATTAATCAGATTTCTGTTTTACAAAAGTAGAGGAAAGCTTCTACTACAAAATGTAAAACTACAAAAATTAAAACATAAATCCTGGATGATGATAATGATGGTGAAGAGGGAATGCTCCTTGCTCCAACTATGGCTGCTCCCACAGTTAAAAAGGATCCTCCTTCTCTTTTTCTTGAACCAGAGATAGTATCCTCCTAGAAAGCCCAAGGGGGGCGTGCTTAACTCCTCCAAGGTGGATGGATTTCCACCTTCAAAGGCTCCTCCTAAGGTGGCATGGACCACCTTTGATTCCTCCTCCAAGGGTGGTAGTGTACCACCCTCAAATCCTCCACTTCCTAGGGTAGCCGTGTACCCTAGGTTGTCCTCCGATACCTAGCTTCCTTCCTTGGTTGGAGTGGGCACAAGAGAGAAGAGAAGAGGGGAAGGCACCAAGGGGACAGAGTATCCCCTTAATCCTCTTCTTCTTCTATTGACCTTCTATGTAGGTAGAAATATAGGTAGAAAAATTGTAGCCAATGTTGAGATTTAATGGTGGTGGTAGGGGGTTTATATAGGAATGGTAGGGGGTTAAGGGTGGTTAAAGGATGGACGGCTATGATGGGGGTTAGATGGTGGTTATGGGATCCTAGGGCTAGGGTTGTTGGCACCAAAATGGAGGGGTACTTGGTGGTTGGTGCCAACCCTAAGTAGTAGCCAGGGTTAAGGGTTTGGTTAGGTGTGTTGTAGGGTGGAGATGGAGTTATATGGTGGTGGTTATGTGATGGAGGGTAGATATAGGGTGGCGCCAAAGATGAGGGATGCTTGAAGTGGTAGTTGTGGTGGAGTTAAGGGAGTTGGCACCACTTTTAGGTGGGTTAAGGGGGGAGTTAGGTGGAGTCACTAGATGGAGGGTTAGGATAGGTTGGGGGGTAATATGTATGGTGTAGATGGGAGGAAGTGTTGGCGCCAAATGAAGGGATGTAGGGGGTGATTTTTGGCGCCAGCTAAGGTAGGGTTTAGGGTAGTTATGGGGGGTTAGGTTTGGCACCAAGTATAGGTTTCTAGAAGGGGTTAGGTGGGTGGTAGGGATGTCTTTAAGTGGTGATGTGTAGGGTTAGGATTTAAGGAGAAGTTGGCACCCAAAGGAAAGGGTGTATGTGGTGTTTTTGGTGCCAACTTGAAGGGGTGTGAGTGGTGGCGGTTGGTGTGGGTTGGCACCAAAAGGGAGTGGATTAGGTTAGGGTTAGTTATGGTTAAGGTGGAGGAGTGGAAGGTCATGAATTTTTTTAGGTAGAGCTTGAGCTTAGCTAAGCTAGTACAGTAGAGGTGGAGGAGCTAGGGTTTATGGAGGAGAGCTGGAGAAGAGTATTATGGAGCTGGTATCAGGTACTCTGGAGCTGGGGTTGCTGAGGTAGCTTCAAGGGGAGCTCAAATACTGATCTTAGTTACTTAGTTCTTGTGCAAGTAGCCAAGCTTAGGTAGTTGAGCTCAATTGAGCTGGCCCTAACCTAGTTGGAGCTAGGTTGAGTTGGAACTGCCTCTGAAGAGAACTCTAGAGCTAGCTAAGCTACTAGTTGACAGGTAGTAGCTTAGCTAGCTTAGAATTAAGCTACTATGAGCTGGCTGGAGCTGAGTAGAGCTGGATGTAGCTGGACCTGAACTGGGGCGAACTCCAGTCAACTCAGCTGAGTTAGCTAGAGCTCCTTGTGGACTAATGGGAGCTTAGATGAGCTAGACTCAGCTAAGTTGAGCTGGATCTGAGCTGACCTGAGCTAGGTGAGCTAAGATGAGCTCTCTTGAGCTACCATTCGGCTGAGATGAGCTAAATGGAGCTACGATGAGCTAACCTTAGTTCAGGTGAGCTGAATTCTAGCTATGGTGAGCTGGATCAAGCTGAGTTCCAGCTGGTGAGAGCTTCTCCTTCACCAGTTGCCTTCCTGAGTGCTAGGGTTCTAGGGATCTGGCAATCTGTATATCCCTAGCACTCACATAAACACATTAAAAATATAATAAAAAGTGTAATGCATGCCTAACCTAATGAATGCCTAAATGCAGCCCAAAAAACCCATTTGTGAAGCAAAATCCTAAGAGCTAGGTTTGTTTTAATGCATAAGAATGATGATAAACTGGCATTTATCACTGAACCTCTTTAATTTAAGTGGGTTGATAACTAGGGTTTTTTGGTGCTGTTTTCGCCCTCGAAATGCGTATATCCCCGTTTCTTATAGTGTTGACCCACTTTTTAGACTTTTGTACTTCTTTAACCTACAATTAACCCCTTAATGACCTCTTGGTTAATTTGTGTTTGTGATGTGCGGTTAAAATTACATAATTAACCCTACTTCCCTATTTTCTTCTCAAATCAGAATGATGTAGAGTTGTGACCCTCAAATGATTAGGTAGGAGATTTTAACATTCAAACCTAACTAAATATGGCTAGTTAAGGCCCACGATGGTGTTACCATCATACCCCCATGCATAACTTTTGCTAGTTCCTGGCAAAATCCTAGACCAAACCTGATCTCTAAGCCGAATGTAATAGTCGGGATGACCTACTAAGCCGCATCTCTAGAAATTAGATCAAAATACCAACAGTAGGCCTAGAGGTACTCAAGTACCAACCAAGATCCAAACCTGACCAACTTAATCCTTGGGTCTGCTGTGAAGGTTTCTAAGGCCCGCAAAAACTACCCAGAGGTTCGTTGACCCTAGCGGTTAAAGTACCCATGCATATTTGTAGTGAGTCCAAGTTTAGTTTGCCGGTGCATTTTTGGTAGGAGAGATAGAGAGGGATTTCTCATTTTGAGAGTTTTCTCTCTTTTCTTTTTATACTCCCCTAGATCCAGCATCAGATTGGCCCTAAACACAGTCTGTATCGGATTCCTTATCCCCACCATCAATCCTCGAAGGGTCCTTGGCTTTCGATGCTTCCAGATAGCACCGCCCATGGCAACCCCCAGAACCCTGGCTTTCGATACTTTGGGATAGTGCCTCCCATCGCATTATGTAGCTAAATCTAGGTCCTTCCAATTGACATTTTGGGATAATCTCGCTATTTAACGGGCGAGATCAATGTTAAAATCAATGCATTGTAGTATAGTTGAAATCGCTCGAAAACAAATAAATTTTATTACTCGAAGTTTTAAATCCGAGGTCGAACACAGGGAGCAAAGTGGGGTTTAAAAATCAAGAGCACAACTTTTGAGAAGTTGAATATGCAATGTAAATCAGAGTTGCAATACAAAAATGTAAATATAGACACTGGATCAACGTATATAAAGAGCACAAAAAAAATGGGCATCTGATTTGTAAATCAGACGTCTTATACTGGTGATTGCAACAATGCTATTTCTGATCTTTTCTCTTCTCTGTCTCTGATCTCTATCTGGCTTTCTTCCTTCTTCTTTTCTTTTCTTCGTGCCTGTGCTTCTTTTGCCTTTAGCTACTATAGCCCTTGTCTTCTTCTTCTTCTTCTTCTTCTTCTTCTTCTTCTCTCTTTCAGTTCCTTCTCCGTCTCTTTCTCTTTCAGCCCTTCAGCTTCTTCTTCAGTCCTTGCCTTCTCCTTCCTTAGCATCCACTAGCTTCCACCCTCTTCTTCCTTGGCTTTTTCTTCTCCTTCCCTACAAGAGAGCAAAACCTACCCCTACCCACCCCCACGATCTCTCTTCCTCTTTCTCTTTCAGGCTCACTCTCCCAGAGCTGCTTCTCGAGTAATCGAGTCGGGTGCATGCGCCTGGAACTAGGCCCACCTGCATGCGGTGGTGGGTGAGGAGTGTAGGTTAGGTATATGGGTCAAGCCAGATCCGCGTGGGTAGTGCCGCAAATGAGGCGGTGAGAGGGCGAGTGGGACCTCACCCCGTGGTCAGGAGGCGATAAGCCATGTTCACTTTTGCAATTTATCACACGGCACCTGCTCACAATCTTTCGAGGTGGGACTATGTTTTCCCACCTTCCTTTGCGAACGCTAGTAGCAGGAGTCTCCTTGATTACAGTAGTTGTGGGGCCTTCAGTGCCAATCGCTTGGCTGGGGTTGTGCACGAAGGGATTCCGCGCGACCTGGGACCTGGAGCCTGGAGCGAGAAGTCCTGGAGGAGGCTCCCAAGCAAGCTCCTTGCTTGAGTTAATGGCGGCAGGCGTCTAAACCTGTCAACCATGAAAATGGCCTTGCAGCCTTGTCAGAAGGCTCAGACAGCTTCACCTAGACATGGCGAAGGTAGTGCGAGGGTCGGCGTGGTGTGGGGTGGCCAGAGCGTGCGTGCCTAGGGCACCCTATGTGTGTGAAAGTGGGTGTGTTCGAGGGGAGTTCTGGGGGTGTGGCGTGGTGAGTGGAGCGAGGGTTTATGGTCAGTGGAGTGTGACGATGCTTATGGGGTAGTTGGCGAGGCGGATGGAGGCGTGGAGTGGCGGGGATGCCTCGTCGGAGGTCTGGCCGGAGATGAGGAAGGTGAGGGTGATAGCGGGCGTCGAGGCGTGTTTTGAAGAAATAAGGAGAGAAAAATGATGAGAGAGGCGAGAGAACTTAGCTAAGAGTGGATAAACGAAGGGGGATGCAGAGAAGGCGGCTGGCTCGTATTGCCATCTCAAGAGACGAAATACTCAGTGGAGGACGGCGACGACGAGAGGGCTGCGGGGGCGTCGACTGGTGCCGCGCGACGCGAATGAAGAGGAGGAAGAGAACCCTACCACTGGTATTGTGCCAAAGTGACAAGAGAGAGAGAGGGGTCGCCGGAGCTTGCTGAGTTACTGACCGGAGGGGGAAGAGATGAAATAGAGGGTTGCTCAGGCCAATTTCAAGCTTAAAGGATGCGGAGGGCTTTGGGTTTGCTTTTATAGGCTCTGGAGGAAGGTTTCGTGCTTGGAAGCCGAGCTTCCAAGCACGGCAACCTCGCCAGAGATGGAAGGTTAAATGAGACCCAAATCTCCCATGCATTCACATGGGAGATTGGATACCAAATCGAGCTTGGAATTGTGTTAAAACTGGAGATTTCTCATAGAATCCCCCTTTCAATTTTGAAGGGGATTCTCTGAGGAATCAGGGAGATCTTTCCCTCGAAACCTCGCCAGAGTAGGATTCCCTCTGCTATAATGGTGGAGGGACCTAATTGCAAAGAACGAAGATAAAGATAGGGGGTTTCTGTAGAAGTTTTCAAAAGTTAGGGGTAGAAATGTAATTAGGCCGGACCTGTTTGCAAAGTAGGTCAAGATGAATTCCCCTTAGGTACAAATTTTCATACAACCTAATTTGGGCCTAAGGAATCCAATGGTGAAGTTGGATTTTAGTTTTGATCACGTTTGACTGGGCAATTTATGTAAAAACCTAATTTAGGGTAAATATTTGACTGAGACCCCAATTTAGGTCAAAATATGTTCTAAGAGCTAAATTGAAGGTTCTAAATCATAGAGAATATTTTTCTATGAATTTTACAGGGATTAGGTGAATGTTATCTGAAACGTTGGCTTCGAGAGATAACCGGGTTTTATTGTTATAGCGTTGTAGTATAGCCAGTTATTGCCATCATTTCAAATATATAAATTTTTTACTCGAAAAATAAGAGAGTTCCCGAGGTCGAACTCAGGGAGCAAGTTGTATTCTAGAGATATACATGTTCTATTACAAAAATAAAGAAAGAGAGAGAGAGAGAGAGGGAGAGAGATGAAAGTTTGAGTTCTTCTTCTTTTCTTCTCTTTGTCTCTCTCTCTCTTTAGCTTTTGTTCTTCCTGTTCTTCTTCTGTGTTTATCTCCTTGTGGTCCTCTTCTTCTTCTGTTGTTCTTCCTTGTTCTTTTGTTCTTCAGATCTCCTTTCTTCTTTTCTTTTTCCTGTCAGGACGTCGTCTCTCCTTTCTTCTTTTCCCTTCAGGACGTCGTCTGATTTTCCAATCAGACGACTTAAACCGCTTGTTGCTACAGTGTCTCCCTCAGCTTTCTTCTTCTTCCGCGGTCCTTCTTCTTCACCTGTGCCTGCACACTTCAGAGTTTACGTCAGAGGGCAAAACCTACTCTACCCTCCCCCCCCGTCTCTCTCTCACAGAATCCGCTCATAGGATAGCTCTCCCAGAGCTGCCGGGTAGCCGGGTACGGGTCGCGCCCGGGTCCAGGCCCACCGGCGTGCGTGGTGGGCGAGGAGTGCAGGTCAGTCTAAGTCGGGTCGGGTCAGGTCCGCGGGGCGTGAGCGCGGACGAGACCGGGTAACCGGGCGGGTGAAGGGGACCTCACCCCGTGTGCTGAGGCAATAAGCCTCCAGCACTTTTTCGCTTTATACCGCTGCGCCTCTTCAGAGTTTTCCGAGGTGGGACTAAATGTCCCACCCTAATTGAGCGCCCGCAGCGGAGAAAGCAGCGGGCGATCGCGGCTTCACGCGAGGCCTTCGCCCCAGCTGCGAGCCTGATGCTTTGTCGAAATGCCTCGCAAGGCCTGGGAGTCGAATCTGGGCGTGGCGCGCCTGCAGCTGCAGGCGGAAGCAGCTCCTTCTGCACGGCAATGGCGGCGGAGGTCGGGTGACCTGTTCACAGCAAAACGGCCTCTCGGCCTAATCAGAAGGTGCCGGGAGCTTCGCCAGAGTGCGGCAAAGCTCGTGTGGGTGGTGGCGAGGCGTGGGGCGGCGTGCAAGGGCTGCCCTAGGTCGGACTGTGGGTCGGAAGATGGGTTTGTTCGGTGGGGTTGCAGAGGGTGATGTGGGGGAAGTGGAAGGGCGGGGGTTGATCAGGGTGAGGAGGCGGAGGTTCTGCGGTGGTCGGCGAGCCATGTGGGTTGCTGGGGTGATGGGAGCGGCTCGCCGGAGGATGGCCGGAGGCGGAGAAGGTGAGGGTGAGGGGTCGGAATCGAGGGCGACAGTAGATGTTTAAAGTGAGGAAAAGGAAGAGGGGAGGAAGAGGAGGAGTTCTACCTACTTAGCAGGAGGAGGAGGGGCCAGAGCGGGCGACAGTCGTATCGACTGTCGCCGGAGAAGAAGATGCCCGGGGGAAGGGGTGGCGGCGAGCAGAGGGCCGGAGATGCGCCAGCTGGGTGCGGCGTGGCGCGGGAAGAGCAGGGGAAGAAGTCTCTGCTGCTGGTATTGCGGCAGAGCGAAGAGGAGGAGGAGGAAGAACCGCCGGAGCTGGTGGGCGTCTGCCGGAGTGAGAAGAGAGGAAAGTTGGGGGTTTTCTCCGTCAGATCCGAGCTGGGAAGAACGGTGGAGCGACGGGGGTATTTATAGGGACCGAATCAGGGAGGAAGGCAGAGGGAGACGACGTGTCTCCCTCGCCGGAGGACGCCGGAGATGGAAACCCATACCGTCCGTGCGTTCGCACGGCCGGTATGGTGGGTTACAGCGACCAGGGGGGTGTCCCTGCGACGGCTGACGACGCAGGGCACCCCCAGTTTACTTGCCAGGCTCTCCCCCTCACCCTGCGCGGCGCCATGCTCCGCGCAAGGTCGCCGGAGCATGGTGCTGGCAGGTTTTGCAGGGGGGACCTGAACGCAAAGAACGAAGGAGAGTTAGGGGCCAAAATGCGAGGGTTCAAAAGTTGAGGGCCAAAAAGTAAATATATGAGGACCAAAGTGTAAAGTTGGTCAAGGAGGTTTCTTCTTAGGCTCAAGTTTTTATACATGACTAATTAGGACCTAAGGAATCTGATGGTGAATTTCATTTCTATATTAAACCTTGTTTGACCGGTCAATTTATGCGAAAACCCAAATTAAGTTATTAATTGGGCATGGTTCTCAATGTAGGTCAAAATGGGTTCTGAAGGCCAAATTGAAGGTTCTAAACCCTAGAGATTATTTTTCTATGAATTTTAGAGGGTTTATTCTATTTTTACTTTGCCTCGAACTTCGTGAATTGAAGTGGGTTGTTTTAGGGTTACAGATTATCATTTAGTTCCTTGGAATTGCTGTAGCCCTTGCTAGATCATCTCATCCCACTTTTATTCTTATTAAGTTGGTTTGACCTATGTTTGGACCCTGAATTACCCTGTATGCAGATTATACTGGTAAAATTGCATTTTTACCCCTTATGACTTGTTTTCTCCTTAAACTCAGAATTCTCTGAGTTAAGCCTTTCCTTGAGTTATGTAAGAGCTTTTATCCTTTGTATTAGGTCAAAATGAGCTAGTTATGGCTCATGATGAGGTTCTCATCATTATCTTGACCAAAACCTTGTTAAATCAAGTGGGTCGGTATTAGGGTTACAAGAAGTCATTTAATTCCTAGCATTCACATGAATCCTTTTCTGTTTGAACCAACACACTTTTTATATTGTTAAGACCATTTGACCTGTGTTTAGCCCATGAGAAAACCCATTGTTGTACTGCAATGGTAAAATTATAGTTTTACCTCTTGTTTCTTGCTTTTCTCTCAAAATGGTTACTTATTGAGTTAGGACCTCCAGTTGGTTATGTAGGAGCTTTTGTTCTCTTTTCTAGGTCAAAATGAGCTAGTTAGGGCTCATGATGGTGTTCCCATCACCTGCTCATGGCACCTGAACCTACACAAGGTGCTTACGTGGCCCCGGTAGGATATTTAAATAATCTAGGAGACAAGCACCAAGGAGACGATATGTTATTACGCATCTTCGAGGGGAGTATTTTTCATTCCACCTCTTTGTGTCAAGAACTCGCCCAATCAACTTGTCTCTTTGAGTTGCTTCTAAGCTAGATCTTCGGGAAAACATTTTTCAGAACAGACACTTTTGGCATTATTTCTTCATTAAGCGCACTGAACCAAACTAATGTGTGATTTTTGGGTTCCTAGGTTACCATGTTCCGCAAACCAAAGGGTATGCAATGGGGCTGAATACTCCCAAAGCCTTAAACTTAATACATTAGCCTCGCACTCTCCTCAACCTCTTAAGGATTAACCCAGATCTTAATAAATACAAGAGTGTTTAAGCCCTAGAATAGGCCCAAGAGGCCTAAGTTGGTACCCATCACTAATCTCTTAAGTTTTAGCCTTCCAGGTCTTAATTCATCATCCTATCTAGCTTAGAACTTAGGTGAGTTCCATATTCAATCACAGGGACTATCACATTTTCTTTCCTTTTGATTGCTCCTTTTCCTTTTCTTTTATTTTCTCCCCAATTTCTTTTCAATTCAGTTCAAAATTGACTTCTCCTTTCTCCTTTTTTTTCTTGAATGAAACCCCTTCATGAATCAAATTTTACAGTGTTTTGAACTTTAATACCCCAATGCCTAAGATTGTAAATTAGGTGGGGTCGAGCTCAGTTTAGATTGTACATTAAAATAGGTTTGGTAGGTGGCGAATAGGTTGGGTGACTATTGCAGACGATTTTAAGCTCTGATATAAGTCTCAAAGGTGGAGTTCCCTGTTCTAATGGACAAACCCTAAAGTGCAATATGATTTCAACAAAAAGATAGGTCAAAAGGGACTCAGGTTTTTCAAATGATGGGTTGCCTCCCATTAAGCGTAAGTTTAACACCATCAACTGGGTGCAATGTAGCTCAGGGAGAATGGAGATCAAAAGATACTACAGGAAAATTCGAGTCGGTGAGTTCAAGGAATGGTTTGAGTCTCTGAATGTTCATGACAAATGGTTCTGAGTCATAGCTGAGTTCACTAATTTCTACAGCTCCATTTCCAAAGACTCGTCGATCGAGGAATGGTCCAATCCACTTCTATCTTAGATTTCCTAGGGAGAGCTTGAGCTTGGCATCAAAGAGTAATACTTTCTTACTAGGATAGAAAGATTTTTGCGAAATGTGCCTATCATGGAAGGCTTTGACCCGCTCTTTGTAGAAATGCGAGTTCTCATATGCATCATTGCATAGTTCCTCAATCTCGCTCATTTGCAACCGACGGTGGATTCCAACCTTCATAAGATCTAGATTCCACTTCCATACTACCCAGTAGGCTTTGTGCTCCATTTCTACAAGAAGGTGACATGCCTTCCCGTACACGAGTTTGAAGGGAGACATTCCTAATTGGGTCTTATGGGTGATTATATAGGCTTCATGACATTCTTAACTGGGTTTGAAGGGAGATAAGGCTTCTAGAAGGTGGGTAGACCAATCTTTTCGATCAGGCCAAACAGTGACGTGAAGGATTTTCTTGATCTCCTGATTGGATAATTCAGCCAATCCATTGGTCTGGGGGTGATAAGGAGTCGAGATACAATGCAACAGCACGTACTTTTTCATCAGGGACTAGAAGTGCACATTTGTGAAATGAGACCCGCCATCGTTGATGATGGCCTTCGGAACCCCAAATCTGGAAAGATGTTCTCCTGAATGAACCAAAGAAGAACTTTATGATCATTGGTCCTGGTGGGGATGGCTTCGATTCATTTCGAGATAATCAATAGCAAGTAAGATGTACTCGAAGCTGTTAGATCTTGGAAAGGGTCCCGTGAAATCAATTCCCCATATGTCAAAGATTTTGCACATAATGATTGAATTCAAGGGCAACGTATCGCGTGGGCCCATGTTGTCGAGAGACTGACAATGGGCTGGGCACATGCCCTACAATAGGATTATGCATCTTTGAACATTGTGGGCCAAAAGAACCCACACTGGAAGATCTTTGCTATAGTTTTACACCCAGAGTAATGGCCACCGCAGGCCTGGTCATGATAGAACGAGATGACATCATTGACCTCATCGTCAGGGATGCATCTCCGGATCACTTAGTCATTACCGATGTGGAAAAGATATGGATCTTCCCAGAGAGAGTACTTGGCATTGGAAATCAGCTTGTCCCATCGGGAGGTCGCCCAATCTGACGAGGCTTTCCCTATAACCAAGTAGTTTACGATGTATGCAAACCAAGGAAGTCCGTTAATGGCCAAAAGATGCTCATCCGAAATGTTCTCAGTGATAGGTCCAGACAGGTCAATGACCAAAGAAGGAAGGTGAGACAAGTGGTCAGCTACCACATTCTTTCCCGCCTTATCGTCAATTTCAAGATCAAATTCTTGCAATAGCAAGATCCGACGGATTAATATAGGCTTCACGTCCTTCGTAAGTAGGTGCCTTACTGTAGTGTGATCTAAGTAAATGATGACATGGGATCCTAAGAAGTATGATCTGAATTTTTCAAGACCAAATACTATAGCCAGTAACTCTTTCTCCATAGTCATGTCATTATGTTGAGCCTCGTCTAGTGTCATTCTGGCATAATTGATAGGCGTAAATTTCGCGTGAAGAATTAGGGTTTTGGAAAACTTGTCGTCATAGTCACTTAATATAGCTACCAAATAAATTTACCAGAGCTCGAGGTGAGTCCCTGATAGAACACAGGGAGGCGACATATGGTTCTTTGAAAAGCCACGCTTTTCTTTATTTCTTTTGGTATTTTGTATTTGCTATTTTTTTTTGTATTTTGTGATAGTGAGAAGGAAAACAAGAATATTATCTACACTAAGCTATTCTAGAAAGCAGGAAAAGCTATGCTACTTGCAAATTATAAAGAGAGAGAGAAAAATACTTCTAAATGTATGCTTAAAGATAGAATGTCTATTACAATAAAATCTACACTAAGAAAGCTGAAAAAGATAAAGATGGGAGAAATCCTCCTTGTCTGCTACTTGGAGGATGAGGTTACATTGATAGGGCCCAGGGTGAAGAGGATGAAGACATGGAGGAAGGGGAACGGCGTCGGAAGACGAGATAGGGAAGGGTGGCGTTGTGGCATGATCCGCTTCCCAAAATGGGGTTGAGAAGACAGCCAATGAGAGCTCCACGAATGGTGGTGAGATGGTGGAAAATTATTTTCTTTTCTCTAGTGGAGCATCCCAACCGCTTGGGACACAAGCTCAAGATGTTTTTTAAGCTGTAGAGTAGGTGAAGAGAGCATAGGAAGGGATGAAGAAGAATAGGAGGGTGGTGGTCCTTTTATAGTGGAGGAGAGGAGGCAAAAATCCATCCATGGGTTATAGCGACATTCAAGTCATCCATGAAGATCCATCTCAAGCGTTGCTAAAGGCCTAGCACACGCCACCGCTATACTCGTGTGCTCACAGCTACCTCGCGCACGATTGATGGCGAGTTGTTCGATCGAAAATGGACAGTTGGGATCACACGTGAGCGTTGCCTTTGGATTCTACCTTAAGTACGCATTAGATGGTGCATGTAATAGCACGTCGCGTTGCGCATCCACGCTATCGACAACGTGGCGCGTTCGTAACCACACGATTGAGATCGTGCAGTCTAATTTCGGCCTTGGCTATGCTGAGAGGGGAAGTGGCGAGTTTCGAACCCACATCCTCTCCTTGGGAGTACACTCATCAACTGATGCGCTACGCACGCATTTGAGTCCAGAAGATGTTTTGCGGCCATGATGAGGAGTTGATCTTAGCTGTTGGATGGAAATCTAATGGCCAAGATTAAGGCTGCCTTAATGAAAGGGTGGAGGCCAGGAATGTGGCAAGATTAGGGCCGTTGGATGTTGATCCAACATTCTTAATCTCATGGTGGATGCACTTTAGGAATGGATTGGGAGTCTTGGCCTGCTTTGGGTGGTCCAGATGGTGCCACAGGGCACCATCTGGACCTTTCATCTTTACATGCTTGTAAGTGGTGTCACGGATGTCGGATTGGGCCAATTTTCGCATCATTAGGCTGCGATTGCCAATCTGAACCCATCCATGCGGTTGGATTTATCGTTTGAAGTTCTGAATTGAGTCACCTTGCCCTTTGGTCATTGATCTTCCTCGAACTGTATAAGGTACTACGAGACTCCGATCAAGGTGATTTCAAAGGCGTTGGACTTTGATCGTCATCCTAATCAAATCCGTACAGTTGGATCATCAATCCGAGGACCTAAAATAAATCTCCTTCTCTCCTGGCCACAAAAGGACGTGAATTAACCTATAGTTTATACAAACTATTCTAAATGCAGAATGATTTATGTTGTGCAATATTTATAATATGGAATGGATATATAACATTAGGAACATGCATAAATAGGCATTTTAACCTAAATGGATGTGTATACATCATACCCACATGACTATCTTTCGCTAGTCCCTAGCAAAACAAAGCTATATGCTATGTATAAAAATAGAATTAGGATTTAATTACTTAATTCTAAGTTGTTTATTAACAATAGAAAATTCCAACTAAGGTCTTAAACTACAAAGACTCAACAATGCCCAGGTATCTGCCAAAATGCAGACTGCGTAAGTCCTCACCTTATTCCTTACAAATCATTTTTTTCTTTCTTTTTCATCTTTTCTAATATTTTTTTTATTTTTGAATTTAAAGTTTTGGGATAGCTTTCTACGGCTACCCAACCAACCCATGACTCGAAAAGAACTTCAAGTTCTAAGCATCTTAAAAGTGATAGACTCACTAGGTGGTCGTTAAAATGGACTTCAGGTTTCTACGACCCTAGGTGATCTTAAGAATTTCTACCTAATGGTGTATCTGTCCAACCAGTAGCTTTCTCCCTACTTTTTTTATTTAAATGGGGTCAACACAAGGGCGAACCCAGTGTATATCTCCCCAGTTTATTCTATTTCCTCACTTCTTCCTTAAGTGTTTTGGGTATTATTTGTGCATTTTTGTGAGCTGAGTGATAACACTACACAAGGAGGTGATAATTATCTTGACTATGACCCATCTTTAAAATAAAAAGCACAACATAAGTAGAATGGGAGCATTGCATGCATCATGTACCAAGATTGCTTATAAATTGTATTAATGGCCATTTGTGTAACTATTTGTCAAAGCAGGCCTCAAATGAGCAATCGGACCACACGGATGGATTCAGAACGACGAACGGAGTCCAACAGACTTAAGATCGGCCAAATCCGACATCCGGAGCTCCTACAATGGGCCCAAGAAGTTCTGACCATTGATCTGGAGATCAACGGCCCATATTGCTCCACGTCAGCCCCGCCCCACCGCGCGCCGCACCTTCATCCAGCCAAGATCAGATCTTGGCCGTCAATCTTCGATCGAACGGCCGAGACTCGCTCGCCCGCCCGCGGTCGCCGCGACAAAGCGCCGGCGTGGCGCAACGGTTAGCGCGCACGAGCGCACACACGCGACATGGGTTCGAGCCGCGTGGAGTCGAAATTGAAGACGGGGGACGCGTGCGGTGAAGACGGGAGACGCCCGGGCGATGACGCTGAGGAGGATTCTCAGCCGTCCGATCTTCGATCGGACGGCTCTCGTTCAGCAGCCGTGGATCGCACGAGGAGAAGAAACGAGGCGGGCGGCTGACCAGCGGCTAGAGGGCTTCACCGACGCTTTTGGGAGTGGTTTTAGAAATGCTCTGGACGTCGCTAAAGCCCCTTCTTCTTTTAGGAAGCCCTTAACCCTATTTATACCCCCTCCAACCACTCATTCAAGGCATTCACTCCCCTTGCAACTACTCCACCCCTCTCTTAGCTAGCTTTAGGCCCTCTTGTAATTGTCGGAGACAACGAGCCGCCAACGGAGCCTCCTCCACCGCCGTGGCTACCTCGTCGCTCTCCACACACACTCTCTCTCTCTTTTAAGCTTTCTATTACTTTTGTTGAAGCATGTATTTAATGTTGTAAGTTATGAACTACAAGTGCATGATTAATGAAGTTATTTTCCGTTCAATTGTCATTTTAGTTTCTGTTCAAGTTGCATGATCAAAACAAAGAGCTTTCTAACCCTAAACCTTCTCTCTCTCTATCTCTCTCTCTCGCTTTTCAAAACCGCATCTTTCGCAAGCAAAACTCCACACTTTCCGTGACAACAAGTGATAAGCAAAAATCCGATTTCCACGCCTCCCTGAGACCGACACTCAGACTCACCTCCGTTTATTTATTTTAAAATCGACATTGCAACTGCGACTATAACGACACTTCTTAACACACACGCACAACGACAGTCAGTTTTTGGCGCCATTGCAGGGAAGGCAACGGATTTGTTTTATCACCTCCATTCCACATTCATTCTCACATCGTCTAATGCCTTATTTTCCTTTTTACTTGATGGTTGCAGGAATTCGGCACATGGACGGCGAAGCGACGCATCCCACGATGGTAGCAAGGGAGTAAGTGCTATGAGGATCGATAGTGAGTAATCTCTCTCTCATTGTTTGCTTGCGTGAAAAAACTAAAAAAATTGTAAAAACTGAAAAAAAATTGGCGTGGTGTATGATTGCTTGACCCACATCCTTAACACATCACCCCAAAAAAAAAAAATGTACACTCTAACATTTTGAATAAATTCTTGGAGTGTTCTTTTCTTTTTCTTGAGTGGTGTTTGCGAAGCCACCATGAGTTGACTTGGGCCGCACCACTCAACCCTAAAACTGACTCATCTAATAGAAGCTGCATGATCATTAGGATGAGTATACTAGGGTTTTAGAGCCTCTACAGAATAAAAAGGAAATCTACTTTCACCGAATTGTGTGCAGAACTTGACATGCCTACTGAAACTTGTTTGAAAACATTAAGACACATCAACCCAAAAAAGTATTAAAGTAAGGATGAAACACTAAAAGACACCACATCTTAACAAATCCTTGCTTGAAAATCATGTTTTGCTAGAAGCACACACTTTGAAAGTGGAAAATTAAGAAGCACCACCCCAATCAACACCTCATCACATAACCCTAAGCACAAGCACTATCCTAGCCCTTTAAAACTGAGTAGATGTGCCCTAGGTAGGACTGAGTTAAGTCTCAAAAGGTGAGGTTTTGTTCGCTAGGCACTTAGCTTTCATTCCCTTGGTAGAATCTGGTGACTAGGCTGCGGGGCAGTGTCAAACGACCGCGGTTGTGGGGTCTATGGAACCGAAGGTGCAAGTCAAAGGAAGAACCTTCCCTGCAATCCCCTCGTAATCAACCTGGCCAGATTAGCCTTGGGAAGGGGAGTCCAGTGCTTACGAACTTAATCACCCTTTGTGAGATTTCTAGGTCTCCTAAGGAATACACCATAAGGACTAGGCTTGTGTGCTTGATTGAAACACATTTCTCTCATCTGTCGCCCTCCGCATCCCCTCCTGTTCTTCTCTAGTGTATGCACAGGAGACGCTCACTGCATCCCGAGTTGTGTGTTTTAGGGCAGGAATCTAGGTGACGTAATTCTATTAACATGGCTGAACCTAGGGTAGATGAGGCTAAGGATCAACCCCCACCAGACGCTATGGCCATCATCCAAGCTCAAATCAATGCTAACCATCGACTTCAGCAACAACAAATCCACACCATCATGCAAGCCATACAATGGTTACAGAACCCACAAGAACAACCACCACCACCTTTCCAAGACATACCAGGACAACCACCACTTGATTTACCGCCATTTCCGGATCAGTCGAGGCCCCTCCGCGATTTCTATAATCCTTTTGGTATTAGAGTCGAGCCACACCTTAGGATCCCCGAGGGGGGAGATGATTTTGAGCTAAAATCGAATGTCTTAAGTCTGATCCAGAGCCACTTTCATGGAAGCTCAAATGAGGACCCTTTTCAGCACCTAGAGGATCTCGACCGCATAGCACGAACTGTGAAACCTAGGAACATTAGCCTTGACATTGTTCTAATCAAGATGTTTCCCTTCTCATTAAGAGACAAGGCTTCTCATTGGCTTAGAACCCTAGGTAGATCCATCACCACCTGGGAAGAACCGAGGCATGCATTTTTAAAGAAATTCTTCCCCATAGGAAAGACCAATGCCCTCAGAAGAGCTATCACTACCTTTACACTCCAGGGTGGGGAACAATTTCATGAGGCGTGGGAAAGATTTAATGAACTTTTGAGGAAATGCCCACACCACGAAGTTCCAAGGTGGCAATTGGCCCAGATCTTTTACCACGGTCTGGACAGCAACCTACGGAACTTTGTCAATGCCTTATGCGAGGGAAACTTCCTAAACAAAGACGAGGAGAGTGCGTTTGAGCTCTTTGAGTCTATGAGCGAGAATTCGCTCAACAATGCCTCCATGAACCAGTTTAACAGGTCCAGTCAACCCCGAGGTGGGATTTATGAGGTGCAAGCAAATTCTGGAATGGTTGACATGGACATCATTGCCAAAAAGTTGGATCGAGTGGAATTGGTGGACAAAAAGATTGATGAGCTACTGAACCAGACCAGGAACCCCTTGCAGACTTTCTCCTTAGCAAAGGGAGCACATAATGTTGACCTGGTCCAGCCCTTCACCCAACTGAACCTGGAACAACCCCTGACCACGTTCCAGGGAGGGACCTTTGCTCCCTCGACCCTTGATTACTCCCTTCCCTCTTCATCAACATCAGCTATCTTAGAAGATGTGCAAGCTGTCCAAGGTTATGCGAAACCTGGCCCTTTCTCCAACACTTACAACACTGGTGGCGTAACCACCCCAACTTTGGTTGGACAAACCAGAAACCACCACAATTCCAAAACCAGCCTAGGCCAAACCAGCAGCCACACTTGCCCCCCTATCAGAAAGGACCACCAGTTAGAACTCAATATAATCAGAATAGGGCAGCCCCTCCCCCACAAAACCAAATGGATACCCTAATAAAGATGATGGCTGACATGAACCAGAAACATCAGGAAGAAATGGCCTTGGTAAAGGGATAGTTAAGCCAACTCTTGGACTGTAAACAACACGGATCCCTACCTTCCCAACCACAACCGAACCCGTGAAACATAATTAACAAAGGCCCCAATTCGCAAGGGTTCCAAAGCAACCCCGGGCAGGCTCACATGGTCCAGCCAGCCCCACAAACACCTCCAGGGTTTGGCGCTTCTTCATCCTCATATTCTCAAGGATCAACCCATGGCCCCAATGCCTCTACGAATGTGGTGACCTTGAGAAGCGACACCAAACCCAGGATCCCAAATGGCCGACTCTCCCCGAGACTTCACCCGCTGAAATACCTGACTTAGAAGAGGCACCAACCAAGGACCCAAACATGGAACCAATCCACATTCAGACACCCTACCCTGAGGCCTTGGAAACAATCAAGAAAAAGAAGAATACTGTGGAAACTGAGGAGCTGTTGGAAATTTTTAAGCAAGTACAGATTAATATTCCGCTCCTAGAAGCCGTCAAACACATCCCTGCTTACGCCAAGTTTTTAAAGGATGCCTGTACACCCAAGCGTAAGCCGAGACCTCAAGCACCTAGGAAGGTTTACTCTCTGAGCAAGCAAGTTCCGTAATATGAAGCAACCTTCCAATCAAGCGAACTGACCCAGGAGCACCCCTGATTTCCTGCAATATCGGGGACATGACGTTTGATAGAGCGCTCCTGGACCTAGGTGCTTCTATCAATCTAATTCCAACAACCCTGTACCACCAATTTGGTTTTGGGGAGCTGACACCAACCCCTATCACCATCCAGCTAGCTGATAGATCAATAAAAACCCCGAAGGGGGTTGTCGAGGACGTGATTGTGCGGGTCAAGGACTTCTATTTCCCGGTCGACTTTTCGGTGCTCGACATGGAAGTCCCTGAAAAATTACAGAATGCACCCATAATCTTAGGCAGACCTTTCTTAGCTACGGCTAAAGCAAACATCGATTGAGACATGGGATGTATGGAAATCGCCTTTGGGGACAGGAAAATGCAATTGGATATCTTCCGGGCGACAAAGTCTTTTGATTGCGAGTACATTGAGGAACATGATCCCGTGGAAACCTTAATCGAGGAATGCCTCACCCTCAGTTCTGTCTCAGACCACCAAACCCGTAGTGACTGTTCTGACCCGTCACCATCATTACCCATGGACCTCTGTAAGGCTGAGTACCATCACATGACACCATTTGAAGAGATCGATGTTGATCAACTCCCGCCCTTTCCCTTCCCATCAACTGTGGTCCCACCCGCACCTGAACTTAAACCATTGCCCGAGAATCTCAAGTACGTCTTCTTGGGACCTGACCAGACCTTCCCAATGATTATTAATTATCATCTAACCAAGGATCAGGAACTCAGGTTGATTGCGACCCTTTCAGAACATCGAGCCGCCATCGGTTGGACCATTTCGGATTTAAGAGGAATTAGCCCCACCTATTGCGCCCACAAGATTTACCTGGAAGACGGGGCCCGACCTTCCCGCCAAATGCAGAGACGTTTAAACCCAAACATGAGGGAGGTCGTTAAAAAATAAATTATCAAGTGGCTTGACGCCAACATCATCTACCCTATCTCCGATAGCCCCTGGGTGAGACCCACTCAAGTGGTTCCAAAGAAAGCTGGGCTCACCGTTGTCACCAATGATCATGGCGAATCCATCCCCACCTGCACCACCACCGCATGGCGGGTGTGCATTGATTATAGGAAGCTTAATGAAGCCACTAAGAAGGACCACTTCCCCTTGCCATTCATTGACCAAATCCTTGAAAGATTGGCAGGGCAGAAGTATTTTTGCTTCCTGGATGGATATTCAGGATATAACCAAGTCGCAATTGCTCCGGAAGATTAGGAAAAGACCACATTCACTTGCCCGTATGGCACGTTTGCATTCCATCGAATGCCGTTCGGGTTATGCAACGCACCTGCGACCTTCCAGCGTTGCATGCTAGACAGTTTTTCAGAAATGGTGGGTGAATACTTAGAGGTCTTTATGGATGATTTCTCTGTATTCAGGAATTCATTAGACCATTGTTTGAGCAACTTGGAGAAAATCCTGAAACGATGTATCGAGGTTAACTTGGTGTTAAGTTGGGAAAAGAGCCATTTTATGGTTCAAGAAGGAATTGTCCTCGGTCACATCATTTCGCAAAGGGGCATCGAGGTAGATCGAGCTAAGGTTGATTTAATTTCCAAACTTCCTCCACCTAGTTTGGTCCGGCAGATTCGCTCCTTCCTAGGACATGTTGGCTTCTACCAAAGGTTCATTAAAGACTTTTCCAAGCTTTCCAAACCCTTGATCGACCTTCTAGCCAACGACGCCATATTCCACATGTCTCCTGATTGCATCCAGGCTTATCACACCCTCCGGGACTTAGTCTCCACCGCACCTGTACTTCAACCCCCAGACTAGTCCCAGGACTTTGAGATTATGTGTGATGCATCAGATTTTGCCATAGGCGCTGTCCTGGGACAAAGGCAAGACAAGAAGCCCGTGGTGATCTACTACGCGAGCAAAACGTTGGACGAGGCCCAACATAATTATACTGTCACAGAGAAAGAGTTGCTTGCTGTAGTCTTTGGACTTGAAAAATTTTGATCGTACTTGCTGGGATCCCATGTGACTATTTACACTGACCATTCAGCTATCCAGCACCTATTGGCCAAAAAGGATGCAAAACCCAGGCTCATCAGATGGATCCTGCTTTTGCAGGAATTTGACCTGGAAATCCGAGACAAGGCCGGATCGAAGAATGTGGTGGCTGACCACTTGTCGAGACTTCATCCAGACCATATTGGACCCTCCTTACCTCTCTCTGATGCCTTCCCTGATGAACACATCCTAGCCGTGCAAGATAAGAAAATGCCATGGTATGCTGACTACGTCAATTACCTGGTTGTAGGACAAACCCTGCACAACTGGTCCAGACAGCAACGGGACAGGTTCTTGGCTGAGGCCAAGCACTATTTCTGGGATGATCCCATGCTGTTTCGCCTCTATGCTGATCAGATCATCAGAAGGTGTATCCCTGAAGACGAAGTTCAAAGTGTGCTTTCCTTTTGTCATGACCAAGCATGTGGCGACCACTTCTCTGGAAAGAAAACAGCTGCAAAAGTTTTGCAGTATGGATTTTACTGGCCGTCCCTATTTAAGGATGCACACATCTTTGCCAAGACTTGCTCACGCTGCCAAACACTGGGGACCATGACCAAGAAAGATATGATGCCCCTTCAGCCCATTTTGATTGTCGAAATCTTCGACGTTTGGGGTATCGATTTTATGGGCCCCTTTCCACCATCCAACGGCTTCGAGTACATCTTGGTCTCGGTAGACTATGTTTCCAAATGGATTGAAGCCGTCGCCACCCGATGATGCAATCACAGGACTGTCATGGACTTTGTGAAGAAGAACATCTTTTCCCGGTTTGGAATACCCAAGGCCATGATCAGTGATGGTGGAAGCCATTTTATCCATTCCTAATTCCATGCCCTACTTAGAAAATACGGGGTAAACCACCGCATTGCCACCCCGTATCATCCACAAACAAATGGGCAGACTGAGGTCTCAAAGAGACAAATCAAGAACATTTTACAGAAGACTGTGAGACCTGAGAGGAAAGACTGGTCCACACGACTTGATAATGCCCTGTGGGCATACAGGACCGCTTTCAAGACCCCGATAGGCATGTCGCCTTATCACCTGGTCTTTGGCAAGGCCTGCCATCTTCCTGTCGAATTTGAACACCGGGCCTACTGGGCTGTCAAGCAATGTAACATGGATCCCCAGTTAGCCGGTGCGTAGAGGATGCTCCAATTATCTGAGCTCGAA
The DNA here is from genome assembly GCA_037157565.1 of Thalassia testudinum. NCBI lineage: Eukaryota > Viridiplantae > Streptophyta > Magnoliopsida > Alismatales > Hydrocharitaceae > Thalassia > Thalassia testudinum. Next base: position 136,618,500 of record JAZHRO010000055.1, on the reverse strand, counting down.
GAAATTCGTCGGGACGCCTTTGACAATAGTCGACTGTATAAGGAGAAAATGAAAGCCGTCCACGACCGACTCATTCATAAAAAAGCCTTTGAGCCTAACCAGCAAGTTTGGCTGTTTGATGCACGCCTAAAACTCTTCCTAGGGAAACTCAGGTCCAAATGGACAGGACCATTTCGGGTGGTTAAGCCCTATTTTAATGGGGCGGTTGAAATCGCTGATCTAAACACTGGGCACACTTTTACAGTTAATGGTCAAAGATTAAAGCATTTCCTGGCCCAGGTACCCCCCAAGGAAAGTGTCACCCTCGTTGAGGGTTGACACCGAGCACCGCCCAACTGGAGGCGTTAAACTCAGCGCTTCCTGGGAGGCAACCCAGAGGATTCAGATTGATCTGGTAGTTTACGTCACTCAGGTACTATCTTTTTGAACCCTTTTGCATCCATGTATCTGCCAATGAGGACATTGTCCAACTTAAGCATGGGGGGGGTGGTAAATTGCATAATCCTGAGCTCAATTAATCAGTCTGAATGAATAAATAAATTAAAAAAAAAATTGAATTTAGGAAGAAAACTTAGGCATTACAAACTTGTCAATAGTGGGAAATAATACAAAAAGAACTTAAAAACTTAGACTTTTCAGGCCTTCAGGCTTAATCAGCCCTGGTGTCCATTAAAATATGGATTTAGCGGCGAATCCTTGCAACCTTAAGCTATTCTAAGCCACCTACTAAATAAGGTAATAAGTATACGACTTATCAACTCACCCTCTAACTTAGGAAAACTTTGAGTCTAAGCATCTGCACACATTTCTGCACAGACTCACTTCTCGAAGATTTTGACAGAAATTGGGTAGCTAATGAACTCTCTAGGGTGGTTTGGCTGGCAAGTTGTCATGGGTAACCGCCCATTGGCAGGTTGTCCAAAACCCAGCCATAGGCCATTTCTTTTTTGTTGCCTCTAGGTACATTTGAGAGCAGGGAAGCCACCTACGGAAAAAAAAAGGAAGAAGAAGAAAAGAAAATAAATCACACTTCACCGCACAAGTATGGCTGGCAAGTGATCGTGGGTAACAGCCCATTGGTCGGTTGTCCAGAGCCCAGCTCAATAATTGCACAAAAAAGACCAAAACACCTAAGGAAGAAGCGAGGAAGTAGTACAAGCCGGGGAGATATACACTGGAAAAATCCTTGTGTTGACCCCAATTAAAATAAACGTAGGGAGAAAGCTACCAATCGAACAAATACACCTTCAGGCAAAAATTTATTTCCTTTTCCGGTCACCTAGAGGCGTAGAAACTCGAAGTCTATCTCAATTACCGTTAAGTGAGTCTATCACAACATTTACACCAAGATTCTTAGCACTTAGGGTTTTGATCGAGTTTTGGGTGGGTTGGGTAGCCGTAAAAAGTTACCAACCCACACCGAATTCTGAAAAAATTCTAAAATATATATATATACATATACATATGTATAAAGCAAGGATTCGGGCGATTCGTATTTTGGCAGACACCCGGGCGCTGCTCAGTCTTTGTAGATTAAGATCTTCGTATATTTCCTCTTATTGACAAGTAACAAAGTGTCTAAGCAATTACTTCTTAAATTCTGAAAGGAAATAAAAGCTAGAATAAACCTTGCTAGGGACTAGCAAGGAGTAAGCATGGGGGTATGATAACACTACACAAGGAGGTGATAATTATGTTGAATATGGCCCATCTTTAGAATAAAAGGCACAACATAAGTAGAATGGGAGCATTGCATGCATCATGTACCAAGATTGCTTATAAACTGTATTAATGGCCATTTGTGTAAGTATTTGTCAAAGCAGGCCTCAGATGAGCAATCGGACCGCACAGATGGATTCAGAACGACGAATGGAGTCCAACAAACTCAAGATCGGCCAAATCCGACATCCGGAGCTCTTACAACGGGCCCAAGAAGTTCTGACCGTTGATCTGGAGATCAATGGCCCATATTGCGCCACGTCAGCCCCGCCCCACCGCGGGCCACGCCTTCATCCAGCCAAGATCAGATCTCGACCGTCGATCTTCGATCGAACAGTCGAGACTCGCGCGCCCGCCCGCGGTTGCCGTGACAAAGCGCGAGCGTGGCGTAACGGTTAGCGCGCACGCCCGCACGCACGCGACGCGGGTTCGAGCAGCGCGGAGTCGAAATTGAAGACGAGGGACGCACGTGGTGAAATTGGGCCGCCTGATCAGCAGCGGGCGACCGAGATCTTGCCACGCGGCGCAACCGCAGCTCACGGGAGTCCACACGTGCCCGCACGCCGGGCGATGACTCCCGCGCACACGTGCGCCCGAGGCACGATCCCTGCGCAGCCGAGGAGGATTCTCAGTTGTCTGATCTTCGATCGAACGGCTCTCGTTCAATAGCTGTGGATCACAGAGGAGAAGAAACGAGGCAGACGGCTGACCAGCGACTGGAGGGCTTCACCGACGCTTTTGGGAGTGGTTTTAGCGACGCTCTGGACGTCGCTAAAGCCCCTTCTTCTTTTACGAAGCCCTTAACCCTATTTATACCCCCTCCAACCACTCATTCAAGGCATTCACTCCCCTTGCAACTATTCCACCCCTCTCTTAGCTAGCTTTAGGCCCTCTTGTAATTGCTGAAGACGACGAGCCACCGATGGAGCCTCCTCCACCGCCGTGGCTGCTTCGTCGCTCTCCACACACACACACTCTCTCTCTCTCCCTTAAGCTTTCTATTACTTTTGTTGAAGCATGTATTTAATGTTGTAAGTTATGAACTACAAGTGCATGATTAATGAAGCTATTTTTCGTTCAATTGTCATTTTAATTTCTGTTCAAGTTGCATGATCAAAACAAAGAGCTTTCTAACCCTAAACCTTCTCTCTCTCTCTATCTCTCTCTCTCTCGCTTTTCAAAATCGTATCTTTCGCAAGCAAAACTCTGCACTTTCCATGACAAAAAGTGATAAGCAAAAATCTGATTTCCATGCCTCCCTGAGACGAACACTCAGACTCACCTCCATTTACTTATTTTAAAACTGACGTTGCAAGTGCGACTATAACGACACTTCTTAACACACACGCACAAACACACGTCACTGAGCTTTGGACAAACGGCTAAAGGGGCATCCAACCCACAGCAACTTGCCAGCCATACTCGTATGGTGAAGTGTGGGTTATTATTTTTTTCTCTTTTTTTTATTTTTTTCTCTTTTTTTACTTTTTCTTTTTGAGTATATATTCTTTTCTTTTTCTAATTAGGTGACTTCCCTGATCTAAGATTTACCTAAAGGCAGTCGAAAGAGAATGGTCATGTAGCTGGGCTCTGGGCAATGGCTAATGGCTTGTTATCCACGACAACTTGCTAACCATACTATCCTAGAAAGTTCATTAGCTACCTAAGTTCCATAAAAGCCACCGAAAAGTGAGTTAGTGCAAATAGTGTAGATATGCTTTAGACTTAAAGTCCCCTCAAATTAGAAGGCGGGTTGATAAGTCATGTACTTATCACCCCAATTTATTAGACAAATCAAACTAAAATTAATGTAGCGAGGACTCAAGAATAGGTCCACATTTTAGTGGACACTTGAGCTGATTAAGCCCAAAGACTTGAAGAATCTAAGTGTTCAGATCCCATCATATCATTTCCTAAGGTTAATAACTTCTAATGCCTAAGTTTTCTTCTCCTAATTCTTTTTTTTTTAATAGAAATAACAAGAAACTACTGTTGTGGAATTGAAAAAATAATCATAAAGTATCCACCCCCCCATGCCTAGCTAATGCAATGTCCTCATTGTAAAATAAATGCATGAAACAGACTAGAATAGAAAAAATCACCTGTATTTCGTGAAAATCCGATCAGATCTGAAACAAACTATACAGATGCTGAGTTTATTGCCTTCAACTAGGCACAATCCTCAGATAAAAATTATAGACATCGAGGCTGCAAGAGCAAAGTTTCTGAGCCCCAAGATATGGGTCTCGAAGGGTGAGAGTGGGCTTACCAAAGAGATGATCTATGAAAGTGGCAAGTTGGTGATGCAAGGAGAGCCTGAATGGTCTCCAATAGGAGTTTTGCTGGCTTAGTACAAAGGAGATTTGGTTGGGTGTAGGTGGTTGGGCAGAAAAGGATTATGAGGTTTTTGTGAGGTGTTGAGGATTTGAAAGCCAATCTTCCTAATAGTTTCTCCCCAAATTTCAATTTCATCCTCAATATCTAGGTGCTTGTTCCAACCATTCTTATCTTCGTGTTTTCCACCCACTATTTGAACCCCAAACTCTAAAAATTCAAGATAATGGTCTTGCTGGGTTTTTAATTGATCAAGTGAATCTTCCAATAAGTTTCTAATTTCAAGAATATTTTCCTCATCCCGATTTGCCGTAGTAGGTTGCATGTCGTTATTGTCCTCAATTATCCTTGCAACCTCGAGATTTTCTTCCTAAGTTTGGGTTGGGTTGGCCATTAGGGTGTTGTCTAATGTGTGTATGGCCATTGTTGAAGGTGGAAAACTATGCGTTGGCAATTGGATTTGAAAACCCATCATTGTAGCTCGAGTCACGAAGAAATCTATTCAAATAATTAAAATTTATACTGAAAAATCTGTAAGGAAATTCCAGGTCGAACATAGGGAGGCTACGTCAATCTTAAAATCCGCGGTTATATTTTTGTGTATTTTTTGTTTAAAGGGTGAAATAATCACAATGGAAGCAATATAAACAATAAGAGAGAGAGAGAGAAAGAACAATCACTTGATATTGAATAATGTTTTTACAACTAAGAATGTGAGAAATAATTACACTAGAAAGCGGGAAATTGTTACAACTAGAAAGTAGGAAAATTCTACTTTAGAAAGCAGAAAAAGAAGGGAGAGAAAAGTTATCCTCCTCGACGATCGCTTGGAGGACGAGTCGGATGGGGCAACGCCTGGAAGACGGGGAACGGAGCGGGAAGAAGGAGGACGAGGCAGGAGGAATGGGAACGAAGCAGCACGTTTTCGCCATCGCGGGGTTCGCTTCCGGAACAGGGGCAAAAACTTGGTTTTAGCTCTTGAGGAGCATCCCAGGTGTGGGACAAGCTTCTCTTAGGCTTTGGAGAGGGAGAGAGGAAAATGAAGAGATGAGAAATTCATAGGGTAGGGGTCTCCTTTCATAGTTGCAAGGAGTGGGGGAATTTTGGACATTTCAACATCAAAAACATTAATTCAGGATCTTTAGTGATGGATTTATCCATCACTAAAGCCCTAAATGTGGCTGACGTGCGCGCACCGTGCTCTTAAACGCATACGCACGTTCGTGCACGCTCAGCCATCCAATCTCAGGATCGGACGGCTTAAACAGCTCCTCGCCAGCGCCACGCGCCCGCGTGTGATAGAGCGTGCGCGCTATGCGTCTGATTGCGCGTGGGTGCCATCGGCTGATCTGCACCGCTCGATGCCAATCGCACGGCTGCGATGGCACGCCCGCACGCGAGGAGGGGATGCCGCTCTTGCGATTCGAACCCTCGCCTCCTGCCTTCACAGCACCTTAACCACTGTGCTACATGTGCAGTTGAGGCGCGTTGATGATTTTGCACACGCCGATCTCGGCTGTTGGATCTTCATCTGACGGTTGAGATCAAGCATTGCTTATGCTTTTAGATGAGGAGAGGCACTGGATGAGCGGCGACGTGGCACATTCTCGGCCGTTGGATGGGCATCCAATGGAAGAGATTTGTCGAGCAGGTGAAGAACAGTTGCGGCAGGTGCTGGGTGGCTATGATGGCGCCACGTGGTGCCATCTTGATCGTCCATCTTCTAAGTGTTGTAGATGGTGCCACGAGTGTCGAATTGGGCGGATTTTTGTGCCATTAAGCTGTGATCGTCAATCTGAACCCATCCGTGTGGTCAGATTTGTCATCTGAGGTGTGGATTAACAACATCTTAACCCTTGATCTTCAGGGTTCCTCGATCTCTATCTGGTGCTACGAATGTCCAATCAGGGCAATCTTGGAGTTGTTGAACTCCAATCGTCACCCTGATCAAATCTCTATGGTTGGATCTTCGATCCGAGACCCCAATTAACAAGTTGCCTTGTCCCTGGTCATAAAAGTAGAAAATTACTATACAATTTATACAATTTGACCTAAATGCATGATTATGCATGTTATGCACTATTTACAATGTATATTGCTAATGTGACACTAAGAACATGCATTAATAGACATTTTAGGTTAATTAAATGTATGCAAATCAGCCATTACCTCCTCTATTCTACCAAGCTCCTCAATCAAGCCACACTTAATTTTATTTTTCTTTAAGGCCTCAAAAATATTAAATTGATTCATTTTATTCCCTAAGGCAATCTCTATATTTCCTGATTCATAATCAATCCTTGCCTTGGCAATGGTCAAGAAAGGTCTTCCCAAAATAATCGAGGTGTGGTTGAGTTATTTTGGTGCTTCCATGTCAAGGACCATGAAATCAACAAGATAATGCAAATCATTAATCTTGACTAAAACATCTTCCAAAAGACCCCTTAGTTTTGTAATTGATCTATCGGCCAACTGCAAGGTTATGTCAGTGTGTTTCAGGTGGCTTAGGCCTAGTTTCCTATGAAGTGAGGTAGGGATCACATTAATGGAAGCACCCAAGTTGAGGAGGGCCCAGTCAGAAGTAATGTTTCCTATTGTGCAGGAAATCAGCGGGGCTCCCAGGTCCTACTTCTTAGGAGGTAGCTTGTTTAAGATTAGTGTACTTGTGTTATCAAATAAAACTACCCTCCTAGTGTTTTCAGCTTTTGCTCTACGCTTCACTTTGTATGAATTCAATAAAAATCTAATGTAGGAGGGAATTGATCCAATAGCCACGAGGAGTAAAATGATTGTCAATTTAAAAGCCTGCAATAAAGATATTCTTTCCTCCAATTTCTCCTCCGACTTGTTGCGTTTGCCCTTATAACAACAACATACTCCAGAATCAGATTCTGATTTTCTGTTGATCGCATTCTTAGTTTGGAGTTTAAAATTCTTATTATGGGTCCTAATGGAATTTACTTGGGAATGAATGGGGCCCTTGTGTCTACTACCACTCCTCAAGGTAATTGTGTTTGTAGTGGCAAAGTGCTCTTGATTTGTGCCTTGGGGAGGGTTGGGCAAAATAAGAGCCTCCCAGTTGGTTATAGTGGGTGTTTAGTTGACTCTAGAAGGGACTGGGGTAGCCTAATAGATAGCATGAGCTTAAGCATGCGGCTCCCCACCATTACCAAAGCCTTGAGGCCCAACACCTTAGTTTTACACATTCCTTGGGTTTGGTATAGGTTGTGATGGCAAAGATCCAGACTGTCGATTTTTTGCACTAAGTCCAAATTGAAAGGTGCCCAATGAAGTTTTCCTTTGTTGCATGAGCTAGAGCACTGACCCTTGCATTTCTACCATCTTCAAGTTTAAATCAGCCTACCTAGTGGGTTGTTGGGCATTCCACATGGGCTAATTAACCTAACTTAGGGGTAGCTGAGTATATACATGACCCTAACCCATTGATTTCTGTGGTACATAGTTGTTGGGTCGATATTAGGTCTACTGCCCTTGATCTTTCCAAGAGAAGTTAGGGTGATTTTTCCAACCAAAATTATAGGAATTCGAGCAAGGGTTGGACCTAACATTCTCTTGTACAACATAAACATCCTCGTAAGATGACGATGAAGAGTAAGAAGGATCAGAAAAAATGGGATCAAAGGCCCTACTTTGGAACCCATAAGGTTCTGAGAAGTGCTAACTCGAAGGTCGAATCGACTCGAGTTGGTTCACAAACTCCCGTCCCATAGGAGTTTGAGAGGAATGGAATCCCAAGCTCTAGGATTGAGTGGATCTAGAAATATTAGAGTTTCCGGACATCCACTCTTCCATTCGTTTAGCAACCAGATCCACCTTATCTAATTTGTTGCAAATCAATTCCATATCAAATGTATGACAATCTTGGACCTCATTGGCATTTGATCTAGTTTTTTTGGGATTGGTTGAAGGTTTCCATGGAGGCTTGGTTTATAGAGGTTTCACTCATTTCCTCGAACAAATCGTACACGCTATTTGCATCTTTGTTGGGGAAATTGCTTCTACAAGAAGCATCCACATGATTACGGAGTTGATCATTCAACCCGTGATAGAAAATCTACATAAGTTGCCATTTAGGCACCTCGTGGTGTAGACACTTCCACAACAGATCCTGGAATCACTCCCAAGCCCCATGAAACAGTTCCCCAGCCACTGGGAAAAAGTGCTAATTGCCTGTTGCAAAGCATTGATTCATTCAATTGGGAATAATTTCTTTAGGAAGGCCAATTTCAAAGCTATCCAGGTAGCAATCGATCTTCTAATGGTATGGTACCAATGTGCAGCCATATCCCTGAGTGAATGGGGGAAAAGCCTCATGAGCATCTGTTCTTCATCCACATTCCACGATTTGGTGGTCTGAACCAAAGTGATTAGATCCTCCAAATGTTGGAATGGATCCTCTAAGCTAAGCCCGTGAAAGTACTTAATCAAACTCAAAATCTAGGGCTTGATCTCAACATCGCCAGCGGGGATCACAACATCGGGACGATCCCCGTGATTTGAAGGATAATAAAAATACTTCAAGGGCTGAACTCCCTGACCATTCATCCGTTGGAACCATTCCTGCATCTACTGTAGTTGGTCCAACTGCCTCTGAATCAACTCCTGCTGCTTCGGGGGCGAGGGAGGTGGTTGTTGATCAGCCATGGCATCTAATTGGCTAAAACTCAACCTCTGCCTCCAAGAATGGTCTAAAGGTCCTTCTAATCGAGGATTCAGTGACCTCCTTCCAAGCATTCACTGGAAGGAAGTCGAAAGGACGAGCAAAATGAAGCCCTGTAACATAGAAAATGCAAGCCTGTCCTTAAATTGGGTAGCTTAAGAACCTATGCCTTAGAAATAAACTCTAACCACACAACGAATTTGATGTTGTCCTTGGGGGAAAATTATTTTCTTTTCTTTAGTGGAGCATCCCAAGGGCTTGGGACACAAGCTCAAGAAGTGTTTTGAGCTCTAGAGTAGATGAGGAGAGCATAGGAAGGGATGAAGAAGAATGGGAGGGGTGGTGACCCTTTTATAGTGGAGGAGAGGAGGCAAAAATCCATCCATGGGTTATAGCGACATTCAAGTCATCAATGAAGATCTACCACAAGCGTTACTAAAGGTCCAACACATGCCATCGCTGTGCTCGTGTACTCACAATTGCCTCACGTGCGGTCGATGGCGAGCCATTCAATTGAAAATGGATAGCTGGGATTGCATGTGAGCTTGCCTTTGGATTGTACCTCAAGCGCACGTCAGATGACACATGTAATAGCATGTCGCATCACATGTCCACGCTATCATTAACTGAATCTAGCTCATCTCAACTCCCATTAGTTCATAGGGAGCTCTAGTTAGCTCAGCTGAGTTGACTGGAGTTCACCCCAGCTCAGGTCTAGTACATCCAGCTCCACTCAACTCCATCCAGCTAAAGATGACTTCATTTTAGCTCAGGAAGCTCAAGTCCAGCTCTCGGGGACTTAGCTTAGCTCAACACAATTGAGCTAAGCTACCTTAGCTACCTCAACTAGCTTGATCCTCCCTGGGAGCACCAGACCTAGCTTACCCCAACCCCTTATGGTAGAAGACAGCTTACTTTAGCTTGGCATAACAACTAGCAAAGAACTAGCAAGCTAAGCCAGCTAGAGTAGCTCCATGACAACCTCTTCAGCGGCTGCCAGCTCTAGTTCAAGATCCAGACTTCTCCTCCTCAGCTTCTCTCTTCAAACCGTAGCTCCAATACCTCCTCCTCTACTCCACTACTAGCTAAGCTAGCTTAGGTTAGCTTAGCTTATCTACGCTCCAGCTCCCTTGGCAATTCACCACCTAAAAACCCTTCCTAGCTAGCTCCACTAACTCAACCCTACCTAAGCTCACCTAAGCGAGCTCCACCCTACTCCAAGTTGGCACCACCACCATCACCACCTTTCATCCCACCACCTCCAAAAGCCACCTTCAAGGTGGCACCAACTTTCCCTCCAAAGCCACCATTCATCTCCTTTTGATCCCATCTCCACCATCCCCCTCAACACCTTCTAGAAGACCCACAATTGGCGCCAACTTTAGGTGCCTTTTGGCCACCATAACTACCCTCTTTAGCACCCCTTAGGTGGCACCAATTAACCCTAGCCTTAAGATCAACCTAACCACCCATAACCACCCCTAAAATCAATCCTAGCCCTCCACCTATTCACGCCAACCCAACCCCCTTCCACCTCTATAAAAACCCACCACATTCCACCAAAAAAAATCCATCCTCCATTAGTGTATATTCCACCTTAGACCCACCTACAACTCATGGCCAAGAAGAAGGAGAAGAATATTAAGTAGGCATCCTACCTGCCCCCTTGGTGCCTTCTTTCCCTTCCCTCATCTTCTTGTGCCACTCCAAGAAGAAGGAGCATTCCTTCATCAAGGAGGACGGCCAGGCAAGGGAGAAGTACTTAGAGTGGACGTCCACCCTTGAGGAGAGGCTTAGGGCATGCCCCCTTTGGGCTTGCCTTGGAGGACACCACTTTGACGGAGCTATAAAAGGAAGGAGTTTGAGATCTTTTCAAGCCCAGGAGCTACCAAGATTGGAGCAAGAAGCCTCCATCTCTTCTTCACCAACATCATCAAGATTAGTGCTTTATTTATTTTTATTTTTGTTGCTAGTAGTAGAAGCATTCCTCTACTAGGCTTTTATGTAAAACACTTTTGCATCAATCAAGTTGCCTTCAATTATATTCCATTTTGTTGCAATTTTTATAATCTAGTTTCTAGCAATTTTCACTCCCTCTCCCAAATTACTCTAGGCCTCCACAGGCCTAGAGTGAGCTTAGGGAGAGGCTCTACTTGTCACTTTAGTAGTAGTGTAGTGAGTTAGCTGTAAGTCGTTTTCCGTTGCCAACCAAACTCGTGTTGCCGTTATTTAAAAACCTCAAAAAATATATATATTGAAAAACAGCAAAAAGAAAGTAGAGTTCAATTTCCAAACAAGAGATGTATTTTTGTAAACATTTGGCCTCCTTGGATGACCCTAGATACTCCTCTATCTAGGTTACAAATTTTAAAAGCGTATGTGATTTCGCGTGTTACGACTCTAAAAGCCCTAATTACAAACCACATAAAATCTGTATCAGCGACATGGCATGTTCATAACCACATGAATGAGATCGTGTAGTCCAATTTCTGTCATGGTTGTGTTGCCTCTCGTTGGGTGTGTTCATCGACCAATGCGTTATGAATGAATTTGAGTCCAGAAGATGTTTTTACGGCCACGACAAGGAGTTGATCTCAACCGTTGGATGGAAATCCAATGGCCGAGAGGGTGGAGGATGATGTAGTGGCAAGATTAGGGCTATTGGATGTCAATCCAACAGTCCTTATCTCGCAGTGGATGCACTTTAGGAATGGAACGGTAGTCTTGGCCTGCTTTGGGCGATCCAGATGGTTCCACGTTCATCTGTAGATGCTTGTAGGTGGCACCACGGATGTCCGATTGGGCCGATTTTTGTACCGTTAGGCTACGATTGTCGATCTGTACCCATCTGTGTGGTTGGATTTGTCATTTAAAGTTCTGAATTGCGTCACCTTGCCCTTTGCCATTGATCTTCCTTAGACTGTATAAGGTCCTACAGGACTCCGATCAAGGCTATTTCATAGGCGTTGGACTCCGATCGTCATCCTGATCAGATCCGTACGTTTGAATCAGTAATCTGAGGCCCTAAAATAAATTTCATTCCCTCCTGGCCACAAAAGGATGCGAATTAAACTATAATTTATACAAACTATTCTAAATGCAGAATGATGCTTGCTATGCAATATTTATAATATGGAATGCATCTATAAGCTTAGGAACATGCATAAATAGGAATTTTAACCTAAATAGATGTGTATACATTGTAATATATAACCATCGATTTCCCATCGATCTTTTAACCCAGCACTACTTATACTGTGTAGTCAGATGCATCGCACATGATCTCGCAAGATTGAGACCAGTCAAAAGATTGCAGGATTGGTGCTTGGGTGAATCGATCACATAGGATTTCAAACGCGTGAATGCACTCACTCGTCATTACAAAAGGTGTGTCCTTTGAGAGAAGATTCGACAGATGCGTGACTGCACATGACCTAGTCTTTTGTGTGAAAGTATTGCCTCTTCGTTAGATGTGACATGACATTCAAAGTTGTCGCATTTGTTGAAGTTGATTGTATAAATATCTTTATGTTTGTTTCCCTTAAGAAGAATTTGTTTTATTTCTTTATCTCTTATTTTAAACCATTTGATGTGAAAGTAATTTTATATCCTTTATCACAAATTTGACTTACACTAAGAAGATTGTGTTTTCCATTACCTAGATGCACATTATCAAAGGATGTGGAGGAGTTACCAATTTTGCCAATACCAACAATACGACCCTTGTGGTTGTTCCCAAATGTGACCGTACCACCTTCCTAGTGGTGGAGTTGCCGAAACAGGTCTTCCCCACTATCCATGATCCACCTTCTTTCTTCTCAATCCTATCATTTGTTTGTGTTTGTAAGGTCTTGGATTCTTGGATTTATAAAGTGTCTTTAGATTTCCATTCGTTTCTTGATATGTCCACCTTTTATAATCTACTTTACCTACAAAATAGGATTTCAAAAGTGCTTTTGGTACCCATTTTTGTTTAGGTCCACGTTGGTTAGCTAGTGCTACCTATTTAGGCAAGCCACCTTTCTCCTTCCTTTGGCTAGAACTAGATGCTTCATGATCATTTTTGGGTATATAACTTAACCCAAATTTTGTGGTGCTTTGGGTTTGTGTTCCTAAGAGTTTATGCAGATTATGACTTCATTTAGTAAATTTAGCTAGATCATTTAAGAGAACAGAAGAGTTTTCCTTTATCTTGTCTATTTGTGATTTTAGTGAATCAATTTTAGTAGATAGTTCTTTATTTTGTAAAGCAAACATATCTTTTGGTGCATTCTCTTCTCCTAAGGCTTTTGCTAAACTTTTGTTTTCCATCTTTAGTGATTTATCTATGTCATGAATCTCAAAGAAAGATTCTAGTAATTCATCTTGTGAAAAGGAGGTTACCTCATCTTCTAGATCCATAAGTCCTAGGAGCGCTTCTTCTCCAGAGGTCTCTTCTTCATCTAAACTTAAATCTGACTCATCCCAGGTGGCTTGAAGCATCTTCTTCTTTTCATCCCTTCTTAGGAATCTCTTTTTCTTCTTTGATTCCTTCTTAAGAAGTGGACAATCCTTCTTGATGTGTCCCTTCCATTTGCAATTGTAGCAGATATTGGTGTCTGCTTTAGATTCTTCTTTCTTCTTTCTCCAACTCCTCTTGTACTTGAGGAACTTTCTAAACTTTCTAAAGAGAAAGGCTATAACTTCTTCATCTTCTCTTGAAGAGTCTTCTGATTGATGGTTGGCTTCGAGTGCCATGGTCTTCTTCTTAATCCCTTTGGTTTCATGCTCCTTCATGTGCTGAAGCTGAACTTCGTATGCCATCAATTTACCGATAAGATCATCTAGTTTCAAAGTAGACAAATCCTTCGATTCTTGTATGGTTGTGGTCTTTGTCTCCTAATCATTAGTGAGAGATCGGAGAATCTTCCTCACTAAGGCTTCGTTCTTGATTTCTTGGTCTAGATTCCTTAGAGAGTTTATAATGTCCATGAATCTCATAAACATTTCTTTGATTGACTCTCCCTTCATCCTGAAAAGCTTATAATTTTACATTAGTTAATTAACTCTAGTTTCCTTTACCATTGATGTCCCCTCGTCAGTGACTTCAAGGATACTCTAGATCTCGTAGGCTATCTTGCAGGCTAAGACTCGATTGAATTCTACACTAGAAAGCCTACAAAAGATTGCATTCATGGCCTTTGCTCTATGCATTGCCATTTTCTTTTGGTCTGGCATTGCTGCCACTCCCTCCTTAATCTTAGGGCATGTGTATTTTGAGGCAATGACATCCCACACCTCGAAATCTATTCACTCTAGGAAAATTTGCATTCTGGTCTTCCAATATTCGTAGTTCATTCCATCAAATAATGGAGGTTGAATAGCTGACTGTCCCTCTACATACATGTCGACAGACGATGTCAACATCTTTTGGACAATGAGGCTTTGATACCAAGTGATGATGCCTGCAGATCATAATAGTATACTAGAGAGGAGGAGTGAATAGTATTGCTCAAATAACACAAATAAATCCATAAAAGAATCAAGCACATATTACACCTGGATTTATAGTGGAAACCCAAACTAGGTGAAAACCACTATCTAAGCCTCTCAACTTATGATTTTTCTGACTAGGCAAAGCTAGTCAATCCACTAACGTACCACTGGAACGAGGATGGCACAACCTCTTTACAAGATCTCTTCTCTTACTAACCTAGAGAGAAGCAACAATTACAACGGATTTCTCCCAACAACTCGGGATCCGTTAATTAAAAGCAACAATATAAAAGAACAATAATACTTATGGAACCCCAATAAAAGTCAAACCAGAATTTCAACGGAGGTTTAAATCATCATGCTTTGGAAGGTGTGGGAACAGGAGTGCAAAAGCACTTGGAGAAGCATGAGAAGCTCTTTGCTTTTAAATAGTTTTTCTACCTTTTTGTTGTGTGGCAAAAGGGCTGCATACGACCTCTATTTATACTAGCATATCGACCTTAAAAGGAAATCAAATTGGTCGATCAAAATAAGGTTTGGTTGATTAATCTAGTTATTTGATCAATCAATGATTGGTCGATTAATTAGTCTAAATGGTTGATCAAAAGTGTATTTATCAATCGATCAATTAAGTTGGTTGGTCGATCAATGAATTTAGTTAGTCGATCAATAACCCTAAAAACTTATTTTTAATATGAAGTGCAAAAATGCATTTGAAACTTATTTTGAGCTTCCTTACAAAATATTCTAGACTCAATAAATATAAAAAGACACTAAGACACGAATTAGCATTCTTCTAGCTTTGATCCATGAGAGAAGCTTTGATCTGTAAGAGAGTCCTGAAATATTAGTTTCACAAATAGCATAATTTTGGTGCATCAAAATAGAGGTACTTACACCTCTAGGATTAGTTTAGGCTCTGGATCTGGTATAGGGCTATCCTGGATAACCATCCTAGGGTTAGACTCTGAACTACCAAGTCTTAAGTGGATAGGATAAGGTGGATCCTGAGTTGATTTGCCACTACAGGTGGTAACAGCATTAAGGCCTACCTAATTTTGATTCGGAGTAGGCAAAAGAGGTGGTTGCTGTTGATATCCCGAACACGATGTGGAAGCCTCCATCCCATCGGGTGATGGAGCAGAAGGGGCCTGATAAACGTAGTGAGCTTGGCCCTGATTTGGGTTCATAATGCATCTCTGGTTCGGTATGTTATTTGGATTCGGCAAAGGTTGAGATGAGAGTGCACCAGGCTAGCGACACCTAGCCATTTGTGTGAGCTAATTTTGAACCTCTATGATATTCTCTTTGTTCTATTTCTGCATAGCAGCATTAGTCTTTTAGATGTCAACCAAGATTTGTAAAATCAGATTCATTTGATCTTCCCTTGATGGCCCGGATTGGTAATTAGGATTGGGCCTAGGCTGAGAGAGCTGATATGGGTGCAGACCTATGGTCTGGGTTGGAATTGTGGTCTCGAGTTCTGATTATTTCCCTCCCATGCAAAATTAAGATGATTGTGCCATCCAGGGTTATAAGTGTTAGAGAACGGATCATTTTGGATGGCATGGAGATCCTCGCAAGTCTAAGGAACTCTAGAGAAGTCAGAGTACAAGGGTTCAGAGTTCCCCCAACTAGAGTAAGATGGTCTGAAGTTTCCTCCGAAACTGGGATCAGATGAGGGTGGATACGGGTCCATCCCGTGATAAGAGTGGTGGTGAATGTTATGCACAACTTCCCTACCTGAGGGCAGTTGGGCATATGTGTTTTGCTTTGTGGAGGTGGCTCTCTGCAGATGTTGAGTCAATTCATCCACCTTCTTCTCATTGATAGAGACCTTATCCAAGCGACTAGCCACCAACTCCAGGTCGACGGATGCGGATAAGCCTTGAATCTCGTGTACCCCTCGCGTGTTTGTCAATGCATGGGTGGTCGTCCGGTCAAACACACCCATAGATTCATTGTTTATGGAGTTCTCACACATGTTCTCGAGAATCTCCTAAACAGTATCTTCATGCTAACCCATGATGTTGCCACCAAAGGTTGCATTAACAAAAAGCCTGATATCTTCAAAGAGTCCTTGGTAAAAGGACAAGATATGTTCCCATTTAGGAACTCCGTGATGGGGGCATTTCTGCATGAGATCTAAAAAGCAGTCCCATGCCTCTTGAAGTGGTTCTCCCACATTTTGTGTGAATTGCGTGATCTGGTGCCTCAATGTGTTGGTGCAACCAATTGCGAAGAATTTCTTTAGAAATTCAGATTGGAGTTCCTCACATGTGTTGATCGAACAAGTCAAAGTCCGAAACCAGTAGGCAACCTTATCCATAAGAGAGAAGGAGAACATCTTCATGAGCAAGATGTCCCAATTTTGAATAGGAGATCCAAAGGTTTGGTCCAAATGTTTCAGTGGCTTGTTGTGCTGGAAGGGATCTTCAGAGTTTAAGCGGTGAAATTTAGGGATAGTATTAATCAGATTCAGCTTCAATTCAGTATCAGGACCCCCAGCTAGGATTTGCGCCCTAGGTTCAATTGCCCCTGATATAGACACATCTATTTAGGTTAAAATGCCTAATCATTCATGTTCCTAGGCTTAGATTTGCATTTCATGTAATAAATATTGCATAGCATGCATCATTCTGCATTTAGAGTAGTTGTATATGTTTTAGGTTAATTAGGTCCTTTTTATGGTTAGGAGAGAAGAAGATTTATTTCAGGGCCTCGGATGGATGATCGGATCATACGGAACTAATAAGGATGACGATCGGAGTCTAACACCTTATTAGATCAGAGGCACGGTGCATCAGCTAATTAAATGAACGTCCCCCCTTAATTGAATGCTTGAGGCACGATGCAGTAGCTAAGAGTGCACGCACACGCTTACAGGAGCATAGTTAAGCGACAGCATAAGGTAGCGCAGCTACGCACAGCATAGCGCCAGCGCATGAGAAAGTGCGTGCAACAAGGAGAGTGCACAGCGCCAGCGAAGCATGAGCAGTGGGTGGATCTTCAGCGACAGCCTGGAGGACATTTAGTGACGCTTACAACCGTCGCTAATTGTTCGTAGGCACAAAGCCAACTGCGCGCACTAGTGGGCATGAGCAGCCTACGGCGACACTTACAATGACGGCCTAGAGATCGCTAATGGTCCCATGCCTATTTTAGCCACTTCTCCACTATAAAAGGACCTACACCCCCTCCCTTCCAAGTCATCTCTACCTACTCTACTCCCACCTACTCCCAAGATCTAGCAAGCCTACCAATGCTCTGTTAAAGCTTGCTCTCAAGATCCCAAGGCGCCTATTAGTGTAGCAAAACTCTATCCCACCAAATACTCCTCCAACTTCCCATCCCTGTTCATAGGTCACCTTGGAGCCGTCCTCCCACCTGCATTCCGGTAACATATTGATGGGTCGGCCCGGACAGGTTGTTAATATGATGATTTTATCGTTGAAATGTATATAGTGGTTAACCTAATTCGGACCTAACCATCTCTTTACAAAAATTTTTAACCTGACCTAATTGATTTTATCTTGTCACTTTTAGGCCCAGGGTCGAACTCAGGGAAGTGGGGTTCAAGTTGAGTTTCTACGCCTTTCCTATAACGAGTCTCTTCCGTTCATTTATTGTGTTTTTGGTATTTTTTCTATTTAGATTTTTCTTCTGATAATCTTGGTCCTTGAGGCACACCCTCAAAAATGGGTTCTTGGCTTTGAGCCAAAACAGGGTCAAAAACGGGTCTTACTACTCGCAAGACGAAGTACCTCCAAGTCAAAGATTATCTTTTCTCTTTTATGTATTTTTTTTATC
Source organism: Thalassia testudinum (assembly GCA_037157565.1). NCBI lineage: Eukaryota > Viridiplantae > Streptophyta > Magnoliopsida > Alismatales > Hydrocharitaceae > Thalassia > Thalassia testudinum. Next base: position 136,600,481 of record JAZHRO010000055.1, on the reverse strand, counting down.
TTTTTACTAAGAAGGAAGCTAACAGACAGAAAGTAAATATAATAGCTATAGATATATATTTATATGTAGTATATATATAAAGGGGTTGGGGTGGAGGTGGCGATGGAGTGTAGCACTATGTCGAGTCAGTCGACGTCTAGAGAGACGCAACCAACACGACTAGGTGCCGCGTGGAGTGTGGATGGAGGATGGATGATGTATGGGTCCACGCTTTTTGTACGCGTGTATCAGGGAATATCAGCAACTGGTGCAGATATTCCCGCGATACAGCGTACAGTAAATAACGTGAAAATATATGTACATATGTATGTATATAAGTAAATATATCTATATATATATAAATGTATAGGTATATATGTATAGATATATATATCGATATATATGTGTTTATATATATATAGGTGTATAGATATATATATATATATATATATATGTATATAGATATATATATATATGTATATAAGTATATATATATATATATTACTATATAGATGTATATATATATGTATATATATATGTATATAGATATGTCTATATATATATGTGTGTATATATATATATATGTTACTATATACTAGTGTTTATGTGTGTGTGGGTGTGTGTAAGTGTCGGTGAAGATGTGTGTGTGCGTTGTTGAAGGTGTGTGTGTGTGTTGCTGTGAGTAAGTGAAAAAAAAGAGAGAGAGAAAGAGAGAGGGAGAGAGCGGGGGAGAGAGAGAGAGCGGGCGGGAGTACTCGCGCCAGAGAGAGAGAGCGGGTAGGAGAGCTGGCGAACGCCCGAGTTAAGACGTCTGCCGGAGGCGGCGGACGTCTAGAAATGGCGGGTGCGGGCGCGTGCCTTCGCGTAGGGTTCTGCAGGCCCACGCGAAGACGACGAGCGGGCGATGGCGCGGAGGAGCGAGCGTGGAGGAGGGTCTGCGGCGGTCGCAGAAGGTCGCGGAGGAGGGAAGGGGACGGCGCGAGGCCGTAGCCAGCCGCTGCAGTTCGTGTGGCGGCGGGCTACGGGTGCAACTGCGGGGCCAACAGGACGGAGGTTGAGCGGGGAATGGCCCTGCAGGCGCGCGCGAAGTCGACGGGCGGCTGCGGGGACGGTCGCGGAGGAGGCGGGGGGGACCTGCTGCTGCTGCGTGGCTGCTGCTGCTGCGTGGCTGCTGCTGCCGCGGCTTCAAGCTTCGGAGCTTGAAGCGACAGCAATGGCGTGAGATGAAAAAAAATGAAACGAAGGAAGACACCACGCCCACCAGCTCGTTGAAGAGCTGGGCGGTGGTGTTCCCACTGTGGTGGTGTGCACCACAGTGGGTTCTCCTGCTTGCCGGGTGTCTCCTCGAAGGAGGGCCGGCGTATGGGAGGGGAGAACGGGTGAGAGGAAGGTGGTGGAGCTGCGGGGTGGCTTCGTGCAGCAGCCCCTCGCGAGGAAGAAGCTGCAGCTTCTTATAGAGGTGGAGAGAGTGGCGTGCCGGCTGCAGCAGGGAGAGGGTGCGGGAGTTGTAGCTGTAGGGAGCGGCATTGGCAGGGAGAAGTGACGTGGAGTAAATGCATGCAGCTGCCGCGGGAAGAAGTGCAGCCGCAGGAAGAAGAAAAGAAGAAATCAAGAGAGAAAAAAATAAAAAGAGGTGGAATTTGCAAGGAGGCACTTGAGATAAAATGTAACTATGCAAGCCATTGTTTCACTCCTCTTCTTCTCTTGATTAAATGCATGCATGCAAGCGTTTTTACAAATGCGATTACAGGATCCTATTATGCAATGTTAATGCTAGAAAATAGCACAAGAAGGCGTTATGACAGGCGTGTTTTGAGGTGCAAACATATACCCCCATGCCTATCTTTTGCTAGTCCCAAGCAAAATAGTATTTAGAAATGATCTTAAGCTGAAGATTTTCTTCTGAGGTGATATAGGTGTGTTTATTATCGAATATTGTGAGAACCAATTGTAAAGAAGACTACCAGTACTTTAAGTCTCACATGATATAGATCATCTCTCAACTAACCAGGACTCTTGATATTTAAACCTTAAGTACGATTTCCAGGACCCAGGAGGTTTTTGCCGTACTCGAGAGCTCAAGAGGTTATGGTTTGTGCATAGTGAAGGATCAAGACTGACCAGATGAACATTAAGACTCAATCCCAGGGTTTCACGAATTTTTAAGTACAGGTTGGTCCCAGTTTCAGCTCATGTCTTCAGATTGACCCTTAAGATGATGACTGAAAACTCAACTCCCATTTTCTGATTTTTTTTTTTTTTGAAACACGTGTCAATATATCTCTTACAACACATTTTGAAAGAGCACACTTTTTTTTTCTTTTTGGTGGGAGAGTTTCTTTTTGGTGGAAAGAGTCGCTCCTAAACACAAGACTAAAGCCTGGGATAAAAAGTCTACCTGCGTGCACAGGTAAGGACTCCACCTTCCCTAATGAACACTAGGGTTGGATCTTATGTTCACCTGGCCTTTCCTGATATGTGTAGTGTGAACCACGTTTACTTAAGCTCTCAAGTAAAAGTAAACCAACGGATCTTGTACTTGTGTCTCAGGTACAAGAATACATCCTTAGTTAGGAGAGATCTTGATCTATTTTGTCAATGCTTTAAGTGAATTAAGTCGAGCCTGAGCGAATCAAGCTTTTGTGGCCTGGAAAGTCTTCAAAACAGAGGTTGAATATCCATAAACACTTATTGCCTTTTTGTTTCAGCTTTCAAATCATTACTAAACACCATTTATTATTATTATATATATATATATATTTTTTTTCTTCTTCTTTTTTCTTTTTCTTGCATATTTATAAATAGGTGAGAACTGTATGATACCATAACATACCCGGATCCTATGGATGCCTATCCACCCCCCATGCCAAACAATGCTATGTCCTCATATGCATGTAGGGAAAGGCAGAGAAAGGACGGAAGATCGAGTAACAAGAGCTGAGGTTCAGGGTATAGATCAGGGTGGAAGGGTGGGTGGATGGTGGGTGGTGAAGAGAAAAGTGAAGTGATTGCGATAGAGGTGTGAAAAGTGATGGTGGATGGTGAGAGATTTGGCGTTTTCTGGGACGAGAGTGTCCCAGGCGGATCAGAAAACAGATCAGGAAGAGGAAGTTGGCCCTTAGATTGGCCAAGAAGAGGGGCTTTTTGGATAGATGGATCCAAAAGGGAATAGCCCTAGTGAGTAAGATGTGAGCTCAAGGTCCCAGTGTGGAGTTGTAAATCCGCCTGATTTGGCGGGAAAGAAAGGGCAATCCGGTCTTCCATAGTGCGGACCGGCGATGAGCAGCCCGGCGATGACTCAGACCACGAGGTATGGGAAGCGGAGAAAACCTCGTCAGAAGTCTGGTCAGGAGAAGGTACGGGAATGGGGAGGGATTGGGGAACGTCACAGTTTGTGTTGGTCAGGCAGTCGTCAGGTAATTCGCAGCAGTCTGAATCGGCTCCAATTAGCTCGATACACGTACTGACAGTCATGTCCTCGTCAAACGTGTCATCCTTGATGTAATCACTATCAGCATAAGAGTGCGGTGCTGCAGCGGGATTAACCTGAAATCCCGGAGGAATACTCGGAGCTTACAGAATTTGAACCTGTTCCTGAGAAGGTTGTACCTGTGGTTGCGGATCATAGGGTACGAAGTTTTGCGGGTTTGGAACAGGTTGGGCGGGAAGAGTGCCCTGAGATCGAGTCGCCATGCTTAGTTGACTGATCTCAGCATTCTGCTGCGCCAAATGCTGAAGAGAGGTCATGTTCTCTTTATGGCGCTTTGACATTTCCGTCATCATTCGCATCAATTTATCAAGAGGCTTTGATGCGTGTTTGGTTTTCTGTACGCAAGGGCCTGATGGCGGATTTGCCATAGGATTAGACTGGGCCCTAGGGATGACGGGTGCAGACGATTGCCCTGGTCCACCAGCGGGGTTTTGGCGTTGCGGGTTGTTGGACCATGCGAAATTCAGATGATTATGCCACCCTGGGTTATACGTGGCAGAAAATGGGTTGTTCCCCCGGGCGCAAGCATCTTCTATTTCAGAAGACGTGTCCGCATATGTGTCCGAGCACACGGAGGCTTGGTCCTCCGTGTTGAAATACTGGCTCACAAAAGCTAGTTCCACATGGCTTACCGAGTCGCTTGGCGCGATACTCGACAAGGAAGGTCTTATAGGGTTTCTCGGGATAAGCCTGGTGTTGAAAGAATTGGAATTGTGACGAAGTGGTGAGGTGGGGGTGTGTGCCATGTTTGTGGAGGAGGAGGATGATTCGGCTATTTATCAGTCAATTCAAAAATTCAGGGTTGTGTGACCTCCTCCCAAACATGAACTATCACAGGAAGAATTGGGGGGATAAGAGGGGAAAAGAGATGAGAGAAATGACGCCACAAAGGTACACTTGATTACAAATCAATACAGTCAAGTTCCTAACCTCTACAGTGTGCCCTTAGACCTAAAGATCTAAGTTACCTACTATCACAAACTACAGAACCGAATGCGAGCACCGCGGAACCACCGGGCTAGATTGAAAGGCTGTTTGCCCCAGTCTTAGACACCCGATAGCACGCGGGAACTCTCACTAGCACGTAGCCGCTACACGCAGGTAGTTAGACTTCCAATCCTTAAAAAGGGTCAAGTTACTACCAGTTTTAATTAGAGGCTTAGGGTCAAGTGCTTTCGGAATGTGAAGGGTGTTGTTTACGAGTAATGCCCAAGTGATTGATTTTCAGAGTGTGTAAAACAAGCATGCAACGGGGAAATCTCCCCGAATTGAAGTTTTTATTGGTGAATGGTTTTTTTAGAGTTCAGCCTTAAGTAGTATGGATTTTACGGTTTTGCTGAATTACCAATTCAACCAATCTCAGGGTTTTTGCAAAAATGTAGGTTTTCCTTCTAAAACCCAAGAAACCCTTCTTCAATTATCAGTTAGTTAATGCATGCTAAAATGCAATGGGCTACCCTAAATGGAGATTTTTAAGTGTTGATGCACGAATCAATTTTATATCAATGTGAAAGGAAGCCAAGGCACTTAAATTCAAGTGCTCCCAATCACCAAGAAGAATGTCCACACAAGGCTCAACCAACAGATAAAGAAAATAAAGTTGTTGGTGTTGAAGTATTCAGGATCGAATCATAGGCAAGTTGAAAAGTTGTGGTGAGGTTGGAATTAACTCAATTCCAAGTCTCCCCACAAAAAATGTGATCCTGAATTAAAGATAAGCGAGGCAAAAGAGGGATTTAAGCAATCTTTTTCTTTGCCTTAAAGAATACTTCCCACGGCGAAAAATCCAAGAATCAAGATTCTCGGATTTTCACTATGCGAAGTGTGGCGGGAAATCCCGGGGTAGTGGGAGTGAAGACAACCAATCAAACAAGTGAATTTTAATCCACTTGCCCCAAGAAATCCCAAGAAATTTTTCTAGTTTTTTTTATTTATTTTTTTATTTTTTTTTATTGAGGTGGCAAGTTAATCCTAGTTTGGTAAGAAAGGAAAACCTACTTGTTCGGTAATGTGTGCGAAGCTCCAATGCGGTGTCGGCGTCTTCACGCTCTCGTTCCCGCCTTGGATCTGCCCTCGTTTCCGACTTCGTCTGCTTTCCTTCTCCTTCCACCAAGTTCACCTGCACACCAAAAACAACAATACCCGTGAAGAGGGAAGAGAAAAATTGAAAGGACTTGGATAGAAACTTACTCGAAGGCGCACTTCCCCGGCAACGGTGCCAGAAAAGTGTGATGGGTCGGCCCGGACAGGTTGTTAATATGATGATTTTATCGTTGAAATGTATATAGTGGTTAACCTAATTCGGACCTAACCATCTCTTTACAAAAAATTTTAACCTGACCTAATTGATTTTATCTTGTCACTTTTAGGCCCAGGGTCGAACTCAGGGAAGTGGGGTTCAAGTTGAGTTTCTACGCCTTTCCTATAACGAGTCTCTTCCGTTCATTTATTGTGTTTTTGGTATTTTTTCTATTTAGATTTTTTTCTGATAGTCTTGGTCCTTGAGGCACACCCTCAAAAATGGGTTCTTGGCTTTGAGCCAAAACAGGGTCAAAAATGGGTCTTGCTACTCGCAAGACGAAGTACCTGCAAGTCAAAGATTATCTTTTCTCTTTTATGTATTTTTTTTATCTTTTTACTAAGAAGGAAGCTAACAGACAGAAAGTAAATATAATAGCTATAGATATATATTTATATGTAGTATATATATAAAGGGGTGGGGGTGGAGGTGGCGATAGAGTGTAGCACTATGTCGAGTCAGTCGACGTCTAGAGAGACGCAACCAACACGACTAGCTGCCGCGTGGAGTGTGGATGGAGGATGGATGATGTATGGGTCCACGCTTTTTGTACGCGTGTATTAGGGAATATCAGCAACTGGTGCAGATATTCCCGCGATACAACGTACAGTAAATAACGTGAAAATATATGTATATATGTATGTATATAAGTAAATATATCTATATATATATAAATGTATAGGTATATATGTATAGATATATATATAGATATATATGTGTTTATATATATATAGGTGTATAGATATATATATATGTATATATATATGTATATAGATATATATATATATGTATATAAGTATATATATATATATATTACTATATAGATGTATATATATATGTATATAGATATATATGTCTATATATATGTATATAGATATATATGTCTATATATATGTATATAGATATGTCTATATATACATGTGTATATATATATATATATGTTACTATATACTAGTGTTTATGTGTGTGTGGGTGTGTGTAAGTGTCGGTGAAGATGTGTGTGTGCGTTGGTGAAGGTGTGTGTGTGTGTTGCTGTGAGTAAGTGAAAAAAAAGAGAGAGAAAGAGAGAGGGAGAGAGCGGGAGAGAGAGAGAGAGCGGGCGGGAGAGCTGGCGAACGCGCAAGTTAAGACGTCTGCCGGAGGCGGCGGACGTCTAGAAATGGCGGGTGCGGGCGCGCGCCTTCGTGTAGGGTTCTGCAGGCCCACGCGAAGACGACGAGCGGGCGATGGCGCGGAGGAGCGAGCGTGGAGGAGGGTCTGCGGCGGTCGCGGAAGGTCGCGGAGGAGGGAAGGGGACGGCGCGAGGCCGTAGCCGGCCGCTGCAATTCGCGCGGCGGCAGGCTACGAGTGCAACTGCGGGGCCGACAGGACGGAGGTTGAGCGGGGAATGGCCCTGCAGGCGCGCACGAAGTCGACGGGCGGCTGCGGGGACGGTCGCGGAGGAGGCGGGGGGGACCTGCTGCTGCTGCGTGGCTGCTGCTGCCGCAGCTTCAAGCTTCGGAGCTTGAAGCGGCAGCAATGGCGTGAGACGAAAAAAAATGAAATGAAGGAAGACACCACGCCCACTGGCTCGTTGAAGAGCTGGGCGGTGGTGTTCCCACTGTGGTGGTGTGCACCACAGTGGGTTCTCCTGCTCGCCGGGTGTCTCCTCGAAGGAGGGCCGGCGTATGGGAGGGGAGAACGGGTGAGAGGAAGGTGGTGGAGCTGCGGGGTGGCTTCGTGCAGCAGCCCCTCGCGAGGAAGAAGCTGCAGCTTCTTATAGAGGTGGAGAGAGTGGCGTGCCGGCTGCAGCAGGGAGAGGGTGCGGGAGTTGCAGCTGTAGGGAGCGACGTTGGCAGGGAGAAGTGACGTGGAGTAAATGCATGCAGCTGCTGCGGGAAGAAGTGCAGCCGCGGGAAGAAGAAAAGAAGAAATCAAGAGAGAAAAAAATAAAAAGAGGTGGAATTTGCAAGGAGGTACTTGAGATAAAATGTAACTATGCAAGCCATTGTTTCACTCCTCTTCTTCTCTTGATTAAATGCATGCATGCAAGCGTTTTTACAAATGCGATTACAGGATCCTATTATGCAATGTTAATGCTAGAAAATAGCACAAGAAGGCATTATTACAGGCATGTTTTGAGGTGCAAACACATATCACCTCCGCCTTCTCACCTCCATTTCGGAGCTACACTGAAGCTTTCCTCTACCTGACGTCCTCCCACTTCTCACCTCCATCGTCCTGCTTCCCAACTCCTTCATCTGAGCTTCCACCAAGCACCGTTGTTTGACCGAAGGCCGCTTCAAGAGATTTCTTCTCACCTCCCTTTCTCTTTATGTTTTCTATATTATTGTAATTGACATTCATGAAATATATCAGATTCAATTCTATCTCTCTCTTGTGATTGATTGTCATTTTATTTCAAAAATAAAAAAAAAATAACAAAACCCTAAAACACCAAAAAGAAACAAATTGAAGTGCGGTTTTCATACAAAGTAAACATCGCCTCTCTGTGTTCGACCCGGGACTCCCTTAGAGTTTTGGTATAAATTATATTTGATCACAAGTTTTGCAACTACAACGACATGCTACTCGTAACCCTGATTTCAAACACGCAAAACCTGTGCGATCATTTTGGCGCCGTTGCTGGGGAGGCAACGGAATTTACTTTATTGTTTTCTACACTTCTTTGCATTTACATAGCACTAACCCCGCTTGTCTTTGATCTACTATCTTGCAAGTACCCTAGCATGGAGATCGAAGTGCGGTAGATAGGAGTAAAGTGCAGGTAGAGTACTCTGTAAGTGTCCCCCACATTCCCCCCACTAGTTCATTTCACCACAATCATAACCAAGACCTAATCTACTTAGGTGTTTGCATAAACGCTAGGATAGACTTTGTTTGTCTTGCTTGCCTCTTCACCCACATTTCATAAAAAATAAAAAAAAAAACAAAAAGATACTTTCTGTGGGATGAATCAATTTACACACTTTATACACCCACATCGAATGCACATAATCGGACTTGATTTTCATCTACTTACTTGGGATTCCAACCTGTGGACCCGGTACACTAAATCAACACATAAAAGAGTAGAAATCATATTAAGTTAATCACCTTTTTGTGTGCCTTAATCGGTGGTGCATTTGGGCCAATTGATTGAATTGTTTGGGCCACATCAACTAATTTAAAAGAGATTCATTTTGTAGCTACCCCATAGGATTCAATACTTAGGTCAAGCTAGGAACTCCATATTTTCTTGATTTACAAAGGAAAAATACTTGAACTCATGCTTTCAAAACTTGGATTACCTCACAAAACTTGATTGAATATACCTAGTATTTGAATCCTAAATGCTACTAAGCAAGATTCGAACCCTAAAATTCACCTCATCCTCAATAATCTTGCTTGAAAACATTTTGGTTGTGTACATACACACATTCTCAAACAAATCATTAAGGGCACAACCCATTAAGGAAGCACCAATATCCCATGCCTAATTAAAATTGATTAGACCTTGCCATCAGGACTGATTCACTCTTCAGGGTCCAGATTGAGATTGTTCACGATTAACCTACTTATACTAGTCAATTTGATGTCTAGCTTGGGGAGTAACGTCAAACGACCATGGCTGGGGGGTACACTAGGAATCAAAGGCACAAGCCAAAGGAAGAACCTTCTCCCTAGTCCCTCTTTCTAACTAGTTGGATTGCCTGGACATAAGTAGAGTAAATCGTCCATAGTCTTAAGATAGACTTTGAGAGTCTATAGGCCTTTAGGCTACCCAACCTAAGGATAGGCTTGTATTTTTGTGCTGCAGGGACCCTTCTCCTCCCCATCCTTCCGACTTCCTTCCAGTGTATGCTTGGAAGGAGGTCATGGAACCCTAGATTGGAAGGACCTTTAAACCATTCCCGGAGGCGGAGGTTGAGCTGTAACCAAGCAGATCCCATGGCTGATCAACAACCACCTCCCCCGCCCCTGAACCAGAAGGAGATGATTCAGAGGTAGCTGGAAGAATTGCAGCAGATGCATAATAGTTCCAACAAATGAATGGTTAGGGTGCTCGCCCCTTGAAGGATTTTTATGATCCTTCAAACTATGAGGATCGTCTTAGCGTTGTGATCCCCGCCAGAGATGTTGAGATCAAGCCCCAAGTTTTGAGTCTAATTAAACACTTTCATGGGCTTGGCTCAGAGGACCCATTCCAACATTTGGAGGACCTGATCACTCTGGTTCTAACCACCAAATCGTGGAATGTGGATGAAGAACAGATGCTCATGAGGCTTTTCCCCCATTCACTCAGGGATAAGGCCACACATTGGTATTGTACCATTGGAAGACTGATTGCTACCTGGAAAGCTTTGAAATCGACTTTCCTGAAGAAATTCTTCCCAATTGGGCGAACCAACGCATTGCGACGGGCAATTACCACTTTTGCCCAACGATAGGGGGAACCATTTCATGGGACCTAGGAGAGATTCCAGGATCTGTTGTGGAAGTGTCCACACCACGAGGTGCCTAAATGGAAACTTCTGTAGATTTTTTATCACGGGTTAAATGATCAACTCCGTAATCATGTGGATGCTTCTTGCAGAGGCAATTTCCTCAACAAAGACGCAGATAGTGTGTATCATTTGTTTGAGGAAATGAGTGAAAATTCTTTAAACCACGCCTCCATGGAAACCTTCAACCGATCCCAACAAACTAGATCAAATGCCAATGAGGTCCAATATTCTCATACATCTGATATGGAATTGATCTGCAATAAATTAGATAAGATGGATCTGGTTGCTAAACGAATGGAAGAGTGGATGTCCAGAAACTCTAATTTTTCTAGATCCACTCAATCCCAGGGATCGGGATTCCATTCTTCGCAAGCTCCTATGGGACGGGAGTTTGTGAACCAACTGGAGTCAGCTCGACCTTTGGGCCAACTCTTCTCGAAACCTTATGGGTTCCAAGCTGGGGCCTTTGATCCCAGTTTTACTGATCCTTCTTCATCCTCATCTTATGAGGATGTTCAAGCTGTGCAGGAGAATGTTAGGTCCAACCCTTACTCGAATTCCTATAATTCTGGTTGGAAAAATCATCCTAACTTCTCTTAGAAAGATCAAGGGCAACAGACCCAGTATCGACCCAACAACTATGTACCGTAAAAACCAATGGGTCAGGGTCATGTATATACTCAGTTGCCCCTGAATTAGGTTAATCAGTCCATGTGGAATGCTCAACAACCTACCGAGCAGACTAATTTAAACCTAAAGATGGTAGAAATGCAAGGGTCAATGCTCCAGCTCATGCAACAAATGAAAACTTCGCTGGATACCTTGCAATCCAGACTTGGTGCAAACAACCAACAGCCCGGATCTTTACCATCACAAGCTGTACCAAACCTAAGGAATGTACAAAACCTCAAGTGTTTAGTAATAATGGGGGGTCATATGCTCAAGCTCACGCTATTTACCAGGCTACCCCAGCCCCTCCCAGAGCGAACCATGATCCTACCATAATCAACCGAGAGCCTCCTGTTTTGCCCAACCCTCCCCAAGACACTAACCAACAGCATTTTGCCACTGGAAACACCATCACCTTGAGGAGTGGTATTAGACACAAGGGACCTACCCAACCCCATGCCAACCCCATTAGGCCCCGTAGTAAGAATTCCAGACTCCCAACTATGAATGTGATCAACAAAACTTCAGAGTCTGATTCGGGAGTATGTTGTTGTTGTATGGGCAAACAGAAAAAGTCGGAGGAGAAATTGGAGGAAAGGATGTCCTTACTTCAGGCATACAAATTAACAATCATTTTACTCCTCGCGGCTATCGAATCAATCCTGTCTATGCCATAGGTTTACTGAATGCATATAAAGAAAGGCATAGAGCGAAATCTAAAAATAATAGGAGAGTAGTTTTGTCTGATAACACAAGCACACTAATCCTAAACAAGCCACCTCCTAAGAAGCAGGACCTGGGAGCCCCGCTGATTTTCTGCAAAATAGGAAACATTACTTCTGATCGGGACCTCCTCAACTTGGGTGCTTCCATTAATGTGATCCCCACCTCACTGCACATGGAATTGGGTCTAGGCTACCTAAAACACATTGACATAACCTTGTAGTTAGCCGATAGATCTATTACACAACCAAGGGGTATTTTAGAGGATGTTTTAGTCAAGGTTAATGATTTGCATTACCTTGCTGATTTCATGTTCCTGGACATGGAAGCCTCAAAATAGCTCAACCATACCCCGATTATTTTGGGAAGACCTTTCTTGGCTACTGCCAAGGCGAGGATTGATTGTGAATCGGGAAATATAGAAATGGCCTCACGGGATAAGATAAATTGATTCAATATTTTTGAGGTCTCAAAGAAGAATAAAATTAAGTGTGGTTCGATGGAGGAGCTTGGTAGAATAGAGAAAGTAATGGCCATACATACCTTAGACAACCTTTTAATGGCCAACTCAACCCAAACTCAGGAAGAAGATCACATGGTTGCGGAAATAATTGAGGGCAAAGCAAAAATGCAACCAATTGTAGCAACACGAGATGAAGAAGATATACATGAAATCAAAAATTTGTTGGATGATTCACGTGATCAAGATAAAACCCAACAACATCCTTATCCTGAATGCTTAGAGTTTGAGGTCCAACTTATGGGTGGGAATTCTGAGGATAAGGATGGTTGGTTTAAGAACCCAGAGTGTGAGGATGAAATTGAACATTGGGGAAGAACTCTTCAAACATTAGGTATTCTAGAGTACCCACAAATCCCCAGCACATCATAAAACCTTCATCATCCTTTCTCACCCAATCATTGCACAAATTCTTTACCTAACGACACTTCCTCTGTAATAAATCAACAAAACTCCTATTGAAGACCATTTGGGCTCTCCCTGCACCACCAGCTTGCCACTTTCATTGTCATCTCTTTGGCAAGCCCATTTTCACTTCCCAAGACCCATACTTGGGGGCCCAGAAACTATGTTGTTGTGGCCTCAATGTTTAGTTATTTTTGATTGAGGACCTCGCCTAGCTGAAAGCACTAAACTTAACACATGTAAAGACTGTTCCAAGCTGACCAGAGTCTCACAGAAACCAGGTATTATTCTTCCACTTCTACTCTCCTGCATGCTTTCATTTTTCACAATGAGGATATTGCAATAGCTAAGCATGGGGGGGTGAACATATTTTATAACCTTTTTGTCAGTTGTAACAGTAATTTCCTGTTATTTGATTCTTATAAAAAAAAGTTGAAAATTCAAAAGGATAAAAAAAAAAGAAAAATTAGGAGAAGAGAACTTAGGCATTTGGAAGTTATTAACTTTAGGAAATGATACGAGAGGACCTAAACACTTAGACTCTTCAGGTCTTTGGGCTTAATTAGCCTAAGTGTCCACTCGAATGTGAACTTAGTCTCGAGTTCTCGCCAATTAAAATTCATTTTAATTTGGTAAATAAATTGGGACGACAAGTATGCGACTTATCAACTCGCCCTCTGATTTGGGGGGACTTTAAATCTACACACTTTTCTTGCACTAACTCACTTTTCGACAGTTTCTTCAGAAATTGGGTAGCTAATGAACTTCTAGGGTGGTATGGCTAGCAAGTTGTCAGTGGTAACAGCTCATCGGCCGGTTGTCTAGAGCCCAGTCACAAGACCATTTTCATTGTACTGCCTTTAGGTAAATCTTAGATCAGAGAAGCCACCTACTTAAAAAAAAAAGAAAAAGAAAAAAAATAATAATAACATAGAAAAAGGAGACAAAAAAATAAATTAAACAAAACCACACTTCACCACGTGAGTATGGCTGGCAAGTTCCTGTGGGTAACAGCCCATTGGCCAATTGTTTAGAACCCAGCTCACAAAAAAATGCACAATAATTCCCAAAACATTTAGGGAAGAAGCGGGGAAGTAGAATAAATCGATATATACACTAGGTTCACCCTTGTGTTGACCCCATAAATAAAAGAACTAGGGAGAAAGGTACAAATCGAAAAGATAAACCTTTAGGCAAAGTCACCTAGGGTTGTAGAAACCCGAAGTCCACTTCAACGGCCGCCTAGTGAGTCTTTCACTATTTTCACGAGATGCTTAGCACTTAGAGTCCTTTTCGAGTCTTCGGTGGGTCGGGTAGCCGTAAAAAGTTATCTCAGAACTCTCAAACTCCAAAAGTACAAAAAAATTAGAAAAGAAGGAAAAAAAATGTATCTTCCCTTTTCAAATTAGGCGAAGACTTGGGCGGTTTGCATTATGGTAGACACCTAGGTACTATTGACTTTTCGTTGTTTAGGACCTTAGTTGAAATTTTCTATTGTTAATAAATGACTTAGGCCTAAGCGATCTAATCCTAATTCTGCCTTTATACATAGCATGTAGTTTAATTTTGCTAGAGACTAGCAAAAGATAGGCATAGGGGTATGATATAGACACATCTATTTAGGTTAAAATGCCTAATCATGCATGTTTCTAGGCCTAGATTTGCATTTCATGTTATAAATATTGCATAGCATGCATCATTCTGCATTTAGAGTAGTTGTATATATTTTAGGTTAATTAGGTCCTTTTTAAGGTTAGGAGAGAAGAAGATTTATTTCAGTGCCTCAGATGAACGATCGAACCTCACGGATCTGATCAAGAAGACAATCAAAGTCTAACGCCTTCGAAATCGTCTAGATCAGAGTCCCGTAGCATCATACGAAGTTCGAGGAAGATCAATGGCTAGGGGGCAATGAGACATCCATACAGGCTTCGGATGGAAAATCCAACAGTACGGATAGATCCGGAGCAACGATCACAATCTGACAACGTGGGAATCATCTTGATCTGAGCACCATGGCACCTCTGCAACAGGAAGAAGATGATGGCCCAGATGACGCCACGTGTCACCATCTAGGCTGCCCAACATCGGCCAGCACCCACTCTTCATCAAGGCATCACCCATTCTCAGCCATTAGATCTTAATCCAATGGCTGAGGATTCATCTCCACCGCATGCCCTTAAAACGTCTTCGCAACAAACTCTTGGTCGTGGCGCGTTGGTTGTGAAGGCACCTCACAAAGTGAGGGTGCGGGTTTGAAACCCGCTGCCCCTTCAATTAGATGCTTGAGGCACGATGCAGCAACTAAGCGTGCATGCACACACGTGCACGAGCGGGAGCACAACTAAGCTGCAGCGATGAGCGTGTGTGCACGACAAGGAGAGTGCACAGCGTAGCACTAGCAGAGCATGTGCAGTGAGTGGATCTTTAGCGATAGCCTAACGAACATTTAGTGACACTTATAGCCGTCGCTAATTGTTCGTAGGCACAAAGCCAACTTTGCGCGCCAGCGGTCGTGAGCTGCCTACAGCAACACTTACAGTAACGGCCTAGAAGTCGTTAATGGTCCCATGCCTATTTTAGCCTCTTCTCCTCCACTATAAAAGGACCTACACCCCCTCCCTTCCAAGTCATCTCTACCAACTCTACTCCCACCTACTCCCAAGATCTAGCAAGCCTACTAACGCTCTATTAGAGCTTGCTCTCAAGCTCCCAAGGCACCTATTAGTGTAGCAAAACTCTGCCCCACCAAATACTCCTCCAACTTCCCATCCCCATTCACAGGTCGCCTTGGGGCCGTCCTCCCACCTCCATTCCGGTAGTAGATCACCTCGCCTTCTCACCTCCATTCTAGAGCTGTGCTGAAGCTTTCCTCTACCCAACATCCTCCTGCTTCTCACCTCCATCGTCCTGCTTCCCAACTCCTTCATCCGAGCTTCCGCCAAGCTCCGTCGTCTGACTAAACAGCTGCTTTGGGAGATTTCTTCTCACCTCTCTCTCTCTCTTTATGTTTTCTATATTATTGTAATTGACATTCATGCAATATATCTGATTCAATTCTATCTCTCTCTTGTGATTGATTGTCATTTTATTTCAAAAACAAAAAAAATAACAAAACCCTAAAACACCAAAAAGAAAATAAATCAAAGCATGGTTTTCAGACAAAGTAAACGCCGCCTTCCTATGTTCGACCTGGGACTCCCTTGGAGTTTTAGTATAAATTATATTTGGTCACGAGTTTTGCAACTATGATGACCGGTTACTCGTAACCATGATTTCAAACACACAAAACTCGTGTGATAACCACCGCAGTAGTATTGTAGTGATCTCTCATCTGTGGATGCTGTGATGGGTTTATAAATGTGTGAAACAGATCAGTGAGGACTTCAATTGATTCTGAATATTGGGTTCTTCTTCTTGGATGCAGATGATGGAGATCTGGGTTTAGATATGGAAGAGTCGAAGAGATGTCAATCTGGTTGGGTGGTAGCACAAACAAGTGATGAGGCTTGGCCTCGATGAGAATAAATTGCTAGTGGAGGCCTCAAGTTTGATCTTAAGGACCTCCTCTCGAACATGCACTAAAGAATCAGATGAGGGACAGAATATGTAATGGACCCAATTGAGGCACCCAAAAATTTTGGATGGCTAAGGAGGTTCGAGGCAGATGATACCTCTGGATCAAAAACTCGCTCACCCGAGAATTACTTATGCAGCCAAGAAGGGAGAGTCCTGAAAAGACCCCTACATGGTAGACCATCTCCACAGGTTATAGGGTTTCCCCCACCCAACCTTCCTTGTCACTAAGAATCCAAGTAGACCGGAATGAGCAAGCTTGACTCCTAAGTCTACCAATTTTAATCTTGAGTATGTGCCTTGAATTTTACTTGAACCTTAGAATTGATTTTGATTGTGACCTAATTTGGAGGTTGGTTAACCCATAAGGTGGATCAACTTCACCAAACCTACCCTAAAATTGTGGATGAGTTGGGTAAAGAACCCAAAAATCACCCTAAGTGATTTGCAAACAGGTTTAGTGATAAACACACATGAATTCATGATAAAATGCTTATTTATGATAGTTCCTAAGCCTAGCAATGCATTCCATAGTATACATATTGCATAACACTCATCAAACTGCATTTAGTGTGATGTGTATGAATTGTACAGTATTTCATGCATTTCTGTGGCTAGGAGACAGGGTGCAACATTTCAAAGCTTCAAATGCAAAATCTAACCATACGAATGATTCCGGAACGACGATCGCAGTCTGGCAACGCAGAAATCACCTCGATACGAGCACCGTGGCATCCTCTGCAACCAAGGAAAGGTGGACGGTCTAGATGGTGCGATGTGGCACCATCTGGAGTGCCCAAGGTTGCCTGACGTCCCTCCAAGGGCTTCTCAATGAGCGATCTTAGCCATTGGATGAAAATTCAATGGCTAAGAGACCCACTCCACCGCACGCCCACAACTCATCTTTGCGACATAAACGTGGGCTTGGCACATTGGTTGAACCACCAGGCTTCAAGGGAGGGGTGCGGGTTTGAGACCCACAGAGCCCCCCCAATTCATCAATTTCGCACCAGTGCCACGCCAGCATGCACCCACGTGCATGCCAGCGCACACACCAATGCACACTAGCAGGGCATGAGCATGATTCGCACGTGTGATGGAGGGCCAACGGAGCACGTGTGTAAGCAGGAGGGAGTTGGCTACAGCGACAGTTAAGCTGGACCTACAGCGACATCCTGGAGGTCGCTAATTACCCTGTGGCCGTTTTTAGCCCTCTCCCACCCACTATTTAAAGATCTACACACCTCCCTTGCCTAGGCATCACTTCCTATGCCACTCACACCCCCTCTAGAGTTCCAAAGAGCCCCCTAAGCTCCCAAGAGCTCCCTTTCAAGCCCTAGGCCACCTAATAGTGCAGAAACCCTTTCCCTCCAACAAATATTCATCCTATTCCTCATCACCTTCATAGGAGACCTAGAGGCTATCGCCTCACCTTCATTCAGGAAGTCGATCACCTCCACCTCCTCATCCTCATTCCGTGCCTTGGTGAAGCATTCCTCTACCCAACGTCCTCTTGCATCTCATCCCCATCGTCCAGCTTCTCACCTCCTCCATTCAAGCTACCGCCAAGCGCCGTTGTCTCACCAAACAGCTAATTTGGGAGATTTCCTGTCACCTCTATCTCTGTTGCTTTTGTCATATTTCTATTTATTGTAAGAAACGACATTACATTATAACAGATTTGTTTCTCTCCACTTGTGTGCCATCTTGTTTATTTCTTTACCACCAAAAAAAAGAAAACAAAATAAAACCTAAAAACACCAAAAACAAACAAAGTGAAGCACGGATTTCAATGAAAGCAAACATCGCCTCCCTATGTTCGACCTAGGACTCCCTTGGAGTTTCGGTAAAAATCTTATTTGATAATGTGTTTTTGCGGCTACAGCAACAGGTTTCTCCTAACCCCAATTTTCTCTCGCGAAAACCAGTTCATCGTTTTGGCGCAGTTGCCAGGGAGGCAACGCTCTTTGGTTTTTCTCACGTTTCTCCGCCTTACCTAACTTTTATCTCACTTTTTCTCTGATCTTACTATGATTGCAGTTACTCTTCCGAGGCGGGCCAAAGCGATTAGATCTGAGAAAAGTGCAGATGAAGGTTCTGTAAGTTTATTCCCCCACCCACCCACTAGATTTCCATTCCATCACTTAATAACTCAAACCCAAATCAACTTAGGTGCTTTTATAAACCCTAGGATAGATTTGGTTGTTTGATTGTCACTTCACCTCACCTCACCCTTCGACGTAAATTAAAAATACAAAAAAGAAAAAATGTTCTCTTCTTGTGGGATTAACTTAAAAGAGACACACTTAACACCCACAATTTCTAATCCTAAGGCATACAATCACTTTGATTCTACCACTTAACCCAGGATCTGATCTATGAACCCAATACACTTCAAAGTAACACACAAATAAATGAGTAGGAAATTTGAATAGGTTAAGCATTTTGTGCCTTAATCAAGTGGTGCAACAGGCCAATTTGATTAAGCTATTTGGGCCGCACCACTTAAGATAAAAGTGATTCATCAAGTAGCTTAGGGTTGATTTTTAGGTTGAACCAGGCACTCCACATTTTTCTCTGATTTCTAAAGGAATATATCGTCACCAGTGCTTTCAAAACCTGGAGTGTTCTACTGAACCTTGATTGAATACACCTAAAGATTAAATCCTAAAAGCTACTGAGCAAAGTTAAACCCTAAAAGACACATCATCAAAAAACCTTATTTGCAAACCTTGGTTGTGCATGCACACACATTTGAATTGATCATTAAGGGCACAACCCATCTAAAGAGCCCATCACTTTCCAAGAGCACAATCATCCCAAGCCTAATTACAACTGAGTAGATGTTGGCCTTAAGGATTGATTCGCTCTTTGGGGCTCAGATTGAGATTTTTTTTTATTAATCTATCTCTATTGGTCCATATGATGTCTACCTAGGGGAGTAGTGTCAAACGACCACAGTTGGGGGGTATCAAAGGAACAGGTGGCGCAAGCCAAAGGAAGAACCTTCTCCCAAACCCCTCCTTCTAACTAATTAGATTGACCAGATAGAAGTAGACCAAATCGTTTCTGTCATCTCAAGATGACTCCTAGGAGTTTGTAGGTCTTTAGGCTACCCACATAAGGACAAGTTTGGTTGATTGTATTGTAGGGCACCTTTCTCTCTTCTGTCTTCCCTCCTACTCCACAATGTAGCTTTCCACATCTTTCACACATTTCCAATCATATCCTTGTTATTCCCTATGGGAGGGGGTGAGATATGAGTAACGTATAAAATGCGGAATAAAAAAGATAACAATCTCACAAATGAAGCAATCACACAAGACACAAGTAATTTTTAGGTGGAAACCCAAACCGGGTAAAAACCACCACGTAACCCTCTCGAGTTAGGATTTCCCGATTGACAAAGTCGATCAAATCCACTAACGTCCTACTTTAACGAAGGCAGTACAACCTCAATTACAGCCACGCTACGAATACGAGGATAGCGTTCCTCAACCCCTCCTTTTCATAAGGAGGATTTTGTCTCACGAAGGAGACGGAAACTCGCAATGCGAATACCCAACACAATTACACAGATAAATTACAACACAACCTATAGAGCTACAAAGTCAATGATTAAATCTAACTACTATAGGTAAGGGAACTTCCCTTTGGTGGGAGTGCGTCGGCGTGACGACGTCGGTCGTGAACCACGCAGCGATGCTTCGTTGCTCTCGTAATCTCGAAGGGAGAGTGTGTGCGTAACTAGAAGATGGCTCTCAAGATGTGGAATGGCAAAATGGAGAGCAAGATCTTCTTCTCAAGATCAATTTGACACAAATGATGTGGAAATGCTAATGCTTGGTGTGTCTTGGTGTATGTTTGCAAGGCAAGGGTCCTCCTCTATTTATAGAGGACCTAGGAAGGCTTTAGAAGCCCTTAGAAAGCCTCCATAGATGTTGGGGTTGAACCTAAGGCAAAACAGGCCGTAATCAGAATCAATTATGATTCTGACAGGGTAATTAGACGTCTAATCCAAGTATCAAACATCTAAAAAACTTATTTACGATGTCTGGGAACTAAGTCAGACGTTTGATTCTAAGCAGGTTTCCTTCCTGACTTGGTTCAGACCAAGACAGGGTTCTAGTGTAAGGTCATCAGACGATGTACAAGATGTCTGGGACTAGGTTTGGACGTCTGGAAATCGATTGTACAGTGGGAATGGATTCCCAAGATATGTTAACGGCTAGAAAATCTAACAAAGGTGATTTTGGCTCACAACGAGACTCAATGGTCACATATCAATCGTCTGGGGTCATCTATGGACGTCTGACATAAGCCTAACGGTTATATTCCTCAACGTTTAATTTGTTAGCTAATGTTCCACTAATTGGACATCTGGCACAACCATCAGATGTCTTCTAAGATGTCTGGACTAAGGTCTGGATGTCTGATTTCAACAGACAAAATCGACCAAGTCTAGCCTAAATTATTGGACGTCTAAGTCAATAGTCAAACATCTTAAAAGTCACTATCAGACATCTTAAAAGTCACTATCTGATGAAATTTGTGGTTGCCCTAGTCCAACCTTGGAATGATTCTCAAGATGAACCCCCTTCAGGGGAGCCAATGTCTGAACCTGCTCAGGTGCTTGTTGGGGGGATACATATTCTGAGATTGGAGATGACCAGGTTGGTCTAGAGTAACCAATTCGGGATGAACCGATTGCTTCACCCAAGATGCCCGTGCCAGGGAGCAAGGAAAAATGTCTCTATGGACCAGGAAATGACATGCGATTTTGAGACATATGTAAATGAGGATCAAGAATTCTTTGACTCTAAGGACGAAGAATCTTTAGGTGATGTCTCACTTGAAGTTAAGAAAAATGATTTTAGTGAGACAAACAGGCTCAAGGAGTATGACGAACCATTTGATAGCCTGATTATTGAAGATTATGATCATGTTGGGGCTAACTTGGAGGATCTAAATCCTCATTTACTAGGTGATTCAATCAGTGGCCCTTTTCTTCAACCGCACCCCAAAGAGCTGAATGATCATACTTTTGAGATCATTATGCCCAAGTCAATCCTGATACAGCCACAACTGTTGGATTTGGATACTTTAGATGGGGTGTACAATGATTTGGCGGTCCCGAAAACATTGATTTTAGAGGATAGAAATTTGGCAATGAAAATATGGAAGGCTAACTCAGTGGGAAACACAATTTTGGATTTAAGGCTTCCTGTTGACCTAAGACCACCTACTTTTTACCAGGACCCTTATGATATCTTTCAGGTGCAACCCAAGCTCAAAATCATTGATTATCTTTTTGAGTTGAAATCTAAAAGGACATCTAAATCTAGTGAATCAAATCTACCTTTTGTCTGACACTTTAGTCTTGGGTTGCATACTACAAAACTGCAATCCTGACCTAGTAAGCACAATAATCTTCTATTTTGGGCGATTTTCATCTAGAACCTTAGAACCACTCGACCCTGGGGCATGGGTTGACAAGGTCATATGCGCGCGTGTTTTGAAATATGTCGTAGTTTGTAGTATAGTCGCGCAAAACCCTTGATAAAAAATATTTGTATATTAACGAGACTCTGAGTCCTGGTCGTTCATCTCTGGGAGGCGTTTATGGAAATGCTAGTCTTGATTTCGATCTTTTCAACTCTACTCGCTTAAAAATGCATGCTGGTTTCCAACCTATGAATAAACGTGTTGCCA
Organism: Thalassia testudinum; assembly: GCA_037157565.1. Lineage (NCBI taxonomy): Eukaryota > Viridiplantae > Streptophyta > Magnoliopsida > Alismatales > Hydrocharitaceae > Thalassia > Thalassia testudinum. The sequence continues at coordinate 136,578,621 of JAZHRO010000055.1, read as the reverse complement.
GTCGCGTTATTGACCCTAACGACGTGTGCGTGCGTTAGATAACAAAAGTGAACGTGTGAGTATCAGTGCACACAATCCTAGTTATGTGATGGCTATTTACCGGAAAAGCATCGATCGTTAGGTTATTAATATCTTCACGCACCGACATGCTTTTTGCAAAAATATCAAAAATCAAAGAAGGCAACTTATTATCAAAATAAAGATATTGCAAGCAAGCTCATGGTTATTTTTCACACATAGATATATATATAGAAAGAACTCAGAGATTTTTCATTGATTGAATGATGGTGGTTACAGAGCGAAGGTTGAGGAAAGCTTGTACATGAATGGTTAAAGCGAAAACTAGCTAACAGAAAATGCATACACGTGCGGATCTACGGGAGATTATACATGCACCATGTAGGAGAGAGAAAGATATAGCTACACTAGTAAGCATAAAATAAGGCAAAGGAATTAGAAGAACTACTTATCTATCTAGCTAGCAGAAGGAAGGGCATTCGAAGGTGGTCTCCAATGGCCTTTGAGATGGTTGAGAGAAGGAGGGGCGGCCAATGGTAGGTAGGCCAACCCTTGGAGAGGTGGTGGAGAGGTGATCTAGGCTCTTGGCATGGAGGTGGTGATGGCCATGGTGCTGGAGCTTGTGGAGGTGCACATGGAGGTGGAGGGAAAGGCTACTAATGGGGGTGGAATGAAGCCAAATTGACAGATGGGGTCATGGTTGTCCAAGAGAGTCTTTTTAGAGACTCTTGGGAGGCTATGGGTGTGGCTCTCTAGAGAATTATAGAATCCTCGATAGAGTCTCTAAGGTGGCCGTCCACTAGGTCTTGAGTTGGTCTTCTTAGATCCACAAATTGTGGATCTAAGAGTGGACTCTCCCTTGGTTTCCATTTTTAGCACCCAAGGGTGGCGCCACTTGGAGAAGAGTCTAAAAGACTCTAGGTGTGTGCAGCTAGGTGAGTGTGTGTGGGTGTGTGCATGACCTAGGTGGCTAGCTGGTCGAGTGATCTAGGTTAGGTCCTAAGGGTTTGGGTTAGGGTAGGTCCAAAAATTAGGGTTGTAAACCCTAATTGCTAAAAGGGAATGTGAAATTAAACTTGCACTAAGATTAATTGAGTGAGTGTAAACCTAATTGAAAGTGAGATTACTCAATCAAGTTGGGCCTAGGTCAATTGGACTCTCACTGAGTCCACTTAGGCTTGTGTGGGTTGTGATCAGAGCTCAATTGGACTCTATGAGTCCAATTGACTAGGAAATTGTAATTGAATATGATCCAAGTCAATTGGGCTTAATGAGAACCAAATTAGGTTCTTAGGAAGGTCTAGAGGTGGTGTACTAGGCTTAGGTACCTTAATTTAGGGTCCCAAGGGTTGGAATTGGGTTTAGGGAACTAGGAACTCAAGATCCAAGCTTGAATTCCAAAATAGGTATTGGAGAGTAGTATCAGATGTCCAATTTAAGTGTCAGATGACTTATACTCAAAAATCAAAAGTCTAGACCTCTTGTCTGGACATCCAATTTGAGTCAGGGAAGAATCAGGGTTTTATATTGGGGATTCTGCAGAAAGTGGACGTCTGACCAAGTGTCTGCACATTGCAGACATGGGTTTAAGATGTGCGGGTTGTGGTTGGAAGTAGGGTTTTGGGGTTTCCTAGGCTATGGTGACCTAGTCCAAGGGTGGCTAAGGCTTAGGATGGTCTCTAGGGCTATCCTAGGGCTAGGATTGGTCCTAAGTTCTTCATAATTTAACTCTACCTTACTTTTACTTAATAGAGTAACATACCTCAACCCTTACATTATTTCTCTCCTACATTTTATTCTAATCTTCTACTCCAGCTCTACTACATCGCCAACTTCTCTTTATTCTTCAAATCCAGCTTCAGATCCAGCATCAGATCTTCTTATTACCTACAAACCATATAATGCACTTAATCAGCACATTATAACATTATTCTATACATAGCTAAAATAAAGCAGTAAGAATGCAATTAATGCTCATGTATGCATGGATTACACTAGCTTATGCTAAGTTCTAGACTAATTTAGGACATTTAAGACCTATGATTGCTGCACAATCATGGGTCTGCACCATAATATGGTCCACGTCTATGGACATCTTCTGCTGGTGGGTCTGAGGATTAATCTTTTGATTTTGATCCTGACTTGTACTTGTGAATTCTCAATTTCTTCCTTGTATGTATTTTATGCCTAACTAAAGGCATTAAACTTAGCACATGTGTATACTCTCATCTATCTGTGGAGTTGATCGGATTTTCACGAAATTCAAGTGATATTCAGTTTACTCCGCCCTTTTCATGTCCTTGTTTTTACAATGAGGACATTGCATCATTTAGGCATGGGTAGTGGATAATTAATTCTTGAAATCATTTTGTTAACTCCGTGGAAATTCTTTTATTTTTATTTTCTTAAAAAAAATTAGGAGAAGAGAACTTAGACATTTGGAAGTTATTAACTTTAGGAAATGATAATTTAGGACCTAAATACATAGACTCTTCAGGTCTTCGGGATTAATTAACCCGGGTGTCATGCAAATGTGGATTTAGTCTCGAGTCCTTGCCATGTAATTTTATTTTAATTTGGTAAATAAATTGGGGTGATAAGTACACGACTTATCAATCCGCCCTCTGATTTGAGGGGACTTTAAGCCTAAGCATCTACACACTATTTGCACTTACTTTCTAGTGGTTTTTACTGAAATTAGGTAACTAATGAACTTTCTAGGGTAGTATGGCTGGCAAGTTGTCATGGGTAACAACCCATTGGTCGGTTGTTCAGAGCCTAGCTACATGACCATACTCATTGATAAGTCCACTTTAGTGGATCATTATTTGACCTAAGTACTCTTTAATTAGTTATTCTTAGTTGTTAATTGATTAGGAATTAAATGGAAATTCACCTTAGTCTGCGTATAATCTTATACACCATTTTTACATTTAATAGCATATGATATGATAACATAATTTATTTGATGAATGCAGTCTAGATACAAGAGTTCAGACGTCCATTTCCGTGTCTATAAGATGTCTAGAGATTAGTTTAGACGTCTGGAAATTGCCATCACAAGCTCATGATTTTACATTTTTTAAGGCGTCTAGAGATAATGTCACACGTCTGATGAAGAATTACTGGAACTTATCCTTCTATTCCAACCACTCGCAATCTTAGCCGAGTGGTTGGAGAAGCTTTGACTGAAGAGGAATAGATGGAGAGGTTTTAAAAAGCCATCATCTCATCCCCTCCAGGGAGTCTCCACCGCGGAACTAGCGAGCACCGTGGACCCTACGTACACTGTGAACTTTAGCAAGCACCATGGACCCTACGTCCTCAACATCGTCCTCGCCGTCGTCGCACACATGGTGACAGCGTGTGCGTGTCCATCAACCCACTCCATCAGCCGCCCCAGCCTTCCACTATTCATCTTCTTCTCTATTTCAACCTCCAGCCCGCAGACCACCAACAAAACCCATAGCCACCATCACCATCACCACCGCCAACTCCACCATCAGCCATGCCCACCCTCACCATAGCTGCCACCTATTCTTCTTCTTCTTCTTCCTCTTCTTCTTCTTCATCTACCATTCCCCTTCAACTCCCACAAAAGAACCCAAAGCTTGCAACCACCACTCCACGCTGTCGCCCATCTCCAGCCACTTGATCTCTTCGGTAACGCCACCGAGGATCTCCATGCAACTCGCACGCCTCTTCCTCACCAACTACTACCACGCGCACACCTCACATGCCTAGCCACGCACTCCTCTGCTGCCGACCACACTATCCATGCTGCTGGTCATCCACGTGTTGCAGCCACGTCCAATGACCATAGTCGAGTAGCCATCGCCATCGCGACCGCCTCTTCGAGATGCATCTTCACCCGCAGTCGCTCCTCGGACGAGCCTCCTTCCTGTGCACACGACGGAGAGAGCTAAAAACCTCTGTTTCACTTCTAATTAGTAATTACAGAGAATGCCATTGCAAGATTTCCTATTCATTTATTTATCAACTTAATTTATTGAGGTGAATTTGCATAGGCATACTCTGACTTTATCAAAATTACCTGCAGTTGAATGTCTCTCTCTTATTCTAACAACTTCTTATTGAAACTTTCGAATTTGTTTAAGGCAAAGATGCTAGGGAATAAGTTGGGATTTTATTAGGCTAGTCCTCCCTATGGATACGACACTCGAAATCAACGTGGTTTATTACATTAATTACTATCTTTGAGAGATTTCCACCACATAAAATACAATGATAAATCATTTTATTACGACTATCTTAATTAAGCGAATTTCTCTCTATCAAATGGCGTCGTTGCTGGGGAGGCAACGGGCCTAGTAAACTTGCACATATTTCCTGTTCGTGGTGATTTCTAATTGGGAGTATATATTCATTGATCTATTTCTTTTTCCTGTACGAGGTACATCTGTTTAGAGGAAACAAATGCAGCAGGTGTGCACGACGGAAGTGATATTTTTGATGGACCTTAATGCCACCTGGAGGACAGCAATAGGTGCTTGGGGGCCTTGACTCCAAGCACGAGGAGCAAGGATCAGTGACTAGAAACATATTTGTTTTTCTTTTAAATTGAGATTAGGCTAAATAGACATTAGTCATTTAATTTCTATCTTGTGGACCCGTGTTGGGCATTTTTGGGAACTTGTTCCCAATGCTTTTAGTGCTTATCACTCGTGTATGCGGGAGCATATTTTTGGGAGTGTGTTCCCATTTTATTTAGAATATATTTTAATTATTTGAACTGCACGTTAGTTAGTTAGCTAAATTAGATTAGGTTTGTTTGCTTATTAATTATCATTAAAAAAATAAAAAAAATTTGAACTACCTATTAGAAGCTGCATATTGAAATGACCCTTCCCAAGGGCTGTTCATAGTTTTTTGGAAAGATATGGGTGTGAGCGCAATTTTAAACCCCCTGGGTTTAGGTGTGTGGACCTTGCGGGGAAGATAAAGGCTTTGGGGGGGAAATTCCGCAATTTCACTCTCTCTCTCTCTTTCCCACATCACACACCCACTCCATCACCCACTCTTACACACCTACCCTCACAAAACCCTAACCCTTTCCCTTTAAAAAGACACCACCACCTTCACCTCTCCATCTCCACCACCTACCAGCAACCAGCTCCCTTCCTGTCCCCTTGCAGCCACGAGCAGGGAAAGAGGGGAGCTCGAGATAGCGGAGCACGGGAGAGAGGGAGGGCGAGAATGTAAAGGAGAGGGAGAGCGTGGGCGAGGGAGAGCATAGGAGAAGAGGTGCAGCTAGAGGAGCTTGGAGGAGCTCAGGAGAGGGGTGGTGTAGGTGCGAGGAGAGGCGCTCGAGAGAGGAGGTGCAACCTCTTGTATCTGCTGGAGAAGCAGCTATAGCCCTGCGAGCGGAGGATCGTGTGAAGATAACCTCGCGAGGCATTTTACGAAATCATTTTTCCATAGTATCAGACATCTGAGATGCAATCCAGATGTCTAAAGGAGCCTCAAGACGTCTAAGGCCGACACTGGATGTCTGACAGCACGAAGGGGCCGAGGTACGTATCATGCATGAGTCTGCTTTGCATGCGCGTAACTTTATATGTGTTGTGTTTTTGAAGTGGCGTGTGCGTACGCAAGTGCAGGCATTGGAAAGGCGCATGGCGCACCCTTCGAGGTGCTTTAGGACGTCTAGATGTCTCTACAGACGTCTGATAACCATCTCAGATGTCTGATGACAGAAGCCATTTTCGTGCGTTTTAAAGTCATCGGAAATCGTAGTATAGTCGCGTAAAAACCTTCGTCAAAAAAAATGATTTTTTTTGTAAAGATAATGAGACTTTGAGTCCCGGTCATTCGTCTCCGGGAGGCGTTTATGCAAATCTGAAATTGATCTTTTCTAACTCAACTTGCTTAAAATCGCATGGCGGCTTATTGTTATTAAGTATTTAAACACGACATGCTTAGTTGCAAGAATATCAGAAGGTAAAAGCAGGCAACTTTAATCACACAAAATATATTGCAACAAGATCATGGTGATTCTCAACACATAGGCATATATATATATGGAAAATTTTCTTTCATTCATTCAAGAGAGTGTTTGCAACATGGAACTAGAGGAAAGCTTATAGAGGAAAGCTTAAAACATCAATCTAGCTAACAGAAAACGATCGCATACAGGAATCTATGGGGGGATTTTGCATGCATCATTGGGGGAGAATAAAGAGCTACACTACTAAGCAGTAAATAAATGCATGTAAATTATGAAGAACCAGCTACTAATCTAGCAAAAATAAGGGCATTCGGAGGTGGGCTCCGATGGCCTTTGAATGGTTGAGAGGAGAAGGAGGGGCGGCCAATGGTGCTTAGGCCGACCCTTGGAGAGAGGTTGGAGAGGTCATCTAGCATCCTGGCATGGAGGTGGTGGTGGCCATGTTGGTGCTACTCATGGAGATGGAGTGGAAGTGAATGTAGCTAACCTAAATGGAAGTGAATAATGCCAAGGATGGATGGGTGCAAATGGCCTCCCCTTAGGTCTTTTTATAGACCGAAGGGAAGCTCTCTAGAGAATTATGGAATTCTCTAGAGAGGCCTATGGTGGGAGCTCATGGGAGAGTGAGAGAGAGAGGATGGATGGTGGTTTTTAGATCCACCAAATGTGGATCTAAAAATTGAATGGCTCTTGGTTGCTAATTTTAGCAACCAAGGCAAAAACACATGGTAGAGATTTCCAGAGAGCTCTAGGCTAGGTATTTTTGTGTGGATGGTGTGTGTGGGTGTGTGTGGGTCGAAACTTAGGTGGCTAGGTTGATTAGGTTAGGTTCTAGTGGGTTTAGGTCAAGGTGGGTCTTAAATTAGGGTTGTAAACCTTAATTCACTAAAGTAAAGTGCAAGTAAACTTAATACAAGTTTAATTGGGTGTGTGAAAACTTAATTGAGAGTAAAATAACTCAATTAAGTTAGGTCTAGGTCAATTGGACTCTTATTGAGTCCAATTAGACAGTGTGTGCTGAGATCAGGGCTCAATTAGACTCAATGAGTCCAATTGAATAGAATGATGGAATTGACTAAGATCCGAGTCAACTAGGTTTAGTGAGGACCTAATTAGGTCCTTAGGGAGGTCTAGAGGTGATGTACTAGGGTTAGGACACCTTAATTTAGGTTCCTATCAGGTTAGAATTGGGTTTAGGGGGCTAGAGATCCAAGATCAAGGCTTGAATTCCAAAACAGAAACTGGAGGATAGTATCAGATGTCTAATAATAGTGTCAGATGTCTTATAATGAAAAATCAGAAGTCCAGACTTATTGTCTAGACATCCAATCAGAGTCAGGAGGGATTCCAGGTTCTATCTTAGGTATTCTGCAGAAATTAGATGTCTGACCAAGTGTCTGGTCATCCAATAACACTACACAAGTGGGTTTAAGGTGTGCGAGAGTTGGCTAAGGGTTCTGGACGTCCTATAAATCATCTGGACGTCTACATAGAGGCTAGAATTAGGGTTTTAAGGTTTCCTAGGGTGAGGTGACCTAATCTAAGGGTGGCTAAGGCTTGGGGAATCTTCTAGGCTATCCTAAGGCTAGGATGGACCTAAGTTCTTCACAATTTATTGCTTTATTCCTACTTAAATAGAATAGCATACCTCAACCCCTTACATTATTGTCTACTATATCTAATTTAAGCCTTCCGCTCCAACTCTGCTGCAACACCAGTTATCCTTTATTCTTCTGATCTAGCTTCAGATCTACCTTTTGATCAGCTTATTACCTATTATTGGCATAATGCACCTAATCAGCATATTATCGCATTATTTTATGTATAGCTAAAAGAAAGTAGTAAAGATGCAAATAATGCTTATGCATGCATGAATTACCCTAATTTATGCTAAGTCCTAGCCTAATTTAAGTTAATTAAGACCTATGATTGCTACGCAATCATACCCCCATGCCAAAATCTTGCTAATCCCTAGCAAATGTAAGACTAAATTATTCACAGAAGGGTCCCTAAGGGATTGATTATTTTATCAAGTGTGTGCCTAGAGATTTTTCTCCTTTCTGTTTTCATCCTATGCTCTAAAAATCAAGACAATCTTGAAAGTGTAGCTATGTAGCTTTTGCAACGAATTCGAGTGAAAAACTAATTCACCTCTAAAGCCTGTACTTGACCCCTAGTAAAATTCTAGTGGGATAGGCGAACTTCTTCGCTCGGGGTATTCAAGATATTCTATGAATTCCACCCCAGCTTTAAGCTTGGGTAGAGGATGTTTGAGGGATACGGGTGTTTATTTGGTGGCTCACTCTCAGTTGGTGCTACATAGAGATTAGTACTTTAGAATCTAGATTCCCGGATTTTCAAGTAACTCAACTCAGAGAAAAATGAGAAAAACCATGCTCTCTTCTGGTTCCTTTGTATTGATTCTTTATTTCTCTCTCTATTTTTTTTTTTTTTAGAGCTCACAATCTCACCTAATTCTCACGTATGATCTATATTTGGTGGTCTCACTTGGCATTAACACTTTAATTGAGTTCTCATAACCTTAACACTAAGTTGGAATTCCTTAACCAGTATTCGGGCGGTCAGAAACACAGAAAGATAGGTTAAGACCATATTTGGTGGTATTGCCTCAATGCAAATGAAATAAATACTAAATATTCACAAACTCTCTTTCTGCTCTTTCTTCTCTTTTTTTTTCTTTTCCTTTTTTTTCTTTTTTTCTTCCTTTTTCTCATTTTCTCATTTTTCATTCTTTTTTTTTTTCATATATAATTTTTCTAACTCAACACAATCTAGCAACACATTCATGAATTTTATTAAAGAGGCATTATTAGGGATTGGTGGTACTCAAGAGACATTGGGTGGCTTCTTTGGTGGAAGTGCCTACTCACGGCACCGGGAGAGATGGATAGGACGGTGTATTTCTGACCTTGACATCAATACCCTCCTTCAGCCGAGGATTCCGTAAAGAATGGTCATAACCATCCACCTTAGCCCTAGTTTTATGAAAACTCGCTCTCCGCGTATTTGCCTTATTTGGTGACTCTCAAAATTTTGCACAAAAATATATACACAGGAACCGAGAGCAAAAACTATGCCTAATCTCTGAGTATCATCACCTAATTATCTAGGATTCCAGATTCCTTGCACTAATCTTAGAGCACCAGTACACTCTTCTCTCATCTCACACTATTTGGTGGATTTTTGGAAGAAAATCTGCCTGACTCCCAAAACACTTTCCAGGGGTTCAGGAGAAGAAGCACTGCTTCTTCTGGACAGACTAAAGACGTTTATCAGCCTTCACCATGAATCCATTGCAAATTCTATGTGTGTGTGAAAAATTATACTAGATTCCATATTACAGGAATGAACTAGAGGATAAAATCCCTAATGCATTCACTTGATAAAAATCTTATTCATGAATGCAATATGTATATATATGCTATAAACAAGTAACCTCATATAATTTGTACTTCATAAAATTCCCGTATCGGGTTACATTTAGCTTGACCCTAAATTTAGAACAAGAGGTGAGCGGGTGAGTTGGAAATGGCTATTGCGGATGATTTCTAGCTCCAATGCGAGCATTGAAGGTGGAGTCAGCTATTCTTTTATTTAAGGTCCTAAAGTACGTTTGACATGCAGCTCCGAGGTTTTTCCTAAATGTTGGCATAAAAATTTTTCAGTTTTACTGTATCTACCCCCACATGCCTAAGTTCTCGCATGTCCTCATGCATGAATATAAAAGAAAATAAATACAGCAGGGAGTAAATGGGTAGAAATCACCTGGAATTGCTCCTGAAATTATACATTCAACACCGGCCAACTTGACAGTATGCAATATGCAGAAAGAAAATATGCTAAAAGGAAAAATATGTTATATATAAAAATGAATATGTATAGGGTGATGGATGCGGAGTAGATGATGAGTTTAACACCTCCACTTGGGCGAAAACTCAATCAGATGTATCAGTTCTAGCATAGGAGTCGGTCAAGATTAAGAGAAAGATATGCTCATATGCTCCCAGAATCAGTGGTCCGAAGATGCGAACCAGCTGATTGTGCACCCCTACTACAAAAAGTCTAGCTATAAGGTGAGGAGTGGTGGTGGAAAATAGAGGATAATCAGAGGGGGGATCATGATGTTGATTCAGCTGATTTATCCTGTCCCATAATTCAGCAGGAAGTTGCTGAGGGAGTAGTTCAAAATGTATCTCAGAACCAGAATCTAAGTCATAGGGATCCTCATAATGATAATTAACAACAAACATCAAGCCCTCTCCAGGCTCTGGATCATACGGGGGCATTCATGAAAGTAGAAGACCTGTGGGGAGGTCACTGAAATCCTCCTCAGAAATGGGAATAGGAGGAGTAGACTCGAAGGTGGGAATCTGATGATCCGTATGTATGTGAATTCCTACTGATTCGCTACCTATGAGATAATCGGTTGTGACTATGTTAACGGGAAACCTGTTAGCTGTGGTCACGTCTTCTTGTAACAACAAGGGCGATCCAGTAATGTACGGATCAGGATAGCTAGATTCAGGGGTGCTGTGGTCAGAAACACACCCTAAACAATTAGATCCTCGGGGAGATATGTGCAGTGTAGTGGTCTTAGTCCCATGTGGATCGAGGTCCAAGAACCCTGATAGTGCGGACGAATGAGACATTGGGTCGTCACAAAGGAGCCCAATGTTACCACAGTATGTCGAATCTTCGTCTTCACCATCCTCCTCTATGCGATCACAGTCAAAATTCCTTGGTGCCCTAAATAAGTCAAGTCGAAGTTGCTCATTACCTAGGGCTATCTCCATACACTCGAATGCACAATCAATGTTTGCTCGGGTTGTCGCTAGAAATGGGTGACCCAAATGATTGGTGCACCTCGGAGATTAGGAGGAACCTCCATATCGAGAAAGAAAAATCTGCGAGAAAGCAGAATCCGCGGACTTTTACGATCATGTTCTCAACCACCCCCCTCGGTGTTTTTACTGATCTATCAGCCAGCTGAATCGTGACCAAGGTAGGCTTTAACTCCCCAAATCGAAATCGATCAAATACGGCAGTGGGAGTTAGGTTGATGGACGAACCCAGATCTAGAAGGGCCCAACCAAATGGAGAATCCTACATGAAGCAGGATATGAGTGGGGTACCAGGGTCTTTTTTTTTGGTGGCAAGTCGGCTAGAATCACAGTGCTAGCTTCTTTTGACAGTACTGCCTGTCGTCCAATCCTAGGCTATCGCTTCGAGGTACAATAGTCCTTGAAAAACTTAGCGACAGCGAGGATGTGATCAATTGCCTCGAGGAGGGGGACCTGAATATGTACTTCCTTGAACATTGACTTCAGGTCCTCAAAATTCCGCGTGTCCTTTTCCGTACTACATTTCATGTCAGAGCCTCAGGAAAAGGGACTGGAATCTCAGGGTCAAGTGGCCTCTTACCCTTATCTACCGTAGGTGGCTCCTGAGATGAAGAAGGAGTCGAACCTGCCTATGGTGAAGGATAAGAAAAATCAGGACCCGCCTGCCTATGTGGTGGGTCGAATGTCTTCCTTCCACTCCTCAATGAGATAGCATTTGCATCGGCTTGCTGTCCATGAGGTGGTGGGGGAGTGGAAGGGGCAGAGTATGCGGGGTTCTGCATCAATGGCGGCTGACCTTGAGCATAACCAAGTGGTGCAGGAGGCGCCTGTAATATGGCATGTGCCTGTCCCTGTGGTGCCTGAAACCTAGGCGAGGCACCTTGGTTCTGCACATACTGAGGGTTTGAGACAAGTTGGGAGGGCAAGGATCCCTGAGTCCTATGCTCCTACAACAGCTGGTTTTGCGTGTTCTGTATAGTCTGTATCTGGTTAGCCATCGCCTTCATTATCTGCAAGCTATCCTGTGTAGATTTCCTCATTGATTCTTGCAACTCCTCTTTCAGTACCTCCAGAGGGTCAACCCGCTTTGGAGGGTGACTGGCAGCATGGTGCAGCGGCTAGTATATAGAACAGGGTTACTACTGCTGAGATGGGAATGGTTGTTGCCTAGGGTATGTGTTTTACACATTCCCGTATTGTTTGGTCTGGTAGTGTGGATCTTAATGTGGTCTCTGTGAGTTACCAGACCAAGAGAAGTTCGGATGCTGGCGCTAACCAAGGTTATACGTCTCTGAATACGGGTTATTACGCCCATATCCTTGAATAGCACTGACGTCCTCATAGGTCGAAGATGTCTGAGATGTATATTCATCAAGGGGATATGTATTATAGTCTGCGAGTGGTGCATAACCCTGGTCATTTGGTGCCAGATCGGAATTGTTTACGGGATCCTTATATGCAGGATCTCGTAAATAAGGAGAAGATGCATCCCGAGTGAGTAGATTAACTTTAGCAGGAGGGGCTCGAGGTGCATAGGAGGGTCTTGGAGCAGCAGAGTTCAAGTCAGATTGACCCTGACTAATTTGGTCAATCTTTTTCTCAATCAGGTTTATTCTATCCAGCTGCTTGACGATGATATCCATGTCAGCTCGAATAAACTCGGTGTAAGCCTCACGGACACCAACCCGCTGCTGACCAGGCCGCTGGAACTGGTTCATGGACACAACATTCATCGAGTTCTCCGCCAAAGATTCGAACAACTCAAATGTGTTGTTCTTGTCTTTCGCGAGGAAATTCCCGCCACTAGATGCATCGGCTAGATACCGATGTGTGTCATCCAGCCCATGGTAAAAGATTTGAGCTAGGTGCCATCTGGGTATACCATGGTGCTAGCATTTCCGGAGAAGGCCATGAAATCGATCTTAGGCTTCATGCAACTTCTCCCCAGCTCCTTGCGAGAAGGTCGTGATTGTGCGCCTCATCGCATTCGTCCAACCGATTGGGAAGAACTTTTGTTGGAATTCACATCATAATTCCGGCCAAGTTCCAATCGGCTTCCCAATGGTCTTGAACCAATATGAAGCTTTGTCCCTCAGAGAAAATGGGAAAAGCTTCATCAGAACAATCCCAAGATCAATATTCCTGGGTCAAATCATTCCTGCGAGTCAACTCAGGTCCTTTAAGTGCTGGAACGGATCTTCACTTGAGTTTCCATAAAAGTGAGTGCTGATCAAACTGATCACATTGGGCTTGAGCTCAAACACGTCTCTGCCTATAGGAATCCTGACTAAGGGTGTGACGATCGGTGCGGCTGGATCATAGAAATCCCGAAGTTGTTCTCCTCGCAATGGATGCTGCATTCTGTCAAGCGTCGTCAAGATACGGTCCATGCTCTGATGATGCCGCTCCTCAGATTCAACAACCCAGGCCTCCAGACAAGCCATCGGGTCCAGATTACCAGCATCCTGACCCGGTCTAGGTCTAGGTCCAAGATTAGCCATTGCGACTAAGGGAGTAGAAGTGGGGGGAGAAGATGGTCCTGGCGAGGTGACTCGCCTCCTTGAGAGTGGCTCCCAAGGTCCAACCAATTGAGGTCTAAGTGACCTCCTTCCTTGCATACACCACCCAACCCCTGGGTTGGTGTAGCCAAGCCAGACAAGGCTAAGGCCCTATCAATCAGATGGTATTTATGATCAGGTGACCAGATTTTTTATTTTAAGTTCAAATTCCTAAAGAAAAATTCGTCGTACAACCGACTGAAAGTGATTCCCACCTCTCAAGCTAACCCAGCCAAGAGGTTGGAAGTACCCAGTAGTACGACAACGAAGTCGGGTTGACTTCGTGTTTTAGAATTGATTTTTAGCCTGTTTTCCCTCAGTTGGGGTTTTTCGTGAGTGGCCCATAAGGTGACCAAGCTCACCAACTAAGCACCAGACTTGATTAAGTCTAATCTAGCCCAAATGTGGTCTCTAGATTGTAACCCTAAAGATGTAACTTAGGGTTCACGCAATTCTAGGGTTTTTCTTTTTTGTTCTTTTGTTTTGTTCTTCTTCAGCAAACCACAAGAATAAAACAAGTTCTCTAAACAAAATTGGAATCCAATTAAAATGAAATTTGGCGAGTAGATTCCTTTTTCAATTATCTTTTTAGAGAATATTTTTTTGTAATTTTTACTATTTCAACCTAATTTATAGATATTTTTAAATCTCAAGGGATCAGATATGGAATTTTGACCTTTGATCGATTTTTCAAATTGAAACAGTATCAAATGATTTTCAAAAATTCAAAAAAAAAATGAAAATTAAAGCCAATGAAATCAGCTTTTAAACCCCACTATTTATAGTCAAAAAAGATTCACGGATTGCTCGAAATTGCTTTTTCAATTTTGAAAAATCTTAAATCTGAGTCAGTCTGACCCCCTTGCACTTCGTGAATGTTTACAAATTTTGTACTTGAACTTTCTTCAAAAGAATGGCACCGTTTTAATGATGGTTTGAAAATGAAGGTCTACCCCGAATTTTAGAATTTTTTGTTCACTAATTTTTCAGCAAATGAATTTTTAAAACGGACTTTGAAATCTAGTCGAAAATCAGATAATGGTGGAAAAGCTTTTAAAAGGTGTTTGAGTTTAAAATTCAAATTTTCCACCAAAATAAATTTTTTTTTCTTTTTTTTTCACAAAAAGAAAATTCAGATTTTTTTTTCAAACGATTTTCATTTTTTTTTTGCTTTGTTTTTCAAAATTGACCTAAGATTTAAAAGAAACCTAATCTAACTACCTCGATTTTTTTTCCTTGATTTTTTTTCAAGAAAATAAATAGGCTTTTTTTTCCTTCTTTCTTTTTCAAATGAAATTGCTAGAAGCAAATCTAACCTAGGGTTCACAAAAAAACCTAGACCAAGGCAGATATGATGTGCACCTAGAATTTTTTCCCACGCTCGTTCTGTGCGTAGATCCCATTTTTTTCCTATTTTTCCTGCACATCCAAAGACAAGCAGAGGAAGATTTGTCAATGATAGCTCAAAAGATCGAAATCAAAAAATGATGTTACCTCCCTTCCAACGGCACCATTTGACAGAAGCCATTTTCACGCGTTTTAAAGTTGTCGGAAATCGTAGTATAGTCGCGTAAAAATGTTCGTCAAAAGAAATGATTTTTTTTGTAAAGATAACGAGACTTTGAGTCCCGGTCGTTTGTCTCTGGGAGGCATTTATGCAAATCTGAAATCGATCTTTTCTAGCTCTACTTGCTTAAAATTGCATGGCGGTTTATGGTTATTACATATTTAAACACGACATGCTTAGTTGCAAGAATATCAGAAAGTAAAAACAGGCAACTTTAATCACACAAAATATATTGCAACAAGCTCATGATGATTCTCAACACATCGACATATATATATATGGAAAATTTTCTTTTATTCATTCAAGAGAGTGTTTGCAACATGGAACTAGAGGAAAGCTTATAGAGGAAAGCTTAAAACATCAATCTAGATAACAGAAAATGATCGCATACAGGAATCTATGGGGGGATTTTGCATGCATCATTGGGGGAGAATAAAGAGCTACACTACTAAGAAGTAAATAAAAGCATGTAAATTATGAAGAACCAGCTACTAATCTAGCAAAAATAAGGGCATTCGAAGGTAGGCTCCGATGGCCTTTGAATGGTTGAGAGGAGGAGGGCGGCCAATGGTGCTTAGGTCGGCCCTTGGAGAGAGGTTGGAGAGGTCATCCAGCATCCTGGCATGGAGGTGGTGGTGGCCATGTTGGTGCTACTCATGGAGATGGAGTGGAAGTGAATGTAGCTAACCTAAATGGAAGTGAATAATGCCAAGGATGGATGGGTGCAAATGGCCTCCCCTTAGGTCTTTTTATAGACCTAAGGGAAGCTCTCTAGAGAATTATGGAATTCTCTAGAGAGGCCTATGGTGGGAGCTTGTGGGAGAGTGAGAGAGAGAGGATGGATGGTGGTTTTTAGATCCACCAAATGTGGATCTAAAAATTGAATGGCTCTTGGTTGCTAATTTTAGCAACCAAGGCAACAACACATGGTAGAGATTTCCAGAGAACTCTAGGCTAGGTATTTTTGTGTGGATGGTATGTGTGGGTGTGTGTGGGTCGAAACTTAGGTGGCTAGGTTGATTAGGTTAAGTTCTAGTGGGTTTAGGTCAAGGTAGGTCTCAAATTAGGGTTGTAAACCCTAATTCACTAAGGTAAATTGCAATTAAACTTAATACAAGTTTAATTGGGTGTGTGAAAACTTAATTGAGAGTAAAATAACTCAATTAAGTTAGGTCTAGGTAGATTGGACTCCCACTGTGTCCAATTGGACAGTGTGTGCTGAGATCAGGGCTTAATTGGACTCATTGAATAGGCTGATGGAATTGACTAAGATCCAAGTCAATTAGGTTTAGGAGGACCTAATTAGGTCCTTAGGGAGGTCTAGAGGTGATGTACTAGAGTTAGGGCACCTTAATTTAGGTTCCTATCGTGTTAGAATTGGATTTAGAGGGCTAGAGATCCAAGATCAAGGCTTAAATTCCAAAACAGAAACTGGAGGACAGTATCAGACGTCTAATAATAGTGTCAGACATCTTATAATGAAAAATCAGAAGTCCAGACTTATTGTCTGGACGTCCAATCAAAGTCAAGAGGGATTCTAAGTTCTGTCTTGGTATTCTATAAAAATTGGATGTCTGACCAAGTGTCTAGACGTCCAATAACACTGTAGAAGTTGGTTTAAGGTGTGCGGGAGTTGGCTAAGGGTTCTGGATGTCCTATAACTCATCTGGTCATCTAGATAGAGGCTAGAATTAGGGTTTCAAGGTTTCCTAGAGTGCGGTGACGTAATCTAAGGGTTGCTAGGGCTTGGAAAAGCTTATAGGCTATCCTAGGGCTTAGATGGACCTAAGTTCTTCACAATTTATTGCTTTATTCCTACTTAAATAGAATAGCATACCTCAACCCCTTACATTATTGTCTACTATATCTAATCTAAGTCTTCCACTTCAACTCTGCTGCAACACCAGTTATCCTTTATTCTTCTGATCCAGCTTCAGATCTACCTTTTGATCAGCTTATTACCTGTAATTGGCATAATGCACCTAATCAGCATATTATAGCATTATTTTATACACAGCTAAAAGAAAGCAGTAAAGATGCAAATAATGCTTATGCATGCATGAATTACTCTAACTTATGTTAAGTCCTAGCCTAATTTAGGTCAATTAAGACCTATGATTGCTGCGCAATCATCCGACTGCACTGACAGACGTCTGGAAGGACCCCAGGATGGCTGTAAGGGGCTTCAGACATCTGAGATCAACGCAGGAAAGCAAGGTGAGATTCTGAGGTCGTTTAAGATGTCTAGGTCTAGTCCCAGATGTTTGATTTTAGTCAGTATGCACATTTTTGGCCCGTTCAGGGCACAAACAGAATTGATTTGCGCAAATGAAGTCTCGTTGGTTTCTGTTCAAGTCTCTCTACGTGTTAATGTCACTCGAATACTGTTTTGAACTCATTTAATGTGATTTGGTCAATTGTATAGGTCTCGAGCCAGTAGAGTATTCGAGGCCTGCAGAGACTACGGGATCTGCGATTTGAGCCCCCATTCCACCTGTGTATTATTTATTGAAGCAAAATCGGGTTTAAAATAAATGCGTCGTAGTATAGCCAAAATTGCTTTGAAAACATGTGAAATTTTTATTACTCGAAAAATGTAAATCCAAGGTTGAACACAGGGAGCAAATTGGGATTTATAAACCATGAACACAACTTTCAAATTTATAAAATGTAATGACGAATCAAAGTTATGAAGCAAGAAAATGATATGAATGTATGTAAAAGCTCAAAATGAAATAAGGACGTCTGATGTAAAAATCAGACGCCTTAAGTGCTCAATGCTACAGTGCTTCTTCAATCTCTCTTTTGTTCCCTATTTTCTTTCTTCTTGTGTCTTCCTCCTTCCTTCTCTTATTTCTTCTCTGGCCTTGGCTTCTTCTTTCTTTCTTCTTTCTCCTTCTTTGCTTCTAACTTCAGCCTTGCCCTTCTTCAGCCAGACCTTCTCAGACTTCTGCCCTTCTCCTTCTTCCTTTGGCTTCTTCTCTTTCCTTAGCTTCCTCTTCAGCCTTCTTCTTCTTCTTCTTCTACAGCTTCACCCTTAGCTATTGTTGTGGATTCTTCCTTCCACCTCTTTGGCTTCACCCTCTTTTTCCCTTGAGAGCAAAACCTACCCCCTACCCTCCCCGTGAATTCTCTCTTCTTTCTTCTCTCTTAGGCTCGCTCTCCCAGAGCCTTCTCGAGTTAACGGGTCAGGTCAGCGCGCCTGGGACCAGGCCCACTGGCGTGCGTGGTGGGCAAGGAGTGCGCGGGTAGTCGGGTCGAGAACCAGGTCCGCGGAGGTGTGGGTCGCGGATGAGGCGTAGGGCATGAGTGAGACCTCACTCCGTATCAGGAGGCGCTAAGCCCCTAGCACTTTTTCCACTTATATAGCTTCATCTGCTCGAAACCTTCCGAGGTGGGACTAAATGTCCCACCTTCTTCTCGTGCACGCCCGCAGCAGGTGGTCACTCAATTGCAGATGCTACAGGGGCTTTGGTCTCCAATATCTGGCTGGAGTTGTTCGTGAAGGGAACCCGCGTGTCTGGAACCTGAAATCCTAAAGCCTGGGTCCTTAGATGAAGCTTGCAAGCTTCTTCGAGCTCGCTCCAATGGCGTCAAAGACCTGAACCTGTCCACAAGCAAAATGGCCTCACGGCCTCGTTAAATCACACAGAAAGCTTCACCGTGACACGACAAAGGTGGCCCAGTGGTTGGCATGGAGCAGGGCGGCCTGGGCATGCATGCCTTGGTCGTTCTGTGGCTGTGGAGATGGCTGTGTTCAGGGGAAGTGTGTGTAGTGTGTGGCGGTCAATGGAAACGGGAAAGATGACCAGTGGGATGTGGCAATGCTTTTGAGGTGGCTGGCAAGGTGGGTGGGTGCGTGGAATGGCAGATGCACCTAACCTGTGGTCTACTGGAGGTGGAGAAGGTGACGGTGGTGCATGAGCATCAGGGCGTGATGATAGAAATAGATGAAGGGAAAATAAAGCGCACAGGGAGAGGACTTATTTACGAGCGGATAGATGAAGGGGGAGTGAAGGAGGCGGACGACTCGTATGTGCCATCATCGGAGATGAAGACCCAGAGAGAGGGACGGCGACGATGAGGAGATAAGCACGGGCGCAAGTGTGGTGCGACATGGACGAAGGAGGCAGAGGCAACTCTACCACTGGTATGGTGGCAGAGCGACGAGAAGAGGAGGTAGGAGTCGCCGGAGCTTGCTGGATTTTTTGGCCGGAGGGGAAGAGAGGAAGATTGGGGGTTTTCTCAGGCCAAAATAAGCGTGAGAGGAGCGGGAGGATCTAGTGTCCCTTTTATAGCACCTGGTAGAGGGCCTTGTGCTTGGAAGGCAAGCTTCCAAGCATGGCAACCTCGCCGGACTTGGAAGGTCAGGAAATACCCAAATCTCTCATGTGTTCGCATGAGAGATTAAGTGGAAATTAGAGCTCAAGATTGGATTCACATGAACGGGAATTCCTCAGAGAATCTCCGTTTTAAATTTAAGAGGGATTCTCTAAGGAATCAAGGAGATATCCCCCTCGAATCCTTGCCGGAGTAGGATTCCTCCATTGTAATGGTGGAGGGACCTAATTGCAAAGAATGACGAGGAAGCTAGGGGGCGTATGCAAGAGTTTTCAAAAGCTAGGGGTATAAATGTAATTGGGTTGGACTATTTTGCAAAGTAGGTCAAGGTGAACTCCCCTTAGATCCAAATTTTGGTACAAACCTAATTTGGACCTAAGGAATCCAATGGTGAAGTTGGATTTTAGGTTTGACCACGTTTGATTGGGCATTTTACACAAAAAGTCAATTTAGGGCAAATATTTGACTAGGACCCCTATTTAGGTCAAAATAGGTTCTAAAGGCCAAATTGAAGGTTCTAAACCCTAGAGGATATTTTTTCATGAATTTTAGAGGGTTTAGTTGAATTTTATTTTGACCAGAACCTTGTTAAATTAAGTGGGTCTATTTTAGGGTTACAAGAAGTCATTTAATTCCCACATTTTACATTAACCCTTTTCTGTTTGAACCAACCAACTTTTTATCTTGTTAAGACCATTTGACCTATGTTTAGCCCCTAAGAAATCCCGTTGTTGCACTGTAATGGTAAAATTACAGTTTTACCTCTTATTTCTTATTTTTCTTTCAAACTGGTTATTCCTTAAGTTAGGCCCTTCATTTGGTTATGTAGGAGCTTTTGTTCTCTTTTCTAGGTCAAAATGAGCTAGTTAGGACTCATGATGGTGTTCCCATCATGTATCCGGGTAGAGTTGTTTTTATAAATATTATGAATTAATTAATTAAGTGCATGCTATCTTAGAATGAATTGATTGAACCCTAGGATATGAGATGAACCCTAGGGCAGAATTGAATGAATGAACATTGCTTAAGCCACATAGTTTATTCTGAAATGCTTGTTAGAACCCTTCATGCTAGCAAATGAATAGTTAAATGATGTGATGCTTCTTTCAGTTAATAAATCATGACCTGCCTGTTATATGATTAAGAATTGAGATGTGAACAACAAGATATGCGTGTCGTAAAATGAAATGAAATGGATACCATGCATGAACCTTACGAGGAACTAGAAAGGAACTCACGTATATGGAACGAATATCGTATGTAGAAGGGAAGTAAGCTGGCCCTCTAGTACATGTTACCGAGGAGAGCAACTATCCCTTTTTCATGGAAAGTGAGATGGCCCTCATGTACACAGTACCGAGGAGAGCTCCTATTACTTTATTGTAGGGGGAGCTAGCCACCCTTGGGTTAAGACCTGGAGTTGGGAATGGCCCCCTACGCCGACTCTTGTTACTTTAGTGTAGGGGGCGAGCTAGCTACCCTATGGGGCCCGAGGTTAGGACTGGTCACCCTACACCGACTCTTGTTAGGCCCACTGGGCAAACCGGGATAGTCGAGCGAGGGTACGCAGACTGTTGAGGGGCATGACCCCTGTTCTGAGGGGTGAGACTCCTGTTCTAAGAGGGCAAGGCCCTGTTCTATTCTGTGTTGTACGTTTGGGTGTACTTGCTAGCGAAAATGACTGACCACATGCCAGTGCAGGGTAGCTACTTATGCGCTTATCGCGCATGCCGCAGTCACCACTATATCACTACCGTGACCTCAGGGTGGTCGACCGGGTGTAGGACTACCACGGGGGCTCTCCCGACCAGGAGAGTGCCACGTGTACATCCTATATCGCAGAATAAACTGCAATCAAGGTCGTTCCCTTTGGGAACAAGAGGATTAAGAAATGTTGTGGATCCTTATTAGAATAATGAAAACAGAAACACTTAGTTGAGATAAATGGAAATGAATGATTAGTTGCTTGCTTGTTTCTTTAAGTTAAATTGCCTGTAAATGGCTTAACCACCACTCTACTCAATGTTAGCTGACTACGGATTATATAACCATGTTCAAGTCAAGGAGTTGAGCAGCCAGCGCCACCGGCTGCAAAGGGTGCTGGTCCCAGCCAAGCTCCGCCATAATTGTTCCTCTTGTTTCAGAGCTCTTTTGTAGTAGTGAGTACCTTTAGTATGTATTAGTTGTTCCTATTATATTTCTGCTCTGTTTCTTTCTGTTCTAGTTGTGATGGCTATGTATATTATAGTACTCTTTCGTTTGTGGCATATAATATATTTGAGACTTTTCGTTCTGATTTCCATTTTGTCTCTTATTTATTTCTACTTAGTTACATTGCATGTGTGGTTGTAGTATATTTTCTTCTTTTGATTATTTCTCATGGGACAACTGGGTCTTGGAATTAATCGAGGCGAGTCGATCATGAGTCCCATAAGGGGCTAGGATTGGGTCATAACATATATCTATAGGGAGACCATCTATGATTGAACGAGCAGCATCTAGTTTATATTTCTGCATTGCAGACATCTTGCACGAAAAAAGCTGGAGTAAGGTACGTCTTCTCTTGAGCATCCATTGCCTGTCATGCATGCACACCACTAAAGTCTTTGAATTTAATTAATTCAGTGGTCACTTTAAGAAGTTGGGACTGCTAAGAGGTTGGACCTTAAAATCATTGGCTTTAATTTCATGAGAAAGGACTTTTTTGAGGGATGTTAAAACACAAAATGCATACGTGTGTGGCACGCCTGAGACACTATGCACATCACACATAAGGTAACTAAATAAATTTCTACCTCTCCTCTTTGCACCACAAGGGAAGTTAGTCAAAAATCTTCAAGCCTATCCACCAGGTTACCTCGGTTCCTCATGCGTGGGCTCGATTCAAGAGTTCCATCCCTTGCGACTAGGTTGTAGGCACCAACGAAGGTCAGCTTAGGAAGCATAACTCTTGCAAAAGTTGTTTGGCCACCAACTAAACACTTAATTCTAAGACCTAGAATCTAGTAAAAGTAGATCCCACTATATTTGCATTTGTTTTGACAGTGGTAGAACTCTCTAAAATGTTTCTGCTTTTATTCTGATTTCTTCTAAAGAGAGTTAAATCTATTTGTCTTAAAGAAATGGATCACCCTTACTCCTATCATTTAGATTATTAGAGTCAATACTTCCCAACTTTTAATTAGGATCCCATGCCTCGAGCATATCCATCCATTGACGGGTACAATGACAATTCATGGGATCAATCATATTCCTATCCTTGGAGTACTGGCCTAATAACTCCCACTTTTGAGCAGAGCCTAGGAGCAGAATTTTCCAGTTTGCAAACACCCAACCCTCCCACCCTTCATGATTTTTCTCATCAAGGTTGGACGGATACCCCTAGGCAACCTGAGCCTGAGACTAGCTATCCTCCCCAATCTAACAATAGCCTCTCCTCTTTTATGATAGAAATGCAAAAACAACAAAAAGAAATGATGGAGTCTATGGGAGAGATGTTGAGGAATAGTCAACAAGTGAATAAGAAAATTCATCAGCTTAGCTACTTTCTTACTATTGATTCTAATCCATACCCATACAACCGTGATCATCAAAAAGATTCTGAGGAAACAACAGATAATAGGGATCCCATTTTGAGTAGCTATCACTTAGACTCTCCCCATGAGACACAACCACTAGAGGAGAACTATCTTGATGATTATCCACCCGAACTATATTGGAGTCAAAAGAAAGGGAAGATGGTACCACTTGAGAACCTTGACCCCACTAACAATATTTTTCTTACCCCTGATACCCCAAGTCAAGGTCATATTGTTCATGCCACTTCCCCTATTAATCATGTGGTGGAACCTCATTCTACCCTTAGTGAGCCTAATCCCAATCCTCCACTTAGGGAACCAACACCTACCATTCATCATTCTGAGGATTTACATGTGCCTAATAAAGGTGACCCTAAGGGAATGGAGGATGAATTAAATCAATTTTGGTCTCAGAGATACAAAGAGTATTTTAGAGGAGGATGATGACCCAATGGAGGAACCTGGCCTTAGAGTTTGGAGTGAATCTCAAGGGGATTATGTGTTATTCGAGGACTTACCCCCTAAGGATATAAATGATCTGGTGAAATCTGGATTCCTTCCTTCTTTTGATTTTGAATGTCATCCTCCCCAAAATTAGGAAGATATAGAGTTGAGGTTGGAGGAGGATGAACACAAGATTGAGATGTCTATGAGAGACTCTCAGGGACAATATTTATCAATTGAGGATTTATACCCTGAGTAGAACAACAAATTAAGTGATATAGGCTTTCTCCATAACATTGAGAATGAACATCCTCCTAAAGATATTAAGGATAATGAAATAGCACCAAAGCCCCCAGAAAGGATGTAATTGATGAGAAAGAACCCGTGGATGGATTTGATGATAATTCTGATCTCCCTACTTCCCAGGAAACCCAACTGTCATCAAAGCATGTTGATCATGAGTATACTAATGAGATATTCAATTCTGTGCATAACTCATCTATTGTAGAGGAGCAGTTGAAGGTTCATGAAATAATTAAGTTATTTGAGGATGTGAAAGAAGAATGCTTAGTGGGAATGGAATCTAAATAGACTAAGCCCTCTTTGGACTTAACAATTACCACTCAATCACTAAGCAAATCGTAGACTTCTTACCTATTCCTTGGCTCAGGTCTCTGCTCACATACATTCTTTCTAGGGAAAATATTAGGCCAGTACATCCTCGGGTGGAATGGCGAGTTTGGATTGATGCTTGTACTTTTACTCTCGCCATTCAAGAGTTTGACGTACTTATGATTATATCGTTTAAAACCCTTCATGCTTTAGAGGATACCTGTTATCCTCTGCTCATGTTTCAAGAGGTCCCTTCTATTACTCTTTTTCCTAGACATCTCCAGGTAGCTTGCGAGATTGTTTGCCATCATGTCTTCTGGCAAGCACTTGGGATAACGCTGCATCATCAGCTCGCCAACATCCGGGGCTACTTGTTCTTTAGGCCTGCGCTTTTACGCATATTTTTGGGGCCTTGTTCTTTCTGTTTAGAACCAGACTTATAGGTTCCCTCTAAGTCTAGCTGGCGACAGAAAATGCAACGCTTATTGGGAGGCAACCCAACATCCAAAATAACACCTTCATCAGGTGATTTCCTTCGTTTCTCCCCCTATTTTAATTTTACAATGAGGACATTGTAGGATTTAGGCATGGGGGGTGCATTTTGCATTTTTAGGTAGTATTCATGCATTTAGGTTAGGTGCATTAGCAAAAAAAAAATCTCTTTTGTTTTCTTGAGCTGAATTGGTTAGCCCTAGCAAAACATCTTTATCAAGGAGGTATCATTGAAGATTTTCTTCTTAAATTATTTCTAAGTTTAGAATCCAGTACAGTTACTTCACTTGCACATAGACTGGATAATGGATCTTTGTAGAAAACTAATACTCATTTTTAGTCTACTGAATCCTTGGACAGTTTGAAGAGAGTCAGGCATACTATCTTCCATTAGATCCACCTAATATTTGTGAGGAGAAAGAAAGACACTACTGGTGCACTAAGTCTAGTGCAAGGACTCTTAAGTTCTGGATAATTAGATGATGATACCTCAGGGTTAGGCATAGTTTTTCGCTCTCTGTTCCTGCATGCGAATATTATGTGAATTCCTGAGAGTCACCAAATAAGGCAAATACACAAAGACTAAGTTCTAATAAAACTATGACTATGGTGGATGGTTACGACCTTCCTTCATAAAGTCCTCGACTAAAGAAGGGTAGTAGTGTCAAAGGTTAAAAATACGCTTGTCCTATCCATTCCTTCCTGGTGCTGAGAGTAGGCACTTCCACCAAATAAACCATGCAATATCCTCTTGACTATGATCATCCCTAATAATGCCTCATGAATAAAAGTCGACATCGTGTTGTGTGGGAGTTATATACAAAAAAAACAAGAGAGAAAAGAAGAGAGAGAAAAAGAAGAAAAGTATATAGATATATATAGAAAAAGAAAAAAAAGAGTTCAAGTTTATAGTTTTATCTTCGTGTCATTTTTCATCATGTGTCAATGTTTTTGAGGCAACAAAAACACTCTTTGCAATCCACCAAATATGACCCACACCTACTTTTCAGTATTTCTGATCGCTCGAATACTAGCTGAGGACTTCTAACTTAGTTGTAGGGCTATTAGGACTTTAATTAAAGTGTGAATGCCATGTGAGGCCACCAAACATTGAGTACAATTACAAAATCCGGTAAGATATGTGACCTCAGAAAAGAAAAAAGAAAAAGAAAAAGAAAAGAGAGTGAGTGAGCATAAAGGAACATCATGATAGCACAGTTTTGTTTGGTCTCTCTCTAGGTTGATTCATTTAATAGTCTAGAGATTTAGAGTCTGCAGTACTAAACTACATATAGCACCAAATGAGTGTGAGCTACCAAATATAAAACAATTCAACTCAATATCTCCTACCTAAGCCAAAAAGTCAGGGTCAAACTACAGATTATTTTCTACTTTATCCCTGAGGGAAGAAGTTGCCTATCCTAATAGAAGTTTTACCAAGGGTTAAATATGAACTGTAAATGTAAGTTGGCTTTTCACTTGAATCCATTACCTAGGCTACTATCACTTCACATTTGTCTGGATCTCTAAATATTTGGAATAAGAAAAGAAATCTTTTGGTTACTTCCATTGTTTTTCACTTTTTGCTAGGGACTAGCAAAACTTAAGAATGGGGGCATTTGATAAGTCCACTTTAGTAGATCATTATTTGGCCTAAGTACTCTTTAATTAGTTATTCTTAGTTGTTAAGTGATTAGGAGTTAAATGGAAATTTACCTTAGTCTGCGTATAATCTTATACACCAATTTTACATTTAATAGCATATGATATGATAACATAATTTATTTGATGATTGCAAGCTAGGTACAAGAGTTCAGACATCCATTTCTGCATCTATAAGACGTCAGGAGATTAGTTTGGACGTATGGAAATTTCCATCACAAGCTCCTGATTTTACATTTTTTAAGATGTCTGGAGATAACGTCAGACGTTTGATGAAGAACGGCCAGAAGTTATCTTTCTATTCCAACAACTCGCAATATTCACCGAGTGGTTCGAGAAGTTGCGATTAAAGAGGAACAGACGGAGAGGTTTTAAAAAGCCGTCATCTCTTCCCCTCCAGGGAGTCTCCACCACAGAACCAGCGAGCACCATAGACCCTATGTACACTGTGAACTACAACAAGCACCGTGGCCCCTACGTCCTCAACATCGTCCTCACTGTCGTCACACGCATGGTGATAGCGTGTGTGTGCCCATCAACCCACTCCATCAGCCGCCCCAGCCTTCCACTATTCACCTTCTCCGTTTCAACCTCCAGCCTACAGACCACCAGCCACCGCCAACTCCACCATCATCCGTACCCACCCTCACCATAGCCACCACTTATTCTTCTTCTTCTTCCACCGTTCCCCTTCAACTCCCACAAAAGAACCCAAAGCTTGCAGCCACCACTCCATGCTGCCGCCCATCCCCGGTCACTCGATCTCTTTGCCAACGCCATCGAGGATTTCCATGCAACTCGCCAGCCTCTTCCTCACCAACTACCACCACACGCACACCTCACATGCCAAGTGTTTGCACCTCAAAACACGCCTATAAGAACGCCTTCTTATGCTATTTCCTAGCACTACCTATGCATATTAGGATTCCATTGTTGCATTTGTAAAAATACATGCATTCATGCATTTAATTGAGAGGAGAGGAGAATGAAATAAAAGGGCTTCATAATTTACATTTTCCTCAAGTGCCTCTTTACAAAAATCCATCTCTTCTATTTTTTATCTCCACTTGTTTTTTATTTTTCCTACGGCTGCAACTTCTCCGCAACCTCTCCCCGCCATGAGCCTTCCCGCAGCCGCATGCAGCAGTCCCGCCTCTCCCTGCTGTCCTGCGGTCCTTCCCGCTGCTGCAACTTCCCGCGCGCGTCCGCCCTCTCCCTGCCCAAGCCATTCCCTGCGGCTGCCATTCCTCCCATCTCCCGCTGCTGCAACCTCTTCTCCGCTGCCTCTCCCTGCCGTCCTTCCCGCTGCTGCAACTTCCCGCGCCTCTCCCTGCAGCAGCCACTCTCCAACGCCTCTCCCTGCTGCTGCCATGCCTCCCCGCCATGCTCTCCTCCTCTATAAAGCCGCAGCTCTTCCTCGCGACGAAGGGGGGGGGGAACATTGCTGCAATACGCAGCTGCGGGCTGGCTGCAGCAAGAAAGAAACACCACCAGCAGGCCGCCACCTTCCTCTCCTCCCTCTCCCCTCCATACGTCGGTCCTCCTCCGAGGAGACACCCGGCGGGCAGGAGCTCACTGTGGTGAACACCACCACAGTGAGACCACCACCGCCCAGCTCTTCAAAGAGCCGGTGGGCGTGGTGGCTCTTCTCGTTTTTCATTTTTTCCATTCCCGCACTTCCCGCCATGGCTGCCTCTTCAAGGTCTGAAGCTTGAAGCAGCAGCAGCAGCAGCAGCAGCCTCCGCGAGCAACCGCAGGCGCCCCAGCCCCTTCGTGCTCGCCTGCAGACCTTCTCCGCGTCCGCTTCCTCGCTCTGTCGCCCGCCGCTCGCGCCCGCAACCGGCCGCTGCGCGCCTCTGCAGCGGCCGGCCAAGTGTCTTCCCGCTCCCTGCCAACCTCTGCAAGCGTCCGCGCGCGCCTGCAGACCTCCTCCGCGCCCGCCTGCAGACTCCCCGCCTCCCTCTCTGAGCGCGCTGTCGCGAGCCTCCGCGCTCGCAGCCGGCGACGCAGACTCCTCTCCTCCTCTGGGCGAAGACGCGCCCGTGCGCCCGCGACCATCAGACGACGGTCTTCACCTCCGGACGTCTTAACTCGTCCCCTGCAGTGCGGCCCGCTCTCTCCTGCCTTCGCTCTCTCCTGCTCTCTCTCTCCCATTCTCTCTCTCTCTCTCTCTCACTCTCTCTCACAACACTTTCTCACACACTACACCGACGCACACAGACATCTACACTCACACTTTCACACACACACACACACACCTATACTATAAACATATATATACGCATACTTATATATTGATACATATATACATACATATATACATATATATATCTATATAACTATATACATATATCTACATATCTAGATACATATATACTTATATACATATATATATATATATCTATATAGTATTATATATATATACTTATATATACATAGTATATCTATATAGTTATGTATACATACATATAGTATTATATATATATACTTATATACATATATACATAGCTATATACATATATACATACATATATATATATATATATATATATATATATCTATATATATCTATACATATATACTTATACATTTATATACATACATATGTACATATATTTTCACGTTATTTATTATACGCTGTATCGCGGGGATATCTGCACCAGTTGCTGATATTCCCTGATACACGCGTACAAAAAAAGCGTGGTCCCATACATCATCCATCCTCCATCCACACTCCACGCGGCACCTAGTCGTGTCGGTTGCGTCTCTCTAGACGTCGGCTGACTCGACATAGTGCTACACTCCATCGTCACCTCCACCCCCACCCCTTTATATATATACTACATATAAATATATATCTATAGCTACTATATTTACTTTCTATCTGATAGCTTCCTTAGTAAAAAGATAAAAAAAAGGTATAAAAGTGAAAAGATAATCTTTGATTTGCAGGTACCCCATCTTGCAAGTAGCAAGACGTGTTTTGAAACTCTGTTTTGGCTAAAAGCCAAGGACACAATTTTGAGGGTGTGCCTCAAGAACAAGGATTACCAGAAAAAAAAACCTAAATAAGAAAAATACCAAAAACAGAATAAACGAACGGAAGAGACGTGTTTTAAGGAAAACGTAGAAACTCGACTTGAACCCCACTTCCCTGAGTTCGACCCTGGGCTTAAAAGTGACAAGATAAAATCAATTAGGCCAGGTTAAAAATTTTGTAAAGAGATGGTTAGGTCTGAATTAGGTTAACCACTATACACATTTCAACGATAAAAATATCATATTAACAACCTATCCAGGCCGACCATCACCAAGCCACGCACTCCTCCGCCGCTGACCACGTCGTCCACTCCACCAGACATCCAAGTGCTACAGCCACGTCCGGTGACCATCGGTCGAGCTTCCACCGCCATCGTGATTGCCTCGTCGAGATGCAACTTCACCCACAGCTGCTCCTCAGACAAGCCTCCTTCCCATGCGCACAACGAAGAGAGGGAAAAACCTCTGTTTCACTTCTAATTAGTACAAAGAATGCCATTGCAAGATTTCCTATTCATTTATTTACCAACTTAATTTATTGAGTTGAAATTGCATAGACATACTGACTTTATCAAAATTACCAGCAGTTGAATGCCTCTCTCTTATTCTAACAACTTCTTATTGAAAGTTTCAAATTTGTTTAAGGCAAAGATGATAGGGAATTAGTTGGGTCTTTTTAGGCTCAATCCTCCCTATGGATACGACACTCAAAATCAACGTAGATTATTACATTAATTATTATCTTTGATTGAGAAATTTCCACCACATAAAATACAACCATAAATCATTTTATTACGACTATCTTAATTAAGTGAATTTCTCTCTATCACTCATTCTACTGCTTTTAGGTAAATCTTAGATCAGGGAAGCCACCTTCTCAAAAAAAGAAAAAAAATGATACTCAAAAATAAAAAGGAAAAAAGAAAAAATAGAAAAAGAAAAAAATAGAAAAAGGAGAAAAAAATAAAATAAAACCACACTTCACAGCACGAGTATGGTTGGCAAGTTGCTGTGGGTAATAGCCCATTGGCCAGTTGTCCAGAGCCCATCTCACAAAAATGCATAAATAATTCCCAAAACACTTAGGAAAGAAGCGAGGAAGTAGAATAAATCAAGGAGATATACATTAGGTTCGCCCTTGTGTTGACCCCATAAAAAAAAAGGTAGGAAGAAAGCTACCAATCAGAAAGATAAACTGTTAGGCAGAATCTTTTAGGTCACCTAGGGTCGTGGAAACCTGAAGTCCGTTTTAACGGTCGCCTAGTGCATCTTTCACTCTTTCCACAAGATGCTTAGCAGTTAGAGTCCTTTCGAGTCTTGGGCGGGTTGGGTAGCTGTAAAAAGTTATCTCGAAACTTTCAAACTCCAAAAGTCCAAAAAAATTAGAAAAGAAGAAAAAAATAAAAAAATGTATCTTCCATTTTCAAATAAGACGAGAACTTGGGCAGACTGCATTCTGGCAGACACCCAGTCACTGTCGAGTATTTGTAACCAGGTCTTGGGTTGAAATTTTCTAAAGCAACCAACAAATCTCGCCCAAGTAATCAAATCCTGATTCTACTTTTATACATAACATTTAGGTTAATTTTGCTTGGGACTAGCAAAAGATAAGCATGAGGGTATGATAAACACACATGAATTCATAATAAAATGCTTATTTATGATAATTCCTAAGCCTAGAAATGCATTCCATAGTATACATATTGCATAACATTCATCAAACTGCATTTAGTGTGATGTGTATAATTGTACAGTAATTCATGCATTACTGTGTCGAAGAGACAGGGTGCAACATTTTGAAGCTTCAAAAGCAAAATCCAACAATACGGATGATTCCGGAATGAAGATCGTAGTCCGGCAGCACGGAAATCCTCTTGATCCGAGCACCGTAGCATCCTCTGCAAGTGAGGAAAGGTGGATGGTCTAGATGGAGCCACGTGGCATCACCTGGAGTGCCCAAGGTCACCCGACATCCCTCCAAGGGTTTCTCAATGAGCGATCTCAGCCGTTGGATTTTCATCCAACGGTTGAGAGACCCCCTCCACCACGCGCCCACGACTCATCTTTGTGAAATAAACGTAGGCTTGGCACGTTGGTTGAAGCACCAGCCTCCAAGGGAGGGGTGTGGGTTCGAGACTCGCAATACCCCCCAATTCGTCAATTTGGCACCAACGCGCATGCCAGCACACACCCACGCTAATGCCAGCACGCATGCCAGCACGCACCAGCAGGGTATAAGCGTAATTC
The DNA here is from genome assembly GCA_037157565.1 of Thalassia testudinum. Taxonomy (NCBI): domain Eukaryota; kingdom Viridiplantae; phylum Streptophyta; class Magnoliopsida; order Alismatales; family Hydrocharitaceae; genus Thalassia; species Thalassia testudinum. Next base: position 136,547,233 of record JAZHRO010000055.1, on the reverse strand, counting down.
ACATGCATGATGGAGGGCTAGCGGGGTGCACGCGTGAGCGTGAGTTAGTTGGCTACAGCGACACTTGAGCTGGACCTACAGCGACGTCCTGGGGGTCGCTAATTATCCTGTGGCCCTTTTTAGCCCCCTCCCATCCAATATATAAAGACCTATACACCTCCCTTGCCTAAGCATCACTTTCTATGCTACTCACACCCCCTCAAGAGTTCCAAAGTGCCCCCTAAGCTCCCAAGAGCTCCCTCTCAAGCCCTAGGCCACTTAAAAGTGTAGAAACCTTTTCCCTCCACCAAATATTCATCCTATTCCTCATCACCTTCATAGGAGACCTAAAGGCTATCCCCTCACCTTCATTCAGGAAGTCGATCACCTCCACCTCCTCATCCTCATACTGTGCATTGGTGAAGCATTCCTCTACCCAACGTCCTCCTGCATCTCATCCCCGTCATCCAGCTTCTCACCTCCTCCATTCAAGCTGCCGCCAAGCACCATCGTCTCGCCAAATAGCCGATTTGGAAGATTTCCTCTCACCTCTATCTCTATTATTTTTGTCATATTTCTATTTATTGTAAGAAACAACATTACATTATAACAGATCTGTTTCTCTCCACTTGTGTTCCATCTTGTTTATTTCCTTACCACCAAAAAAATAAAATAAAATAAACCTAAAAACACCAAAAACAAATAAAGTGAAGCGCGAATTTCAAAAAAAGCAAACGTCGCCTCCCTGTGTTCGACTTGGGATTCCCTTGGAGTTTCGATAAAAATCTTATTTGATAATGTGTTTTTGCGGCTACAGCGACGGGTTTCTCCTAACCCCAATTTTCTCTCGCGAAAACCAATTCATCAATTAGGTCCTAACGTTTAGTGATTCAAGTGATTATTAGAGGCTACTTTTAGGGTTCACTTGATTAGATCAATTCATCCAGGGCATGGGTAGCATACGATGCGAGAAATCTGTTCTCTTTAAATTGAGCAAGTGTGTTTTCCTGAAACCCTAATATGGAAACCCTAATTTGGCTCTATTTTTCAAGTCCAATTCTTTTCAAAGTTGATACCTAGGGCTCAAACAAAAGGTGAATAGCCCAGGACACCTTAAGTCCCTAATAGGTGCAAGTATCAGGATGGGGATCTCAGATCAAATCAGGCAACTCAGATGATTGCTTACTATAAAATAAGCGAGTTGATCCTAATTGATTCTATTTTTAATCCTTTGAGAGATATGGGGCTTGAGAAGAAGGGAATGAGATTACCTACCCCTGGTGTGGTTGTTGTATGGCCGATCCTCAGATTCACCTCGCATAATCACAACAAATCAAATAAAACAAGTTAGTTCCAAGTCAAAATTGTAATCAGTAAATGAAATGCACGTCGCTCCACGGCAACGACACCAAAATGTTAGCACGCTTTCGTCGAGTTTAAAATACGCATTGTAGTACAATCAACAAAAGTGAATCAACATTTAAATTTATAAGCTCGAGAAATAGAAATGAGTCTGAGGTCATTCGCAGGGAGCAATTTAAGCAAATCAATTCACTAATCACAATAATTGAAAGAGTAATTGCAAGTGAATCAGATAATCAAAAATAATATGCAATATATGTCAAAAATGTGTCTCAGAATATCAGGTACCAGAGTGCAAAAAGAATGGGTAAAAATGGTGGTATGAACCACCAAATTTAACCCTACAATTAAGCTCTAATAAATATCTCAAATAATCCAACAATAACTGACCAAAAGATTTCTTCTTTCCTTATTCCGAAAATTTAGAGATCCAGACAAATATGAAGTGATAGTAGCTTGGGTAATGGATTAAAGTGAAAAGCCAACCTACATTTTAAACTCGTACTTATCCCTTGGTAAAACTTCTATTAGGATAGGAAACTTCTTCCCTTGGGGGTAAAGCAGGAAATAAATTGTAATTTGACCTCAGCTTTCTGGCTTAGGTAGGAGAAACAGAGTCAAATTGATTTATATTTGGTAGCTCATACTCATCTGGTGTTACATGAAGCCTAGTACTGCAGACTCTAAATCTCCAAACTATCAAATGAGTTAACCCAAAGAGAAGCTAAACAAACCTATGCTCTCTTGATGTTCCTTTACACTCACTTACTCTCTCCTTTCTTTTCCTTTTTTTTTTCTTTTCTGATATCACATATCTTACCAAATTTTGTAACTGTACTCCATGTTTGGTGTCCTCATATGGAATTCACACTTCAATTAAAGTCCTTAATAACCTTACAACTAAGTCAAAAGTCCTCAGCCAGTATTCGGACGATCAGAAATTCTGAAAAGTATGTATGAGTCATATTTGGTGGATCGCAATGGGTGTTTTTGTTGCCCCAAAAATATCGACACATGATGAAAAATGACACGAAGATAAAACTATAAACCTGAACTCTTTTTTTATATATATTTTTCTTTCTTTTTTTTTCTTTTTCTTCTCTCTTTTTTTTCTATATATATCTATATCTTTTTTTTCTTCTTTTTCTCTCTCTCTTCTTTTCTCTTTTTTTTTATATCTCTCACACAACACGATGCAAACTTTTATTCATGAGGCATTATTAAGGATGATGATAGTTAAGAGGATATTGTGTGGCTTATTTGGTGGAAGTGCCTACTCTCACACTGGGAAGGAATGGATAGGACAAGCATATTTCTGACCTTTGGCACTACTACCGTCCTTCAGCCGAGGACTCTATGAAGGACAGTTGTAACCATCCACCATAGTCATAGTTTTATTAGAACTTAATCTCTGTGTATCTGCCTTATTTGGTGACTCTCAGGAATTCACACAATATTCACACGTAGGAATAGAGAGCGAAAAACTATGCCTAACTCTGAGGTATCATCATCTAATTATCCAGAACTTAAGTCCTTGCACTAGACTTAGCACACCAGTAGTCTTTCTCCTCACAAATATAAGGGGGATCTAATAGAAGATAGTATGCCTGACTCCCTTCAAACTGTCCAAGGACTCAACAAACTAAAAATGCTTATTGGTTTTCTACAAAGATCCATTACCCAGTCTACGTGCAAATGAAGTAACTGTACTGGATTCTAAACTTAGAAATAATTTAAGAAGAAAATCTTCAATGAACCTCTTTGATAAAGATGTTTTGCTAAGGCTAACCAATTCAGCTTAAAAAAATAAAAGATTTATTTTTTTTTTACTAATACACCTAAATGCATGCAAATATTTATAAATTCTATATACATCCTTAGGTTATACCCTCTCATGCCTAAGAATGACAATGTCCTCATTGGAAAAAGAAAGACATAGAAGAATGTCACCTGAGGAGGAGAGTGGGTGGAGCTAAGGTTCCTCAAGCCGAAGTGCATCCAAAACCTGGCTATAACGACCCGATTCTCGAGTCCCTACGAGACACGAGAATCGGACCGACTCGACTAAACCCAAGACCTAGTTGTCCAATGAGGAAGTAACCAAAAGAGCAGTAAAATAAACCACATTCAACATGAATATAACTAACAGTAAGAAAATACAACAGTAAGGAAAGAAACTACTACAGTATGTACCACCACAACAGTAGAACAACATTCATAACATAATATGAACTGCAGGTAAAGAAAAGTACAGCGGAAACAAGAACTACTCACTACAGTGGAACCAAAAAGAGGTACAAGAGAACAGTGGTAACTCTACTGGACCCTACTCGGCCCAGCATCCTCTGCAACCGCTGACCCTGGTTGCTCAACACCTGGTCCTGAAAGGTAACGAGTGTAACACGTCAGCAAAACACTGAGTAGAGTGGCAGCGAAACTAAAGAAACAGTAAAGTGTACAGTAGCTGTTTTAATTTTCTTTCTTCCTTTATTTACGTCTCTCTATTGTTTCACAATTATCTATTTCTCAGATCCTTCACTTGATCTCGAATGTTCCTCGTGGGAACGATCTTGATTGCAGTCTTTTCCGAACAGTAGAAGTAGCACGTGGTGCTCTCCTGGCTGGGAGAGTCCCCCGTGGTGATCCTACTCTCAGTCAACCACCCCAAGGTCACTGACAGACGTAACGGTGACTACGGCACGCGCGGTAAACGCACGGGTAGCTAACCTGCACTGGCACGCGGTCAGTCGTTTCCGTTAACAGGTGCGCCCAAAGCACAGCACGGAACTAGTACAGGGCAAAGCCCTCTCAGTAACAGGGGTCCAACCCCTCCACAGTAACCAAACAGGGGCCTTGCCCCTCCACAGTCAGCGCACCCTCGCCTGACTACCCTGGTTTGCCCCAGTGGGCCTAACAAGTCGGTGTAGGAGGCTAGCAGAACCCCGGAGCCCGTGGGGTAGCAAGTACCTCCCTACACTAGTAGCTCTCCTCGGTACTACATACACGAGGGCCAGCAAGTCGGTACAGAGTGGCCAGTCCCAACCCCGGGTCCCTGGGGCGGCTAGCTCCGCTCTGCACTAAACAGGGGGGCAGTCGCTCTCCTTGGTACTCCGTACTCAAGGGCCAGCTCACTTCCCCAATTCTATTCCATTCACTTTCCAGGAGTTCTATTCCTAATTCCCCGTAGGGTTCCAGCTCTTTAACACAGCGCATTCCGGTTTCACCTTTCCAGTTTCACGTTCATACATCCCATATTCTTACTCATGTTCATTTATTCATAACAGGCAGCTGTTAATTCAATTCACAGGCAGCTATTATTTCCTTTCCACATTTTCCAAGACTGCAGTATTCATACATTCCACTAGTTTTCCCGTCCTAGGATTCATGCCATATCCTAGGATCTATCATACAATCTAGTTTTCCAGCCCTAGGATTCATGCAACACCCTAGGATCTACCATTCAATCTATTTCTCATTCCTAGCATTCATGCAATGTCCTAGGTTCTATTTATGGTTTCATAATTTAACAGATTATACTTAAAGCCACTCTACCGGTTACAACAGACGAACTGGGGGCGTGGTCGGGAATCTCGAGTGCCTCCGCAACCCTCGAGACTGCAACGGAACAGGGTCCTATCACAAGGATCAAACACAAGGAATTTCTCAAAACAGTATACAGCTACTGTAGACGGGTAGAGGATGTAATTCCGAAAAGAACGCAACTCAAAATGCGGAAAATGGAACCCGAACGGGCCCTAAATGGGTCGAAAATGACGAAACAGTGCAAGATCAGACGTATGGAACTTATTCCAGACGTCTTAAAAAGTGGATCAGGGATTACCTTGCTCTGCGTGATCTCTCAGACGTCCAGAAGCCTGCGGGGGCGTCTGGCCTAGTTCCCAGACATCCGATGGTCATTCCGGACGTCTGTAAGTCTCTCCAGTCATCTGGCACTGCAGCCAGACGTCTGATTCGCGTTGGATGCGAATCTCAGAACCTGCACGTACCCATCTCTCTCTCTTAGTACGGTCAGTCGAAGAAAAGGAAGGAGACGGAAATAACTCACCTTTCAGACCTACTGTTGTGGTGGTACATACTGTAGTAGTTTCTTTCCTTACTGCTGTATTTTCTTACTGTTAGTTATATTCATGTTGAATGTGGTTTATTTTACTGCTCTTTTGGTTACTTCCTCGTTGGACGACCAGGTCTTGGGTTTGGTCGAGTCGGTCCGGTTCTCGTGTCTCGTAGGGACTCGGGAATCGGGTCGTTACACTGACCATCTGAAAGAGTAACATATGGTTTAAGTCGATTGCCATTTACCTTAAAGTTTGCACCAGAAGTAGGGTTTCGAATTTCTACTACTCCATGAGGGAAGGTATTGATAACAACATAAGGCCCATCTCAGCGAGACCTGAGCTTTCCAGGAAATACCTTAAGTCTGGAATTGAAAAGCCAGACCCACTGGTTGGGCTCAAAGGTCTTTCTAATGATATGCTTACCATGGAAGACCTTTGTACGTTGCTTGTAAGCTTGAGAAGTTTCATAGGATTCATTACGAAGCTCCTCAAACTCACTTAACTCAAGCATGCGTGCCTTTCCACCTTTAACTTGATTTAAGTTAACATTTTTAATTGCCCAAAAAGCTTTGTGTTGAATTTCAACAGGAAGGTGGCACACCTTTCCGTACATAAGATGTAAAGGAGACATACCCAAGGGAGTCTTATAAGCTATTCTGTAGGACCAAAGAGCATCATTCAATTTTTTCAACCAATCCTTACGGTCGAGCCTAATAGTTTTTCCCAGAATCCGTTTAATCTCCCTATTAGACACTTCAACTTGTCCACTTGTTTGGGGATGGTAAGGTGTGGCTATCATCTGGTTGACTCCTAAGTTTTAAAGTAGTCTTGTGAAGTGTACATTCTTAAAGTAAGGTCCTCCATCACTTATGATCATCCTTGGGCACCTGTATCGAGAATTGATATTAGCCCTAACAAAATCCAAGACCACGAAATGGTCATTGGTCCGTGTGGATATGGCTTCTATTCATTTCGATACATAGTCCACGGCCACAAGGATGTACTCATATCCGAATGACACAGGAAAGGGACCCTTGAAGTCGATGCCCCAAATATCAAAGATATCAACAAGGAGAATAGGTTGCTGGGGCATCTCATCCCTTTTTCCAATGGTTCCTGTCTACTAACTACGTAGACATGTGCCCACATATGTATGTGCATCTCTAAAAAATGTGGGCCACCAAAAGCCAAACCTTATGGGTAGTCTTTTTCCCACTAAAATGCCCTCCACAGTGGAGGTCATGGCAGAAACTCAAAACACTCCTTTGTTCTTCGTCAGGGACGCAACAACGGAATAACTGGTCAAGGCCTATTCTAAAAAGCTCAGGTTCCTCCCAGTGATAAAATTTAGAGTCAGCAAGAAACCTGTCTCGCTTCTGCTTGTCCCAAGTACTGGGGGGAATTCCCGTGACCAGATAGTTCACTATGTCAATGAACCAAGGAGTTTTGGCCTCCACAACCATCAGAGACTCATCAGGAAAAGTCTCTTGGATACCACCAGCAAGGGTTGATGCCTCAATAGGGATCCTGGACAGATGATCTGCTACCACATTCTCAATTCCTTTCTTATCTTTAATTTCCAGGTCAAACTCCTAGAGTAGTAGAATCCAACGAATCAAACGAGGTTTGGTGTCCTTTTTAGCAAGAAGATGCTTTAAAGTAGAATGATCAGTGAACACCACAACCTTGGATCCCAATAAATAAGATCGAAACTTTTCCAAAGCAAACACTACAGCAAGAAGTTCCTTTTTAGTGATCATGTAGTTTTGCTGAGGATCCGTAAGGGTCTTGCTGGAATAATGCAAAACATGACCTAAGACCGCTCCCACTGCGAAATCAAAAGCATCGCACGTCAGCTCAAATGGGAGGGCCCAATCTGGTGCTTGGAGAATTGGTGTGTGATAAACACACATGAATTCATGATAAAATTCTTGTTTATGATAGTTCCCAGGCTTAGCATTGCATATCATGTTATAAATAATGCATAACATCCATTGCATGGCATTTAGGATAGTTGTATATTATGTATATTAATTCTTCCATTTTACATGGCCAGGAGGTAGTGTGACATCTTTACGGGCTTCAGATGAAGAACCTGATCGTACGGATGAATCCGAAGCGACGATCGCAGTCTGTAACAGCGAAAATAACCTTGATTAGAGCTCCGTAGAACCCTCTACAAGAAGATGAAGACGGACGGCCCAGATGGCAACACGTGGCGCCATCCAGACCGCCCCTCACCTGACCCATCGCACTGGCCTCAAGCAAGGGTGCACCTCGACCGTTGGATCTTCATCCAATGGCCAAGCCGCACGCGACTGCACCACCCTACGCTCAACAAAGCGTCACTGATGTAAACACATTTACACTACTTAAAATGTCTATTTATGCATGTTCTTAAGCATAGGATTGCATTTCATGATATAAATATTGCATAACATGCATCATCTTGCATTTAGAGTAGTTTGAATAAAATGGAGGTTAATTGTCTCCTTTTATGTGCTTGGACAGGGCAAACATTTTATCGGGGCCTCAGATCAAAGATCCAACCGTATGGATGTGATCAGGGTGACGATTGGAGTTCAACGACTCCAAGATTGCCCTAATCAGACATCTGTAGCATCAGATAGTGACCGGGGAACCCTAGAAGATCAAGGGCCAGGATGGTGAAAATCCACACTTCAGATGACAAATCCAACCGCACGAATGAATTCGGATCGACGATCGCAGCTCAACGACATAAAAATCGAGTCAATCCAACATCCGTGGCACCATCCACAACTTCCAGAAGATGGATGGCCAAGATGGCACCACGTGGCGCCATCTCAGCCGCCCAAACGACCTCCAGCACCACCGCACCTTTTCTTGTTCAATCAGCGCGTCGATTCTCCGTCGTTGGATCAAGATCCAACGGCTGTGGATGCGGCTGGCTAATTCATCCGCGCGACCATTTCGAAGGCGTAGCACAGCGATGACGCAGCCGTGGGCGAAGCAGAGGTAGCGGGATCGAGTCCCGCGAGCCTCAAATTGGGCGCAAGCTATCGGGCGCGTGGAGCGTCAGATGTAGATCGGACGGCCGCGTGCGCCCAATAGCGCCGACACGTGATTGAACGCGCTGTGCGGAAGCGCAATCGGACACGCCAGGCGGGCGGGCTACAGCGGGTGAAGCGTGATCTAAGCCGTTCGATCTCGCGATCGAACGGCTAAGAACTAGCAGCCGTGCGCAAGCGTTGCATGCGCGGGCAGCTGAGCGGGCGCGCGTGGGCGCGGAAGCTACGCCCACGTCGGGGGCTTTAGCGACGGTTTTATCCGTCACTAAAGACCCCTCATTTATTGTTTTGAAGTTGTAATGTCCATTTTGCCCCCACTCCTTGCAACTATAAAAGGAGACCCCCTCCATACGAAATTCCGATCCCTTCCTTCTCTTCTCTACCCCTCCAAAGCTCAAGAGAAGCTTGTCCCACACCCGGGATGCTCCTCGCGAGATAATGTCTAAATTTTCGTCCCCCTTCGGAAGTGGATCCCGCGACGACGACGGCGTGCTGCTCCATTCCCGTTCTTCTGCTTCGTCCTGCTTCGTTCTCCTTTGTCCAGGCGTCATCCCGTCCGGCTCGTCCTCCAAGCAATCATCGAGGAGGACATTTCTCCCTCCATTCTTTTAATGCTTTCTAGAGTAAATTTATCGCCTTCTAGAGTAATTATTTTATGCTTTCTAGTTGTAATGGACAAATCCCCCTAATGATAATTCTCTATTTATTCTACATCTCATTTTGATTTCTCTGTGTAATATTCTCTTTCTCTCTTACTCTCTCTCTCTTCTATTTATTGTAAATAATTAGATAGTTTTAAATTGAATTATTCCGTGACAAATAAAAACAAACGCGTAGTTTTTAAATCAAACGTCCGCCTCCCTGTGTTCGACCCGGAATTTTAATTTCGGTATAAATTTTATTTGTTGAACATGAATTCTTTGCTTTCAAACTACAACGATAGGTTTTCCAAAATCGGACACATTAACGATTCGATTCGAACGTCCAACAGTCACTTTGGCGCAATGGTGAGGACGAGTGCTCTCAAACAGTGAGCGTGAGTTCGAGCCGCGATTCGCCGCGCCTGCTACAATCCAGCTGTAATAGGGCCGCTCGATCTCAATCGAGCGATCGAGATTCTCCACGTGCAAACCGACATCGCCCACCGATGCGAGGGCGCACGCCAGATCATGCGCACCATCTCGGGAGTTCATTTAAGATGACTGGGAGCGGCGCCCACTGTCCAATCCTCGCAATTGCGGGAGGCACGCGATTCAAATCAAGCACACGTGATCTATGAGCGAGAGTAGGTCGTGTGATGCCTCATCCAATGGCCGCCAGCACACATGCCAGTGGTGCAAATTTCAAATGCTGGCAAGCGCACGTTCTCCTCTTGCAATCACAGTCATCCATGCCTGATCCAACAACCGATGATCACCGCACCTATGGCAGCTGCAACCGAGCATTCAAGCACCAGCCAAGGCGCGTGAATGCTTTAGCGACATCTCTGGTGGGTCTTTAGCGATGTCTTAAATGTCACTAAAGGCCCATGCACGCAAACCACCTCCATTCCATCACTATATAAACACCACTACACCCCCTATTCAAAACCATCTCTACCTACTCTACTCCCACCTACTCCTAAGCTCTAGTAGCCTACCAAATCTCCATTAGAGCTTACTCTCAAGCTCTAAAGGCCTCCTATTAGTGTAGTGATCCTACATCCCACCAAAAATTCATCGTTCATCCCACCACCTTCATAGGTTGCCTTGGAGCCAACCACCCACCTCTCATCCTCATTTGGGGAGCATCCCGTGGCTGTCCTCTCACCGCCCTTCAGAAAGAAGATCCTCGCTGCGACGCCGTCATGCCCCATCCTCCGCCCTCCGGCTATGTCCTCCATCCCGCTCCTCACCACCTTCCTCCAGGCAACGTCAGAGCGAGTCATCCTCCGAGTGACCATCGAGGGGGATTCTCTCAACTCTTTCTATCTTTATTACTTTTGTAGTGTAATCTTTCCCACATTCCTAGTTGTAGCAAATGTTTGATTCAGAAATATATGTGATTCTCTCTCTCTCTCTTACATTTTGCAAGTAGATTAGTTAAATAAGCAATTGTCGATCTGATCTCTTGCTTTCTAAAAAAATTTCAAAAAAATTATAAGACAAAAATGATAAAAAATAAAGAAATAAAGTGAAATGCAGATTTCATAAAACCAAACGTTCGCCTCCCCATGTTCGACCTGGGACTCATTTTTCAAGTTTTAGTTATAAATTTTATCTGATCGATGGATTTTTTAGAGAATCAAACTACAACGATGGGTTTTCCAAATCCAATCCTTTTCACGTGCGAATCCGACACTGAATCATTTTGGCGCCATTGCCGAGGAGGCAACAGAATTTACTTTCTTGTTTTCTACGCTTCTTTGCATTTACATATTACTAACCCCACTTATCTCTGATCTATTGTCTTGCAGGTACCCTATCATGGAGATCCAAGTGTAGTAGACCGGAGTAAAGTGCGGGTAGAGTATTTGTAAGTGCCCCCCACATTCCCCCCCACTAGTTTCACTTCACCACACTCATAACCAAGACCAAATCTAGTTAGGTGCTTCCTAAACCCTAGGATAGAATTGTTTGTCTTGTTTGCCATGTCCACTCATCTCACCCCCGCATTTTATAAAAATAAAAATAAAACGATACTTTCTATGGGACGAATCAATATACACACTTTATACACCCACATTTGAGGCACATAACCTAACTTGATTTTCATTTACTCAACCAGGATTCTGACCTATGGAACCGATACACCAATTCAACACATAAAGGAGTAGAAATCATATTAGGTTAATCACCTTTCTGTGTGCCTTAATCGGTGGTGCATTTGGGTCGATTGATTGAATTGTTTGGGCCGCACCACCTAATTTAAAAGAAATTCATTTTGTAGCTGCCCCATAGGATTCAATATTTTGGTCAAGCCAGGCACTCCATATTCTTTTGATTTATAAAGGAAAAACACTTGAATTCATGCTTTCAAAACTTGGTTTGCCTCACAAAACTTTGTTGAATACACTTAATATTTGAATCCTAAAAGCTACTAAGCAAGATTTGAACCCTAAAACTCACCTCATCATTAATAAACTTGCTTGAAAACTTGTTGGTTGTGCACATTCACACATTCTTGAACAAATCATTAATGGCACAACCCATTAAGGGTCCATCACATTCCTGAAGTACCAATATCCCAAGCCTAACTAAAATTGATTAGACGTTGGCCCTAAGGACTAGTTCTCTCGTCAGGATGCAGATTGAGATTGTTCACGATTAACCTGCTTATACTAGTCAATCGGATGTCTAGCTAGGGGAGTAGCATCAAACGACCGTAGATGGGGGGTACACTAGGAACCAGAGGCACAACCAAAGGAAGATCCTTCTCCCCAGTCCCTCCTTCTAACTGGTTGGATTGCCTGGACATAAGTAGAGTAAATCGTCCATAATCTTAGGATGGATTCTGAGAATCTATAGACCTTTAGGCTACCCAACCTAAGGACAGGCTTGTATTTTTATGCTACAGGGTTCCTTCTCTTCCCCATCCTTCTGACTTCCTTCCAGTGTATGCTTGGAAGGAGGTCATTGGAAGGACCTTTAGACCATTCTCGGAGGTAGAGGTTGAACTATAGCCAAGTAGAACCCATTGCTGATTAACAACCACCTCCCCCACCCCCGAACCAGCAGGAGATGATTTAGAGGCAGTTAGACGAATTACAGCAGATGCAGCAATGGTTCCAATGAATGAATGGTCAGGGAACTCGGCCCTTGAAGGATTGCTATGATCCTTCAAACTATGGGGAATGTTCTGGCATCATGATTCCCATCGGAGACATAGAAATTAGGCCCCAAGTCTTAAGTTTGATTAAGCATTTCCATGGGCTTGGCTCGGAGGACCCATTCCAGCACTTGGAGGATCTGACCACTTTGGTTCAGACCACCAAAGCAAGGAATGTGAATGAAGTGCAAATGATCATGAGGCTCTTTCCCCACTCTCTCAGGGATAAGGATGCACATTGGTACCAGACCATCGAAAGGCCAATAGAAACATGGGTTACTCTTAAGTCGGCTTTCCTAAAGAAATTCCTCCCAATCGGACAGACCAATGCCTTGTGACAGGCAATTACCACTTTTGCCCAACGGTCGAGGGAACCATTTCACGGTGCCTGGGAGTGATTCCAAGAACTTTTGAGGAAGTGTCCACACCACGAGGTGCCGAATTGGCAACTTGTGCAGATTTTCTATCACAGGTTGGTTGAAAACTTCATTATCACGTGGACACCTCCTACGAAGGTAATTTCCTCAACAAAGATGCAGATAGCACATACGACCTACTTGAGGAAATGAGCAAGAACTCCATTAATCACACCTCCAAGGATGCATTCAACCGGTCCCAACAACCCAGGTCAAATGCTAATGAGATACAGGATTCCCATTCATTTGACATGGAATTGATTTGTAATAAGCTTGATAAAATGGACTTGGTTGCTAAAAGAATGGAAGAATGGATGTCTAGGAATTCGGGAAACACTTCTACACCTACTCAATCCCAGAATTCGAGATTCCATTCCTCACGAGCTCCCACGAGGCAGGAGTTCGTGAACCAACTTGAATTGGCTCAACCTGTGAGCCAGGATTTCTCGGAACCTTATGGGTTCCAAACTGGGGCCTTTGATCCCAATTTTTCTAATCCTTCCTTCTCTCCATCCTCTCCTATGAGAATGTGTATGCAATGCAAGAGATTGTTAGGTCCAACCTGTATTCCAACACTTATAACTCGGGTTGAAGGAACCACCCTAACTTCTCCTAGAAAAGTCAGGGGTAACAAACCCAAACTCGACCCAGCAACTATGCATCTCAAAAACCTATGGGTCAAGGTCAAGTATAGACCCAGTTGCCCCCGAGACCGATTACTCAGCCATCTCGGAATGCCCAACAATCTGCAGGGTAGGCTGATTTAAATCAGTAGATGGTGGAATTGAAGGGTCCATGCTTTAGCTTATGCAGCAAATGAAGACATCATTGGATAACTTGCAATCTGGGTTAATTGCTAACACCCGACAACCTGGATCTCTACCATCCCAACCTATACCCAACCCACGCAATGTGCAAAATTAGGGCAATAAAGCCCAAGGGTACGGGAATCAAATGGACCCACATGCACATGCTCAAGTGGTTGAGCAAGGTCCCTCTTCTTCTTCTTCTTCTAGTTACATGACCAATCAAGGCCCTCCCATCTTCACTAACCCACCTCAAGACCCGAACCTATATGCCTCTGCAAAATCCGTCACCTTGAGAAGTGGAAAGCAAACCAAAATCCTGAATTACCTTCTAGATGCCAAAACCCTAGGGACAATAAGGCCCAAGGACCGAAAATTGAAAATACCACCCGTGTCCCTTTCCCTAAAGCCCTATTGAAATCCAAGAGGAAGAAAACCTTAGATAGCAACGAGGAGCTCCTAAATTTATTCAAGAGCATAGAGATCAATATTCCGCTCCTCGATGCTATTAAGCATATCCCAGCTTACACTAAATTTTTTAAAGATCTTTGTACCCAAAAGTGTAAGCCAAGAGAACCCATTCCGAGGAAGGTGATTCTCTCTGAGCAAGCAAGTTCTGTGATCTTGCATCACCTTCCTCAAAAGAAGAAAGATCTAGGTGTCCCCTTGATCTCATGCGTTATTGGGGAATACACTTTTGATAGGGCACTATTGGATCTAGGTTCATCCATCAACCTAATCCTGACTTCTCTTTATGAGAGGTTTGGGTTAGGTGAACTTAGGCCAACCTCAATAACGCTACAATTAGCAGACCGCTCGGTCACCACATCGAGGGGCGTTATTGAGGATGTAATTGTCAAGATCAAGGATTTCTATTTTCCTGTAGATTTCCTGGTCCTTGACAAGGATGTACCTAACGATTTGAGGAACACGTCCATCATTTTGGGGCCCCCATTCCTAGCTACTGCCAAGGCCAACATAAACTGTGATAGTGGTAGTATGGAGATCGCTTTTGGGGATAAGAAGCTAACTCTTGATATTTTTAAGGTGATAAAAGGATTTGAGGATTGTGGATTCATTGAGGAGCTCAAGGATCATGATTTTGAGACTTGTATGACGATCAGTGCACTCAAGGACTCCACCAGATTTAGCGAACCCAACCCACAACCCTCCGTGGCAGACCTGCCACATTCTGAAGTGGTTGTTAATTTTGTTCATTCCCAACCTCTTCCACTGGATCATCCTGATGAATCTTCATCAGCATCCTCCCTACCTTCTTTACTAAACCCACCTCAACTTGAATTGAAACCATTGCCAAAAAATTTGAAATACGAATTCTTAGGACCTGAGAACAGGCTCCCTATGATTATTAGTGCTGATTTGACTAAGGGGCAAGAATCGAGGTTGATTAAGGCCCTTAAGAACAATAAGGAGGCAATTGGTTGGACCATCCACGACCTTAGGGGGATCGAGCCATCTTATTGTAATCATCATATTTTCATGGAAGATGGATCCCATCCTTTTCGCAAAATGCAAAGGAGACTAAACTCGAATATGAGAGAAGTGGTCAAGAAGGAGATAATAAAGTGGCTCGATGCTAGAATTATATACACAATCTCGAATAGTCCGTGGGTTAGCCACGTTCAGATTGTACCCAAGAAGGCGAGAATAACCATTACGACTAATGAGAAAAGGGAAACCTTCACCACTCATTCAGCTTCTGCTTGGAGAGTATGTATTGACTATAGGAAGCTGAACATAACCACCAAAAAGGATCACTTTCCCTTGCCATTCATCGATCAAATCCTAGAAAGGTTAGTTAGGTAAAAATACTTTTACTTCCTGAATGGTTATTCGGGATATAACCAAGTCCCTATCCATCCCAAAGACCAGGAAAAGACAACTTTCCCATGTCCCTATGGAACCTTTGCATTCCGTAGAATGCCATTTGAGCTTTGCAATGCTCCTACAACTTTTTAAAGGTGCATGCTGGCCATCTTTTCTGACATGGTGGGATATTGTTTTGAGGTGTCCATGGATGATTTCTCCATTTTCGGAGATTCTTTTAAGTCCTGCCTAGCTAACTTGGAATTGATCCTCCAGAGATGCATCAAGACACGGGTGGTCCTTAGATGGGAAAAGAGCCACTTTATGACTCGAGAACGCATTGTCCTGGGTCATGTGGTCTCTAATCGGGGTATTGAGGTTGATAAGGCTAAGGTGGATGCTATTTCTAGACTTCCTCCACCCACATCCATGAAACAGGTCCACTCTTTCCTTGGGCATGTGGGTTTTTATAGAAGATTCATCAAGGATTTCTCAAAGGTTGTTCGACCCTTGAGTAACCTTCTGGCCAAAGACAAGCCGTTCGAGTTTGATGAATCATGCTGTAAGGCATTTGATTTGTTAAAAATGGCAATCACCTGTGCCTCGGTGTTGCAACCACCAGTCTGGATAGCCCCATTTGAGATTATGGCTGACGCATCTGATTATGTCGTCAGGGCTGCCTTGGGTCAGAAGATTGAGAAAAAGCCCTCTGTGATTTACTACGCTAGCAAGACTTTGGACAAGGCCTAGAGGAACTACACCATTACTGAAAAAGAATTGCTAGCTATAGTTTTCTCTTTGAAAAAATTTAGGGCTTATCTTTTAGGTTCTCATATAATCATTTACACCGACCACTCGGCCTTGAAACATCTCTTGGCTAAAAAGGATGCCAAGCCCCAGCTTATTCGCTAGATTCTATTACTTCAAGAATTTGATCTTGAAATCAAGGATAAAGTCAAGGCACAAAATGTAGTGGCAGATCACCTCTCGAGAATCCTAATTGATTCTCCTCATCAGGATAACCCTATTTCAGTCACTTTTCCGAATGAGACTATCCTCATAGTCTCGGGTATCCGAACCCCTAATTTGTGGATATCATCAATTATTTGGTCGTTGGTCAAATCCCCCAGGGTTGGACAAAACAACAACGGGACAGACTTGTGTATGAGGCCAAATATTATTTTTGGGATGATCTCGAGCTGTATCACATCGACGCAGTCCAGATTATTCATCGATGCATCCCGAAAATTGAGTTCCTAGTATACTTGAGTTCTTCCATGCATCTGCGTGTGGTGGACACTTTGCCAGGAAAAAAATGGTAGCAAAAATCTTGCAATCTGGATTCTCTTAGCCGCCATTATTTAAGGATGCCCAGGAATTCTCAAAGTCATGCACCTGATGCCAAACACTCAGGAACATGGCTAAGAAAGATATGATGCCCCTAAACCCAATACTTTTCGTCAAAATTTTTGACATTTGGGGCATCGACTTCATGGGACATTTTCCTCCTTCATTTGGATACCACTATATTCTGGTCGCTGTTGATTTCGTGTCCAAATGGATTGAGGCAATCCCCACCCGGACTGATGGGAACAACATCATGAGCCCTAACTAGCTCATTTTGACCTAGAAAAGAGAGCAAAAGCTCCCAATAACCTAGCGAAGGGCCTAATTCAAGGAATAACCATTCTAAAAGAAAAGTAAGAAACAAAGGGTAAAACTGTAATTTTACCATTGCAGTACATCAATGGGATTTTTCAGGAGCTAAACATAAGTCAATTGATCTTAACAAGATAAAAAGTGAGTTGGTTCAATCAGAAATGGGTTCATGTGCAATCTAGGAATTAAATGACATCCTGTAACCATAAAACAAACTCACTTAATTCAACAAGGTTTTGGTCAGAATAAAATTCACCTAAACCCTCTAAAATTTATGGAAAAGCATCCTCTAGGGTTTAGAACCTTCAATTTGGCCTTTGGAACCTATTTTGACCTAAATAGGGGTCCTCGCTAATTATTTGCCCTAATTTGGGTTTTTATGTCAAATGCCCAGTCAAACGTGGTAAAACCTAAAATCCAACTTCACCATTGGATTCCTCAAATTCAAATTAGGTTTGTACCAAAATTTGGACCTAAGGGGAGGTCACCTTGACCTACTTTGCAAAATAGTCCAGCCAATTACATTTAGACCCCTAGCTTTTGAAAACCATTGTGAAGACCCCCCTATCTTCCTCGCCACTCTTTGCAATTAGGTCCCTCTGCCATTACAGTGGAGGAGTCCTACTCCGGCGAGGATTCAAGGAGGATTTCTCTCAAATCCCTCAGAGACTCCCTCTCATATTTGAAAGGGAGATTCTCTGAGGAATTCCCAACCATGTGAACTCAATCATGCACCCTGATTTGCACCCAATCTCTCGTGCAAACGCTCAAGAGATTTGGGTCTCTCACACATTCCTACTTTGGTGAGGATACTTGTGCTTGGAAGCTTGCCTTCCAAGCACAAGGCCCTTTGCCAGAGCCTATAAAAGAAGCCCTAGATCCGGCCACTCAATTTTAGCTTGGTTTGGTTGGAGAACAACCTCCAATTTCTTCTGTTCTCCTTTGGACAAACATCCAGCAAGCTCTGGCGACTCCTCCTCCCTCTTCTCGTCGCTCTACCACAATACCAATGGCAGAGTCTTCTCCACCTCCACCGTCCGCGTCGTGCCATACCTGCCCAGTAACCTACAGCCTCTTCGTCGTCACTGTTCCCTCTCCACTGGAACCTTCATCTCCGGTGGCGGCAGGTACGTGCCAGCCGCTCTCCTTATCCTTTCATCCATTAAATTAGGTTAAATCTCTTCCCCTCTCTCCTCTCTTCATTTCCCCCTTGTTTATTTCTATTTTCAACCCCTCGACACCGTAGAACACCACCATCTTCTCCACCTCCGGCAGACCACCACCGAGGTGTCTCTATCGCCTCCACACACCCATCCACCTCGCCAGACCCCTCAAAACTTCTGCCACCATCCACTGATCACTTTCCCCATCTCTATCAACCTCCATACCGTCCACAAGCTCCCCCTGACCACACCCATCACCACGACCACAGACCAACCTAGGCACACAGGCCTAGGTCGCCCCGCAGCCAGCCACCTACCATAGCCCCTTCGCCGTGTCACGGTGAAGCTTCTTGTGTGGTTTAATGAGGCCGCAAGGCCGTATTGATTGATAGCAGGAACGGACCTCCGCCGTGAGGCCTCGGTTTGAAGAAGCTTGCATCCTTCAACCCAGGTGCGGCGCTCCAGGTTCCCAGGTCCAGGTGATGCGGAATCACCTCGCGCACACATCCAGCCAGTGAGTGGCTTTGAGAGAGCACTGCAGTCACCGCAATCAAGGAAGACCCCCTGCGGGTGTGCGTGCAGAAACAGGGGGGACTTTTAGTCCCACCTCGGAAAGTTTAGGGCGCGGTGAGTGATTTAAATTGTTTTTGTGTTTCCTCTTCATTGCCTCCGAACACGAGGTGAGGTTCCCTCGCCTACTTAGCCACCTCATCCACGACCCACGCTCTGTGGACCTGGCTTACCTGATCCATTTACTGTGCACTCCTCGCGCACCACCCACACCAATGCGCCTAGACCCAGGTGCGCTTGACCCGACCCGTATACCTGATTGGCTCTGGGAGAGCGAACCTAAGAGAGAAAAGAGAGAGAGCGTACGCAGGGGACGGTAGGGGTAGGTTTTGCACTTGTGTGAAGGGAAAGGAAGAAGGAAGAGGAAGCTGAAGGAAAGAAAGAAGGAAGAGGAGGCTGAAGCTAAAGAAGCTAAGGGCAGGAGGAGCCGCAGAGGAGCTAAGGATCTGAGGTCGCTAAGGAAGGAAGGAGAAGGCACTGTAGCAGAAAGAGAAAGAAGAAGATCAGAGGTCAAGAAAGCAAAGGCAGAGTAGAAGGAAGAAGAAGGAAGGAGAAATCAAGGAAGAAGAAGGAAGCATAAGAAGCTAAGGGCAGAGAAGAAATAAGAAGGAAAAGGCAGGAAGAAAAGCAAAGGCACGGATGAAGAAAGAAGCCAAGAGGAGAAGAGAAAGAAGGAATAGAAGAAGAGAGAAGCTAAAGACCAAAGCCAAGGAAAAGAAGAAGAAAGAAACAAAGGCAGAGAAGAAGAGAAGCTAAAGAGAAAGCTGAAGAAAGAACCAAGAGAAGAAGAATCAAACATTTTTACCCAATTCTTCTCAATTTCTCTTTTATTGCTACATTTTAGTATTCATAAACTCCTACATTATATTTTGAATTAGATTTTGAGTAACTTTAAGTGTTCAAATTACATCTATTGAGATTAGTGAGTAAATTCCATTTGCTCCCTGTGTTCAACCTCGGACTTAACATTCGAGTAATAAAATTTATTTATTTTCAACGCTTTTTCGACTATACTGCAACGTCACCTTTTTAAAATCTAATCAAGCGTATGTAAACATTTTGGCGCCATTGCCGGGGACGAAGTGCAATTTATCACTAGTCTCTGCATTATTTTTTATTATATTTGAACACTAACTTGCCCTATTTGTTTTGCTGTGATTTTGCAAGGTATTTCATGAGGAAATCTCCTACGCAAATCAACCACTCCAGGGCAGGTAAATTTTCTCTTCTCCATCTTCTAATCCTGGGAAGATAAAAAGGAAGTAATCAAATAGGAATCACTTGCCTTCTTTCTATAGTAATTACCATCTTTAAAAGCAAAAGTTTCGTGATTTTGCGAAATTTTTCAAATCTTACTGAAGTTGAAGCAATTTTTAGAAATCCTATCCCACAAATTCTTGTGCCTAGTAGAAATCACGCTTAATTTCTAAATCTCTGTGGACTACACACTTCTTGTTTGAAGTCCAAAGAGAACATTTGTGAAAAGCAAAGAGGATTGGAAACAGAACCAAAGTAGGGTTTCAACAGTAGGGTTTTGGAGTGCTAGTTCACACATGCTTGCATAGAAGGAAACAAACCCACCCGCATCTGTGTGCTACCCAAGCCCATGATTGAAAAGATCTAAGCAAGACAAACCCTAAAATCACTTGAACCCTAAAACCTTGGATCCAGTAACATGGGAGTCAAATCAAGGTGATTTATAGATCTTGACCTAGAATCATTCTACCATCTATAGGGCAGGTCAGGTGAAGTTGACCCCTTAGGTCAACAAACCTCCAAATTAGGTCACAACGCCAAAACATCTAAAGTTTAAGCGAAAACCCTAAGCACCTTTGATCTTAAAAGTGGTAGACATAAGAGGTCAAGGTCCCCATTCTGGTCTACCTGGAATCTCAGTGACAAGAGAGGTCGGGTGGGGGAAACCCTATAACCCACAGGACGCTCTACTGTGTAGGGGTCTTTACGGGACTCTCCCTCTCTGGCTACCCAGGTAATTCTCAGGTGGACGACTTTCCGATCCAGGGGTATCATCCACCCCAAACCTCCATAGTCATCCAAGCATCTTTGGGTGCCTTGATTGGGTCAAAAACACATCCAGTCCCTCATCCCTTCTCTTTGGAGCATACACATAAATTTTTAGTGGGACTTTCTATTCAGATCTAATCACTTCACAACTTGATCTTGATCCAAATTCTAATTCTACATCTTGATTCCACCACCTAATCCAAATATGCAGCCAAATTACTTAGGACTACCTTTCAAAAAACCTGAATCACAAAGATCCATGAGAGATAGGATGATTGAGGATGCCCTTGAATTCTATGAAATTGAATATAAAACATCAACACCAATAGAAGACATTCAGGTTAATGTACCAACAACTACAACCTTCATCATAAACTGTGCCCAAGTATTACTGACAGAAGCCACAAAAGGATCAACCCAAGACATTCTCATCACAGGATATATTGAGATAGAGAAATTGCACAACTTTGAATACCTTCAATGCATGACCAATCCTGTACTTTAGGAACAACACCAAGATGATCTTGAAAAATGGGAAGAGATGATGAGATTATTGAAACAAATTATCAATTAGAAATACCTGTACATGCCCCAATCAAATAATGAACCATCTTGGAGTAGTATTGAGGATCAATTCGATTTCCCAGACCCTGGGTTCGAGGCACAAGGTTGTTATGGATTCCCAACCCAGATGGAGTACAATGTGCCTGATAATGAAGTAGGTTGAGAAGTTCCAATTGCAGGAGAACACAATGTTGAGCCATCCCTTCACCCTGAATCACCAAACATAGAATTCCAAAACTCCTGCAATGATGAGATTAGCACTGAACCTCTCGAGGGTGTAAATCCCGCCCCTTATCCTGATAAGGTGACCCTCGAAGGTAATTCGAACCTAGATTCTAGTGATTCAACCCACATCCTAAGCCTAGAATCTAGATCTGAAACGTATTGGGAAGATTACGAGGCCCCATATAAAGAATATCAAATTTTTAGTGGAGTATGATTCTGGGCCTCTATTTGATGAATATCCCTCTCCAACATCCTCAGAGAATCAGATCGATTTTTCAGAAGTTACACCAATTTATGATACAGAGACCGAGGAATTGGACGACTGGGGTTTTGATTGGGTCTTTCCCACAAGCCTAGAACTTAAGCCTAGACCACATAAGGATAACTTTTTGAGCTCAGAATCTACATATAGGCTAGACCCCAGTAAGGCTGCTGAATCTACATCATATGATTTATTCTGTGGTGGAACCTTTGATCTCGAATCTCATTCAGAATTTGATTTTTGCAATATCTCCGATAATTCTGAATCTAACCATGATTTTGGAGAAACTCTATATCCCAAATACAATAAGCCAATTTACAACCTCAGCTCACATGATTCATTCTCTGACTCCAACTCTGAGGCTCCAGTTCCCGAGATCACTGATTTAAGTTCAGGTTCCAGTGACATGGAATCATTTCTTTTCGATCCTCAGGAATCAAAACCAGAAAATGCCGAGAGTGACTGCAACCCAGAGTTTGAATCTTTTCTCAAATCAGATTTCCATCATCCTATAGACACTCTTCAGGCATTCACTTTTGACTTTGAAAGCTACCATAAGGACTCTCTCAATGAAACCACCTGGAACTCCTTTTTAGAAGAGCCCTCGTACACAATCCTCATTGAAGCCACCTCTTCCACACATACAGAACCTATCAAAACCCATTTTCAACCCTGACCTGCAACCGAACTCAATTTCTATTCTGATTCCCCTCTTACTGAGCCATTTGCAGATGATTCAACTCCACACATATACCGGGTTTTGGACATTGATCAAACTGAAGACCATGCTCCATCATTCTCTGATCACCCCTGTAGGGTTTCCGCACCATTCACTAATTACTTCATGGATCCCTACTTTGACCAGGTTGATTCAACTCAGTCAAAACCCAAATTCACACTTCCACATCCACCCGAGCTCCAGAGCTTATGGCGGGTTCCACATCTCCTGATCTACATTTATCAACCCACCAGATTAATAGGGTTTGGGCTGCATCATCAGAATGTGGATCTCAACAAGCACCTGGTTGGACCAACCAGGCTCTTAATCAAGGTGCTTGTTCTACAAACTCTACTGATTTGACCACTCCCTCTCCATACCATTTCCCGCTCGGCTGAAGGCGTTGAATTTAGCACTTAACGGGAGGCAACCCGTCATTCCAAAAACCTGAGATCCGTCTGATTATCCGTCTGTACTCCACGTCTATTGCACCTTGAGTTCATCCTTAGACCAGTTGATCCCACCTCTAGTACATGTACCAGAGCTTGAAATCATTCGCATCAGTCATTTCCTGATCCGATATATCCTGTTCTAAGTTCCTAGACCCAACATTGTTTCACACCCTCCATTTACAATGAGGACATTGCAAAACTTAGGCATAGGGGGTGGTAAAGTGCAAACACACAGAAATTAAGAAAAGTAGAAGGATTCTCACAAAAAAATTTTCATATGTCAAAAATACCAAAAAAAAATAGAAAATTATGAAAAAGAACAAAAAAATGGAGGAGGGGAGAGAAAATTTTGAAACCATACAAACATGAGGAGGAAAAGGGCAAGACGACAAAAAGGAGCACAAAATAAAGAAAAAAAGAGATAGTCATTAGTAAAAGATTAAGGGATTAACCGAAGTTCTAGACCACATCAAGGAAAAGAGAAAAAATAGAAGCAAAAGTGCTAATTAGACACAAAGAGATTAGTAGGAACACTAATCTTAGGCCTTTTAGGCTAGACTCTTAGGCTTAAAAATTCAAGTATCTGCTAAGATCTGGATAATCCTCAAGAGGTTGGGGAAAATGCAAAGCTTAAGTATTAGGTCTAAAGCTTAAGGAGTATTCAGCCTCGTTAACTAACCTTCGGTTTGCGAGACTCGGTAACCTAAGCACCCCAATCCACACACAGTCTAGTTCAGTGCGCATACCATCAAAATCACACAAAAGCGTTTAAATGTTCTGAAAAAAGTTGCCTAGATTTGGAGCGGTCGATCAACACAAATTGATTTGGACGAGTTCCCGGCATGAAGAGGC